>CM028135.1:993701666-994974583 GCA_016271365.2 Neoceratodus forsteri
TTTTTGACAGAGTTGCACTTCAGAGACAGAAATCACTGCCTGTAGGTCTCTCCTGAGATATCATATCTTTTAAGGATCTCACAAACCCACTCAGCAGGTCAGGCCCTCTGCTCCCACAGTGCCAACCTCCGAGTGCAGTCTTGTGAACAGGAAACAGAAACAGGGTAACCCTCCTGTCTGTTTTGTGGGTTCGAATCAACCTTTGGTCTCCGTTCTGGAGGGATTCAAACTGTGACCATCTTGTTAGCGTACCCAATGTACAGGCTCAGATAATTCTGGTCTTTGGGGGGGGGCAGATATCTGTCGCCTATGGGCACCTAACCAGGTGTACAAAATGAACCCTTAAAAAACTCTAATAAAGACCTCAGATAACTCTTACCTGTTCCCAGTTTGGTATTACCATATAAGCTCATGCATGGTGTTGTCACACTCTTAACCATGCACGCATCACAGGCAAAAACAGAAGGACTTGGAAGACACAAATAGTCTATTTAAAAATGAGACATTCACTTAAAAATAGATAAGAATATAAAATGTAAAACACAGAACCATATATCACCAAAACATACAATCACTTAAAAAAAACAAGATTTTAAAAGTGCAATTTCCTACCACCAGACAATTAGACTTGATCTATTTAATGTATCTCTTACAGTGCTGTTAGCATGTTGTAGCTTTCAGAGTCCAAACATATCTGTGTAAATGGAAAACAGAATACTGTTTAAAAACTGGCTTTGTCAACCTCTTTGCATGAGGTCACCTAGCTCCTCCCTGTCAGAATATAAAACATCATACCAACAGGATGTCTTATTCAGAAGGTAAATTAAAATTATGTGACCTCAGCAAAACTCATTTTTTTCAAATGACTTTCTTTGATCTTATGAGCAGCTTCCCCTTTCCAGGACATCAAAGGACTTGTTATGACTCTCTGGCAGATCTCACGGAGGTGCAACATGCTCTGTATCACCATGTGAAATTAACTGTGTTTCCTCTGAACGTCATAAAAGTTTATGATATGTCTTGGCAGCTGGCAAGCTGCAATTAGTCACATAAGCAGGAGATCCTAAATTGTAAGTCTCTTCTAGCCTGTAATTATCTCTTGGCCTTCCAGGTAACACCTTGTAGCCAAAACCTGGGAGGGGGTGTCATTCCACAGGCTGATTCAGCATGTATCATGAGAGACACTCAATAACATATTTTTATATTACAAATATCATAGATTAATCAGAACCAGCTGTCTGTGTCACAATTCCTCCCCACCTAGACTGAATTTGGGGGCTCTATCCCCTGCATGGGATGAGCTTCCCAAATCAATTCACTCCTCGTAGACACGAGACAGCCCATCGGAGTTCTGATTTTTGGCTCCAGCCCTAAGTAATTTTGTCATATCATACCCTTGCAAAGCAAGACTCCATCTTAGCAATCTACCATTGTTTTTCCCCATCTGCAACAGCCAAACCAGGGGATAGTGGTCGGTCTGTACCACAGAATGCTGCCCATACAATTATAGCTCTAATTTCTTTAGGGCCCACACTATGGCAAGGCACTCTTTTTCCACAGTGGAGTATTCCTGCTCCCTGGAAAGTAACTTTTTACTCAGGTATGCTATTGGGTGATCCCTTCCTTGGCTGGATGTCTGACTCAATACTGCCCCAATACCCATGTCTGAGGCGTCAGTCTGAACTATAAAGGGTTTGCTATAGTCAGGACTTGTCAAAGCAGGAGCACTGCACAGTGCCTCCTTCAATCTGGTAAAGGCTTCTTCACAGGCTGGTCCCCAGGTAATTTTCTTTGGCATCCTTTTCTTTATCAGGTCAGACAGGGGAGCAGCCAGGGCACTGTAACTGGGTACAAATTTTCTATAGTACCCTGCTGTCCCCAGAAATCTCCTGATCTGCTTCTGCATTTCTAGTCTGGGCCACACCCAGATTACCTATATATTTATTTAGTTAGGATGGAGCTGTCCTCGGCCTACCACATTCCCGAGGTATGCCACCTCTCCCATGGCCACCTGACACTTCCTGGCTTTGACAGTGAGCCCGGCCCTCTGTATCCTGCCCAGCACTTCCCTAAGGTGGGATATGTGTTCCTCCCAGCTGGTACTAAAGATGGCACTGTCATTTAGGTACACCACAGCGTACTCCTCAGCACCATTTAACACCTGGTTCACCAACCTTTGGAAAGTGGCCAGGGCGTTCTTCATTCTGAAAGGCATTACTTTAAATTCAAATAAGCCTATCAGAGTGATGAAGGCCGACCTCTCCCTAGCTCTGTCCGTCAACTCTACCTGCCAATACCCCTTGGTCAGGTCAATGGTCATAAGGTAGGTCACCCCTCCCAACTTGTCCAGGAGTTTGTCTGTTCGGGGCATCGGGTGGGCATCTGACTTTGTGACTGCATTCAGCCCATGATAGTCCACACAGAAATGAGTAGAGCCATCTGGCTTAGGCACAAGGACTACGGGGGAGGCCCAGGGGCTGTGGGATCTCTGGATTACCCCTAAATTCAGCATCTCCTCCTCTTCCCTCCTAATGTCCTTTTGGACAGCCTCTGACACCCGATATGCTGTTTGCCGTATAGGCATCTGTGTCCCTATCTCCACATTGTGTGTCGCTAAGGAGGTTAGTCCAGGCTTGGCGCTAAATAATGGGCAAAGTCTGCTAAAACCTCCCTTAATTTCTGGATCTGGTCCGGGGCCAGCTAGGGAGACAATTTTACTGCCTCCACAGAGGACTCCCACTTACTTTCTTCCAGCAAGTCCAGAAGGGGGTCTCCTTCATCCATCTCCTCCCCAGGACTACACACTGCAAACACCATGTCAGCCCTATTTGCATATGGCTTCATCATGTTGACATGGTACATCCTTTCTGTCTGTCTTTGGTCAGGTAACTCTATAATATAGTTCACGTCATTTACCTTCCTAACCACATTGTATGGCCCTGTGCACTCAACCTGCAGCTTGTCTTTCTGGACCGGAATAAGGACCATGACTTCCTGACCCATCATGTAAGAGTGGGCTCTGGCTCTGCGGTTGTATCACACTTTTTTGTTTCTGTTGGGCAGCTGCCAGATTGCTCTAGACTATCCCCATAAGCTCCTTCAGCCTTTCCTTAAACTTAAGGATGTAATCCACTATGGGAGTTCTCTGTGTGGTGTGCTTTCCTTCCCAGTCCTCCCGGATCAAATCTAGGGGCCCATGTACCTGGAGTCCATATAAGGGTTTGAAGGGGGAAAATCCTGTCAACTCTTGGGGCACCTCCCTGTATGCAAACAACAGGTGGGGAAGGTATTTCTCCCAGTCCCTCCCATGCTGTTCAGCAAACGCCCGGAGCATTGACTTCAGGGTACCATTGAATCTTTCCACAAGCCCATTGGCTTGTGGGTGATACAGTGTCATGCAACGCTGCACCACCCCACACTTCTCCCTTAAATATTTCATCAGATCCACATGAAGGAACCCACTCGATTGGTGATAACCTCCTGCAGAAACCCAACACGGGAGAAAATCCCAAGTAAGGCATCTGCCACTTTGTCTGTCCTCAGTGAGGATAGGGTGACTGCCTCTGGGTACCGGGTAGCATAATCCACTACAGTCAGGATGAATCTCTTCCCTGAGGAGCTGGGGGTATTTAAAGACCCCACAATATCCATTCCCACCCTCTGGAATGGCTCCTCCACCATGGGCAATGGAATTAGGGCCGCTTGGGTTTTCTTGCCTGCCTTCCCTATTTCTTGGCACCGGTGACAAGACCTGCAATACTCCTTCACCTGCTGGGTGAAGTTTGGACAATAGAAATTCTGTGCCAACCACTGCATAGTGTGCACAATTCCCAGATGACCAGACAAGGGACTATCATGTGCAATCTTGAGCAACTGCTCACGATACCCCTGGGGAACGACAAGCTGCCTGCCTAGCATCCCTACCTCTGTCTGCACAGCCTGAGTATACATAAGTCCATTTTCCCAATAAACTTTAAATTTACCGTCACCTCCCTGTGCCCCATCAGAGTCTGCCCAAGCCCTCAGCTTCTCTAAACGAGGGTCACTTCTCTGAGCAGCTGCAAACCCCTCACATATTCCCAAGGCATGGGACAGGTCCCCTTCAGTCACTAAACTAGGGTCCCTAGCACTAGCATCAGGGTACTCAGGATCACTGTTAATCCCAACCCTCTGACAATGAGTCACCCCTCCATCTTCGGAGTAACCCTTTGTAGCTGTGTGGTTACTTGCTACTGGGGAAATTTCTACCCCCTTTTCATACATCTCCCCATCTGAAGACACAGGCTGGGGAACCAGCCTCTCAGTGGTTTCCACAATGGCTTCTGTGGGGTTCAGAGAACTACAGTTTTCCCTTGCCTCTTGGCTACGGGTAACTGCACACACCATCCTTTGTTTGAGATTGTTGCCCAGGATCACATCTACTGCTAAGGTTTTGGCTACAGCCACCTGTTGCACAGTTTCACCCCAGTCTAGAAGAACACTAGCAAGGGGCAATGTTTTTGCCTCACCAGTAAAGTCCTGTACAGTGACGTATTTATAGGGTATAAGCTGACCAGGCTCTACTAGATCCCCTTTTACCAATGTTAGGGATGCCCCTGTGTCCCTTAACCCTTGTGACTGTACACCATTCACCATGATTGGGTGCATGTGTCCCCTCATGTTCACAGGCATGCTTCCAGGGACACACAAACAACCCCCTTCTTTCCTAGCCTCCTTGGGACACTGTCTGGCAATATGCCTGGTTTCTTTACACAACCAACATTCATTTCTTCTCTCAGAGAAATCTTTTCTCTGAAACCTGGGGCTAACTGGTTTTGGGGGAGGCAGTGAGGGTTTTAGCTGCCCTGAAGGTGTGCTTTTCCCTTTCTGCACTGCCACGCCCACCCCATTCACTCTCAGAGCAGGTCTGCTCTTGGCATAGCAGTCCGAGAGTTCAGCAGCCCCTTGCACTGTTTTAGGATCTCAGTCCTCCAGCCAGGTTTTTAGCTTGTCTGGGCATGCCCAATAAAACTGTTCTAACAGAATCACATTTTCAATTTTATCAACAGAGTTTGCTTCAATTCCTTCCCACTAACGTTTAAAAACTGACGTTGTTTCGTGGCTAGCTCCTCGTAGCTCATGCCAGGGCTTCTGCTGAGCTTACGGAATTTAGCTCTGTATGATTCAGCAGTTAATTCAAATTTCTTTAACAGTGCAACTTTTATTTATTTATTTATTTATGAGTTTAACCAGGAAGGCATACTGAGCAGTGTTGCTCAATTCCAGATGCGACCTGGGGGTCAAGACCCAAGACATTTGTACAAATCACAAGGTACAGCAGTTAAACAATACAAAGAGTGGTCATCCGACGTAGAGACAATTGTCGGTTAGAAACAGAAACAGTTTAAAGAACACATCTGAGTGCACAAAAATGCAATCATGTAGTTAGGCTCTAGCAAAAGCAAGTGCAGCTGGAGGAGCAGTGGGTGCTGAGCAGGCAATTGAGGTGGTTGGGGTTGGGTGAGTATCTGATATGTGCAGGCAGGGCGTTCCATAGCTGGGGGATATGGAATTTGAAAGCGGCCTGTCCTTTGGTTGTGCACTTGAAGGGGGATGTGTTGAGCTTGGGGTCAGTGCTTCTAAGGGAGTAAGCAGGGGGAGGTTTTGGGGAGAGGGTAGAGGCCAGGTAGGGGGAAAGAGATTGGGACCAAAATTTGGCTGCAGTCCTAGCACAGTGGGTTGATCTGTGGTCTTGGAGGGACGGCAGAGCTAGGGAGCTATATAAGGACCAGTGGTGGGTTGTTTGTGGGCAGTCGAGGATAAACTGACAAAAAGAGTGGAAAAGGGTGTTAAGGCTGGCCAAGATGGAGGCGGGAGCAGTAGAATAGACTATATCGCCGTAGTCGAGTATTGGGAGGATCATCTTTTGAACAATAGCCCTCCTGGCATGGGGGGGGCAGCTTTTGTTCCTGTAAAGGGTGCTGAGTTTAGGGAGCAGTTTCTTATGTATGGAAACAATACGGGTGGAGAAATCAAGTTGCGGATCGAGCCAGTCGCCTAAATATCTGAAGCTGGTGCATTGTTCCAGTGGGGTCCCATCCAGGGTGTTGAACAGCGGGCAGGGGATTTGACGGGAGAGTCTTTGCTGTGAGCCGAAGGTTAGTGACATAGTTTTCTTAGGGTTTAAGAATAGTTGATTTGACCGGAACCATTCCTGGATGGTGTTGAAATCCTGCTGTTGTAGAGTTGCCACTTCACTTGTGGAGGGGCCTGTGGCATACAGTACTGTGTCATCCGCATACATATGTATGGATGATTGACGACAGGCTGATGTGAGGTCATTTAGGAATATGGAGAATAGCAGTGGGCCCAAGACTGATCCTTGGGGGATGCTGGCAGTAACTGGAAGGGGGTTAGAGATATGGGAGGCAACTTTTACCGCCTGGAGTCTGCCCACCAGGTAGTCTTGGAACCATGTGGTGGCTGTGTTGGAGAGACTGGCTTCTTTAAGTTTAGAAAGAAGCAGCGTACGGGAGATGGTGTCGAAAGCCTTGGTTAAGTCTATAAAGACGGCCGAGGTGATGTGGCCTTTGTCTATCCCTGTGAGTATGTCGTCAGTGACTCGTAGCAGGGAGGTGATAGTTGAGTAGGATTTGTGAAAACTGGATTGGTATGGAGTGAAGAAGGAGGAGGCATCCAGGTAGGAAGAGAGTTGGGCAAGGACCAGCCATTCCTGTAGTTTTGCCAGAATCGGGAGTAGGGAGATGGGGCGATAGTTACCTGGGGAGGAGGGGTTACCCCCTTTAGGTAGGGGTATGACGGTAGCCTGTTTCCATTGGGTGGGTAATTTGCCCAGTGTGAAGGAGAGGTTGAATAATGCAGCTAGGGGGGGTGGCTATGGCTGGGGCTGACAGATATAGCATCTTGGCATCCAGGGACACAGGGCATTTTCCTCTTTTTGCTGGTTCAGGGTTCGTAGTGATTTGAATACTTCAGCCTGAGAAACAGGACTGAAGGAGAACTGTAAGGCTGGTGAGAGCGCTCTTGGGAGGGGAGGGGGCCGGGGGTGGATTTGCTGTAATCATCACTGTCCTCATTTTCCATTTGACCCAATGCATCCCAAGCTTTCCTGGTAAGTAACGGGGATAGTAGGAAGCTCCAGGACTCCCTAGGAATTTTAGCCTGACTACAAACTCTTTCAAAAGAATTTAAAAAGGCATCCATATCCTCCCCCTCTTTAAATTCAGCTATCAATTTGGAATTCAATTTGTAACCCAGTCCTGTAGTCCCAGTTAAACCGAATTCACTTACCTGCTCTGGTGTCACTGGTTGGAGTCATAGCTTCTCCAGTTCGTTGCTCTGCACCCATGCCCCACGGTCAGCACCTCTCTGTTCTCGCCTCTGCCTCTGGCTTTCTCGCTCTGCCTCATGGTCCACCTCCCGCTGTTCATGGTCCCTCTCCCTCTGGAACTCCAGCTCCATTCTGTGCAACTCAATTTGCAGCCTGAGTACTTCTGGATCTAGGATACTGGTGACCTGCCCCTGCTGCTGTGGCCCTTCACTGACAGTGGCCCTGTTGTCCTCCTCATCAGATCTGGACACTGCCCTGGCCGCTAGCCCTGCCACACTCAAGGTTTGGTCCTTTTCAGTCACTGTCTGTGACTCGATGCTCTGGGTATAGGCTACCATCAGGGCATCCACGAGATTCTGATTGCTGGCTTTCACCTCGAACAGGACTCCTTTAAGTAGTCTACAGTCTGCCTGCTGTAGTTGAAAGCCATCTTATTCCCTAACTATGGCTACTCTGACTTGCACTTTAGAAAATAAAATAAAACGGGTAGGAACTTGACTGTATGCCAAGTGATATAGTTCTGTCTCCTTTTTAAAAATAAATCACTGCCTTTTTCTTTCTTTGCAAGTGAGCTGACGGTCTCAAGCTGACACCCTGAACAATAAAAGCTTGTAACGCCAAAATTTATCGCACCACTGCCAACCAATCTGTCACAAACCCACTCAGCAGGTCAGGCCTTCTGCTCCCACAGTGCCAACCTCCGAGTGCAGTCTTGTGAACAGGAAACAGAAACAGGGTAACCCTCCTGTCTGTTTTGTGGGTTTGAATCAACTTTTGTTCTCAGTTCTGGAGGGATTCAAACTGTGAATGTCTTGTTAGCGCACCCAATGTACAGGCTCAGATAATTCTGGTCTTCAGGGAAGCCAGATATCTGTCGACTACTGGCACCTAACCAGATGTACAAAATGAACCGTTAAAAACTCTAATGAAGACCTCAGATAACTCTTACCTGTTCCCGGTTTAGTATTACCATATAAGCTCATGCACGGTGCTGTCACACTCTTTACCATCCATGCGTCACAGGCAAAAACAGAAGGACTTGGAAGACACAAATAGTCTATTTAAAAATGAGACGTTTACTTAAAAATAGATAAGAATGTAAAATGTAAAACACAGAACCATATATCACTAAAACATGCAATCACTTAAAAAAAACAAGATTTTAAAAGTGCAGTTTCCTACCACGGGGCAATTAGACTTGATCTATCTAATGTATCTCTTACAGTGCTGTTAGCATGTTGTAGCTTTCAGAGTCCAAACATATCTATGTAAATGGAAAACAGAATACTGTTTAAAAACTGGCTTTGCCAACCTCTTTGCATGTGGTCAACTAGCTCCTCCCTGTCAGAATATAAAACATCATACCAACAGGATGTCTTATTCAGAAGGTAAATTAAAATTCTGTGACCTCAGCAAAATTCATTTTTTTCAAATGACTTTCTTTGATCTCATGAGCAGCTTTCCCTTTCCAGAACATCAAAGATTTGTTATGACTCTCTGCCAGATCTCACAGAGGTGCAACATGCTTTGTATCACCATGTGAAATTAACTGTGTTTCCTCCTAACGTCATAAAAGTTTATGATCTACCTTGGCAGCTGGCAAGCTGCAATTAGTCACATAAACAGGAGATCCTAAATGTTAAGTCTCTTCTAGCCTGTAATTATCTCTTGGCCTTCCAGGTAGCACCTTATAGCCAAAACCTGGGAGGGGGGGTGTCATTCCACAGGCTGATTCAGCATGTATCATGAGAGACACTCAATAACACATTTTTATATTAAAAAAATCATAGATTAATCTGAACAACTCTCTTTTCACCAGGTCCTAGTTTTCTGACTGTGCATTGTCCATATTGCTGTAGGCAAGTTGGGCTTTTCCTCTCAGGTAAGGGGTTCCATGTCATATTATGGCAAGTGTATATTGCCAAAAAAGCAAATCGGCAAAATACACTTATAGAAACATAGAAACATAGAATTTGATGGCAGATAAGGACCGCTTGGCCCACCCAGTCTGTCCATTTCCCTACCTAATGGATAAGCTGCAGATCCTAGTTAACCAGCAGCCTACTTCTTCCTACCCCCAACCCCTAGAATTGCCTTATGACTGTCCCTATGCATGCTTGAATTCCACCACTGTTTTTGACTCCACAACCTTCTCCGAAGGCTGCCCATGCATCCACAACACCTCTGTGAAAATACTTCTTAAATTACCTCTGAGCCACCCCCATCTTCAAATTGTGCCCCTTGTTCTTGCACACCTTTTTTGAAAGATGCTACCTCTTGGACTTTGTTGATTCCCTTGAGGTACTTGAAAGTTTTCTATCATGTCCCCCTCTCCCTCCTTTCCTCGAGGCTATACATATTAAGCTCCTTAGGTCTCTCTTCTATGTCTGGTGCAGACCCTGCACCATTTAGATTCACCTCCCCTGACAGCTTCCATCCTGTCTTGTCCTGTGTGAGATTGGGTCTCCAGAACTGCCACGCAGTACTCCAGTTGGGGTCTGACCAGCTGTCTGTACAGAGGGATAATAAGTTCCTGTTTTCTACTGGTGATGCCTCTCCCTATGCATCCCAGTATCCCCCCAGCCCTCCTTGCTGCCCTTTCACATTGCTTGCCCACCTTTAGGTCATCTGATATGACTACCCCCAGGTCCCTTTCCATTTTTGTTGTTGTTAGTATCTCAACCCCCATTGTGTACTCTTCCCCTGGGTTTTTGTTTCTCAGGTGCATTACCTTGCACTTCTTAGCATTGAATCTAAGCTGCCATATATTTGACCATTCCTCTAACCTTGCCAAGTCCCTTCTCATCCTTTCCACACCACCTTGTGCATCAACTCTGTTGCAGATCTTTGTGTCATCTGCAAAGAGACATACTTTTCCTTCCAGACCCTCTGCAATGTCACTTATAAAGACATTGAAGAGGACCGGTCCTAATACTGAACCCTGCGGTACCCCACTAGTAACCCCTCTTCTTCAGAGTGACTCCATTTACTATTACCTCTGTGTCCTATTCTCCAGCCAATTTTTACCCAGGCTGTCATCTTGGGACCCACTTCCAGGCTGGCTAACTTGTATATTAATCTTTGTGTGGGACTGTGTCAAATGCCTTGCTAAAGTCTAGGTAGGCCATGTCCACAGCCCCTCCCTGATCTACTACTTTGGTCACCCAGTCAAAGAAATCTATCAGATTCGTCTGGCATGACCTTCCCGCTGTGAATCCATGCTGCCTTGGGTCCGTGCGCCTCTGGTCTCTAGATACTGACAATTCTTTCCTTCAGAAGTGATTCCATCACTTTCCCTATCACTGAGGTTAAACTAACAGGTCTGTAGTGTCCTGCTTCTGCCTTGCTCCCACTTTTGTGAAGGAATCACATCTGCCTCCTCAGTCCTCAGGTACCACCCCATTCTCCCATGATTTGTTAAAAGGGTAGTGGTGGTTCACTAGTTCTACCCTTAGTTCTTTTAGAATTCTGGGATGAATCCCATCAGCCCCATTGCTTTGTCCACCTTCAGTTTTAAGAGTTCTTTCAGAACCCTTTCTTCTGTAAATGGGCTGGTATCAACTTCTGTATCCAGAGTGTTTCTACTGTTTGTTTTAGGTACCCCTCTTCATTTGTAAATACTGAGCAAAAGTATTTTTAGTATCTCTGCCTTTTCACAGTCACCTCTGCCCACCCTCCCTCCCCTTTATTGCCTCTCACTATCCTCCCTTGGTCTTCCTGCACTTTCTGATGTACCTATAAAAGGTTTTATCCTCTCTTAACTGAGTTAGCTATCTTTTCCTTGGTTTGGGCCTTTGGGTTCTGACTGCCTTCCCAGCTTCCTTTTGCTTTTAACTGATACAGTTCTCTGTCCCTTCTGTGATTCCTTGTACTTCCTGAATGCTTTCTTTTTCTCTTCAACCTTCACTGCTACTCTTTGAGAACCATAGTGGTTTCTTCCATAGTTTCATTTTGTTTATTTGCTTCACACAAGGGCTTGTTACCTCTGTGATGGCAGTTTTATTATTCCCCATTGTTCTTCCACCCTCCTTCCTGCCCATTTGCTGGTGCATTCCTTGGCACTCACCCATTTTGGCAAAGTCAGCCCTTCTAAAGTCCAGTACTTTTGCCTTTGTAAGGCTTGACTCTATTACTGTGTTTATTGTAACCATGCTGTTCGATGGTCGCTAGTTCCCAGATGGCTACCCACTTCTACATCTGTGATCCTCTCCATCTCCATTTGAGAGAACCAGGTCTAAGATTGCTCCCTTTGAGTGGGTTCCAATACTAGTTGTCTAAGGCATGCCCCTGTAGGGCATCTAGAATAACCCCTCTTCAAGTGGCTGCTGCAACTGCACTCCAGTTAACATCTGGCATATTCAGATCACCCATCAGCAATATCTTCCCTTTATCTGCCATTCTAAGTATACTTTCTATCATTTCCTTGTCCATTCACCCCGAGAGGGGGGTCTATATACAACCCCTGTGTGGATTGTGGTGCCATTGCCTGTCTCCAAATTGACCCACAGTGCTTCTTCTCTCCTGTTTAACCTTTGTTCTGGTGCTTGATCCTTCCCTTATGTAAGAGCTGCTCCTCCTCCTCTTTACCTTCCTGTCCCTCCTGTAGACAGTGTATCCTGGTATGTTTACGCCCCAGTCATGGTTCTGTGTGTACCATGTTTCTGTGACTGCCACGATATCCAGATGTTCCTCTTCCTCCATCAAGGCAACTAATTCAGGAAGCTTGTTACCCAGACTACGGGCATTGGTACTCATTGCTCTCCATTTTTTGATGGCTTTACCTTCTGTAGCAGCATCCCCCACTGACCTTTCTACCATGGTCTTTTTCTCATTTAGTACCCTGTTTTGTAGGGGGAGGCTTGGATTTTTCTGCTGCTTATATATGCTTCCCCCCTTAACTAGTTTAAAAGCTTGCCAATGAAGCATTTAAACTGATTGCCCCAAATACTTGTTCCCTTCCTGGACAGACACAGACCATCCTGCCAGTATAGGCTAGTGTCCCTCCAGGTGGAACCCCAGTCCCCAATGAAGCCAAACCCCTGTGCTCCACACCATTTTTTCAAGCATTTGTTAAACTGCATGGTGCAAAGTACCCTCGCCTCACCCATGCCACTGACAGGCAGCACCTCTGAGAAGGATACTGTGTGTGCTACTTGTCTTAGGCCTCTCCCCAACTCTACAAAGTCCTTCTGCACTGTCTAGTGCCAGATAACTCTCCCCCCACAACCACCCTCTGGGTTCTGTCCTTCAGACAGTTTTCCACCCATCTAGCCATCTTTTCCCCAACCTCAAGATCCACCAACTTTCTGATCAAGCTTTTGTGGGGCACAGAGTCAAAGGCCTTGTTGAAATCAAGATAGAGGATGTCTGCCACTTGGCCCCTGTCTACTGTCTTAGTGACACAGTCAAAGAAGTCAAGCAAATTTGTTTGACACAGTCTGAACGAGGGACTGGATGCCAGGTTGTTGAGTTCTGGTCTAACATGGTTGGGCTCCATGTGCTGAAACTGCACCATTAAGTTCAGAAGGAGAGATCATCTGCTATATACAGAGAGGAGGAGAGAGGCCTGGTCAGACCTGTGACAAGCCATTTTGCATGTCACATCAGAGACCTGCATTTGAGAGGGGAGTCAAACCCACCAGAGGAGGGTCTTATTGCTGTTACTACATTCTACACACCAAGGGAGATCCTCTGCACTAGAGACCCTACTACACTCTGCACAAAAAGGGAGATCCCCTGCACTAGAGCACCATGAGTAATTCAGGGCCTTGGTGCTCTAGCACACCTTGTCATAGCTAGTTTTACATTTGGAAAATGATTTAATAGACTAGGTCATCCAGCTAAGAGTACAAATACCCAGTTGGGGTTCATTTTGTGTTTGTTGTAACCAAGTAAATCTTGTTGTCCTTATTTTCTCCTAGGTGGCCATTCTGTGACAAGATTATGCAATAGATTATTCAGAGCTCTCACAGAGCTATTGGGAGTAATGAATTCCCTTAAAGGAGAACTGCACCGAATCTAAAAGTCATTTTGTCATTTTTTCCTGTAAATGCTGATTTTAAAATACAGGTTCCAGTTATGTTACTGTTTGATCTTTATTGTCCTACCAGGTATTTTTGATATACCCACAAATAGTGAGCACCATTTTATGATGTAGTTTATGTTCTTGCTGTGCTTATCCACTGTTGGCACAATGCACCCAGGTTCTACTATAGAACTCTGTGATTGAGAGGGACATAAACTACATCACATACTTCCAAAATGGCACCTTACAGCAGAGTATAACTCAAGAGCAACCACTGAGGTTACTGACAGGCCTGTACAGATGGCACAATTACAAAATTGTAACCCATATTTAAAAAACAACTTCTACTGGGAAAACTGATTTCCAGGTTCAGTGCAGTTCTCCATTATGTGCACCAACACAAACCAACCACATACAAAACTTATAGATCAATACCACTCTAATGGCTGCGTACCCACTCAGTGAAGCACCTGGGAGCCCCCTAAGGACTCGCATAATTTTTTTTTTTATATTTAATATTCTTTATTCAGACATAAAGCAGAGTTGAAGTACAAATGCAACAACAAATGTGTCCATATCCACTGGTGCAAATCAGGTTCCAGGAGTAAAACAATATAGACAATTTAAAGAGACAGGTCATGAAGTAATAACTCTGCTAAATAAAGAGATGTTGTCTGGAATTTTCTATAACCACCAATCCTCCTATACCCTTCCCCCATCCCCACACACACCCCCACCACCAAAGGGAATATTGATTCTCACATAGGCTCCTCTCCCAGGAATTGAAATTGGCATCTATAAGTATATGAGGGTATTATAGGTGATATACCTGTTGTAAGAGTAAATGAATACCAGAAGGACTCGCATAATTTATAACTGGTAGCAGAGGGATGAGGGTAGTGCTCAATAGTAAAGTGTGGCAGTGGTACCATAAGTGTGGGGTTTGTGGTGGGCTACCTAATATAATTAATTTGACTTCGCCTAGAAGGGCACTGAAAGTACAACCAGAGGGACTTTCTTGCATTATTGTTTTGGCTGGGACTTGGAGGGCAACATAAGACCAGCCAAATTATAGAAATCGTTGCAGCTTCCTCTTTAAACTGCCTAACCTTTCATTTGTTATGTTTGCAAGTGCTCCAATGCAAAGCAAACATATTGTTACAGTAATGAGTTTCAAGATGCATCACTGTCGGATCCAATGCAGTTCAAGCTGTAGGAGGCTCTACTGTGAAGGCCCAATGATCAGCAAGGCTGATCATGACACTGTTTTCTGCTTACTGGGCAGAAACTTCATGTAGTTGAAAGATGCAAACTGCTCCTATCACAGAGCTGCTAGATCCTTTCAACTGCATGACATTACCCAACAAGCAGCTGAGCAGCATCATTACATACTGTTGCCTGTAGTCAGAAGGCAGGAAGTAAATGTGCTACAGTCCTCTGTAGTAAGCAGTTTATTCGTAACACTGATGTCAGTCCTTCTCTGCCCAAGGAGACAGTGATAACCCCTATAGATATTTACTGTTCACATAAGGCAGATGGTAAACATGCTGGTGTAATCCAAGCCCTACAGCAGCTGAACAGTTCAATCGGTACATGTGCTCACCAGTCAATCCCCCACATGGTGCACAAACCCAAGACAGTACAATTTATTTATAATACTGATTGTACTCCTTACTTGTCCAAACAGTCAGTGATAGCCGCCACAGTATGTCGACTGCACCACCTCCCAATCCTTCCCTATACCCTGCCTGTAGAACAAAATACTCTCCCACCGATGAGTATCCCTCCCACCTCCCAATCCATTCCCAGCTGCTCCACTGTGATAGGGTTGGATAAAACCCTGTCCCATTTGTTATGCAGAAAGAGTTAAAAGCAAGGATCTATATTATCCAGATATCAAAAATAAGTTCATTTTGTACACCTGTTTTTGGCATCTGTGGAGTTTGGCAATAAACCTTTTATAGTCAGCAAGAAGCCTGTATGGACATCTGGTTATTTGTGAAGCTGTGAGTTCTGTGAATGTTTCTGATATCCAGTACATATTGTCACTAGGAACACGATCTCTAGGAGCGGCTCTGTACCAGAAAGATCTATTTTATCCCCTCCTATTTCTACCACTTGTCTGTCTCTTGCCTGTCTAATTGCACAATCACATTTTCTTGTGGCATCTAGGAACTGGTCATGTTGATGGTCCCACAGTTTCCCTCTCTTATCTTCCTTTCTTCACCTGCTGTTTCTAACTGTTTCTATTCTTTCTTTCTCCCTTGCTTCTTTGTGGTAAAATATATACATATATATGTGAATCTTTATGTGAAACTGAGATTCCCTGGTTTGCAAAAGTGTATGTAAGCCTCCCCTCTTGGGGAAGCTTACTAAAGGTCCTTTCTCTCCCTCTGGCTATCCCAGGTTTTGATGGGCAGCCTGAGTCAGCCCCCTTGGGGTGTGTCTTTATGCCCTTACCATTTAAAATGGGCCATCTAGGAGAGGTTCAGAGAGAGGCTGGCAGGTTTTAGTTACAGCAAGTGGGTCGGGGTCTTGAACCCCCGGCCCACGAGATGCACTCATCCTTTTGACTCATTAGTTGCATGGATGGGTCCTTGGGGGGATGTTGTGGGAGCAATATGACCATGGGAGTGGGGTCCCCAGGTTTTTAGGAGAGGTCATGGACCGGAAAGATGGAGATAATCCCCACCTTGTGAACCGGAGTAGGATTGGGGCCCTGGTTTCCATTTAAGGAAGAGCTGGCTGTGGGGCTATTACAGCAGTATCAGGGCTGTGACAGGATCTTCTTGGAGGTGGCAGTACTGATGAGGCCATTACCCAGTGTGGCACACTGCCACTGATATGTTTTGATGGCCAGCAGGGATCTCACATTATCAGACCTGCCATGCCCGTGTCTGGGGCAGGTTCCAATCTAGGCCCAAAAAAGCAGGATGGTGGAACTGTAAGGAGGGAGCTGTGTCATTTGCTGCTATTTATCACTGCATCATTTTCCAGGAAAAGTGGTTTGGACATGTTTTGAACTTTGGCAAAGTGTCAGGTCGGCTGCGGTTTTATAGTCTATTTTCCCATTTGGGGTATTCCAGGAGGAGTAAGTCACTCCCCCAGTGTGAGTACATGCCAGTACCATTTATCACTCTGAGCTTGTTCCAGCTCTAGGTAGCTGAGTGGAGCCTGAGCCCAGCCCAATTCATCCTTTTGGTATCTACAACCTTGTACTGCATTCAGTCTCTGCTTGTATACCATTTGGCCTGTCTAAACCTCTGCTCCATGGAGCTGTGCACTTTATATATTGATTTTAATAATTACATTTGCTTTATTATTTTCACTTCGGTGTGCTGAGAATACATTTGCTGCTTAACTATGCTTACTCCCTCCAAAGAAGAAAAGAAAATAGCATCTGCCCACCCAGTTCTGGCCTTGAAGCACTCCAGCCTGCCTTTGGTCATACTGCGGATAAAGTAAGAACTATTTTTGTCCCCCTGCTACGCAAGTTCCTGCAGGTGAGGTAAGACCTTCTTATTCATCTAAAAGGCTGTGTTCATGGGAAGTTTCTGAATTGGGGCCCCTCCCCATTTTTTTCTATCAGGACCTCTAGAAACAGGGAGGGGGGCTTACAAATGTGGGCCTCATCCGGGATTCATTTTGGATGTTTCAGTGTGGACTTGCTGGAGCAATAGTTTGGCCGCAGTAGCAGGCTTTGAAAAAATTTTTTCTGCGCCATCATAAGTCATCATTTTGTGAGTGGTTTGCGCCTTCTTCCTATCTTGCAAGAGAGGGAACCTGGCAGTCTGTTGGAATGATCAGGTGGGGTGAGGCGATATCTCTGATTGGCTGGTGATCCAGCTATGTGAGGAATGTATTGTAGCAGTGCCACTTTCTCCTCGAGCCATGGTGTGGAAGCAAGGATTGTAGCGTGGTAGAGAAAACACTGAAATGGCTAAGGAAACTTCTGTGGATGAGCCCCAGGCCATCGTCCTGGCATCACTGCTCTCCTGGCTATAGAAATCAGCCAGCAGGGCAGCAGTAGAAGAAAGATGTGTGCATTGAAACATTCAAGGAGAGGGAGTGATGCAGTTGCCTCTGTGTTCTGTTTGTGCTGGGGGGCCCTCCCCAGGACTGTTTGAAGGCACCCTCTACTCATTTGCCTGGCTGTATCCATCAGTGAGCTCTGCAGGCACAGCATCACTGTAATTAAGGGGGAGCTTGGAGCTATATGAAGGGCCTAAACTGCCCGCTTCCCTTGCGGAGTGTAATGTGGGGTTTCCAGATGTCGTAGTGGAGGCCGTGCAGGAGAACATTGATGAGGGTGTGGTGGGGCATAGCAATCTGCCCTGCCACCTGCCACTATTGGCTATCCTACTGGCAGAGGGAGAGGTATAGGATGGGGAGTTGCATCTGGTGACCCTCCAGGACCCAAGGGGTCAGCCATGGTTCCTCTACTTGGCAATGGTGGCTTTTTGGGTACCTCATGTGAGGAGGCTTCCCATCAAGATACCCCAAGCCATTTGGGGTCACAGAACATGAAAGTGAGATTGTGTGTGGGAGGTTCCAGCTGAATTGCCCACTTGACAAACTCTTTAACCCCACCAGTCTGCTAATCAGGAGGTGTACTGTGCCATCCCTCACCCCATGTGCATCCTATGCAATCTGTGCCTTACAATATCCCATTGTGCAAGGTCACCCACATCAAGATGGCTGGACTGTTAAACAATGACCTGGTAAATGTGTCAATATAGAACTGGAGTGTGGGTGGAGCCTGGTGCCGTCCGGCAGACCAGTGTGCGTGATCTGCCCAGAGTGCTCGGAGGTCAAGAGGTGGGTGCATCATCGGATACACATAGAATACCACAATACAAACTACCTGCACATATCTGAGAGGTTCTGGGATATTGTGGAGGAGAAATGCCTAGACTGGGTATTCCGAGGTATGGTTCAAAAGCTGCAACTTCGATCTGAAGCATCCGGCCCGCCAACAGAGGAAGTCATCAGAAAAGCCAGGTTCCTGTGCTTCTCATTGCCCTGGGCAGGACTCACCCTGTTCAAGTATTATGCTCTGGTCCAAAATATTGCTGATTGCAGAATGAAGTATTACATCATATCCATAGACTCATTCGCAGAACAGACCACCAAACTGGACCCTGCCTTCTACTGTCCCCATGGCGGGGGGCTCACCTTGTATACTCAGCACCCTTGGGTTTGTATTTTCCATGACTGTTAATGCCATTTAAATTATAATTACTGTTTGCTAATTAAAGTTTCAAACCCTTAAAGACTTGTGGATGTCACTACAGGACTGTTTCCTAGTGGGAACCGAGACTATATGGACGTTTACCCACTGAGTTTGCAATGCTGTTTAAATCTAGAGCTTGTGGAAAATTGGTGTCACTTCCCCTGTCTTGGGGTTGAAGTAAATGTCTAGTTCAGCTGTCTAGGAAAAAGAAAATCCTAATGAATAATGTTTTTCCTGTCTGTGAGACAGAAGGAGTGATTGATAGGTAGTGAGTGTATCTGGGGTATGAGAGAGTTGTTTTGGTGTGTGTTGGCTGTGTGTACCTCTCCACAATTTGTATGCCATTCTGGCAGAGTGTGGCTCCTCTGTGGAGGCACCCGCAGTGGAGACCAAGGAGGATGCTGGGAATCTCCAAAAAGAAGACCTGCAGAAGGGTGACATGGGACCCCACAGGGGAAGGAAACAACTCCTGGTGGGGGACTCCATTGTTAGGGGATAGAACTGGGGAGGAGGGGAGAGGGAGGTAAGGTGCCTGCCTGGTGCCATGGCTTGGAGGGACAGGGAGTGAATCCTCAGGATTGTGGGAGCAGCTGCACGGGAGAGGGAGGTGGACATCATTGTCCACCTAGGGACAAATGATCTGGCTTGAAAAGGGATCAGAACAGTGCAGGAGGAGTTTGTGGAGTTTGGGAGGGGCCTTAGACAAGTAGCATGCATGGTAACCTTCTCTGAGGTGCTGCCTGTATATGGCATGGGTGAGGTTACAGTGCTACAAACCATGGGATTCAATCAATGGTTGAAAAACTGGTGCAGAGTACAGGGCTTTGACTTCAATGGGGACTGGGGGTCCACCTGGAGGGATACAGGCCTATACAGGTGTGATGGTCTGCATCTGTCTAGGAGGGGGAACCAGGATCCTAGGTGATAGGTTTAAATGCTTCATTGGCAAGCATTTAAACTAGCCAAGGGGGAAAGCACTGAAAAGGAGAAGAAAAATCCTAGCCTCCTCCAAAAACCTCAAGGTAGTTAGTAAGGTAAACACCAAGATAAAGAAGTCAATAAGGAGAGCCAGGGGTAAATGGAGAAAAAAGCAAAGGTAGTAAGGACAGGGATGAGGCACAAAGGGGTAAGGCCATTAAAAAATGGAGGGTAATGAGTACCAATGCCCATAGTCTAGGTAACAAGCTCCCTGAACTGGTGGCCTTGATGGAAGAGGGATGCCTGGATATCATGGCAGTCACAGAAACGTGGTACACAGAGAACCATGACTGGGATGTCGACATACCAGGATACACAATCTACAGAAGGGACAGGAGAATAGAAGAGGAGGAGGAGGAGTAGCTCTCACATAAAGGAAGAGATCAAAGCAATGGAACTAAAGGGTAAACAGGGAGGAGAGGAGGCACTGTGGGTCACCCTGGAGACTGGAAATGACACCACAATCCACACAGGGGTTGTATACAGACCCCCATCTCAAGGAGAGGAAATGGACAAGGAAATGATAGAAGGCATCCTTAGGATGGCAGAAAAAGGGGAGATATTGTTGGTGGGGGACCCGAATATGCCAGATGTTAACTGGAGCACCTTTGCTGCAGCCACATCCAAGAGCAGGGTCATTCTCAATGCCCTACCAGGGACATGCTTCAGACAGGTTGTGTTGGAACCCACTCAGGAGGGAGCAATCTTAGACCTGGTATTCTCAAACGGGGATGGAGACAGAATCTCAGATCTAGAAGTGGGTAGCCATCTGGGAACAAGTGATCACCAAATACTGTGGTTCATGATAAACACAGCCGCAGAGTCAAGCCATACAAAAGTGAGGGCACTGGACTTTAGGAGGGCTGATTTTGGGAAAATGGGAGAGTGCCTCAGAAAAGCACTAGCAAACAGGCAAGAAGGAGGGGTGGAGAAACAATGGGGAAACATCAAAACTGCCATCACAGAGGCAACAAGCCTTTGTGTGAAGCAAATAAATAAATCAAAATGAAAGAAAAAAACACTATGGTTCTCAAAAGAGGTGGCGGGGAAGGTGAGGGAGAAAAAGATAGCATTCAGGAAGCATAAGGAAACATAGAAGGAGCAGGACAGAGAACTATACCAGTTAATGCAGAAGGAAGTGGGGAAGGCAGTCAGAATAGCAAAGGCCCATACTGAGGAAAAGATAGACAACTCGGTTAAGAAGGCGGGATAAACCCTTTTATAGGTTCATTAGGGAACGAAGAAAGATCAAGGTGGGATAGTGAGGATTAATAAAGGGGAGGATAGGTGGGCAGAGAGGGACACTGAAAAAGCAGGGATACTGAATGAATATGTCTGCTCAGTATTCACAAAAGAAGAGGCGAAGGAAGTACCTAATCCAATCAATAGAAGCAGTCTGGATAGGGGGTGCAATACCAGTCATTTCAAAGAAGAAAGGGTCCTGAAAGAACTTCTAAAACTGAAGGTGGATGAAGCAATGAGGCCTGATGGGATTCACCTGAGAATTCTAAAAGAATTAAGGGGAGAACTAGTGACATCACTGACTACCATTTTTTAACAAATCATGGTAGGATGGTGTGGTACCTAAGGACTGGAGGAGGGTGGATGTGATTCCCCTTCACAAAAGTGGGAGCAAAGCAGAGGCAGGAAACTACAGACCTGTTAGCTTGACCTCAGTGCTAGTGAAAATGATGGAATCACGTCTGAAAGAAAGAATTGTTGAGTACCTGGAGGCCTGCGGGGCACAGGACCCAAAGTAGCATGGATTCACAACAGGAAGGTCATGTCAGATGAATCTAATAGATTTCTTTGACTGGGTGACCAAAGTAGCAGACCAGGAAGGGGATGTGGACTTGGCCTACCTAGACTTTAGCAAGGCATTTGACACAGTCCCACACAAAAGATTAATAAACAAATTAGCAAGCCTGGGAGTGGGTTCCAGGGTAGTGGCCTTCGTAAAACATTGGTAGGCCAACAGGACACAGAGGGTAATAGTAAACAGAGTCCACTCTGAAGAAAGGGGGGGTTACTAGTGGGGTACCGCAGGGTTCAGTACTGGTCCAGGTCCTTTTTAATGTCTTTAGAAGTGACATTGCAGAGGGAGTAGAAGGAAAAGCATGCCTCTTTGCGATGACACAAAGATCTGCAACACAGTTGATACACAAATAGGGGGGTGGAAAGCATGAGAAGGGAGTTGGCAAGGTTGGAGGAATAGGCAAAAGTATGGCAGCTTAGAATCAATGCAAAGAAGTGCAAAGTAATGCACCTGGGAAACAAAAACCCAGAGGAAGAGTGCACAATGAGGGGGGTATTACCAACAACAAAAATGGAAAGAGACCTGAGGGTAGTCATATCAGATGAACCTAAAGGTAAGCAAGTGTAACTCCTAGGTGGCGCTATCCTATGGGCTACTACCCCTGCCAGTATAGCTATGAACAGGTTGAGGGGCCTGAAATCTGTGAATGGGTGCCTCCACCTGGAGGAATGGTATTGGGGTAGCTTAACTGCTTCAGTATAGCCCTCCGGGACACTATAACCACCCACCAACCCTTCTAGTGGCCTGAACGGTAAAACCATAGAACATTCACATTGAATGAATAACAGTAATAATATGCTCACGCCCCTTGCACTTACCACCAGGGCTGGATCTGCTGCAACTACCCTGGAGACCCCTGGAAAATAAGGTCAGTAATGCAATAATGCAATATTGCCACTGTAACGGTTAAATTAGCAAACAAACAATCAGATTTATTTGGGGGAAGTGAACAAGGGAAGGGCGTGAATCTAGCAGAATGATTAGAGATCTGATTAGAATCAGGATTGTTCAGCATGCACTGTAAGTCCCAGTCACGCAGTTCACCAACACTGGGTACCCAGTATGTCATGAAGACTAACCTGAAGCATTGCACGGGGTGGCCGACGTTGCAGCTGTTTTTGGGGCCCTTGAAAAGAAAACAGTTAACATGCACACAACCCAGATATTTGCAATTACAAAGTCAGATGGCTCAGTCCTTTGCAATAACCCAAGATAAGAAACAATCAGATGGTACACAGTGATTGCAGCTGATGTTGCAGGGAGCTACCCTGAAGTTACTCACACTATCCAGATCAGGATGCAGGCCAAGCAAGATGAAGACCTCGTGGTGTTGATCTGAAAGGCCAGGGGAAGCAGGGACTACACGACTCACCTCCTGGTGGTCGCTACCTGTTCAAAGGTGTTGAGCAGGGGCCCGAATCCCCAAGTGGGTCTTTCGCCGAGGTGGTCTCTGAATCGGGATTAGCAGCCTAGGCTGAAATGGCAGGGCCCAGGCAGTAAGAACAGTTTGGAAAATGTCCATGATTGTCTGCTGGTAAAGCCTCCAACTGGCGTAACAGATTTTTGCCATGGGGAACCAAATCGGACCCATGAAACACATTCGGCACATTTAAATCAACAATAACTTCACTGAGTAACAGTTCGGATAAAGTCCGATCGTAAAGTGCAGCTTCACTTCACAAACCTTGCAATCCGAGGCTATTTTGGCTCATTCAGGCAGGCCAATCGCTTCTGGAGTAAGTCTTTGGTCCCACTTGCAAGTAACAATAACACACTTTTCTTTTGTTTGCTGCAGGTTCCAGCCTGCAATTGGAGAGGTCCGACTTCTGCACAAGGCAATGTCTTAGGCCGGCGAGCGTGGCAGGCAGGCCAGCAGATCCTTCCCGCCAATTCTCCTATACTGCTACTTGGAGCAGCTGCTCAACGGCTCGAACTGCTCACTCTTTCCACTCCAACTCTCAACTGACTCTGTGTCAGGCAGTTCTAAGTATATGCTCTGAGATCCAAAAGGTTTGGTTGGCTGAGGGACCTGTCAGTCACATAAAAGGGCTCCACTCCATGTCCATTCAGGCACCAAACCCTCAAAACTACAAATACTACAGAATTTCCTTCTCACAAGACCTGTGGGAACAGTCTCCATTTTAGGTCCCCAGAGGTTCAATTGATTTAACACCGGAAGTCCAGAACCAAAACGGTGGCTCCTATTTAAAGACTCAAGCTGCAAATGAAAGCAGGTTAGACAAACTCCTCTATCATTATTATTATTACAGACAAACAGTAAATAATAATTTTCCTAACAGAGCTACCTCTGTGCAAGTAGTGACTGCAGAATGGAGCAGAACAACAGGCTGCCTGGCTTATCATGAGCCTTAGATTACTCAGTCCCAGCCCAGACTAATTTCTAACACAGCATAGGTGCTCTCTTAAAGAGACAGATGTGGAGACTCGCTAGAGCACTCTCACGCAGACAGCCAGAACTACTGCAAACAGGACACCATCCTGACAGTGGGCATTAGGGAGCCCAGAAAGATATTATAGTAAACTCCAATTTGTAGGGGACTATACAAGCAATGTGAGAAGACAGTAAGGAGGGCTGGGAGGATACTGGGATGTATAGGGAGAGGCATCACCAGTAGAAAACAGGAAGTTGTTATCCCTCTGTACAGACAGCTGGTGAAACCCCATCTGGAGTACTGTGTGCAGCTCTGGAGACCCCATCTCTGCAACGACATAGACAGGATGGAGGCTGTCCAGAGGAGGGCAACTAAAATGGTGCAGGGTCTGCAACAGAAGCAATACAAAGAGTGAGACTAAAGGAGCTTAATATCTACACCCTTGAGGAAAGGAGGGAGAAGGGGGACATGACAGAAACTTTCAAGTACCTCAAGGTAATCAACAAAGTCATAGAAACATAGAAACATAGACTTTGACAGCAGATAAGGACCGCTTGGCCCACCTAGTCTGCCCATTTCCCTACCTACAGGATAAGCTGCAGATCCTAGTTAACCAACAGCCTATTTCTTCCTACCCTCCACAAGAATTGCCTTATGTCTGTCCCAAGCATTCTTGAATTCTCCCACAGTTTTAGACCCCACAACCTCCTCAAGAAGGCTGTTCCATGTGTCCACCACCCTCTCTGTGAAAAAATACTTCCTCAAATTGCCCCTGAGCTGTCCCCCTCTATCTTCAAATTATGTCCCGTTGTTCTTGCACATCTCTTTTTCTGAAAGATTCTACCCTCTTGGACTTTGTTGATTCCACTGAGGTACTTAAAATTTTTATCATGCCCCCCCCTTTCCTCAAGGGTATACATATTAAGCTCCTTTAGTCTCTCCTAGTATGGCTTCTCTTGCAGACTCTGCACCATTTTAGTTGCCCTCCTCTGGACTGCCTCCATCCTGTCTATGTCCTTGCAGAGATGGGATCTCCAGAACTGGATGCAGTACTCCAGATGGGGTCTCACCAACTCTCTGTACAGATGGATAACAACTTCTTGTTTTCTACTGGTGATGCCTCTTCCTATCCCTAATGTAAGTCCAAGAGGGTAGCATCTTTCAGAAAAAGAGATGTGCAAGAACAAGGGGACACAATTTTAAGATAGAGGGGGGATGGCTCAGGGACAATGTGAGGAAGTATTTTTTCACAGCGAGGGTGGTGGACACATGGAATGGCCTTCCTGAGGAGGCTGTGGGGTCAAAAACAGTGGGAGAATTCAAGAATACCTGGGACAGGCATAAGGCAATTCTAGTGGGGGGGTAGGAGGAAGTAGGCTATTGGTTAACTAGGATCTGCAGCTTATCCAATAGGTAGGGAAATGGGTAGACTAGTTGGGCTAAGCGGTCCTTATCTGCCATCAAAGTCTATGTTTCTATGTTTCTATGTGTGGGAGTGCGTGAAAGTACCAGTGGGATTCTTTGTCATTTAAAGAGTAAGAGCGCATTAACAAAATTAGAATTGCTGTTTTGTTAAATGACATTGTTTAACAGCCTGGCACTGTTGTTTTAGGATGGTCAGAAATCTTGTTGTACCTTTTGGGTAGCACTTGACTCCATGCAGTATTTTGGGGCTAGGCTCTGAGGTTGTGGTCATCGGTGCGCCATGGGAGGCCTGTCTAGGTGGGAAGTGTGCATACCTATTCGGTCAGTGTTCTCCCATAGAAGGATGGGTGCTCCATTTCCAGGAGGAAATGGAATTTAAAGGGGGAAGAGTGTAAGCCACCTCTTTTGGGGAAGCTTACTAAAGTTACTTTCTCTCCCTCTGGCTATTCTGGATTTTGATGGGCAGCCTGGGTCCACCCCATGGGGAGGGGTGTCTTTATGCCCTTACCCTTTAAAATAGGCTCTCTTGGAGTGCTAATATTATTCAGGTGAAGCTACCTCTGGCTGGAAGCTGCAATACTGAACATAGGATTTGCAAGAAAGCAAGTTGTGCTCACAACAGAGGGAGGTGAACCTTACAATTGTCTTTGGTTTGTAGCAGATATTCTGCAGGTGGAGGCTACTTCTAACTGAAAGGTGAAATAAGGAACTTAGAATTATCAGGAAAGACAGTCTTTCAGCAACAGAGGAGGTAGATCTTGCTTTACTTTTGTTACAATTGTTAAGATTTTCAGTGCAGGAAGAGTTTAAACCCTGGGCTAAGAATTTGTCATAAGTCCTGAAGTAAGTGCAGGTACAGGCTGTGTATTTGACCCAGACAGTGCCCCAGGGGGTGGAAACTGTTTTTTGTGTTTATCTGTGTGTGCCTTAAAAGGCAAGGCCAGACTGTGTCAGGAAGTGCTTACATCATAGCTACTTATCAGCCAATAGCTTTGGAAGAGTCTTACAGACCTGATAGCAATAGTATTATAAGCAAGTGTTTTATAGCAAACTCATCAGAACAGCTAATATTCTTCAGGTGAAGCTACCTCTGGCTGGAAGCTGCAATACTGAACATAGAATTTGCAAGAAAACGAGTTGTGCTCACAACAGAGGGAGGTGAATCTTACAATTGTCTTTGGTTTGTAGCAGATATTCTGCAGGTGGAGGCTAATTCTAACTGAAAGGTGAAATAAGGAACTTAGAATTATCAGGAAAGACAGTCTTTCAAGCAACAGAGGGAGGTGGATCTTGCTTTACTTTTGTTACAATTGTTAAGATTTTCAGTGCAGGAAGTGTTTAAACCCTGAGGGACGGAATACTGTTTACTGTGTCTGTCCTGGTGCACAGCTGACTTATTTTGGGGCTGACTGCTTTCAGAGCACAAATCACCAGGCTGTTTTGGGGCTGGGGAGGTTCACCGTGTCTGACTTGGATGTCTGGATTTTTCTGTTTGATTAGCAGGGTATTTTCTCTGTCAAATTGTTGTGTAGGACATCTTGCTGACAGGAAAGCACTCATCGCAGCGGTGGGTCAGAGCTTTAGCTGATTGTTTTGTGAGGGCACAGCTTAGGGCTCAACCCTGTCCACCCTTTCACCCCACCCACCCTGGAAATAGTTCCTTTTATACCTGGGGTTCTGACATCATTTCCTCAAGAATGCAAGGCAAGGATCACTGTCATATCCTCTCTAGCACACTGCACTGACAATATAAGCATACACATTGTATAATATATATATTTCTATATAACAAACCAATCACACACACACACAAAAAGTAGATAAACATGTGGGAGTAGTGCAATGTAATGGCTGTGGGCAGCAGTCTTCGGGGAGTCTTTCTGGAGGCTGAGATGCTGTTTTGCAGACAACTCTCTGCCTGAGGGAGGAAGTTGCCCATCTTCAGGCCACACTGGACAGTAGAAAGGGAACCCCCCCATCTAGGGAGCACCAGAGCCACCACCACTACCTCAGAGGTTGCGAAGAAAGCACAGCAGTTGAACCACAATGGGCTCAAGGAGGGTGAGGATGGTGGAACAGAGGCACACCCAGCCAGTTGTTCCACTTTACAATCCATACACCATTCTGGGGGAGCATAGTTCCCCTATGGATGAACCCACAGAGGAGACTAAGGAGGCTGAGGACAACTGTCACAAGGGAGGCCCACAGGAAGGAGGCAGAGGACACCACAGGGAAAGGAAGCAGCTCCTGGTGGGGGACTCAATTATTAGGGGGATAGAACTGGGGGGAGCAGGGAAAACTGAAGTAAGGTGCCTGCCTGGTGCCATGGCTTGGAGGGACAGGAAGCGCATCCTTAGGATCACGAGAACAGCTGCACGGGAGTCTGAGCTGGACGTCATTGTCCACCTAGGGACAAATGACTCGGCTCATCATGAGATTAGAGCAGTGCAGGAGGACTTTGTAGAGTTGGGGAAGGGCCTAAGACAAGTAGCACACACAGTATCCTTCTCAGAGGTGCTGCCTGTCAATGGCATGGGTGAGGCGAGAGTACTTTGCACCATGCAGTTTAATGAATGGTTGAAAAAATGGTGTGGAGCACAGGGGTTTGGCTTCATTGGGGACTGGGGTTCCACCTGGAGGGACACCAGCCTATACTGGCAAGATGGTCTATATCTTTCCAGGAAGGGAACAAGTCTTTTGAGCAATCAGTTTAAATGCTTCATTGGCAAGCTTTTAAACTAGTCAAGGGGGGAGGCACTGATAAGCAGCAGGAAAATCCCAGCCTCTCCCTACAAAACAGGGTACTAAATGAGAAAAAGACAGAGGTAGAAAGGTCAGTGGGGATGCTGCAACAGAAGGTAAAGCCATCAAAAATGGAGAGCAATGAGTACCAATGCCCGTAGTCTGGGTAACAAGCTTCCTGAATTAGTGGCCTTGATGGAGGAGGAACATCTGATATTGTGGCACTCACAGAAACATGGTACACACAAAACCATGACTGGGACGAACATACCAGGATACACTATCTACAGGAGGGACAGGGAGGGTAAAAGAGGAGGAGGAGGAGGAGGAGTAGCTCTTTACATTAGGGAAGGAATCAAAGCAACAGAACAAAAGGGTAAACAGGGAGGAGAAGAAGCACTGTGGGTCAATTTGGAGACAGGCCATGGCACCACAATCCGCACAGGGGTTGTATACAGACCCCTCTCTCAGGGGGAGGAAATGGACAAGAAAATGATAGAAAGTATACTTAGAATGGCAGAAAAAGGGGAGATATTGCTGATGGGTGATCTGAATATGCCATATGTTAACTGGAGTGCAGTTGCAGCAGCCACTTCTAAGAGTGGGGTTATTCTAGATGCCCTACAGGGGGCATGCCTCAGACAACTAGTATTGGAACCCACTCGAGAGGGAGCAATCTTAGACCTGGTTCTCTCAAATGGAGATGGAGAGAGGATCACAGATGTAGAGTGGGTAGCCATCTGGGAACTAGCGACCATCGAACAGTATGGTTCACAAAAAACACAGCAATAGACTCAAGCCATACAAAGGCAAAAGTACTGGACTTTAGGAGGGCTGACTTTGCTAAAATGGGTGAGTGCCTAAGGAATGCACTAGCAAATGGGCAGGAAGGAGGGTAGAAGAAAAATGGGAATAATAAAACTGCCATCACAGAGGTAACAAGCCTTTGCGGAAGCAAATAAACAAATCAAAAGATGTAAGAAACCACTATGGTTCTCAAAGGAAGTGGCAGTGAAGGTTCAAGAGAAAAAGAAAGCATTCAGGAAGTACAAGGAATCACAGAAGGAGCAGGACAGAGAACTGTATCAGTTAAAGCAAAAGGAAGCTGGGAAGGCAGTCAGAACAGCAAAGGCCCAAACCGAGGAAAAGATAGCCAACTCAGTTAAGAAGGGGATAAAACCTTTTATAGGTACCTCAGGGAGCGAAGGAAGACCAAGGGAGGGATAGTGAGGCTTAATGGGGTGGGAGGGTGGGCAGAGGGTGACTGTGAAAAGGCAGAGATACTAAACAAACATTTTTGTCAGTATTTACAAATGAAGAGGGGAGGTACCTAAAACAAACAATAGAAACACTCTGGAATGAAGTTGATACCAGCCCCTTTACAGAAGAAAGGGTTCTGAAAGAACTCTTAAAACTGAAGGTGGACAAAGCAATGGGCCTGATGGATCATCCCAGAATTCTAAAAGAACTAAGGGTGAACTAGTGACACCACTGACTACCCTCTTAAACAAATCATGGGAGGATGGGGTGGTACCCGAGGACTGGAGGAGGGCAGATGTGATTCCCCTTCACAAAAGTGGGAGCAAGGCAGAAGCGGGAAACGACAGACCTGTTAGTTTAACCTCAGTGATAGGGAAAATGATGGAATCACTTCTGAATGAAAGAATTGTCGAGTATCTAGAGGCCAGAGGGGCACAGGACCCAAGACAGCATGGATTCACAGTGGGAAGGTCATGCCAGATGAATCTGATAGATTTCTTTGACAGGGTGACCAAAGTAGTAGATCAGGGAGGGGCTGTGGACATGGCCTACCTAAACTTTAGCAAGGCATTTGACACAGTCCCACACAAAAGATTAATATACAAGTTAGCCAGCCTGGGAGTGGGTCCCAAGATGACAGCCTGGGTAAAGAATTGGCTGGAGAATAGGACACAGAGAGTAACAGTAAATGGAGTCAACTCTGAAGAAAGGGGTTACTAGTGGGCACCGTAGGGTTCAGTATTAGATCATCCTCTTCAATGTCTTTATAAGTGACATTGCAGAGGGTCTGAAGGAAAGTATGTCTCTTTGCAGATGACACAAAGATCTGCAACAGAGTTGATGCACAAGGTGGGGGTGAAAGGATGAGAAGGGAATTGACAAGGTTAGAGGAATGGTCAAATGTGTGCGGCAGCTTAGATTCAATGCTAAGAAGTGCAGCAAATGCACCTGGGAACAAAACCCAGGGAAGAGTACACAATATGGGTGAGATACACAACAACAAAAATGGAAAGGGACCTGGGGTAGTCATATCAGTTGACCTAAAGGTGGCAAGCAATGTGAGAGGGAAGAAGGAGGGCTGCGGGTATACTGGGATGCATAGAGAGGCATCACCAGTAGAAAACAGGAAGTTATTATCCCTCTGTACAGACAGCTGGTGAGACCCCAACTGGAGTACTGTGTGCAGTTCTGGAGACCCAATCTCCCAAGACATAGACAGGATGGAAGTTGCACAAAGGAGGGCAACTGTTAAGGATCAGAACGAAGACATATGAAGAAAGACTTACGGAGCTTAATTTGTATAACCCCGAGGAAAGGAGGGAGAAGGGGTACATGATAGAAACTTTCAAGCTACCTCAAGGAAATCAACAAAGTCCAAGAGGGTAGCATCTTTCAAAAAAAGAGGTGCAAGAACAAGGGGGCATAATTTGAAGATGGGGGTGACTCAGAGGTAATTAAGGAAGTATTTTTCACAGAGAGGGTTGTGAATGCATGGAACGGCTTCTGGAGGAGGTTGTGGAGTCAAAAACAGTGGTGGAATTCAAGCATGCATGGGAGAGTCATAAGGCAATTCTAGGGGGTGGGGGTAGGAAGAAGTAGGCTGCTGGTTATCTAGGATCTGCAGCTTATCTATTAGGTAGGGAAATGGGCAGACTGGGTGGGCCAAGCGGTCCTTATCTGTCATCAAGTTCTATGTTTCTATGTTTCTACGGTTCAGAGAGTGGCTGGTGGATTTTGGTTACAGAATGTGGGCTGGGGTCTCGAACCCCTGCCTAGGAGATGCAGTCATCCTGTTGCAGCGTTGGTTGAAAGGCCAGGTCCCTGGGGGAAGTTGTAGGAGCAATGAGACCATGTGAGCAGGGTTCCCCGGTTATTAGGAGATGTCATGAACCAGTGAGATGGAGGTAATCCCCACCTCGTGCACCACAGTGGGATTGGGGCCTTGGTTTCCATTTAAGGAAGAGCTGGCAGTGGGGCTGTTACAGCAGTGACAGGGCTGTGACAGGGTCTCCTCGGTGGTGGCAGTACCTAGGAGGCCATTTCCCCCGTGGCACACTGCCGCAGGTATGTTTTGATGGCCTGCAGGGATCTCGCATTATTGGACCTGCCGTGTTCATGTCTGGGGCAGGTTCCGATTTAGTGTTCCTTCAGGTGAGGTAAGAACTTCTTATTCATCTAAAAGGCTGTGTTCCTGGGAAGTTTCTGATTTGGGCCCCCCTCCAAATTTTTTCCATCAGTACCCCTAGATACTGGGAGGGAGGCTTACATATATAATTATATTGTTGAGGTGATTGCAGAAAGCTGTTTCGGTTTATGAAAAATAATACATCAGTCTGGAACACAAGTTTGTTTACAAAATTGTCAACAGGGCACCAGGCCTGGGACAAAATGTTCAATTTTGTTGCACCTGCAGGCTGGCCTCAAGAAAGAAACTGACAAAGTTCCGGGATGTTTTATGAGAAACAGGAGACTGATTTACACCAACAGGATGCAGAGTTTAAACTGCCAGGAAAAGTCATCTCATAAAAGAGAGCAGTGTTTTTGTTTAGGGATAGAGAGATGAAGCTTTTAAAGAGAGACTCTCAGATGTAGGACTTTGTTTGAGTTGCCTGTATGAAGAGCTATCATGTACAATTTTAAATTTTTTTAGTCACTGATAATAATAAAACACTACTTGCACATTTTATACCTTCTCCTGACTTGAGTCTGCTTTCTGACTTATGCCTGTACTACACCCATCTGTAAAAACAAAACACTCTCACACTGCCAAGTATGCCGGCAACCTCTCAATCCTTTCCTGTGCCAAGTCCATATAAATAAAACGCATCCTGCCCATGCCCCATCCGAAGAAAATACAGCTCAAATTGTAGCAGCACGGATTTTCCCCAGGAACGAAATGATCTCTCTATCCTGACCGTGAAGCTCCAACAGATTCCACTGGCACTGGTAAGTACCTACAGAGCTTCCTGCTTAAATCAAATGGGGCTGCTCACATTTTCCTGTCTGTGAATGCATATAGCTTCTCCTCAAAACCCGCTCCCTGGCTCCTTCTTCCAGCCTCCAAGGTACACAGATGGTGCAACACCAGCAAACAACCCACCGTCACCACACCCCATTATTCTCTTGCCCAGGCAGCTCTCCTGTCCTGCCTGGTCTCCCAGAACGATACTGCCTCTCTCCAGAATCCTGACTGGATGTGTAGCAGGGCCCACATGTTTAACAGCTGCCTAAAGATGTCCCTTCACTCACCCAACCGTTATCCAATCTGAACAGCTAGGCCAAGGGGAGGCCTCTAGAGCACTCTGTGGCCCACTCGGCAAAAGTTCAGCAGCCCCGAGGCCTGTCCCTCCAAACAGGCCCTTTTCATGGGTAGAGGTTCCCCTGGCCTCCTCACCAGTATCCCTGGGCTGCCTTGCCATGCCAAGATGCAGAGGCCCTAACACAACCTGCTGCAACCCCAATGATTTAGGCACACTATCAACTCAATACCGGGGACTAACCCGGAACCCCGGGGCCTATCTGTCCTGTACCTCCTTCTCGATGATAAAAACTCTTCTTACAGCCCCCCAGTGCCCAGGACCCCAAAACAAACAGCCACAGCTGCCTCTCTTGGTGCCATCTCATGGATGCTCACCCAGGGGACCCGATGCATTGCCACTGTAACAGCCAGCCTGCCTAATGGGAGGGGGGTTCCCCAACCCTGCACTGCCCTGCAGTGCCTGATGGAGTCTCCTGCTCTCCTACACGGCACCACCAACTCTCTCGAACCTGCCCTAAAAACCCTGCTATCTGCTGCCACCAAGTGGTGACAAGCAGAAATTGTGCCCAAGAGCACTAAACACCCTAAACTCTGGGGGCACCCAAAAAAGGAAGGGGGTCCCTAAAGGGAGCATAAGCCCCTCTCAAAAGAGAGGGGGCTTACATATATTTGTGCGAGCACATGCGTGAAGGTTTAAATGCTTCACTGGCAAGCATTTAAACTAGCCAAGGGGGAGGCACTGAAAAGGAGCAGGGAAATCCCAGCCTCCCCCCACAAAACACAGTAGATAGCGAGGTAGACACCAAGGTAGAGAAGTCAATAGGGAGCAGGACAGGGACAACTGGAGAAAAAGGCAAAGGCAGTAAGGACAGGGATGGGGCTAAAAGGGGTAAGGCCATCAAAAATGGAGGGTGATGAGTACCAATGCCCGTAGTCTGTGTAACAAGCTCCCTGAACTAGTGGCCCTGATGGAAGTGGGACACCTGAATATCGTGGCAGTCACAGAAACATGGTACACAGAGAACCATGACTGGGATGTCAACAAACCAGGGTATACAACCTACAGGAGGGATAGGGAGGGTAAAAGAGGAGGACGAGTAGCTCTATGCTATGTAAGGGAAGAGATCAAAGCAATGGAACTAAAGGGTAAACAGGGAGTAGAGGAGACACTGTGGGTCACCCTGGAGGCAGGAAATGGCACCACAACCCACACGGGGGTTGTATACATAACCCCCTCTTAGGGGGAGGCCATGGACAAGGAAATGATGGAAGGCAGCCTTTGAATGGCAGAAAAAGGGGAGATATTGTTAATGGAGGACCTGAATATGACAGATGTTAACTGGAGTACCTTTGCTGCAGCCACATCAAAGAGCAGGGTCATTATCGATGCCCTACAGGGGGCATGCCTCAGACAGCTAGTGTTGGAAACCACTCGGGAGGGAGCAATCTGAGATCTGGTACTCTCAAATTGAGACGGAGAGAGGACCTCGGATTTAGAAGTGGGTAGCCATCTGGGAACAAGCGCCCACCAAACAGTGTGGTTCACGCAGTGATGAAAGTGAACAGGAAAGCACAGGCACTCCATTCCTGTACCTTTTTTGCAGCAGGAACGGAGTTCCTGTACTTCTTCCCACTGACACTGGAACTGAAATTCTTAAATCAGCAGCATAATGACAGTTTCTGGGCCTGTGACCTGAAATCAGGGTTTCCATAACAACATTTGACTTGTAAAACAATGCCATTTTGCTAGAAATACTTCAGTATTTCTAACTTAATCTACTAGTGTCTAAACAGATGGATGTGTCTTGACATGGCTATCCTTCACAATGAAGATCTTCATTCTGCATTTCATATTTGCCAATGTCAGAGTTCCTGTACTTCTTGTCTACCACTTGCATCACTGGGTTCATGATAAACACAACCATAGAGTCAAGCCATACAAAAGCAACAGTACTGGACTTTAGAAGGGCTGACTTTGGGAAAATGGGAGAGTGCCTCAAAAAAGCACTAGCAAACAGGCAAGAAGGAGGGGTGGAGGAACAATGGGGAAAAATCAAAACTGCCATCACAGAGGCAACACGCCTTTGTATGAAGCAAATCAACAAAACGAAATGAAGGAAAAAGCCACTATGGTTCTCAAAAGAGGTGGCGGGGAAAGTTACGGAGAAAAAGGTAGCATTCAGGAACTATAAGGGAACACAGAAGCAGCAGGACAGAGAACTGTACCAGTTAAAGCAGAAGAAAGCGGGAATAGCAAAGACCCAAACTGAGGAAAAGATAGCCAACTCTGTTAAGAAGGGGGATAAAACCTTTTATAGGTACATTAGGGAGTGAAGAAAGACCATGGGAGGGATACTGAGGCTTAATAAAGGGGAAGGGATGTGAGCAGTGGGTGACAGTGAAAAAGTAGTGATACTGAACGAATACTTCTGCTGAGTATTCTCAAAAGAAGAGGGGGAGGTACCTAAACCAAACAATAGAAGCACTCTGGATAGGGAGGTTGATACCAGTCTATTCACAGAAGAAAGGGTGCTGAAAGAACTCCTAAAACTGAAGGTGGACAAAGCAATGGGGCCTGATGAGATTCACCCCATTTTCCAAAAGAACTAAGGGGAGAACTAGTGACACCACTGACTACCCTTTTTAACAAATCATGGGAGGATGGAGTGGTACCTGAGGACTGGAGGAGGGCAGATGTGATTCCACTTCTTAAAAGTGGGAGCAAGGCAGAGGCAGGAAACTACAGATCTGTTAGTTTGACCTCAGTGGCAGAGAAAATGATGTAATCACTTCTGAAGGAAAGAATTGTTGAGTACCTAGAGGTCAGAGGTGCACAGGACCCAAGGCAGCATGGATTCACAGTGGGAAGGTCATGTCAGATGAATCTAATAGATTTCTTTGACTGGGTGACCAAAGTAGTAGACCAGGGAGGATCTGTGGAAATGGCCTACCTAGACTTTAGCAAGGCATTTGACACAGTCCCACACAAAAGATTAATAAACAAGTTAACCAGCCCTGGAGTGGATCCCAAGGTGGTAGCCTGGGTAAAAAATTGGCTGGACAACAGGATGCAGAGGGTGATAGTAAACTGAGTCTATTCTGAAAAAAGGGGGGGTTACTAGTGGGGTACCGCAGGGTTCAGTACTGGGACCGGTCCTCTTTAATGTCTTTATAAGTGACATTGTAGTGGGACTGGAAGGGAAAGTATGTCTCTTTGCACACGACACAAAGATCTGCAACAGGGTTGATATGCAAGGTGGGGGTGGAAAGGATGAGAAGGGACTTGGCAAGGTTGGAGAAATGGTTAAATATATGGCAGCTTAGATTCAATGCAAAGAAGTGTAAAGTAATGCACCTGGGAAACAAAAACCCAGTGGAATGATAATAATAATAAAACTAGCTTTATTTCACTAAAGCGCCTTTCAAATATCAAGGTGCTTTACAAATATTAAAAGAGGATAATAAAACAATAAATACAATATAAAGCAAAAAGAATTCAACAGGGTTCATGTACTAAATGCCATCAAAGGCCTGGCACCATAAGTAAGTTTTCAACGCTTGCTTAAAGCATCCCACTGTTGTGCACTCCCACAGCCAACAGGGTAGAGAATTCCAGAGGGTAGGGGTAGCATACATAAAAGCATGAGCCCCAGAAGACTTCAAAGACACCCTCGGGATCTCTAGCAACCCCTCATTGGCCGAACGGAGCTGTTGCTCAGGGCAATAGGGAACCAGAAGCTCTTTCAAGTAGTCAGGGCCTAGTCCGTGTAGGGCTTTGTAAGTCAGTAAACCAACTTTAAAGGTGATCTGTCATTGAAACAGCAGCCAGTGCAGAGTGCGCAGAACAGGGGTAATGTGAGATGTTCGAGAAGCCCCCATCAACAAACATGCTGCCTGCATTCTGCACTAGCTGCAAGCAGCAGATATCAACACCAGAAAGCCCTAAGTATAGGGAGTTGCAGTAATCAAGGCATGAGGTCACAAAGGCGTGGACGAGTGTAGGCAACTCTCCAGACGGACCAATGTGCTTGGTCCTGGTGATGTTCCTAAGATGGTAAAAGGAAGACTTGATGACTGCCAACATTTGAGATCGTAAGGTCAGCCTGTTGTCAAGTACCACCTCCAGGTCCCGCACCTGTTCAGAGGTAAGGATCTGGGTGCCCCCTAGATAAATTCCAGAGGGCTGACCAGTCCTCAACCCCTCTATCCGGCAACCCGACTCCACCACCATCACCTCCATCTTTCCCGTGTTCAACTTTAGCCAGCTTGAATTCATCCAGGCCTGGATTTCCACAAGGCAGTTGTTAAATACCAAGAGAGCACTATCCTGGTTGGGTGTAAAAGACAGGTAGAGCTGGGTATCATCTGCATAGCAGTGAAACCTCAGCCCATACTGTCTTACAATGTCTCCGAGGGGCAGCATATACACAACAAACAACATGGGGAAAGTACTAAGCCCTGAGGTACCCCACATGACAGAAAGAATGGGAAGAGTACACAATGGGGGATGAGATACTAAGAACAAAAAAAATGGAAAGGAACCTGGGGTAGTCATATCAGATGACCTAAAGGTGGGAAAGCAATGTGAGAAGGCAAGAAGGCAGTAAGGAGTGCTGGGGGGCTACTGGGATGCATTGGGAGAGGCATCACCAGTAGAAAACAGAAAGTTGTTATCCCTCTGTACAGACAGTTGGTGAGACCCCATCTGGAGTACTGCATGCAGGTCTGGAGACCCCATTTCAGCAAGGACATAGAAAGGATGGAGGTTGTCCAGAGGAGGGCAACTAAAATGGTGCAGGGTCTGTACCAGAAGCCATATGAAGAAAGATTAAAGCAGCTTAATATGTATGCCTTCAAGGAAAGGAGGGAGAGGGGGGACATGATAGAAACACGACCTTCCTGAGGAGGCTGTGGAATCAGAAACAGTGGAGGAATTCAAGAATGCATGGAATAGACAAAAGGCAATTCCAGTGGGAGGTAGCAGGAAGTAGGCTGTTGGTTAACTAGGATCTGCAGCTTATCCATAAGGTAGGGAAGTGGGCAGGCTAGGTGGGCCGAGTGGTCCTTATCTGCCATCAAATTCTATATTTCTATGTTTCTATGTTAAGCAATCATATTGTTACAATAACATGTTTCAGAGGAGTGTCACTGTCAGATCCAATGCAGCTCAAGCTGCATAGGTCTCACCACTGACAGGCCAATGATCAGTGAGGCTGATCATGACAGTGCTCTCTGCTTGTGGGGTGGAAACTTTGTGTAGTTGAAAGCAGCGAGCTGCTCCTATCACAGAGTGGCTTGGTCCTTTTATCCACATGACACCACCCAGCAAACAGCTGAGCGACATCATTACGTACTGTTGACTGTGCAGAAGTTGGGCAATAAATGCACTGCTGTCACCCGTAGTAACAATGTATTTGTGATACTGATGTCAGTCCTTCCCTGACAAAAGAGCCAGTGATAACCCCCATGGATATTCACTGCACATAGAAGATGGCCAGTAAATGCACTGCTGTAATCTAAGCCCTTTGGTGGCCGAACAACCCAATCTGTACATGTGCTCCACAGTCAACCACCCCCTGAGGCACTTAGAACTGAGGTGGTACAATTTATTAATAATACTAATGTTACTCCTTCCCTACCCAAAAAGTTGGTGATAACCACCATAGTATGTTGACTGTACCACCTCCCGATCCTTCCCTGTGCCCTGTCCATAGAAAAAAATACCCTCCAGTTAACAAGTACCCTGCCACCTTCTGATCCATACCCCAGTGCCCTCTCTGTAAAAATAATACACCCTGTCTCTGCCAGATATCTGCCTCAGCTCCCACTCCTTCCCTCTGGTGCCCTGTCTCTAAAAATAAACACTCTCCTACTGCCAAGTATCCCACCTACTTCCCAATCCTTCCCCATGCCCTGTCCCTAGAAAAAAACACCCTCCCACTGACAAGTATCCCACCCACCTCCCGATCCTTTCCAGGTGCCCCATCTGTCAAAATAAAACACCCACCCACTGACAAGTATCTTGCCTACCTCCTGATCCTTCCCCTGTGCCCTGTCCTTAAAACTCTGAAACAAGAAAATAGTCCAGCGATGACTTCTACCCCCATGCCGCCACCTCACACACCCCTATATCCTATACTTACTTATCCAGCCAGTGTGTCCCCTTCTCAGATGTTCCTGCTTCTTTTGAGAGCCATCAGGAAGTGACTGAAAACAAGGAAAGTGTGTTAATGGCTTTTTAATGTGTTTTGAATTTTTACTCATAACTTTGTCCTTTCTTAAAGTTTTTACCACAACATTTCAACATGGCGTTTTTATAACCCTACCTCACGAACTAGGTTGGAGACATTTTTCAAATCCTCCCCCCCCCCACACACACACACACACAAACATGTTTTGCAGTTGCTCTGCAAAATCATGTTTTAGATGGGATTTTAACAATTTCTCTTTACTATTTTTCCAGATTTCGATCCCAACATTTTCAGCATAGTCTTTTTTTATCCCACGTAATGAATAAGGCAGGTGTAATTTTACAATTCCTTGCAAAACGCGTTTTCACAGTTGCTCCGCAAAGTCACCTTTCGGACAGGATTTAAAAATGTCACTTGTCTTGATCATAAGGTGGGATAATTAAAAGACTATGCTGAAAATCTGGAGACAAAATCTTTAAAAACAACAAAGTTATGAAGCAACATTGAAATTATCTCAAAGTTTTCTCATAAGTTTGCTGTTGTTGTAGATTTTGTCCTCAGGTTTTCAACATAGCCTTTTTTAACCCCCACCCACCCCATCTGCAAGGTCACTCTACAAAGTCACCTTTTGGATGGGATTCAAAAGTTTGCACTTGTCTTGATCATACGGTGGGGTCATAATAGGACTATATTGAAACTTTGCAGTCATAATCTCATAAAAATGCAAAGTTATAAGGAAATATTGACATTCTTCAGTATTTACTCCTAGCTTTGCTATTGTACCAGATTGTGACCCCATATTTTCAACATGCCATTTTTGTATCCCTCGACATTAACATGACTTGTCATTTTTCAGATCTTGCCCAAAATATATTTTCACACTTGTGCTGCAAAATAACATTTTAAACAAAATTTCATACGTGAGACCTGTCTTGTTCTTAAGGTGGTGTAATAAAAAGTATTTCTGAAGGAAAGAATAGTTGAGTACCTAGAGGCCAGTGGAGCACAGGACCCAAGGCAGCATGGATTCACAGCGGGAAGGTCATGTCAGACGAATCTAATAGATTTCTTTGACTGGGTGACCAAAGTAGTAGACCAGGGAGGGGCTGTGGACATGGCCTACCTAGACTTTAGCAAGGCATTTGACACAGTCCCACACAAAGATTAATAGTCAAATTAACCAGCCTGGGAGTGGGTCCCAGGTGGTAGCCTGGCAAAACATTGGCTGCACAACAGGACACAGAAGGTAATTGTAAATGGAGTCCACTCTGAAGAAAGAGAGGTTACTAGTGGGCACCGCAGGGTTCAGTATTGGTCCAGTCCTTTTAATGTCTTCATCAGTGACATTGCAGAGGGACTGAAGGAAAGTATGCCTTTTGCAGATGACACAAAGATCTGCAACAGGGTTGATACACAAGGAGGCGTGGAAAGGATGAAAAGGGACTTGGCAAGGTTGGAGGAATGGTCAGAAGTATGGCAGCTAGGATTCAATGCAAAGAAGTGCAAAATAATGCACCTGGGAAACAAGAACCCAGGGAAGAATCACAATGGGTGGGGAGGTAGTAACAACAACAAAAAGGAAAGGGACCTGGGGTAATCATATCAGATGACCTTAAGGTTAGCAAGCAATGTGAGAAGGCAGTAGGGAGGGCTGGGGTATACTGGGATGTATAGGGAGAGGCATCAGCAGCAGAAAACAGGAAGTTGTTATCCCTCTGTACAGACAGTTGGTGAGACCCCATCTGGAGTACTGTGTCCAGTTCTGGAGACCCCATCTCCGCAAGGACATAGACAAGATAGAGGTAGTCCAGAGGAGGGCAACTAAAATGGTGCAGGGTCTGCAAGAGAAGCCGATGAGGAGAGACTAAAGGAGCTTAATATGTATACCCTTGAGGAAAGAAGGGGGGGACATGATAGAAACTTTAAGTACCTCAGTGGAATCAACAAAGTCCAAGAGGGTAGCATCTTCAGAAAAAGAGACTTGCAAGAACAAGGGACGCAATTTAAAGATCAAGGAGGCGTGTCTAGGGCAATGTGAGGAAGTATTATTTCACAGAGAGGGTAGTGGATGCATGGAACAGCCTTCCTGAGGAGGTTGTGGGGTCTAAAACTGTGGGAGAATTCAAGAATGCATGGGACAGACATAAGACAATTCTTGTGGGGGGTAGGAAGAAATAGGCGGTTGGTTAACTAGGATCTACGGCCTATCTTGTAGGTAGGGAAATGGGCAGACTAGATGGGCCTAGCGGTCCTTATCTGCCGTTAAAGTATATGTTTCTATGTTTCTATGCAGAACAGTTGAGGTCAGAATTGAAAAAATTAAAAAAGCAAAGTTGTGAACAATTGTTGAAATTTTTCAACATTTGCTCATATCTTTGCAATGTTTTTACTTTTGACCCAACATGCTCAACACACTCATGTTTTTTAACCCCATTGAATCAGCATGGCAGGTGTCATTATCAATTACCCTTCCAAACCTGTTTCCTTGGTAGTTCCACAAAACAATGTTTTTGATCACATTTATTTCCCCAGTTGTTTAACCAGGAGAATCACACTAAGCTGAAAGCTTGTTTACAGGTGCGACCTGGGAGCACAGGGAAGTTAAGTGACTTGCTCAGGGTCACACAGTATGCAAGTGAGAGCTGTGGGATTCAAACCCAGGTCTCCAAATTTGTTGCTCAGAGCCTTAAAGCACTGCACTATACTGCCTCCCTTTCATAAAAGATACCTAGTATTTTGAAATTTCAGGGCCAGATATTTAAAATTTTCCCCCGGGGCTAAATTAGCACTGTCCAGCATGCTAAATTAGCTCAGACCCAATAGCCCGCTATGTTCAAAAGGGATAGCCCTGGTGCTAAACCTGCTGAATATAGCGTACTAAGGAAGCTGGGCAAACTGGGCTGGAAGTGCAGTGCAAACATAGCCCGGGAATAAGACAGCTCTGAATATAGCAACCAGAAAGTGCTCACCACAACAGCAGCCAAGTTCACAGCGATGTGAAGGATGGTAGAGGTGGACTATGTGGCCAATGTGTGTGCCAGCAAAGGCGTGGACTCAGTAAAGCTGCAAGCAGCAGCACATGTGAAATTACATTGCACAAACATGTACAATAGTTCCAAAACATTTGCGTGGTGCTAACACATTTGCACGGGTTTAGGTGAAGCTATGCCGTTTGCCTGGTACAACTACGCTTTGTCTGGGCTAAACTTTGCTATATTCAAACATGACATGCAAATGAGTCTACTTAGGTCGTCTCTGGGCAAACATCCAGATTAGCATCTCATTATGACCTGCTTTGCATGCATTTTGCCCAGCGTTATTGCAGGGTCCCACAGAGCCACCTGTAAGTCAGTCTGGAAGTACAGGGGCTGGCTTGTTCTGTTCACACGCTCCACCTGTAGGTCAGTCTGGCAGTGCATGGTGGTAGCGGCCGGCTACATTTATACAGCACAGCACAGCACAGCATAATGTGCCCCAGGGGACTACACAGCACAGGCACAGGTGGTGGTGCTGCATGCAGCTGTCAAACTGTAGTTCATGCTACAGTGCACAGCAGGCACTACAGTAGCAAGGGGGCCAGTAGTGTGAGGGACACAGCAATGCCTATGGTGTGTAAGGCAATAATGACCACTGCACTGTACACAGTGACAGGCCCAACTTGCAGGTGTTTGCTGACAGTGGGCATTACTGTTATGTTGTTGTGCGACCCACAGATGCTGCACCACTGGCGTGGGATTCTCACAGTGGCATATACACGGTGGCTGTATTGTTATGGTGTCTGTGCAGATGTGCGGTATGTGGCTAGGGGGACACATATGGACAGGCAGGCACACTGGTGTTGTGGTATTTCCAACACTGGCCCATGTGCACTGCATGATGTGCCCCAGCCTTGTGGCCGCACCCAGTCTGTGGTGCAACCTGGTCACTTGTACACCCTCTCCTCAACACCCTCCATGCCCACAGTGCTGCATGTGTATGCTGGCATCTGTTGGTGTCCACAGAAGGGTGGTCTGCTGGTGTGTGCTGTATGGCCGTACTGCCATGGTGTCCACTGGGAGCTGGGTCACCACTTACTGCCTGGCATGGCTGGGACTGGTGACAGATGATGGCATCATAGTGATACCATCAGTAAGCAGCAAGTTTCCTCTGTCTGGCTTATTTCTATGTGTCATACCTATTGGTTAGGGTCATGCTAAGCCACGCAAAAGTAACGCAAAAGCCACGCAAAGCCACAAAGTCACACAAAGCTGGTTTTCCCAGAGTTAAGACTACCTTTTTCCTAGGTGGTAATTTGCTCTGTGCAATGTGTTGCACTAACAATGTGCAAAACCACTTTACGTGGCGCTATTCACTGAATATAGCATCACGCTGACACTCCCCCTCAGTTTGCCCCTTGCATACATTATAATTTTGCCCAGCGCTAATGCCGTTTGTGTACGCTATTTGACCTTTTGAATATAGTGGATCTGCACTAACCCGGTGCTAAACCTGCGCAAACGGTTTGCGCCCAGCGCAACATTTTGATTATCTGACCCTCAGTGTCACGATCCAAGAAAACAACAATGTTATATATGAACTTCTTCATTTCCCAATCATGACAATTTCACTATTATAACTCATGCTATTAATTTATTAATTATCGTCTCTGCACTATCAATGCCAAACACCTACACAGCAAATACATGCAAGCAAACATTCAGCATTAACAAATGTTTGTTTCCTAGGGCCTTGTTCCTACTGCCTTATTAAAAGAGCATATTACTGACTGTTAGAGTGACAAGAATTGCATTTGTGAGGAACTGTTGCTGCATGGTGTGGACCCATGGGTTGGGTGATCATGTGGAGAGTTGGACAGGTAATGCATCCCGGAGGCAGTGCTCTATTTAAACCAGGCCCACTTTTTTTCTGGGTGAAGGCATAACGCAATTTACTTAAATCTTGTATGCAAATTACAAACCTCCTAATGAAGAGTTACATAACTCAGGCCCAACAACCTTGTTTGTACCTACAGGGCAGGGGTCATACCCTTCAACATCCGCAGCAACCCAATTACACAGAGAATGAGAAACAAAGAGAAACTATGGCCTCTGTCTAGCAAGTACTGCCAGTGATCTGGTAATAGCCATAGGAAGCCACTGATCCCCACACCTAAGTGCCAGAATAATGTGCACCCCTGATCCTGAAACGTTATGGGCTACTTGAGTGGCTTCTATGGCAGAGGTGACTAAGATTGCACCATGGTTGGGAAAATGTTACTTTTTCTCCCAGACACAGGAAGAATATTATTCTCATAAAATGGCAAGAGCGAATCTAAAAACATCATTGGGTATGTGTGCAGTAAGATATGCCAGGGTGTGTAATTATGGGTCAATAATCACGCCCCCTCAAGCATGTTGTTAGGCATGAGGCACGTATGCCAAGTGCCTTTAACCACACAAGTGGAAAGTGCAGTTATTGGAGTCTATTCACAAAGCCTACTTACCAAGTATCCATGGTGTGTAGGCTTCCCTACATTACTCAGCCACACATCGAGGGTCCTGCAGACCCCCACGGATTTCACAAAGGGGCATGTGCCCCTTCTGTACCCAATCCCCTGTCCATTCGAGAAGCTGCATGCAGATGGCAAAGGGAGTGGCCAGGGGGGTGTTCCTATACTCTGTGCCATTTACCAAGGTGCAGAGTGCTGGGAAAGGTGGATGCAGGCTACAGAGGTAGGAACCCAGCCATAGTCACTGTGCACCCCACCGTTCCACACCTGCCAGCCATGGCAGAATGATCAACCTCCCTGCCATGCTGCCCCAGCCCTTCAGCCATACAGAAAGGGTTGGGGCAGCCACTGGGGTACTTGCCCAACAGCAGGGTGTTACCAGAAGGCACAGTGTCCTACAATCCCCTGCTTCGCCTGGAGCAGGGGATCCACTTTGATGTCAGGGTGGACATCCAATTGAATGCCTGCTTATGTCCACCAATCTTCCCCCCCCCATGCACCTACGTAACAGCAGGACCATGGACAGGGAGACCACATTAACGAATTGTGTGTTAAGTGCACCTGTCTGAGAGTGCGGATATGTGCAGGCTGGGTACATGCTTGATGTGCGTACCCAGCCCTCATTCAAGTATTGGCCCCAATGACCATAATTTCACATCATTTAAAGTGTCTTACTGCACTGATAACATGAGTTCTACTACAAAAATGTTTTTAAAAAAGGTTTTTGATGATATTTAATTAGAAAGTATTGTTGTCTGCATGAAATATGAGCAGAAGACAAAAAAATATATATAGTTCCATTTGCAACATACTTATATTGTATCCAAACCTGGTGTACAGGCTAAACAAGATAACTGGCCAGATAATTACAGTCTTGTACTTGTATTTTAGTCAGTCAGGTGGCTTAAATATTCTTACCCGTGTTATAAAAGTCATCACATGCCCATGGTTTAAGTAAGCAATAACTCACGACAGGGTGTGCGGTTATTAGGGATTAATCAACAACCCAGGTGCATTGTGAGGTACGAGACCACAGGCCAAGTGTCTTCAGCGCACACAGGGTGTTGATTAATCCCCAATAACTGCACGTCTTGGAGTGAGTTATTGTGTTTATAATATAGGCCACATGTGGAGAGAAATGGACAAAAACTGTTGCAATAAGAGGGAAAATATGTGGGAACTATTTAGTGTTTTTCCACTATTTATGGCTGCAGCACCACATTTTTCTTTCTTCTGCCACAGTAAAAATAGTTCAAAACAGAAAAATTTGTGGTGAACAGGCTACAGAGACTAGAATCAAGGAGCAACTGGAACTTTTTATTCTGCTGACAACTGGGTTTTATGTGATATGGGAGCGTCCGCAATCGCACCGCCCAGAACAGCAAGGGAGACAGAGCGAATGCCACAAAGGTGACCGCACAATAGCGCTGAAAGGCCAAAAGGGTGACAGCGGCAAAGAGCAGCTGGAAGGGCGCCGAGCACACGGCGCACCCTGCAAGGCAGTGGATAGAAAGCACGGGGCGGCATGGCCAGGCCTGGAAGGCTGCCCAATGGTGAGGGAGAGACCTGGAGTACGAGTGACCATGGATGGTCGGGATGGGCACGACCACAAGGGGGAGAATGGCAGAGGCAGCGAGCTGCCACCCAGGCACAAGGGAGCCCAGCACACGGGCACGCACAGTGGGTCAGGGGGATGGGTGGATCACCAGGGGGTGCAGCGGAGGGGTAGTGCAGAGGCCCACAGTGCAGATGCCCGCCCAGCGTGTGTCATGTCACAAACGTGTGAGGGCCCCAGCATGCATGAGGGGTCAAAAGGGCAACTCCGGGGGGGCGGTGGATGTGTGGGCAGCCCTCGAAGGGCATACCCATGCAGGGTGGTGATGTTGGGCATGCACCGTGCAGTGCTGCACAGGGCAATACTGCCCAGGGCTGGACATCGGCAGCAGGGGCTGGTGCATGCATGGGGCGGACATGCAGTGGGTTAGACATTGAAAACAAAGTTATGCGCCAGCCCATGCAGGTAATCGTAGTGGCTTTTGGTGGCATAGTCGGCCACAATGGTGTGGATCCTGGCATCAAGGTCACGATACTGTCTTCGTGGTTGTGGTGCCTCCGCCCCAGACAATAGCACCTCAGAACGCACAGCAGTAAGTCCCTCCTCCTCTCTTAGGCACTCGAGGAGACGCCAGATGCTGGGGTGGCAGGCACCGACCCGGGTGTTGAAGGTCCTGTGCCACCCTCCCACCACATTGTTAGTCCTCGCCAGGCCCTGGAGGGTGGAGTCATAGCAGTTCCACTGCTGGATTGGGAATGGGGCATGCCAGCATCCTGAACGCCCGGTGGGCCAGCCGACCCACGTGTACTCCACATAGTCCAGCAGGGGCTGGAGGATGTCCTCATTGTTGGTGTTGAACTCCCACTCCCTGAGCTCCTCGAGGACTGCTAGTATGTCAGCAGGTGGTAGGAAAGCCAATGCCAGCAGCATCCAGACATGCAGTGCAAAGTCAGGGTCGTGTGGGTATACCGTGCCAGGACTCCTGACAGCCACTGTACCTTGCGCCACAGGGCCTGGGTAAAGTGGAAAAAGCAGCCCCTGACCCATGCCTCGGGGGATATGGTGGTGACTCCACGCCAGCTGGCATACTTGAAATCCATCAGGACCATGGCAGGTGTTATGTTAGGGTTGTGCAGCTTCAGCTGGCCTAGTAGTCTGATGTACGTCTGTGCCCGCCTGGTGCATGTCAGGGCATAGACGGTGGGCAGGACTGCTCCCGACTGGATGGCATGTATGGTGTAGAGTTGGTCAAACAGGGCAGGGCACGCTCTGAATGTGCCATCCATGAACCAGTCCATGCTGCTGGCCAGCTGCTGCATGCCACGGTCCGTGGCATAGCTGACAATGCGGTCTCACTCCCCTCCCACTGTCGTACAGTAGGAAGCACATGCCATCCACCGCACTGATGTACTCCTCTGGGATGATTAGGTTCTCGATGGACTGTGGGGTGGTTGGCTAGCTACGAGCCACGTGTTGCACATGCTGTACCATCCAGCACAGCAGACGCACTCTGGGTAGTCGACCAGCCACGGCCGCAGGGATGCCAGACGTGCTCGCCATGAGGACCTGCAAAGCAGAATCCATGGTACACTGTGCCTTGTCCCATAGCGTTCCCATCACTTGCCGCATGGCCACGTTGGAGGTGTGGTTGTGCTCCCTGATGGGGGCTACCACCATATCCTCAGCTGTGTGCAGACGGGCCATGCAATGGTACCTCCTCGCCTCAGCACACCTGCAGTATATTTTATCATGTCCATCCTTATCTTTGCGATATGCAAAGCCATTGTGGACAGCCATTGGCTTGTCCTTCTGGCTCTGCACGTAACGCACCTCCATGGTGTAGATGCTGTCACATCTGCAGGGTGTGCTGCAGCTGTCATTGTTATGGGCGCTGGGTGCCCTGCCCAGAGTCTGCCTGGACATGCTCACTTCCTGTCTGTGCTGCTTATGCAGTGATGTTGTTCTGCACCCCTTCCCCATCGTCGCCCTGTACATGGGCCCTGAGTACCATGGACTGCCACCCTCCACTGTGTTGCCCCTGTGCCTGTGTGATGCTGTGGGCTCTGTCCCTCCCCATGCTGTCCTGTGCAGTAGGTGTATGTGTCTGCTGTGGTGTACATGGGGTTGGGGTTGTTGTCCTGTACCCTGTCCATGTGTGTGGCCCTGGAACAGCCAGGTGGCACAGGCTCGTACGTCCCCCCCTTAGCACTGTGCCCCACCAGTGGGGCCCCAAGGTGTGTGCCGCTGCAGCAGTGCTGTCCTCTGTGTGGCCTACCCTGTGCTCACCCATTGCCTCCGGTTGCCACCGCTGATTGTGGCCTGCTGTGCATGCCATCCAGCACTAGTCGTTTAGCTGTGTCTCCCTGCCGGAGGCACCTGTCCTGCCTGGCAGCCTGCCGGTGCTCACAGTGCTGATGTCTGCTGGTTGTGGGGGTGCTGTTACTGTGTGGCAGAGCTTTTCACTCTTGAGCTGTTGGTCTCCCTTTCTGAGCGGTCGCCCTTACTGTGGTTGCGCTTCTTGCCTCATCCCCTGATACTGCGCCATTTATTTGGTGCTCTTCTTGGCTGATACTGACAACTGCTCTTTCTCGTCCTCTGACAGATTGTGTGGGGAAAGTATTGTCTGGGAAAACTAAGACAGCACTGACTGTCTGTCTGTCTATGAATGTCTCGCTCTTTCCTTGCTGTTATGCACATCTCTCTGTGGAGTTACTCATCTCTCTCTCACTGCAGCAGACAATTAATGTATTGTTCTGTGTCTCTGCAGTAGTACCGGGCACAGAGTAACACACACAGTCCCCCACTATGCCTTGACAATCGGGGGAAGGATTTATTAATATACAGGAGAATATTCTTTGTTTTGCAACATCTCCTGCGTTCTCTCACTGGTGCTACCAGCACAGAGTTCATCGAGAAGCACCGAGTTCCACTGGGCAGGTGGGTAGGAAGTTTCCCCAGTCACACTCTCTCATCTCCGGTTCCTGATGTCAAAGTCCATGGTGCTGATCTTGTACTTGGTGGGTGGGGAAGCAGTGATGAAGTGGCTTCACAGATACTGGTATCACTGGGGGAAGGCAGGCAAGACAGCAGCTAATAGCTACTCTGTCTATCTCTCGAGCCGATGTCTGAAATCTGATCAGCATGGAGGTCAGTTAGGCGGGGGGGGCACTACATTGCGAGACATCACACACACGCGAGGACTATGGCCGTCACTTTGGGAAGTTACTGGGGACAGAGACCATTGTCTTTCAAGAAAGATCATTGAGGAGCATGCAGCTCACCTTGGCGACTGGGTATGGCGAGACATCAGTGAGGCACTACATATCAGGAACTGGAATGGGGGTTATTTGGGCAGCTGTCTGGTGAAAGTGATCAGAGTGCAGGGACTTCCCTAGATGTGGTGACATTCACGAGAATATCGTGTGGGGAAGACTATGCCTTGCTTAGCGAGACATTTAAATGACCGCCGCAGAGCCATGAAATCCGACAGGAATAAGAAGTGTGGCTCTGGCTTCCTATGCTGGAGACTGATTGCCACAAGCAAATGAGGTGACTGATTAACAGAGATTAATCAACAGTCACGTGATCAGTCTTTGCTAATCAGATCACAGAAACATTTTTGCCCATGTTATAAAACGGTATTGATGTACAGTTTGATACAGACCTCGTTTCTAAGTTCAATCCAAAGTCATCCTGGAGGAATATTTGCAACCTAACTACAGATCAGATCTAATTACAGAACAGTACACTTCTCTGTCCCTTAATTGAACCCCACGGCATAGAACTACAGCTTACACAGCTGACCTTTAGCTCATTAATCAGGACCTCGGCCAGAACCCCCCCACACACATGTTTGCCTGTCTGTCTATCTGCCTGTCTCTCTCTCTCTCTCTCTCCCATCTCTACTTCTTCCTCAGTTAAAGGCTTTTACATTGAGTTGACCGCGCACAGCTAGGTTTAATCTTACAATCGGCAGCACTCAACAACCAGACTCTCTCACAATTCTGCAAAAGGGGACTATTTGATGCATTCTGTTCCTAAGAAATAAAGTTACTTCCTTGACTGCATCCAAACAACCATATTTTTGTATATTTCATTAAAGCACTGCATGAAAAGGACCTTTTTTAAGTGGAATAAGCCATTTCAGGCAGTGGTGCGAAGGATTTCAATGCACTTCCATGGACAATAAAGCCACAAAGCTTTGCCCTTGTGTCCTTATGCCCCTGGAGCGTATATTGAAACCCTTTAAACCACAGCCTGTCATGACTTACAGTAAAACCCCATTTATCTGAATGGGCTGGGGGACATGAAAAATGTTCAGATAAATGGGATTTTGGTCAATATACCAGCTATCTATACCCATTTCTGACCTTCCATATATATGATACTCCTCTGTCTCCCAACTGCTCATGCCGTAAAAGCGCACAGATCTTTAAGCAGATAAGGCCCCATAGGGCTGCCGCCTATGTTTCAGCACTTTTACTATTGGAAATGGCAACACCTATTGACATGTAACTTTGGCTCGGCACTTTGAATTTATGTTATCAAATTTGTGTTGCCAATGTTTTGCTCACCTACTGTATGAGTGGTGCACTGTCAAGAATTATTGTAAACTGTGCTGTTGTTTTTGGCTGCAGTCATGAAGTGTTAAGAATTGTTTAAACTATGCTGTTTTTTTGATGAGGAACCTTTGCAAATGAACAACTTGCTCAAAGGCGTGCATCTGAGAAACAAAATAAATAAATACATAAATGAGCGGGAGACTCATTAAAAACATAGCAGACACAGGACGGTATTACACTGTATGGCATTTAATGTTGCAAAAATGTCAAAAAGCTTCACAGCTCATTGAAAACACATTATAGTACAGTATAAGGTAAAGGTTAAAAAAAGCTGCATCATATTTTTGCAAAATAATCATGCAATACTGTTTGCTTTGTTTTTTCATGGCGCTGACACACAGCTTTTCCGATGTTGGGATTAAGAACAATAGGTTGGGCAAAATCTTGCTATGGGGAAATCTTGAAAAAGGAGCAGCATTAAGAAAAAGCCTTCTGTGAGGTGCCAATCACCGACTGACGTAGTGGCATTGGTAGAGCTTTCCATGAGGAATAAATGATGGTTGATGCATCTGGGTTATGCAGACATAAGAGTTAGTTTTCTAATTGAAGCCAGATTGGTAAAAAGTCACCTTCGGGATTGGATAGCCATCTACCAGCCCTCAAAAAGTGACTGGCCCAGTAGTATAAGAGAAAGTTGGGGAAACGAAGGCTACCAGATTCTTTGGGAAGACTTAATTTAAGAAAAGAGGGTCTAGGATGTTTATTTAACCAAATGAAACTAGAGATAATGGAGTGTACATGTTGGAAGAAAGACAGAGGAAGCCAACTGTTCGGCATATTTAAGGGATAGAAGAGACTGGGGAGAATGTTAATTTTTATAATATTTATCCGTCCCCATAAAGATAATGGAAGGGACTCCCACCTGCAGAGGTCTTGCTGAATTATAACCACGAAGTCCTCTAAGTTTAACTTTTTGACGCTCGAGGGATCAGTGGATAAAAGGATACACAAATGCCTAATTGAGAGTGGGGACGATTTCATACCAAATTGAGCAAAATCAGCTCTGTGGGTAAAGTGATTTAAAGGGAATATTTCAGTTTTAGACAGATTTAGTTTATAATTGGAAAGGTAACTAAACTGAACTATTGCTTGAAGGGAATGCTCTAGAGAGGTTGCAGGATATTCTAAATGGAGGTGAATGTCATCAGCATAAGCCAACAGAGTTAAAATGTGACTAAGCAGTGAGATCCCCTGTATCCAGGAGGATGATTTGATGCTATGAAGGAAGGGTTCCAGATAAAGGTTGAAAAGGAAAGGAGAGAGAAGACACCCCTGTCTCGTGCCAGTGAAGAGAGGAAAGCAGGGGGAGAAGACACCATTACAGTATATCCTGGCAGAAGGAGAAGAGTTTTCCATATGGTCAACCAGAGAAACCCCCAATCCACCCTATCAAATGCCTTTTTGGCATCTAATGAAATCAGTGCCACAGGGGATTGAGAAGACTGGGCAGCCTGGAAGATATGATTCAGTTTCCTAAGATGGTCCATGGAGGAACGAACCGGAATGAAACCAACCTGTTCAGGACTCAATAGGTGAGTCCAGACTGCCCTGATACACAAGGAGAGTATTTTAGTAAGTATCTTAATATCACAATTCAGGAGAGAGATTGGGTGGTAACTAGCTGGTTGTGACTGGGGTTTATCTGGTTTAAGAAAAACTATTGTGGCTTCTAATAAGGATGGGTCGAGAGAGAGTCTGCAGTTAGCATGTACCTATACAATCTAAGCAATAGGGGCTAAGTCTTTAGAAAAAGTTTTATAGAAATTAGAGGGGAAACCATCAGGTCCAGGTGCCTTATCAAGGGCTAGACCTTTAATTGCATCCTCCACTTCTGACAGAGAGATTGGAGACGACAGGGAAGCCTGCTGGTGATCTAGAAGGGAAGGTAAATCGAGAGAATCTAAATAAGCCTCTGTTTCCTGAGATGATGGTGGGAAGAGGCATTTGCCATAGAGGGAACAATAAAAGCTTTCAGAAACCTGGGCTATATCATGGAGGGCAGTTTTAGTAGAGCCATCTGGGGCTATGATGGAGGAGATTAGCCTGGAGCTTTCCAGCTTGCGCAACCGCAGAGCTAGGTGTCTCCCCACTTTCTCACCTTGGTCCACATATTTAGATTTAGTTTTCAAAATGGCGTATTCCGCCTTTTCCCGTAATAAGTCTGCATACTTATTTCTAAGGGTTAGCAAAGCTTCCAAAGAGTCAGGGGAGATGGATGAGGAGAGAGAGAGAGAGAGCTCTGCTGCCCTAATTTGAGATAAGAGAAATAAGGCCTCTTCCTCCCTCTGTCTTTTCCTCCTGGAAGCTAGCTTAATAAATTCTCCTCGGAGATAACACTTAAGTGCACACCAAACCATATCCTCCCTCTGTATTGAGCTCCTGTTAAGGTCAATGAAGGATTGAATAAGGTATTGTACCTTAGAGACAATGGATTTTTCTTTTAATAGCTGGGTGTTCAACTTCCATGCTGTGTCTCTCTGTCTAACGGGGTCCAGGGCTAGAACCACCCAGGCCACCGAGTGATCGGGTTGGACAGTTGGCTCAATCCCTGCCTGACATGGGCCATTTAGGAGGGAAAGTCTAATTAGAATATAGTCCAGCCTGGACCATGATTGGTGAATAGCCAAATAAAAGGTGGGAAGGGTTAAGGATATGCCATGGATGACAGAGTCCGAGCAAGTCTGTGAAATCACTCAGAGCCCTTTGGGGTGGCGAAGGGGGTTTTAATGGTAGATGAGATCTATCCAAGTCCTGTGTGGGTGGACTGTTCCAATCGCCTCCCAAGATTAAGGGAGTGGGCGGGAAAGAAGCAAGCCCGTTGGCAAGATCCATGAAGAAAGTAGTATCACCTCCCACTGGACCATACATGGAACCTAAGTCTACTTCTGTACCCATGAGAGTACCTTTAACCAAAATGAATCTGCCATTTGGGTCCACCATAGTCAAATCAGCTTGGAAGGACACATTGCCCATAACTAAAATTGCTACACCACGACTCGAAGACTAGTCCCCTGATGCAAAAACCTGGGATACTCCCTGTCGGCGTAACCATATGGCCTCTTTTTCCAACAAGTGTGTTTCCTGCAATAAGATGATACCAGCATTGAGAAGGGCACAGTGCTTTAAAACCTGAAGTCTTTTCACTGATTCTCTAACTCCCCTAATATTCCATGTTATAACCTTAATTGTGTTGTTCGCTATTTGTTTCAGTTATTATTTATAACCAGCCTTTGCTAACCAATAATAATCTATAACCCTTAGGGCACACTCCAGCCCACCCCCTCCCACCTGACTGAAATCCCCCATCAGAACACTGTAAGAGTCAAACAAAAATATCTGTCATGATACATTCACAGAGTGGGCTCCAAGCCCTAAAACCATGGCAAATCCTCAGAACCAGTCCAAATGTAGAGACAGTGGAAACCCCCACCTCACCCCCGACTTCTTTGAACCAATCTCAGAACACAATTGTAACTTGAGGTATAGCCCACCCTTCCAGGTAACTGCCCCCCCCCAAGAAACAGACATTCCCTTGACCCGAATCCAGCCAGAATGAGAGACTAAGTAAACCATTGAAGGAAATCTGCCCTCCTCACTTCTCCCTTAAACCCCAGCAACTATGTACAAAGGTTTCCCCAATGTAAGAGACACCAGGCTAGAAGTAAAAAGAAGAAAATGGAGAGACCCACCCCATATAGCTCCTAACCACAGTTCCTCCAAGGGTGATCCCGGGAGCACTGCGTGGGTCTGGGAGTCTCGGTCTGACGTAGTAACATTAATTCAAGAAATCCAGATGTGACATACCAAGCACAGGAGAATTGTGAAGGAGCTGTCCCCCCCAATAGCTGGTGTGCTATGCAGCCGTACCTTGAGCCTGCACGAGCCAGGGCATCCCACCCCCCAACCTCACTGTCTATACCAGGGTCATTATCCCATGTGTATTAGATCGGTTATGTATACAGGACAGGTAACACTAACCAGATGCGTGCCCCGGTTCAGAAAAAGTAGGGCAAATTAGATTCCCATCCATTGCCCCGTGGATCTTCAGCCCGAGTTTCACACTCCTGGGAAATAACTGCATTATGAAGATTAGACCTGGGGATATATTGGTAACCTGAGATCAATTGGACCTAATCCGGTCTGAATTAAGCCCTAGAAATAAATACTCCAGTTTAATACTTGGGGTTAAATAAAGAAAATACCTCTAGTATACCCCAGAGATAATCAAGTGGAGAATTCACCAAATAGCCAGAACCTCATTCAGCCACTAAGAGGGAACTTAATAGTGTTATCTAATCCCTGCCCAACCCCCTTGGTGAGCACCAAAACATCAACATACTGCATCAAGGCAAACAAGCATTAAGCCATAAAGCTAAGAAAAAAGAGTTAAACAGTACCTGAAATGTCCAAAGTCCAGAAAATTCCAACAGATCAAGACTAAGGATAAGTGCTAGGGGAAAGGAAATGACTCCCGAGCCAGGAGTCAGCCCAAACAATTGACATTCCCCCAAACCACCACCAGAAAATCAAGTTCCTTCCGGGGCTTTAAGGCTCATTGAACATGACTGCCCTCGGTATTGGCTTCTAGGAATTACTAGGAAAAAACTCGGCCCTCCTCTCCAATACCAAAGGCCCTCCTGATCTGTAAAAGCAGGCCACGGCCAGGTAAATGACAAAAGCACAGTAAACTCCAAATTTGGGGGGAATTAATCTCCTATGAGAAAACAAACCGCATATCCAGGAAAAGTCAGCCTGCTTTGAATAGGTCAGGTAGCTTATTCACTAGGTCAGCTGCTGCTTGGGATGGCGAGTCACATGATATCCAGGTGCCCACGATCAAAACCTGAAGCTTTGCTGGGCAGAGCATTTTGAAGGGGACACTCGATGAAATTAATTTGCTGACTGTAGGGTGGAAAGCTGAGCGTTTTTGTCGGGTTTCATAGGGTAAGTCCTGGGTAATTCTGAGCTTGGTGCCCTCCCACATAACTGCCTGCAGCTCTCTCACTTTAGTTAGCACATGTTGTTTTTCCACAAAGCTCAGAAACTTCAGGATTAGCAGTCTTGGAGGCAAACCGGGCTGAGGTCTAGGTTGGAGTGACCAATGGTCTCTTTCAATTTGGTAGCTAGTGTTAAATGGGGAAGCGCCCACAATTTTTTGAAGGAGCTTCTGTACAAAAGCAATGATGTTGGGGCATTCCTCCAGTTGAGGGAGACCCATGATTAAAATATTGTTTCTTCTGCTCCTGCCTTCCAGATCTTCAGTTTTCAGCTATAGTTTTTTGTACCAGTTGGCGGAGTTGGACTATCTCCAGATCCAGTTTGTCTCTCCACCTTTCTAGGGCAGATGAGCGGGCCTCCGTGTCACCTACCCACCTAGTCAGATCAGTCATGTCTCCTCGCATAGATTTGAGAGGTGAAGATATCGCAGTAAGGGTTTCCAGAAAAGGCAGCAACTCTTGTAAAAACTGATTCTCTGTAAGGGGAATCGGGTGTGCGGTTGCGGGACCCTTAGTGCCAGATGCTCCCCCTTGAGGCTTGACTTTCTTGGACATTTTTTCATGTGAGGGAGGCAGTGTATGCTTTAACTGGGCCTGCCTCATATCAGCATCCATCGTGGAAGAGGATCCTCCTTTAGCGATGCAATATTGATACACAACGAGTGCTGAAGGTAGTCCCCTTGTAGTAGCCCTGGATATTTTTACAGAATTATCCAAAACTAGGTGTTAAAAGACAGTGATGTGAGGAACAGGACGGGAGCTCCGGATCTCTACTGCCACTAAGTTGCCTGCATCATGTGACCGCGAATAGAAACTTTTGGATCTCTGGGAAAGTCCCAAGCTGCCTGCAGCAGTATCAGTGTGAGTTTGCAGTAGAAAGAGTGAACAGCTTAAGAGATTCGAGCAGCTGCTCCTATGTGGTGCGCAGGGGGCATCGGCAGGAAGGCTGTGTTTGGCCTGCCTGCTACCATCTTCCTAAGTGAAAAGACCTTGAGCTTGAGATCGGACTCCATCCGAAATTGCAGCATTTGAGATCAGAACCTGATTTGTGACAAACTGAATTTCTCCTCGAGTGGACCGAAGATTTGCCTCGGTGCGATCGGCCTGTCAGGACTTGAGATTACCGCAGAGTGTACGGTTTGCACAAAGACACTGTGAACTGCAACAGGACTGTCCTCCGACCTGTGGTATTTACCTTGCTTTTACTCTAAGTGTGTTGAATGCTGATAGTGGGTTGCGATTTGGTTCCCCACTGCTTGAATGTGTCATGCTTGCTGGAAGCTGCATCCAGCACTTACCAGACTGTCTCTGAACTGTTCATGTGGTCTGAGCCTTGCCACCTTGGCCCAGACAGCTGCTCATGCTGCAGAGAAACAACTGACAAAAAACCTGCCTAGGGATTCGACTCCCTGCTCAACAACAACAAACAGGATTAGCACCACGGTGCTTCGTGTGGGTCCTGCTTCTCCTGGCAATCCAGCACTTCATCCTGAAGTCTCCATTTTGTCCATCCTGCATCCTGTACTGGGTAGCGTGAGTAAACACCAGGGTAGCTCCCTGCAACAAAGCTCAAATCAAAGTGTGTCAACTGATTTAATTGTTGTTGCTAATCATTTTGGACTGAGCCATCCGTCTCTGGATTACAAATTGTGGGTTAAAGTGCATACATGTTTTCTTTCCATCACAAGGCCCCAACCAGCTGCAATGCCAGCCTACCCCAGACAACGCTTCTGGCTAGTCTGTAGTTCCAACTGGGTACCAAGAGTGTGTATGACAGTGCTACAGGGACCTTTAAGTGCATGCCTTATAGCATGAACCTTTCAGATCTTGAATTAACCACTGGATTTTGTCCCTTTCCTTGATACTGTCCCTTAAATAAATCAGATCTTGTTTTGCATTGAAACTGGTTGTGGTGTACCTCTGCACAAACAGCATTGAAATACAATTGGTTGTTGTGCTAAATCTTATTTTATAGGGGGGTCTCCAGGGCCAAGACAGCTGAATCAGCCCTGGAGGTAAGTGCAACAACTGTGGAGTTAAAACTGTTGTCAGCTGTCAATTGCAATTGTGTATTCTGTGAATCATTTAGGCCACTAGGGGAAAAAGAGGGGGGTAACAGTGTCCCGGAGGGCTGCACCCAGGTCAGCTACACTACCACTAACCATGTCCTCCAGGTGGAGGCACCCGTTTTCAGTACCCAGGCCCCTCAACCTGCACCTGGTCACACAGGCCGGGGTAGTATCCCTTGGGCTAGTGCACATCTAGGTGTTACACAGATGTAGAAAATAAGGACCAGTAATTACATTTGTTTCATGTGACAAGTGTTTAGTGGAAAGTGTGAATACCAGTTCCATAAAATCTTTGCAAAATTCTGACATTGGCGAAATGCAAATCCTCTGAATGTGTTCTGCAAATTTTCCACCATTCCACAGTATTTTCTGACAGAACTGTAGAATAATACATGAACTGCAGACTGAAAATTCTGCAGAATTCCAATTGTAACCCCCCTACAAATGGGGTTTCCCGAAAAGTCTTCCTTGAGCTTGCCTAGATGCTCACTGCCAGGCTGGTGTCCTGTGTTTTAGCAGTTTAAATGTATTGCCAGAGAGTGCCTGTATAGCCTCTGTGTACTGTCTCTTTAGGAGCTGCCTGGCTTGCAGTCATAAGTAATCTGAGAGGGAGCTCTGTTGAAAGATGCAACTATTTGTTGAAAATCATTTAGAGTGATAATGATAATGTAGTTTGCATAACCTGCCTTCTTTGTAGCAAGGACTGTCTTGTTTATCCCCACCATTTGGCCCGGGACTGTGAATTGGACCAATCAGTTCTGGTGGGACCTAAAATGGAACCGGACTACAGGAACTGTCTGAAGTCAAAATCTGTAGGAATTGTAGTTTTGGGCTTTTGGCTCCTTTTTGCAACTGAAGGGGGAGCTCTTGCTTTGACTGACAGCTGAATCAGCCAACCAAACCTTTTGGATCTGAGGGAAATCCCCAAGCTGTCTGCTGTTTAAGGCAGATCTAAGTTGGGAGCTGAAAAAGCAAGATAATAATAATAATAATAAAATTTATTTAGTTAAGCGCCTTTCAGATTTTCAAGGCGCTGTACATAAAGCATAAGAACACCAGCATATCAATGCATACAATAAAACAATACAACAAATATAACAGATTAAAAATAATCAATTACGGTATAACAGGGAATGCCTTATCCCATAAAAAAGACTTCAAGGCCCTTTTAAAACTTTCCACCGTTGTACTCTCTCAGAGCTGACGGGGCAGAGAATTCCAGAGGGAAGGAGCCACGAAACCAAAGGCATGGGCTCCAGAGGACTTCAAATTTACCCTCGGAATCTCCAGCAACCCCTCGTCAGCCGAGCTAAGCTGTCTCAGAGGGGTGTAGGGCACCAGAAGCTCTTTCAAGTAGTCAGGACCAAGCCCGTGTAAGGCTTTGTAGGTCAAAAGACCCACTTTAAAGGTGATCCGCCACTGTATTGGCAGCCAGTGCAGAGTGCGCAGCACTGGGGTAATATGAGACCTTCTTGGCGCCCCAGTCAACAAACGTGCTGCTGCATTCTGCACTAGCTGCCAGCGGCGGATATCAACCCCAGCAAGCCCTAGGTACAAGGAGTTACAGTAATCAAGACGAGATGTCACAAAGGCGTGGACCAAAACCGGCAAGTCACCAGGTAGAACCAGGTGCCTAATCCTGGTGATGTTTCTAAGATGAAAAAGTGCAGTCCTGACAACTGCAGACACCTGATAACGAAGGGTCAGACCAGTGTCAAGCTCCACACCCAGGTTATGTACCCATTCAGAGGTAGGGATCTGGTCCACCCCTAGAATTAATCCAGAGGGGGACCCCACCCCTAAACCCTCAACCCTGCGACCGGGGTCCACCACCATAACCTCAGTCTTTCCCGGATTCAACTTCAAACCACTGGTACTCATCCAGTCTTGGATATCTGCGAGGCAGTTATTCAGCACTGGGATAGCACTAGCCTGGTCAGGTGCAAAAGACAGGTATAGCTGGGTATCATCAGCATAGCAGTGAAATCTCAGCTCACACTGTCTTACAATGTCTCCGAGGGGTAGCATGTATACTGCGAATAACATAGGGGAAGCACCGAACCCTGAGGTGCCCCGCAAGGCAGGGAGAAGGCCCTGGATGAATGTAATCCTGAGACCACTCTCTGCGTTCTCCCCTCCAGGTAAGATGAAAACCATCTGAGGACCACACCTGAAAGTCCGCAAATGGACCTCAGACATTCTAGCAAAACCCCATGATCCACAGTATCAAAAGCTAATGACAGATCAAGGAGAACCAAAATAGAGCGGTGTCTCCGATCTCTCGCCATCAGGAGATCATTGAGCACCCGAACCAGAGCAGTCTCAGTGCTATGCCTCTTGCGAAAACCAGACTGGAGAGGTTCGTATAAACTATGGATGGTCAAATGGTTATCCAATTGAGCCGCCACAACTTTTTCAATAACCTTCCCTGCAAAAGGGAGGTTAGAGATCAGGCGGTAGTTTGCTAGGTCATTCGGGTCTAAGGAAGCTTTCTTCAGAATGGGAATCACCACCCCTTCCTTCAGAGAGCTAGGGAAAACTCCCATCTCTAAAGAGCACCGGATAATCTGAGCGAGGACCGTGCCAATAGACTCACTACATCCCATAATCAGGGAAGTAGGGCCCAGATCCAAACTACAGCATGTTGGGCGCATCTCACGGACAATCCTCATAGCGTCTACGAAATCCGGTAGATTAAAGGAACTCCAGGAAACTCCGGGCTCTGCGACAAAACACTGATCAACTGCAACAACCTTAGAGTGGGGTCAGGGACACTGCCTCTGAATGTCTTCCACCTTGGATGCTTGAGAGAGTCTCTGTGGAAAGGCCTGAGTTTTGGCCTCCATGTCTGTCTGCTGCCCTGAGAGGGGGGAAAGAGAATCGTTTTCAGACTGAATCCGAGTTGTGTGACTAAAGTAAGCTACTGAAGTGGGCCAGGCTCAATCTGAGCAGACTGAAGATTTTGCTGAATGCTATCGGCCTATCAGGAGTTCCAGCTACCCCTAAGCGCCTGGTGTGTGCAGAGACTTTGTGATTGTGACCAGGGAGCACTTTGCCTGGTACAGTAGAATTCCCTTACATGTAAATGTGCTGTGAGCTGCTGGTGGGTCGTGAGTTAGTTCCCCACTGTGTGAACAGTGTTCTGCTTGCTGGAAGCTGTATCCAGCCGAAAATGACTGCGTCCAGATTTGTATCCATGCGGTCTGGGCCTTGCCAGACTGGCCCAGCCAGACTACCCGCTGCATAGAGAAGCCATAGATGAGAGATCTGCCTGGGGATAGAGCCCCCAATTCCACGCTTGAACAGGAGCAGTGCCTCGGTGACTCATGTGGGCCCTGCTTCTCCTGGCATTCCAGATCAACCACCTGTAGTCTCGATTTTTGTCCAGCCTATGTCCAGTCTTGGGTATCGTGAGTAAATACCAGGGTAGCTCCTGCTTAATCTTGGTGTGTCATCTGATTGTCTGGTTGTTTCTTTTCCTTTACAAACTGAGCCCTCTGGCTCCAGATTACAAATAGTGTGTACTGTGCATGTTGTGTTTTCCATCACAGGGCCCCAACCAGCTACTATGCCGGCCAACCCCGGGCAATGGTCCTGGCTAGCCCATCTCTTCTCCACGTGAGTACCCAGAGGTGTGACTGTGTGGGGAACTCAAAGTGCATGCATAACTGCTTGATTAATATAACCTTTAAGCTAATTAACCTGATTTCACCCCCCCCTTTGTTCAAGTCCCCTGAATAAATCAGATCTAACTTTCTGCATGTAGTCTGACTGTGGTTCCAGTTTGTGCTCCAAAGTACTGTACTGCTGCTATTTGCTGTGCATAACCTTGTTTTACATGGGGTCCACAGGGTTGAGCCAGAGGAACCAGCCCTGGCAGTAAGCCCAAACAGTGTGGGTACTTGTGTGGTGTACCAGGGGTATAGTGAAAGTGATTATTGTACAGTGTTCAGGCCACTAGAGGGGAAAGAGGGGAGTTGCAGTGTCCCGGAGGGCTGTGCCCAGGTTAGCTTGACCACTACCAACCCTAACCTCCGGGTGAAGGCACCCGTTTCAGAACTCAGGCCGATTAACCTACTACTAGCCAAGCAGGCAGGAGTAGTAGCCCTTGGGATAGCGCCACCTAGGGGTTACACAATCCACAATTCAATACATTGATCCACAATGCATGCAATCAATCAAAATCTTTATTTAACTAGGTGGTCACCATTGAGCAAGCTCATTTTCGAGGTGGACCTGGGATGGACAATATAGGCATACAGACCAAAAATCATCAAATAAAGAGCAAATACAAGAAAATAAAGTAAGATACTTAGTAGCAGATATGAACAGGCTAGGTGGAGGTAAAAACTGTGTTTAGACCAAATATACAGGGCACAGTAATACAGTATCAAATATATACAGGTAACAAGCATGACAAATGTGAAGTGAAAGTCAAAGAATTAATTATTTATATATATAATATTTTAATGAAGAGGACTGAAGGTTCAAAAGAGGGCCACGGGGAGGGCCAGAGAAGAGACAGGGAGATGGGCCCTAAAGTGTCAGGGGAAGAACAGGTCGCCTAAGTGATTGCAGAGCTAAGGGTTATGGGAAACAGACACGGGAGTCCTTAGGATGGTGCATAATTAGGGCTTTGAATGATGCTAGGCTAATAGGGAGACTTATTTTCAGGGTTTTTTGCAGCTTATTCCACAACAGGGGAAGTACAGTACATAGCTCATACAGGCCCTGCTAAAATGGGATCTAACCTTGGGTACCATCAGCGTAATGTAAGAGACACTTCTCAGAAGATAGTTGCATGAGGTGCTGAATGGCAAGCAGGCTGCAATATAATTTGGTAGTTTATTTGTAATGGCTTTGACGGTCCAGAGATCCGTGTTTCACTGGCGTCTAAGAGTAAGGGATGGCCAGTCCACAGCGGTATACTGGAGACAGTGATGAGTGGAGTAGGGGAGCTCTGTAATTAACCTAAGTTTTCTGTGATAGAGTGTATCAAGTTTGACAATAGTACCAACTGAGCCTTGATTATATATAAAGTCCACATAGTCTATCAAAGGAAGAAAGGTTGTTTGCACTAATCACATTTTGGCCTCCGTAGGAAGAAAGTTTTTTATCCTATAGAAAAGTCCTAGTCTCTGGTGGAGTTTCTTTAGAAGCTCTTCAATGTGCCCTTGAAATAAGAGACAGTTATCAATCCAGACCCCCAAGTATTTGAATTTAGACACATAATCCAGCTGCTCTCCCAGTATTGTGAAAATAGGAGAGAGGGCTCCAGGGGAGAGCAGGTTTGTAGAGATGGACCAGGGAGAGAAGAGCATGGCTTTAGTTTTCTTAGCATTCAGGAGCAGCTTCTGGTTTAGGAGCTGGAATTGCAGCAGATTGAACTCATCATGGAGAGATGATAGTACTGTAGTAAGTGAAGGCCCACTGGTGTAAAGCACTGTGTCATCCATGGAAAGATGTATTTGAGCCTTACTGATGGTGGCATTTATATTATTTATGTAGATTGCAAAAAGTAGAGGACCCAAGATAGAGCCTTGAGATACACCCCTAAGTAGTGGTTTTAGGGGTGAGACCTCCCCTTCGGCCTTGACTTGCTGATAACGTCCTGACAAGTAGTTGGTGAACCATCTAAGCAAGAGAGCATCCAGGCCAATAGTCCTTAGAGATAAGAGAAGCAAGGAGTGATTAACAGTGTTGAAAGCCTTTCTGAGGTCTAGAAAGACTGCACCAACAAAGTTCTTATTTTCCAGTTCACCCTGCCAGTCGTTGATCACCTTGGCTAGGGCAGAGATTGTACTATGTTTAGCCCTGATGCCTGACTGTAGTGGGTTTAGGAGCTGTGCTGATTTCAGGTGTTCCCCATACCTCTCAACCTCCTTCCTCATACATCAGGGACAAGGCTTAAAAAAATCAGGGACAAAGGATCAAAATCAGGGACACTTCTTCAAAATTGGAGATATTCACTCAGGAAGCTGGTAGAATAAAGGGCTTAGTGTAAAATGCATTTTCTAAGGAAGAACAAGTCTGTAACTTTAATGTCTGACATTATTTTGTGCTTATAACCCCCGCTGTTTAGTTACAAAGACACAGTATTTAGGAGAGACAGAGTAAAATTTTGAGGCAAAATCAGGGACATCCCTGAAAATCAGGGACCGTTGAGAGGTATTGACTGTTCCCTGAGCTGGGAATTAATGATTTTTCCAACAATTTAGACAGGATGGGGAGGAGAGAGATAGGCCTGTAGTTGTTCAGATCACTGGGATCTCCAGCCTTAAATACAGAAATTATGTATGCAGTTTTCTAGATGCTAGGAAGGTCACTTTGGGAAATTGATAAGTTGAACAAATGTGTAATTGGCTTGCTAGGGCACAATAGCCTGCCTTTAGAAAGAAGGGGTCATTGTGGTCAGCACCCGGGCATTTCCTAACATCCAGTTGGAGCAGGAGGTCCTCCACTTCCTTCAGAGATGTGGGATGAAGAGAGAAGGAAGGGTTAGATGAAGTGGAGTCTGATGCGTCTAATCCCAGTTGTGCACAGAATGTACTGGCTGGGGAGGAATTGAAAGCTAACTCTGCAGTTGCAAAATGGTTGTTAAAGGAGTCAAGGATGGTAAGTTTATCAGTGACTGTGGAAGTACCAATTAGTATTTTGGCAGGAAAGGAATTACCAGTTTGGTGGCCTTCGATGTCTCTGATTGTCCTCCAGAATTTGTACCAGTGCTTGGTAGAAGCATCAAGTTGAGAGCAGTAGTAATTAGCCTTAGTATCTCCAATCAACTTACTGCAGAGGTTTCTTGCTCTCCTAAAAAGATTCCAGTCATTTGGTAACTTTGTCCTACAAGCAGTTGTCCATAACCTGTAAAGGCATCTTTAGTTCTGATGAGAACCAGCGGCAGTATTTGCCTCTAACATGGGTTTTTTCTACTGGAGTGTGCTTATTTAGAGAATTTAACACAATATCTTGGAAAATGTCATAAGCAAGAGCCATGGTTTCTGCTAAATAGAAGTCCCGCCAGCGAGAGGAGAGATTTAATTCAGTGCTATATGCCCAGGGATCAAAGTTGAGTTTGCTTCTTTTTGCTGTAAATTTGGGAGGAAATGCAGGGATGAGGATAGACTGGACACAGGCAATGAAGCAGTGATCACTGATATCCAAGAAGAAGACTCCAACATGGGTGTAAAGATGTGGTTTACTGATTAAGATAATGTCCAGCAAGGTGCATTTGGTAAGATTATTCCTATTTTGGACATGTAGGTTCATTAATATGCTGGGAAAGTCCAAGTGAGTCGCAGAGTGTTTTGAGGGGAGGAATTGGAGAGCCAATCTAAATTTAAGTCCCCGAGTATTATGGCTTCAGAAGAAATATGGCCCAGGGTATTGTTCAGGTGATTTAGAAGCTGCAGTCCCACTGAAGGAGGCCTGTAGCAGGCTGTAATGCTAAACGATATTCCAGTAGCAATTGCCACTTGAAGGGAAAGCGATTCAAACTAATTTGGGACCATGGTCAAGCCAATAATGGAGACCGAGAATTTGTCCTTAACATAAATTGCCACCCCGCCGCCTCTGGTCTGTCTGTCTGTACGAAACAGTGAATAAGAGGGGATGTGTACAGAATGGGTACTGGTAGAAGGGCAGAGCCACGATTCAGAAACCACCAGTATGTTGAGGTAGTGTGGCTTACCCAGGCCTGAATAGCAGATATTTTTTTTAACAGGTTGCACGCATTAATGTGCATAAAGTTTGTTCCTTTGAGGTTAGAAAGATCTGCAGGTGAGCCAATAGCAGTGGGTGGTCCAGGATTGAGCTCCTTATTACCAGAATATAATAACAGGAGAAGCAAGAGCTTCCTAGATATAGCTAGAAGAGCCTTTAGTAATTTTTTGCTTTCGCTTTTCCATGGAGCACAGTTTTGGCAAGGAGGCACCTTTGGACTAAAGCCAAGGTTGTTCAAGGCTATATAAAGTAAGATCTTGGCATCAAAAGATAGTTGAGAGTGGGCAGCATCAGGAGGCAGGTACTGAATTTTAGCCCTGATACCATTTAGGGTGCCAGCATGCCAACTTAAATGAGTATCCAAGGCCAGTAGTACATGCAAGGAGGCACATAGCAGTAATTCAACAAGATGAAGAAAATCAGCTTTGTTTATTGACGAAACATGGTATCCAGCTGCCCTGCAAAATGAGTTCTGGAAGGACGAGTGAAGAGAAATAGGGCATAGTGGGAAGAAAGATAGGCAGAGAGTCATAATAGACAGCAGCATTATGTTTAATTTTTTATTCCTAATATTATAGAGGATGCTCAGAGGTCCAGAGCATTTTGCAAGAGCAGAGAAGCTTGAAGAGAGTGAAGAGGACCAGTGGGAAGGCTAGAGGTTAGAGCCAGTAAGCTTTTAGTAGGTGGGGCAAAAGAGCATTTATGGTGGCCTAGGGAGGGGGCGGGGAGGTGGGCAAAAATCAGTGTTCCAGAGCCGACTCCGTACCTGGTATGCTGGCTGGGGGAGAAGGCTGCAAGGGGCGCATCTATTCACGGGGTGATGCTGGAGGCTTCAGCACCATTGGGTGCTCAGGGTTCACTTCCTGCCCATGGCTGTGGTCCGAGCCCAGAAGGGCTCATTGAAGGATGCCTGTGGAAAGAGGAGAAAACCGGATTTACATAGGAATCACGGTGAATGTGGATTGCACAGGGGACAAAGGAGCACAAAGGAGCTGTGTCACTTAAAAAAGGAAAGCAATTTCCTGGATCTGAGGGCAGAACAGTCTGGGGCTGGTGCCAAGAGGTAAGAATGGGAAAAATTAAATCACAGTAGGGACAAAAGCAAGGGGTGGGCAGAATCAAAGGCGGGGCTGGGGTCACAGAAAACAGCATGTAAATGGCCAAAACACCTTTTATCCCAAGCGATCTCTTTCTCCTGAATTATGTTTATTTCCCTTTTATTAATTTTTTACTTATCTATAGTTTTGTAACACCGCTAAAGCTGTGGGCCAGATTAAACTGGGTGTGCATGCTATGGATCACTAGGCATCAGGGACTTCAGCAGTCAGGATCCTAGTCTCACTATTCCACCAAAAATAACCCAGGCAAACTTGGTAATTAACAAGGCTACACACAACTACACAGCATCCCTTTCAGTTCCTGAGGCTTGGAAAATAATCAGGGATGCACACTGCTACACAATGGTCCCTCGCAGTTCCAGAGGCACAGTATAAATATTTGTACACACAATTTAACAATCCCAAGGTTTTATCAACTTTTAAAACAGGACCTGAGTACAGTGCTGACAAACCAAAGGGCTCGAGGTTTAGAGTCAGCCAATTAGCTTTGGACCATAGAAGGCTCCAAGAGTCCAAAAAGGAAAAATCAGTGTTCTAGAGCCGACTACATACCTGGTATGCTGGCTGGGGGAGAAGGCTGCAAGGGGCGCTTCTATTCCCGGGGTGATGCTGGAGGCTTCAGTGCCGTTGGGCACTCAGGGTTTGCTTCCCACCCACGGCTGTGGTCCCAGCCCAGAAGGGCTCACTGAAGAACATCTGGTATGCTGGCTGGCGGAGAAGGCTGCAAGGGGCGCTTCTATTCAGCGGTTCTAGAGACAACAGAGCAATCAGTTCTGTAGCATTCCAATATGCAATTTAATGCATCCCTCAATAATTCATGCATTCATTTTGTGATTCTAAGTTGGAATTTCGCAAAAGCTGCCAAAGTGCATTTTGAAATTTCATAGAAGTGAAATTTTGACTTTTGCCGACATTCTGCTGGTGGAATTTTATTTTTGCACAGAACTAGATGTGATCTACCCCTCTTAAACCGGTGCTGTTATGTACCTTACAGTTGCTGTGCCTCGAGGACTTCCACTATCTGTTCCTTGACTGTGATTTCTAGTAGTTTAACTATAGTGGATGTCGGGTGCACAGGCCTGTAGTTCCCTGGATTCTCTCTGTCCCCGCCCTTGTGGAGAGGCATTACATCTGCATCTTTTCTTTCCAGTGGCACTTCAACCAGTTCTAGGGATTTACTGAACATGTTCGTTACAGGAGCCGCTAGGGCCAGTTTTGTCTCCCTAAGCACCCTTGGGTGCAACCTGTCCTGCCCATCAAGTCTGTGTACTTTAAGCCTCTTAAACACCCTATCTACTGATATTAACCCAAATTTCAATCTTTGTTATTTGGGACCCCCCAAATTTAATTAAACTGTCAGGTATAGGGTCTGAGGTCTCGACCATAAACACAGACCTGAAATATTTTTTCAGATTATCTGCCTTTTCCATTTCTTCCTCCACACTAACTCCATCCTTCCTCATTCTCTAAATGCTTTCTTTTGTCTTCTGTCCCCCCCCCCCGAGATATCTAAAACGTTTTTTTCATTATCCATCACCACTCCCGCTATCCAAAGTTCTGTTCTAGCTTGGATTTTTCTGACTAAACTTCTTTGTAAGTTCTAGTTTTACTTTGTATTCCTCCCTGTTTGCCTCAGTCTGATTCACCTCATAGACCATAAACACCTTCTTCTTATCCTTAATTGCTGCCCTTACCAGTTTTTTGAGCCAGATAGATGTCTGGTGTTTCTTCTCTTTATTAATACGCTATACATGTCAATGTCACCTCTAGTATAGTATACTAAATTTAGTTCCATTTATTCTCCAGCTCTCTACCCCCTGTAATGTCCTACAGCCTATCAGTGAATTCTTAGTTAGTTATTCAGGCAACACCTTTGAGCACAACTGCTCATTTATAAATGTTTCACGTCTTAACATGGATAGAGAACAGCACATGACAATAAACAATCTAGAAACATGTAAACAGCAGCTGCATAAGGAGTGAAGTCAGAGGCTAGCAAAAGGAAGTCTTAGGGAAAATAGAGCATGGTGAATCGTTGAATATACCCACCAGTCTGCTGAAGTCTACAGAATGAAAGTTCAGGACCATGGCACTTGATTTAATTTTCTGAACTTGTAGAGTAATGTTAAACATCACAGTGCCATGGGCATTCTGACCTAATGGGTCCTCTGCTCTCGTGTCAGTTAAAATGTACTGATTAGACAATACAAGGCTTGGAGCTGCATTTCCCTTGTGTAGTCTCCCTCACTGATTGGCTCAGAAAGCAGTCCTGCAATGTCCCTACAGCCAGGAAGTCATTTACCTACAATGTTCCCGAGACTGGAACATCCTGAATATCGGCATAAAAAAATCAACATAAAATAACTGTAACTGTATGTTGTCTATGTATTACCTGAAGAGGAGCCTTTTGAAATGAGTCTATGACTCAAAGGACTGTAATTATGATATGACCAAATAAATAAAATCTCTTACACCCTGGCTATCTTGAAGAATAATGCAATGCAAACCGTGAGCTGAGATACAATGGCCCTGTATCCTAGTTAACACTTTATAGTCCCTCAGAGCATATTGGGAAATGGCTCAGTATGTCTTCCCTGGTAAAACTTTTAAAATCAGTCAATCAATAAATAATTCAATAAATAGTAACGTAGTATTGTGGTGCTGGATGGGACTTAGTGTCAGTCTAGTGACTGTCTGCTGCTCATGCTGAATGGCGATGACTGTGCCCAGTCTCATTACAGACAAACATACACGCTTATCAGTCAGAATGCTACCTCCTTCTCCCCATGTTGGGTAACCCTTCAATTCAATCAATCAATCAAAATCTTTATTTATCCATGCGAACATCGTTGAGCAAGCTCATTTACAAGATGGACCTGGTTAGCTCTAGGTCAAATGGTACTATGCATACAGATATATTTACAATACAGTCACATAACTCAAGTAATAAAACAATTAATGCAAGTAAGAACCCAATGTTATATGAGCCATATCTGTTCAGAGTGCTTCTGTAATATTTAAGGAGGACACAAGATGAAGCTTAGTAGGAACTTCAGTAGGGAGAAGTGATCAGCTGCTCGTGTAGGGAGCTGACGCAAGCACAGAATTTCAAAAGTAGTGTAATCTCACAGTATCCCTAGATGTAACACTCTAAACAGAAGGATAAGGGTCATAACAGTCAAGGAGGAAAGCAATTATAGCTTGTGACAGGATGGCCAGTTTTGAAAAGAAAAAGCTGACACAGAGAAGATGCAATACCACCCCGTTTGGGTTTCTGCTTTCACTCTATCCCGTTTCCTTCTGCTTATCCAATCTATCCTAATTTTCTTGTCAGGGTGGCCAATCTGGCAATTCTCTACTTTGCTTTACTATCACTTTTGCTCTGGTATTAAAACAAAAGCTTGCATCTTGTCTAAGAATACAAAAGGGAGCTGTGTCACTTAAATAAAGCCATAATGTGGTAAAGGGCTGGGTTATGAAAGAAACCCTTCACCTACAAGCCAGTTAGTAATTAAGGAAAGCTGAGGCTGTAGAATTGCTGTAAACAGTGAAATAAATGTTTTAGGCAACTCAAGCAAAGTTCAGGTTGTAGGAAAATGCCATAGAACCTGTAGTGTTAAAGCACTTCTTTTAAAAAGGGAGTTGTAATTGTTGCAGTAAAGCCTTCTGTGTTCTAGAAGGCTGAGTTCCGCATTAGGGCTTCGGCTGAAAGTGGAGCAGCCTGCTAAGCTGTTTGCTGAAAGTGCTGCAACCAGATAAACTGTTTGGAAGAAAATAAATAAAAGGTCTAGAAATGTAAAACAAAGGATTTGGGAAGGAAATAAAGCATGTCTAAAGAATAGAGTACCATATTATGTGAAACAAATCATATATACTTCAATAGTTTCATACTGTATGTATTTCCCTGTCTGAACACAAAAGACAAATAAAAGGCTATAACTTTTCATGGAGACAGATAGGGAGCGCGCCCCTCATCTCTCTCTCTATCCATGCAAAGGTTATAACCAGTTATTTGTAATAAAACAACTAGGTTTAACCATCTACAATTGTAAAGAAAGGTTGTTACCTAGAGTTCTGTTTCATTTGGAAAGGTCCTTCTATAGGGCAAGCTTCCCCTGAAATGGCAGGTTATATAGATACAGGGGGAATGTGATGTCACAAAGGAGGAGGGGCGCTGTGAAAACCACACCCCCTTCCCTTTACTATATAAACCCTTCAAAAGGAGACTTAGTCAGATTCGTTGTGACCAAGGTGAGAGGGATCTCACAGATAGGTTGGTCAGTAGGGTTCTGACCAAGATGAGAGAAGGATCTCAGCAAGGTGGTAATGTGCTGTCCTTCACATTATCTGAGGAAGGAGAGAATACAGGAATTTCCTTATAGCATCTGAAGCAAGTAGTATATCCTGCTGTCTGAACTGATGTGAGGAAATAACATCATTTTTTTTCCTTTCTGTAAATATTGGATTATTCATTTTTGGTTTTGTGTTTTTCTAAAATAAAATAATAAATGCAGAAGTATGCATTTTTTATGCATCATAATCTGGTTGTACGATCTGTTTATTGGGACCAACACATTTACACAGCTCTTTTTTGGCAAATTTCAGCATCAAAGTCAGATTTATGCTTGGTTTAGAATGGACATAGAAGCAGACTGCAGGAACCAAATGGAAGCCAACGCCGAAGAGCACTCACGTTCCAATTGGATGGCTGCTAATGCTGTGCTTTGCTAATGGAGAGTTCAAGCTTAGGTTCTCAGGTGGCAGAGGCAGCGCCGACTATCCAGTGCCCGGGTTTCCCCCGCGTATGGACAGGGAGCCCATGGAGAGCATGTCCTTGGCAGGGGGTGGAAGAAGGGGTCAGTATTAAGTACTGGGCCATGGACAATGGAACATCTGAACCAGCAGGAGGGCCAAAACAGCAGGACAACAGAGTTGGGTATTCCTTGATGCCTAAAGACTGTCCCAACCACAGAAATTTAGAAGGAGTGTAATCAAACAGAGTCCCAACTCTTGACACTCTAAACAGGAAAAAATAGAAGTCATAACTGTTAGGCAATAAGTAAGTACAGCTCTTCTTTTGCACATTTTAGAAAGAAGATCAGACTTTAGCTTAGTATTGAGAGAGACACAGGAGCAGACTGCAGGAGCCAATCAGATGCCAGAGCAAAAAAGCGCTTGCATTCTGATTGGGTATCAGCAATGCCGCACCTCGCTAGTAAGGAGTCCAGTCTGAGTGTCTCAGTCGGTGGCTATGGAAGTGACAACCACCCGGTATGCGCATTTCTCCCACCTGAGGGGTAGGGAGCCCCTGAAGGGCTAGTCTACATCAGGGAAGAGAGTTAGGGGACAAAGGAAGGAGATAGTAAGAAGGGAATGCAGTGGAAAGGGAATACGAAGATGAAACAGGGCAGTTAAATGGTACAGGGTGGGGGGTAAGAGCCACAGATTAAACAATATGTAAAAGACAGCAGGGTGAGTAAGGTGTAGCGGCCATGAAAGCAATGAAGAGATAATAACCCTACAGGGATTTCTAGTGGGGAAAAACATTTAAGGCATAAGATGCTCACAGAGTTAAGGTCACCAAACGTTACAAGTGATCATAAATTCAACTACACACAGAGGACAGCAGCCTGATGCTTCAGACTAAAATTAGGGGCTGGGGTAGCAATTGCAAGGCTCACACACATACCGAGCATATAGAGATTTAAAGGCATTCATACTGTGGAGGCAGCTTAATTTCAATAATTTTTGTACTTTGTTCCACAATGTTGGCAACAAGAAACTAATGGCCACACTGCCATAGCGAAAAGTGATGTAGGATGTGCTTCTTAGGGCATACATTCCTGGCTCACTTAGTGGGAGACAGTCTATTGTATATTGTGGAAGCCACTTCAGAAAGACTCTATAACTCCAAAGGACTGCATTTCTATTATGCCTAAACATAAGAGAGGACTGCCCTGCTGCTTTGAATAAGGAACAATGATGGGTAGAGATGGGGAGACCAGTAATAAACTGGATGGCCCTGTGGTAAAGCGTAATCAGCTTTGCATGCGAGGCTTTGGGACATTGACTATAAAGGAAATCTGCATAATTGATCAGAAAAAGAAAAGTAGTTTGGACAAGCCGCACTTTTGCATCTCTAGTAAGAAACTGGTTAATTTTAAAGAATAGCCCCAGCCTCTGCCTTAAGTTCTTTACAAGGTCCTCGATGTGCTCAGTGAATGATAGATTATGGTCTAACCACAAAGCTAGGTATTTAAACTTTGAGACTAAATCCAGTTTCTCTCGAAGAATTGTGGTAATCTGAGGTAGTGCTCCAGAGCTGGCCAGATTCATCACACGGCTGTAGGGTGAGAACAACATTGCTTTTGTTTTTTTTCAGCATTTAGAAGTTTTTTATGGAAGAGCTGGTTCTGGAGCTGGTTAAATTCCTCCTGGGGGTCAGCACAAGTGGCTTCAGGTGTCGGACGACTTATATACTGTATACAACTGTGTCATCAGCAAACAGGTATATGTTGGCCTTGTTAATACTCTCATCAATGTTATTAACATAGATAGCGAGTAGTAAGGGACCGAGTATGGATCCTTGCTGTACTCCTCTCAGTAGAGGTTTGAATGGGGATAGCTGACCCTCAGCCTTAATTTGTTGACGCCATCCTACGAAGTACTTAGTAAACCAATGCAAAGAAACTGAGTCCAGGTCTATACTCTTCAGAGAAGAAAGAAACAGTCTATTGTCCACTGTATCAAAAGCCTTACTAAGGTCTAGAAATACAGCACAGACAAAGTTTCTGCTGTCCAGTTCTCGGTACCAATCATTTGTTACTTTGGCAAGGGCTGAAATAGTGCTGTGTTTAGTTCTAAAGCCAGATTGCATAGGGTTTAGTAGGTTATTGGATTCAAGGTAGTTCCTTAGTTGGTTGCTGACAATCTTTTCCTGAAGTTTCGACAAAGTTGGGAGAAGGGAAATTGGCCTATAATTGTTAAGGTTGCAGGGATCCCCTGATTTAAACACGGGAATGACATGAGCAATTTTCCAGATCTGGAGAATAAGCCCTTGGGACAATGATAAGTTAAATAAGTGGGTGATATGAACAGCTAGGACATGATGGGCAATTTTAAGAAAATAAGGATCCAAAGAATCAGCACCAGCACTTTTCTTAATATTCAATTGGAGCATGAGGTTTTCAACCTCTTTCAGAGAGACCGGGTGGAATGAGAAGCCTGGTACCAGGGTAGGAGAGTCTGAGCATGGGACACTTAATTGGGAGCGGACCAGGGATGCAGGGGAATTGTCGAACGCTAGACCAGCTGTGGCAAAATGATTGTTAAATGCATCTAGGATTCCTGGTTTATCATTGATAGTAGTACTCCCAGTTGTAATCTGAGGTAGCAAGGAATTACCAGGAGTATATCCAGACATGTCCTTGATTGTTCTCCAAAATTTGGAAGAGCACTTTGCTGCAGGATCCAATTCAGTAAGATAAAATGCTGCTTTAGCATCCCTGACCATTTTCATACAAGCATTGTGAGCGCTTCTGAATTGACACCAGTCTGAGTCGAACTTAGTCCGGTGAGCTTTTTTCCAAAAATGTATCCCTACCAAGCAATGCAGCTCTCAGTTCAGCAGAGAACCAATGACATGTTTTTTTTTTTTTACACAGATTTTTACCATAGGGGCATACATATTTAGGGCCCCAACAAGTATATCCTGGAAAATATCATATGCTAAGTTAACCGTGTTAGCTAAGTAGAAGTCTTGCCAATGTGGTGAGTGTTCCAACTCATAGACATAGACAGCCACATCAAAGTTACAATGGGACCTTTTTGTAAGAAATTTAGCTGTAAGTCCTCTATGATGCAGTGATCTGACCACAGCAATGAAGCAATGGTCACTGACATCAGCAAAGAAGGTTCCAGCATGTGAGAAGAGATGAGGCTTATCAACTAAAATAACATCCAGCTGTGTGCTGTTGCTCATGTTCTTTTTGTTTGGATGTGTGGGTTTCTGAATTAATTGCACCAACCCACAGGAATCGCAGAAAGTGTTTAAGGGTGAAGCAGACTTTGATAACCAGTCAAAATGAAGGTCCCCTAGGATGATAGTTTCAAGGTTCTCTTTCTCCATAATAGAGGCAAGATGTGTAACAAGGAGTGCACCATAGCAACCTATAGCAACCAATCACTCTGAGGGCAAGGGAAGTAGATAAATCCATCTTCAGGGTGAAACACTTTAATTCTATTTTGACAGAAGTAGAATCCAGGCAGGACATTGTAAACCTTTCCTTAATGTACACCACCACACCACCTCCCCTAGTAGGCCTGTGTGTTCTGAATAACTGGAAGGAAGGAATAGTAATATCCCTGTACTGAGAGGCTGGCCTAAGCCAAGATTCTGAGATTGCCAGAACAACTGGCTGAGTATGACTGACCCACGCCTGAATCATGGAGAACTTTTTTAGGAGGCTGCAGACATTAACATGCCAGAAACTCATGCCTTTAAGATGAGCAGCAACCGAGACGGTCAGTAGGGCAAGAGCCAGCCCATGGAGGTGAAGCAAGGAGAGGGAGAGGGACCGACGGGGTGGGAGGGGGGTTCCAAGTAAGTGAGCCCAATGAGGTTCAAGCAGGGTGGATACCAAGGTCAAGTGGGTGGAGTCAAATCATAATTAATAAAGGTAGGAGGTGGGGGTGCGGGGATGGATGCAAATGTTCGGCAAAAGTCAATGCACAGCAGAGGGTGCTGAAGCCCAGAGACAGAAAATCCAAAGAGAATAGGCAGGGTCAAGCAGTGGCCGAGTGGAGAGCAGCAGTCCGATTAGAGGAGGGTGGCAGCAGGTGGCAGCCTATCAGAGCCGCACAGTGCTACACTGGAGCAGCCGGGACTCTTAACCAGATTTGAAGGTGTCCTGGTTGTCAGGAGGATGGAGGTGCGGGCGGCCTGCAGGATTAGCTGCGGCCACTCGCTGGGAGCCTGATCAGGGGCAGTGGATCTAGTTTAAGATATAAAACGTAGGTTAAAATAGGGCATTTTAGCTAGGGCAGGGAGTACCAAGGCAACTTAAAAATTATTAGGGCTATGTTGAGGGTAGCAAGGGAGGAAGCTCAGGTATGGAACTGTAAAAGTAGATAGCAGAGCAGGTGCTAAACAAAGCTGATAGACAGGCAGATGGCGAAAATAGGAAGATGTCTTTAAAGGGAGGACAGGACAAATGTTAGGTCTAATAGTTGCACCTCTGTATCTTTAAGAGGAGTTGTAATATTAGTGAGAGGGGAGGCTGAAGATTGCTAGGGGAGAGGGAGAATATTTAATAAAGGCTGGAGGTGGGGGATGGGAGGGTGAGGACAAAAATTCAAGCAGGAAGGAGACAGAAGGACAGAAAATGAAAGATAAATTGGATTATTTGCAGGGCAAAGCTTACAGCTGTGACCCAAATGGAATCTGGTCTAAACAGAAAAAACTATCACTTTAAACTTAGTTTCTGATCCAAGGTAGATTACCGCTGGACCTTAAAACAAAGAGAGCTGTAATACTTTACAATCTACAAACCTGCAGCCTAAATGAACTTGCACTTCAAACTACCCTTGGAGTGCAAAATTGCTGGAAACAGGCTTAGGTTCACTTTTAAGTTAGGATTCACAGGACAGTTTGAAGAGACTTAACCAGTACCACAATCAGAATGTAACATTAGCTTAAAGGGTACCTAAACAAGCAGTTTTTTTAAAATTGCAAACTCCAAAAATCTGGTTTCATAGGGAGGTAAAGTAGAGACTGCTGTTTACATTTATGCTAAAACTGCATTTTTGTAAATAACATAAATGCAGTTTCATAGCTTTCGAAAAATGTGAACATCAGCCTTTCACTTTCAAAAAACACCCTTGGTTTCTCCCTAAGATGTCTTCCAAGTGTGTCAAGTGATGAGTCATGATGACATCATCTGAGCCACAGACCGAGATCCACATATATTTCTATAGTGCTAACTAGTCCTTCTTTCCCTCTTTTTTTTTTTTTTGAATTGTTGTACCAGAATGATCAACACTATGTATTACCTTGTGGATTATTTTGATCAGTACACATGTTAGGCTATGATTTTGTTCATTTTGTTTACTTTAACTTGCAGAAAATGTTTTGCAATCCAGCTGACTTTTTCTTTGGTAAACTGCATTACAGTACAACACTTCAAATACCTGATGATCTAGTGGTTATATGATGCACTGTATTGTGTTTTTTGTTAACCAGGAGAGACACACTAAGCTGAAAGCTTGTTTACAGGTGTGGCTTGGGAGCACGAGGAAGTTTACTGATTAGCTCAGGGTCACACAGCAAAGTACCGGTCTTGTTCAGTTCCAAAGCTCATGCTCTCATGTTAATCCACAGATAAGGCTTTCTTTTTCCATATGAACCCCCTGCACCTAGCCTGCCTTCTGTTGAATACCCCACCATCCATACTCTGTCTTTAGTACTGCCTGGGGCTGCATATGAGCTTGCGGTCTCATGAAGAGAATTATCACACCTCAGACTGTAATCTTGTACCTCAGAGAGTTGTGCACACCTATACTGATACGCATCATCAGCTGGCACTGTTAAAAATGCCTCCCAAATCACTCTCCAGTCCATATTCTCAATGTCTGACTTTTGCTCCTACAGTAAACATTGAGTGGATCACTACCCTTCTGCACAGTGAAGGTAGTATGTACAGTTCCCTGTTGTGTTTCTTTCTCACCTCATTAATCAATAACTAGGTCTTCCTGGAGGGCCAAGCAATAAGCATCATAACCCACCAGAAAAACTGCTGTTCATGCCCTCATACGGGCTGCACTTGCAATGGATAACAATATTATTAGCAGGAGAGGCATACTAATACCTTGCACGAATGCACCTGACTTCCAGTGTCAGTCTACTCCTTTACCTGTGATCTGCAGAACCCCGCAGGAATGTTTCCAGCAATTTTTCTCCAGTACTTTTCTGTGCTCTACTCCACAATGCAAGTTGGCTGGCTACCACCCTTCCAAATCTTGAATGAGCTATACACAACTTCCTCAATACTCTCCTAACAAATGTCAGCATCCCCCCACCCACCCAACGGTAATCTCCCTACGCTGAATTCAAGTAACAGTTTAGGTGCAGCCCTGCCACTCTGAGTATTTGTCATCTCCAGCTACTCTCATCCACAGCCAGGCAGTGTTCACGATGCTGGCAGTCGCATATTTCAGATCTCCCAGTGATCTGCTCAGCGTCCTCCTTCATGTCTTCAACTAACCTGAATATAGCTATACCCTGCTGGAATGGCCTCTTCAGTCCCTCTCTGGCATTCATTCTTCTCACCCGCTCCCCACACCAAAAACTGGTGAGTTCACTACCCTTCCACATCATGAATGTGGTTACTACAGTCTCCCAAGTTATATTTACATATTAATAATAAACATGATCTTCTGGTAAGCCAGGCTGATAGCAGCATGGTACAAGTGGAAAAATAGGCTTTCCTACCCATATAAGATCTAAGCCACCTATAATTAGGCACTATTAAATGACGTGCATAATGATGGCGCACCCATCATTTAATAGTGCCTAATCAAAGGTAGCCTAGATCTTTAAAGGATGGGAAAGCCCATCATTCCCCCTGTTCCCTGCTGCTATGAGCCTGACTTACTGGAAATATATGTTTATATCTGATATGTCAAAATAAAACGGGGACTGTACTACTTGCATTCATGATGCAGAAGGGTGATGAGCTCACCAGTTTTCGGTGTGAGGAGGCATAGTGAAGAATGAATACCAGAGGGGGACTGAGAAGGCCACTCTTGCAAGGTACTGCTATATTCAGGGAAGGGGGGAAGACAGAAGGAGAGAAATATGAGCAGATTACTGTGAGAAATGAGATGTGGGCTGCCAGCACATTGATCACTACCTGACCCCGTTGTCCTGGCCAACATTCCCCTTCCCATAAAACCAGTTCATGCAGTTGTCCAAGGCAGTGTGTGGATATTAATGTATGACATGGCTGCCTCTACATGTTCAGTCGCTTCACTAACAGTCTAGTATTGTTTGTAAAGCACTTTGGGATACAATGTGTATGAAAACCACTGTATAATTGCTGATTCTTTTTATTATTTCCCATGGAAAAAGAAGACAAGCATATATTTGAGTTTCGAGAAAGTGTGAACTCTAACATTGGACTGCACAAGAACTTTGCTACAAAAAGTGGTGGCTCTAGGGGGTGGTGAAGGGTGTGGTTGCAACTTCCCCCACACATAGTAACATACTTGCTTGCTGCTGCTGCTGCATTTCACTTTGTTGAAGAAGTCTGATTTATTGATTGTACAAATATTTACATTCAAACTATGGCTTACATTTGTAGGTTCTGTCAAAAACGTACTAGAAAAGAATAATAGCAGAAAATATAAAGGTTTAATAAAAATGTTAGAAAGTGCATATTAAGCATGCACACCACCCAAGCACCCCCATTCTAGCATCCTGGATCCACCATAACCACTAGACCACCAGGTTATTCAAGATTTGTACTGCACTGTGGTTTGCCACAGAGAAAGTCAGTTGAATTAAAACACATTTTCAGCATGTTAAAGTAAACAAAATGAACAGAACCATAGCCTAACATGTACATTATACAAAATAATGCACATGGTTTTGACCATTTGGGTGAAACAATTCTATACAAAGAGAAAAAAGAACTAGTTAGCACTATAGAGAGCCATACATCTCTCTGACTTTGACTCCAATGATGTAATCACATAACACATGTGGCGGCCATTTTAGAAAGCAGGTAAGACTTTTTTTTGAAATTGGAAGGCTGATTTTACAATTTTCAAATGCTTTGGAACCATATTTAGGTAAATTATGTAAATGTAGTTTTAGCATTAGTGAATACAGCAGCCTTTCCTTTAGTCACCTACGGAGTGAGATTTTTGAATAGTTTGTTGTCAAAATGTTGTTTAGGTATCCTTTAAAGTCCAGAAGAAACAGCAGTAGCAAAGAATTAAAGAACTGCAGCAGCCCGTCAGCAGGCAGAGTCGATGGTTTTGGCCAGCCAGGTTTCTGCAGCATATCTTCGGCCTGGTGATCGGCAGATAGTACAGTGAGGAATGCAGCTGGCGGACAGAGGGGGCCCACCCAGCTGCTTGTAGCAGCAGAGGCACCCGTGTCAAGGTTGAAGCTTTGGTCTGGTGATCGGCAGGCAGTACAGCGAGGAAGGCAGCCGGTGGACAAAAGGAGCCTGCCCGGCTGCTTATAGCAGCAGAGGCACCCGTGTCAAGGTTGAAGCTTCAGTCTGGTGATCGGCGGGCAGTACAGCGAGGAAGGCACCCAGCGGACAAAAGGAGCCTGCCCGGCTGCTTGTAGCAGCAGATGCACCCGTGTCAAGGTTGAAGCTCTGGTCTGGTGATCGGTGGGCAGTACAGCAAGGAAGGCAGCCAGCGGACAGAAGGGGCCTACCCGGCTGCATGCAGCAGCAGAGGCACCTGTGTCAATTATAATGGATACCTGCATATCATTATACAATTCATAACAACCCAGAACTGCTTCAGTCACTCATTTCACTTTCATTAATTGCCAAACCAATAATACATAATATCTAAAATCCTGCCCCTAGCCGGCTCAACAGTGCAGCAGCAGAGCTGCTGCTCATGTTGGTGACCCAGGTTTGGGGACAGACTTAGGTCACTCAGGGACAAGATGATGGCACATCCGATGGCCAGCTCTCCTTTCTTGGGGAGCAGGAACTCTGTGTCCCACTTGGTGAGGGCACAAGCCGGATGGCAGCATAGTGGATGCTTGATCAAGGGGAAGGGCAGACAGCATTTGCCCTTATGTATGCATGTGCATCACTTCATACTGACACCCTTAGTAGGCAAAAAGAAACGGGAAGGAGAACCCCTCCTGAGTCTGATGGAATTGGTGTTGGCACCCCCTACAGGTCCACACATGACCAGTATGGCAGGCAACCCACCACAATGTGGTCCTGGTAAAGTGGTCACTCTCAGTCCCTAAACCAGGCTAGGGGATGCTGTCCTGTGGTGTGGTGGATGAGGGAGGGGCCAGAAGAAGAAAAGCAAGCTACACAACTAAATGAATAAAATCCTGACCACCACTTTTGGTGCCAGATGTTCTTGTTACAGTATAATGTGTATACCTACCCAAGCAAGCTTGTATTGTACTGAATTTTCCATGTGTGACGTGGTCATATGCACTGTGCGTAAATTGCTGCTGTTCCCTAGCACTCACTTGTAAATTTAACGTGGAATTCCTCAGGGGCCATCTCCTGTGCAGTGAAGCAGTCAATAAAAAAAAGGCTGTGACCTCCTGTTCTAGGGTGAACATTTTGGGCACCATCCTGCCAAGCAGTCAGTTCATGCAAAGTAGTTCTGAAACTATGCATATTGTGAGTCATACCCAGGAAATGTGTAATTCCCCACACTGTGAATCAGCAAGCTCCACTTATTAGTTCTTGCTGGGCTTGCAGTGACAACTGAGTGAGACAGCAGGGCCTGTCCAAACAGGCAGACTTCGCCCAGCTACTGAATGCCTATGTATGACAGTTACATGAGTTTTCTGTTCCTCTGAATCTTTCCTCCCCCACCGTGGGAGAAAACTGACGTTTTTCTGAACAATGTTCCCATAAGATATGGAACAACAGAAGTATGGAAGGTGCAACCTGGAATTAAAACATACATAATGTTATTAAGGAATTTGTTCTGAGGCTGGCATGACAGTTTCATGTCCTTAGTCTAAGGATTGCAGTCAGGCCAGTGGTGGCTTAATCCAGTCCCCAAGAGAGGTGTAACATTGCAACAACTATTGTTATGTAACTGCACCCCCCCATGGCAGCGTCACTGCTCGATGTTGGGTTTGGTATTGGTAAGGGCCATGGAGGTGACACACAATCCGCCCCAGCAATGGACATAACATGTGGACAGCAGCACCAGCTCATCTCCCTGACAGCATGCACTGCTCTGTCCCTGGGTCAGTGGCACTTTCAAGGATCGCTGCTGCAGGGACAGACTCTGAGGGAATTATGGGAGGGGTGAGAGGAGTGGCTTGACCAATGGGAATGGAAGAAATGACAGTCTGGGAGTGTACTTACTACTGAGCGTGTCTTCTATTCATGCAAGTGAGGGGAGCAAACAAAGAGATGTGAGGAAGTATGTCTTCACTGAAAGGGTGGTAGATGCCTAGACTAGGCTGCCAGCAGAAGTGGTGGAGATGAAAACAGTGGGTGGAGCTTTATACATACATGGGATAGACATGGGGTGTACTAGAAAACAGGCAAGGAGGAGAGAGGGTCAGCAGAGACCGGTTAGGGTCTGGAGAGACAGATTAGGCAGGGAACATCTGGTCAGACTAGGTGGGCCAAGCAGTCCCTTTCTGATGACAAATTCTGTGATTTTTATGAGCCAGCAGCGGCATGGGTCAACAACAACTGAATCATCATTGGAATGCAGTGTGGTCAGTCACCTCATAGGCCTGCTCTGCACTGGGGCTCCGACATATAGTCTGCAGTCGCAAGTCCCCCTAGTGTGGGGGGGGGGTCAGGTCTGAGTAGTGGTGGTAGCCTTTGCCTAGCAGCATCTGTGCCAGGTGGCAGAAGAGTGGAGAACTTACAGAGGAGAGCTGAGGGTCAAGGCAGATTCAGACTCACAGGGGAGAGGATGATGAGAAATCAAAATGGTGATTGACTGGCCAGACTAAGCATGGTGATCCACACACACAGCATGCAGCACCATACTCCACCCACTTCTGTCTGCACCTGGGCAGCCGGAGCCACAGCATCAGTCACTGGAGTTGGCCCGTAAACTGCCCAGCAGCCCCACCTGTTCCCAGTCTAGCAATAGGCCTGTCTGGCATGGCAAGGCAACACATGAAATCAACATCAGTTAGCTCGGTGACTCCAACTGAAGTCATCACAGTCACTGTCATCCAGTGCCTTGCTGTGCTGTGTTATGCACCTGACCAGGCCTTTTAAACTGTGACACAGCCTCTCTTCACCACCCACTACACTTTTATAGCACCTAAAAGTAAAAAAAAAAAATTTACTTGGCCAAACAGTTGGAGGAGGGCACACCAGAACATTGGGGAGCCTGTGCCCTCCCCTCCCTCACAAAGGGGCAAATGTTTGACATCCAGAAAGTATGCCCTCAACAGGGGAAAGAAATGGAGTTTCAAGGCAGGGGGCACATTACAGTGATGTACATGGGAATAGCAGCATAAACTGAATAATTATTAAAAAATATTTTTTTTCAGAAAAAGTAATGTTAGGGCTCAAATTAATGCTATTCATCCCCAGTTTTGCATGTAGGTTTTCAAGGCAGAACATCTTTTTCATCATACTAGTATTCTGGCTGGAGTACTACCCCACATACCACCACTGTATAGTTCCATCTATACGACTGCTCTTGTGGAGAGGCAGAAATAGCATGTGAGAGGTAGACCACCAAATTTTGGGGTATTCTTTCTCCTCCTCCACACCAGAGTATTTTCTGAATTTCTGCTCCAGTATCTTTTGTAAACTGTAGTAACAGATAGTTACTGTGCTGTCTCATATGAGATTCTGTACTATAAATCTGTGAAAGGTTAGACACACCCTTGGCAGCGTACACTCTGCGTTCAGAGCCCTGTGTGTGTAAACGGCCTGTCTAAAAGTTTGTTGGCTGACTGCCAGCTCAGTTGAGCAATGTATCAAGGCATGGTGGCACGCTCACTGGTGCCATTTTTGTGGACCTACCCAAGGGCTTTGATCTTGTGAAAAAACAATGCCTCTGGACTGTCTCACTCAGCAATCTTTCATTATTAAGTAAAATTTCATTTGACAAAATCATACATTGTGCATTTCATAATCTTAATTACTTCATCAGGAATTGGCACGCATTTATAACTATAAAAAGTATTCTTTCCTAAAAACTGCACTAGGGTTCAACTTAAAGCCACGAAGTAGGAAAATGTGGTGTTAGGGTTTCCAGCCCCAACCCCCTCTCCCCCCCTTGCAGCAAAGGATAAGACTGCACTAGCAACCACAGACAGCCATCATCAGGCAAGACAAACAACATACAACTGTTTTCAGATGACACAAATGCAGTAGCACTAATGTGCAGACAGAAGTATTGTTTGTGGATTTATAAAACCTTAGAAACAAAATCCTGGTCTCTGTTTTGACCACAGCCAGTCACTTGCAAGATTTTTAAATGATTTCCCAGTTCAAAACAAAGAACAAGGCAATAGTTCAGTAACATGGGCAATAGTTTTTCTTACACTATTGCCCATTATTATTATGTCCATCACCATAACCCTGCCCTGCTCTCACCAGTTTAAAAAAATATGGCATCAGTTTCAGTGACTGTTTGTTGCTGTCTTCTCGGGTGCTAGTGGTTCCCCTAACCCTGCTCCTGCTTTTAAAAGCAAATTTTCCTTGGTGCAATTGCTTTTACCCACCCCAACCCCTTCACTCGTGTTTTTTTCCTTATATGTGGTAGTCAAGTGGCCCACAGCTCTCATGATACTGAGTCGTGACCTCCCCTCTCCCTGGCCCCAATCCCAGTGACCCTGACAGCCTTCGGATTGGTGGCCTGATATTTTTCTTCCTCTCACCTTTGCTGTCAGCAACAGTCTCATGAAAATAAAACGTATTACATCACTGATTGTACATTACTTGCATGAGATGGCAGCAAGCAGCAGAGGTAAGTGGAGAGGACATACTGGGCCACTGTCTCCGGGGCATCAGGAGGTCATTGGGATCAAGAGTGTGGAAGAGCTCAGAACTCAGCACTGAAAGGGAGGGGGTTGGGCAACAAGACTACCAGGTTTAAGTAAGCAATAATACCCAACAGGGTGGCCAGTATTGGGCTATACCAGACCGCCATGGGGCGCGATGAGGTCTGACACTGCAGGCAGGCCTAATAGCCACTGAAAGGTCTGGTATAGTCCATATTACCCACCCTGGAGGGTATTATTGTGCTTAGAATATGGGTTATATGTAATATTTTTACATAGAATTTAAAAAAATAAAATAAAAAAATCAGTCAAAATCAATTTGAAATTAGTTTTTTGGTGAAGTAGTCCCTCTACTGATATACCCTCCAGTAGAGGGCACAAGGGTGTTTGACAGTTGCTTCCTTTTTTTACAGTTGCTTCAGCACTTGTCTTCAACACCCTCATCCATTTTTCCTGCAGATCGAATTCTCACCCCATGATCCATTTTATCTTTGCTTTATGAATCGTTTTACATTGTTGTATTTAGCTCCTTATTTGTTACCTGAGGAACACAATGGGGAGAGGAGCACATCAAGGGTCCCAGCAAGGGCCAAGAGGGTGTTCAGTGGCTCTCTCCACTCCTTCGATGGCCTCCAGCAACCCAGCATACAGCTTGCTGGCTCCCTTTCCCACCCCCAGCAAGGGTTGAGAGGGTGTTCAGCACCCCTCACTGCTCCTCTGATGGCCTCCATCAACCCAGCATACAGCTTGCCAGCTCCCTTTCCCACTCCCAGCAAGGGTCAAGAGGGTGTTCAACAGCTCTACCCACTCCTCCAACGGCCTCCAGCAACCCAGTATACAGCTTGCCAGCTCCCCTTTTCCACTCCCAGCAAGGGTCGAGAGGATGTTCAGTGGCCCTCCCCACTCCTCTGACAGCCTCCAGCAACCCAGCATACAGGTTCATGCGAGCACAATACTTACCTCTGCGCTGCACTGCTCCAGCACTCAGCGGGCGGCACCATCTTTTGTTCTCTCAAATCACTACCAGCTTAATTTAAAGCAGCAAGGGATAACTAAGCAGTGCCATCTTTGTTGTCATCCATGCTTACTAGCTTTCCAAGCACACTAGCTTTTAACACTTCTTGCAGTTCTGGATGTTAATTTATGCTTTCCATGCTAGACAGTAGTCATTGTAGAGTTACTTTAATTCATTAACATGCATTTAATGCACTCTTTAGGTACAGTTTAAAGCTCCATAGTGTGTCCAAGTCTGTTGTAGTAATTATCTATGTATTTATGTATTTTAAACAGTTTTACAGCTATTTTATTCTGTAATGTACCTGTTTCACACATGTGGAGGTTTACTCTGAATTTACTGCTGCTCCATTCTGCTTGCTGCTGCCCCCCTCATTTCTTTCTCAACCTCCCCCTTCTCTCAAACCTCACTCCCAGCTCACATGACCACTAACCTGCTCTCTTCTTTCCCTACAGATTGCCAGCTCCCTTTCCCACTCCCAGCAAAGGTCGACAGGGTGTTCAGCTCCCTTCCCACTCCTCCGATGGCCTCCAGCAACCCAGCATACAGGTACATGTGAGCACAATACCGACCACTGCACTGCACTGCTCCAGTACTCGGTGGGCAACACCATTTTTTGTTCTCTAAAATCACTACCAGATCAATTTAAAGCAGTGGGGGACAGCTAAGTAGCACCATCTTTGTTGTCGGCCATACACACAAGTTCCCCAAACACATTTGCTTCTAACGCTGCTTCCACACCGCCACTTGCACTGCAGCTACCCCACCTGTCCTCCACCACACCCACCATTGGCTGCAGTTACTTTTATAGCCATAGGTCTGTCATGAAGTATGGGAGTTTCCCATTCATGAGGCAAGTGGAGTTTTCCTCCATTTCCCTGTCTTACCAGCTGCAGGTTATAATAACCAACCTATAGAGGGAGCCTCAGGCTACAGTTCCATTTATTCACTCTCTGAAGTGCTTTTGCATTTTCCCAGGACTTTAATTAGTTTGACATCCAGGACCCTCAATCTCTTCTTTGTTTATTTGAAACCAATGCCACATTCACCACCTGTATTTTGCATATATACCTGCAGTACTGCAAATTTACTACTCAATTAGTAGTCTATTGCTTTCTCCCTTAAGCTCCATTACCTCCCATCCTGCTCATCCTACCAGCTTTACTGACTGTAAGTTTTAGGCACCACACCTTTAGGCATCTGCTGGTCCACACGGGTTCCAACTCTCATTCTAACACATACTGTACATGCACCATATTCTACTGTGATATTATGCACCTAAGCTCATAGGCATCTTCTGATTCGTGCCTGTTATCTCCTTATATCTCAAATCCTTACAATGTTCCCTTCCCTCCTTGTCTTGTTGTTCTTCAGCTCCTATTTTCCATTACCTTCCATCCCCACTTTTTGCTCTCCTTTGCTAGCTACTTCCGAGTCACTGGCACTAACCTACCCGCAGGTCCATTCTCCCAATCTCTCTGCTATCCTCCTAATGCACCCCTTTTGGGATTCAACTGCAACAAACCTTGCTGTAAACTTGACATTTCTGTGTCCTCTATGGTTTCAGACAGCACTGCTTTTCTACGTGATGTAGCCATCCTGTCTCTCCAGCTTCAGTAATCGGGCGCCTTGCTCTCACCTAACACGTAGAATTATTCTTTATTTAAAATTCTAATTACTAAGTAGATGGATCAAGAATCTGATCTTTCTAGTCCTATTCTGTGCTGGAACACTGAATTAAACCCTGTCCCCCCCCCAATAACTGTAGCACCACCCACTGAGTTTGCGACCACCAAAGGTATGAAGGGCATGCATCTGAATGTGTGTAGCCTACTAAAAAAGATATACTTTGTCCAAGCCTGGGTATCACACACAAACCCAGATATCTTTGTGTTTGACAGAGGCCTGGTTGAAAAGTAAATCCCTGATAATATGATCACACTCCCGTCCTATAATATTTTCTGTATTGATAGGCAGTCTAGGGGAAGGAGCATCGTCATATGTGTCAAAGATAAGTTCAAAGCTCCTGTAATCGCTGCTGTCTCTATTCTGAAGGAATCTGAGTGCTTGGCGTTAAATTTAGTATTCTCCTCAGTGGAGTCCATAAATGTGATAGATTGCTATAGACCGCCGACGGGGGGCATGGATCTCTTACATCTTTTGTGTAACTTCAAGGATTCTAAACCAAATGAAACCATCATCCTTGGTGACCTAAATCTTGACTGGCATAGCACCAACACTAAATGTAAACAACTGAGAGACTTTTGCCATGAATCAGGCTTCACCCAATTAATATCGGAAATAACCCGTCCCAAACCTAGGAACAACGCACATAGCTCATTAATCGACCTGATCCTTTCTAACAGACCCCACAAATTCTCCCACGCTACAGTTTTCCATAATAATGTTAGTGACCACTGCACAGTGGTCTGTATCAGAGGTTTGACAGCAGTTAATACCACCAGCAAATTTATTTGGAAAAGGAGCTACCACAAATTTAACTTTGCCCATTACCTAGCTGTTCTGAAAGAGGTAAACAGGGTTCTTCTATCTGGCCACAAATGTCAACGATGCAGCCTCTGTTTTTTCAGACACCTTAAGTAGTATTATCTATAAACAAGCCCCTATGAAAAAATGCAGAAGCAGGACGCTCTCTTGCCCGTGGTTCAATGCTGATCTAAAAACTGCCCTAAACAAAAGGGGCCATCTGTGGACTAAAGCAAGGCAGACCAGATGCCCTTCTGACTGGGTAACTTTTAGAACTTGTCAGAATGAATGCACCAAATTGGTTAGATATGCTAACGCAAACTACTACTTAACCACTTTTGAATTGGCAAAAGGGAATCCCGCTAAATTTTGGGGGGTTATAAAGTCAGCGGAGGGAAAAAAGACATTCTGTATGTTACCTGACAAAATTACCCATCAGGGTAAGATCTTTGCTGATAAGTCAGAAATCCTGGATAACTTCAATGTTCATTTCCCCATTGCAGGCCTAGTCTTCGACACTTCTAAAGCCGCTGTCCTAAAATCTAGTCTACCTTAACCAGCCCTCCATTGAGCGACAATATTTGCACATTTTCCCTGTTCCAGTATAAGCAAGTAGAAGACCTGCTACTTCACCTAGACACAAAGAAAGGTGCTGGTACTGATGGAATAGGTCCTTTTTCCCTCAAATCTGGGTTTCATTACTTAATTGCTCCCATTTTGTACATGTTCAATTTGTCAGTTACCTCCTGTGCTGTGCCCGAGGCCTGGAAAATAGCACATGTGCTTCCTTTATTCAAATCAGGAGACCAAATGGATTTGAACAATTACAGACCACTGCTGCCCTTGCCATGGTTTCAAATAACTGGCTCCTTGCCATGGACAAAAAAAGATCTCAGGTGCTGTATTTCTGAATCTTAGTAAAGTATTTGACACAGTCGATCATGTTTTACTCCTTAACAAACTAAATTGTAGTGGCATAACTGGCGGTGGGGTCATGTCATAGGAAGACGTGTATGCCGATAAAAAGCGCACTGCCAATACAGTGCAATTTCTTGCATGCAGCACAAATCCTTTATTTTAGGGGTTCTTGCCTACAGCACTCCCCATTATTAGGGGCTGCACTCCCTAACCCCCAATAAAGATTCTACATTCTCAACTGGGAAGACTGAAATCGCACAAAGCGCGAAAAATAAAATAATTTTTCTGCATCTGGGGACCAGGAATTGAACCTGGTCCCAGATGCATGGCCTGGGTTCTTTGCTGCCAGTGGCTCACTCCATCGAGCCATGGCAGCTGCTCAGCAGAACCATGTCCCAGCAGAAGTCTTATCCTCTGCCTGGGACAGTGAGAGGGTGCAATACCGTGCACAGCAGCATTCGCAGTATTGCATCCTTTCGCTTACAAGTACAGCATTATTTCAGCTCAACACTTGTGTCGTATGCTCTTAAGCGTACAACATATTGACCCGGTACCGTCTGGCACATAGACTGTTCACTAGCTACCTGTCAGAAAGGATGCAACAGGTAAAAGCGGAAAGCTTGCTCTCTCCATTCCTCCCTCTCACAAGAAGAGTACTGCAAGGTTTGATTCTCAGGCCTCTTCTGTACATGATCTATATAAACTCTATCATTGCTAATGTGAATGTAACCCCTTTGTTACCCGGGGTTACTAGAATCCCAGTAAGACCTAGTGGTAGGCAGGGAAGGCAGCTTGTGAAACTCCAGTTAAATGGGCTTCACACTGTCTCACTCTGTCCTCAGTCACAGCTGAGACTTCAGAGATTACATCATTATAGAACCGTCGCAGCTGCATGAGCCACTTTGGAATCTCCAGCTCAGGGAGTGAAGTTTAGAACTTTGGGAAATTCAAAGGGAGTCTTCCATTTGTCTTTAAGCAAGAAGGAAGCATTAGTGTGCAGTGTGATTTCTCACTCAGAAAAAAGGAAGTGTTCCTGTATTTTACCTTTTTAAAGTGGTGGAGACCGCTCCCTGAGTCTCAGTGCCCCCTCCCTCGGGAGAAAGTTCTCTGTGGGTTCCAGGGCAATCCCTTCTCCCACCCTGGGAAGGAAGCTGCCTGATTTTAATTTCAGTCTGTTCATGTATAACAGCAAAGGTTACAGTACTTCACCTGTGGGGCACCTGCAACGAATGGGTGAGTGTTTGGCTCCATTGGAAGGGGCAAACAACTTCTTTTCTTCAGTTGGGAAATAAATGTGGACTGCTATTTGGGAGGACTATGTCAACTAGGACAAACAAATAGAGCAGTCAGCTGTTTAAAGTTTAAATGGATTTAAAGTTCGCTGTAGAGGAGGTGCTTCAGGTCATCCACCGTTCAATCTACATTTTAAAGTCTAAAGTTTTCTGTGTGTCCAGAGAAATGGCCGGGTATGGGCTGTGGGAGCTGGAGGTGGGAAAACCCCCCATCTTTAGTAACCAGGTCCACCTCTACGGATTTCTTCTGTGTTTTTGCTACTTGCCTCATGCGCTTGGCCAGTGATGGGGTGGATACCCAGACGTGGGTCGCAACTTGAAAATCTCTCTAGGAGTCGCAGACTCTAAGTGGTGTGGAGCCACAGTTTGGGAGTCTCCTTGTTTGATGGGATGTCTTTCCAAGTAAAGTTTGGGTTCATTCGCCAAGTAGACCGTCAGTCGAGTGGCCGGCAGGGGAGCCGGGCCAGTCGGGCTATGTATCCAATGCTCATGCAAAGTCCAGGCTGAGTGCCTGGTGGGTCCAAAGCCAGACATCTGTAGTAATGTGTTCATTCCTCAAATGGGCCGCTGTGTTTAACCTCTAATCTGCATTACAGTAACATAGCCCTTTGGGGGACCATGCAGTGCTTTGTTTATGTTCAGTGAGTTAATAAATAAAGCCACACTGAAAAATCCCAATTCTGGTTCTGGACATTACAGTTATTTCTTCCTGTAGTTGGATTTACTTGGGTGCCCCTGTGCAGAGCAGCCAAACCTAGGTCTCTTGTGCCAGGTAACCTCATCCTTCCCCGAACCCATAGATACATATGTATATCCATGTTACATGAACAAAGCAAAAATCCACTTATTCACAAACAACACTGTCCTCTATACCTCTATTCCTCTAAATATTCATTGAATGAAATCTGTGTGGAACTTCAGGCCGAATTTGATCTCCTCCAGCACAATCTGTTAGAAGCTAATCTTCTTCTGAATGCTAAAAAAGCTAAGGTCATGTTTTTCCACTCTAATTATTTTTTATTAATTTATTGATATGATTCACCAGGAAGGCACACTGAGCAACAAGTCGCTCATCTCCTGGTGCAACCTGGGGGGAAGGGGTACAATAGGAATGAGACAGTAAACATTCAGATTACAAGATCAATAACAGCATACAGGTGTAAGGCAGGTGTTACAAAAAGTGTTACAACAGTGTTGAGCATAACATGTAGAAAGAGTGGACAATGATAAGTGCCAGGTTAATAAGTAAACAATTGCTTATGTGAAAGAAAAGGGGAAAGGGGAGGGAGAGGTGAGGTGGGGTGAGGGGGAAGAGTCATGTCCCTGGATACCCCCTCAGGGTGCGAGAAACCCTGCAATGGGACTGGTGGGACCAGAGAGAAGGGGATAATGCAGTGTACCAGAGAGAACTCTTTAGGATGGTGGGGGAAGGTAGTAGATCAGAGATACAAGCCCCTTGGGGTGGTAAGTGAAGGTGCGGGTAGAGAGGTAGGGTTTGTCCAGGGCTTACAGGAGGGAATTAGGGACATTGCAGGAGCAGCTAGATGCAAGGTAATTATTGAGGGCAGAGCTTATGGAATAGGTGGAGGAAGAGTGTTGGATTTGAGGTGGGAGGGAATTCCAAATTTGTGGGAAGCGGTGAAAGAAACAGGATTGGCCGATTTGGGTGGATCTGCGGAGGACAACCAGGGTACAGGAATCAGATGATCTGCAGGAATGGGAGGGTGGAGGGGGTATTATAAAGGAGAAGGTGAGCTAGGAAGGGAGCTCACCCAACCAGTGCTTGGAGGTGAATTTAGCACAGTGGGAGAGTCACCTATTTGTAAGAGATTTGTAATTATCTTACCTCTTTCCCCAAAAATCTCTCCTTACTGCCTCCCATCAAAACCCTCCTCGGTGACAACTTAGAAATTGTTGACAAATTTAAGTACTTGGGTGTCTGCTGGACCACCACCTGTCATTCTCTGCTCATTTCGACTCTCTCATGAAAAAACTGAAGCAAAGACTTGGCTTCTTCTTTAGAAACAAGTACCTATTCTCAGATGAAGTCAGGCTGAGATTGGTACAGATCACGTTAATCCCACTACAGGACTACGCTGATGTGTTATACTGTATGGCTGATTCTCACATACCCTGGTGCTTTCACTCGACATACTCTACCACAGAGTAATACGTTTCGTCACAAATGCCCACCCTCCCACTGATCACTGTAATTTATACATGTCTTTGGGCTTGCCTTCTTTTTCCACTAGACGGCTTTTACACTCTCTCATACGGCTTTACAAAGCCCTTCTACTAAAACTTCCCTCTTATATACTGTGTCTTCTACATCTCTCTGTATGCCTCTATCCGCTATGGAGTAGCTCTTACATCATGTTGGATGTCTCTAACTCTCGCTTCCACTTCGGCAAAATGGCCATCGGCCATGTGCTCCGTGATGCTTGGAACAGAGTACAATCTACTCTCAAATTGCAAAACTTAGTATCTCTAAATTTTTAAAAAAATTGTTTGCCAGCAAGTTGCATGACACCTGTAAATGCCACCCCCACTAATGACCCAGTCCTGACATCCTACCATTTCCTCTCTCCTCTGATTATGTCTGTAGTAGTAAACTGTCTGTCGGGGTTGTAGACCCCACCATTCACCTCATTCCTTCTATGCTCTCACCCTTGCTTCCCCTCCATCCCATTCCTTCTGTGATTCACCCTTGGCTCCCCTCCATCTCCTGTCTGTCCCACGCTCTTCTCCGGTTTGTCGGGGTTGTAGGCCCCACCCTCCACCTCATTCCTTCTGTGCTCTCACCCTTGTTTCCCCCTCCATCTCATTCCTTCTGTGATTCACCCTTGCCTCCCCTCCATCTCCTGGAGCAGTCTCACGCCCCACCCCTGAGAGTATGAAGTATTGACGAAATGCTTCCACAATTTTTGAGTATGCGATTTAATTGCAATTTTGCTGCCTGTACTTATGGTTATTGTGCTTTACATGTGTTATTGGAATAGTATATGCTGTATATATGCTTACAAGGTCTTTTGGCTGTATGTCTCCAATGGCCGCATTCACGTATTGTATCATATCACTCTTCTCCTCATCTACTGAATTATATGTACTGCCTATGTTTTTCTTTTTGATTGCTTGTTATTAACCTTCATTGTGCTGTATAGCACATCCTGTTATTGTTCTACCTACTATATGCTGTATTGTACCTTATGTATCCCCATCAGGAACTCCTTGCAAATGAAACATAGAAACATAGAGTCTGATGGCAGATAAGGCCCATCTGGCCCATCTAGGGTTACCACCTGTCCCTATTTTCACAGGACAGTCATGATTTGAGCAGCTGTGTCCTGCAGAAAAACATGAAAAATACTACATGTCCTGACATTATACTAGAAAAAAAATATTTCTGATTTTCCTCTAAATGTTGCAAAGAACTATAATATCTTAACTAAAACACCTTCAAATAATAAGAAACAGTAGAAACAACCAAAAAACTACAACATTTAGTCTTAATTCCGATTATTTAGAGAAAACAAGTCTGCTGTATTGGTCAAGTTTACATATTGTCCTGCGAAAAATCACATTTCAGTAGGAAATGTCCCACTTTGGGCTTCTTAAAAGGTGGTAACCCTAGGCCCATCCAAGTCTGCCCATTTTCCTACTCAGTTTGTCAACCAGATCCTTATTTGGTCTGCAATTCCCCCGTTCTGCCTAAATGCAGGATCCCTTATGCTTGTTCCATGCACTCTTGAACCCCTGTACTGTTTTTGCTCCCACCACCTACGCTGGAAGGCTGTTCCATGGATCCACCACCCTTTCTGTGAAAAAATATTTCCTAACATTCCCCCTAAGCCTTCCCCTCCAGCCTTATGTCGTGTCCCCTTGTCCTTGTGCACTTCCTTCTCTGAAATATGCTTCCTTCCTGTACCCTGTTTATACCCTTTAGGTACTTGAAAGCATGGGCGACTCTAAACCAGGGCCTGCCAGGGCACGTGTCCTGGTAGACAAATGCTGTGCCCCAGTTGGTGCCCCATATGGTGCAGTGCTTTCCCCATAGTAACAATATATCAGTGCCCTGGCTGCCATCTGTTGTGCCCCAGCTGTGCCCCGGTAACCATTTGTGGCTAGAGCCACTACTGCTTGAAAGTCTCTATCATATCCCCTCTCTCCTTTCTCTCCTCCAATGAACAGATGTTAAGGTCCCTGAGTCTCTCCTCATAAGGCTTTTGGTGCAGCACCTGTACAGTTTTCGTTGCTCTTTTCTGGACTGCTTCTCTTCTGTCTATGTCCTTCCTGAGATGCGGTCTCCAGAACTGCACACAGTATTCCGGATGAGGCCTCACCAGTGGTCTATACAGTGGCATCACCACCTCCATCCTTCTGCTGGTTATGCCCCTTCCTATGCACCCTAGCATTCTGTTTGTTTTCCCTACTGCTTTCTTACACTGTTTTTGACTTCAGGTCATCAGATAAGATAACCCCCAGGTCTCCCTCCTGCCTTGTGGTGTCCAGAACCTCCCCACTTCCTATCCTGTATTCCTCTCTTGGATTTCTGTACCCTAGGTGCATTATCTTGCACTTTTTAGCATTAAAACCAAACTGCCATACCCCTGAGCATTCCTATAATAATTGTAAATCTTTTCTCATTTTTTCCAGTTCTTCTTGTATGTCTGCTGTGTTGCAGATCTTGGTGTCATCTGCAAACAGGCATACTTTCCCCTCCAGTCTCTCTGCAATGTTGCTGATGAAGACATTGAAAAGAACTGGACATAGCACCTATCCCTGTGGCACCCTGCTGGTCACGTCCCTCTCTTCTGATTTCATGCCATTTACTACCACCCTCTGTGTCCTGTCTTTTAGCTGATTTCCAACTTATTTTACCACCATAGGACCCACTCCCATTTTTCCCAATTTGTTAAGCAATCTCCTATGTGGAACGGTGTTGAGACCTTGCTTAAATCCAGGTAGGTCACATCCACCGCCCGTCCCTGATCCACCACCTTGGTCACCCAGACAAAGAAATCAATAAGATTTGTTTGACAGGACCTTCCCTCTGAAAATCCATGCTGTCTTGGGTCTTGTGCCCTGCTAGACTCCAGAACCTTCACATACCATCTCCTTAAATAGGGACTCCATCCCCTTCCCCACCATCGATGTCAGGTTTACAGGTCTGTAATTGCCTGCCTCCTCCCTAATTCCACTCTTGTGGAGGAGGACAACATCTGTCCTCCTCTGGTCCCCAGGTACCTCCCCTGTCTCTAGAGATGAGTTGAAAAAGGTCGTCAGTGGTCCTGCTAGTACCTCCCTGAGTTCCTTCAACACTCTAGGGAGAATCCTATCTGGCCCTGTTGCCTCGTCCATTTTTAGTTTCTCAAGTTCCTCTAGGACTCTTTCCTCTGTAAAGGGGCTGGTGTCCACCCCCCAAAAAAAACCTTTCCTCGTGAGTCTTGGTCATTCCCCTGTCCCTTTCTTGGTGAATACTGAGCAAAAGTACTCATTCAGTATCTCAGCCTTTTCAATGTCATCCTCCACCCACCCTCCTCCCTCCTTCTTCAGCCTAACAATACCATTTCTGGTCTTCTTCCCCTTGCTAGTGTATCTGAAGAAGGTCTTGTTTGCTTTCTTAATATCCCAGGCTATTCCTTCCTCTGTTTGTGCCTTTGCCCTTCTGATGGTTTTCCCAGCTTCTCTCTGCATCTCCAGATATTTATCTCTGTCTACGTCTTTCTGAGTATGAGCCCTTCCTGAGGAGGGTTGGCAGTATAGCCTAGAGGTTAGAGTAATGAGCTGTGAATGAGCTTGGTACATCCAGCAGACCAGACCTGAGTTTGAGTCTCATACCTCCACTTGCATACTGTGTGACTCTAAGCAAGTCACTTAACTACCTAGTGCTCCCAGGTCATCCCTGAAAACAGGCACTTGTGCCTTGTAGGCCTCACCCGGTTACCAAAGACTAAATGAGTCTCTTTATATTTCCTGAAGGCCTTTCTTTTTCCCACACCTTCTCAGCCACTGTCTTAGAGAACCACAGTGGTCGCTTCTTCCTTTTGCTTTTGCCATGTAGTCTGACACACTGACTTGTTACTTCTGTTATGACTCTCTTGAGCCTGTACCACTGTTCCTCCACATCCTCCCCATACCTTCTGCTGCTAGGGCACTTTTAAACTGTCTCCCCATCTCCATGAAGTTGACCTTCTGGAAGGGTAGGACTTTAATCCCTGTATGGCTTTCCTCTACCAGAGGCTCAATGGAGTTTTCTTGCTTAATAAACTTGAACTTGAACTTGAACATCAAAAACAGAGTCGGGACTGTACCAGGATTGGGCAAGGTGAATTGAAAAGCAGTCGGAAAGACAGGAAAGGTGCCTGTACATTGAAGCACCAGATTATGTTTTTGTATTGATTTTTAATTAAAACATGCTGAAGCTTTCGCAGCTGCTAAGAAAGCAGAAAGCGTAGATAGGTTTTGTGTATTAGTGTAGTTAACTAATATTGTATGCTGTTATTGATGGTTGATGTATTGTATCACTACAAAACATTAATAAAGAGGGGGCGTGGCTTGGCTCCTACTGCAATGGTGGCTTGAACCCAATACTCAATGTCCCAGGATCACTAAATACAGAGTTACACCTACCTCTGTACCGAGGAAGCTTGGAAAAGTGGGCAGAAAGTTGTGGGATACACTCGGGAGTAGCGCAATTAGCTTTGCGGCTGAGTTCTCTCGATCGGGACACCTGATATAGGACTGTTTATATGGCAGAATGACACACAAAGTAGGCCCATTTTCTCTGACCGATCTGGATGGCCAACAAATCAATGAAATGTTTGCAGCTTTAATAGCCAGATGTCGGAGGTCACATTAGCCTCTAACAACACCACTTTAGCCATTCAGCAGTTGGACAATCAAAGTACTGCTACTGAATCTAAGGTGCAGGCTAATATTGTGGCTATCGATTCTCTTACTGCAATGGTCCGTGAACAGGAGTGGGTAATTCAATCACTACAATCTAAAATAGATGACACTGAGAACCGAAGCCGATGGAATAAATTAAGGATCCTAGGATTTCCTGAAAAGGCAGAGTGAGGGAACGTGCTGGAATTTTTGTACGATGTCCTGCCCAAAGTTTTAAAGCACAGATTACCCCCTAGTTTCACCATTGAGCGGGCACACAGAACATTAAACCTTATGCCCAAACCAGGGGAGAGACCCAGGCCTATTATGGCCAGAATACTCAACTTTGCTGATAAAGAGTGGATCTCCAACCATGCATGAGAAATGGGGTCTTTAACATGACATGGACAAAAAATATTAATCTACTAAGACTATTCCTGCAAACTGGTGGTGCGTCGGAAAGCTTATACAGATGTCTCATGCATTCCCTTGGCATCCGTTTCTCCCTGAGATACCCAGCAGTGATGCGTGTAGAGGTCAATGGCACTGCGGTTTCCTTTTCTACTCCTGAGGCTCTTATAGATTATCTCCACTGAAACTGGCCCCCTACCATGCCAAAAATCCCTCCTGAACTGTCCGCTGGGCAGCCTGATGCGACCCCGACAAGGGGCCCAGCCCCCTCTTTTTATAAAGATCATGGCCCCAATGTTAGCTTTACTGGTGGTGCCTCAGGCCTACTGACCCGCACTAGGAAATGAGAACAATCTGCCAGACATGACGAAAGGAATTGCCCTCAAGAGCATATTGCTGCAGACCATCAGCAACATAGCACAGAGGAGCCTGACACCAGGCTTAGTGCCTTCGCCTCATCTAATGGGCACGCCCTTCTACTTGAATAGAAGCAGACAGATGAGGAAGATTTCCCGGCATATCAAGAGCAGGAGATGGTGCTCAAGGTTTCTACTGTGGAAGACGAAATACTATCCGGGACTGAAGCCTTCGCCTTGAGCACAATCTCCACTTCGGCCCACCTTTCCACTGAGCAAGTGGAAGCCCGAACGCTGAACCACCTCTCGCAGACCCAGAAACCAGAGAAAGTCTCATAATCAACACCAGCGCAAGAACCAGCTTAGATAAGTGCCTTAAACTTTACTCTTATTACCAAAGTCTGGGCATGGTCTAATTTTATAGCTCTCCATGTTAGCATCTGGCATTAATGGGTTAGTGTTCTATTATGGGATCCCCTTCCCCTACTTAACCTCTATATGTAGCCCTTACCTTGGTTTTGCTATTAAAGATTTTCATTTCTGGTGAAGGTATATATACTTTGCATAAGGTTTCATAGTGTCAGTAAACCTCCCCCCACAATGCCTTGGAGGGACAGATAACCCCCCATCTCCCTCTTGAACTCACCACCTTGTGTTAGACAGGGGGGGCAGATCCTTATAGAAATACTATCGCTGGAACAATGTACAAGGTAACCTAACCCCCTTTGAGATGGCTCTCTCAGTGTTTATTTACCAGGGCAGGGTACAATGGCTAACTCTGAGGGGCCTGACGTGGTGTGCAGACTGCCACCTGCGTTGGGGTCAGTGTATCCACATTCATTAGTTGTGGCCTGGGATTTTGTGGCAAGCAGGCCTAACCAAGTCATGGTTACAAGTCTGACTCATTTTATTTCAAAGGTCGTAGCCTAAGGGCAACACTGGGAAGCTCCCCCCCCCCATCTCGGACGAGCAAGTCGGATCGCAGAGGACAGTATGCCCTTGATCCCTTTGTGGCCTACTCAGTTCAAAGCGCACGGTTGTGTTGTAATTGTATATAGTTATTTAGGATTTCTTTTTAACAGTATTGCTAACACACTATTTTTCAAGTATGATAAGCATACAGGTACATTAGCCAGGCAGACTATTCAAAGAAATGTATGTGGTATGCTTCTCCCTCAGATAAAAGGTTCCCCCCAATGATGGCTATGTGGGTACACCCCCCCCCCCGAGTGTCTGTGTTAATTCCCGCTTCATCTTGTTGCACCCCCAGGGTTATGGATGACATATCCTACATAACTTGGAATGTCCGGGGGCTCAACTCCCCTGCCAAGTGAAAAAAGGTACTAATGCAGTTAAAGAGGAGGAAAACCCAGATAGCCTTCTTACAAGAGACTAAACTATTAAAAAAAGACTGCAAGCTTATTGTCAAAGATTGGGTAGGGAAAGCAGTTCATGCCAGTGCACTCACAAAAAAGAGGGGGGTGCCATCTTATTTCATAAAAAAAAATTACCTGTTCTATTTTACAAAGCAAGGCAGATCCATAGGGTAGGTGGTGATGGCCCTTATGGACACCCCAATAGGCACAGTTCTATTGGTTAATATCTATGCCCCCAATGAGGACGACCCTGCCTTTTTCCTGGACACCTCGTGCACAACCGAGGGGCTGATGGGGGAACACACAGCTATTATACTTGGAGAGGACTTTAATCTCACACTCTCACACTCAATCTATCTTAGACAGAAGTGTGCTGGGGAAAGAAATGCATCTTAAAGTTGCTTTAAAGGTCCATAGACTCAGTGAGGAACTTAACCTTGTAGATATCTGGTGTATTATCCACTCTAAAGACCGTGATTACACCTTCCAATCTGGAGTGCATGGGACTTTTAGTAGATTGGATTTTTGGCTCATCTCTCATTCCCTCACTCAATTTGTGCTTGGCTCCACTAGTCTCCCCACTGTTATATCAGATCATGCCCCCGTCCAACTTATAATCTCATGAGTCTCTCCGGTATCCTGCTCCCTCACATGGAGACTAGACCCTCTCCTTATGCAGGACCCCAATTTTGTGGAGTGGGCCAAGAAAGAAACTGCCCTATTTCTACAAGAAAACCTCATGACCGATATGTCAGCAGGGAACACCTGGGAAACATATAAAGCTAACATGAGGGAGAAAATTCTAAGTTACACTACACATAGGAAGAAAAATAGAAAACAAGATATGATACAATTGGAGAGTGCCCTGGTGGCCGCAGAGCGCAGTCTCAAGCAACTACCATCCCCCTTCCCACATTCGACCCAATACCGCCAAGTGCTGGAACTTCAGCAACAACTCAACAAACTGATATCTAGGAAGGTGAATCTGACACTTCTTAAGCTAAGGCACGCCTATTGGGAAGGTAGTGACAAGTGTGGCAGGGTACTGGCCTACCAGTGACGAAAACAGCAAGCCTGTAGACATATAGCAGGACTAGAAGATCCCCAAAGTGGGAGTGTTAAAACAAACCTTCAGGAGGTAAATAAGATCATAGGTAACTTTTACTCTCACTTATATGCTACATCACAAATTGCCCCCCAATATATACCAGTTCCTGGCCACAATACAGGTTCCTAGATTGTCTCCTGAGCACAGTGAGTCCCTGGAGGGGCCCATTACAGAAGGGGAACTAGAAGAGGCTCTAAAATCACTCAAAGTAGGGAAAGCCCCTTGGGGAGATGGATTATCAGTGGAATTTTGCAGGCAGTAGCTCCACTGATCACCCCCTCCTTTCCCAAGTGTACACTGAAGCCAAAAGCCTGGGTAATTTACCTTGTACACTACAAGAGGCCGTAATAACAGTGCTTCCAAAAAAAGGAAAAGATGCTACAGAGGTGGCTAACTACCAACCCATCCCCTTAATAAACGCTGATAGCAAGGTTTTTGCTAAGGTCATTGCTAACAGATTGAACCCAGTGCTTCCCTCCCTGATTCACTCATCACAGGCAGGGTTTATACGGGGTAGGTATAGTGCTGACCACCTTCGCACTCTGCTCAGCCTCATTTACCAGGCCAATGATTTACAGACCCAAGCTGCTGCCCTCGCTATTGACTTCGGAAAAGTGTTTGATTCCATAGAATGGGACTACCTGCTTGCGGCTCTTGATTATTTTGGATTTGGCCCTTACTTCAAATCAGCAATACAAACACTTTACACTGCACCTCAAGCTAAAGTGCTGACGAACTCTATTCTATCTGCACCCTTTAATTTATACAGAGGCACCAAACAGGGCTGTCCCCTCTCCCCTCTCCTTTTTGTGCTTGCAGTGGAGCCACTTGCGACTGCAATTCGACAGCACCCTCTGATATCAGGTATAAAAATAGACCACTCCCAATACTCTACCCTTCTGTGCGCAGATGACTTACTGGTCACTTTAGGGAACATGCAACAAGCCTCTCCCCCATTACTTTCTTTACTAGCCCTCTTCTCTAGTATCTCTGGCCTTAAAATCAATGCCTCCAAAACAGAGCTGCTCCCCCTTAATGATCTTTGCAGTCAACAGTCCCTACCTAGCTTAGGCTTTAAATGAGCGCAAAACATTATAACGTACCTAGGTATTAAAACTGGTGCCCAGACTGATAAGTGGTGGGATAATAACTTGGCCCCCTTGATGTCTGAATGTAAAGGAGACTTGGAGCGCTGGTACAGGCTCAGTCTGTCAATGGCAGGTAGGATAGCAGCCTTTAAAATGTCCATGACCCCCAAATTTTTTTATTTGTTTTCCCACAGTCCTCTGTAGCTGCCCGACATTGGTTGCAGAAAATAGGTAGAATGATAGGAGTCTTTCTTTGGGGCATGAACTGACCTCGATATAGTCGGTACACTCTTAGAGCCCATTGGACACGAGGTGGCTGGGGGTTGCCCTGGATGGAGGATTATAAAATTGTGTATCAATGCTCCCAGACCCTGAGATGGTTTCAACTGGCATCACAGACAACCCCACAGTGGTTAGAAATCAAACAAAATATTGCTAATACCCCTATCTTGACATCTCACTTAGGCTCCAGGCCTCCCACATTTCCGAAACCTCACCGGGTGTTAAATGCCATCCACACCTACTGGACAGCACTCCAGCAGAAATTGGGACTTTCTGTTATTCCCCTTTCACACACCCCTATATGGAAAAACCCAGAAGTCACTATTGATAAGCATCAAGTGATGTGGCCAACATGGAAGGAGGCTGGCATAAGGTTGGTGGGGGTCCTTTTGGACTCTGAAACCCAAACTACTGACACCTTTTCAAATCTCTGTGTGAGATGGTCCTTGCCTAAATCTGATCTCTGGAGATATTTCCAGATAAGAGCTGCACTAAAACCTATCCTCATCAAATTTCAAGCTTGTGAACCTGCCTCCCAGAATCTCCGTATATGGCTGGATGCCTCCAACGGCACTGCAGGACTGATTTATACCTCACTCAGAGACACCCTCCCCAACCCCTCCCCTAATTAAAAGGCCAAATGGGAGAAAACGTTGCAAGTCAAGATCTCAGATAACCACTAGGGGACAATGTTGGTGCACTGGACATCTAGTGTATAAGGATACCCGTAGCCAACTGATCCACAATAAGATACTTCACTCATGGTACAGAACCCCAGAGGTCCTTAAAAAAGCTAAAGTCCTACAACATGATAACTGCTGGAGGTGCCAAAACCCGGGAGGTACTCTATATCACATTCTCTGGCAATGCCCTTTGATACTTCCACTTTGGGAAGCCATAACTGTAGCAGCCACTAAGATTCTTTGGACAGTTGTCCCTCTAAATGCCCCCCTCCTATTACTTGGTATGAAATCTGAAGCCCCCCCTTACATTGGCATTTTCATTGACTAATGCTACTAAGTATGCAAGTAAAGCGTAACATACTGAGGCACTGGAGAACCCCAAGTATATCCACTATGGGAGAAATCTTCTCCACCTTCGCCCAGTTACATGAGTTAGACAGAAGGTCTCACAATACATTAGGTCAGAAAGCTAGATTTCAAAAGTCTTGGGTCCCATGCATGGCCTACCTTGCAGCCAGAGCAGGTGTAGGCTGACTGGTCTACTGTGATCCTATGAGATTCCCTGTTAAAGAAGTACTGCTGGACTCTTATTAAGTCTCCTTACTTTTAATTTTAGAAAATATCTCTGGTACTTATGCATCTCCAATGATAAGATACGATGATGTTAGCTGTAGAATAGGTTATATGTAACTGTTTTAGACAATTTGCCTTTCCTATTTGTATTCTTTTATCTTCCTTTGATTATTGATACGGTATGCTGGCTTTCCTTATGTGAGTGCAGCTGCATAATGGTAGATAAACCTCATTGGGGATAGCTATGGCCCAGTCTAGTTTACTCTGTTTACTGTGTTAACTTTTACCTTAGGCATTTCCTACAGAGGAGACCACTGGAAGGTACAACTCTCAGGTCACTGAAGCCATGGCATACATCAGCAGCAGTACCTCCTATCTGGTCCTTGATCACAACTTAAAGATTTATTTTATTTTATTGAATTTTGTTGACCCAGTAAGCCCGCTGGGCCTAGAAGTACCTTTTTCAGGGGCAACCGGGGGGAAGTGGGGATACAGATGGTAAGCAACTGAAACTGAACCAGATAAAGTTGTTGGTGGTATTTTAGTGAATGGGAGAAATTTAGCCAGGACAACGGAGAAATTCCCCTACTCTTTTTCGTTAAGTGCCATGGGATCTTTAGCATCCACCTGAACTACCACCAATCCAGGCAGATGGGACCTCGGTTTAAAGTCTCATCTGAAGGACGGCACCTCAGAAGTGCAGCACCCCCCTCATACTGCACTACAGTGTCAGTGTTGGGATATTAACCCAAGTGCCAGATGTGGGAACTGAGGGTATGTCATAAGGGATTTCTCTTCAGAATTTTAGCTGGAATAAATAGGTATGTATCCCCCATGCTAAAGGTAAGACCTCATTTCTGATAGAAACTAAATGATCAATATTAGAAACATATCAGTACTTTTATATACATTATGATCCTGAATAGGAAGCATGGGGTAATATTTTCATTACAGTGCTAGCACAGCATAAGTAAAAGATACCAGCATGTAGGCATATGAGAAACCCTTACAGCCTTGTGATGATGCACATGTCTGCAAATGTACATAAATGTCTGTATCCTGTTTTTTGTTTTCTGTTGATGAAAAAGAATAAAACATTTAACTGAAAACATTAATAAAGTGTATTTAGTTGCAATAAAGAAAGCAGACAGCTGTAACACGGCCGTGGCATAAATCAGTTTCTCCTACACTAGTCCAGTGGCATGGAATAATTAATGAAATTTATTATTTGGAGCATATAATAGCACATTATCTGAACTGTACCTCAAAATTTGAACTCATTTGGAGATCTCGGGTATTCTATATCTCACGAGTGGATGATATGTTTGCGCAATGATTGTTTTAAATTGTACTTTTTTTTTATGTTCATCGACTTTTCTCCCTTCTCCCCTTTCTCTTACACTATCCCTCTGGTTCTTTTGCTTTATTTCTTTGATACTATGGCTACCATTATATATGTTATTGTACAAATTGTGCAACAATGTATATGATGTTGAACAATGATGGTACTTTTCTCCTCCTCCAAATAAATAAATAAATAAAATGCTGACACTTCTTTCTGTCAAGCAGAAAAAATCGCCGAGCAAATGGAAGAATAGCATGAGACTAGCACTAAAAGGAACGGCCATATGTATACTGGTGACATGGCAGTTCCATTTTGAAAAATAAAAAAGATTTTCTGTACATTTCTTGCATTTTTGTGGGTAATGGGGCAATTAGGGCCCCGGTGAGAGTGGTAGTCAGCCCAGTGATGCGGGAGTGGGCTGTATCTCTCCCTAAACAAGAGAAAAACGTGATGTCCAGTTTAAAATGAAAATTCTATGGCTTACTAATCTTTAAAGTAAACAGGCATCAGAGACTGGGACTCATTATTTCCCAGTCTCTGTTGCCTGATACCGGACTGGGTGGTTGGTGGCATTAGCCAATCAGTTTCCAGAACGTATCCAACCAATTTTCTAAGTAAATAAAAATAATGGTCAAAGGGGGGGTCAACTACTGGCACCTGGGAAATATAGTTTTTTTAATCCAGGAGTAGGGTTAGGTAGGGAAGAAACCTAGCCCCAGGGAAACGTTTTTGTTAAATCAAGTGTAAAAGGAGGATATCAGTATGCTACTAAGGAAGAATTTATGGGGGGAGGGGAAAGAACCATTATCACCAACTTCATTTTCAAAGCTAAAAGTCATAACTGGCATGGACTACCATAACTGCATACATGCAAACCTGAAATGCTAGGGGATATTTATGGCTTGGAGACAACAGAAGGCAGTACCAATAGTTCCAAAGGATCTGCTAGGACCAGCACATTTTCCTAATCCTGGTATACCTCCCTTTACATGAAGTTTGCAATAGTATATCTTTCCTAAATGTATGCTTTGCTAATAGAATGGAACATGGGGACTTTATACCAAGTTGGCATTCTATGGCGATTGTCATCAGTTTTCTGCAAAAAGAAGGTTCCACAGTTATTGTTATCTGTGTTGTGTCTCTAGAGACATACCCGTGTTAGTTAATTCATTAATTTCCCATAGCCTCATACAGTATCTTCAGATCTGATCCAAAGATTTTCATCCACCATTACTGTGATGCTGGTGATTTAAAGTTAAAAAATTTTAGTTGATACTTCATGTAGCGGACACTTCGATAGGCTAACGAACTGGACAAAAATTTGGAATTTTTTAAATAAGGAATGGATTCTTGTTCCTCAGAATTTATGAACCATGAGAATTTAGTTTACATTCTGACATGTTCCATGCCCACATCATGACAAAAATAGGCATGCATCAGTAGATTTCACCAGTGCACAGCAAGTGCGTTTGCCTCCCCCCCAAAAAATCTTTGGATAAGGTTGAGAAATGTTACTTCGCCTCACTGAACAGTAATATAAAATAAATGAACTGCAATTATCTCATTAGCAGCTAACCCAATCAGCTACTGCTACAGAATAGTGTGTGCTGTCAAAATGCCATTAGTTTGAGCCAGAGTGGTACTGACGTTGAAAGCAGGTTGCAGGATGCGGGGGGATCATCCCTTCACTGTGTTACTAAAACCAGATGAGAAATCAATCCAATAACCACAGTAATTGAACATACTAAAGGTCGGATAGTAAAACGTATCGCAAAAGACCTCATCCTCAAAAGTGCAGCAATAAGGAGAAAATAGAACAGCAAACTCCAGACTTGTCGTCTTCAAAGGCCTTACTCCACCCGAAAACCTCCGTGTTGTTGTCAACTGAATTTACACTTGATCCGAGAGCTACTCTGTGGGTGAGCTGCGTTGTAGAGTTACTTGTTCATGAGCTCCTTGTTTGGCTCCTCATTCTGTCCAGCATTTTCAATTCCTCCTGACTGGACTATGTCACTACCATCGGCCAAATTAACCTTTATATCCTCTAGCCACTAAAGGGCCAAGTTATAAGTGCACTCACCCAATCCAATCCCTGTCTCGTTTCACTTATTGTGTGATCAATCTATCGCTATTCATCAGTTTTTGCTGGTTTTATGTGATAAAGGCGAGCCTGAAAGACCGCATATCACATAAAGCGAACACATAAGAGCCCATGGTCAAAAGGACAATGGATATTGCACCGACGGTCGCTACAATACTTTACACAGCACACAATAAACATTTTTTTATGCGGGGGGGCTGTGCCCACCATACCCCCCAAACTAAAATAACCAACTCCAAGGGGGGTGCGGACCATGGGGCAAGTTATTGGCTTTTAAAACAAAAAAAAATTCAGCCTGTAGCAAGGCCCAAACCCAGATCTGCTCGTATCACAAGCAGTGGTGTACACCACTACGCTATGCAAGCAGCTTAGTGGAAAGTGGCCACACAGGATCCTATATACTGTAGTAGTGAGTACAGCTCCTTGCTACACTCGCTATACAGGATATAGTGATGTATTGCACCACTCGCTGTCATGTACAGCGCTATTATTGAATCGATCAATAATAAGCACTCTACATGGGTGCTACCATCTTTGCCCCCTTCCTCTTCTACTTCTGTCAAGGCCTATCTCTAGCTACCTGTTTTTCCCCAGGTTTGCACAACTTGCTAGTGGCTGTTAGTTCCCTTTGGCAGTGGCCACTTTTTCGCTGACACCCTTCCCAGTTTCACTGTCCCGCGCCCCCCCACTATTCGATCTACCCTGACCAGTAAGCGCCCCCGTCTACCTACAGCATGCCCACCCCACTTTCCCCAATTCCCCTCCTCCTCCTTCTTATTCTCCTTTCTATCCTCTCTAATACAACTCCACAAACTTCTCAATTTAAAATCCCTGCCTCCTCTCCCTTCCCCATGATCTCCTAGCCCCCTCCTGCATTCTTGCTCTTACCCCCTCTTCCCCTCAAATACTTTGGACTCACTTCCACCACATTCCCCTTGCAACGTTATTCACAGCTTCTAGCCATCTCGCTTTTCTTCATCTCCTGATTATCCACTCACCCAGCCCCCCTCCCCCCAAACACATCACGAATACTCTGCCTACCACAAATATCCTAAACTGCACTTCCTTATACTCGCACTCCTATTACTAGCCTCAGGAAATGTAAATCCCAATCCTGGTCCCCTCCCCCCCAGCTGCTCTCCTCCCATTAACATACAACCTTCCAACACTGCCTCTGCCCTCCCAAAAGACCTAAAGATCCTTCACTTAAATATCTGAAGCCTTGTCCCGAAAACTGATCTGTTTCAGCCAGTGATAATCTCCCTCACTCCAGACATTCTAATCTTAACTGAAACTTGGCTGAATACTAAAATTTCTGATCCCTCCATTGCCATTCCAGGCTATTCCTTAGTAAGGCAGGATAGGACAGGTAGGGGAGGTGGAGTGGCCATGTATATCCAGTCCTCTCTCCAATACGCTACCGTTCTCTTGTCTGCTGTACCCTCCACTTACGAAGCCCTGGTAGTAAATACCGGCATGTCTTTCTCCTCCCCTATCTTTATTGCTGGTATCTACTGTTGCCCAGGTATCAAGCCCTCTGAATCTACTGACCTCATCACCTCTATAGCTCCCGTGTCACACAATGGTGAGTTTTATGTATTGGGTGATGTAAATCTAAACTGGCTGTCATCAACTACGTCTAAGACACAAAGTGATATCTCTGCTCTAAATCTCTCCCAACTCATCCAAGAGCCTATGCGACTAAATCACAAAACACAAAACCACTCACTGTTAGACTGGGTTCTCACCTCCTACCTTCACTGAGTCATCAAGCCTGGCATCCTCCCAGATGCCTTCAGCGATCACCACCCTATCTTCGTGGTCAGGAAGTTCCATAGACCTAAACCGCCACATAAAATCCTGCAACTCCGCTCTTTCAGTTCCCTTGACTTAAATCCTGTCCAGTTCTAAATGGTCCCCAATTGCATTCGCCACTTCCATCAACCAAGCCCTCACTTACTTCAAAGACAGATTTATAGCTCCATGGGACTTCCATGCCCCATTCAAATGCACTTGAGTCCGAGGTATCCATCATCCCTGGATCACCCCTGAATTAATTACCTTCCTCAGGGAGTGCGATAAAGTGTGGAGGAAACACAAGGCCTCTCAGCTCCCATCAGCCCTTACTAACTATTGCAGGCTAAGAAATGCTTGTACTAAAGCAATCAGACTTGCCAAGTCTGAATATTTTAAATCCTCTTTCCTCAATAACATAAACTCCCCCTTCAAATTTTGGAAAGTAGTCCACTCACTATTCCCCCCCCACATCCCCCGCCATGCTTAATATAAACAACACACTAGAATCTGAACCTTGCATAGTAGCTCAGGAGTTCAACTCCCACTACACCTCCTGTGTCTCAACCCTTCTAAAATCCCTCCCCTCAAACCTCTCCTCCACTCATTCTCCGTCTCCTACCACTCAACCCCTCCGTACCCACCCCTTTCTCATTCTGCCCTACTGTATCTCCCCTAAGGAGGTACTAACAACCTTCCTCTCCCTAAGTCCCTCCAAAGGCTCCTCTCCAGATGACCTTGACCCTAAACTTCTCTACATCTCAGCCCCAGCTATTGCCTACCTGCTCTCTCTAATTCTAGATCTCTCTCTTTTAAGTTCTCCTCCATCCCTATGCACTGGAAACATGAGGTGGTCCTCCCTCTCCCTAAGGGTGGTGATCTTTCCTCCCCTGCCAACTGTCGCCCAATCTCCCTCCTCCCCGCCCTTGCTAAGCTCCAAGAACACCTGATCCTCTCTCAACTGACCTCTTTTCTTGCTGATTCCTCCTTCACCCCGTTTCAATCTGGTTTTCGGAAGAACCACTCGACTACCACCTCCCTTCTTAGGCTCACTGACTCCATCCTTACTGGGATGGACAATGGCCTCATCACCTCTGCCATATTTGTTGACCTCGCCAAGGCTTTCGGCACAGTCTCCCATACCCTCCTTCTTGACTCCCTTATGGCTGCTGGTTTGTCTACTGCTGCTCTTACCTGGTTTAGAGATTATCTCACAGGCAGAACGCAATCAGTCAGGATTCAGAATGCAATCTCTCCACCCCTCCCAATCTCCACAGGAGTCCCACAGAGCTCTGTGCTTGGCCCCGTCCTTTTCTCCATCTTCCTAAATGACCTCGCCTCAGTCTGTTCCCCCCTCCTCTTCTATCCATGTGTATGCCAATGACACCATCTTGTTCACCTCTGGCAAAACCATCATTGATGTAGCAACCACTCTACAGCATGACTTCCACCAGGTTCAGCTCTGGTTTGCCTCACATCAACTATTCCTGAATCCCCAAAAGACAGTCTCCATGACCTTCAGTACTAGGCAGAGACTCTCTGGGCTCCACCCCTTACTCTCTTTCCACACTCTTTATGGGACCATTCTTGAGGACACCCCCTCTTTCAGATACCTTGGGGTTTGGCTGGACCAACACCTCCGCTTCTCTGGCCACATTGACACCATTCTGAAAAACTGCACCCCCAGCTTGGAGCCCTTTACAGGAACCATAGGTGCATCCCTCCTACGACCCGGCGAGAACTTGTCCAGAAGATGATCCTCTCCATTTTTGACTACTGTGATGTAGTCTATGGTGCCGCTCCCATATCTTCCCTTACCAGACTGGATTCTCCTTTCAACTCCTTCTGTTGATTTGTTCTTGATGCCCCATCTCGAACCCAGCATTGTGACCTTTACCAAGCCCTGCCCTTCCCCCCCGCTTGCTAACAGACACCTGGCTCACTAAGCTATCTTCCAAACTTTGGCTTGGTGTACTTCCTTCCTACCTCTCATGCTCCCTCCCTCCCCGCCTTTCTCCAACTCCCTCAGATCCTCCGACACTCGCTTACGCTGGTCCCCCGTCGTACCACCCACATTGATCAATCAGGCTTCTCCCATCACTTCCTCAAAATCTGGAACTCCCTCCCACCTCAAATACGACACTCCTCCTCCTCCTCCCACTCCCTTACCTCTACCTTACATAACTTTCTCTCAGCTAGCTGCTCCTGCTACAAACCTCCTTAACTTGTTCCCCTATGAGCCTGCTTCAGCTTCATGCCCACCTCTTTTTGCAAACCCTCCCCCTACATCTTCTCCCCAGCACCCCTTTCTTTCCACCTTACTCTCACCCCCCATTCTCTCCTCTGTGCACCACCTTACCCTCACTACCCACTCACTGTTGCTTGGCCTAGGCCCCTGTCAGGGCTCTCTGCATCCTGGAGGGGTCCAGAACCTAGGCAAACACCTTCCTTGCCTTCTACTCTCACCCCATTTTTTCCTGAAATGGCTGGGTCTCAGCCCCTCTTCTCTCCCACCTCCCTCTCTCTTGGTCCTTCTGAATCCTACTCCCCATTTCTACCCACTTCCCTCCTGTTGTGCTCTACCTTTGCCTTGTGCAGACAGGGTCCACAGCATACTGGAGAGAGGCCAGGCCCCAGCAGACCTTTCTCTTCCCCCTCTCTTCCTTCCTGATGTGCTCTAACTCCCATAACCTACAGCCTGCTTCCCTCCTGTTCATTCTTGACCTCCGCCTGGTGCAGGCAGGGTCCCCAGCATTTTGGAGGGGTCAGGCCCTGGCAGACCCTTCTCATCCGCCCCTTGCCTTCCCCTCCTCCAAATCCCCCCCTTTCTACCCCCTGCTCTCTGCCTACATGCCCCCCACCCACTCACCTTTTTCTCCCCTCCTCCCTAATCCCTAATGCACTTATAGTCAATCTTGCACTTTTCTTACACCTTGCAAACTTTGTTTTCTCTGTCTGTGTCTCTCCTTGTACTCTTGCCCTATTTCAACCTCCTTGTATTCTATCCAGCCATTTTCTAACTACAAAGCTTTGTCCCACCAAGTGTTTGCCAAAGATATTTGCGCTATCTTATGTATCTAGTTTAAGACTGTTGGCATTGTATCAATCTAGTTCATACCTGTTAGCATTCCTCCTTTTCAGTACTTCTGCATAGTCTGATGAGTTTATTGAATATAATCAAATTGTATATCTATATTGTGTATCAAATCTCTGTATACTATCCTCATGTTCCCCTATCCCCCAGGTCACATCGGGAGATGAGCATCTTGTTTCTCAGCGTGTCTTCCTTGTGAAACATTTAAATAAAAAAATAAAATAAACTTATGACACCGCGAGGTGTGACATAGACAGCCAGTTCTGAGTGCTGTATCATTTTTTTAAATATAAAATGTATTACTGACTGTCTCTGTTGACAAATCTGGTGCTCTTAGAATGACCTCACTCATCCCTCCCCCCCAGGTTTCAGCTGAAAGATGAAAGCCATGAGAAAATGCTGAAAACAGCATGTGAGATCACACACACAGTTTTAGATACTAGGTGTTGCATGGAAGGCCTTAATCAAGGATCCTGTTTGTCTGAGTTAATTTCAGCCGTAGATGCTGTATCATATCCATTTTATGATGGAGGAAAAACCCAGGTTATTACATAGAAGTGCGAAATCATAAAGATGCTTTCATGCCCTGGAAGAGGAAAGCTTATTATGGGATCAAAAGAAGTGTCATTTGAAGGACATGAATTATGCTGAAGTTGCAGAATGTAATACTTTGACAAGACATCCTGTTTTTGAATAAAAAATATATATTTTATATATTCTGACAGAGAGGAGCTAGATGACCTCACACAAAAAGGGGCTGGCAAATACAGTTTGCTTAAGGAATATTCTGTTTTACTTCAGTCACATTTTTATCTAGACTCTGACCAAGAAACATAGGTGAGCACTGTAAACAAGTATTTAGAAAGAGTGTCAAATCTAAGTACTGTAAGTAGGAATTTGCACTGTTTAAACCTTGTTCTTTTAAAAGATTTGTATGTCATGTGATATAAGAGTTCTGTATTTTGTGTTTTACATATTTTTATCTATTGTAGTAAAACTCTTTTTAGAGCATACTTGGTCTGTCTTTGACTTCTTTTCATTTGTAATAAAAGTATATGTGGTTATAGCAGACACTGGCGTAAGCTTGAGAGGTGGTACCAACCTAGAAAGAGAAGCATTTTAATTCTGAAGTCTTTATTAAAGTTTTGAAGGGTTCATCTCTGTATACCTGGTTAGGTGCCCATAGGCAAAGATATCTGGCCCCATGAAAACATAAATATCTGAGCCTGTGCATTGGGTACGCTAGCAAGAGGTTCACAGTTTGAATCCCTCCAAGACTTGAGACCAAAGGTTGATCTGAACTCACAAAACAGACAAGAGGGTTACCTTGTTCTGCTAAACTGTTCACAAGATTACACTCGGAGGTTGGCACTTTGGGAGTAGAGGACCTGACCTGTTAAGTGGGTTTGTAACAGATTGGTTGGCAGCGGTGGCATAAGTTTGGTATCACAAGCTTTATTGTTCTGTGTCAGCTGAGACCGTAAGCTCTCTTGCACAGAAAGAAAAAGACAGAGTTTTATTTTAAAAAGGAAACAGAACTATATATCACTTGGCATACAGTCAAATTCCTTCCCGTTTTATTTTTTTTTCCAAAGTGCAAGTCAGGGTAGCTGTAGTCAGAGAAGAAGATGGCTTCCGACTACAGCAGGCACACTGTAGATTACTTGAAGCAGTTGTGCGGGGACAGAGGAGTCCTGTTTGAGGTGACAGCCAAAAAGCAGAACCTCATAGAGGCCCTGATGGTAGCAGATACCCAGAGCAGCAATTCACAGACCATGACTGAAAGGGACCAGACCTCGAGTGTGGCAGGACTAGCAGCCAGTGCTGTGTCCAGATCCAGTGAAGAGGACAGCGGGCCACTGTCAATGAAGGGCCACAGCAGCAGGGGAAGGTCACCAGTATCCTGAATCGAGAAGTACTCAGGCTGAAAATTGAGTTGCGCAGGATGGAACTGGAGGCAGAGCGAGAACAGAGAGAGGTGGACTGTGAGGCAGAGCGAGAATGCTGGAAGGCAGAGTGGGAACAGAGAGACACAGACCATGAGGAGCATGAGCGCCAGTGAGATGCAGAGTAGAAGAAAGAACGAGAATGCTGAGATGCAGACCATGAGGAGCAGGAGCACCAGAGGCAACATGAACTGGAGAAGCTACAACTCCAACCAGCAGCACCAGAGCAGGTAAGTGGCTTGGATTTAACTGGGACTGCAGGACTGGGTTACAAATTAAACTCCAAATTAATGGCCGAGTTTAAAGAGGGGGAGGACATGGATGCCTTTTTAAATTCTTTTGAAAAAGTTTGTATTCATGCTAAAATTCCTAGAGAGTCCTGGAGCTTCCAGCTATCCCTGCTACTTACTGGGAAAGCTCGGGATGCATTAGGTCAAATGGACAATGAGGATAATAATAATTACAGCAAACTAAAAGCTGTACTGTTAAAAAAGTTTGAATTAACTGCTGAGTCATACAGAGCTAAATTCTGTAAGCTCAGGAGAAGCCCTGATATGAGCTATGAGGAGCTAGCCATGAAACAACGTCAGTTTTTAAAATGTTGGTGTGAAGGAATTGAAGCAAACTCTGTTGATAAAATTGAAAATGTGACTTTATTGGAACAGTTTTATTTGGCTTGCCCAGCAGAGCTAAAAACCTGGCTAGAGGACCGAGATCCCAAAACAGTGGAAGAGTCTGCTGAACTCTTGGACCGCTACACCAAGAGCAGACCTGTTCTGAGAGCAAATGGGGTGGGCGTGGCAGCACAGAAAAGGAAAAACGCACCTTCAGGGCAGCTAAAACCCTCACTGCCTCCACCAAAACCAGTTAGACCAAGGTTTCAATGAAAAGATTTCTCTGAAGTAAGATATGCCTGTTGGTTGTGTAAAGAAACTGGGCATATTGCCAGACAATGTCCCAAAAAGGCGAGCCATAATACACAACAGGGTGCTAGAAAAGAAGTGGGTTGTTTGTTTGTCCCTGGGAGCATGCCAGTGAACATGAGGGAACACATGCACCCAGTCATAGTAAATGGTGTGCAGACGCAAGGGTTAAGGGACACAGGGGCCTCCCTGGTGTTAGTAAAGGGGGATCTGATACAGCCTGGTCAGCTTATACCCAATAAATACGTCACTCTACAAGGGTTTACTGGTGAAGCAAAAACATTGCCACTGGCTAGTGTTCTCCTAGACTGGGGTGAAACAGGGGGAACTGTGCAACAGGTGGCTGTAGCCAAAATGTTAGCTGTGGATGTGATCCTGGGTAACAATCTCCAACAGGGGATGGTATGTGCAGTTACCTGTAGCCAAGCGGCAAGGGAAAATTGTGGTTCCCTGAACCCCACAGATACCAGTGTGGAAACCACTGAGAGGCTGGTTCCCCAGACTGTGTCTCCAGATGAGGAGACTGATAAAAAGGGGGTAGAAATTTCCCCAGTAGCAAGTAACCACACGGCTACAGAAGGGTACTTCAAAGAGGGAGGGGTGACCCATTGTCAGAGGGTTGGGATTGACAGTGATCCTGAGGGCCCTGATGCTAGTGCTAGGGACCCTTGCTTAGCAACTGAAGGGGACCTGTCCCATGCCCTGGGAATGTGTAAGGTGTTTGCAGCTGCTCAGAAAAGTGACACTAGTCTAGAGAAGTTGAGGGCTTGGGAAGACTCTGACAGAGCACAAGGAGGTAACGGTAAACATAAGGTTTATTGGGAAAATGGACTGTTGTATACTCAGTCTGTGCAGACAGAGGGAGGGGTGCTAGGCAGGCAGCTTGTCATTCCCCAAGGGAATCGTGAATAGTTGCTTAAGATTGCACATGATATTCCCTCGTCTGGTAATCTGGGAATCGTGTGCACTATGCAGCGGTTAGCCCAGAATTTCTACTGGCCTAACTTCACCCAGCAGGTGAAGGAGTATTGCAGGTCTTGTCACCGGTGCCAAGAAATAGGAAAGGCGGGCAAGAAAACCCAAGCTGCCCTGATTCCATTGCCCATAGTGGAGGAGCCATTCCAGAGGGTGGGAATGGATATTGTGGGGCCTTTAAATACTCCCAGCTTCTCAGGGAAGAGATTCATCCTGACTGTGGTGGATTATGCCACCCGGTACCCAGAGGCAGTCGCCCTATCCTCACTGAGGACAGACAAACTGGCAGATGCCTTACTTGGGATTTTCTCCCGTGTTGGGTCTCCGCAGGAGGTTATCACTGATCTAGGGGGTTCCTTCATGTTGGATCTGATGAAATGTTTATGAGAGAAGTGTGGGGTGGTGCAGAGATGCACAACATTGTATCACCCACAAGCCAATGGACTTGTGGAATGATTCAATGGTACCCTAAAGTCAATGCTCCGGGCATTTGCTGAACAGCATGGGAGGGACTGGGAGAAATACCTTCCCCACCTGTTGTTTGCATACAGGGAGGTGCCCCAAGACTGAACAGGATTTCCCCCCTTCAAACTCTTATATGGTCACTGGGTACATGGGCCCCTAGACTTGATCCGGGAGGACTGGGAGGGTAAGCGCACCGCCCAGGAAACTCCCATTGTGGATTACATCCTTAGGTTTAGGGAAAGGCTGAAGGAGCTTATGGGGACAGCCCAGAGCAACCTAGCAGCTGCCCAACAGAAACAAAAAGTGTGGTACGACCGCAGAGACAGAGCTCACTCGTACATGGTGGGTCAGGAAGTCATGGTCCTTATTCCAGTCTGGAAAGACAAGCTGCAAGCTGAGTGGGCAGGACCATACAAGGTGGTTAGGAAGGTAAATGATGTGAACTACATTGTGGAGTTACCTGACAGAAGACAGACAGAAAGGATGTACCATGTCAACATGATGAAGCCATATGCAAACAGGGCTGACATGGTGTTTGCAGTGTGTAGTCATGGGGAGGGGATGGATGAAGGAGACCCCCTTCTGGACTTGCTGGAGGAAAGTAAGTGGCAGTCCTCTATGGAGGCAGTAAAATTGTCTCCCCAGCTGGCCCCAGACCAGATCCAGAAAGTAAGGGAGGTTTTAGCAGACTTTGCCCCCTTGTTTAGCGCCAAGCCTGGACTAACCTCTTAGCAACACACGATGTGGAGGCAGAGACACAGACACCCATACGGCGGACAGCATATCGGGTGTCAGAGGCTGTCTAAAAGGACGTTAGGAGGGAAGTGGAGGAGATGCTGGATTTAGGGGTAATCCAGACATCCCACAGCCCCTGGACCTCACCCGTAGTCCTTGTGCCCAAGCCAGATGGCTCAACTCATTTCTGTGTAGACTATCATGGACTGAATGCAGTCACGAAGTCTGATGCCCACTCGATGCCCTGGACGGATGAACTCCTGGACAAATTGGGAGGGGCGACCTACCTTACGACTATTGACCTGACAAAGGGGTATTGGCTGGTAGAATTGACAGACAGAGCTAGGGAGAGGTCAGCCTTCATCACTCCAATAGGCTTATTTGAGTTTAAAGTAATGCCTTTCCGAATGAAGAATGCCCCGGCCACTTTCCAAAGGTTGGTGAACCAGGTGTTAAATGGTGCTGAGGAGTATGCCGTGGCATACCTGGATGACACTGCTATCTATAGTGCCAGCTGAGAGGAACACCTATCCCACCTTAGGAAAATGCTGAACAGGATACAGAGGGCCAAGCTCACTGTCAAAGCCGAGAAGTGCCAGGTGGCCATGAGGGAAGTGGCATACCTCGGGCATGTGGTAGGCTGGGGAAAGCTCCGTCCTAACCAAATAAAGATAGAGGTGATCCAGGCATGGCCCAGACCAGAAACCCAGAAGCAGGTCAGGAGCTTTCTAGGAACAGCAGGGTACTACAGGAAATTTGTACCCAATTACAGTACCCTGGCTGCTCCCCTATCTGACCTGACAAAGAAAAGGATGCCAAAGAAAATTACCTGGGGCCCAGCCTGTGAGGAAGCCTTTACCAGACTAAAGGAGACACTGTGCAGTGCTCCTGTTTTGACAAGTCCTGACTATAGCAAGACCTCTATAGTTCAGACAGATGCCTCAGACATGGGTATTGGGGCAGTACTGAGTCAGACATCCAGCCAAGGGACAGATCACCCAGTAGTGTACCTGAGTAGAAAGTTGCTTCCCAGGGAGCAAGCGTACTCCATGGTAGAAAAGGAGTGTCTTGCCATAGTGTGGGCCCTAAAGAAATTGGAGCCATACTTGTATGGGCAGCATTTTGTGGTGCAGACTGACCACAACCCCCTGGTTTGGCTGACGCAGATGGGGAAAAACAATGGCAGACTGCTAAGATGGAGTCTTGCTTTGCAAGGTTGTGATTTGACAATCGTACATAGAGCTGGAGCGAAGAACCAGAACTCAGATGGGCTTTCTAGGGTCTATGAGGAGTGAACTGATTTGGGAAGCTTATCCCATGTAGGGGATGGAACCCCCAAATTCAGTCTAGGTGGGGAGGAATTGTGACATGGACAGCCAGTTCTGAATGCTGTATCATTTTTTTTTAATATAAAATGTATTACTGACTGTCTCTGCTGACAAATCTGGTGCTCTTAGAATGACCTCACTCATCCCCCCACCAGTTTCAGCTGAAAGATGAAAGCCATGAGAAAATGCTGAAAACAGCATGTGAGATCACACATACAGTTTTAGATACAAGGTGTTACATGGAAGACCTTAATCAAGGCTCCGGTTTGTCTGAGTTAATTACAGCTGTAGTTGCTATATCATATCCATTTTATGATGGAGGAAAAACCCAGGTTATTACATAGAAGTGTGAAATCATAAAGATGCTTTCATGTCCTGGAAGGAGGAAGATTATTATGAGATCAAAAGAAGTGTCATTTGAAGGACATGAATTATGCTGAAGTTGCAGAATGTCATACTTCGAAAAGACATCCTGTTTTTGTATAAAATATATATTTTTTATATATTCTGATAGAGGAGGAGCTAGATGACCTCACACAAAGAGGGGTTGGCAAATACAGTTTGCTTAAGGAATTTTCTGTTTTACTTCAGTCACATTTTTATCTAGACTCTGACCAAGAAACATTGGTGAGCACTGTAAACAAGTATTTAGAAAGAGAGTCAAATCTAAGTACTGTAAGTAGGAATTTGCACTGTTTAAACCTTGTTCTTTTAAAAGATTTGTATGTCTTGAGATATAACAGTTCTGTATTGTATGTTTTACATATTTTTATCGATTGTAGTAAAACTCTTTTTAGAGCATACTTGGTCTGTCTTTGACTTCTTTTCATTTGTAAGAAAAGTATATATAGTTATAGCAGACACTGGCATAAGCTTGAATGGTGGTACCAAACTGGAAAGAGAAGCGTTTTAAATCTGAGGTCTTTATTAAAGTTTTTAAGGGTTCATCTCTGTATACCTGGTTAGGTGCCCATAGGAAAAGATATCTGGCCCCCAGAAGGCAGAAATATCTGAGCCTGTGCTTTGGGTACACTAGCAAGAGGTTCACAGTTAGAATCCCTCCAAGACTTCAGACCCAAGGTTGATCCGAACTCACAAAACATACAAGAGGGTTACCTTGTTCAGTTAAACTGTTCGCAAGATTGCACTTGGAGGTTGGCACTTTGGGAGTAGAGCACCTGACCTGCTGAGTGGGTTTGTGACACGAGGCACCAACATTCACCAACAGTCGAATATATAATTAAATGTGTGCCATTGGTTTTGTTCATGAAAGTTATTTGTACATGATGGCAGTTGAGTTAGAGGATATATCTAGTCCTGAAATGCAGCTCTCATCTCCAGCCCCATACCACAGCCAAAATAAACAGTATCTTTGTGTGTGCTCCTTGGCTTCCGAGTCCGACTCTGCTTCCCTAGAAATTAACTCCCACTCGATATTGTAGTTTTACCGTATCCTTTACACAAGAGAATTAATATGTTTTAGCACCATAGATTATCTTGAGTCTTGCTGGCACAAGAAGGAGGTGGTTGGGAAGGTGGTGAATCCTCAGTTGCTGCAACTGTAGGCAACCCCTATCAAAAAAATGTTCTTCTTTGCCTAGTCTCATAACTCTGTGGTCAGGAAAGAAAGTATCTTGGCATCATTCCACGCCAGTTGCCCTTTCTGCTTGGTCTTCTGCAGAATTAAGTCTCTTTCCAGGGTAGAACCCAGGCAATCAGGATCGTGTGGGGAAACTGTTCATTTGTATCCTGGCAGGTTCTGGCACCGGAGGGTGTGATAACAAAGGCTTTCATGACGGTGAACTCCCCAGTCAGTTGGAATTGTTTCATGAGCTAGTTCTGAAGATATTCACGGGGGATCTCTCTCTCTCTCGCTCTCTCCTCATTGAGTGATTGTACTGTTGTTTGGAAAGCAGCATTAGGAGATTGAGATGGATTGCTCTCACTGGGTGCTGTCAGTGGATCTTTACTGGTGACCTGGAGGGGAGTAAAGAGTAGTGGTGGTTTACCTATGCAGACGCGACAACATTGTTGTCGATATTCAGCATAGAGACATCCCTAATGTTGACAGCTGAAATTTCGCCTGTCAGACATTGGTCTGTTTTTCTATTGTGGGGCTGTGCACCCCAAACCCCCCCATGTGGGGGGCTGCACGCCCCCGCATCCCCTTCTATAGATTGTTAACTCCGAGTCGAAGTTAACTTGAAGGGGAGGCAAAACTCATTGAAAGGGTGAAATTTCACCAGCAGGTCCCCCACAGTGACTTTTTTGAAACTTGTAGAAAATGTCACTGTGGGGGATTTCACTGATGGGGTTTCGTCCTTCTGTCAACATACCAGTAGTGGTACAGGAGGTGGGCACCTCAGTCTGCTTTGGGTAGCTAGATAGGATAGATAGACAGACAGACAGACAGACAGACAGACAGACAGACAGACAGACAGATAGATAGATAGATAGATAGATAGATAGATAGATAGATAGATAGATAGATAGACTGAGAGAGAGAAAGAGATACTGGGTGGTAGCTGGCTCACTGCTCCCATTCAGGCTGGTAGCATGACTCCAGTTGGGGCTACATTAACCAAGTAAGTCCTGCTTATACAGTAAATGTGGGTGGATGGCTCCTCTTGCTAAGCTGAGCACCCTGTATTTTGGGGTGCCCTAAATGTATTTCTAGCACTATTAAAAAACAAAACAGCAGAATATAGCTAAATGTGTCCTGTTTAGCTAGGTCCAGGTGCTTGTTTATTTTTTTTAAATACACAATTTTTTTCTTCCCTGTTTTTTAGTTCAGGGGAAAAACAAAATGATGGCCCTCACAACATGAAAAATATTTTTTGTGTTGTGAGAAGCAAGTGGTGAGAAACCAAAAATGGTCTCGCGATACAAAATGTTTTGTGTTCTATTAAAATGTTACCCAAAAAACCCTACTGAGCATGCTCAGAACAGCTGAAAAAACAACATTTTAAATTGTTTTAACTCTGAAACTATTTAATATTTTTTTTCCAAAACCTTTGAAAGGCACAGCCTGCTTCTACCCTGAAAGTTTTGGAAGAATTATACCTTCTAGGCTGTACATGACAGCAAAACCAAAAACCCCTGTTAAGTATAGGAAGAAAATTAGACAGCTACGAGAAAACAGCATATGCAGTACTCAGAAACCACACAAACTGCTGTCATGAAACTTTTCACATTTTGAGACCTTGCCTGCTAGACAATGCATAATTTCAGGCAATTTCATCAAATAACACCAATGCCATTAAGATGTAAAGTTAGGATTTAACATAAAACCTGTCGGTCAACCCTTACTATACCGGCGCTACCGCACCAGTATAATATTTTTATTATTATGATTATTACTATTATTAAAGCCATATTTCCACAGTAGAAATTTATTGAAACTCTCATACAATGTTTACGGACTTACAAGTGGATCAGTGTAGTAGTCCCTACAAAAGGTGATTCTGTCTTCATTATTACATACATTTTTCCTTTTAAGTCCCTGTAAATGAGCATACCAATACTTTGCTGTATTTCAACTCTGCTGTTATTATTTGCAAATCCATTAAATACATTTTTATTGTGGCATACCTATACTCCTGCTACCCCTCTTTCAAACACATTCTTTACTGTCCACCAACATATTTCTTGTGTGGGAAGGAGAGGGGAATTTCTGAAAACCTACCCAGTCAATATTTAAATTTCAATACCTGCAGCATGTAAATTAAAACCAACATTTTAATTTTGTCATAATATGCCTAGGTTTGATTCTGTTTTTTTTTTATCAAAAATTTCTGCTTGTAGTACTCACATGTAAAAATGGGTCCTTGAAATCCTGTCTGTGTAGAAATCCTTTTCAAGTAAAGGTTTCCACCTGTAACCTGGACACCGTGTCTCAATGGGCTACCTACCCCTCCCTTGATGGCCAGACCAAGGCTGAGGGGCCTGGGTTCTTATTTCAATCTAATAACTGGTTCTTTCCCAATAAATAACATTGTTTTGCAGTGCCTCCACCCACAGTATACTTTTAAGTGAGTCTGATAATAACCTGGTACAACCCCTGGAATGCTCTACCCACCAACATTACCATGGTGCCACCCCACACATATGGATCAGTAACCAAAACCCCACATTTCAGTTTTTCAGAATTAAAGGCTCACTCCATTCCCCTCTTCCGTCAGCATTGGTCTCCTTGGATGCAGAGAAGACCTTTGACAGGGTGTCATGGAACTATCTGTTTGCTCTTCTTCCCTGATTTTGTATTGCAATAGTGTTCATTAAATGGATTCAAGTACTGTATATATATATATATATATATATATATATATATATACATATACATATATATCCCCATCGGCTAGAGTTCTCTGTAATGGTATACTCTCCACGTCATTCACCTTAAGGCAGGGCACCTGCCAAGGATGCCTTCTTTCTCCTTATTTATTCAATTTATTTTCGGAACCCCTAATTTGGAAGTTCAGTTACTCCCCTCTTGTACAAGGAATTGCAATTCACAACAAGGAATACAAACTCTCTGTATATGCAGATGATATTCTGCTTCACCTGACTTCTCCAGCCAAATATGTCCCAGCAGTATTACATATCATAGCACAATTTGGAGACATCTCAAACTACAAACTAAATCTGGATAAAACCGAGGTGATGTCTCTTAATAAACACACTGTAAGGGCTGACACAGAACATCTGGGATTGCAATGGAATCCTACCAAACTGAAATACTTAGTAATTTATCTAACCCCATCTCCTCGCAAATTTAAGCAACTTAATCTCGATTCTCTCCTAATAACTATCAAGGAAGACTTGAAAAATGGACGTATTTACCTTTAACCCTTTGGGGCCGTAAGAGTGTTCTCAAGATGAATATCCTACCCCGCTTGCTATATCCCCTCCTAATATTTAATGGGGTCCTTCCATTATCATGTTTCATGCAAGCTCACCACCTATTTAGTTCTTTTCTTTGGAAAGGGAAAAAAGCAAGGAGGAACTACCTCTGACTCACACGTCAAAAAGTAGACGGAGGCCCCGCAGGCTCCTAATCTCTATATCTACTACCTAGCCATCCTTCTAATTAGAGTTATACACTGGTTTAAACCGCCACTGAATAATGCCAGTAATTCCTACCATCCCCTTTGGGTAGGAATTGAACTGGCGTCATGTTCCCAAAACAACATTGACTACAAATCACTCCCCTTCTTAAGCAGGAAAAAACTTCCCAAACCTATACAAGATATGCCACTGAGCTTATCGCTTCAAACACAGTCACAGCTTGCTTCCTTTCTTAAAGTAGACGCACATCATGATGTCTCCCAACCCCTGTTCTGTAATCCCAACCTACTGATTATACTGAAAATAATCAGACCACAATCATTCTGGCCAAACATGGGGGTGGAAAGAGTAGAGCGATTAGTGTCCAACCAGAAGCTCATGTCTTTTCAGCTAGCAATCACTACCTTCAGGTGGTCCTCCCCCAAATATTTAAATATTTACAAATTTCACATATGCTATTCATCACTTTGGTATTGGTCTATGGCACACACCTCTCTCTTTCATGATTCTCCCAGACAGACTCCCTGCCCACCTCCCATTTGATATCCTATACATACAAATTCCTTCTCACTGCTGTGAGCTACAGAGAAGGCCTGAGATTCTATGTCTGGGACCACACTCTATCACCATCAACCCCTACTAGACAATGGCCTAGGGTCTGGAAGTACTTATACCTAAATATAAAATGGGATAGATACAGGTATATGCAGTTTCAGATTAACCACAATCTCTATTACACCCCAGTCAAGTTACGTAGAATGGGTCACTTAACCACGGACACATGTCCTAAATGCAATAAAGCACTGAGTACTCTATTACATATGTTGTGGTCCTGTGAAAAGATTCTCCCCGTTTGGTCACAGATTCAATCTCGTCTTGATCCCCTGTTAAATCTCCATGATAAGTTTAGTCTTGAGATATGTATCTTAGGTAACTACTCCACTAAGGTAACAGGCATCCAACGAGTGCATATTGCCTGATTTCAGCCTGTGCCAAAAAAGTCATACTTAGGCATTGGCTGGACCCAATTACCATATAAAATGGTACAAGGAGGTCATGGTTTGCCCTACAAGGAGAACGAATCATAGCCAGGCTGCATCATAGAATGGACAAATACAAACGCTTGTGGGCACCCCTCTCTACCCTATTATTACTCTAGCACCCTACTATATCCCCTCTTCAGTTAAGTACTTGAGATAATTTGCAGGCCACATGGCCTACTCTCCAGGAATAAACACCTACCTATGATAAATAAAACCATTTTGTTGCACACATTATCCAAATTTCTACTTATCTGGTGGCAGTGGGGTGGGGGTGGGAAAATGTTAGGGGGGCCTGGGGCGAATGGGTAGGGAGGGTAAGGGATAAAATGTGGGAGAAAATAGGTATCTTAATTCCTTATGTCCTGTACTTATAGATGTGTTTAATTCCTGTTTGCTCTCTCTCTTCAGACCAGGTTGTTTCCTGTTATTACCTTGTATATCACAAGTCCTGTTACATTGCGCCTAATAAGGTATACTGAATTACTAAAAAAAAAGGCTCACTCCAATAATATGCTCACACACAAGATTTATAAAAAAAACAGTTAACCAAACATTTATTTACAAGGGGTGAGGATTAAAATGGGTAAATTGGAAGCAGGGGTTAAACAACAGGATGACTGCTTTATTTTAGCATGGCATTAAAATAATCATACTGCATTTCAAATTCAAACCCCTTTACTATGTTTGGCCTCCCACCAACCTTCTGATGTATTCAGGCTTAACTTGCTATCTAACTAGCTGCACCAGATGGTAAAACACATATACCCAAACTGGTACCAGTCCCCAGTTCATTATAGAACCCCGCAATTCTAAACCTCTGGGTACCATGTACTAAATATTAAGTTGCAGGCCTGATAAAGCTGCAGCTGGTTGGCCAGCACTGGGGCCCTTGAAAGAAAACCAGATTAGCTTTGTCTATTCCTGGGACACATTTTAAACTGTGAAATCTGTAGATCAACATATGGCTCCATCGCTTGATTAGCATGGGCCTTAGATACTGAAACTTGGCAAGCAGAATAATAACTAGTTACAGTCCACTTCTATGTGCAAAGCTAGTCTGCGTACTCACGGTTCTGTAGTCATCATCAGGTGCAGAAAAGTAGATGTAAGTCATGCAGTAGCTTTAGCTGAGTTGCAGGCAGTAGCTTGCTGACCCCTCTTTTCAAATGGCTTTTGCAGCTTGCAGACGGGAACTTTCTCAGCTTTTTTTGCAGGCGCCCCTTTCTTGGGCTTGACGTCACATGTTAGAACATTCTGGAAACAGATCAGGCTGGGACCAGGGCCAGCACACCTCAGACCCCCTTGTGTAGGCTATACCAATCCAGGGGAAGCACATATGGCAGTGTCTTGGCTGGCATACCACTAGGCTGGCTCCTAGGCTGATCCAACATACAGTCTCTCTTTCTCTGGCATTGAGTGGCTTTATCTCATCACAGTATCATCACAAGCATTTCAACCATTTGGCCAGCATGGCAGACATGGTTCTTTTTAACATTCAGGAAAAGTCTCAACCATGGGTGCATCCCCTTGGGCTAGGGAGGACCCAAATTTAGCACAGTCCATTACAGTAGATAAATTATCTTTCTCTTTTAAAGACAACACAGGGGCTTAAGGCAGGACTCCTCAATTGGATAGATGACAGAGCTTAAGGCATGGCACACAATCACTTTAAACACTTCACTTGTCAGCAAGTTCCTTTCTCAGACATTTCTCAAAAGCACAGATGCTGGCTTCTCACAAGCTAAATTACACAACACAGTTCCTTTTGGCCAGCTGGTGGTTGGCAGTTCCAAACTGAACAATTGCGAAGTCCTCACAAGCAATTTTAGGCAAAGCTCCGACCTCAGGATACTTTCCTTCCATTCTTGTAGGCACATTAAACAGTCACATCAGGCATTTTATATACACAAGACCATCCACGGTCATTATTGCATCAGATGTCCACCCTATCCTTGGCACTGATCAGACACTGAGTGCAGACAGATATTGATAACCTCTTGGCTTTTTGGCCCCAAAAAAGGTCTCCAAGTCACTTGTACTTTTAAGTAGAAGTTCACTCACTCAGGATCAGTTCTGGTAGCTTTCTCATAGCTTGAAAGGACAGGATTACACAGCACTCTCATTGCAGAGGTAAAGACATTCATGCAGCTCTCTCACAACTGTAGGCAGGAATTTGTGCAACTGTCTCACTGCTGAAGTTAAATTCAGAATTCTCCCACAAAATCTTCTTAAATGTTTGAAGGCAAATGCTAGCCCTGAGGAACAAATATCTGGCTACTCCCAGGCCAGCAACTCCAATTCTTTGCAGCCACATTTCTCTTAGAAGGGGCCAGAGCACCCCTCCCTGTGGAAGGGCTCCTGCTGAACTGCCTCAAGGCCCAATTTCTTTGGCAAGGGGCCAGAGCCCCCCTCCATGTGGAGGGGCTTGCGCCAAACTGACTACAGCCTGAAACATCTCTGGGGTTTTGGGAGCACTCAGCAGCTCCTGATTGGCCTATTTCATTGTCTCTCATAAAAATGAATATTCATTAGGTTCCCTCAGTGCCTGATAGGTTCCCTGTTTAGGCACCGAACATTTGTCCCTGCTTTTTCCCCCCACAAGTCTCTGGCATAGTCCCAAAAGTCTTTGCCCGTAATTCTAGCCTTTCTGATTGGCTGATAGACTGCACATATGGCTGTTGTCATCCACAGTCCCCATGCAGTCCACACAAGTTCCACCAACAAAGTTCTGCTTCAGCCAGCCTAAATGCTTTATTGATTTCATTGCCCCACTGTTCATAAACAGACACTATGACCTGTCAAACACTGCTTTGTTTAAACATTTTAATGCAGTCCTTTGCCTGTTGCTAGTGCCGAAATGTACAGTCCCCAGGCGCTAGACAGGCAACTCATTAATATGTATGGCTGCTCATTAATATTCATGAGCCATTTACATAGCACAATTGGCATTCTTTATTTAATATGAAAAGAGGCTTTTCTTGAGCCTTGTTTAGGTCTCCGGTCCCCGTTCAGCTCCAACCAGCAACCAGAACCAACAAAAGCCCACCCGGTTTACTACTAAGTGGTAAGAAAATGGATCCAAACTTCTGCGCATGAGCAAGCTGACGACCAGCCTAGAAGCAGACAAGGGAAATGCTGGTGAATTGCAAGTACTCCTTCGGCCCCTACCCAGAAGGATGAAAGAAGCAGGGGGCGCATGGAGGTTTTAAGTGCACTTTGGGGCACAAAAGGACTCAGGCCATGGTGGTGGTGCAGAAATGGGAGAAGATTGGGAACACATAGGCATCGGGAGGCAAAATGGGAGACTGGAGGCAAATAAGGTAAGCCCCACTAGGGGGTTACACACCATTTACTATGTGAGTAAAAAACAATCCTTAAAGCCCAGTTTGTATGTGCAGATTTCCTCAAACTGATTCATAAAAACAGGCTAAATATTTTCCCCTGAAAACATATGTACCTTCACATATCCATGGGAAAGTCTCCCTGATTGCCCCTGAAAAAGGGACCTTCGGGGCTCAGTGGGCCTACCCGGTCACCAAAATTTAATAAATAAATAAATAATAAAATAAAATAGAATTTGCACTAAAGCTTTTGTATTCTCCAGTGTCTCTCCTTCTAAATAAAAAACAGGGAACAAATATTCAAACTCTGTGAGTTGCTAGTAAGAATTATATTTCTTGCCAAAACTATTTTAGTAGTTATTCCATAAGGACACTTACAGAAATTTCTATTGCTTCTCAGCTTTACGTGGATCGCCATTGCTGCAGATGTCAGGCAGCATGAAGTGGCTTCCTCTGTCTTGTAACGGGAAGAAGCAATCCTATAGACCAAACAGACTAAAGACACAGAACCTTCTTCCTGAGGCCTGCAATTCTGTCTTTGACATTGTGAGCTATCCTTTGCTGCTTGGGTGCCTGAAAACATTGGATTGTCTGATTCACCATGCACTTGCTTTCAAAGTAATTTATGTTCCCATTCCCTCAGGGCAAAATTTCATGGCTCTTATTCTAACAGTAAACCTCTAGCTGAAGGTATGACCCAAAGCTCAATCCTGAGGTCCCTCCTATTTTGTATTTCCTTAAATTCAATACTGTCTGTTTTGTTAAATACAGACAGCATTCTTTGTGCTCATGATATCATAATGTACGCTAGTTCTTTTTCAGTTGAGAAGGCATTGATTTTATTATTTTGAACTCTTGGCTTCTTTGTCACCATTTGGCCATGAATGGTAGAAAAACTAAATGTATGTTTTTTGGTTCCAAACCAAAATTACTCAAATGCTGACTTGCTATTTCAATTGTAGATTCCAATTGTACTCATCTTGAACAGCTTGAAAACATCACATATTTAGGTGTGCATCTTCATCCTAATTTGACCTTTTTTATTTTATTTTTGACATGTTTTGGGCAGGAAAGTTACACTAAGCCAGGACTTGTTTCCAGGTGCATCCTGGGAGCACAGGGAAATTAAAGGCAAAGTCCCCTCAACATATTTCCTGGATACCTGTGTGGTTTGTAGGCATGAACAATGATTCCCTCTCTTGCATCCTCCCAATGTCATCCTAATTTAAATATAATGAGGTTGCTTCACTCTGTTTCACTCTAGGGTGAAAATCTGTGTCTTCATTCCAAAGGTCATGACCCCACTCATGCAAGCCATCATGGGAGTTGCTGATGCATACACACACAAGCCAGCAGAAATGATATTCTCATTCAGTTCTGTTATGTCTTGTAAAGTCCTTGTATTCTCTAAAAGTATTTTTGCCCTAACTCAGATACAGATTAAACCACTGAAGACAGCAGGGCACTTACTATGCCTTGAAACTTTATGGGCAGCATAAGACAAGAACATAGGGACTGCAGAGCACAGCAACAGCACCAACTAATACAGCTTGTAACATGGGGAAGAGAATAGGTTGCGCAGGATTGGTCCAAGAGCATCAGGTGACAGTTGATTAATTCTTAAGTAATCCGCAGTTGCCTGAGAATTAATCAATGGTAAAGTGCACCCACATTCTGTTCCCCATGTTAGTTTTCTGTCCCAAAGTAGTGTTAGCCGGCAATTCATGGCTGACCAACAAATGGCTGTCAAATAAGAATAGGTATGCTTAAGTGAAATTTCTGGTAGTTCCGTCATAAGTAGCTTGAAAACATCTATATAATGTTTTTTTTTTTATTTGGTCTATTGGCTCAGAAACACATACTCTTTCAGTAACTACACAGTAATGTATGCCACATATGATTTTCCAGATTGCCTGATTTTCCAGATTACCTCCATGTCTTTTATTAAATATTTAAAAAAACTACTTTAACAGTGGAACCTAAAAGCTACAAAAGCACACACCTTGGACAAATCTCTATCAAACCTGAAAGTTTCAGGTTTCAAAGTCCCCTATTTTTTAAGTTATTGGGTGGCAAAATATGGCTTAAAATTTTCAAAAACAAACTTTTGCATTTTTTTGCAGCTCTAACTTTGCCTCCCTTGAACTGATCTACATGGAATTTACAGGATCAACAGTTCCTGACACACAGGCTGTGCTTTCTAAATTTCTTGTAAATCAGTTGAAAGGGGGCAAAGTTATTAATGTGCAATGCTGGCTGTAAAATTCACAGATAAAAGAGATGTAAGCCTCATTGTACTACCATCTGTAGGTTGACCAAGGGAATTGCAGCAACAACTACCAGATCTCAAATCTCCTCTACATTTAAATATATGTGTTTCCGATAATGCACAGCACCCAAATCCCAAACATCAAACACAGCAGAAAAATGGAGATGATTCCACAGTTTACAAAACAAAGTCAAAGTGAACACATATTCTGAAATGTTGATCGCATCTGCATGCAATCAGTAATTGCTCACTGTTGCAGTCACAATATAAAAAAGTTAAGCATGAGTTTCTCCACTCAGATGCAACCCCCTTTCTCTTCCCCATGGTAGGAACCTTAATATCCTCCCAGAACCTTTGTAATTTTGCACTTTAAAATTACTTTTACGCAAGTGTAACATGAGGAAGAGAAACATATAAAAAGAGCGCTGAACGCTTTCTCTTCCCCATGTTACAAGAGGATCCGCAAACTTTACTATCCAGTTGTTAATCAGGTTGTTCATATCTGATACAAAAAGACTACATAGGGCAGGCCCCAAATACAGACCCCTGGGGAACCCCTATCACCACCTCTCCAGGTTCTGACAAGGCACCTCTTACCCTCACCATCTGGATCCTCCTGGCAAGCCAACTGAAAATCCATTTTATTTTTTTTCTATTTTTTGTTGACCGGGTAAGTGCACTAGACAAATCTTGCCTATTTTCAGGCACGATCCGGGGGAAGGGATACAGATGAATGCCAACTGACCAGATTAAGCTGTTGGTGGTATTTTTCAGTGAATGAGGGAAATTTGGCCAGGACACCGGGGAAATTCCCTTACTCTTTTCGAAAAGTGCCATGGGATCTTTAACATCCACCTGAACTACCACCAGTCCAAGCAGATGGGACCTTGGTTTAACGTCTCATTCGAAAGACGGCACCTCAGAAGTACAGCACCCCTCTCATGCTGCACTACAGTGTCAGTTCTGGGATATTAACCCAAGTGCCAGATGTGGGAACTGAACCCTCAGCCCTCTGATCTCCCGGCCTCAGAGGTGAGTGTGCTACCTACTGAGCCACTGACACTGTTGAATTTTAATAATTTATAATCTATTCCCCATCACAAATCTTCTTAATAAAGAATACTGTGTGGGACTTTATCAAATGCTTTCTGGATATGATTTCTGAGTCAAGCTTTTCCTTAATGATTGTTTCCATTATCTTGCCCAACATGGACATCAGCCTTACAGGCCTGTAGTTTGATGTTACTGCACGATTGCCATTTTTGAAAATCAGCACCACTATTGCTCTTCTCCAGTCTTCTGGCCCCTCACCAGTCCCACGTGACCCATTAAACAGAACTGTCAATGGTCTTGCGACCATTCTCTAGTTTCCTCAAGCAATCTAGGGTTAAGCTTGTTTAGACCAGATGACTTAGTAATATTTGTTTTATTTAGATGTTTTTTACCTCCATTTCAGTTATAACATGGTCTATAGGACTGTGTGTTGTCTCTGTTATGTTATCCACCACATTAATATTACCTACCTGTATATTGCTAGCTTTTGTATAAACTGAACAAAAGTACTTGTTAAAAGCCATTAAGTTTGGTTCTGTGATTTCCTCTATTCCATCATTTAGTGGTCCCACAGATCTGTCAGTTGATTTGTTATTCAAATATGCATAAAAATATTTCCCATTGTCCTTCATGTGCTATTTTGAATTAAAGTTTTTTCGCTCTTTTCTAATAATATTTTACTAGTTCTTAATTCTTTCTTCAACAAGGAGAGCGGGTGGGAAGAGGGTGACAGTGAAAAGGCACAGATACTGTATGAATACTTTTGTTCAGTATTCACAAAAGAAGAAGAGGGGGATATACCTAAACCAAACAATAGAAGCACTCTGCATAGGGAGGTCAATACCAGTCCATTCACAGGAGAAAGGGTCCTGAAAGAACTCCTAAAACTCAAGGTGGACAAGGCAACAGGCCTGATGGGATTCACCCCAGAATTCTAAAAGAACTAAGGGGAGAACTAGTGACACCGCTTACTACCCTTTTTAACAAATCATGGGAAGATGGTGTAGTACCTAAGGAATGGAGGAGGGCAGATGTGATTCCCCTTCACAAAAGTGGGAGCAAAGCAGAGGCAGAAAACTACAGACCTGTTAGCTTGACCTCAGTGGTAGGGAAATTGATGGAATCACTTCTGAAAGAAAGAATTGTTGAGTACCTAGAGGCCAGCAGGGCACAGGACCCAAGGCAGCATGGATTCACAGCGGGAAGGTCATGTCAGTTGAATCTAATAGATTTCTTTGACTGGGTGACCAAAGTAGTAGACCAGGGAGGAGCTGTGGACATGGCCTACTTAGACTTTAGCAAGGCATCTGACACAGTCCCACACAAAAGATTAATAAACAAATTAGCCAGCCTGGGAGTGTGTCCCAGGGTGGTAGCCTGGGTAAAATATTGGCTGGACAACAGGAAGCAGAGGTTAATAGTAAACGCAGTCCACTCCAAAGAAAGGGGGGTTACTAGTGGGGTACTGCAGGGTTCAGTATTGGGGCCAGTCGTGTTTAATGTCTTTATAATTGACATTGCAGAGGGATTGGAAAAAAAAGTATGCCTCTTTCCAGATGACACAAAGATCTGCAACAGGGCTGATACACAAGGCGGGAGTGGAAAGCATGAGAAGAGACTTAGCAAAGTTGGAGGAATGGTCAAAAGTATGGCAGCTTAGTTTCAATGCAAATAAGTGCAAAGTAATGCACCTGGAAAACAAAAACCCAGGGGAAGAGTACATAGTGGGGAAGGGTACTAACAACAACAAAAATGGAAAGGGACCTGGGACTAGTCATGTCAGATGACCTAACACTGGGCAGGCAATGTGAGAAGGCAGTAAGGAGTGCTGGGGGGATACTGGGATGCATAGGGAGAGGCATCACCAGTAGAAAACAGAAAGTTGTCATCCCTCTGTACAGATAGATGGTGAGACCCCATCTGGATTACTGCGTGCAGTTCTGGAGACCCCATCTCCACAAGGACATAGACAGGATGGAGGCAGTCCAGAGGAGGGTAACTAAAATGGTGCAGGGTCTGCACTAGAAACCATACAAAGAGAGACTAAAGAAGCTTAATATGTATACCCTCAAGGAAAGGATGGAGAGGGGGGACATAATAGAAACTTTCAAGTACCTCAAGGGAATCAACAAAGTCCAAGAGGGTAGCATCTGTCAGAAAAAGAGATGTGCAAGAACAAGGGGTCACAGTTTGAAGACGGAGGAGGGATGGCTCAGGGGCAACATGAGGAAGTATTTTTTCATGGAGAGGGTGGTGGATGCATTGAACGGCCTTTCTGAGGAGGTTGTGGGGTCAAAAATAGTGGCGGAATTCAAGAGTGCATGGGAAGGACATAAGGCAATTATAGTGGGGGGTAGGAGGAAGTAGGCTGTTGGTTCACTAGGATCTGCAGCCTATCCAATAGGTAGGGAAATGGGCAGACTGGATGGGCCAAGTGATTCTTATCTACCCTCAGAGTTTGTTTCTATGTTCACTACAACATTAATGATGTCTGTTATATCAAATAATAGTATCAAAAAGCCTTCTCTATAAACAGTTGAAACTTTCCTCCCCTATTTTCCCATCTGTCCTGGAAGACACAGGTAGACACATGCATACACGCTGGTCTCTGAGGGTGTAATCTCCACACACTGCGGTGACACAGTCCCGCCCTGTCTGCACCCACCCCGCTTGCTAGGGGTGTGGGTTAAATAGTAGGAGACCTGGAAGTGGTTCCTAAATGGGTCACTCATCTAATGTGCACTAAGACAAATAACAACTATATTCTGCTTAGCTAAAACACCTTGCTATAGGTTATAGGGTGAATAGTCATCTTCATACGCAACTAATAAAATTACAGGCACAATGTTCTGTCCCTGTGTACGCACCTTACAGTTCACACCGTTGATCTGTGTACTTGAATTGTTGCCTCCTGATCTAACTAGAGTGTACAATTTATGCAGCCTGGTAGATAAGCCTCTAAAGTAAAATTCTGACTTTGCCTTTGTTTTCTTTGTTGGCACTTAAAACTGGTATTAGAACTCATAGGTCAAATGATAAACATTTGCTTCATATTCCACCTATTGTTACTGTCATGCCTGAGTGAGCCTTTTTACATTTGCTTGCACATGTGCAAGAAATGTGTTGTTACACTTATGAGAATTTCAGAGGCGTATCACTGCTGGGCCCGTTGCAGCACATACTTCAAGAGGCTCGTCCAGACCAATGATCATGCACTGTGGTTGTGGCATCACTTGCTGCTTGCTGGGTGAAAACTTTGTGTAGTTCAAAGGACTGAAGACACTCCAGTCAGAGGGGGCTATGGTCCTTTCATTTGCATGAAGCCAGTCAGCAAGCATCAGGAGCTACAAAGTGATGGTACAATATTTCTTTTCTTTCTTTCTTTCTTTCTTTCTTTCTTTCTTTCTTTCTTTCTTTCTTTCTTTCTTTCTTTCTTTTTCTTCCCGTCTTCCTTTCCTCCTCCTTCCTTTCTTCCTGTCTGTCTGTCCGTCTATTAAGCAGAACAGGATGCCCACCTCCACTACCACTTCTTTCTCCCCATCCTTCCCGGTCACTCACCCACCCACCCACCCACCCTGCCCATCTTTATAAATGCTTTTTAAATAGAAGTGGACTGGGGACCCACCCCTGGTACAACTTCTCTTGACCCCCTCCCCTCCAGGTCACCTGCCGCCATTCCCCAATGAGCCCGACACTGGGGTGCCCAATCCCAGTGTTAGAATGTCCCTGAAATAAAAAAAAAAACTGTCCCTCAATGTTTTTTTTAACCTGTAAAACAGAAAACCATCTCTCGCCATCTACCCCCACACATCCCCTACTCACCCCACCCCGACCTCCCACTCAGCAGTAACCACTCTACACACACCCACACCCCCTACACACACCATCATCATTCACCTGAACAGGTCCCAGGGTGAAGATCCAGCTTCTGATCAAAAACACGTCTTGCTAGCTGGCCCAATGGTGATGAGGGTTGAGGTGCTGGGTGCCACACCTCGCTGCATGCCGGCGACCTGGGATCAGGAACGAGCCTGGGTTGCCGGGTGTCAGCAGGGGAGGACTAGGATTGAGTGTCTGACGACAGCTGTCCTAGTCCTTGGGAGAAGGAGTGGATGCACACCGTGCTCTGCTGGTCCCTGGGGATGCCCGGAGGTACTGCAGCTGTGTGGGTGCCTAGTGGGGGTGAAGCATGGCAGACATCTGCACACCAGTGCGCTGATGTCATTGCACATCCGTGCTTCCTTCAGGAGATAAATAAGGAAAATGGCAGCACAAGTCCACGGCAGCTTGATGGCCGCAGTTTCACTGGCCGATGATGCCTGAAAGGCATGTGCCGGTAATGGTTCCTCGCGGGGCGCTCGGGCTACAGGGGAGCCCCTTTCGCAGGTGTAGTTGCGTCTGCCAGCTGGGCATGCTGAGCTTTGGGGTTGGTGGTGGAACGGTGGAGCGGTGGCTGGATACAGAGCAGGACTGTGGCTGCAGGTAAAAAGTGCTAAATGATAAAAAAAAACATGTCTTGCTGTTGGAACAGCCGACTGCAATATGAGAAACTAAAATAGGTGCAGTTCAGTGTATTTCTATGAGGGTTTGAACTTTGGTGCATAACTTTGTCAGTTTTGCATATTTTGGCCCCACATTTTCAACATGGCCTTTTTGGGACCCCACCTCATGCACAATGGTGGTAGAATTATGTAAATTAGGCCCAAAAGGTGGTTTCACAGGTGCATTGTGAAATCACCTTTCGAGTGGGATTTGAAAATATTCACCACACGTGTTCAAGAGGTGGGGGCCATAAAAAGGCTGTGTTTGAAAATATGGGGTCAAAATATGTAGGAATGGCAAAGTTATGCATATAGGTTGAAATTTTTCTATGCTCACTCGTAACTTTGGTAATTTTAAACATTCTGACCACAAATTTTCAACATAGCCATTTTTTCACACCACCTCATGAGCATGACAGCTGTCATTTTTTAAATCCTAGCCAAATGTGTTTTCATACCTGTGGTTCAAAAGGAGGTTTTGGTGGTGCAGAATGATGTATTGGCTGGGATTTGAAAATTTTCACCTGTCGGGTTCATTAGGTGGGGTAATAAGAAGATTATGCTGAAAATTTGGTGTATGAATATGGTAAAATGCCCAGGTTATGACTGAACGTTACACTACTTCAACATTTACTCATAACTTTGTTAATTTTAAATGTTTTGACTCCAGACTTTCAACATAACCATATTTCCACACCATCTCATAAACATGACGTGTCATTTTTTAAATCCTTGACGAGATGTGTTTTCGCGCCTCTGGTGCGAAATGACATTTCGGCCAATATACTGTAAATGGTACATGTCATGTTTATACAGTGAATATTCCAAATTATACAATGGCAAGAAAATTTCCTTTGCTCTGATTGGCTACACCAGCTACAGACAGTGATGATACTGAGCAATAACATCACTGTATCTAGGTCTGGTATGCTGATCACCTCATCACCTCTCAAACTAAACATCTAGATCACTGACCACACCACTTACCAAGCCATCACAGGTTAGCCCTGCTCACCCCCCCCACCACATCCACAGACAAACCCATGTTCCCTGCCTGACTGTCTCACTCCTTGAGCCAAGTAAACAAAAGTCATAACAGAAAAAAAAATGGCAGCTGTCCTGCTTTTACTTCACGGAGCTGCCTCAGACTGTGAAACCACATGCGCTCGGCCATTTCAAGAAAATCCAAAAGTACTGGCAATTACATTTGAAACACTCGCCAGCTTTTCACCAAACCCACAAACTCTGACTCTTCCAAAAGAGCAGTTCACCAAAATAAAAAGAAAAAAAGACCTGTAACTTACAGATTCCAAGTGATGTCCCATTACGGAGTGGCGCGGGAAACCAGAAGTTACCACTCGGCTTCGCTGTTTTTTTTTTTTTTTTTATGATCCATGTCTTTCTCACACAGCTAACAAAACTAAAAAAACACATTGTCAACTGCTCCCAAGGCAAGAAGCTGGAGCACACTCATGAAATGTTATACTTCACCAAAAGTTACATGGGGGGGGGGACCATGCACAAGAAAGGCACAGTATTAGCAGCAGCACCACCTGCTAGACTACTTTTTCTTTTATTTCCGAAATATGGCTCTCATACAAAAAAACAATACAAATACTACAAAAAAATGTTTTTCTTTTTAACTTTTTAATATTATTTTAAACCGAGCCATTGTATAATGGCAATAAGGCACTCCAGGGAGTGTGTTATTGTGTAATAACATCACTCCTGGGGTGGTGGAAGCACTCGGCTTCATCTCGTGCTTCAACCCACCCCAGGAGTGACATTATTACACAATAACACACACCCTGTCGTGCCTTATTGCTTAATCAAGTATCTCCAAAAGTTAGGGTAATTTCTTTTCAGCTGTAGACTGTATTGAGAAATTGATTCAGGTGTGTGTCTTTTTATAATTTTGTTCTCCATATTTGTTTAATTATAAACTTTCAATAAAGTATATTTAATTAAAAATAAAACAAAAGTTGGGCTAAACAAAATTAATTCTTTAACAATCTTTGTGTGTAGTGCTGATCAGTACCAAACACCTGCACAGCACATACTTGCAAGCAAATGTTTGGCACTGACAAATGCTTGTTTGTACCTGCTGCTAAAAGTTGGTACAGTCTCCCTTCACCTGTTCAACTTGCTGATAGACATGTTGCATAAGTAATTTAAAGATATTCTTATCTGATCAATCAAGTTGCGATTGTTTGAAGTAATTGCATTAGTGGATGTGACTGTATGTATAATTTGAGCCTGCATATTGCAGGATATTTATGTACATTATTTGTAAATTGTATCTTTTTACCATGCAACATCTACTGGCTGGTATTCTTTCACCTCAGGGTCACACTTGTAAAAGAGCCTTTGGCTCAGTGTGTCCACCTAATTAAAATTAAAATTAATATTAAATATAAAATGAGGTTGACTGTTAATAAACTGCATGCCTCCAGTGTTCAACTTATTAAAAAAGATAAACAGTGGCATGAAGTTTCTGACCCACCTTTATAAGTGTTTCATGGGGGAATGATTAAACACTGTAAACTATTTACCATTATTTCCAAACCAATAGAACTGAAAGAAAATGAGCATTTGCTGCTGCTGCATTAGTTATGTATCTGAACCAGCACTTTGGAGAGTGTGATATTTAAAGCCTCATTTTGTTTCCTCTTTGATGCACTTGGTTTGGACTTCCTGCAGCCGGAGCTGTGAAGGGGTCTGGATGAGAGTAAATGTGGTAGCACATACGGAAAGAAAAGAGGAAGGAAAGACCAAGCGGATAGAGTAGGTGAACTGTGGTCTAACAACTTTCCATATGAACACAGAAATAGTTTTGTTTTGTATGTAACCCTTTCATGACTGCTAATAAGTGCATAAGTGAAACAAATGCATAGCATGAAACAACTGGGAAAGCCTTTAATTATTATTTTTTTCATTCATTTATTCAGAAAGTACCTTTGAGCACAAGTGCTTGTTTACAAAGGTTCTGCGTCAGGCTCAGTAAAATACAACAAAGATGTAATTAAAGGAACATTGAGCAAAGTACAATGAAATACAGTCAAGATACGATAAGAAAACAAACTATTTTACAGCACAGAGCAGAGCTACACGCAAGTGGGATTACAGGAGGGTTATGTGCAGTTACAACAGCATTGTACTGACAGAGATGACTGCATATTTGAAGAATAAAAGTATTAGCTATGATAAATATATTGATTCATGTATATTTGAATTTGAGACCCCCCTTCTTCACTCGGTTCGCCAGCTGACGTGACTGTGCTCTGACTGTGCTCATGACCCAAGCTACTCCTGTGTCTAGGGGTATCTTCAGGGTTTCAGCTGACTAGGAGGAGCCCCTTGCAGACAATCACACGTTTACAGAACAGTTCACCCTTTCTTTGGAGGGCTCTGCCTATGGTTCGATGGACAAGCAGTCACTCCCACTTCCTGAGCTATATAAGCAGTTCCCCTAGGCCTCCTTCTGAAGCACTTTTTCTTTGCCCTGCCATCCTCCCCTCCTCCTCCAGTGGCAGCACCCCTCTTCTTGGGATCCTTCCTAAGGTACTTTTAGCCAAGGGAAATGTCCCATGGCACCTCTAGGGGTGGAACCCTCTAGAGGGTTCCTTGCCTTTGGTACCCCTACAGGGTGGTAATTCCTCTGGAATAGAGCGTGTGAATGGCCAAAACCTAAGTAACACAGTTGCACAAGCATAACACTATACTGGCTGCATAGACTATTGAACCATTATTTAGCTTAGTTCAGCAAAAACAATCACACGAGTGCAAATTGGTGGGAGGAAGGGTCTGGAAGAAGGCCAGGAGACAATTCTTCATGGATTGGATTATGGAAAGGGTTACCAGAGGAGACTGTAAACCAGAAAATGGTTGAGGATTTAAGACAGGGTAGTAAAAAGTCAAAAGGAGGTTATAGTGTTGGGGATGGGATGAAGCGTTATGTAACACCTTGTTTGTTTTAAATCTTTGATATACTCTTATTGCATACTTCCTGAATGTTAGGAACACCCCCAAACAGTAGAGCAACACATGGTGCAATTGCCCCTGTCCTCCAACTGCATCAGGAGTGGCTAGACTGTGTTTAGGGTGTTCCCAAGTCCATCAGTGATGCATTGGGATTTGGTCAAGGAATGAAAACAAACATTTTTGTCTGGTAATTTCAGTATGGTGAGCATGGCAGTCTGTCACTGTTCAAAAGAAAAAAAGAATCAGAATCAAACTGCCAACTGCTTCGGCAGTCTCCACAGAATGTGAACAGTCATAACGTGTTTTTTTTAAACTAAGGACACTTTGAGGTCTAAGGGGACCACCAACAGTGCTGCTTTGAAGGGTATCAGTCAGCACTAACACTAAGAAACCCACAACCAAGTGCGCGGTGGTCCGAATTTGCAGTTTGTGTGCAATAACATTTTTTTTATTTCCTGTTTACTGCAGTATAATAGATTGTATCAAGCTGATTCTGCTGCCTCTCAAGCTGACATTTGCTATAACCAAAAATCCCAGAATCCTCTGCAGCTCTGTCAGAGCAAGGCTGCAGCAGATTCAATAGCCTGCAATGCATATAAGAGATTTTATAAGCTCAGATCAGATGTTTGCCCATCCCACTGTTCTCACAGGGCTAAGTGTGATAGGAGGACAGCAGGAACAGCAAACAAAAGATCAAAGATTATAAAAACTCTTAACATGCACTGTGGGCTATTGAATCTCCCACTGCAGCAGACCTGCTCTGATGTCAGCTGCAGGGGATTCTGGGATTTCTAGTTACAGAAAATTTCAGGTTGGCAATCAGCAGAATCAGCCTGATACAAGGTACTATACTGCAGTAAACAGTAAGTAAAAAAAAGTTATTGCACACAAAGTGCATGTGAGGTTCTTAGTGCTGACTGTTTCCATTTAATCCCTTCTGTTATACAGTATGTTTTGATATGTCATTTACTGCAAGGTGTTGTGTTGTATCCTGGCTGCCTCCACTGTATCTCTAGTCATTGACTGTCCTTTACTGAGGCAGTTACTACGTGAGGCACAACAGTTAAAGGAACATAGTCAGTCCTTTCTGCATCATATTATTTCTAGTTGAAACCCAACATTTTATTATTCAATGGAAGGCTGCCAGAGTGTGTTGTGCTTGTGCAACTGTCATGATACTTTGGCTTGCCTCTTTCTCTGTTTTTTCACCTTTGGTAGAGGTGCAAGGAAAATTGTCTTGAGGCTAAAGGAAATTTTAGAGCTAAAGAGCCACACCAGAGGCACAGCACTGGAGAACAAGGAGGGAAGGAGGTGGTACATGGAAGACATTAGGTGGAGAACTGATGAACTGTGGAGCTTTAATAGTCAGGAAAGAGGAGGAGGAGTCTAGAATCCACCACTGAACTGCAGGGTAAACCTTTGAATTTAATGGGAGTCTGACAGTATGTGTTGTGTTTGTGCAACTGTGGTAATCCTTTAGTTTGTCTCTGTCTCTGGTTTTTCACCCTGGGTAGAGGTGCCAGAAGAATAGTCTGGAAGCTAAAGGAAATATATTATTTTTTATTTTATTTAGTTTTTGATGACCGGGTAGATGAACTAGCCATAGCAATGACTATTTTCAGGCATGACCCGGGAAGGTACAAGACAGAAACAATCAGGTAACAGGTTACAATATATGAATTCACAATATACAAACACTGGAGTTAGAACAGGCTGGAGTTTAAAAACAGGCTTAGTAATATACTTAAACAAAGACAAAATAAAAATAAAAATAAAAACAAAAGTATTAGCTAAAGAGCTAAAAATACAAAGTGAGATGTACTAGAACCCACCTCCTCCAACTCATGGAATAGTCTCAATAACATGGAGGAGAGGAAAACACCCCATGTGGAGGAAACCTGTGGGGAACCAAGGTTACTGGGTTAGCCTTCCTTTCAGGTTTAGAATTAAGAGGCTAGCTGTTGATAAGCTTGGTGAAGTTCTGCATTTGGTTCTCTGATATATGTTTCAAAGCAGGACAATGTCCAGTGACCCATGGCTTGATTATGTGAGCCAGAATTGTCTTTAGGAATGATGAGATGGCTGCTCCTATTCTAAATGGATGGCAAGAAAGGAAAAGGCATCAAGACCCAGGTGAGACAGTAGTGTTCTGACATGGAGGGTGAACCAGGACATAGTCACGATGGAGTAGGATTCATAGTACAGAAGAGGATGAACAAAGTTAGGATGTCTGTCTGAGGATTGCATCAAATTCGAAATTTGAATAGGGCACTAGGTAGAGTTTGTTGCAAAATAGAGACATGGGCTCCTCTGTGATTCTGTCAGTTTTAGAACTGGGAAGGTGAGGATGAACTGGTCCGCAGATACTTTCTGTAATCAGTTATTAGAAGGATGGATGGTTGGCTCGAAGATGTAGATTCTCCAGGTCATAAAAAATCCAAAGAAGGCTAGAGTTATAGCAACTTGTAGCTTAAAGTCAGCAAAGGGTTCAAAGAAATCAGTACTTAGGAGAAGCATTAAATGAGAACAGAGGCCATAATCTATGGGTTTCCTTGCTGAAGTTTCTGGAGGAGTCTCTTTTCTTAGATCTTGCAAGAAGGTTTTGATTGCTGGATTAGATACATACAAGATTGGTTTGTCAGGATAATAGGACACCAAGGAGGACTGGATACTAGACATATATTGTTCTCTTGCTGTGGCTGACAGATGAAGGTGTGAGAACAGATAAATGTAAAGCTCAAAAATGAAAGAGGTGGACTGTGGAAAGGGTCCAGGTTTTGAAAGATGCAGCAGGTAGTTCTTCAAAGCTGTTTTGCACAGGGCTTGAGGTGATGAGGGTAAGGAGTTCCATATAGAAAGTGAGGCATAACTGACAAATGATGTTATGTCATTTGCAGCTCCCAATAATGATGGTGGGAGAGTCATTTCCTGATTGGTTTGTGAGAAGGCAGCTCTGACTTGCAGAACATGAAATTGTGAGACAATCCACTAAGAAATTAGAAGGACCAGGAATATATACACATGGATAGATAAAAGGTACAGCAGAGATGTCCAAGTTAATCATCTCAGGAAGTTCATTACAGAATGAGAGGAAAAACACTCTTTCTTTATGATGACCACAACTGCTTGGTTGTCTGTGTATATTTTTATTACTTAATTGTTCCATGTGTGTCCCCAGTTAAGTGGTTCTCAACAGTAGGGTAGGTTTCAAACAAAGCTGAAGTTGAGTGGAAGTCGGGAAGATGATTCATTTCTGGAGGCCTGGCACAGGCAAATCAAGAAGTTCTATGAATAGCAGCAAAACCAAATGACGGAACAGCAGATTTGAGGGAGACAGATCCTTACAGAATATGGATATTTTGTTCCATTCTAATAAAAGAGAGACCACATAGCGAGGTTTGATCATGTGACAGCAGAGATGGTTATAAGATGAGCCAAGGTATGACTTCATGAGCTAGAATGAGAAGATAGCATGTGAAACTCCAGCCCTGTAGTATGATTCTCACAGCAGAAGTGAGACAGCCCAAGAGAGAAAGAAGTTCTCTTTTATTACAAGATTGTTTTATAGAAATGGTTGAAACCAAGTTCAAAATTTTTTGTAATTTATCCCGAGAAAGATGACCCTCCATTTTTAGGGTGTCTCATTAGATGCCTAGGAACTCTAGGGCATTAACTGATCCTTCTGTTTTGTCATCTGCCAGTATAACATTAAGTGAGCACAATAAGCACCGAGAGCAAGTGATGCATGTGGCTGGAGGAGACTGCAGCATATCGACGAGAAAAAAATCATCCAAAAGATGTAACATGAATGGTCATCCAAAGACAGTCAAAGTATCCAACACAAAGAACTAGAAAATATATGAGGACTACTTTTACACCTGAAAACAGGCGTACAGTGAAGTAGTACTGGTTTCTCCAGGAAATTACATAAATGCACTATAGAGATGGATGATTAGGTAACACTTTGAAGGCATCTGTGAAATCTGCTTTTGTTAACCAGTCACTGTGACCAACAAGTTTAATAAATTCAACAGCATCATCAATTTGCGCATAGGAAAGTGAATTATCATCAAAAGGGGTTAGGGAATTGATGCTCGGATCTGTTATTACTGTATATGTGGAACTACTAGGTAAATGATCAGACATTTCTTTTCTGAATACTTTTGGGTGGCTATACAACTAGGACTTATTTGGAGAAATAAAAAGGGGAGCTGCAAAGGGACTGATGATGACCTTTTAATCAGTTCTTTTGCCAGAGGTATTAAAAATGTGAGGTTCAACTCTAGCAGATAAGGTTGGGGCAATGAACAGAAGTAGAGGGGATTGCATGAAGTGCTGTCAGGAGCTGCCCAAAAAATACACAAATTGAACTTTGATATGTAAGCAGCCATCTTTGCCAAAAAGATTTGACATAATCATAGAAATGAGTACCATCATATTGAATTGCAGGATCAACAACAAGGTAAAGGTAGGAGTCTAGTTTTCACATCAATGAAAATGAATCACGTACAATTTCATGGTAGATGAGAAGGAAGCAATGACTTCTGCTATATATGATTTCCTTAGCAGCTGTGGGTGATGGCCTTTCATACTACAGAATGATCAATGCAGAAAATGATCCTGTTTTCTATTAGGAGTGCGGCAATTCTCCAAAAAGGGACATATTTTTGGAGTTTAATGTACCCACCCTATACACACCCACATGTGCATTTAGATGAGGTATGATGTAGAGCTGTCAAGTCGAGCCATAAGCCTGTAGGTGAGGTTAAACAATGGTACCCAGAATGAGAAAGTGTCGTTTTTTGCACAGTTCCAGAAACACTGCAACATGACTACAACTCCATTTTTTCTTGTTTAAGTTCATTTCAACATCTTAATGTGATGTTTATTGGTCAAAGCCACAAAATGACAATGTATTAAAAGAGTTTTATTGATTTTGCATTGGCTAGTATTTTTTTCAGACATGATGAAGCTGATTAGCATATGGCAAAAATGGTGAATATCAACATTTTGCAATATACTAAAATGTTTTCACATCACAGATTCTTAATTGTCAAAGTGTCTAGCAAGTAATTATAATAGTTTTCTATATTTTCAATTGAAATGTGCTGCCCAGATCAGTCTCACACTGAAGGTTATGCACCAGTAGCAGTAGATTGTGGCGTACCCATAGTTTGTACTGCATAGTGGGTAGATATAAATGCACATGAATTCCTAATGTAATGCTTCTCTATTTGTAAGCTTTTGTACATACGACGTAGCATCTAGTCTGCCTGGTAGGAAGGTATTAATTTGTAATTGCCTATGCATGCAGTACTAGCCTATGAAATATTCTAGAAACTATCTTTTTAATTCAGAGACACTTATGCACAGATCAGTATTAGTGTTAGTGTGTGAGATGACAATAGACAGCTTCATATCAGGCTTCAATCAAAGTGCTCACTAAACAAAAATGGCAGTTTTGATACTAACATATAGATATAATTTACATCTTATTTAGTACAAGTCTGTATACTTGTAAAAAATGGAAAATGTTGGGGGGCGGTGGTAATGCTAACAACATACTTTTTGAATTTTACCTCCACAGGGAAGTTACAGTATATGAAGACACAGAGGATACAAGCCCCTTAAAGCTTACATCAAAGAGAAACAGAATCTCCACAAACTTTGGTGTTATTTGTCAAGAAAATCAACAGAATGCAAAATTGTAAAAAGCCACCAATGCTGGGCAGAATTCTGTGATGCTGGCAGCAGAAGCCATGAGATATGAATTGTATTGGTGGCTACTGGATGAATTTTCTAGTTTACATGATGTGCCACCAATACTCTATCACAGGAGTTGCTTTCAGAAATACACAAGCAAGTCGAATTTGGCACATGTCACAGGTGTATTCAACCCAGGAAAGAAAACAGCCTCTGAATCCGATCAGACAGCATCATGTTCACCTGCTTCTATAGCCATCAGATCATGCACGTCCTCCAGCAGTTGGTCCTGTTGCACTGTTTGCTTGAGAAAAACACACAAGAAAGACAAGAAACTTCATACAATTGAAACATTTGAGAGAGCAGCCAATCTAAGAGAGGCTGCCCTTCAAAGAGGAGATGATGACATGTTGCGCACAACATCTGAGGAAGACTTGATTGCTCAGGATGCAGTTTATCACTCAACATGCCTTTCTTCCTACTTGAGTCATTTTACAGCATTGCATGTTATCAGCTGATTGAAGAGATAGACAATGATTTTATGTACAAGAAGGCTCTTCTCCTGTCCAAGCTGCTACAAAGATATAAAGCCCTACTTTCCTCAGTTGTAGAAACTGAAAGCTATTTCAGTAGCAAATTACAGGCAAGATTAGAAAAATACCATGGTTCTGAAATTTCATTTCATGCACAGCATGGTCAAGTCAAGCCTATCATTGTTCTATGCAGCAGAATAACATTAGCTGATGCTATTCAAGCTGCTAGTGATCGGAAGCAGGAACGTATGTTTTGTGGATGTTCTCCTGACAAGTGAGCCTGATGAACAGCTTTCAAATGAACAAGTGGTTTGTATAATGCCACTTCAATCCTTCAGTCTGAAATAGCAAAAATGAAACCCTCAGAATATTATCCAAAAGCCAGGGGATTGTAGTTTACAGAGGTCAACTACTTTCATGCCCCAGTTGATGCAGGAGTTTGTCCTTTGGTTGATAGATGAAGAGGCATATAATTCACCCAGCAATGAGTATCATCCTTCAGAAGACATTCAAAGAAGGTGCCTCCCAGTTGAGGAGTGCATAGTATTTAACAGTCCCAAAAGTGTCACACCACTGCACATAAGCCTTGCTGCAGAGCTACACCATGAGTTTCGGTGTCACAATTTAATTGACATACTACATCTTGATGGATTCTGCATCAATTATGATGCACTGAGGCAGTTCATGACTAGTGCTGCAGAAACTGATGTAGAAAGAATCCAAGGAGGTGTGTTCATACCAAATGGAATTGTATCACTTCATGCTGGTGGAAATCTCAGACTGTTTTTTTTTTCAAGCAAAAACTGTTCCCCTGCATATGTTTAGTAGTGTAATTAATCATTACTTTAAGAGGCTGTATTAATGCACTGTCTTGTTTCTGTAAGCTTTAAATTCTCCCAAGTAACCTTAAGGGGCTAGGTGTTGTGTTTGGTTCTTGCAAGCTTTTAAATAGTGTAATTAGTCACTACTTTAAGAGGCTGTATTAGTGCACTGTCTTGTTTCTGTAAGCTTTAAATTTCTCTCGAGTAACCTTAAGGGGCTAGGCATTGTGTTTTCTATAAGAAGATATTGCATGCAACTGAAACAAGAGCTCAGACCTTAAAAAAGAAATCGGGGCATAGTTTCAACAAAAAAAAGGGCAATTTTAACCAGAAGATACATCGCAATTTCAGCTGTATTGCATGCAACTGAAACAAGAGCTCAGACCTTAAAAAAGAATTGGGGCATAGTTTCAACAAAAAAAAGGGGCAATTTTAACCAGAAGGCACATTGCGTTACAGTTGTTAGCTATTAGCACTGTTGCGACTACCTAGCAAGGCTGGATATAATCAGCAGCTCAGAACAAGGAATCGGGGAAATTTCTAAGCAAAAGAAGTATATCTAACTAGCAGGGAACATTTTAAAAGTTAAGCTCCGACCCTCCTGCTGGACTATAAGTTAAATTCCTTCTCCTCTTCTCTTCCACAGAGGATCGCAAGGGTAGGGGACTGCTTCCCTCCCCCTGTTACCCCCCACAAGGTTGTGAGGGCCATTCTGTGAAAGCCTTCCCCAGGACACGTTGGAACCCCCCCCCCGAAGCTGAATCAGGTACGAGGAGATGGGTTGAGCCGCTCGGCGACAGGACCGGAGTCTTTGTTTAAACTTTGGCGCCAAACAAATAATTGAACTTGCAGCTGAGCTTCAAGCTACTGTGCTGCTGTGATTCTGGCCCCGCCGCCCCCACCACCACCCTTGGTCGGCACTCAAATTTATAGGTAGCTGAGAGGTCAGGTGACACGCCAAAACCTATCAGCCCACTTTCAGATCTGCAGGTTATCAGATCCCTCCAGCAGAGGCTGCTACACCGAATTTCCAGCTGGCTACTGCAAATTCTATCTACAAACATGATCCTATACCTAATTGCAATGTTAACCATTGTTATTCCTCTTGCATCTCTACCCCCATCAAACAAGCCCCTAAATGACCCTGACCTCCTCCACTCTTGCTCATTATCACCTCTCCCTCACCCTCTACCAACCCTCACAGAGCACCAGTTTCACACACCCACCCAAACATGGACTATAAGCTCCTCTTCCATCCCCCTCTTTCCCCCTGCACCTATCTGCCCTACGCAACATAGTAGCATCGGTCTCCCTCCACACCCCACAAATCTTCCATCCCAAGCTTAAGTCCAGAAACAAATGGCACTCCGCCATATGTTACTTCACCCTGCTGCTTCTCTTGGCGGGGATGTTGAAACCAACCCTGGCCCACCGTCCAACCCCACCCCCAAACCCTACCAAAGGGACTGAGCCTAATTCACCTTCACATCCACAGCTTACTGAATAAAGTTCTGGAGCTGCAAATCACTGCCCAAACCCTCCGACCTGACATTTGTATTATATCCGAAACATGGCTGAAACCTCACCATAATGACTCAGAAATAGCTATCCCTGGCTATACAGTAATTAGGCAGGACAGACATGGCAATAAGAAAGGCGGCGGAATAGCCATGTACATATTAAACGGTTTCCATTTCATCCCTGTCCAGCTCCCTGGACATACTCCCCAAATAGAAACTAAGATGATTAAACTAGTTGTGCCGTACACTTCCCTGGTATACGTGGCAGGGATATATTGTGCCCCTGCTACACCTGCACCTATCATCATAGACCACCTAGCTACTCTTAAAGCTACGGCTGTTGCCGGTGAGCTCTACATCCTCAGAGACTTTAACTACAACTGGTTAGCAAAAGACTGCTCCAAACTATGCAGTCAGATACAATCCCTAAACCTCTCCCAACAAATAGAGCAACCCACCCGCATAAACCCAAAAACACAAAACCACTCTCTCCTGGACTGGGCTCTCACAACACACCCTCACAGGATAATTAAAGCTGGCCTCCTACCTGATTCCCTGAGTGATCACCATATGGTCTATATGATTAGAAAGGTGCGCAGACCTACAAACCACCACCCCCCCAGGACAATCCTTACGCGAGCATACAAATCCCTCTGCCTCCACTCCTTACTAAATGACCTCGCCCTTGTCGACTGGTCATTCATTCAACTGGCGCCCTCTATCGACCATGCTTTTGACAAGTTCAAAAGCCAAGTTCTTGCGGTATGGGACTACCACACCCCCCTAAGAAACAAAAGGGTCAGGGAAACCCATTTCCCCTGGGTATCTGCCAACATAATCTGCAGATGTCATGCTAGGGACCAGGCCTGGAAAAAACACAGGCAAACAGGCTCCCCTGAATCCCTGCAGCATTACCGAACCCCCCGTAATAACTGCACAAAAGTCATAAGACAGGCGAAAAAGAACTACTTCCGGGCAGTTCTCTCCTCTAACCTTAGCCACCCTTCCAAATTCTGGAAATCCATTAAAACCCTGCTCACTCCCCCTGTCCAGCCACCCACTGCTACCCTAAACATACAGGGCAACAATGTATCAGCCCCCAGTGAAGTTGCTTCAGCTTTCAACACCTTTTTTACCAACTGTGCTACATCTCTCCTAACAAGCCAACAATTCACCATACCCACACCCGGCCCTTTCGCGATACCCCAGCATACCCCCCACGCCTCTACGTTCTCTTTCCGTCCAGTCTCCACAGCAGAAGTGCTAGGCACCCTACGCTCCCTTGACCCCAACAACGGCAAGTGCCCTTTAGGACTGGACACCAAACTCCTGTTCCTATCAGTCCCTGCCATTGCCACCCCCCTAGCTGACCTCTTGAACCGCTTTTTCACCTCAGCACAAATTCCAGCAGCATGGAAAGAGGCAGTAGTCATCCTACTACCAAAGGGTGGTGATCCATCTGCTCCCGGAAACTACCACCCTATCTCCCTTCTACCTGTTCTGGCCAAGCTACAGGAACACCTAGCCCTCTCTCAACTCACACATTTCCTCAAATCTACCTCCTTCTTCACCCCTTATCAGTTGGGGTTTCGGAAATCTCACTCCACCATCACAGTGCTCCTAAGACTCTCAAACGACATTTCCTCAGGTATGGACAAGGGGCATATCACCTCGGCCATATTCATAGACCTGGCCAAAGCATTTGATACCGTATCCCACCCTAAGCTGATCACAAAACTGCAAGACAAAGGCCATTCTTATCTAGCCATCAGCTGGTTCCAAGCCTACCTGACAGGTAGAAAACAGGCAGTAAAAATTGGCTGTCATGTATCCACCTCACTCCCAGTCACCATGGGGGTCCCCCAAGGCTCTGTCCTAGGTCCCCTACTCTTTTCCATATTTTTAAATGATCTACCACAGGCCTGCTCCAACTCAGCTATACAAATGTATGCAGATGATACCATACTGTACGCCTCCGGGCCCCTCAGTCGAGCTCACAAACTCAACCCTCCAACAGGATTTTGATGCCATTCAATCATGGCTCAGGCCCAATCAACTTGTCCTAAATGCAAAGAAAACCATCTCCCTAACCTTCGGCACACAGCCTTGAATCTCCTGGCTAGCTGCCCCCCTGCTTTCCATACTCTGGAAGGATCCACCTTGGAATCCTGCACCTCCTTCAGGTACCTGGGTGTATGGCTCGATCGTCACCTAGACTTCTCCATCCACATTGACTCTCTACAGAAAAAACTACACCCCAAACTAGGCACACTATACCACAATAAAGGCTGCCTACCAACCACAGTCAGGAGGGAATTAGTGCAGAAAATGATTCTCCCTATATTTGACTATGGTGACATGGTCTACAGCGCAGCCCCCTCATCTACCCTGGCCAGCTTGGACTCCCTCTTTCATTCTTTCTGTCGGTTCATCCTGGATTGTCCCCCCACTACCCATCATTGCGACCTATACAGCGCCCTTGCCCTTCCCTCACTGGAGTCTCGACATCAACTGCATTGCGTTAATCTCATAGGTAAATACTGGACCAATTTCCTCCCCCATCTCCGCTTCATCCTGTCAACACAACCCCCTCCGCCATACTTCCTCAGAGGCTCAGACTCAAAGCAACTCCACATCCCTTTCATGCACACATCGAAGGGCCAATCTGCCTTCAAACATTGTCTGTCCAAACTCTGGAATAACCTACCAATAGATATTAGGCTGTCCCCCACCCCAAGGCTCCTTAAGCCGCTCCTACATGACCACTTCTCAGATATATGCAACTGCAACCTACAACCCAGACCTACCACCAAGAGGCATCTAAAAGTGCCTTAAATTGCATAAATTCCCAGAATCCTACTGAATTTACTGCATATCTACTGCTTCTGCTTGTTTTACCCTGCGGTCATAGGCCGAATTATGGCATAGCAAACTATGCACTCTGTGGTCTTAGGGCTGTACTTTGTATGGCACTACATATGCTCAGTCCAGCCTGTACCTATTCTGGACTTGTTGTTAATTCACCCTGTATGTATCCACTCTGAATCTGTTGTCATACCATTGTATTGTTTTAAATCTGTTGGATTCTATGTAAACGACCCAGGTCGCATCTGGAAACGAGCGGTCCCCGCTCAGTATGCTTATCTGGTAAATCTCTTAAATAAATAAATAATAATAAAAAAATAAAGGAGATGATAATATAGACATCAACATAGAGACTATTGATGGAAAGAATACCTTCCATTCATGGCTAGAGCTGTATTTCAAGAACAGTCTGCAGAAAATCCAGCATCACAAGAAATATTACTGAAGTTTGGGAAAGAAAAGTCACTTACTCTCCCCAGGCAATCAGAGTTTCTTATGCAGTGTGTAGCATTTGAAGAACATAGAACAGGTCCAGAACTGACTGGCCATAAAAAAGTACTTGAGAAAATAAACTTATGTCACTTACAAGTGAAACCTGTCTGAGATCTCTCCTGGTGTCTTTTAAGACTAGTACCTTGTGATTTCCTACCAGTACCAAATGATGTTGATATTGTTCACACAAGTTTGCCACAAAGGAGAGTACCTAAATAGCAGTTGCATATGCACTTATTGTAGATGCCAAACCAGCTGACATGGCCACAGTCTATTCTAAAATGCTGAAATATAAGGAAAGGTCAGCAGCTTTAGGTCAGCAGCATGCCATTCAGACCATGGATCAGCAGCTATACTGTTGCTCAGCCAGTAAAATGGACTCTCCCAAATGAACTTGGTACCAATGTGATTTGCCTGGGTGATTTTCATATCCTGTGTTGTTTTATTGCATGCATTGGGAAATTTTGGGGAGATGCAGGATTGCTAGGCCTTCTTGTTGATTCTGATGTGTATGCAGTTTGTACTGCAGATCAAAAGCTTGCTGGTAAGCAATTCAACCATGCTCTACATGGCTTGACTCTAACATTTGAGGCCCTCAGTGCTCTGAAACTTTCTTCATTTATTAAATGGTGTGAGCAGGGAGGTGGTACTCATGGAGTTTCAACATCTGTCTGGCAAATGTTGGTTGACACTCAAAAGGTATTCAAGTCTGAAGACATTGAGTCCTTACAGCATGACATTAAAGAGCTTAATGATGCTCTAACTCAGCATATGCTACCACAACTGGAGGACTTTCAGACATGGGGGTATGTCCAGTCTCCTACATTCAAGTTCTGTGGTAATTTTCTCCAGGTTATGCAGGTACTACTTCTAAATGTCTGTGCAGAGCGAAAGGGGGTTTGGAAATTTCACCTACACACTCGGCGTCCCATGCCTCCATACTTCTTTGCTGCAAACAGGTCCAACTATGTCAGGTGGATTCCAATCTACATTCTTGATATGCTAAATCTCCCTGAAGAAGTACACAGTGCCTTTGAATCTGGGGAATTTGCTGTGCATCAGACTCCTGGTTCTCTCAATGAAATTTGGAGTGACATGGAAACAGAGAAAACTATCATCAAAGACTCAAAGGGCAGCAGTGGGATTGTAGGACTGACAAGAAAGAAGCCACCCCTTGTCAAATGGACCTTCACAAGACATGTCCTGAGTGAATATATGCAAAACCTATGAGAGAAAGAAGTGGCCTGTCAACTAGTAGTGAAGACAAAGTCCACAAACAAGTCCTTGTCTCTGCACTGAAGAGGGATAAAGAGTGTGTTACAGCCCTTGTCAACCATGTCATCAACAATATGACAAACCCATTTGACCTTTAATCACATTCAGATGTGCTTATCAACATATCTACTGGACTGCATGTAACATCAGATGTACAAGAGTCTCTACTGAAAATAACAGATGTTGGTGAAGAACAAAAGGAAAGATTTATGAGAGATGCACTTGATTCTGATGGGACATGGAGCTTCTTCAGCCCCGTCAAGAAATCTGACATCAAAACATTTGCTGACATGGCCAAGAAGACCAAATTTAAGTCTGGCATGGGAGGAACAATCACAGCAGCTATCAGTCCAGAAATTGTTTTCCACAGAGTCCTGTCCTTAGCAAGATGCAGAGACGATGTTTCAATGGAAACTGTTCTTAGTCACCCAATAGGACCTGTGCCTATGTCCCTCTTCCATGCTGATGGAACAATGAGAAAAACAGACAAAGCTGAATTAGGGCATCAGCTGGAAGCTGAAACTGAAAGCATCCATGAGCTACGAGGATACAACAAAGAAACTACAGTGTACATCAGAGGTGCCATGGCTGTCATTCAAATGATGGCTGGAGACAAACTCCACACACTCAATGAACTGGCTGCTGAGTACTTGAGGCAGGTCCTAAAATGATTTGACAAAGTTAGTTCTGTAATCAAAGTCTTTGACAGATATGACAACAGTAACTCTGTGAAAGCTGCAGAAAGACAGCGCTTTGCTAGGATCTAAGACTGGATGTAAGCAATATCAGGTGATTGTACAATATCAGGTGAGCTGTACAGACAGCTAGTGAGACCCCATCTGGAGTTCTGCGAGCAGTTCTGGAAACCCAATCTCCTCAAAGACATAGACAAGATGGAGGCAGTCCAGGTGAGGGCAACTAAAATGGTGCAGAGTCTGCACCAGAAGACATATGAAGAGAGACTTAAGGAACTTAATATGTATACCCTCAAGAAAAGGCGGAAGAGGGGGGACATGATAGAAACTTTCAAGTACCTCAAGGGAATCAACAAAGTCCAAGAGGGTAGCATCTTTCAGAAAAAGAGGTGTGCAAGAACAAGGGGGCACAATATGAAGATTGAGGGGGGATGGCTCAGAGGTAATGTGGGAAAGTATTTTTTCAAGGAGAGGGTTGTGGATGCATGGAACAGCCTTCTTGAGGAGGTTGTGGAGTCAAAAACAGTGGTGGATTTCAAGAATGCATGGGACAGTCATAAGGTAATTCTAGGGGGTGGGGGTAGGAAGAAGTAGGCTGTTGGTTAACTAGGATCTGCAGCTTATCCATTAGGTAGGGAAATGGGCAGACTGGGTGGGCCAAGCGCTCCTTATCTGCTGTAAAATTCTATGTTTCTATGGTGGATGCCCTGTGCCTCCATGGAAAAAGTTTCTAAATGTAGCATCCAACAAGCAGTCACTTGCAAAATTCCTTTGTGAATATATGGTTTAAAATGCAACTGACAGTGTAAAAGCACACCCAACACAAACACTCCTTCTTGCTGGAGGCTTTTCCAATGGAGAAGTAGCAAAGTCCATTACCAGTAGAGGTGTTGAAGAAGCCCAAGACTTGTACAGTACTCAAGAGGAAGTGGACACAAGGATGCTTCTACATGCTATATGTGCCAATATGGCTTTTGGGTCTCTTGGTATCAAAGGAACCATAGTAATTTGGTCACTTGATGCAGATGTTTTGGTCCTTGCTGTTCACTACTTTCCAAAAATGGAACACATAGATAACATGTGTATGGAAACAGGCACCATTACCACCATAACTGACAAGCGTTGCTTCATACCTGTGCATGCAATTTGTGATGCATTCACTCCTGACTTCTGCAACACACTTCCTGCTGTATATGCAGTAACAGGATGTGACTCTATCATCCCTATTTGGTATTGGGGAAAAATCTGTGTTTAATGTTGTCAAAACAAAGGGAGCTTACTGCTTCATAGATCTCATCAAATTGGGTGAGAGTGATGAACAAGCCGCAATTTCTGCAGCAAGGAAGTTAATAGCGGTGCTGTATGACCAGAGCGAGAGAAAAAAGAAGACCCACAGAGACCTGAATTGCTTCAATCTAGCCATCAAAAAGGACAAGTCACTGGCCAAACTCCCACCATGTGAAGACAGTTTTGAAGAGCATCTTGGCAAACAAAGATTTGGATGTCTTCACACATAGGTAAACCAGATATTGGATCACCATTGCAACAAGAATGGAAAAATGTGAATGATGAACTACTTCCTGCATTCTTCAAGGGCCCAATGGCATCTGACCTTCTACTAGACCTTATTTGTGCCTGTACCAGTAGGGGTCGCTGCACAATCAACTGTGTTTGTTGTCAGAACAATCTTGCCTGCACAGAACTGTGTACATGCCAAGGCAATGAAGACTGTGGTAACCCATGCACTCTCGAGGGACAGCATGATGATGAGCAAAATGATGATGATGTTGACTAGAAATGTTACCAGCACTATCACATTTCAGTGATACCTGTACAAATTTATTATCAGATTTTTTTGTTTGCCCTTTAGATTGTTGTTGTGATGCTTTGAGGTCACAAAGAAATCTATTTTATGTCTTGAAATAATACACAGAGTCATTAAACTAACAGAAATGAATGCAAATATTTCAAAGTAGTCATTCTAACATGTTGAGGGTGTCATTGTTTAGCCCCATTGCTATGGTAATGGCACCACTTGGAAGCTCCACATCATACCTCATAATAATCTTTCAAATGATGTATGATGTGCGTGTGTGTAGAGAGGGTACATTAAGTTGACCAAATTGGTGGTGTCTGCCGGTCACCTATATAGATTCACAAGATAGCTAGAGGAAGGGCCACAAGATTAACGTCTTTCTCTTCAATAATGACCTTCTTGACATGATCTGGAACCAGACAGGTGGGACAAGCAATAGCTGGTAACTGAGCCAGAAAAGTGGGAGTACCCAAGACAGATGTAGCTGGTATAAACACGAAAACTTGTTGATGGACCTGATGAAAAAGATAAAAATAAAGGTGCCAGTGAAGCTGTAACATCTGGCTGAGATATTGAAGGAGCTCCTTGAACACTTAGGAGAGCTGGTGCTGGTTCCAGTTCTTGTGATCCAGATGGTCTAGATTCTAAGGTAGGTACTCTGGAGTCTAGGTTTGAAATCAAGGAGTTGACATGAAGTAACAAGTCACTCAGATCTGAAAACTGATGAAGGAGTTTGATCTAGTGTCCGAAGTTTTTTTAATACTTTAATTGAAGAAAATCAGACATACAACAGTAGAAGTGTCTTAATAACAATACAAAAATGTGACAATCCTCATTTTACAATGTATAAACTGCTACTAGGCCCTGTAAACTTACTAATACAAACCATAAATCCTGTCTATACACATTCAAACTAATAACGTATGTTACTGATTAATAGAAAAATAACACAATACCGACAGTAAACATTTTTGACCTCGAAATACTGTAACACTGTAACTGTCAGAATTAATAGCAACAACCGTGGCACATATGGTGGGAGAAATCATATAGTAAATGGAATAACCTTACTTAAAGGAGTAGTACACCTTATCTTTTGAATGCTATTTGTTTCTTTGCCAACAGACAACTTTTTCTGTGTAGCTGTTGGGGACTGTGTTTGCTTCAGTTTATTTTCACTGTTCATACCAGTCCCTGTAACTATCTCGGGGGTCTCCATTTTCTGGTTGTTAAAATCTAATTGTTCCTTGGAGCTGCATTAGCATATGGAAACATGATGTGTCAGTACCCTTTAGACTCCACAGTATGCCTGTCTGCTTACTTAGAATTCAACAAAACAAGTTGCAGCAAGGTGTGGAATACCACATTTACCTTCAATTAACTTTACAAACTGTCTTAGATGTAATGCAAGGGTTTATTTCCTTTAAATTGCATTAAATATGAGTATTTCTAAAGAGTTTCTTCAGTTTATGTGTACTTTCAACATAGAGATACATGGTGTAAATGGGTGCTGTGACATTATGTTCTCATATGCTAAGTTCTCAAAGGAATCCAGCTTGCCAGTCCCTGAGTCCCTTGAAATGTGCTACTGTGCATATCCCTTTGGCTTCCCACTTCACCCAGAACACAGGCTGGCTTTAAATGGTAATATGGGGGTTTGTACCAGATGGATTCCACCTTGTCAAGATGGTGGGCATGCCAGTTATGTTGCTTGGTGAGTGTGTGCCAAGTCTGATTGGAGCATTTAGCTGTTGGGGATGCCTGAGTTCTGTGATTTGCTCTGCGTGCCCATTGAGGACCAAGAGCAATATGTTTCTCCAGCATGAGTCACACTGGTTGCCCAGAATCCCCATTTTCTTGCCCAGAATCCCCATTTTCCAACTATAGGAAATCTTGTGTGATATCTGTTGCTTGATGATATGCCCAAAGCCAAGGCAATGACTAGGCCGTGCATACCCCCAGAGCCCTCAGCTTTTGCTTACTAAAGAAGTTTTTTTTTTTTCCCCCAAGGGAGAAAGGAAGGAAGTAGTTGTTCCAGTCATTGGAAAAAGGTTTTGGGGAGTGGAATGGGTAGACTATTCAACAGAAATAATATTTTTGGAAAGCCATCATTTTATATGTGGTTATTTTGCCCCCAAATGTTAATCAGAGCTTCCACCATCAATTAAAGTTGACTTTCAGGTTGGAAAGGAATGGAGAAAAGTATAAATCTATGAGATCTTTCAGATTTGTGGAAAGCCAAATGCCCAGGTAATTGATCTGCCGCCAGTTAAGTCCCAGATGATTTATAAGGGATTAATTTGCAGCCTTGTTCAGGGAGAGAACCTCAGTTTTGGTTCAGTTACCTTTAAGGCCCAAAAGGATTTAAAACTATTCAGGATGGAGAGTACTGCCGGCACTGATAAGGTAGGATTAGACAAAGTTAATAGGATATCATCCACAAAGGGCAAACCATTTAATCTGCCCTTGCCCATACTGAATGCCTATAATTTCTGGACAATATCTCAGTTTACACAGGAGAGGCTCTGCTGCTATGAGGAAAAGTAGGGGTGAGAGAGGACAGCCTTGCCTAGTCACCCTCTGCAAATGTACTGGCTCTGGTGCAATGCCATTAGTTAGAATGTGTGCCTTTGGTAAGGAGTACAGAGTTTTAACGTACAATATATAAGTGGGACCAATGCCTATTTGGATGTTTGCCTGAAAGAGATCATGATTTTATGGAATCAAATGCTTTTTCCGTATCTATGCTCGCAAGTAAGCTTGGGCATTGACTTCTGGAGGTTACCCAGGTTGCATGTAGGAGTGCCCTGATATTGTCCATTACTGTTCGGCCCCTAACAAAGATCATTTGGTGGTGATTAATAGTAATAAGAGTACAGTAGTTTTGTTTATTTATGGTGCCCTTCCCTGGAGGCCCGGGATGCCATTACAAAGAGGAAATAGCACAACAGCATTCCCAATATATAATTGACAATACAATATCATAATCTAAAATGTAGCCCCTATATACTAATATAGCACTAAAAATAAAATAACAAACCATTCAAATAAACATTTTAAGTTTCTTTTTAAAGACTTCTGCCAAGGAAGCCTCCCTCACAGCCATCAGTAATGAATTCCACAGTACCGGACCTGCGACTTCGAAGGCTCTGCCCCTCCCCCCATGACATTTTAAGTCTGGCCTGGGGACAACCAGAAGGCCTTCCTCAGTAAAATGAAGAGGATGAATGGGAAGATAAGGATGCAGATGTTCACACAGGTAGCCCCAACCCAGCCCATGTAGGGCCTTATAGATTAGAAAACCAACCGTATAGAGATACACCATGTAACTGGAAGCCAGTGCAGTTCCCACAGCACAGGGGTATTGTGACTTGTCCTAGAAAGGCCAGTCAACAACCCTGCAAGCGTATTCTGTACCAGCTGCAGGCATCGCAGCATACCTCCACTGATCCCAAAGTAGAGGGCACTGCAGTAATCAAAGTGAGATGTCACAAATGCATGTACTAGAGATGGAAAGTACTCAGGGGGGATAAGGGAATGCATCCAACTAATATTTCTAATATGGTTGAATCCATGCTGAAAAATTGCCAACTCCTGAGCCTCAAATGAAAGCCCTTAGTCCAGAACGACAACCAGATTCTTTACATTTTGGGCCGCATCAAGCCTGACAGTACCAAAGCAGAGGCTTGATAGCCCCCCAAGACACAGCCAATCTGCCCCTACTACCCAACTCAATCACCAGTACTTCAGTTTTGTCCAGGCTGAGTCTCACCCACCTTGAAGACATCCAGCCTTGGATCTGAGCCAAATATTTGTTCATCACACCCACTGCTCCCCGGTCCTGGGGTTCAAAAGACAGAGTTGGGTATCATCTGCATAGCAGTCAAAGCCAACTCCATACTGCCAATGATCCTGCCCTGGGGCAGCATGTACACCAAGAACAACATGGGCAAAAGGACTGACCCTTGGAGTATACCACAGTCCCTTGGGAGCAATAAGAACTTGCCTATCACAACTCACTGAAACCTGCCTCTGCGGTAGGACTCAAAGCAGCTGATGACTTTGCCAGTGAGTCCCATGTACTCTCAGACATGGTCCAGCAACAGCCCATGTTCAACAGTGTTGATAACTGAGGAGAAATCCAGGAGAACAAGAATTGATCACTGTCCTCTATCTCTAGCCATGGGCAAATCATGCTGCACCCTGACCAGAGCAGTCTCTGAACTGAATTATGACGGAAACCCTGACTGGAGAGGCTGATATATGTTGAAGGTTGCCAGGTGAGTCTTTAGCCACAACACAACAACCTTCTCAATAACCTTGCCTAAAAAGGCAGGTTAGAGACAGGCCTGTAGTTCACCAGTACCTCTGGGTCCAAAGTAATTTTTATCAAAAGGGGCCTCACCAGTGCACTTGCACTTTTCAATTCAGCAGGGAAGACTCCCTCTGTGAAAAGGAACACCAAATAGTCCTGGAGAACATTGGTCCCAACTGCTCAGCACAGCCTACCAAGAGTTGCATTGGGCCAGGGTCCAGTTCACAGCATGTTGCTCGCTGCCCTAAGATCACCTTAATGACTTCCCCCATCGTTGCTGACTGAAACTCTCCCCATGACCACTGACCATCATTGTAACATCCAAAGAGACAGTTCATGGTATCTAGTGGTGCCCCCTCCCTCTGAGTCCAGTCCTGCTATTTGTTTATTTTTTTTTCCAATTGTTTAACCAGGAGTGGCACGCTAAGCTGAAAGCTTGTTTACAGGTGCGATCTGGGAGCATAGGGAAGTTAAGTGACTTGCTCAGGGTCACACACTATGCAAGTGGAACAAAAATGGATGAACTACAAATTATACTACATAAAGATAACACTGATATAGCCACGGTAACAGAAACCTGGTGGGATGATTCCTCAAATTGGTCTACAAATATAGCTGGGTATACTACCTATTTCAAGAACAGAACAGGAAAAAAAGGAGGAGGGGTAGCCCTATTTATAAAAAACAACATTAAATTTAAACCAATTAAGGATCAGATGGAAAATACAACTAGTGAAATAATTTGGATACAGTTAACAGGGGATAAACAACCCAAGTTACTCATTGGCCTTTGTTATAGACCACCAGACACAAAATTATTAGCACATCAGGACATTTTAAATAGCATAAACAGCAAATCAAATTATAATGAAACAATTTTATTGACTCCAATCTCCCCGGCCTAAACTGGAATGATGTTGAGGGTAGTAACAATCTGGAGAATTCCTTCTTGGATGTATGCCTTAAAAACGGTCTTTACCAACTAATTAATAAACCAACCAGGAAAAATCATATTTTGGATCTCCTCCTGACTGATATTCCTGACAAAATTAGTAATATCCAAATAAAAGAGCCAATTCTAAATACTGATCATATGACCATTACATTTGACACTAATATATACATAACACCTGAGCATGGAAAAACAGTCTTTAAAAACTACAACAAAGCAAACTTTGACCAATTAAATCAAGATCTCCTTCATTGGAATTGGGATAATGGGTCTACCTCACCAACCAAGCTCTGGATAAGAGTCAAAAATAAAATTTTAGAGCTAGAAACAAAACATGTTTCAAACAAGGCAGCCTATAATAAAAAGGGTAAAATCCCACTGTGGGTAACACCAAATATAATGAAATTATTAAAACAAAAAAAGAGGGCTTATAAAGCTATGAGAAAAGACAGTAAAGGAATAATGCCAGACAGGGTGGGAGTTATGCTGGGATAACATTCCACCTCGGGTGGTTGGGACCGAGGCCACCGGCCGAGGGCATCCAACACACGAGAAGGGATGTTATCCCAGCATAACTCCCACCATGTCAGGCATTATTCCTATTATACAATGGCTTGTTGTTTTATAACTAAAAAAATAATTTTAAAGAATGTTTTTATTAGTGTGTAAACATATTTTTGTTTCTTAAGAGAAAGAGGAGATTATCCTGGGGGTGCTCATCCATATCATCCAAACAATCAGCAGGGATGTTATGCCAGGATAACATCCCTGCTGTGACAGCCAACTAACCAATCAGAAGCCAGGATTCTTTCTTGCCATTGTATAATAGTGATTACAGTATAATAAATGGAGTTACAAGTCTGTTCTAAAGAACTGTAAAAATAAAATCAAACTGGAAAAGAAAAAGTTTGAGTTTAGATTAGCCTACAGAAATAACAGAGGTAAAAGTTTTTATTCTTACGTAAATAATAAAAAACAAACAGTAAGGACTATTGGGCCTCTGACTGTAAATTCTGTGGGGATAACGGCACCCCAGGGCATCGAAGAAGAATTTAACAAATTCTTTAGCTCTGTCTTTAATCCAAATAACAACACAAAAAGCACACCCCCTGGTAATAAAACTGAAGAGCATTTGTACATCTCAAAATCTGAGATCTTAAGTAACTTCAACAGTATTAATAACAAGCATTTGTCAATGCCGAATGTTGTCGCGTTGGCATTGCTTTGGTAGTGCAGTGTGGGAAAACATTTTGGGCAGGATGTGAAAAATGACAGCTGTACAGGAGGTGTAAAAAAATGCCAGTGTTGAAAATGTGGCATGTAAATATAGCAAATGTGCGAAGTTACAAGGGTGCGTGAGAAATGTGCAACGCACGCTTGGAAAACAGTCATTTTATGGGCGTTCAGCACCAAATTTTCAACATAGGCATTTTAGCACCTCTGCTCATGTACAGTGTCACTGTTATTTCCTCAAACTGTCCCATAAAGTGATTTCGCACAGCGACCGCACTATTCTGCACCGGAAGTGCGAAAACACATTTTGGGCAGAATATGTGAAATCACAGCTGTACTGTTCATCAATAAGTGTGGAAAAGTGACAGTGGTGAAAATCCAGAGTGAAAATATTAGAAATGCACGACGTTACGAGCGTGTGTGCAATATGCCAACGCACGCTCGTAACACAGTCATTTTATGGAGTATCATCACCAAATTTTTAACATAGGCATTTTAGAACCTCTGCTCATGAATTGTGTCACTGTCATTTTCATAATCTGGCATGAACACTGATTTCCCACAGCGACCGCGCTATTGTGTGCCGGAAGTGCGGAAACACATTTCAGGCAGGATGTGGAAAATGACAGCTGCACTGTTCACAAGGAGGTGTACAAAAATGACAATGTTGAAAATCTGGATTGAAAATATTGCAAATTCGCAAAGTTACGAGCCTGCGTAGCAACTGCGCAATGCACACTTGTAAAACAGTCATTTTTTGGATTTTTTCCGCCAAATTTGAAACATAGGCTTTTTGAGAGGCCACCTCATGAACACTGGCACTGTCACTTTGTTACTCGGTCCTGAAAGGTGATTTCACGCAGTGACTGCGATATGATCTTTCAGGGCCGATTAACGCCATGACAGTGATAGAATTCATGAGGAGTGGACCTAAAAACCCCTTATTGAAAATTTGGTGCCAAAATTCCAAAAAATGTCCGAGATATGCAGCAAAGTTGAAAAAACCCTATTCATTCCATTATACAGCTTACCGGCATTTCCTCAGTTCGCGGTCAGCTTTGAAGAGTGCAGACGTGTTCCCGGTCCACCGAAAATCATTGTGCCAGACTCCAGAGGTAAGTATGGGGTGTGGGGAGGTAGGGTGCGTGGTGAGTGGGTGCGGGATGTGGGAGGGGGGCCTGGGAGAGCTCCAAGGGACCATTTCCTTCTTTACAGGGGGGAAAAAAAAATAAAAGACATCGGGGGACCATTTTCATTTTTAATAGGTGCTTTGGCACCACTGGGGTGGGCTCCCAGCATGTCACCTGTCTGTGGGTGGGTAGGTGCTTTAGCCGATGTGGGATTGGGCACCTCCATTGGCAAACAAGGGAAGGGGGGGAACTGCAGGAGCTGAGAGGGATTGGGCACCCCCTCAGCTATGAAAATGGAAGGGAGGACCATATTATGCTGACCGGGAGTGGGCTCCCCTTTGGCAAAATTCAAGGGAGGGAGGGAGGGATACATGCCGATGGGGATTGGGCACCCTCGCCGGCAAAGAGAGGTGGGGTGGCGCATGATGCCAAGGGGGATTGGGAACCCCCTCGGCAATCAAAAATGGGGGTGTTACATAACGCTGATGGGGATTGGGCACCCCCGTTGGCACACAGTAAAGGAAGGGGGGTTGACAGGCAACAGCGGCAGTCACTGCCGCCATGTTGCCTGCACAGAGGGAGAGGCGTGCTGTGGTCATGCTGCCTGAGAGCTTCGCTCTCATTGCAGCAGACCTTTTGATAGATCTCTTGGCCTCATTAGCCAGGCAGGGTGTCAGCTCCTGTTGCTGGATGATTGGGGAATGCCAGACGCACCGACTGGTGTGTGCCCTGCATTCGCCCAACAGCGACCGCGGCTCCAAATCCCCACTACTCACAAGATGTTGGCTGCGCAAGCATGCCAACATAAAAATAAATCTACAGGTCCTGATAGATTGCACCCAAGACTACTTAGGGAGATCAGTGACTGGCTAGTGGAACCACTGTATAAAATGTTCAACATGTTTCTAATGTCACACAAGATTCCAAGCGACTGGAAGACTGCTTCCATTACCCGTACTTATCAAAAGGAAAGGACTGAATCCTGGCTCACGACCCTCCACCAGATCTGAACACCAACCTTTCCTGGTTCCGCGATGCCGGACTGCACAGGGACAAAGATCTTTTGCATACAGGGCCCCGACATGGTTCAATGCGCTTAGTCCACCTACTCTATCCTCAACCTTGCTTGAAGCTTTCAAATGCTTTCAAAAGCTCTATGCCCACCTCACCACCACTAGCAACTGTGATTGTGCTAGATAAAGACTACTACTCCTCATGTCCATCCTCACATCTGAGGCCTCTTCCTCCCTGACTAATGAACCCTCTGGTACCTCTACTACTTCCTGTCTCCCACCCAAACTCACTCCCCCCCTTTTTTCCTGTCCTCTCTCACTTACTCTCCCGCTCACCACCTTTCCCTCCTCTCTAGCCTCCTTTTGGCGCCTAATGATCACCCTCTCCCTGGAAGTTTCCTTAACCTCGAAATTGTCTACTCGCTTGAACCTGTTATAGCTTGTTTTTCTATGAAACTTAAAAACGTTACTGCCTTAAACTGTTAATTGCAAATTTATGATGTAACTTTCCTGTCTGGTTTTACCTGTAATGTGTATCATGCTTTGTTAAATGTTCTTTGTGACGTGGAACCTTTGTAAAAGAGCCGTGGCTCAAAGGTATTAATTCCTAGACTAATAAACTAAACTAAACTAAACTAAACAAGGAGACATCTCAAATTATAGACCCATCAGTTTGACCAGTGTTCTGGGTAAGACCTTAGAGTACCTATTGAAAATTAAACTAGAAGAAGATCTAAAAAACAAGGGATTAGTGGACTGAACTCAACACGGATTTAAGAACAACAGGTCCTGTCTGTCCAGAAACCTAGTCTTTTATGAATATATTAGCAAAACTCTGGAGAGTAATATACCAGTAGACGTTGTCTATCTGGATTTTTGTAAAGCTTTTGACAAAGTGCCCCAAGATACTTCAATAATTAAAATGAGAACACTGGGAATAAACAATACAAATACAAACTGGGTGGAGGAATGGTTAAATCATCACGCTTAGAGGGTATGTATTAGGGGATATATGTCAGACTCATGTCCGGTCAGTAGTGGAGTACCTCAGGGATCAGTATTAGGCCCAACATTGTTCTCCATTTTTATATCTGATCTTACTATTAATATAAATAGTTTTGCTATCAAGTTTGCAGATGACACTAAACTCGCAGCTCAGGTCAAAACTGAGGAGGATATCTTAAATCTCACAAATTATTTGAAAAAAACTGGAGGATTGGGCAGAAATAAATCACATGACTTTTAATAGCAATAAATGTATCATTATGCATTTAGGAACTGCTAATAAACACAACCAGTATACACTAAATGGTTATGTACTAACCCCAGTAGTACAGCAAACTGACCTGGGAATAATAATAACCTCTGACTTATCTTTTCACAGTCATTGCAACCATATTATTAATAGGGCCAATAGACTCACAGGCAGCATGAAAAGGAGTTTTGCATCAAGAGACTGGGGATGTATTTTGCCACTGTATAAGGCCACATCTGGTCTACTGCTCTCCCCTGTGGAGCCCATACCTCAGGAGAGATGTAAACAGATTGGAGGAGGTGCAAAGGAAAGTAACAAAACTCATCACAAACATGTATGAAAAAGGGTACAGTGTAAGACTAAACAAATTAAACCTGTATTCTTTGAAGCAACAGAGAACAAGAGGGGATCTCCTATTAATGTATAAAATCTTCTCTGACAGAGATTTAATGTCAGAGATGGGTATGTCACTTAGTATAAGAGATTGTGATCTTAGAAGCCACAAACACCAGCGGTCACTTACATATCCTAGAACCAACAAAAGGTGTTCTTATTATAACCAAAGAATTATTCCCCATCGGAATTCACTCCCCAGTTCAATAATAGAATCCCCTAATTGTACCAAATTTAAATAAAACATGGATTGCCACTTATTAAAAACTTTGGGATGTTGTACCAGCCTGGCTGGAGATATACATATAGGGGCCATGGCCTTCTGTATGTCTACCTTTCTTAGTATGAATCTTAGTAAGTGGAGGCTGTGGGATTCAAACCCAGGTCTCCAGATTTGCAGCTCAGAGCCTTAAACTACTGCGTTATACTGCCTTAAATAAAGAAATATCCCTGGCATCCAATGGTGTCCCCCTCCCTCTGATCCCAGTCCCAGTAAGTTCACTATTTTCCCTGGTATCCAGTGATCCCTCCCCACATCCAATCCCAGTCCCAGTAAATTCACTATTTTCCCTGGTGTACAGTGGTCTCTCCCCACACCCAGTCCCTGTCTTGGGAACACCCCCTTCCCAGTTTGCCAGTGCCCCCCCAGACAGCCATACTGCCCTTAGCCAGGGAGTAGCAAAGATGTCCAGCACCCCCCCAACAAAGCTCCATCCCAAACCATGAACAGCGTCCACCTAGCCCATACCCAGTTGGTGGCTAGTGGCACGTTCTTACCCACGGCACTGACACCCACCCCCCAGTCCCCTACATGACCATCTGTGTCGCAGTTCAATGATGACAAATAGCACAGCCCAGCTCACACCACCTAGGCCGCCTGGCATCTATCTGTAGCAGGGACTATGGCTTATATATAGAACATGATGACTGTGCCAGTATTTAGGTCCCTGCCCCCTGATTTGCATAGCTTTGCCTTGTGCACCCCTACATAGTTTGCTTGGGCACAAACCCTGTTTGCCTGTGCGAACCTGGCTTTTGAATATTGGGCTCCCACGCAAAACACAGTTTGCACACGTAACCTGGGATTTGCACTGGGGCAGACTTTTGAATATAGTGCCACCAGATCATAGCAAGCACTTCAATGGAGCAAGAACTATTAATACTTCAAAAGCATGTATCTCAGTTCAGTAATGAAAGAAAATAAAAATAACAATTGGGAATATTGATATTTGTTGCAGAAATACAGTATATTAGTACTAAACAAAATGACACCATGAATAGCAAATGCTGCTTTTTTAAAGCACAGTGAAACTCGCACCTTAAAGAGTCTTGCCACTGTTTTTTACCTGTAGTTGTGAACTTTGGTTCAGCATATTTGTCTGTAATCTACTTATAGTGTATGGTGGAACGCTATTCCGCATGGAAATCCATGCCTGGAACAGCGTTGTTGTGCTGCACTCGGTAGATCCAAGTACATCACCGATGCAGCACAACAAGATCAAACGCATTTGCGCATGCGCAACTGAGCGGCCCATGGCGACGCGGAAGTAAGCATGCGACTACAGATTCCGAAGTAAGCCTTATTTTTTGTGATAGACTTGTTTGTGGGATCACGGAGTGCTGCTTATGGTTACCTATACACTATAAAAGACTGTGTATGAGCAAGCATACACAAACAAGGCAGTTGAGAGATCTCGAGATTTCCGTGGTAATGGACCTCTCGAGCTGCGCTCTCAAGGTCTCTGGTTACCACAGAAACCTCTCGATCACAACTGCCTTGTTGTGTATGCTTGCTCATACACAATCCTCTATGTTATTGTTTTATAATGTATGGTAAGTGCCTATTAACCACCATAATCAGCAGTCACACAGCTTTGTTATGCACTGTTTAGAATTTTAAAAGTTGTTAACCACACTTCAGAACTTCCAAACAGTGGCATAACTAAAAAGAATGCACCAGAGTTCCATAATTCTCACACATAGAATGCAAACAGTGTTTTTTTGACCATACACTATAAAAGATGATGGCTGGGGATTGGATAACAACCACACTGAAATCACCTCTCATGGTTGCTAGGGCTACTGTAAACCTCTTGAGCTGCGCTCTCAAGGTTTACCATGTTGCCCTAGCAACCACTCACGGTGATTACAGCGTGGTTATCATCCAATCCCCAGCCATTATCCTCTACAGTGTGTATAGTGGAATACTGTTATGCATGAAATTCCATGCCTGGAATATGCTTGTTCTGCTGCAGTAGTGATGTCATTATGTTGTTCTGCTGCAGTAGTGATGTCACTACTGCAGCAGAACCACTTGGAATCCTGGCACATTGTTGCTTTCCTCTACTTAATTTTGTGGTGACAGTATTCTAGAACTTCTAGAGACTTTTCAAGTCAGTTTCATTATGAAAAAGAGAGAAAAAAACACAAAGCACACATTTCACTTAGTATTACTGTACACTACAAAAAATACAGGATGAGCAACTTTATGCACAACCTGTGTGTTCTGTCACCTCAGGGTTCTGATTCCCATGGATCTCTCGAGCATCTCTCTTGAGGTCAGAGGGTATCAGAACTCCTCTGTGGCAGAACACACTGGTTGTGCACAGTTGTCTATCCAGTATCCTCTATATTGTTTGCAGTTTGTATGGACCGACCTTGTTATTTGTCTGCTGTTATTTCCCATGGACCCTTGTGAAAGTGAGATGTTTGTTTGTTTTGTTTGTTTGTTTTATTAGGAATAACAATTGAGCAAAAAGCTCATTTACAATGGTGACCTCTTGTGCACAAAATTACAAATACAACAAATACTGCATCTCATCTTATGAAGCCAATGAGCAAAATAATAAGTAAGATAAATAATACATGTAGCAGGAGAAATGGCTCTCCCTATATAACTTTGACCTGATCTGACCCTTTCTAACTATAAGGGAAACAAGTGAATTTGGTTTGTCTCTGAGACTGCTGCTTGTATACATTAGACACTATGGTCTTCTGATAGTGACATCACAGTGTATTGCCTTGGAATTGATTATGCTGTCACAATCAGAGGACTAGAACTTCAGGACAAGACAAGCAGCAGAAACAGATTAAAGTTTTAGGAACAAATTAAATCCTGTTGGTTTTTTTTTTGCAAATTTCCTTAATTGAGTGGAAAGATAAATAAAATACAGAAAATCTAAATTACATCTAAATATTGTGTTTTTCAGAGATTTCTCAAGGCAGCAATACAGTAGCTCTTAAAGATGCATTAGCAGTTCGGAATTGATAGTTGAAGTTTAATGCCAAGAAGTGCAAGGTTATGCACATAGGAAAAAGAAACCCAAAGACAAAGTACATTTTGGGAGGGCATCAGTTAGAGGAGACAAAGACAGAAAGAGACCTCGGAGTAGTCATTGTGGATAACTTAAAGGTTGGAAAACAGTGTGAAAAGGCAGCACAGAGGGCGAGTGGCATCCTTGGCTGCATTGGCAGGAGAATTACAAGTAGAAAGAGCGAGGCTATCAGTCCTCTCTAAAGGTCTTTGGTGAGGCCACATTTAGAGTACTGCAGTCAGTTTTGGAGGCTCCACCTCAAAAGACATAGACCTCCTGGAGACGGTACAGAGAAGGGCTACAAAGATGGTGTATGGACTGCAGTATGAGCCACATGAGGCAAGACTTGGGGAATAAATCTGTGCACCTTTGAGCAGAGAAGAAACAGAGGGGACATGATTGAAACTTTTAAGTACATTAAGGGAATCAACACAACACAAGCAGGAAACCTCTTCCTGCAAAACAGGGATGCACGTACAATGGGGCACAACTTGCATCTGGTGGGAGGCAGGTTTAAATGCAACCTCAGGAAGTACTTCTTTACAGAAAGGGTCATAGACTCATGGAACAGCCTACCTCAGGAGGTGGTGGAATCCAAGACAGTACACGAGTTCAAACTCGCATGGGACAGACATAGTGGACACATCAGGGTGCGGTCTAAATAGGGAGGTGGGCAGAAACACGGGCAGACTAGATTGATCATGCGATCCCCATCTGCCAACACAATTACTATGTTCCTATTATAGATCACTGGTTAGAAATGGAACTTTCTGATTGACTTGGCTGTGTTTTAAATGGTTGTGCTAACTGGAACACCCGGTGCAATAAAATAACAGGAATTAAAATTATAATTAAATCAATGAAACAAAATTGCTTCATAAGGCAATAATGCCTGCCCAGGTGGGCATTTTCAGGAAATGACTGCCTAGTTGGGAAGAGTTGATGGCCTGAGATATAGCTGAGGGCTAGTAACCCCAGACAGGGTCTTAATTCCACGCAAATGCTTGCTTGCATGAGTGTTAGTGCATTAAGTCTGATTGCTTGTTGGTTAAAACTAAATCTGGCATTTAAAAAGAAAGATGTATTTTACAGAATTGCATGCTGCACTTTTATGAGCTGTATCACAAACTTCTAAGTCAGATTATACAATGGCAAAAGAGAATCCTGGTCCCTGATTGGTCAGACTGGAACCGGAACTGGGATGTTATTCCAGCGTAACATCTCATCTCTAGTCCCAGTACACTAACGACTGCATGAAAAGTTCCAAAAAGATTGCTCCACAGGGTCCCATCACTGTGAGCAGCTTCACTTATCCCCACCATGCTTGAAATTGTCACTTTCCACTCCGCTTGCAGTCTGTACTCCCCGCCCACCATAAACAAACTGAGCGTGTGTGTATTACTTTTATCTCCCGGTACAAAAAACACAAAATGACTGTACTGGGAGAACCAAAAGAAAAATGCCGCTCTTAAAAATTAGTGGGCTTTCATTGCCACCTGACCGCATAACTCCCTATGATATGGAAAAACCGAAACATACACAAACAAGCAGGGCCAGGGTGGACACCTACCATGCGGCTTTCTTACAGAAATAAAAAAACAATTACTCACCTCATTAGTCATCTTCTTTTTAGTTACTTTTCGTCCCCCCAAAAACATATTTCAAACTGCCATGGAAACATTAAGGCGGGAGGGGGCGGCGAACGGGGTACTTCCAGTTTCACAGACATCAAAAACGAATGGAAAAATACACACAAATAAGAAAACGCAGGACAGCAGGTTACATTTCTATACTGAAAAAAAATAAAATAAAGAACAACAGTCTCTCTCCTGTTTCTTACTACCAACTGTGCCAGCAGAAAGACAGAGTGGGGTCAGAGGGCCACCTATTGATCAAAATAGATGAGCACTATTTTTCACTATGTATATCTACCCCTACCATAAATGACACAAAAATAAAACTTTTGTAACCTTTTAACATGTTTCTCTGTTCTTTTTTATTTTGAGCCATTGTATAATTGGAATAATGCCCTCCGGGGTGGGTGTTTTGCTGGGATAACGTCCTTTCTTGGGTGTTGGAGGCCCTCAGCCTGTGGCCTTGGGCCCAACCACCCAAGGCTGGATGTTATCCCAGCATAACACTCACCCTGTCAGGCATTATTCCTTTATTAACAGCCGGTACACAAGCCAATCAGAAAGCAGGCTGTTTTTGTGAAAATGAAATTACACTTACAGTAATGGCATGAAATTGTCACCTGGGGTTGGGTTACTTTCAGTTTAAAATGGGTTGGAGAATTTCCTTGTTCATGACCAGATAACTATAGTAAGTTCCAAGACTTACATGTTAATTCCCCAGAAATACACAAGTTGAAGCAAGTTCAAGCAGTGGGGTTTGGAATTTGGGCAAATAATATTCAGAATTATAAGTCTAATTATTCATGAGGCTAGCGAGGCTCTTGATTGGCTACTGGATCAGTCATTAACACTGTAGAAATGACCAGTTCAGCTGCCAACTGACACTGTGCGGCATGCACGACTTGTGCTACTCTACTTAACAGCTTAAGTAAGTTAAAAATAAATGGGAAAAAAGAAAATTGTTATTGCGATTAGACTTACAATATTAATCACAATAATAATCTTGAAGCTAGTCATTTCCTTGAATTAGCTGGCCCAGTGGTGCAGAGGGTTGAGGTGCTGGACACCACACCTTGCGCCATGCCGGCGACCTGGGTTTGGGAACGAGCCTGGGTCATTGGAGGTCAGTGGGGGTGAGAGGAAAAGAGTGTCTGCCGGCTGGCAGCCCTCCACCTCAGGATGGAGAACTTGGTCTCCTTGGAGCTTGGCTGCCCCCTGGTGGAGGCTGGAGTAGCTGCATTGCTCCGAGGAGCGCCGGCACTAGGCCGAGAGAGGATGGAAGAGGCTGGTACTGGAGCTGTGGTGTGTATGTGCACCTCCATGCATATGCATCACTGCTTCTTGGGTCTCAGGAGTAAGGCCCGACCAAGGGGAGAAAACGGAGGAAATGTCAGGGGCCACCCAAGGATGAAGCCTCCGGGCTGGCTCTGGGGTTCCACCGGGGCACACATGGTGCTACAAGTCCCCAAACGTCCCAGAGTCTGGTAGGCTGGCAGATGACTGGGCGGCCTGCCTAACAGGATAAATACAGTTAAAAAAAATGTCCTTGAATTAAGGACGGACTGGAATGAGGTGGCCCTCGACAAAGAAGGTCCATCCCCCCCAACCAATCATTAATCCCTCAAAAATGACCAGCTTCTGGGTCATCATTGCTTAATTCATGACCCACTTCACTCATCTTGACCTACTTCACTCATCCCTGGTTACCATCAGAAACTTGGCAACAGCTACCTTTACTCACTAAAAAGTTTAAACAAGGCCCAAAGATGTAAAATTCACCTAAATTAAAAAAAATAAGTAATAATTCCTCCCATGATCCCCATGATCCCCCCAGACATATAAACAAATGTAAAAATGATGTATGATTTACTTTAATTCCTGATATTCCTTTGGTGATCATGAAAATGCCCCTCATATCCATACCAGCTTGCCAGGGCAATCTCCGCTGCTTACCCTGCCACAGGTACAATTGAGACTTTGGCTCCATATGACACCTGCTGTTGTGTGTGAGGGGTGAACATTCTGCCAAATGAATTCTGCAAAAGTTTGAATTCCTGAGTTCCATCATAAACAAACATTCCATCTATTGAATGTGTGGAAAGACCAATGATTAACAAGTGGGAAAGTACTATCTTTTACTAGTTACTTTTAACAAAAGAAAATACCTATTTTTAATTAAAGCAACAGTGCAAGAAAAAAAAAACTTTTTCCAGAAAAGCTAGTTTCAGCTGCAGTTAAAAAAATATTAGCATACCTGTCAAATGTATTTGTCTAGGTACTCCTATGCTGTGTACAAAGGGCTGGATTCACAAAGCTTTCTGAAGGTGCAAAACCTTCCCTAAGTCCTCAAAACTGCCGTAGCTATGGAAACTAAGGGGAACTTGCACTGAGTGCTATTCACAAAAGCCTTGGCAGCTACAGAAAACAACACTAAGGACTGTGGAAAAGAGTGCAGCTGAGGAAGTCCCTGAGGGAAAAAAAGGTGTGAGATGAGTAAGGCACAGCCCCTGAAAGGCTATTCACAACCAGATATTTTCCTCAGCTGCAGAAAAAATGTTACACATAAAAGTGGAATGAGGTGTAACTCTCCCTCAGCAAACTGCAGTAGTGCCCCAGCACAGGTAATAGCATCCCAGATAGTATAACAGTGGCTGCTATTACAGCAACAAAAACACACTTTGCCATGATATGGCAACAGACAACAACCACCAGACCCTGTGCAGCCCATGATGGAGCCCCACAGGCAGTAGAGCCTGGCCAGCCTGCAGCGAATGCTACCCCTGCAGGCAACAAGAACACCCCAGGGAGGGAGGGAGGGAGGACCAGCAGTGACAGATGGCCACTGTGGTGCCATGGTATTGCTGTTACCTGTGGTACTGCAGTGGTCCCAGTTGAGTGACTGGTTACTGGTCTCTTTGTGGGTGCTTTCAGCTTCATTCTATGGCAGCACTGTTGAAGTCTGCTGTTCCAGCTAATTAAGTTCACTGTTGCTATGCCTCCTAAGCTATTTCTGCAGCTGCGGATCCGCAGTTACAGATTTTCAGCATGTGCGCAATTTCCGCAGCTGCTGAAATTCTAAAGCTGCAGGGATTTTACAAAATTCCACACCTGTTCAAAATTTCTATATGAATATCACGCAACTGCATTTCCACAGTGCTGCAAGCCTTTTTCCCACAGCTGCAGGAGTTTTGGCTTTCTTGTGAATCCTGCCCCATTTCTGAGCTGCAGATCCACAGTTGCGACTTCCAGCCTGTGCTCACCTCCGCAGTTACCGGAAATTCCCGCACCCGCGACGGCGAAATTCTGCACCTGCTCAATTTTTCTTTGTGACTATCATGGGGGTGGTGGTGGATGTCAAAATGAACAACTCGGAGACTTGTAGGAGGGCAGCAGCCAAGGCCAACAGGATGCTGGGATGCATCGCTAGGGGGATCACCTCCAGAAGGAGGGAAGTGATGCTCCCTCTGTATAACTGCTTGGTGAGGCCACACCTTGAGTACTGCATGCAGTTTTGGAGGCCACACTTAAAGAGGGACATTAAACTCCTGGAGAGGGTCCAGAGGAGGGAAACCAAAATGATTTGGGGCTTGGGGGACAGGACCTATGAGGAGAGGCTCAAAGAGCTAAATATGTACACATTGGAAGAGAGAAGGGACCGGGGGGACATGATAGAGGTCTTTAAGTACATGAAGAGGGTAAATAGGGGAGGAACAGTCAGGGTGCTTCGAAGGAAGGAGGAGGGGGCCACTAGAGGGCATGGGTGGAAGCTGGAGGGAAGATTCAGGGAGAAAGGAGGAGGTGCTACTTCACTGAGAGGGTGGTGGAGCCATGGAATGCACTGCCTAGGGGCTGGTGGAGGCAGAGACGGTGGAGGGGTTCAAGAGGGGCTGGGACAGATACAGGGGAAGGTTTCTGGAAGCAAAATCCAATGCAGCAAGAATATCCGGAACTGGGAAGGGAGAAGCCAGAGAAGGCGAGGGGGGCAGCAAGATCAGCACCCAGGGTGGGGGCTGACCAATCGAGCAGACTCGAAAGACCATTAGGCCTATTCTGCTGGCATTTTAGTATGTTAGTAGTATCATGCAACTGTGTTTCTGCAGTGCGGCTGGCCTTTTTCCCACAGCTGCGGGATTTTTGGCTTTCTTTGTGAATCCTGCCCAATGAGTCTTTTTAATTTCCTCGATCCTAATCCTTGCCAGGTCCACAATGCTATTTTTATCCAAAATGTGGTGGGCTCTTTTTCTTCTGAAAAAGATTAATTAAAACACTTATAAAATGGTCAGATGCTATTGGAATTAGAAAACTGTACCACCAAATAAATTTGGAAGATGCTTGGATTCTTTTATGGTGAGAAAAAGGTAGGGTCATGTTTTTGCCCAGTTTCGTTGCATTGCTGCTTTAAAAAGTTATCAGGTTTTTTTTTAAACGATTTCTCAGTTTAACCATTTTATAGGCACAATAAGATAGTGCAGGTTGTTGCTTGTCTGGGGTTATTGGACTTTTAGGTGCTGAAGGCACTTGTCGCAAGTACTGTATGCATCACCATGCACTTGTGTGTGTATTAACACCAGCCAACCGGTGCATTGCCGTGTTTTATTGCTCATATAAACCAACCCTTGTATACCTTAATTCTGAAGAATTACATATAGAATAATACATGGGGTGATGTGTACAGTATAAAAACAATATTATACACACATAAAGGCGTGGGATATTAAATAAACCCAGAGAGCAAAGCTCAAGGTGTTTAAAAAAGCATCCCACATGGAGGGTGTGTGTAAATTTAGAGTTTTCTACATCACCCTATGTTTTCTATATTTTTTTAATGTAATTGCTGAAATCCGTTTTTTTTTTGCCAGTATGCCCCCCCCCCGATTCTTTATGTTAGCCCCTCAGGTTCTAACCAACAGCTGTTGTGAAAGTAAAGCAAATCCTCTCCTTTGGGAGGCAACTATGTCCCTGTACCTACCTATTCTGAACTAAACAAGTTAAAATTAGAGTTAAACATATTTAATTAGCCCCATCGGGTACTCACAGCACAGCCATGGTACAACTTCTAGTTTGTGGCTCCAGCCACACTTGCTCTGCTACCTGCATCATAAGCTCCTGGGGACATTTAAGCTTAGTTGTGAGACTGGTGAACCGGGTTGGTGGAGGGAGGCACTCTATCCACCACCTTCTCAACTAACTGACACTCATATTGTGCCCCTTGTCCCATCTGCACAGAGCAGACCGCAGCCTGAGATCCATACAGACTGGGAGTTGAAAGTGCAGCTAGTGCTTTCACTTTCACACTAAGCTGCAGCAGTGCACATGTGCTCTTTGAGAAGAAGCTGGCGTGTGAATGCTTATAATGGCAAATTATAACTGGCTTCCCCTATGAGAACAAACAGAGCCAAGTTATTACATCATTATAATAATAATAATAATATTTTTATTTATATAGCACAATTCAAACATCAAAGCGCTTTACATACATCTTAAAACCATTCAATAAAATCGCATCAAACATAACACAACAGCATTCAATTTAAAATTATTTGAATTCCTAATACTTCAAATAGTAAAAGCTTGTTTAAATAAATAGGTTTTTAAACTGGTCTTGAAACTCTCCACGGTCCCACACTCTCTAATCTGACATGGTAGAGAGTTCCACAGGGATGGCGCCCCAAACATAAAAACCCTTGCACCAGATGTCTTCAGCCACACCCTGGGAACCTCTATGGGAGAGGGTAGTGTATATGACCTCTCACATGCTGTCATTATTACCAACGATGGGAGAAGAAACAGCTGTGATTAAACAAATACGACTTCTCCCATGATGATACCATAATAGGAGAAGGCTATTACCTGCCAGCACAGCAGCACCACCTCAAGTTTTAGCAGATTCAAGGCAGACCTCCTTTAACCAGGCTCAGCAGAGTTAAATTAATTACATGACATTCAGAAGGCAAGTTATACATCATAACATTTTGGGGTAAATAAGCTTGGCAGTCAGACCCTCAATTTTTATTTTGTTCCAAATTAGTTTTCTTTACAAGACTGGCCAACGTCAGTCTGAATTACTATGTGCCCTACATTAACCTGTCTGCCATTGTCACGCTAAAACCTGAGGTGGTACTGCTGAGCTGGCAGGTAACAGCTGTCATGGTCGAAGTAGCATGAACTCTGTAGAAGCTACGTTTCTAATAGTGGTTCACATTCTGTTTGTGTATAATCTGTACTGGTCTTTTAGTAGATGCACTGGGTGTTCCTGCTTTACACTCCAATAGGCAGAACCATTTTAGAATTGTATGATGTACATTACGTCCTTGTTAAAGAACTTGCATTGTTTCTATAAACAATGGATTAATTATTCTTCACAGAACTCTGTGGCCCAAAGGGGGCATAAACTACATCATACAGTTCTAAAATGGCACCTAGCAGAAGAGTGTAAATCAGAAACACCCACTGTGTTTACTAAAAGGTAAATAAAGATGGCACAGTAACAAAAAAAGGACTACATATATGAAAAAAAGCATCTACTGGGAAAAATCACTTACAGGTTCAGAGCGGTTCAGTTCTCCTTTTAAGCAAGATTAAAGGGACACCGTCAACCTTTTTTGCATCATATTACTTTTAGGTAAAACTCCACATTTTATGATAGCTTACTTTATCTAAAATTCATGGATGATGTTGGTTGTTTTATCTGCCTTCTTGTTTATTAGAACCAAACTGCATGGTATGTATAGCTATACCCAGTTTTGTTTTGCTTCAAATTATTGAACTACTCTAGCTTAGTGCACACTTCCTGAAAATTTGACACATCCTCAAACAGTGCAGCCACTCATGATACAATAGTCTCCTCTAGTCCCACTGCATAATGAGTGGCTAGATTGGGTTGAGGGAGTTCCTGAGTCCAGGAAAGTTGCAGTGGGAGCTGATTAATAAATGTAAACAAACATGTTTTGGTGTGGTAACACCAGTATGGTGGGCAGTCGTTGTTTTCACTTTTTAAAAGAAAAAAGAGATCTGAATCAAACCCCCAGCTGCATCAACAGTCTCTATAGAATGTGAACAATCATAAAATGTGTTTTTTTAACTAAGGACACTTTGAGGCCTAAGGGGGTTGACAGTGTCCCTTTAAGTGTCTGGAAAGGACACCAGCCTAATGCTGGCTTCTTAGAGCTGCCCTTGTGTGCTTATTAGGGAGTATGCACGTTCTTAAAAAGATCTCTAAAAATAACTCCTTCAATGGAAATTTAAACATGCTGCTCTACAGCGTATCATGTGCTAAAACTAGACTTTCATGACTATGTGTTACTGCCTCATTTACTGAAAATCAGTTCAGAAATATTTTCATATAGGGCCATGTAAGCTGAACATATTTCTTAGAACTAAATTTTAAATAACTTTTTTTAAATTCTAGTGTAATATGATGTAATATTTTGTAATCTGAGACTACCTGCCTATTTTATTTCCTTCAGCTAGGCCTGTTAATTGTCAACCTTGCTTTCTGTAAAAACTGTATGCTGCAATAACGTTACTCTTCTTTCCATAAAATTGCTTGCTGGAATAACCTCACTACTGCTGCTGTTATCTATGTGGTGTATAATCTACTGTGGCTGCCTCTGCATTTTTTTTTTGTGGACAGTTCTTCTGCCATCAGAATTTGATTGTTTTGCCAATGCTGCATTGTTATATTGTTATAATGTTATATTGTTATATTGTTTTATTGTAATATTGTACTCTCCTGGGTTGTGCCTGAAAATAGGCAGGATTTTTGCCTGGTGCACTTACCCGGTTACCAAAAGCAAATAAATAAATGAATAAATTGATGTGACGTTACATCATGCTACAATTTAAGCATTTATTTTTTTTAATTTTTTAATATGAAACTAGGTTTAAAAGTTCATGCTACTTCGTCCATTTCGAATATGTTGCTGTTTTTGAACCTAACATCTTGACAGAGTCTTCTAAATCTGTGACTACATTCTTTGGTGACTTTCTGGAGAAAACAACTCCGAGAAATGTCACTGTTACACCCACTGAAAGAAAATGGGCACTCTGTAGGAGCAAAGAAGCATCATCAAGATTCTGCAGTGATGAGAAAATCACGCAGCTGTAAACAATAGGCAGTTGGTGGGTCTGTGTGAGGACAATGCCCCTGCAGGCAAAACAGTTCACAAATAGGGGCAGCCAGCTGAAAAGGGAAGAGAAGAAGAAAAGAGGAACTTGTTTAACCAAGAAAGGCACTCTAAGCGGGAGTTTGTTTCCAGGTGCAATCTGGGAGCACAAGGAAGTTAAATGACTTGCTCAGGGTCACACAGCATGTAAGTGGGGGCTGATGGGATTCAGACCCAGGTCTTCAGGTTTGCAGCTCATTGCCCTTAACCACTACGCTATACTATGCTATACTACCAAAAAGGACTAGGATGATGATGCATTCAGAGGCAGCTTTTACCCATCCAGTAATTTTGAGCTATATGAGCATGTGGCAGATACAACACATTAGCAAGGTGGGGCAAATAACCTTTAGAGGATCTATCAGCCACTTGGTGAACTGACCACTAATTTTTAAAATGAAGCTCACCAAGTTCCATTTATGGTGTGCCCCATTATAATCCCACCTCTCAGCCAACAAAACATGTTCATCTGCATGCCATTGTCCAAACAAAAACAAAGGAATCTTTTTTCTCATCACCAGGCATGGTGTCTACATCTAAGAAGTGAATGCCAACACAGATCATCCAGTCTAAAGGAGAGAGTCAATCTGGGTCCAGAACATAGGCCCAGGAGCTCTGATATCACCACTATGATGTCTGGCTTACTATGCCAACCTAGATGGGGAGGGCAACTCTTATACAAAAACAAACAGGGGCAACACTTACCAAGCTGGGGAACACGGAGAACCAGATGGAATCCGGAGCTTTCAGTGAATATCAACCTGGACCAATGGGAACAGTGTTGAAGGTGAGCCCACACAGGATCCATGGACCCTAAATTCCAAGTCATCCAACAAAAATATTGGCAGATGGCATAGAGCCCCAGCCAACCTGGTAAGGATAGGCCTCCAGCTCCCCAGTGAATGCTGCAGGTGTCACCATTCCCCCAGAGACATTGCCCACATAATATGGAGGTGCCCCCTTTTGCAACTCTTTTGGGTAGACAGTATTAGGCAAACCAGAGAGATTGCACATATGGTGGTGCCTGACACCAGAGAGCTCTGGGTTCTTGGAGCCCCCACATACTTCTATGAGAGGAACAAACATGCCTTGCAACTCACTAGTTGCCCAACTTACCAGTTGGCAAAGGAGGCTAAGAGGCAGATTCCACTCAGATGGCACCAAACAGACCCACCCTCTACAATAGATTGAATGGCAGTGATATCCAGAACCACAACATATTTGTCAGTTATGCATAATGCTAGTAGAACAGCTACTAAATATGAGGAAATCTGGGGTCCATGGCTTAAGTATCTAGGTCCCCCCATGTACAGTAGTACTCCACCAGGGTAGGTCCACAGTGGGGACAGAGGCTGGGAGCATCCCCCCTCAATCTGAAAGAACTCCCTCCCCCAGCTTGGGGTGTGAGTGAGGGGAACACAGTACCCCTCCAAGAACACAAGACTCTAGTTATGGAGCAAGGCCCTGAGAGAAGAGGGGGAAAACTGTCTGGGTAGGTAGGATATAGGCGCGTTATAAGGACATTAAGCCACCAAACGGTCAGCTGACATGGTACAATTTGCATGTGAAGCAACTTTCTAAAGATCTCATACTCAGACGTTTAAGAGCTAGTTTATCACATGGAGAAAAGTCAGTGCAGTGGTAGCAGAGTTCTTTTCTTTATTAGTATGAAATCTTAGCAACTGGCATGACCGTATAGGTGCACATGGTGTCATTTCACTATTGTTCACAAATGCAAACATCCAGTTATTCTGTTTAGCTTTAACACAGCAGTAGTAGTATGCATAGTTTTAGAACTAGTAGTCGAGGTTGGCATATTAAACAGTCCCCCAGTTTTGCTGGTACACAACTCTTTCACCCCTTTAACAGATTTTTTTTCTCTTTTTCCCTGTTTACTTCAGAGAGAGGCATGAAGCATAATTGCATGACCTGCTTGATCCGTCTTCTTAAAAAAAAACTTCTCTAGCATGACCGCATCACACTGGTATGAAGTATATGCAGTTTCTGTGTTTGTATACACATTTTGACATTAGAGAAACTTGAACACGGTTCATACTTGGAAAAATGCATTCTTCCTTTAGCGTGTACATCCATGGGGCAAGCCTGGGTAGGGGCATAAGTAACATAGTATAATACCTTTCTGCATCAACTTGCACTTGGTGTCATTGGAAACCCAATAAGAAAGATGTTATACAAAATAAAGGAGAAAGTCAAGATCATCAAATTAGCAGCCTAACAAATCCACTCTCGATTCCATAGTTTTTATTTTTTAAATTTATTTTGCAATTTTTGGCCAGGAAAGGCACACTAAGAGACTTGTTTCCAGGTGAGTCCTGGGAAAGCAGGGAAGGTAAGTGATTTGCTCATTGTCACACAATATGCAAGTGGTGGCTGTGAGATTCAAACCCAGATCTCCAGGTGTGCAGCTCAGTGCTATTAACCACTATGCCATACTGCCTCCCTAGGAGGCCATTGGTCTGCCTGACAACTGGATTTGTCCTAATCAGCACAGTACTTAGAGTTTTCAAAGCACTTTGCAAAACATAGGTATAACCTCCGTCTGCCCCTGAATATTTCTTCCGGATGTACAGTGTTTCTTTCAAAATCAACAGTCATTTGGATTGTACTCGCTCCTGCTGGTGGGGTTGATAGTTACATTTCAAGCAGGCTGGTGATGGTTGGGTTTCCGTCGAGGCACAGGCTAGATGGTAATGTTCCTCCCTTCACAACTGGTGACACAGGATCACTTGGTATTCTGGAAAACAGTTGAGTTAGGCAAAACATAGTAGAGTAATTCAGGACTCCCAAAGATTAGATCCAAACAGGAATAAGATGCAATCAAGCATTTTATTTAGTCACAGAAAGCTCAAGCTGGTCAACAAAACTCCATTTTGAGTGCTTAAAATTAATTGTTACAGCTCCACATTTTTTCAACAGCACAACACCATGGCACAGTCACTTGGGGGGAACTGGGTTTGAACCTGTACCCTACGCTACACATCCCTCACCATTGAGCCGAAGGGGGCTCCAGTTCTCTTTAGGACACACTCCATGTCCCCATTCTGGTCACAGTTTATAGGAATCCCCACAAGTGGGAGCAGGGTGTGCTATCCTCTGAATCTCCTTCCTCAACAAGGGGGGAGTTGTTACTCTTAGGGCACAGTCCTTTCATCTATGGCACCCGTACCTGCCGATCCTCTGGCAGGGTTCACACAGTGCTGGGCCAAAACAGCGGTTCCCAACCCAGGCTAGCAGCTCCTACTTTGAATGGACATGGATCAAGCAAGGGGTCACATCTGCCACCTGAAAAACCCCACCGGAGATGTCACTGCCACCTCTGCCTCTCAGGCCCTCCATAGCAGCCACGCTTCTCAACAGAATTTGGAGCTGGACAGGCTCCTTGTGACTTTCTTCTGGCTGCTGCTCCCTCCAGATCCGCCACCCCACTGATAGACCGTAGGAGACCCAAGCTTCTCCTTTGGGCCAGGGGGCAATCTCCCCACCCCGGCCCCAGGCCTCTCCGGCCCCAGCTGGAGGACCTCCCCTTAGGCCTTGGAGCAGGCATGACCCACTCCTCTGCTCGCAACTATTCTCCCTGGAACCCCTAGTGGCTCTCCCTTCATGCCAGTTGGAGCTTGAAACTCTCATGCACTGACTAAGCCATGCTCCTGGCCTTGCAGTGCACACACCTCCCGATGCCAGTAGGGCATCACTTCAGTAACAGCCCACCCCGATTTCCGCATTGGGGTTAAATAGGTCTCTACCAAGAGGGTATCCAGATGGCCCCAAAACAGGAGGTTTATAAAGTATAATAACAAAACTAGCAGTTCAGTAAGGCCTAATGTCTCACAGAGCTCTACAACTGTAGCAATGCTCAGGCGTCCTGCAAGCCATATGCCTTACTAGAAGAACATGATTTGTCACTGATTTTATTTTTAAACTTTGTGAAAGCAATTACCAGATTTTGACTGTCAGTGCATTTCAAAGAGCAGGGTCCACACAAGCAATCAACATACCAATGGTACTGGGTGGTGCCATGGTATGAATGACAGTATACCCATAAACACGCACTCTTACACAAATGCTTGCACGTGCACGCACACACACACATATAGACACATAAGCATGTACATTACGGTTTTCCATAGAAGAGCTTTGCCCAGAGGTACTTTATTGATGTTACAATATGCAGAGGTGTCTCCTGCTCCTAGAGGACTTTCTTGACATTGCCCATGGCAGCAATAGTTCTCTGCCACACAGGGCCTTTATCAATTTTGCCACTTGCTGTAGTGACACCCCTGTCTGACAGTTACCTGAACTGTCCCCCAACCAAAAAAAAATACATGACTTAGTCCCAACTGTCAGTACAGTTTCTTAGTTGGTAAAACATCACCCCAGGAAAGTCACACTGGCAGCCATAGCAATGGAGAAACAGAGTGTGAGCAGCATGATACACAGCCGTGAGAGAGATGAAGACTTTCCTGTCCAGGACTCCCAGGCATATGTTGGACATGCGTGGTGTAGCCCTGTTTTGCAACCGGATAAGAAAAAGTTATAACCAGTACTACAGTCCACTGACAGTGCAGCTACACAGACCGCACAACTGATTCACAGCTGACTCACACAAAAGGTAACATTAATCTTGGCAAAACTGACATAAAGCATACATGCTACTGATAGGCAGCAAAGGAAGTAATCTGTGTTATATAAATAAAATATTTTTGACTTGCTCTATAATATAAGTAAATGGGGTTCAGGAGATGTCTCTTGACTAAGTAAATGTGTCTCCTTATGACTTCCTAGGGTTCAAGAACCGAGAAGCAAAGCTGAATGGTTCTAGAACCCTAAGAAGTTACAGTGGAATGCTTTTAATTAGGCAAGAGAAATTTCTGCAGCTTCATTTACTCTTTACTCTTTATTAAAGAGCAGCTTCCTACCTTCGTCTTTGAGCCTGTTGTTGTTGTGAACTGATGCACACTGTCCTTCACTTCAGATGTCCATTATTGGTTTTTGTCATACGTTTATGTAATAAAAGTATTCTGACACACAAAAAGGTGTCTTCAGTTTTCTTTACGGAAAACTCACATTCGCACTGAACCGCCACTCATCTTGTGACAGCACGAGCTACACATCACAGAATGAACGTGATTAGCGAGTGCTGCAATGTGAACAGCACTGCAGTAAATGGCACGGCGTGAAGTTATCAAACAGGCATACCAGAGCTCGCTCATTATTCTGACTGCTAAATGTATTCAAATTACATCTTGTAACTGAAAATATTTACGTTTTACAGTGGCACAGCGAGAGCTATGCTAAGGTAATACTATTATATAGATAAGGGGGCTCTGAAAGCACGTGACTGGATACCGAACACACCACAGGTGGCTCGTTACATGGAGCAGAGTTGAAGCAAATCTCTCTGCATCCTCGCCATTCACTACAGTGTGGTTACTTCCTCTCCCCCCTCTGCCACACTATTTTCTTGCTCCTTACCCCACCCAATATGCTGTGATTGACAGCTCTGCTCTATTCCTCCTCTGTGCGGCTGTCCCCAGTGTTGCAGGAAAAGTTCCACTTCTAGCATAACTTATGCCAAACAGTTTCACACTTGGAAAAAAATCTATTTGTAATGTATTGCATTTCCTTTCCATGGCTGCGACCTCCTCATACTAACCCAAGGCCACATCACCCAAATTCTGTATAGCTAGTTTCTTTCAAAGAGCCTGTCTGCTCACTCCTTCTGCCTGCTCTCCCACCCCACCCTCTCTTCCTGATCCTGCAGTGCAAGGGGAAAAAAAGCACTCCCTTCCTCTGTCTGCTTCCATCTCTCTCTCTCTCTCTCTCTCTTGCTCTCTCTCTCACAAGAAAAGAACCCACCCATTCCCTCCCTCTGCATGCTCTCCCCACCCCACCCTCCATTCACAGCCCCTCAGAACAAGAAACAAAAATAAAAAGTCAACATTTATGCCACCCTAAAAATACTAGTAGGAACTGTCTTATATAACAGTGAGTCTTGTTGGGGGGTGCATGTAATATTTTATGTACTATGTGTGCAGAGACAACATATTTAATATTTAAAACAAATGCACTGAACATATCCATTCTACAGGGCAACTGCAAGAAACACTTTGCAGTATACAGGTGTCTCACACACTGGGTAGTAGAGCTTTCCAACTGGTCAGTAACATGACCTTGCTCTACAGTATTAAAGGAGAGAAAAAAAAATGGAAATCTGCTGAAGCCTGTTGAGTTCAAATCCTCTTGACCAGATGAAATCATGCTGTTTCCCATGTTGAACATGGTATACTTATTGTATTATGAATGAAACACTGATAAGTTCAACTCACTGTAAAAGGACTGAGCTGTGGCCTCATGCAATACAAGATGTTCTCCCATCTGACTACATTAGCTCATTCAGTTTCACTCATTTATTTTGAATGATTTTTTTTTTAAACAGGCAGCTCAACTGAGATGCACCGATCCGGTTGGTTTCTGCGCTCGAATGGTACAGATACACTGGGTGCAGACCAGGGGTGACTAGCCCCTAGTAACAATAGTAGTCCCAAAGCAGTATGCACTTCTTGCGTTTATATAAAGTGATGGCCAGACTATTTAAGTCAAAATTTGCACTTTTTATTACATAAAGTTTAACAAAAAAAACAAAAGCGTCCAGAGCCAAGATTACAAAGGCAATTACCCGAGCACTTAATCTTCCCAATAAGGCTTCATCGGGGGGTGGGTTCTTTTGATGACAGTTCATCATTTTATAGTCCCCTCTTGATGACCTCATTTAATGACATCACAATCACTCATGACATTCTTAACAAAATTAACAAATATCAATTGTTACAAAGTTTACAAAACACCATGTGGATACCATATATTTATATCATTTCTCTAACATTGCTGCACAGTTAGAATAATACGTAAAAACCTTAATTTATTTAACATATAATTCGAATTTTATTGTACTGCAAAGTTTTACATATGCGAAGGATGATTTCTACAAGCTTCATTTCTTGTTCACATCTTAGCATATTGTTTATTACAGTTTCACTTTAATCATTTTTATAGCACATTAATTTTTAACATGTGATCGCCCGTATTTTTTTCATGGTGCTCCTTTTGGGGATCCACCAGCACACAGGTCAGACACAGTTACTGCAGGTGCAGTTTCAAAGTGTTTGACAAGGTTTGAGGCTCTTACAAATTGAAAAACAGAAAAGACAAGCAATACCATTATTTAGTTAATCCAAGACTGGAATTTATGCAGCAGTTTTTGAGGTTGTTTACATAAAATCATAATAATCGAAAACATATTCCCTTTTTAAATTCTAGCACTATCGACTGAGCACTCTGGTATAAGGTGCTTCTAATCATATTCTGTATTACGTGCTTCAAATGCAGTTTCCCAAAGTATAACAGGTACAGTGGCTCCTGCTAGTTGAAAACAAAAAGACAAGAAATAACATGAATTAGTAATTCCACGACAGGTATTATTGAAGCAGCCTTTAAGGTTATTTGCATAAGGTCAGGGTGGACAAATACACATTTTCTTTTTTTTTTTATTTATATTTTTAATACATTCTATCGCCAGAGCACTCTTTGTATAAGGTGGTTCTAATGGCGTATTATACTGCATGTTAGACGTTCATCTATCATTCATTGCTAAACTTCCAAATGGGAAACCCTTAAAAAAGTCCATGGTGCTTGTGGTCATGGTGGGGGGGGGGGAGAGTCAGGTTATGGAGTATAGGATTAAGCAGACACTGAGGTACTTCTTAGTGATTGGTGCAGCTAATTGGGGGGGAGCAGTTTTAATTTCAGTTACATATTTAAAATATTGTTTTAAATCAAGTGTTTCATTTAGATCATGTGGAGTAACAGTATTCGGTCTGTATATCCACTATCCTTCTCTTCAAAATAAGAGATTCTGTCTGTCCCCACCTCTGTTACCACATCTTACACTCTCAATTCCCTTAAATTTTAGGTCATCTGGTTTGCTATTATGTGTCTCAGCAAAATGTCTTCCTATTGGTTTATCCAATCTGATGTTTATTATTGATCTTATGTGTTCCTGCACATGTTCTTTTAATTATCTGTTTTCCCCACATAACCTAGTCCACATGTGCACCACTGTAGGTACACCACAAATGTAGTACTGCAAGTAATGAATCCCTGATTCTTTTGTTGTTATTTCCTTTAAAAGGACCTACAGTAAGTCTTTCCAAACACTCATATACTGGCATACATTACATCTGGCACATTTGTAGTTTCCAACATGTCTCATAGGTAGCCATGTGGACTGAACACTTTCTTTCTTTAAAACTGACTGTGCATCACTGTGTCCTGGATATTAGGGACTATTTTAAATGACACCCTTAGTGTTGCTCCAACTGCTCCATCCACCACACCATCTCCCAGTAGTATCGGTCAGTTCTTCCATATTATGTTACCAATTGAGCCTGCTAGAGTATTAAACTCTGTTGAGAAGGTAACAGGACCCCAAGCTCTCTTACTTCTTTTTGTGTTTCATGCAGTATCTATTAGATCTCTCTGGTATCTGATTTTCACCTCATCATGTACCTTTGTTGCCATTTCCTTTTATGTTTGCTTGTGCACATGTGCAAGAAACATATTGCAGCAGCTTGCTGTAGTATCGAGCTGTGGAGGTGTGGCAGTGTTGTGGCCAATGCCAGCAGTTTATTTTGGGGCTGGTCTCTGTGGTGCCAATAGAGGAACATGCTGTTGATGACAGCAGTATTGTAGCGTGCCACCAACTTGAAAGAAACTTACTGCTGCAATCAGGGAGCGCCCCATCATTTAACAATCAGCTGTTTTTGCTGCTGGGGTGGTCCCTGATTCCAGTGGTGAATCTCAGCTTGCCTTGTCTGGTGTCCCATTTCAATAAACGTGGCGGTGGCCTTCTCACAGTCCCCATGAAAGCCAACAGGGGTACCCAATCCCCTGTCAGCATGCCCCCGCCCCAGTTCATTTGCTGATGGGTAGCCCTGTCCCCATCAGCATAATGTCCCCCTCATTTGTTTTAAATAAACATGGTGGCAGCTGTCTCCATCTGCCTCTCACAGTTCCAATGAAAGCCGACAGGAGTACCCAATCCCCTTGTCAGCATGCCCCCTCCCAAGTTCATTTGTTGATGGGGAGCCCAATCCCCATTAGCATAATGTCCCCCCATTTGTTGTGTGCTGAGGGGGGTGCCCAATCCCCCTCAGCTCATGTGCCTCCCCAAAACACTCTGTAACTACTGACTGGGTGCCCAATCCCCGTTGGCTACAGTCCTCCCAACAAACACCCAGGTGGCACACTGGGAGCCCACCCCAGCATGCCCATTGTCCCTGTAATAGAAAAACCATCCCACAAGGTCTTTCTTTTTTTTAAGCCCTGTAAAAACAGAAAACCATCCCTCGTTGTCTCTGGTGCCCCCTTCCCCAACCCGCACCCATCCTCTGTGCACCTGACCTCCCCACACCCTTCCCTCACCACATACCTACCTCAGAAGCCCGGCACAATGATCTTCAGTGGAGCAAAAACACATCTGCACTCTTCAAAGCCGACCGCAAATGGAAGAAATGCCGGTAAGCTGTATAATGGCATAAATGGGGGGTTTCAACTTAGGTGGATATCTTGGCCATTTTTGCAAATTTTGGCACCAAATTTTCAACATGGGGTTCTTGGGACCCCATATCATGAATTCAGTGACTGTCATCTGGTTATTTGGTCCCAAAAGGTGATTTCCCGGTCATTGCGCAGAATCACCTTTTGGGACTGATTAATGAAATGACATTATCACTGTTCATGAGGTGGGCTCCCAAAAAGCCTATGTTGCAAATTTGGTAAAAAAATTCCACTAAGAGACTGTGTTATGAGTGTTCATTGCGCAGTTTCCATGTACGCTTGTAAGTCCAAGCATTTTTAATATTTTCACTCCAGATTTTCAACATTGCCATCTCTTCACACCTCCCTATGAATGGTACAGCTGTCATTTTTCACATCCTTCCTGAACTGTGTTTTTGCACATCTGGTTCAGAATGGCATGGTCGCTGTGGGAAATCAATGTTTGGGACAGATTAACAAAATCACAGTGCCACTGTTCATGAGCAGAGGTCCCAAATGCTTTCACGAGGTGGGGGTCACAAAAAGGCCATGTTGAAAATTTGTAGTGCAAATACCAACAAACACCCAGGGCATTAGGGTTTCTAACCATAACGTCCCACCCTATACAGACTGACTGGTGTCGGGGTGTACCTTTGGATTGCCAGCTGCAATGCTCATGCCATTCCATCCCCCCCACACCCACCCTGAAGCCAGTGACAGGCATCGAGGTGGGCCTTGGACTCTTTAGCCCCAGAGTTCACCCCATTCTCCTATACTGCACCCATTTCAGTGTATGTCCTTATGAAATGGAGTAACTGTAAAGCCGAACACCCCAAGGCACACCTCAACACTTGTCAGTGTCTGCAAGATAGGGTGAGGTGAAATGCCATAAGCGTTATGGGCGACGACGTAAAGGCACACCCCAATGCCTGTTCATCTCTGCAGGGTGGAGGTGGGGTTGGCATGAGTTCAGTACTTCACTGCCATTCCTATTATGCATCTGTCTAACTCCTGCACATCCAATGTTAATATCAGCAAGCAAGCATTCGGCATTGACAATGCTTGTTTGTACCCCTTCTGTAGCAACCTATCCTCTAATTGTGATGCTTGTAAATTAAAATCTGCATTGCCAGTACAGTTCCTGTAAATGCACAGCATCTGGCTGTATGGGATAGAATCTTTTAGGCTCATAGCTTGGGCGCTGTCATATTTAAGAAGTGCATTTTTAGTTGTGGTTTTTCTGTATCCTTTAGTAGTGATTTTGTATGAAGCGGCATCCCCCATCAAGGTAATGTCTAGAAAATCAGTGCTAGATTTGTCTATCTTACATGTAAACCTCAAATTTAATTCATTCTTGTTCAACCATTCAATGAATTCCTTAGCGGAGTCGATGCCACCTTTCCAAATATATAAACAGTCATCAATATATCTAAACTATCTAATTATGTTGTAAAAAAAAGGATTATCTGTTACCTTTTGTATTGTGGTTAATTCCTAATACCCCAAGAACAAATTTGCAAATGATGGGGCCATAACTGCCCCCATCGCTGTGCTGCAGGTTTGTAAGTAGAAATTACCATAAAATTCAAAGATGTGCGTTAATATGAATTCGAATGCCTTAAGAATAAATTCAGTGGGTGTTGTACTGTTAAATTCATTATGTTCCAAAAAGAAATTATTCGCCCTTATCCCATCTTCATGCTTGATGGAGGAATACAGGGCCTCCACATATATTACCAGCCACAAATATTCTTCTTGCCAGTTAAAATAAATTTTTTTGATTGTATCCCCTGTATCTCTTAAGAAAGATGGCAATGTGGTTACTGATGTTTGCAGAAAAAAATCCATAAAACTCCCTATATTTTCTGTTAGTGACCCTATCCCAGAGATTATTGGTCTACCAGGTGGATTCTCCATGTTTTTATTCACTTTCGGAAGTGTGTAAAATGTGGGAGTTACAGGGAATTCCCTCCACATAAACTCTAGTTCTTTCTCAGAGATATCTGCATTTTTAACAGATTCCTGCAACAATCTCAACATTTCTTTCTTATATTCAGGTATAGGGTTACTTCTCAGTTTCCTATATTTATTTTCATCTTCCAACAACTTAAGTGCCATTGCTTCATAGTGTTCTGTGTCTAAAATGACAATGTTTCTGCCCTTATCTGCAGGTTTTATTACAATTTGCTCCATTTTTTCTATCTCTTGCAATCCTCAAGGCAGCTACATTGTCATTTTGATAGTTTTTTTTTTTCTCTTTCTTTTTTTTAGCAATTCATTCACTTGTTGTACTACTACTTTCTCATTGGCTGATACACTGGAATTAAATATATTTGGACAAAAGTCTGATTTACCTTTAAAACTTTGCTTTTGCAATTGTTTAAAGTCACTAATTCTTTGATCCTTGCTCACGTTTGTGTTTTCAAGCAGAAGCTCTAACATAATATCTAAATTTTGTCTCTCTTGTGTGTCCAGATCATATTATGTTGTTACATCAGTTACATTTTCTTCTATAGTGTCAGCTTCAGCAAACTCATGTGATGGTATGATTGTACCTTCCAAATTGTCCAGCATCAATTCATTTGTGTACCCCATGTTTCTATTGTGTAAAGAATAATTTTCTTTGCTAGCAAAAAAGTACTTTAGCTTTATTTTTCAGAAATTTAAATAGGTCCATCTGAACCTGGAAATCATTGCAGACAGTAGAAGGAATGAAATTCTGTCCCTTTTTCAATATTTCTTTTTGTGGTGTTGTAAGCACAACTGATGATAAATGTATTACTTGTAGCTCAGCTGCTGTTTCTTGTCTCTCAGTGCCCTCTTTTGCATCAAGCCTGCTCCTTCCTTGTCCTCTTTGCCCCCTCCTTGTCCTTCTTCTTATCCTTTTTGTCTTTGTACTGTCTCCTGATTTGGATCTGAAGGTCTCCTTTCTAAAAAACGAACGGTATTCTTTTTACCTCTCTCAGAGCTTCTTGTATTCTCCTGTTGGTTCTTATTTTTATTTCTTCTTCTTCTTCCTCTACTGAGTGATCTTTGTCTGAAATTCTCACTCTGGGACCAGCTGAATATATTTCCAGCTAAGCAGTCATGTTCATCACAGATTCATTTGGTTTGATTCTTATCCGCAAGCTTTTTCTCATATTTCTTAATTTTTATGCCTAGAGATTTATCTAGGTTTTCAAATTCAGCATTACCTTGCAATTTGGCAACTGTTTCTTTAGCTGCATCAAGTTCTTTGACAATTTCCTCAAGTTTACTTATATCAGCTTTAATGAGCAACTACAAAAATCCTGTCGCACATTCGTGGGCTAATTCTGCCCAATTATCCTTAAATTTAAAGTTTTCTAGCCTGTGGGACAGAACTCGCAAAACTCTAAGTCCTCTTGGTATTATTCCTTTCTCTACCTATGTCTCTAGTGTAATAATGTTGTAGGATATATTAAGAGCTGCAATGAGCCATTTTTCTAAGTTCAAAAATGCTTTCTTTAAGCTGACTTCACTCGTAGCATCTGAAGTTTTCTGTACAGCTGTGCTGCAGGCACACAAAATCAAGTCACATGGTTGCCTTCCTCCATCTTGCAATGTTTGTGTAGTCCACAAACTGAAACCAGGTTCTTCTCTACTTGCTCTTGCTGCAGAATTCTGCCTCTGTGACATCTTCTTGGATATTCATGATTTTACAAGGCTGTTCCGATACAGTCACTTCTTGCCACAGGTTAGTCTTATAGATTTCAGTTTGTGGTTCTGCTTTCAGTCGATTTGCCTTTGTAGAATTCAATTTTTGTCTCCCTTTACTCTGAATCAGGTGATTCTCACATCTGCCATGTTTGCAGAAGCAAAGCACTTCAGTGCAGAGCCGGTTGATTTCTGCTCTCAAATTGTACAGATTTGTTGGGTGCAGACCAGGGGTGGCTAGCCCCTAATAACAATAGTAGTCCCAAAGCAGTAAGCAGTATGAACTCCTGATATATATATATATATATATACATGTTCCTGTATTGCCATCATAACTGTGTTGTTGTGATACCTGTAACCTGAATTAATGCTGTCACACTGTTTTATTCTCTTGCGCTATGTAATCCCAGGTCACCCCTGAAAAAGGGACCTCCGGGGCTCAGTGGGCTTACCCAGTCACCAAATGTAATAAATAATATATATATATATATATATATATATATATATATATATATATATATATATAGTGACACCAGACTATTTAATTCAAAATTTGTCTTTTTTATTACATAAGTTTAACAAAAAAACAAAGGTAGCCGGAGCCAAGATTACAAAGGCAATTACCCCAGTGCTTTGCCTTCCCAACAAGGCTTCATCAGGGGGCCGGTTCTTTTGATAACAGCTCATCATTTTATAATCCCCTCATGAAGACCTCATTTAATGACATCACAATCGCTCATGACATTCTTTCCAAAATTAGCACCATGTGGATACCATATAATTACATAATTTCTCAAACATTGCTGCAAAATTAGAATACGTCACTACCTTAATTTATTTAACATATAATTTGAATTTTATATTACTGCGAAGTTTTACAAATCTTGCTAAACAGTTTGAAACTGCACATGAAGTAACTGTGTCTGACCTGTGTGCTGGTGGATCCCCAAAAGGAGTACCATGAAAAAAATATGGGTGATCGCAAGTAGCATGTTAAAAATTAATGTACTATAAAAAAATGATTAAAGTGGAACTATAATAAACAATATGCTAAGATGTGAAAAAGGAAAATGAAGCTTGTAGAAATCATTCTTTGCATATATAAAACTTTGCAGTACTATAAAATTCTAATTGTATGTTAAATAAATTAAAGTTTTAACATATTCTTCTAACTTTGCAGCAATGTTTGAGAAAAGTTGTAAATATATGGTATCCACATGGTGTTTTGTAAACTTTGTAAAGATTGATATTTGTTAATTTTGTAAAGAATGTCATGAGTGATTGTGATGTCATTAAATGAGATCATCAAGAGGGGGACTATAAAATGATGAACTGTTATCTGATGAAGCCTGATTGGGAAGGCGAAGCACTGGGGTAATTGCCTTTGTAGTTTCGGCTCCATCCACCTTCGTTTTTTGTTAAACTTTATGTAATAAAAAAGTTCAAATTTTTGGCTTAAATAGTCTGGCCATCACTTTATATATACACAAGGAGTGCATACTGCTTTGGGACTTCAACTGAAATGCAGCAGCAGCATCTTGTTTTATGAGGAGGATGTAGCAAGCAGAGGCACACATTTAACATGAAGATAGGATCCAAGGACAGAGCACATAAAGAATGCAAGCAGTGACATGACCTACTGATGGTGCTTCAAGTTTCAGTTAAAAAGAAACCAATTACTGACAGACCGCACAAAGTCTCCAGTGGTAAATTAGGTAAACATTTCTGAGTCTATTGCTGTGGGCAAACAAAGAGCTAAATACTGGTAGTACAGGGATTCTGTGCAAACAGGGGACACAGCCATCAAATGTGTAACAAGATACACATAGCCATAAACAACTAAACTAAAATGTGTAGTGTTAAGGGGGGTGTTGGCCAGGATGCTAGTGACACCCCGACTCTTTAGAATAGTAAGGGATCTTGAACTTCCACCTGAACAACCACCAAAGGTTGGCAGGTGGAACCCCAATTTCACAGCTGCATAGTGAGGGCTATGCTAATGTAGTGCTATTACATAGAGAAGGGAGCTCTGGAAGCACGTGACCGGATACTGAATGCACCACAGCTGGCTCCTTCCATCCTGGCCCCGCAGCACAAGAAACAAAAAAATGTGAGGAAGTGCAGCTTTGTGGGCAGCAAATGGATTTGCTCTCTATACATGCAAGAGACACACAGCTGACGAGGAAGTGCAAGAAACAAAACACTTGTTTTATTCAGAAGAACCCACCCACTCCTTCCCTCTGCCTGTTCTCCAACCTCCACCCTCCATTCCTGGCCCTGCAGTGCAAGAAACAAAAAAGCTTCCATCACAAAGTGGGGGCTAGTTATGTTCCTCTGTATCCGCTTTACTGAACATTTTATCTACACAACAGGTGAGGTGAGATTTTTTGTATATGTGCTGTAACTAGCTAATACATTGTCTAAGGCACAGTGTGTTGTTGCTGTTCAGGGCCCTTGGTCACTCACCTTATCTATTATTAGTTGGGCATCAGGGCATTGAAAGTAATGTAAAATAATAGATGTTAATCCATGCGCTCTCCCCCCCAACACCACCCGCCACATACTTGTCATGAGAGGAGAGACCCAGTCTCAAATCAGATTCCACTGGCAAGTACCACCTGCTCCTTCACTTCCACCCCTTTATGATGTGAGGTGAGAAATGGGAGAGGAATTTCAAGCTCATTATTGTCTCTAGAGCAAGTCATTTTTCCCAGTGTACTTCTCATGGGGTGAAAGTTTGCATCGGGAAAAGTTCAGTGATTTGCATTTATGCAGTAACAGTGAGTGGCACTCTGTCAGGTTGACGGGGAGGAGGTTAAATGTCCTGAAACAGTAAGTGCTCCCTCCTACAGCACTGACAGGTAGGTACAGCAACAGTGTTAGCAACAATGCAGTGAATACATTCTCTTGCTATAACACTGACTTCTAGCTGGTTTACTTTGAGGGAGACAAGAAAAGCAGGACACTGCAGGGCACATTAACACTGTAGTCAGCACATGCCAGGAGACTAACCAGATTCTCACAACACCATGAATGTTTCCTCACAAAATTGGGCCAGCTAGGCTCCTCTGTATCCACTTTACCATACTTACTGTTTTCACAACAGGTGAGGTGAGATCTTTTGCATATGTGCTGTAACTAATACATTGGCCTTGGCACAATGTGCTGTGGTTGTTCGGTGCCCTTGGTCACTCACCTTACTTATTATTCAGTGGACATCAGGGCAATGAAAATAAAAGTTATAGTATAAGTTATAGTTTGTTAGTTAAATAGATTGATAAGCAATGCTAATGTAATACATTATCAGAGTTATTTGCCACATGGGGTCACATCCGATGGATGTTTTTTCCTTCAAAGCTGCAGTTACTTAGAGTGCTTCCTTTGCTTTTGTCTCTTTTTTTCTGTCCCTCCTCTTCTTCCATTCTGACAATTTTTTCTTCCTTCAGCAGCTTGCCCCAATAGTACTCCCTCATGTGTAGTAGCCTCCTTTCAGTTGCCAGACTTCTAGATGAAGATGATTCAGGGACCTGAGAGAGGGAGGGATACAATCCCTTCCCTGCAAGCAGACTTCTTCATATTCACTGGCCTGAAGCATCTCTGCAGATTGCTGGCCCCCCTTTGGGACAGCAGCACAAATAAACATTCCAGCTCTTAGTTCTCCCAGATGAAGGTTTGCACAGCTGTCCCTAAGAAGGCTAAGAGCCTACAGCCATTCTTTTGGCAATTGAACATACAGAAACAAACTTGTACACCCAATCCAACTTTTGTTTTTTTCTCATATCAGGTTAATGCATGGCAGCCATTTTGGCTCTGACCAGAGTTTGTTGTGTTCTACAACTAAAAAAAAGTCTGCAAATATTTATTTATTTATTCTTTGTTAACTGGGTAAGGCCCACTAGGCACAAGTGCCTATTTTCAGGGGTGACCCATGAGCTTTGGGGTGGTTAAGTGACTTGCTCAGAGTCACACAGTATGCAAGTGAAGGTTGTGGGAATCAAACCCAGGGCTGGTGAATGTACCAAGCTCATTCACAACTCATTACTCTAACCTATAGGCAATACTGCCAGCCCAGGCTGATACACTTATATTCTGAAGTGCTAAAATAGGCACTTACAGTTACTGGGCTTTGTGATTTGAGTGTGTTCCAGTTACAATTGTTGTGTTTTTGACTCAGTTTACTATATTGGCTAATTTTACTTAGTTGTTATCTTCTCTTTCATTAATTTACTGTTGTGCTTAGAGATAATACAAGCCTATATACATCAGGAGTGGGGATAAAAATGACGAGATAAAAACAAGATCTTAGATAATGGCATCAGTAATAGTAATACATCAAAAATAAGTTGTTAGATATTTTAAGGTTACTGTCATCACAGTGGAATACTGAACTAATCAGAGACCAACTTTCATGATAATGATGACATTTGAATGCCAGTGTAGTACTGGAGCCACCTGTTAAAATCAAAGAAAAATATACGAACATATGAAGAAGCCAGCAAAAGAAGGCCATTTGGTCTATCACATCTGTTTGTATTACAGGATCCACAGCCTGAGCTAATGTCCCTGCCCTCTCTCCCCACTCCTCCCATCCTCCCTACCCATGATCCTTACTTTCCCCTATGCCTATCCCAGCTTCTCTTAAAGCTGCCCATTGTCTTCAATGAGATGACCTCTTCCAGCAGTGCATTCCAAGTGTCCACCACCCTCTCTGTGAAGAAGTGCTTGCTGACCTCTCTCCTAAACCTCCAACCCTCCAGCTTAAGACTGTGCCTCCTAGTGTTCTGGTTGCCACTCAGCTTAAAGAGACTCTCCTTATTTATCCCTTTCAAGTCCTCATATGCCCTACCTGTTGACCCACTATCATCTTTGTAGCCCTCCTCTTGACCTTCTCCAGCAGGTTAATGTCCTTCTTGAGGTGTGGGCACCAGTACTGAACTCCATACTCTAGATGCAGCATAACCAGTGACCTGTACAAGGGCAGTATAACCTCCTCTCTTCTGCTACTGATCCCCCTAGATATGCATCCCAGCATCTTGTTTGCCTTTGCCACTGCTTTCTTGCACTGCATGGAGTGCATCAGGTCACTAGTGATCATCACTCCCAGGTTCTTCTCCTCCTCCTCTGATGCAGATACTCTCACTCCACCCAGGTAGTACTCTGTCCTGGGACTCTTGGCTCCAATATGCATAACTTTGCATTTTATGGCATTGAAGCCAAGCTGCCAGATCCTGTACCACTGCCCCAGCTTTTCCAGATCTTTCTGTATGTCCTGTATCCCTTCAGCTGTGTCCACTCTCCCGTAGAGCTTGGTATCAGCTGTGAATAGGCACATTTTGCCCTTAATTCCATCCCCAGTGTCATTGATGAAGACATTGTATAACACCAGCCCCAGTACAGAGCCCTGTAGGACCCCCACTGGTTACCTCTCTGGTACCAAATAACTCTCCCCCCACAGTCACACTCCAGGTTCTGTCCCTCATCCAGTTTTACACCATCTGGCCATCTCTTCTCCAAACCCAAGATCCACCAACTTCCTGAGCAACCTTTTGTGGGGCACAGAGTCAAAGGCCTTGCTGAAATCAAGATAGAGGATGTCTACTGTTTTGCCCCTGTCTACTGTCTTAGTGACACAGTCAAAGAAGTCAATCAGATTCATTTGACATGATCTTCCCCCCATAAACCCATCCTGCCTCGCATCTTAGAGACCATGCTCCTCTAGATATTCCACTTACCTTTCCTTTAGTATAGTCTCCATGAGTTTGCCCACAATGGAGATCAGACTGACTGGTCTGTAATTCCCTGGGTCATCCTTAGGACTGCTTTTGTGGAGGGGCACTATGTGTGCTGTTCTCCAGTCCTGCAGTACCATGCCTGACTCTATTAAACTATTAAATAGGTCTGTCAGTGGCCCTGCCAGCTTCTCAGCCAGTTCCTTTAGTACCCTTGGATGTACTCTGTCCAGGCCTGGTGATCAGTCCACCTTCAATGTCAGCAAACCCTCTCTCACTCTATCATCCTCTATCACTACATCTGTGTTCCCCTCCCTCCCTGCTCCTCTTCTCCCTCCTGAAGGCACTGTCCATCCTTCTCCCTGATGAAGACAGAAGTATTCATTTAGTATTTCTGCTTTTCCCTCGTTATCCTCCACCCACTCCACCCCTTTCTTAAGGCTAGCAATCCCTTCCTTCTTGTTCATTTTCTCACTTATATAGCAAAAGAAAGCCTTCTCCCCCTTCTTAATTCCTTCAGCTATCCACAGCTCCTTCTGTGCCTTTGCTCTTCAGACTTCCTTACTTCCCTCACTAGTCAACCTTAGGTAATTTTCCCTATCCACCTCTCTTTTGGTCTTCTTGACTTTTCTATAGACCAAGCTCTTTTCCCTTACTGCCTGGGCAACCCCAGAACTGAACCAGCGGGGCACTTTGGCCCTTGTGTTCATACCCCTGAGCCTAATGCACTCATCTGTGGCACCCAGTATTCCTTCCTTAATGATGGACCACCTTTGATCCACTCCCATATCTGCTCTGATGCCCACCAGATGGCTCCTTAGGACTTCACCCATTTTCCTGAAGTCCACCCTCCTGAAATTCAAGATTTCAACAAATCAAGAAAACAAAATCTTCAAATTAACTGCAGATTTAAAAGCTATAACTAGTAAAATACTGTTGTATTTATTGATTATACAATAGCCTGACTTGAAACAGGCAATTTATCATCACTTGTGAGTGAGTAGGACTTTCATATCTCACTCATGGAGTTATGGTCCTGCTTCCTCATCAATGAAAATAACTTGTGTATTTTGAGTCTGCACGTTGCATATGCCATTTATTACAGAGGTGCGATAGTGCTCCTATAGTTAGCATTGAGTAGGCTGTTTAATGTTAAACCCCAACCTTTGCACCTTAATACCTTTGGTGTGGTTAAACAAAATAGCCCAACATTTAATATGTGCAGTCCGGCTGACACAGTCTCAAGAAGTGAGAAGTTTCATGATGGCATCTTTTTTGGTTTTCAAGGTACAGAATGCTAAAAGACAGGCTAAAACAGTGTTAAGTTTCTCTATAATTACTGTAACTCTTGCTCCTTTCTACAAATGGCAATCGGAGTCTGCTACTGTCTGCTGCTGTATCAGCTGCAAGTTGAAAGCATGTCCTTGGAACAGTGGCTACAGAGAAGGGAGTGAAATGGGAGTATTCTGTTATAGACAAAGTAACAACAGATGCACTCAGCAACAATGCCTGCATCCCCTTCAAAGCTTCTGACAATGCTGCTCATGAGCTGAATACTGTGCCCCACCAAAAAATGGAAAAGGACAGACTATGCCAACTATACCCCAAACTGCATTAGACTTAGGAAAGTATATAGATTTGCATGGGGTTATGAATGCTGTTCACTGTTATTGGCTAAACATTTTATTTATTTATTTATTGAAATGTTTCACCAGAAAAGCACACTGAGCAACAAGTTGCTCTTCTCCCGGTGCAACTTGGGGGGTACAGTAGGATGTGAAATTAGACAGACAATTAACATTTATCAGAGCTACAGAACAAAAAACCACATAGATTAGCATTTAAGATGATACATACATTATACATTTGTGAAGCGGCTTACAGAATTAATATGTATCATGACTGAGAATTATACATACAGTAATATGTACTGCCAAGATGAGGCAGGAAGTGCAAATAGTTCAGGTATGAGTAAACGAGTACCTATTTAAGTGCTGAGAAGTAAGGAGTTGGGGTGAGGGGGATGGAGGCAAGAACAGCCTGGAGCTAACTCCCTCCAGGATGCAAAGAACCCTGCCAGGGGCTGAGACACATGGAGGCCTGGAGGTAAAAATATGGGGAGAGAGTGGCAGGGAAGGAAAGGGAAAGTGGAAGGAAAGAAAATATGAAAGGATAATAAATACTATGGAACAGTTCTTTAAACAAAAACACATACATGTTATTAATTTTATTCTTTATTTTGCAGAAAACATTAAAATGATCCAAAGTCACTGAAATGGAAAATGAAAAGTGAATGCACTGCACATTTAGAACACACAGCTCAGCAGTGTAGAGTATCATCTCTACACCTCATCTCGAATACTGCGTGCAGTACTGGCACCCTTACCTGAAGAAGAACATTAAATTACTGAAAGGGGTGCAGCGCAGAGCAACAAAGATGATCTAGGGGCTGGGGACTTATTATATGAGAGTAGACTAAGTGAGTAGAACATGTACTCACTGGAGGAGAGGAGAAGAGGGACAGGTAGGATATGATCGAGACATTCAAGTACATGAGAGGAATAAACAAGACTGGTACAGAGGGGCTATTCAAAGTAAGGGTGGGGAGGAACACTTGAGACCATGACATGAGATTGAAGGAAGAAAGGCTCAGGAGGGAAATGAGAAGACACTTTTTTATGGAGAGGGTGGTGGCAGGGTGGAATGGTTTACCATCGGAGGTTATAGCCTGAGAAATGGTGGGCTGCTTCAAGAGGGGCTGGGACAGGGCAAGAGGGAGGATCGGGGGTGGGGGGAGGGAGGGCAGCTGCAAAATTGGGCTGCTAGCTGCAAAATCGAGCAGACTCGATAGACAAAAAGATATTTTTCTGCAGGCAATTTTTGCGTGTTCGTATGTTTGAGTAGCTCTTCACCAAGTCCGTTACTGAACTGAATTAATTTTTAATTGCCATTTTATCTTTACACACAATAAAGATTGCTAATAAAGATATTCTTGTTATCTTATTTTTGGGCAATCACTCAACACATGAATATAGTGGAATGTATTTGACAGCTATCGTTACCTATTCTACAGTATCTACATGTCTACAGTATATTACTAGCAGACTGGGGTGCCCATGCCCAGTACCACTCCCCCCCCCTCCAGGTCACCTACCCACCCTTTCCCCTGTTTAAATGGGAACTATCAGCTTCCCATTATCAGAGAAGCAGGACCTTTAGTTTTGTTTGAATTTTTTTAATAACTTACAATGCTAGAATATAATTTTTTATCTGGTTGATCCTGCGATGACCTCCCCACCACCACCAGCCATTATTTTTCCAGAGTCCCCTGCTGCCATCCCTCTGATGATGCAATCAATGGGCTAAGCTGTGGGTACTCGTATGTGCCAGTATATGTTACAGGAATAATTACAACATATGCAGCATGTGTTTGCACTTCTAATGCCGATATTGATCGACCAAGGAAAGTGCAGGATAAACCAAATAAAAATTAAGATTCCAGCACTGTATGTTATTACAAAGACATTGCAAACAACTGTACATCATTATTTTTGTAAAGTTTTGACCCCAGATTTCAAAATACTGTTTTTATAACCACCCCTTCCGAACATGACAGGTGTCATTTATTAAATACTGGTCAAAACATCATTTTGTGCTACAATTGCAAAATCACATTTGGGGCAGGATTTGAAAAATGACAACTTTCGGGTTCAAGAGGTTGTGTTAAAAAATAGCTATATTTAAAATTTTAGGTCAAAATATTGAACATTACCAAGGTTATGAGTGAGCATTGAAAAATGTTAATGTGATTTTGACCCCAAATTTTCAACATAGTCTTCTTATGAGTCTACCTCCTGAATTCAGTAGGTGAAGATGTTCAAATCACCAGCTAGACATCATTTTGTGCCACAGGTGCAAAAACACATTTCAGACAGGATTTGAAAAATGACAGCTGGAATGTTCATGAGGTGGTGTGAAAAAATGGCAGCGTTGAACATTTCAGGTCAAAATATTGAAAACTACCAAAGTTATGAGAGAGCATGGAAATATTTCAATGTACATTCCTAACATGGTCATTTTTCAATATTTTTTGCCCAGATTTTAAATATGGCCTTTTGGGACCCCACCTCATGCACAAGGGCAGTGAAATTATTCAAATGTGGCTTGAAAGGTGATTTTGCGCAGTGATCGTGACATCACCTTTAGTACTAGATTAAAGAGAAAAGTTCAAAATGCATTGAAATGCATTATACAGCACTTACCTGTTTTCCCCAGTTCCTGTTCCAGTGCTGATATATATTTTATTTAATTATGAATCTGTATGACCCTTTGGTATTTGAAGAGAAGAGCACCTGTGCTCATGTGAAAACCATACTTTGATCTGATGTGATGCATGATGTCATAGGATGCAAACGCCATATCTCTGTGATGATAGGACTCATTCAAAATCACAATTGTCAGTGTAAACATTTGCATTGTGCTTGTTAAAAGAAGCAATAATACTGTTGAAAACCATCCAGTTACTCCCAAGCATTGCGTCTTCACAATCCTTTCACACTATTTCTTTACTTCCTTGATTTTTTTCCCTTTTCGAGTAATCTCTTTATGCATGACAATTCATTTTATGAAGATATGAGCAGTAATGTACTAAAACAGAAATAGTTGCAGGATCTGATGTCCTGTAGTATGTGCCAGGATGCAAGTTCTGCTTCTGTATGTGTAGATGTTTCAGACTCACTGCTAGCTTCTGTTATAGCACATGATTGCTCAACTCTGCATGTAAATAAAAATCCCACACCTTCATGAAGAAAAAAAAATATTTTTTAAAGAGTGAATTGAGATTGGGGTGGATTAAATAATCAATAAATGGTATGAGATAGGCACATTTCAAAAGTAAGGAAACAGCAAAAAGTCGCACCACTGGGGAGACCAAAATAAAGGCAATATTAACTTTATTTTATAAAATAACACCGCTGCGCCACTATGACCACAACAGGTGTGTGAAAAGCAAGGTAACCTCTACCGGTTTCGCTCAGTTAGCGTCATCAGGAGGATAACCAGTCTTAATACATAGATCCTTTATAGCCAATAAAAATTAACCAATTTAAAGTGACATACACATCATTAAAACGAATCCACGTAACATGCCTACACCTAAGAAAACATATCTAAAGTTTCAAATAATCACAAATTATTACCATCACATATACTATTATTAGTATTGAAAAATTTATCTAACACAATACTTAATTTGATACATAATAACGAAAAAATATATCCAAAAAAAAATAAATGAAATATAATTAGATAAATACTTTCACTTCATCATCTTGACTTCATTATCCAAGACGAAACTTTAGAACATTAAAAATGAAGACAGGATGAGACTGAAGGAAGCACCTATCCCAGTTATCTGTAAAAGAAACATGCAAAATATCAAAACCAAAACATAGATATAAATCATCATTCTATATTTACTATATTCGATGTAAATGTGGAAAGCAAAAAACCTTTTTATATTAAATTCTCACAGCAAAACTATCTACATTCAAATATATATACAGTCATAGTCAGCCAGTAATATTGATTCTATCGGTTCAAGTCCCACCACAGATATAAATTGAAAAACATGATCTCATAAAAATAATTATTTCCCTTACATAACACATATCAGCAAGTCAATATTATCATCAAAAAAACCAGGAGATATAAAAGTTCCTGAAATAAAGTTTGTATATATACTCATAAACGACCATTCATATTAGTTATATGGGTTCTAGTCCTACCACAGGCATGGATCAAAAGATATGGTCTCATAAAAGTAATTATTTCCCTCGCCTAATACATGCTAGTAAATCAATTCTATCATTGAGACCAGGAGGTTTAAGAGCTCCTAAAGTGAAAATCCAAAAGGATTCTCATTGCAACAATTTTTCTTCCAAATTCCCACCATGTGGCCCTAACCTAACTCTCTCGACAGCGCAGAATTTAAAAGAATGGTTACCGTTCCTTGTATTATTAACATGTATAGCCAATGCATTCTTGGCATCATTGTTAACAATAGAACGAATATGTTCACCAATTCTAATTTTAAACTGCCTACTGGTTTTACCTACATAAAACGCCTCACATTCACATGTTGCTAGATATATCACACTATTACTAGTACAATTGAAAATTCTGTAATCTTGAATTCCTTATGATTATTACTTGAGGTGAATTTATCAGTCTTTAAATCAGAACATTATTTACAGTTCCCACAACTGAAATTCCAACAGGTAATGGTGGTAACCAAGTTTTCAATGTCGGTTCCACCTTATTTTTCAAATGGCTATGTACCAATCTATCCTTTAGGTTTTTACCCCTACGGTACACAAAACAGGGTTTTTCTTGAACATCACGAACCAAAAGGGGATCAGTTTTCAAAATGTACCAGTTCCTATTAATAACTTCCTGCACTTTATGTGAATGTCTAGTAAAATTAGTCACAAAATTCATTCGAGGTAACACAGGTAAATCAGGTTTAACAGTCAGTAGAGTTTCCCTCTTAATGTTTAAAATGTCCACAAATGTTTCATTTACATGTCTAGGGGAATAGCCACGTGCAATAAACTTATTGCACATATTACTACCCTGGACCAAAAAATCACTGTCCTCCAAACAATTCCTACGGGCCCTATACAGTTGTGCTTTTGGTATATTTCTAATCATATGATGTTGATGGCAACTAGAAACTAGTAATAATGAGTTTCGATCGGTTTCTTTACAGAACAAATCTGTTCTCAAAGTACCATCCAGATTTTTAGAAATTTTTAAATCCAAAAAAGAAACACTATCCAAACTACTTTGTATAGTGAATTTAAGGTTAGAATCCGTGGATTCAAGAAACCTCACAAAAGCTTCAAGTTCTAATTGTGTGCCAGTCCACACCATGAAGATGTCATCAATAAAACGATGCCAAATATCAATCTTATCACGATATAAATTATTATTGGCGTCGTAGATATACATCTTCTCCCACTTGCCCAAATAGAGGTTAGCATAGTTTGGTGCAAAAGTTGCCCCCATAGCTGTCCCCTTAATTTGTCTGTACATGTCGCTACCAAAAAGAAAAACATTCTTGGTCAGTACATGTTCACTACAATCCAATAGAAACTGTTTTTTAGATGTAGTGATATTCTGATCCATAGATAGCCAATAATCAAGTGCCTGTATCCCACCTGAGTGAGGGATATTAGTATAAAGGGCAGCAATATCCATCGAAACAAGATACCACTCCTTCTCAATCTGCATCTCACCTAATATACCCAACATCTGAGTGGTATCTCTAATAAATGAAGGCAATGCACCAACATAAGGTTTGATGTGTGCATCAACGAATTTAGATAATGGTTCAGTAAGTGAACCAATCCCAGACACTCTCGGCCTCCCTGGTGGATTGTGGTAGTTCTTATGAATTTTAGGTAGAATATAGATACTGGCTCTAACTGGTTTAGATACCGTAAGAAAATTAGCCTCCATCATAGAAATGACATTCATACAAAGAACATCATTAATAAACATACCTATCTCCTGTTTATATTTAAGCGTTGGGTCATTTCTAAGAGGCATGTAAAATTCTACATCACAGAGCTGTCTAGTAATTTCTTTAATATACATTTCTCTCGACATTACCACTACTGAGCCCCCTTTATCAGCTGGTTTAATGATAATATCACAATTTTGTTCAAGTTCCTTTAAAGCAGTAGCCTCCTCACTAGAAACATTAATGAATCCTGTTATTGTGTCAGAATCAAACATTGCTTCAAGTTCTTTCTCACACACATTTTCAAAGACACGCACAGTCTCATTATATGGGGGCATAAAATTAGACGGAACATGGAAGGGACTCACCTTTTCCTGAAATGTACTCCCTTCTGCTGTTACATAGAAACATAGAAACATAGAATTTGACGGCAGATAAGGACCGCTTGGCCCACCCAGTCTGCCCATTTCCCTACCTACTGGATAAGCTGCAGATCCTAGTTAACCAGCAGCCTACTTCTTCCTACCCCCAACCCCCAGAACTGCCTTATGACTATCCCATGCATGCTTGAATTCCACCACTGATTTTTGACTCCACAACCTCCTCTGGAAGGCCGTTCCATGCATCCCACAACCCTCTCTGTGAAAAATACTTCCTTAAATTACCTCTGAGCTGCCCCCCACCTTCAAATTGTGCCCTCTTGTTCTTGCACACCTCTTTTTTTGAAATATGCTACCCTCTTGGACTTTGTTGATTCCCTTGAGGTACTTGAAAGTTTCTATCATGTCCCCCCTCTCCCTTCTTTCCTCGAGGCTATACATATTAAGCTCCTGAAGTCTCTCTTCATATGTCTTCCGGTGCAGACCCTGCACCATTTTAGTTGCCCTCCTCTGGACAGCTTCCATTCTGTCTATGTCTTTGCGGAGACTGGGTCTCCAGAACTGCACACAGTACTCCAGATGGGGTCTCACCAGCTGTCTGTACAGAGGGATAATAACTTCCTGTTTTCTACTGGTGATGCCTCTCCCTATGCATCCCAGTATCCCCTCAGCCCTCCTTGCTGCCCTCTCACATTGCTTGCCCATCTTTAGGTCATATGATATGACTACCCCCAGGTCCCTTTCCATTTTTGTTGTTGTTAGTATCTCACCCCCCATTGTGTACTCTTCCCCTGGGTTTTTGTTTCCCAGGTGCATTACCTTGCACTTCTTAGCACTGAATCTAAGCTGCCATACATTTGACCATTCCTCTAACCTTGCCAAGTCCTTCTCATCCTTTCCACCCACCCTGTGCATCAACTCTGTTGCAGATCTTAGTGTCATCTGCAAAGAGACATACTTTTCCTTCAGTCCTTTTGCAATGTCACTTATAAGAGACATTGAAGAGGACCAGTCCTATACTGAACCCTCAGGGGTACCCACTAGTAACCCTCCTTTCTTCTGAGTGGACTCCATTTACTATTACTCTCTGTGTCCTATTCTCCAGCCAATTCTTTACCCAGGCTGTCATCTTGGGACCCACTCCCAGGCTGGCTAACTTGTATATTAATCTTTGTGTGGGACTGTGTCAAATGCCTTGCTAAAGTCTAGGTAGGCCATGTCCACAGCCCCTCCCTGATCTACTACTTTGGTCACCCAGTCAAAGAAATCTATCAGATTCATCTGGCATGACCTTCCTGCTGTGAATCCATGCTGCCTAGGGTCCTGTGCCCCTCTGGCCTCTAGATACTCGACAATTCTTTCCTTTAGAAGTGATTCCATCATTTTCCCTATCACTGAGGTTAAACTAACAGGTCTATAGTGTCCTGCTTCTGCCTTGCTCCCACTTTTGTGAAGGGGAATCACATCTGCCCTCCTCCAGTCCTCGGGTACCACCCCATCCTCCCATGATTTGTTAAAAGGGTAGTCAGTGGTGTCACTAGTTCTACCCTTAGTTCTTTAGAATTCTGGGATGAATCCCATCAGGCCCCATTGCTTTGTCCACCTTCAGTTTTAAGAGTTCTTTCAAGACCCTTTCTTCTGTAAATGGGCGGTATCAACTTCTGTATCCAGAGTGTTACTACTGTTTTGTTTTATGTACCTCCCCTCTTCCTTTGTAAATACTGAGCAAAAATATTTGTTTAGTATCTCTGCCTTTTCACAGTCTCCTCTGCCCACCCTCCCTCCCTTTATTAAGCCTCGCTATCCTCCCTTGCTGTTATACCAAAAGAATTACCACAACACATTTCTGATCTGTAAAAAAGCTTTCAAATTAAGTAGTCTAGTGAAACGATGTAAGTCTACATATAGATCAAATGGGTTAGAATCCTGGGTAGGAACAAAAGATAATCCCTTTTTGTAAAACTTTTTGTTGGTCTAATGTAAGTTCCTGTCCAGAGATGTTAATGACTATGTCCTCTTGTACCACCAATTCCTCAGAATTTAGACCAGACGTCTCCCTAATGAAGTCAAGATGATGAAGTGAAAGTATTTATCTAATTATATTTCATTTATTTTTTTTTTGATATATTTTTTCGTTATTATGTATCAAATTAAGTATTGTGTTAGATAAATTTTTCAGTACTAATAATAGTATATGTGATGGTAATAATTTGTGATTATTTGAAACTTTAGATATGTTTTCTTAGGTGTAGGCATGTTACGTGGATTCGTTTTTAATGATGTGTATGTCACTTTAAATTGGTTAATTTTATTGGCTATAAAAGGATCTATGTATTAAGACTGGTTATCCTCCTGATGACGCTAACTGAGCGAAACCGGTAGAGGTTACCTTGCTTTTCACACACCTGTTGTGGTCATAGTGGCGCAGTGGTGTTATTTTATAAAATAAAGTTAATATTGCCTTTATTTTGGTCTCCCGAGTGGTGCGACTTTTTGCTGTTTCCTTATATGAATTTTTGGGTCTGCACACTCTTTACTGTGGAGCTGTTTTGTTCGCTACTCATTCGATTTTTTACCTGCTCGCAGTGGGAGTACCTTGAGGCTACTCTTTAGTAAAATTGGTTCACCGCTTTTTGTGCCTGTGGATGTCTAATACAACATCGCTGGATTTAATTTGGAGCATTTTGTGTTCAAGCATTTGAACCTATTTGTGTCACTTCCTTGTGCATTGCAGATTTTTCCAGTGTGAGTAATATAATTGATTGACTTGCCTGATTGAGGAATGTCTCAAGTACATTTTACTGACACTCTTTTTGGAGCCACAGCAGGTTCATGTGCTGCATGTATTTTTCAGCCTACGGGAGAGAAAGAACTATTTAGTGATTTACATGATGAGACTGGTATTTGAGTGAATGGGAATTTAGTCACCTCAGATCCTAATGTGAATATTGTGGATATCCGGGCAGCATTTACTTCATTGGAACGAGCTATTGTTAGAGATCGATGCCACTACTGGGGTAAGATTACTTTGGAAGCTTATTTATAAGCAGGACGTTCACCTAGGGGATTGAGGGTAATTAAAAACCCTGGATACGGTTGGGATAGAGAATCATTAGTGACTGATTGGAAACGAGCACAACAAGCAGCTACAGATGAGTTTATGCGTGTACTTATACGTGACTATGAAACTCAACAGTCTGAAGTAACAGCTGATATTATTAATCAAGAGAAATTGGTTCTTCAATTTAAAGATCATTCTGATTACACATTGTTTCAACAAAAACTTAAAGATAAGGTGAAGAGGGAAGATGATAAGTTGAAACAAATTAAATTACATAAATTTGAAAGAGATAGAGTGGATTACCTGCATGATAGAGTGTTTAATTGGAATCAAAAAACTCGCTCTTCTAGACGTGGAGGCATTAAACAACATACTGCCCCACATTACAAATCTATTTTGAGGAATAGAACTAATTCCCCCACTTATACTACAGATAACAGTGAATCGGAAGCTGAAGACCTTTTTTTAGATTCGGATCAGATCGAGGAGACAGATATACAACGGACTGTGCATTTCCAATTACCCCAATCCAACAGGAGCAGCAGGTCCAGAGGCCGAGGATTCCATCGAGGCAATCGAAATATCAAGGAGCCAAGAGGAAGACTACACGACGCGGGGGGAGAAAACATCGGAAGCCGTGTCAGAGGGAGACGTCTGGTCTAAATTCTGAGGAATTGGTGGTACAAGAGGACATAGTCGTTAACATCTCTGGACAGGAACTTACATTAGACCAACAAAAAGTTTTACAAAAGGGATTATCTTTTGTTCCTACCCAGGATTCTAACCCATTTGATCTATATGTAGACTTACATCGTTTCACTAGACTACTTAATTTGAAAGCTTTTTTCTACAGATCAGAAATGTGTCGTGGTAATTCTTTTGGTATAACAGCAGAAGGGAGTACATTTCAGAAAAAGGTGAGTCCCTTCCATGTTCCGTCTAATTTTATGCCCCCATATAATGAGACTGTGCGTGTCTTTGAAAATGTGTGTGAGAAAGAACTTGAAGCAATGTTTGATTCTGACACAATAACAGGATTCATTAATGTTTCTAGTGAGGAGGCTACTGCTTTAAAGGAACTTGAACAAAATTGTGATATTATCATTAAACCAGCTGATAAAGGGGGCTCAGTAGTGGTAATGTTGAGAGAAATGTATATTAAAGAAATTACTAGACAGCTCTGTGATGTAGAATTTTACATGCCTCTTAGAAATGACCCAACGCTTAAATATAAACAGGAGATAGATATGTTTATTAATGATGCTCTTTGTATGAATGTCATTTCTATGGTGGAGGCTAATTTTCTTACGGTATCTAAACCAGTTAGAGCCAGTATCTATATTCTACCTAAAATTCATAAGAACTACCTCAATCCACCAGGGAGGCCGATAGTGTTTGGGATTGGTTCACTTACTGAACCATTATCTAAATTTGTTGATGCACACATCAAACCTTATGTTGGTGCGTTGCCTTCATTTATTAGAGATACCACTCAGATGTTGGGTATATTAGGTGAGATGCAGATTGAGAAGGAGTGGTATCTTGTTTCAATGGATATCGCTGCCCTTTATACTAATATCCCTCACTCAGGTGGGATACAGGCACTTGATTATTGGCTATCTATGGATCAGAATATCACTACATCTAAAAAACAGTTTCTATTGGATTGTAGTGAACATGTACTGACCAAGAATGTTTTTCCTTTTGGTAGCGACATGTACAGACAAATTAAGGGGACAGCTATGGGGGCAACTTTTGCACCAAACTATGCTAACCTCTATTTGGGCAAGTGGGAGAAGATGTATATCTACGATGCCAATAATAATTTATATCGTGATAAGATTGATATTTGGCATCGTTTTATTGACGACATCTTCATGGTGTGGACTGGCACACAATTAGAACTTGAAGCTTTTGTGAGGTTTCTTGAATCCACGGATTCTAACCTTAAATTCACTATACAAAGTAGTTTGGATAGTGTTTCTTTTTTGGATTTAAAAATTTCTAAAAATCTGGATGGTACTTTGAGAACAGATTTGTTCTGTAAAGAAACCGATCGAAACTCATTATTATTAGCTTCTAGTTGCCACCCACACCATATGATTAGAAATATACCAAAAGCACAACTGTATAGGGCCCGTAGGAATTGTTCGGAGGACAGTGATTTTTTGGTCCAGGCTAGTAATATGTGCAATAAGTTTATTGCACGTGGCTATTCCCCTAGACATGTAAATGAAACATTTGTGGACATTTTAAACATTAAGAGGGAAACTCTACTGACTGTTAAACCTGATTTACCTGTGTTACCTCAAATGAATTTTGTGACTAATTTTACTAGACAGCCACATAAAGTGCAGGAAGTTATTAATAGGAACTGGTACATTTTGAAAACTGATCCCCTTTTGGTTTGTGATGTTCAAGAAAAACCCTGTTTTGTGTACCGTAGGGGTAAAAACCTGAAGGATAGATTGGTACATAGCCATTTGAAAAATAAGGTGGAACCGACATTGAAAACTTGGTTACCACCATTACCTGTTGGGAATTTCAGTTGTGGGAACTGTAAATATTGTTCCCTGATTTTAAAGACTGATAAATTCACCTCAAGTAATAATCATAAGGAATTCAAGATTACAGAATTTTTCAATTGTACTAGTAATAGTGTGATATATCTAGCAACATGTGAATGTGAGGCGTTTATGTAGGTAAAACCAGTAGGCAGTTTAAAATTAGAATTGGTGAACATATTCGTTCTATTGATAACACAATGATGCCAAGAATGCATTGGCTATACATGTTAATAATACAAGGAACGGTAACCATTCTTTTAAATTCTGCGCTGTCGAGAGAGTTAGGTTAGGGCCACGTGGTGGGAATTTGGAAGAAAAATTGTTGCAAAGAGAATCCTCTTTTGGATTTTCACTTTAGGAGCTCTTAAACCTCCTGGTCTCAATGATAGAATTGATTTACTAGCATGTATTAGGCGAAGGAAATAATTACTTTTATGAGACCATATCTTTTGATCCATGCCTGTGGTGGGACTAGAACCCATATAACTAATATGAATGGTCATTTATGAGTATATATACAAACTTTATTTCAGGAACTTTTATATCTCCTGGTTTTTTTTGATGATAATATTGACTTGCTGATATGTGTTATGTAAGGGAAATAATTATTTTTATGAGATCATGTTTTTCAATTTATATCTGTGGTGGGACTTGAACCGATAGAATCAATATGACTGGCTGACTATGACTGTATATATATATTTGAATGTAGATAGTTTTGCTGTGAGAATTTAATATAAAAAAGTTTTTTGTTTTCCACATTTACATCGAATATAGTAAATATAGAATGATGATTTATATCTATGTTTTGGTTTTGATATTTTGCATGTTTCTTTTACAAATAACTGGGATAGGTGCTTCCTTCAGTCTCATCCTGTCTTTATTTTTTAATGTACTAAAGTTTCGTCTTGGATAATGAAGTCAAGATGATGAAGTGAAAGTATTTATCTAATTATATTTCATTTATTTATTTTTTGGATATATTTTTTCATTATTATGTATCAAATTAAGTATTGTGTTAGATAAATTTTTCAATACTAATAATAGTATATGTGATGGTAATAATTTGTGATTATTTTAAACTTTAAATATGTTTTCTTAGGTGTAGGCATGTTACGTGGATTCGTTTTTAATGATGTGTATGTCACTTTAAATTGGTTAATTTTATTGGCTATAAAAGGATCTATGTATTAAGACTGGTTATCCTCCTGATGACGCTAACTGAGCAAAACCGGTAGAGGTTACCTTGCTTTTCACACACCTGTTGTGGTCATAGTGGCGCAGCGGTGTTATTTTATAAAATAAAGTTAATATTGCCTTTATTTTGGTCTCCCGAGTGGTGCGACTTTTTGCTGTTTCCTTATATGAATTTTTGGGTCTGCACACTCTTTACTGTGGAGCTGTTTTGTTCGCTACACATTTCAAAGGTAGTTTATTTGCAATCTTCTATACAGAAGGAAATGGCATTTGCATCATTTGCATAATGCCAGTTCCAGCAATACATCAGATCCCACTGATATGTCTGTTATAAAACATTCTACACAGTTATATTTGTGTATGTGTAATAATTACATTATGGGCATTTTAAAAATAATAACAGTAATAGAATAATTAATATAAACAACCCCACCTTCCCGACAAAATCACCACCACAAGTGCTAACTCATATGGATAATAGCAGGTACATTAAAAACATTTTATTTCATTTGTTGTAATATAAAGGGGGACTACAGAGGAATTTATAGGTGTACATGCAACAAAAAAATTATCACAACATAGGAAACAATACACAAATAAAACCACTACAAATTCAAACAACACTGGGAAAGAATCAGATTATTATTTTTTATTTTTTTATTGTTCAACACAAGATCATTACAATTAAAAACAGCACATTAAACATTCATAAATCCATTTAAAACAATATTACAGGATGTTGGTGCATGTGCAAAAAATACAAGTTATTGCAATTATAATCATATATACATACAGTACATTTTTTTTTTTTTACAAATTCAAGGATAATAAGAAGCAAATGAGTTTATAAAGTAATTTTTTTTCATTGGTTGTACATAAACAAATTAGAACATGATCCAGGGGGAGACAGAGATTAGCCAATATAGGCCCCCAACCAGAATTGTTTTTGTTTCTCATATAAGGGACAAATCAAAAGAATATGTTTTAGGTCATCATGTACCCCGAGACTACATTTACAAAGACCATCACTAATATCTTTATGTTTCTGTTGAAATAAAATATGTCTATATGTGTAGATTTCCAATCTATATCTCAAGATTACCCTTCTTATGTCTGGGTCTTCAAATATTATCAAATAGGGTTCAAGATTATGAGTATTTTTGAGTCTTTTGTACCAGTTAAAGTGTTTGTAAGTTTGAAGTTGTTCTATATCTTTTGCCTTACATGTATCTTTAATTCTAGTTTTGATTTGGGAGTTTATCTCTTTCAATGGCCTACAATATATTTGGCACAATAAATCTGCTAAACCCATTGGATAAAGATATACAGCTATAGATATCATTATTGGGAACATAAATCTTGACTTAGTAGAATCTATTTCTTCTTCTAAACACATTCTGGGTATTCTATTCTCCTGTAAGAGAAATAACTTTAACATAAGGAGCAATCTTCTCTCTATAACATATGACACAAGAGGCAGTTGACCAAACTCCAGTTGGAGAATGGAAGCAGGCACTGCTTGGGGGACTCTGAAAATGTATCTAAATAATTTATTTAGCTGGATGTGAAGCATTTCTAGGTTCTCTGGTGCCCAAATGTCTGCCGCATACAATAAACTTACTGGTATTTTTGCTTCTATCACTTTCAACAAGCCTTGGAATAATCCATTCCCAATTTGGTTTGAAAATCTTTTGAAGGCATTAAACACCGTTAGAACCTTATGTTGAATCATATTAATATGGGTTATACATTTTAGGTGTTGAGAAAAACATACTCCTAGGTATAAATAATTCTTAAGAGTCTCTATTTTTTTGTTATCAATATACTGTATATAGAAGGCATTTTCTTTTTCTTATTTCCAAATACTACTAAATTTGTTTTGCTTTTGTTTATTGTCAGTTTATTTTCTTTACAGAGTTTTGTAAATAGATCTATTTTCCTTTGAAGGCCCAATAAAGAGTTGGATATCAAAATTATGTCGTTTGCAAAAGCTAACAGTGGAATCTTCTTATTTTTCACACTAGGATAGTGAAATTCAGGTTCTTCTAGACTTTCAATAATGGGATATATATATATATATATATATATATATATATATATATATATATGATACATGATGGGCACGAGTGTGATATGGAAAATATTTTCACTCCTCTACAGTGACCTCTGAATACTCATGAGTGGTGAAGCCATGAGTGAGGTTTCAGAGGTCACTGTACAGGACTGAACATATTTCCCATATCACACGAGTGCATATCATGTATCCTATTTATACAATGGGGGCCTTGTTGCAAAATGTACAATTTCCGCAGCTTTGCGTGGCTTTGCACGATTGCGCAACTTTGTGCAGGTTTAGCATGGGTCTCGGAGGTGTAATAAACAGCATTTATTTTAACTCTGCTGATGTCATCAGATTTATTTCACTGCAGTGAAAATAACTTGTTTTATCTCATTAGAATATGTCTCACCCCATTGTGTCTGTATATATATATATATATATATATATATATATATATATATATATATATATATTAAAGGCCAAAAAGCATTCCTGTCTTACACCCACATTAGTTTTTATTTCTTTTATCGGGTCTCCTTTTTGATTATATTTTACTTTAAGCCATGTATCTTGATGTAATCTAACTATAATATCAAAAAGAGAGGGTTCAATACCAAAGTCATTTAACTTGACCCATAAAAGTGTGCAGCTGATGGAATCAAAGGCAGTTTTTAAGTCCACAAAACAACAGTACAACTTTCCTTTTTCTACTACTACATATTTTTTAATTAAGTGTGACAGAACATAAAAGTGTTGCACTGTTGATCTTTCTTCTTGAAAACCATTCTGGAATTTGTTCAGTATCCCTGTTTGTTCTACCCATTCCTTTAGTCTGTTTAATATAATAAAACACAAGATATTTTGTGATGTATCTAAAAGACTTATTGGTCTGTACATAAGTGGATCACAGGGATCTCCTTTCTCTTTATAAATGGGACGTGCAAAGCTACCTTAACAGCTAAAAGGCATCTGCTCTCCTTGAATTATTTTATTAAACAGTATATAAAAAATTGGTGTCCACCATTCCGGGAAATATCTATAAAGTTCTTCCACTATCAGGTCAGGGCCTGGGGCCTTATTATTCTTTTGCTTCTCTAGAGCTTATAATATTTCATCTTGTTTTACATATATTGGTCTAGGAAACTATGATATAATTCCTTCAATATTTTGTCCTATATTTTCATTTGGGGAATAGTAAAACTTGTAGAAATTATCTTCCCATTTATTTGGTGGAATAAAGGCCTCTGTACCCTTGCCATACTGTTTATAGCCTTGGCTTACCATAGTCCAAAACTTCTTACTGTCTTTCTTCTGGACAGCCTGTTTCAGTTTATTCCACATTGTTGACCGATATTTCTTCTTTTCTCTTTCTAATATATTCTTATAAGATTTCCTTTCTTTAAGTCTCTCAATGCTTTTTGTCATGTATGTTCCTTATTGACCTCATTTTTTTGTTTAACCTTTTCTTGGTGTTTTTGCAAATCTCATACCAGCTATTATTGATAGGAATCAGACTAAAAGAACATACAAGATTTACAAATTACAATAAGATTCTTGGACACCAAAATTAGCATAAGGAATGTGAACTCCTATTTCTTCATCCAAATCCATTTCATCACTACTTAGTAGTATGCACAGGACTGTACTATTACTGTGTCAGACACAATCTTTTGCCTATCTGTTGAAAGAGGATGGTTGTTGAAGGAGAAGCAACTGTTACGTGCTTTTGCATATCACACACAGCAGAGAAGAGACAGTAAGGTTTCAGTAGCTCTCTTCTGTCTTAAGTGGAATCCTTAACAAATATTTCTTAGCCAATGGAAATATAATTTGAATATTTAGGCAGACAAAGAAACTGTGTATTAGAAAACTGTCCTCCTGAGTCTAATATTTTACAGGATGTGCTACAATATTCTGCAGTGCAGTAGCATATCATCTGGACAGTCAGGTAACACAGTCAACCAGAATTCCTAACTGACCAAAAATACCCTGCAGACACTTCCAGAAGAGGTTTGCAGCCTTTACAGTTGCAGGGCTCATCAGTACCAGCTCTTACTCAGAGACTGGCAGGGTCTTATTTATTTATTTGAATTTTGGTAACTGGGTGAGCTTGCTGAGACATTACAGTCCCTTTTTCAGGGGAGACCTGGGAAGTGCAATACATTGACAGAGACGTGGTGATTATGGTGGTTATATTTACATCAATCACAGATTTTCTAATGAAATTCTAGACTGCTGTGAATCGATCCTGTGAAGGGAAATTTATTTTGCCAATTTTTATAAGTCTTGTTTCATTGTGAGAGTATAACAGATACAACCTAAATTAGCACAACAATCCTGATGAAAGAAAGAAAGAAAGAAAGGAAGAAAGAAAGAAAGAAAGAAAGAAAGAAAGAAAGAAAGAAAGAAAGAAAGAAAGAAAGAACATAAATTAGCACACTAATCCTGATGGAAGGAAGGAAGGAAGGAAAAAATTCTGGTCTGATAGATTACATTCCTTGTCAAATCCCTCTCTCTCTCTCTCTCTTTCTCTCTTTCTTCATTTTTTAGCTACAAACATGAGATTTTATATCAGACTATTATCCATAGCCCTTTGAGAGGTTTCCAAACCTCCCAATATTTCTTTATATGTTTGACTGTATAATGGTAGTTTTTTTTCTTAATCTCATACACTCAAACAATACATTTTTTCCATAAGTCCCAACTAGGAGGAATAGTCTTTCCATAATCTGGTAATACACTTTCTAGCATTCGATAGTGCAATGTTTAAAAATGTATTTGTCAAATTTACTGGAAGGTTTTGGGGAAAAGATACACCTAAAAGGCAAAGTTTGAGATACCTAAAAGGCAAAGTTCAGGATCTGGTTTGAAACTGGTGCTTAATACTACATTGATTGTTTCAAACACTTTTCCCCAAACTATTTTTAATTTTGGGCATAGGGATATAACATGGGAAATAGTTATTTGACTACTCTTTTACTGGTTCAAGAAGTGTTGCAAGATGGTGCAGTAATATGTCTGGTAATTTTAGAACTGCCAGACTGTATGGAGCAGTTAGATTAGACTTTTTCAGTCCCTATCCTGTCAATACTGCTAAACAGTATGAGTGCAATAACCATGCAAGATAAAGTGCATAAGCGAATATAGCTACAGGTAAAATATAGCGCTGAACACTACAGCGCCATATCTGTAGCTAAGTTCACTCACGCTGATGTCTTGTTCCCTCACACACTTACAGCTTGAGGAGTCCCACTGCGGGAAGAGTCAGCATGCTACCACAGTGGCTAATTGGATAAAGCCACTGGGTGGTAAGGCAGCACAGGAGAAGGAGTCAGGGGTTTGAATCCAACCCCTGCACTCATCATGTTTTTCTGTTCCCTATGTTTGCTTGTACTTTGTTTTTCCCATGTCTGAACTCTGTCCAAGTTTTGTCCCCCTTCCCAAGTGTGTCCCCCCCTTGGAGTTGATTATATTTTTTAGGGGATACACCCCCCGCATTACACAGTATATTTAGTGTTTCAATCTCTGTGGTGTTTGGTGTCGGGGTGCATCACAGGATCACGGCATTGTGAGCTTCACTCTTTTTCCCTGCCACAATCTTGTACCTCACTGTTTTCCCGACACTGTTTTTAACCATGCTGTTCTGTTTGCACAATCTTGGACTAGATCCTTTTCAGTCTAGGTTCCCCTCTTTTCCAAACAAAATTGGATAACATGTTATCTAATTTTGTAAAATAAACCTGTGGCATAATGAGTTGGATTGCCTGGAAAATATAAAGCAATCATGGTACTATATTAATTTTTACAATACAAATACGGCCTGTTAATGAAATAGGCAAACGTTCCCATCAGAGCAGGTAATTTTTGATCTGATGAAGTAATTGATCTAAATTTACACTGATCAGTTCTTCAAAATTATTGGTCAGTTGGATTCCTATGTATATCACTTTTTTTTTGTTTGTTTAATTTGAAATGGTAATTGTGACTATACTATTTTGCATACTTCAGGATGAATGGGTAATGCTTCAGATTTGGTCAGATTTATTTTATATCCAGACTGTTGGCCAAATTTTTCTATAACTTCTAATATTATTTTATTTTCATTTACATGGTCTTTTAAATATAACAATATGTTATCTATGAATAATGACATTTTTAATGAAGTTTTGGCATATTGGAATCCTTCTATTTTACTAGATGATCTTATGACATTAGGCAGGGGTTCTATTGAAACTGCAAATAAAAGTGGAGCTAGAGGACACCCCTGTTGGGGGGTGCCTCTTTTTTTTTAAATTTCTTTTTCTGGCTCCGACTCCCTTGGGAACTCTTTCAGGCAGCCACCTGTACCTCCAGCTCTACCTCCAAGCCTGAAACTCCTCTTTGACTCCTGGCACCAGCCCAGCTATCCCCCCCAGCTCTGAGCCCCCTGAGGTGGGGCCACCCTACCCTCCCATGGTGCTCTATCTAGAATTCAGGTCAGGCTGGGCTCAGCCCAGGAGAGGAGGGAGTCCAGCCAGTGGAGTGTGGTGAGAGGCAGGTGGTGCCATCGCCTATCCCTGGGGGCAGGGAATTTTTGCTTAGATAGGCCCTCACTGTCACCCCCCAGGTGGAACAATGAGCATCCAGTGACACCAGGGGACATCCGTCATGGCTCTGCATCCCTCTGCATGTGCCCTAAGTGGTGCAGTACTTCAGTGCGGTGCAGGGCAAACCCCTGGAGCTCCCCCCCAAGAGAGGAGAGCAGTCCTCCAGATGCTCAATCCTCTCTCTCCCCTGCCAAACTCCGGTGGTCCAGGCTCATTCCCGAACTTGGGCCTCCGACATGGCATGAGGTATGGCGTCCAGTGCCTCAATCCTCAGTGCCACTGGGCCGGCATTGTTGGGTGCCTCTTTGTAGATTAAATGCTGGTGAGATAAGGTTGTCAGTTTGAATATTTGCTCTTTGGGTTTTGTAGAGCAGCTTAATCCATAATAGGTAATTATCTCCTAAACCTATTATTTTAATAATTCTAAATATATATGTCCATCCTACCCTGTCAAATGCCTTTTCTGCATCCAGGGGCATGACCATTCCATTCAACTCTTGGACTGCTTGAATGATGTTTCGTGCATTTTGTAATGTTATTATGCAGCCTCCTTCCTTGGACAAAGCATTTGATCTTTATCAACCAAGTTTGGTAAAAATAATTCCAAATGAGCTGCTAGTATTTCAGCATATATCTTGTAATCTGAGTTAGGTAAGGATATTGGTAGATAAGATGAACAATGTGAATCTTTACCTTTTTTCCGGATCACCATAATTATGGCTTCATCAAAGGAAGGGGGCAGCATATTTTGTAAAATGAAAGAGTTAAATAAATCATGCTAGTAAGGTGTTAACAATTTACTAAAGATTTTATAAAAATCAATGGTCAACCCATTTATTCATGGTGATTTTCCTGACTTTAATTGTGCTATTGCTTTAGATATTTATGTAAGTGTTATGGGTCCATCTAAGAATTCTGTCTGATTTTCACTAATTGTTGGTATATCTTAAAACTTTTTACCCTCTTGATGTAATTATTTCTGTGTTCAGTTTTATAAAGCTTTTTATAATAGTTCATAAAATCTTTAATATCTTCTGGTTTGGATGAAATATGACCTATGGGCAGACTGGATAGGCCTAGCAGTTCTTTTCTGGCTGACAATTTCTATGTTTCTATGTAAGACCTGAAATGAGTTTAATCTGTTCAATACTTTTTTCCACCTTTTGTATCATGTGACCAAGAGTTTTACTCTTTTACCCACTTGGGAGTAGTATTTAGATTTAGCAAGGAGTGCTAGCCTTTCAGTTTTTTCATTCAGTATTATTATAGCTCTGTCTTAGTTTCTCAAGATATATTAATTGAAAAGTATTGGTATGTGCATGAATATCTTGTGTTAATTTAATATCATTTTCATGATTTTGTAAGTTCTCCTTTTTGGATTTTATTTTTCTTCCATGAATATGTCAAGGAAATACCCCTTATCATAGCCTTATGTGCATCCCATACCAGATTTTTTGATACTTCCCCTGTGTTAGTAATATTTTTTATTGTGTTTATGTAGTAAATTAATATAAACATGATCCTTTAATAATAATGCATCTAATTTCCATGTCTTTTGAGTATTGGTGGTGTCCCTGGATGCAAAAAACATGTCGACAGGAGAGTGGTCAGAATATAATATCTGGAAGTGTTGTAGATCCTAAAAAATCATTAATTTGTGAATAAGTCTTATGTGTTCTTGAAAAAAGACTAATCTCTGTTGTCATTGTTTTGAAATCTCCATATATCTTTTAATGAGAAATCCTTCATCAAATTTTTAAGTGATTGTGTCTCTTGATTAATCAATTTACTAGCAGCAGCTAAGTCTGAAGAAGAGTTAAAGATCAAGTTACAGTCTCCTTAAAGAATGTAAGATTGTGGGAATTCAGCAAATATTACAAACAAAAGTCTTTAAAAAACAGTCTGTTCATTATTAGGTATGTAAATATATGAAACTGTTATTAGTGAGTTATTACATTTAACAGTAATAATAGAAAATCTTCCTTCGGAATCAGAATATTCATTTAGAACTTTTATATTTGCCTGTTTTAATTAAGGTGGATGTACCACAATATTTGTAATTTAAAACTGAGCATATACATTTATTTCTGCATGCTTTATCTATTTTAGCAGTCTCCATCACAGGCAGCTGTGTTTTCTGAACAAGTAAGGTATCTATGTGTTTCTTTCTTGCATAACTTTTTTTTTTCTTTTAATTGTATTATGGAAACCATTGATGTTCCAGGAGATTATTTTTAACTCCTTACCTGCCATGGTGATGTTTTATTATAAAAGGCCCCTGTTCATTCCTATAAAGCTTCATATAATCTTACTGTATCATTTTGCAATGTAACTGCCCTATCATAGTCTCTTTAGATGCATGAGACTTGGTTGATTTGAATTCAAAAATGTGTTTCTGTCTAGCGCTCCCTTTTTTATTTAAACACACCAATCCCACCACCTCTTAGTGCCCTTTCTCATGCCCATGCTTCCTTTTTCTTCCCATTATCCTTACTTCCTATGACACAATATCCTTGAGGATCTGTCCACCTTCTATATAAACCAAGCTAGAGTTTATAGGGCCTAGTAGGAGAGATACAAATTGCAGACCCCCCCCAAATTAAGGTAAGGTGTAATCTAAATAAAGGTTTCTATAATATATATCTTTTTTTACTCTTGTTTTAATTCCACTAACACATTTTTCTAACTGAGAGAAACATGTATTTTTCACTGCCAAATGTTTGTCACTTGCATACCTGTTGTATGTATGTACACATTTACCCAAGATAGACCAGAAGAGATGTAATATCTCATTTTAAGTACTGTCCCACTTTTACACATTTTTAGATTGTATTTACCCAGGATAGGCCAGCTGAGAGACAATATCTAATTTTCAGTGGGTTCCCATATTTTGACCCCAAATTTCCAGCAGTTTTTTTATGACCCGACATTGTGTTCAAGACAGGTGGAATTTTGTAAAATGCCATCCAAAAGGGGACTTCACAATGTGACTGCAAGAACAAGTTTCAGAGGGGATTTGAAAAATGACACTTGTCATGTTCATGAGATGGGGTAATACAAGGGATTTGTTAAACATTAGGGGCAAAAATCCGCAAAAATAAAGGTATGAATAAATATTAGAAAAATTCAACATTTCTTCAAAACTTGAACATGACAGGTGTCATTAATACAATGGTTGCTGAAATGCCATTTCACACTGTCACAAATGCACTCTAGGGCTCAGGCTCTCTGCTTCCACAGTGCCAAACCTTGAAATGCAATATGTGAACAGAAGACAAACAGGGTAACCCTATCTGTTTTGGGTCCAAACAACTACCAGTCTCAAGTCCTGGGGTCAAATATTAACCCTTTTTCACTAGCACACCCAGTTAACAGGTTCAAATATCACACCCTGTTCAGGGAAATGCAGTACAATACTTAACCCAGCAGGCACCCAACCTGGTTCACAATCCCCCTTTTGACTCAGCTGAGACCTAGGTACTTTTCTTACCTTGGTGCCTATGGTAACACATTGTAAGTGCTTAACAGTTCTGTCAGAATTATCAATACTGTCCCAGCATTCACATTCAAAATGAGGAAAAGGTTCAGGCAGGATTTCAAGAAAAACAAAGTTTACTAAAATTAAAAATAGTAGATGGAATACAAAACATTGAACATATAACATTGAGGGTACAGTCATACAAATTAAATGGACAATTTAAACAAAACCACCTTATTATTGAGCATTTAATCCTATCCTAGTTTCAATTGATAGATAGTGGTGGTTGAATTACATAACTTAGAAGTGCTTCTTGAGAGTTTGTGCCTTCAGGCATCGAGAGATAAAAAGCACTCTATTCTCTTCACTTTGACCATCTAAAGGGAACAAGGGTCCCACCCAGCTTGTAAGGTCACAGCTCAGTGGTGATGCTGGCTGTGAGGTCATTCTCTCCCTGCCTACCAAATTAGTCTCAGGCATCTGCATATTGCTAAGCATCCCACAAATATATATATATATATAATTTTATTTTTCAATTGGTGAGCCTGCTTTATGGCAGATCAGAATTACCCCTTTGACCTTCAGGGGAACTTCCTGACAGCTATTTCTCCCATTTGTGAACTCTAATAGGTATCTGTCAGAAGTTGCTTTCTTCCTAATAGGTCATAAATTGTAATACTTTATACAAGTGGCTGGTTTGCAACCTATACAAACTGGTTTCTAAAGGAAGCACTTAATTAGATGTTCCCCTCAGAGGAAGAGCAGTGTTGTTTTTTAAAATCCAAGATCCCACAATGCCTTGTGTTGACTGCCATACTTTCCAAGCAGAAATTCAAAGAAACATATATTTATCACAAATATAACACCAATAATAACATGCAGATTGGCGAAGCGTCACACACGCCACAAGTGTGAAAACATATTTTGACCAGGATTTGAAAAATGACAGCTGTTGCATTCACGAGGTAGTTGAACAAAAAATGGTTATGTTGACAATCTGAGGTCAAAAATATTGAAAATTACCATATTTACTAGCGTGTGTTGAAAATTTTCAGTTTACACTCATAACTTTGTTGTTTCTAATGTTTTTACCCCAAATTCTCAATATATCCTTCTTATGACCCCACCTCATGAACAAGGCCGGAGAAGATGTTCAAATCCTACCTGAAAGGTGATCTTGTGCTACAAGTGCGAAAACACATTTTGGCCAGGATTTGAAAAATGACAGCTGTCACATTCATGAGGTGATGTGAAAAAATGGCTATACTGAACATTTGGGGTCACAATACTGAAAATTAACAAAGTTACAAGTGTGCATTGAAAAATGTCAACTCATTCCCATAACTTTATTTTTACCCCACATTTTCATCATAGCCCTCTTATGACCCTACCTCATGAACAAAAGTGGAAAAAATGTTCAAATCCTGCCCCAAAAGTTATTTCATGTCGCACATGTGAAAACACATTTAGGCCAGGAATTGAAAAATGACAGCTGTCCCATTCATGAGGTGGTATGAAAAAGTGGCTATGTTGAAAGTTTGGGGAGAAAATATTGAAAATTGCCAAAGTTATGAGCATGCATTGAAAAAATTTCAATGTACACTCATAACTTTATGGTTTTTTAAATATTTTTACCCCTAATTTTCAACATAGCCTTCTTATCACCCACCTCATGAACAAGAACAGAGATTTTCAAATCCTGCCTGAAATGTGATTTTGTGCAGCAACTGTGAAATCACCTTTCGGGACAGATTTGCATAATTTCACCACATTTGTTAATGAGGTGGGGTCCCAAAAAGGCCATGTTGAAATCTGGAGGAAAAATATTAAAAAATTACCAAGTTATGCGGGCAAGTTTAAAAACCATTGAAATACTTTGAACTGCATACCCTTTTTCCTCAGTTTTCAGTCTGGTGTTGAAGAGTGAAGACGTGTCCCCAGTCCAGAGAGGATTACTGCATTGGACCCCCAGTAGGTAAGTTAGGGACAGGGGGTAGCATGGTGGGTGCAGAGTGTTTGGCGGCATCAGGGGTGAGTTCCCCTGAGTCGCATGATGAAAACAGGCAGGGTGGGTGTTAAAAGCCCACACCGGGGATTGGGCACCTCAGTGTTGGAAAATGAATGGTTGCTGAGCAGGAGGGAAGGGTGGAGGGGTGGTAATGGTGGTGGCAACTGACATTGATGCAAGGCATAAATTAGTGTCAGAGACTTGATTAGTGGCATTCACTAATCAAAGTAAAAAATGAATAACAATTGGCCAAAGTTGATCAGCAATTACCAAAAATTAATATTTTTGCTCAAAACCCCATAAAATGTACTTATCTTGCTCTATATTGATAAAATGCACATTTACACAAGTTTCTGAGACTGATACTGTTTTATTTAGCCATTTCCAGAGAAATACAGTAATTGTGCAGCAGCAGCACACATATATTCAAGAGCCGAGATAGGATGTCTGCCAAAGCAGACCGTGAATTTGTGAGCGTGATGCATCGTGAGTCATGACAAATTAAATAATGAACCCCTGCTCCAGCATAAAAATTGGGACTGTAACTCCCTGAGTCTCTTAAGTGTTCACTGCAGATGCAGGACACACAACATAACAGGGCACAATAAATACTGGGCAGAGTACAGATCATCTCTGCAAAGCAGGGCACATTAACTTGGTCTTTTCTGTTCTCAAATGTTCACTGCAGATGAAGGGCACCCAAGCAGGACTGAGCTCATTAACTTCTGGTTCCCCCAATCTCTCCAAAGCAGGGCACACTACTTAGTCTCTTTTTCTGTTCCCAAAATGTTCACTGCATGTGGGCACACAACTAGCAGGGCACACATATCTCTGCAAAAGCAGATCACATTAACTTAGGCTTATTCTGTTCCCAAATGTTCACTGCAGATGAAGGGCATATAAGCAGGGCACATTAAATAAGTTCTGGTTCCCCCAATCTCTGCAAAGCAGGACACAATACTTAGTCTCTTTTCCTGTTCCCAAATTGTTCACTGTATGTGGGCACACACTACCATGGCACACAGATCTCTCCAAAAAGCAGGGCACATTAACTTAGTCTTATTATGTTCCCTAATGTTCATTGCAGATGAAGCAGGGCACATAAGTAGGGCACATTAATTAAGTTCTGCTTCCCCCAATCTCTGCAAAGCAGGGCACATTTTACTTAGACTCTTTTTCTGTTCCCAAATTCACTGGAAAGTCCAGAGCAGGGCACACAACTTTACTAGCAGGGCACATTACTTCTGGTCACAGAGATCTCAAAGCAGGCAGGGCTGCTTACTTAGTGTTATTTGTTCCCAAATGTTCACTGCAAAGATGCAGGGCACATAGCATAGTAACAGGGCACATTAAGTTCTAATGTCCCCATAATCTCTTCAAAGAAGGGCATATTGTCTTAATTTCTGTTCTCAAATGCAATTGTTCACTGTTTGTTCCCAAATTCACTGCAAGCAGGGCACAAACTTAAAGGTCAAGGCAGGGTGACCCTTTCATGCCCTTGTTCTCCCACCACCCACAGTCCAGCTCCAGGCCTTGGACGTTCGTTGCCAGTACACTGCCCCCCATCTGTGCCCTGAAGTCCATGTGCCCCTCTTCCCTCCTCCAGCTCCCCGACCAAATGAAAATGTTTTACTTGTTTTGCTGCTGAGCTCCCTGATTCTGCTGTGCTCCTGCTCTCCTCTGAATCTTCCCATCCGACCATGCCTCACCCCCTGATGCAGCTGCCTGCTCTCCAGTCTGTCCAGGTTGCCTCCGTGCCCCCTCATGGTCTTGGCTAGGTCTTTTCCCTCTGGCTCCTCCTTGGTGCAGCTACCACTTCTCCCAGTTCTGGCTTGTCTCCAACCACCTGCAAAACAAAAAGACACAATTAGTTAACCGGATGACAGTGCAACAATGATTAAAAAACAAAAGAAATGAAATAAAATAAAGAAAACTCACCTTTGGACTCCTGCTCAACCTCCCAATGCCTGCTTCCTCTTCTGGGTGTGCTGCAAAAGGACTCAGTCACATTTCTCCCACACAGAGTCTGGGTGGGGGGAGCAGGAGCATCACTGGACAAATCAGGGAACAGCTCGGAGTTCATGGGGTGCGGCATGGAGGAGGGCAAAAAATGGATACCAGGACAAAATAAAAATTAAAAAATTAAAGTGACAGTGACCAATAAGACACTTTTACAGGACCCAGGACCAATTGGCAATGATTAGCCATGACTGCTAATCATTGCCAGATTTGACTCACTTTTTACTGATCTTGTGTTGCAAATTGCAATGTGAACCCACTTATTTTATGCCTTGTGATGGATGGTTTTCTTTTTTACAGGGTGTATAAAAATAAAAATAAAAGTATGAGGGATGGTTTTCTTTATTTCAGGCACCAACACTGTGGATTGGGCATCCCAGTGTTGGCATTATGTTTGGCAACACCAGGAGTGGGCTTCCCAGTGTTGCACAATGAAAACATGTGGAGTGGGAGATAGTAGCCAGTATTAGGGATTGGAAACCCCAGTGTCAGAAAATTAACAAGGAAGGGTTGGAAGGGACTGAGGGACAGTTTTCTTACATTTAGTGGCACCAGGGGTGGACACCCCAGGGTCATAAAGTGAAAACAGACTGTAGCCGGCACCAAGGACTGAGCACCCCGGCGTCAGAAAATTAAGAAAGAAGGGGTTTGAGGGATTGAGGCACAGGTTTTCTTTATTTCAAGTTACACTGGGGAGGGAGGACCACAGCAGGCTGATCAGGACACTGATCAGCTCTGCTTGCTGGGTGACGTTATGCAGATCAAAGGAAAGAGCCACCCCATGATCAGGCTGGCTCTTTCCTTTGAACTACATGATGTTTTCATGATCAGCCTGACTGATGATTGCTCTAACATGGACGAGCCCTTTGCAGACTGCACTGCATTGATCTGACAGTGACACACCTCTCAAAACCCAACTGTCATACCAAAATGTTCAGTTTATGTACAAGGGCAAACATAAAAAGAGAAGTATTACATCACTAATATAGGCTTCTAATCAATATGTTACAATTTTGTCAGTTAACTTTACCTAAATGTCCTATACTACAAGACCTTAACTGGAAACTGTTGGGGTCAGAGAGAGTGACCTCTAACATTCTGGAGACTCTCCCCCACGACTGCCATCTGAAATGGCCCATCAGCACAGGATGCACAGGGAACAGTAGAGTTTACAGTGGGTATGCCTGTCCACCCCCCCAACCTGGACCCAATCAGATTTGCGACCAGAAGAGGCGTACAATTTCAAACAGCTACAAAGACTTTTTTTGCTGGGCTTAAAACCTGCTCCTGTCTCTCCAGCCCTGCACACCAGCATTCAGGACCTTAATTGGAAGCTATGGGGGTCACAGAGAGTGGAAGTCCAGCAAAACAGCTCCACTGTGCCTCGGAGTGTGCTCGATGTAAAACAATACAATGAAGCAGCAAAAAACAGCATGACTCAAGGGCTGTAACCAATCCAGCTTTAATGTTTAAAAACTTACAATTCCACCATCAAGCATCAAGCTTCAGTTCATGTAACCCCTACTGGTTTTGCACTAGATGTGCGTCATCAGGAGGTGGATCAAATCATACATACAGGATCTTAAAAATACTCTTAGACATTTAAACTGACAGTGTGCTTTAAGGTGCCAGATTCACTGAAAGTGCAAGGTCTTAAAGTGTTTAGACAACCAAAATTTAAATACACAAAATCCCATTAAAAACACATATCAGGAACAATCATAAACATTGCTGAGTTCATACAGCAATCTATGCTGGTCTATTAAAGAAATAAAAATGAGAATGTCTCAAACCCATATATGTGATGAGCATGACAGTTCTCAGAATTCTAGAACGTGTTGGAGGTACATATAGAATTGAATCCTCTATACCCTAAAAAAGAAACAGCAACAATAAGAATCAATGCTAATCTGCAAAGATACTTAATGAAAGTGAACAGCGTAAACATTCAGGACATACAGTAGTATCATTATATAAGCTTTTTCTTAATGTAGGGTATAAGTTCAATGCAGTCATTCAATCCAGGTGAATCCAACCCCCTCCCCCAAATAAAACTCAAAAAGGATTCCCTATACAGTAACCTGCTTTCAATGTCACCCCATCTGGGACCCAGTCTGACCTTTTCAATAGCACAGACTTTAAATCCGTGACCATTAGGGCTGTTTAGTTTCAGATGGTATGAAAAAGCATGCATTATTTATATCCCCTTAAATGTTCCCCTATGCAGACTTTTAGTAGGTGAGACATATTGTCCACATAAAATGAACTGCATATACAGGTGGCTAGATAAATCACATTTTCTATACAGCAAATAAAAACAAACATTTGTCAATGCCGAATGTTGATTGCGTTGGTGTGTTGTGCATGCTCACTGGCCCTCTGTCAGTCGCTCAGTCTGTTTCGTCCGGTGCTGCAGGCTGCTCTTTTGTACTGGGCTCCTGCCTGCATTGGCACCTTGTTCTGCCCACTAAGAATTCTGCAGCTGTCCTGACAGAACTGCATTGAGGTAGCTCACTCCCCCTCTCTCACTCGCTCATTCTGTTTCTCCTGGTGCTGCAAGCTGCCCTTTTGTAGTGGGCTTCTGCCTCTGTTGGTGGCTTTTTCTGCCCACAAAGAAATCTGCAGTAGTCCCGACACAGGTCTGTTGAGCCTGCTGACTCCCCCTCTCTCACTCACTCATTCCATTTCTGCCGGTGCTGCAGGGTGGCCTTTTGTACTTGGCTCCTGCCTGCGGTGCCACCTTTTTCTGCCAACAAAGAAATCCACAGTAGTCATGATAGAGCTCCATGGAGCTCGCTCACTCCCCCTCTCTTACTTGCTCATTGTGTTTCTCCCGGCGCTGCAGGCTGCCTTTTTGTGCTGGGCTCCTGCCTGCGTTGGCACCTTTTTATGCCCACAAAGAAATCCACAGCTGTGCTGACAGAACTCCGTTGAGGTCGCTCACTCCCCCTATGTCACTCACTCATTCTGTTTCTCCTGGTGCTGCAGGCTGCCCTTTTGTACTGGGCTCCTGCCTCTGTTGGCGCCTTTGTCTGCCCACAAAGAAATCTGCAGCAGTCCCGACAAAGCTCCGTTTAGCTCGCTCACTCCCTTTCTCTAACTCACTCATTCCATTTCTGCCGGTGCTGCAGGCTGCCCTTTGTTATTGGGCTCCGACCTGTGTTGTGCCACCTTCTTCTGCCCACAAAGAAATTTGCAGCAGTTACAATAGAGCTCTGTTGAGCTTGCTCACTCCCCCTCTCTCACTCGCTCATTCTGGTTTCCCCGTCAGTGCAGACTGCCCATTTGTACTGGGCCCCTGCGTGCATTGGCACTGTTGTCTGCCCACAAACAAATCTGCAGCTGTCCCAACAGAGCTCTGTTGAGGTCATTCAGTCTCCCTCTCTCACACACCCATTCTGTTTGTCCTGGTGCTGCAAGCAGCCCTTTTGTATGGGACTCCTGTCTGCATTGGCACCTTTTTCTGCCCACAAAGAAATCCGCAGCAGTCCTGACAGAGCTCCATTGAGCTCACTCAGTCCCCCGTCTCACTCGCTCGTACTGTTTCTCCCACCGCTGCAGGCTGGCCTTTTGTACTGGGCCCCTGCCTGCATTGATGCCTTTTTCTGCCCACAAAGAAATCTGCAGCAGTCCTGAAAGAGCTCCAGTGAGTTCGTTCACTCCCCCTCCCTCACTCGCTCTCCTGTTCTGTTTCTCCCAGTGCTGCAGGCTGCCCTTTTGTACTGGGCTCTTGCATTGGGCCCTTTCTCTGCCCACAAACAAATCCGCAGCAGTCCCGACAGAGCTCAGTTGAGCGTGGTCACACCCCCCTCTCACTCGTTCGATCTTAATGTGTCCCAAACAGTGATTTCCCACAGCGACCGTGCTATTCTGCGGCAGGAGTGCAAAAACACAGTTTTGCCACGATGTGAAAAATGTCAGCTGTACTGTTCATAAGGAGGTGTGGAAAAATGCCGCTGTTGAAATTGTGGTGTGAAAATATTACAAAATTGCGAAGTTACAAGGGTGCATGGAAACAGTTCAACGCACGCTTGTAACACAGTCATGTTATGGAGTTTCGACACCAGATTTTCAACATAGGCATTTTAGGACCTCTGCTCATGAACAGTGCCATTGTCATTTTCTTAATCTGTCCCAAACAGTGATTTCCCACAGCGACCACGTTATTCTGCGCCGGAACTGTGGAAACACATTTCAGTCAGGATGTGAAAAATGACAACTGTACTGCTCATAAGGAGGTGTGGAAAAATTCCACTGGTGAAAATCTGGCATGACGATATTGCAAATCTGCGAAGTTATAAGGGTGCGTGGATAGTCTGCAACGCACACTTGTAACACAGTCATTCAATGGGCTATTATCACCAAATTTTCAACATAGGCATTTTAGGACCTCTGCTCATGAACAGTATCACTCTCATTTTCTTAATCTGTCCCGGACAGTGATTTCCCACAGCGACCGCTCTATTCAGTGCCAGAAGTGCGAAAACACATTTTGGCCAGGATGAGAAAAATGACAGCTTTACTATTCATAAGTAGGTGTGGGAAAATGGCAATGTTGGAAATCTGGAGTGAAAATATTATAAATTTGAGAAGTTAAGAGCGCGCATGCTAACTGCACAACGCACACTCATAACACAGTCATTTTATGGAGTATCATTACCAAATTTTCAACATAGCCATTTCAGGACCTCTACTCATGAACAGTGTCACTGTCATTTTTTTAATCTGTTCCAAACACTGATTTCCCACAGTGACCATGCTATTCTGCGCCGGAAGTGTGAAAACACATTTCCACCAGGATGTGAACAATAACAGCTGCACTGTTCACAAGGAGGTGTGACAAAATGCCAATGTTGAAAATCTGGCATGAAAATATTGCAAATTCACGAAGTTATGAGCATGCGTAGCAACTGTGCAGTGCACGCTCGTAAAACAGTCATTTTTTGGATTTTTTCCACCAAATTTGCAACATAGGCTTTTTGAGAGCCCATCTCATGAACACTGGCACTGTCATTTCATTAATCAGCCCCAAAAGGTGATTGCGCACAGTGACCGCGAAATCACCTTTTGGGGCTGATTAACGCCATGACAGTTCAAGAATTCATGAGGAGGGATCCCAAAAACTCCATGTTGAAAATTTGGTGAAAAAAATTCCCAAAAATGCCCGAGATATGCAGTAAAGTTGAAAAAACCCTATGTATTACATTATACAGCTTACCAGCATTTCCTCAGTTTGCGGCTGGCTTTGAAGACTGAAGACGTGTTCCCGGTCCACCGAAGATCATCGCGCCAAGCTCCTAAGGTAAGTATGGGGTGAAGGGGGTGAGAGGAGGCAGGGCGTGCAGTGGGTGGGTGCGGGTTGCGGGTGGGAGGCAGGGCAAGCACCGAGGGACCGTTTCCTTTTTTCCAGGACAAAAAAAAAAACAGATATTGTGGGACCGTTTTTTAATTCGCTGGGGCATCTGGCACACTGGGGCGGGCTCCCAGTGTGCCAGCAGAGAGTTTCTTGTTGGGGGCAGCAGTAGCCGATGAGGGATTGGGCACCCCATCGGCAAACAGGTGGGGGGGTATCATTATGCCGACGGGGATTGGGCACCCCATCGGCAGAAACAAAAGGGGAGGTTTCAGAATGCCGATGGGGAGTGGGCTCCTCTCGCCGGCAAATAAAACAAACACGGGAGCACTAAAGCCACTGTGGATTGGGCAATTCTGGCCGGCAGGAACAAAAGCGGGGTCACAGAATGCAGATGGGGAGTGGCTCCCCATCGGCAACAAAAGAAACACAAGAGCACCAAAGCCGACGGGGATTGGGGCCCCCATCAGCAACTAAACATGGTGGGGGGGGTTATATTGTTTGTGAACACGGCAGCAAGCCACCGCCATGTTCACAAACAATATCAGGGGTTTTACATTCCGCCCTGCAATGACGGGTCGCTCCCTCATTGCAGCAGATGGCTGACGCTGCAATGACAAGGCGGCCCCTGATTGCAGCAGCTGTTATTTTAGAAAGTTGTGGCACGCTGGCTGAACTAGTGTCAACAGCAGTGTGCCATGGCATTGGGGGAAGTGGGACAAGTCTTTGCAGGCTGTGGGGGTATTGGCCACAACAGTGCCGTGCCTCCACAGCCTGCTTCTGGAGAAACCAGAATGCGCGTGCAATCAACATAAAAATCTGTTATTTTGAACATTTTTGTGTTATTGCAGGTGGTAAATGTGATAGCCTTGAGAATCTACGGGCAAAACCTGCAGTTGCCACATGGAAAATTTCCAAAGGAGGAGTGGTGGCAATCAATTGCCACTTGTACCCCCTTCCCATCTTTCTTTTTGCTGGTAACTGTGTACAAGTTTGTCCTTCAAATTTCTACATCTACGGTACACCTTTCTGGGTTCCTCTTTGGTAACTTCACTGAACAGGGGTTCATTTTCCAAAATGCTCCAATTGATGTTAATAATGCTCTATATTTGCTCGTCTAGTATAGTTGATCACAAAGTTCATTCTGATAGGCCCCTCCTCCCTGGGTCTGGTTTGTAAAAGGGTTTCTCTTGGGGTCTCCAAGGCTTCTTAACAGGCTTTCTCCACCAACACACTGTTATAACATCTTTCATCAAACCTCCTGCATAAATCTGAACCATTTGCCACAAAATCTGAGCCATTTGAACAATTTCTGTGCACCTTAACATCTGGGCTTTTGCAATGTTGTTTGTCATATGGCATGGGTGGCAACTGGATGAAAGCAGAAAGGAACTGCAATCTGTCTCCTTGTGATATAAGTTTGTTTGCAAAGTACCGTCATTCAAGTTAGAAATATTTAGATCTAGAAAGGAGACAGAATTCAGATCACTAGCTATGGTGAATTTCAAATTTGGATCACTATTTTTCAGATATTCTCTAAACTCTCCCAGTTCATCCAGTATGCCCTTCCATACCATGAATATGTCATCTATAAAACAACACAAGATATCAATCCTATCGAGAAAAGGATTGTTCTGAGCATCATAGACAGATGTTCTTTCCCACATGCCCAGGTAGAGGTTGGCATAACTGGGGGCAAAAGTTATCCCCATGACCGTCCCCTTCAGCGGCAGATAATGTTCTCCCATGACTGCCATCTGAAATGGCCCACCAGCACCAGAAGCAGCAGAGTTCATGGTGGGTAGCCCTGCCCATCTACCCAACCCAGACCCAATCAGTATCACCCCACACAAAGTTAAAAGTTTGTCCCCTTAGTTGTCCTCTGCGCTTGAGGTCTGGAGTGCAAAGGGCCAAAGCGACAAGGGTGTCACACTGTGGGTGTCAGCTGCGGAGCTGTCCATTAGCCAGCCATTCTGCCCCACAGATCTCCCAGGATATCTCAGACAGAAGCTGACGCTCAATAAAAGAAGCCTGCAACCCATCAATGAACAAGACTGCATCAACACAACACAACACTCAAAACTGCAATAAGAGGCATTAAGTATACTGGTTATGCAGATCATCGCAGTTGTCCCCACCCATATGTATTAACGTGAATGTAATCCTGAACTAGCAATGGCAGATATAGATAAGTATTAAGTGTCCTGTGCTCTCAGAATGCTGCATTAGCCTGTTCATGTTATATTAGAGGCACCAGATTGTGTCTGTATTGATAGAGTTGTTGCTATAGTCTGATTCTAGGGAGGGTTTATTTTGCTAATATAAAGTAGTAATGTGTCTAAGAAAGTGCCTATGTATTGTTCATAGCTAAATACTTTATTTAGGGTAGGCATGTATCACACATATTGATGTAGCTCCAGCTGGAATGTAGAAAGTGCCTCAGTATTGCTTTATTACAGATCATAACTAAACTCCCTATCTAGAGCCAGACTACAGTACATTACTATCTTGTCTGGCTGAATCCCTGTACCAGTAAAAAGCAAAACTTAAGTGCTTGGATCTTAATTGTTAACTTCAAGTTAGCCAAATATTAGAATAGGACAAGAAGCAACTTTGCATTGCTGTTACTCTGTCCAATCAGGAGGTTCCTTTTGCCTGTATAATTGACATCAGGTAATCACCTTATTCTATACAGGCCTGAACTACTTCTATAATTACTGTCTTTTTAACCAGTAGGAGCGCCTAAGATGTACCCTGAGCCTTGTTTTGCCAATCAGGTTAGTTCAAAATAAAGTATTTTTCTCACAGTCAGACAATTACCTGAAATGTACTAAAAATACTATATCTCAGGGATACTGTCATAACACATCTATTAACTATAGACAAAACTAGACAGCTTAGCAATATGGAGACAATTCTAACTGGGGCTTTACTATTGCTCTATTATGTAGGAGAACCCCTTGACAAGGACCAACCCCTCCCTTCCCAGCAAATGTATAATCAGTTACTACCTATGGAGCCAGCCACTCAGTGGAGCATAGATACCATGAAAATTGCAAATTACTTGACCTCGGCATGTCCAGTTCGAGTGTGTTCACTGATTCTTAAGGTGTCATGTAACATGAGTTCCCTTGCTAGCAACTGTTCCCCTATTCCAGCATCCAAACAAAAGCAGAACAGCGAGCATATATGTGTCAAAGCAGATACCAATTGAGTAAAAATGTTATCTTGCTATTACTGATATGCTCGGGTAATGTAGAAGTTAACCCTGGTCCAGTCTCTCTGGTCACATCCCCTACTGACTTATTTACCCTAAAGGGACTGTAATTCATACTAATCAATATGAGTAACCTACTCAAGCAAACTCTGGCCAGAGCCAGCACGGCTGCAGCTGCGGTCGCTGGTGAAACACGGCACTGGCCGCGGTATCCAAGATGGCTGCCAGAGTTCTCTGCACATGCACGACAACTTGCACATGTGCACTGAACTCCAGCGGCATGACAGCACAGTCTGCTGTGTTCAAGAAGGCTACCAGAGTTCCCTGAGCATGCACGACAACTTGCACATGCGCACTGGGCTCCAGCAGCCATCTTGGACATGGCGGACTGTTCCCCCATGCCACCTGAGTTCAGTGCACATGTGTGAGTCATCACGCATGTGCAGAGAACTCTGGCAGCTATCTTGGACAAAATGGCTAGTGCCGTGTTCCACCGGCGACCAGCAGACAATAGTGCGGTTGACACATAGAGAATTGTGTATGAGCAAGCATACACAACAAGGCAGTTGAGATCAAGAGGTTTCTGTGGTAACCAGAGACCTCGAGAGTGTAGCTCGAGAGGTCCGCTACTCATGGAAACCTCAAGATCTCATAACTGCTCGAGTTTAGGTATGGTTGCTCATACACAATCTTTATAGTGTATGGGCAACCATAAGCAGTACTCGTGAACACCACAACAAGTATATGGCAAAAAAAAGGATTACTTGGTATCTGCGCGCGTATGCTTGCTTCCACATTGCTGTGGTCGCTCAGTTGCGCATGCGCGGAATGTAGCTCGATCTTGTTAAAGGCACCGTGACGTACTGGTGCAGCACAACAATATCGTGATGCACTGAGTGCAGGACAACAACGCTGTTCCAGGCATGGATTTCCATGCGGAACAGCGTTCCACCATACACTATACAGTGATTGCCGTTCACCTCCACTATTTACAAGTCCATCTGGTATCTGGTAGGCTCCCTTTTACTCTACTGGGCTTGCAAGACATCTGCAGGGCTTCACCCACTTTTTCATTTTTTTCATTTTCATTTATTCTTTGGTAACCGGGTAAAGGCACTGGACCAAAGGTCCCTTTTCAGGCCGGGCCCAGACAAAATAAACATACAAGAATACACAAATACAATCAACAACAATACAATACCAAAAAATACAAATTACAAATTACAGTTACAAGCAGATTTATGTAATAAATAACTTTTTAACCTTTGTTTAAAAGTTAAAACAGAGGGAGCAATCCTAACATCAAGTGGAAGTGAATTCCAATACAAGGGTGCTGCTATTGAAAAAGCTCTAGAACTTATTCTAAGCCGAGACCTGGGGGACAAAATATAGGGGGCCGTCAGCCGACCTCATGCTGGGAAGCAAGTCTCTCATTACAACAAGATCAGAAAGAGGAAAAAGGGAGCCAAAGTAAAAACATTTATACATCAGACATCCAACAAAATATTCTATTCTGCAACTAGGGGAAAACCACCCCAACCAAGAATAAAGATTACACTGATGTGTCCTATTGGGGGCAACTAAAATAAATCTACAAATATTATTATAGGCCACAGTTAGTGCTTGCATTTCTTTTGTACCTATGTTATAATATAAACAAGAACTGTAATCAAATATGGAAGAAGAGAACCAATAGCAATTGCTAATCTAGTTGCTTGTGAGAAGAATGACTTGAATTTGTAAAACACCCCTATTCTTTGATTTACTTTCTTAACCATAGACTGAATCTGAGGTGAAAAGGTCAAACTGGGATCCAGTAGTGTGCCCAAACACCTAAATTGAGACACTTGTTCAAGAAGACCACCTCGAAAATCAGATATCCTCAGTTTTGGGGTGTCCACCAACATAAATTGCGTACCAAATAACATAACTTTTGTTTTAGCTGAGTTCAAAACCAAAGCATTTAAAGTAAGCCAAGAACAGAAGCACCAAAATCCTTTTCTAGGGAACAAGAAAGTTCAGACACAGAATTTGACTGAGCACAGATTACAAGATCATCTGCATAAAGCAGTGATTCACTAAACTTACAAACTCCAGGAAGCTGATTAATAAAAATAGAAAATAACAGGAGTCCCAAAATGGACCCCTGAGGCACACCACAACAAACTGGCAAGACATCAGAAACCACAGAACCTACTTGAACAAATTGACACCTGTTACTCAGATAATCATAGAACCAAGAAACAGTGACATCAGAAAACCACAAATCTTTCAGTTTTGTGCAAGCCAAACCATGATCAATCAAATCAAAAGCCTTGGTTAGGTCCACAAACACCGCTCCAGGTCATCAAACCCTTCTCAAACCCACGTAGGATGGTGTTCGTGAACCCAACCAAGGCTGTGCCCATACCAAAATGCTTACAGAACCCATGTTGTTGCCTTGACAACAAATCATGGGTAACCAAATAGGCATCAATTTGCTTAGCCACTAAATGCTCAAGTAGTTTGCTAAGGGGATTCAGTATTGCTATTGGCCTATAATCATCCATGGAAGTAGCACTGCTCTTTTTTGGAATTGGAACCACCTTAGCTTTCTTCCAGGACAGGAGAAAAGCACCTGTAGCCAATGACATATTAAAAATATAACAAAGGGGATCCATAATAAAGGGGATAACCAATTTTAAGAAGTGGGCATCCAACCCTTCCCCACAGTCAGTCCCTTTATTTGGGAGAGACTGCAGAAGATAAAGAACTTCATTTGATGTTACTTCCTTAAACAAAAACCTGGTTCCATCTACCAAAGGAACAGAGGGAAAGGATTTAGTATTACCAGCCTGAGGGAAAAAAGATCTAAACTTAGAAAGATCTGAAAATTTAGAATTTAACAATTTCAGGCAAGTCACCAATTTCTTTGTTGTCAACATTTAATTTCTGGATGTCAGATTTTGATTTAGGAGAAAGTAAAGAATTTACGTAATTCCAAAACTTCTTTGGATCTGCCCAGCTGTCTTCAAAGTGATCCCTGAAAAAATCTTTTTTAGCATTTCTAACAGTTTGAGAGACTAAATTCTGAAGTCCATGGTAGAGATCCATTGAAACTCTACTGGGAGATAATTTAAATTTAGTCCAAGCACTATGCCGCTCCTTAATTAATTTCTTAATGCTGGGACCAAACCATCCAGTAGGAGAACCTCTACATCGAATGGTCCGCAAAGGGAAAAGGGATTGCTGAATAGGAAGAAGTTGGCTGTAAAAAAAATCTAGTGCTGTATCCACATCTGGAATACATTCAAGAAATGACCAATCAATTAACCTCAAAGAAGAATATAACAGAGAATAATCTATCCTTTTAAATGATGTAATCTGAAACACAGAAGGAGGGGGTTAAAGACAGCGAAAATCTAGGACACAAAAGGTGGCCATGTGATCGCTTATGGAATCTGCCAAGACACCAGAGTCCTCTCCCCTTCCCACTCTATTAGTCAAAACCCAATCCAACAGAGAATGATTCTGTGAGATGGGATTGAGACGGGTAGGCACATTTACACACTGAGTCAGTCCATAAGAGAGAAGAAGAGATTCAAGCCCCATGGTGTCATTAGCCCTCCAATTCAAATTCATATCTCCAACAACAACAGCTCTAAATAAACTCTGCTTTAAATAAACTTCACAAACATCCAAGAAATGTTTAAGCCCTTAAAGACCACATATAGGGGGATTATACAAACAGCCCACATTTAACTTTTTCTTTCCACCAAGAACAAATTGCAAAACCAGCCTATCAGTATCACAATCCAAATCCTCACTAGCCCTTAAAAAATTAATTTCTAAATAATCCCTAGAATAAATCAAGACCTCTCCACCCTTTTTTCGACCTTTATGGTCTACCCTAAAAATCTTATAACCCCCAATATGTCACACATTATCGGGCACCCCCGGCTTCAACCACGTTTCTGATAAAGCAACAATATCAGGCAGATATAGAACAATAAGCTGTTCGATTTCAGCTATCTTAGGGATTAAACAATGAACATTCAAATGGATAATTTTAAATCCATGACAGGATTTCAAACAATTATTCAAAGATGATGTTTGAGAGGAAGACGTAGAATCCAAAGAGCAAGGCCCTGGATTCGGTTCAACATCACCAGAAACTAACAACAGAAAGGTGGTTGAAACACAGTTGCCCAATTTAGAACAAAGTAGCATGCCATAGTGCAAACAAGTAAAGTAACCCCTATTCCCACTTTGTCTTATGGGCATAGGGCTACTCAATAACAATTGCCATGAATCAGTAACAACAACATCAACAACTAAGCAATTTAAAAAGCAAAAATCACTTGTCTCATATGAGGCAGTGTTCCCATCACCAAACCTATATAATTCAATATGATCCACATATATTAATCCCCCCCCAAAGAATACACATCCAAATAGGTAAACATTTAGCATCCCACATTATTAACATAACATACTTACAGCACCAACAGTATTGCAATCAAACACTCCCACTCCCCTACCTCCCTCGAACTCCCTTAGACTCCCCTGCACTTATCGCACTTGCTGCTTCTGCACTGCACAAATGCCACTGTGTTTGGCAAGTGAGATCTTTAAACACCTCAACCCCACAGACTGGGCTGCCACCACCAATCAGCGGGAGGGGGTGCAGCTAGCAACAGGTAGAAGAAGCTAGTAAGTATCTAGCAACAGGGCTATGAGCAGGGTGCAATTACTGAAGTGGCAGCAGCTGTACTTAATTATTCGATTCCACTCTTGGAAGGACAGCACAAACACCCTGAACAGTACACTTTAGGTCCCTTTTTCAGCAACACACAAGTAATCACTTTGTAACCAGCAGTTCAGCAGGGACTCAAACCAGTAGTGCTAAATAATAAAATCTCCACGGCATTACAATGCACCCCAATACTGTGACAAGTCATACACCAGCAGGCTTAGTTAACTCCCAGAGTCAATAAGGGGTTTAGCAGCATCACACTCCAGCAACATGAAGCTCACACAGTCTCTGAATAAAATGAAACACAGTGCAGTGATAATAATTACGGTTCCTGTAGTATCTCCAAAGACCCACTGCCACCCAGCTCAGATTTCCCAGGAATACAGCAGTCTTCCAGATGGAAATGTGGAATTTAGGGCTCTTCCTGTCATAATGACCAGATATTCCACACGGTCCACTGTGCTTTTAAAGGGCTAGGAGGGTTGAGGGGAGCCTGCCACACTCCCTTAGACTCCCCTGCACTTACTGCACTTGCTGCACCTGCACCGCACAAATGCCACTGCGTTTGGCAAGTGAGATCTTTAAACACCTCAACCCCACAGACTGGGCTGCCACCACCAATTGGGAGGAGGGGGTGCAGCTAGCAACAGGTAGAAGAAGTTAGTATCTAGCAACAGGGCTATGAGCAGGGTGCAATTACTGAAGTGGCAGCAGCTGTACTTAATTGCAACTGCAACCGTAAAAACTGGATAGGATAAAAACAAGGGTCTCCCACATAAATCAAGATATTCTTGTTATCACAGACACATGGCTAACTCAAACGGTATCCCATCATGAAATTACCCTACCCTCTTACACCTTCGTCTATCTGGACAGACCCACTAGAGGAGGAGGAGGAGGCCTGGCTATTTACATAAATAACTAATTCAAGGCAGTAGAAATCAACTCCCTTTCAATGCCAAAGGAATTTGAGTGTCTAGCAATAACACTTTCTGTATCAGCCACAGAATCCATTAATACCATAGTTTGCTACAGACCACCCAAAAGTAGAACTTCTAAAGCATATTTACAACATCCTAAATGAGCACACCAATGAAATAATAATATTGGGAGATTTTAATCTTGATTGGAACTAATGAATGTTAAATAGCTTATTTCATTTCATTTTGTTAACCGGGTAGGCTCACTGGGCCCAAATGGACCCTTTTTCAGGGGCAACCTAGAATTAGTTACATAGAAACCTGTTGGATACAGGACATTTCGATTATACAAGGCAAAGATGAATGCAGGTCTGAAGCCAAGGTTATTTCGATCTATCACTAATCACTACAGTTATCAAACAGCATTTCAAGAAACTGTGGCCCTGGCCTTCGCTCCCCCTTTCTTGCGAAGGAAGGATCAGTTGCACAGATCAGTAGAGCAGCAGGCAGCATTGTAGAATCCCAACTCTCTGAGATGTTTTTGGGTTAGTACAATTAATCTCGAAGCCCAAAAGACCCTATATAAAAAAGTCCCACAAATAATACCACATTAGACTTAATATTGACCAATAGGTCACATAAGTTCACATACACACAGCTGTTTTCCATGATGACCTCAATGACGATAATATCATAGCCTGTGTCAGAGGTCCATTTAAACAAGAATCTCATGCAAAATTCATTTCTACAAGGAGACTCACAGGATTTAATACATCTCTCTACCTAGCCGATTTGAGCTCAATAAATTGGCAGCAGTTTATCTTGTCCCCAACATCCATGAAGCGACCAGCCATTTTAACCAAATATTGTGAGAGATTGTAAACAAACCTGCACCTCTGATAAAGCAGAGAGTCAAAAAAAATTGTGCTCCTGGTTTAATGTAGAACAAAACAAATCTTTAAGAACAAGGGATAGACTCTGGAATATCGCGAAGCAAATTAAATCCAAAGCTGCATGGAATGCATTTAAGTAAATGAGAAACTCATGCACCAAGCGCGTAAGTGATACAAAAGCTTATTTTTATCTGAATGCACTGAATAATTTGAAAAACAACCCAGGCAAATCCTGGAAAGTGATAAAAAATACTGAAAGCCAGAAGTCAAACCCCTCCCTTCCTATCAAAATAGGGTCGCTAGGCGAAGTTATAACAGATCACCAGTCAATTCTAGAAGAGTTAAATTCTCACTTTGCCACTACCAGACTTGCCTTCGATAACTCTCCAGCAGCACAGTACCCAACCCCCTGCGATGAAAACTGTACTACTCATACTCACTTGACAAAAGACTTCACATTCCAGTCTAACACATACAAGCAGTTGGAAGATGCACTAATAAGGCTAGATACCAAGTGCCAGGGTGGATGGATTAGACCCCTCATTTTTAAAAACTGGTTACTGTCTCCTTGTAGCACCAATAACACACCTTTTTAATCTTTCACTTTCTAGCACAGAACTCCCCACAATCTGGAAGGCAGCAAATATCATACCTCTGTTCAAATCAGGCAATATATGCAATCTCAGTAAGTGCAGATCAATATCTATACTACTGTCACTGGTCAAGCTTCTTGAAAAATTAGTTAATAATCTACTAAGGGAATACCTGGAGCGTACTAACCATAGAAATCCCATGCAAGCAGGTTTTAGACCAAAACACAGTACTGTACTACAACGGCTTTAGCTAAAGTCACCAATGACAGGTTAATGGCCCTGGATCAAAGACAGATCACAAGAGTTGTATTCCTTGACCTAAGTAAACACAGTGGACCACAATATAATGATATGCAAGGTAAAGGACATAGGCATTGACTCAACCACACAGCTATGGTTGTCAGCTACCTGATGGACAGAAAGCAACAATTAAAGTGGATGGGGCACTATCCTGCTTATTATACTACCCAGAGACGTCCCACAAGGCTCAATCCTGAGCGCAATATTGTTCATGATATACACTAATGACCTAGACAGAAATATCTCCATAGCTAATCTCCATTTATATGCAGATGATACTGTTCTCTACATAACTAGGCCCTACCTATCCGGTGCATACAACAATCTCCAAAGTTAATTCAGCCAGCTACATTTAAATCTACATTGGGCAAAATTACTGCTAAATGCAAAACAGATGAAAGCAATGTTCTCAGCTACAAATACTGCTCACTCCACTCTCCCTGACCACACTATAACCACATTATTAGGAGAGCCAACTGAAATGACTGATAATATAAAATATCTGGGGTTATGGCAGGATAGATGCTGGCACCGGGTCAATATACGTAAAACAAAAACAGCAATGACAATAACCACTAAGGAAATACAGGGTTGACAAACACAGCTACCTGCCAAAATATTGACACGCAAAAAACATGCAAACCGCTCCCTCCCAAAAAAAGAAAACACAAACCCAAAGTACTCCTCAAAACACTTTATTATTACACCTGCATAAATACATTACATGCTATCCCCTTCAAATATTCAAAAGTAGATCTGGCCCCATAGTCGAAACAATAGAAACAATTTGTTTATGTAAATCCTTATATTTCTTCTTCCCATATGACACATCCTTCCCAGCAACTAGCTGTTCCAACTTCATTTCTGTCAGTCTAAACCTACAATCAGAACTCAAAAATAACTAAAGAAAACACAAAACACAACCAGCAATATACAGAACACCCAGACAGAACCACACAACACAAGGCTATTACACCAGGAAATCCAGACACCAGACGAGACTCGTACCACCACCCCCTACACTAACACTCCTAAACACCCTACACACAACACTCCCTACCCCCTACACGACAGAGCCAGCACAGCTCCCAATCACAACAAATACACACTTCAGATCAAGAACAAACACCATCATATGCTTGTGCAGGGCATACTGTATACTTGTACAGGGGGCTTTTCCCCCTGCACCCCACAAACTATTATATTCTAACTCCAGGTTGCACTATAGCCCACTGCAGCAGAAAAACCATAGGCACTACAGCTACCTATAGCAAGAATACCAGCAGCAATAGGTGCTGTGTACCGTTTTTCCTTACACTATTATTGCCATGCTATTTACAGTCGCGCACATTGCTTAGACATATTGACTTGGTACCATAGAGGCTTATCATTCAATACACATATTAATGACCTCAGGAACATATTAAGAATCAGACTAGGCTTCTTTTATAGAAATATCTGTTTTCCAAAAGAAGCTAGAAACAGGTTAATGAGGATCACCTTTTTCCCTTATTAGACAATGTAGATCTGATTTATAGCCTTTGTTAAACTGTGTTGCTAAACAAACTAGACGTGCTTTATCACCGGAATCTCCATTTCTTTATAAATGCACGGCAGCACCTAGAACTTACCACTGCCTCCTATGGTATGGTGGTCATCTCTAACAAGGACACTTAAAAATCTACATCTCTGGACCTACAAAATAATAACCAAAAATGTCCCACAGTATAGCTATAAACTTGTCATTCTGTCTCACAGTAAATAAGCATAAAGGAAAAATAATAACTGGCTTCCCCTTTTCCCATAGGGAAATTGTGGCATAATTTGCTGTAATAAAGGAGTATTTATTATGGCAAAGACACGCATGGTTTCCTTCACTCTGTGCATGCCCGAGTTCTTCGCTTCCCAACCTCTCTCTGCAGAAGGCTCTCCACTTCACTTCTAGCCCAACCGCAAATGGAGACAAAACTGCCACTAAGCCTTTGCGGTAAGTAATTTAAAACAAAAAAAAGTGCAGCACAAGGAGTGAACTCTACAATACCTACAAAATAAAAAAAACACTTGTAAATACTAAAAGGCAACCGTGGACCGTGTGCTATAACCTGACAGGACTGTGGCCACACAGCAATTTTTTTTATTTTATATAATTGCTGAGGCGAAAAAGGGAAACCCAGCAATTATATAAAATAAAATATGGGTTGGTGTGTAAACTCAAAGTTTATACAATAGGGGCGAGATGATATGCTTTGCTTTATTTCAGCATAAAACCACCACCATGATGTAACCCCCTTGTTCTCAGGGGTTACTAGAATCCCAGTTAGAATCAGCGGCAGGCAGGGAAGGCAGCTTGTGAAATGCCAGATAAATGGGTTTCACACTGTCACACTCTGTCTTCAGCCTCAGCTGAGCTGGAGTGATGATGTAATTTTAGAACTCTCACAGCTGCATAAGCCACACTCTGGTAAGCAGTTGTCAGCTAGAGTAGAATGTTCAGTAGTCTTAGAGGTGAGTGAGTCTTCCAGGAGGAGGCTGCAGCTTGCTGTGCAGCTTCTCATTTAGCTCTGACAGAGAGCTACCTTTTTAGTTTTGGGTAGTTTGTTCTCACCCTAGAAGAAAGACATAGAAGACAGTGTCTGAAGTGGTGGAGACCTTGCCAAGTGGGTTTTCCTTTGCCCCATCCCAGAAGGGATGGGGCGATCTTCAGGGTTCAGGGATAATCCCCTCAATCCATTCTGTCTGGTGAAGCTGCCTTGGACATCTTCATTTGTTGTGAGCACAACTTTTCTTCTGTTTAAGCCCAGGAGGGGCACCTGCAATACCTAGGGGTGACTTTCTCTGCCAAAGGGACCCTGTCACCTAGACTTTCTGTGTTTTAAAAGTGTCTACCTATATTGGAGTCCAGTATGTGATTGTCCAAGTACAGAACTTTTAACTTCTGACACCTCTGATGTGTGTGTGTGTGTAGTATGTTAAGTGTGAAATACATTTCAAGACAGCATCTACAGTTTTCTACAGTTGTGTGGTGTTTTTAACCAGATGAATGGCCGGGTATAAACTTGGAAGCAAAATGTAGAAGACCCCCCCCCATCTGGGGTGACCATGTTTACCTCTCCGGGTTCAGTTTGGGCACCAGTACTTTTTTCATTTAGTGCATTTGGTCAATGCCTCATGGAAGTAGTTACCCCTGGATGTGGGTTGTTTTCTCTCAGTTTACCCCAGTATAGTGGGTTCTAAAAGTTTCTGAGCCTGGATATGCTCCTTTGTGGTCATGTGTACCACCTTCATGCCTCATGAAATATGGGAAAGTGTCCTAGTATTGGCCGTGTGTGCCTAGTCATGGGAATTGTACCAGTTCTGGCCATGTGTGCCAATCTCCATTTCAGAACCAAAGTGTTCACTGTTTTGTGTTACTTCAGCCTATGCTAAATGGGAATGTCAGGAATTTCTGTACCCTGGAGAATCTGCAATACCAGTGTGTGTAGCCCTGTGGGGGTCCATGTTCGCTTTATGATTATTCTTACTTTGTTACATGAATAAAAGCCACACTCTAGAATCCCAACCTGGTTTGGACAGTGTTGTTATTGCTTCCTTGTGTCTGGATTTACTTGTGTGCCCCTGTCCAGAAGTGCAAATCTAGCATAATTGTAAGCAAACATTTTCTCTCCGGGACCTGCGTTGCTGACCATGGTAATTGGTCCCCCCAGGTATGTACCATGTAGCCACACTTGGGTTTGACTGTTCTAGTGTAACAGTCAGGTCACCTAGCCTAATGGTGGCCATTTTTCTGTTTTCCAAATCTGTATTCACTTATGTAAACCCCCACCCCTCTCGTTTGCCCCTAGACGTCTGTGATGAGAGGAACAGCCCTGATAGCTAAAGAAGGAGGGCGGGGGGGGGGGTTACAATGAGATATCACACTCTGCTGGCATCACCAGAGTGTGATAATGGGAGGGTTTTAAGCCTGAGGTTCGATGGGCAGAGCAACAACGTCACTCCCCCATCAGGCTTAAAAGGTCACTCATCCTGAGCCCAAACAGGATTTGTTTTCTCGTTGCAGCCGGAGGCCACATTGGCTGCACCTTCTCCTGCATCTGTTATCTGCTAGTTTGGACTCTGGCTTCCCCCACTCACCTCAATGGCTCGTTCCTCTCACCCTTTCTCTCCTGGGACCCTCCCGTGTTCTCTCGTCAAGCGGTCCACCTCCTAGTTGTTTTTGACCCCTTTCCGGTATTTTGAATTTGTCGGACCCAACTGCAGTTTTGGACCTGAGTGGTTTCTGTTATTTATTCTTTTCTGTAGCTCAAGTTCCTTAGTGCTGCATGGGTGATGTTCTCACAGTTCTGCCTCCTACCTTCCTACCTGTGGCGTGCTGCTACATTTCCTTCCCAGCTGCATGATGTGCTTTCTTTCCTACTGCGGAGCAGCTCCATTAGGACCCCCTCTACTGTTGCCTGCCTTCTCTGGCTGCCCTGCTTCATATGATTTCCTCGCCACCTGCCGCAGCTTTCCATCTCCCATTCCGTCCCCCTCCTCTGCACAGTTTCCTCTCCATGGCCTCTGGACGCCCTCTGCCCCCGTCAGCTTTTTCCCGGTTCAGGTGCTCCTGCATGGGCGCTGCTTCCTCCGGTGATATCTCGCTCTGGCATCTATCAGCCAGCTTGGGTCCTTCAGCTGCTTCTCCTGCCCCTGCTCCTCCTCCTCTGCACCTCTGATTGCTTAGGTCTCACATCTCACCCATTATCTGTCTCTTCACTGGAGATGTCGGGACTCTGCTTTGGCTTCCTCTACCGCCCCACCAGTGAGTACAACTCAGTTCCATTTTCTCTGTGTTGGTCTGCTTCCCTAGCTCCTTTTCCCTCTGACTCTCGTAGGGCTTCCGCAGTGTCATGGCTTGCTTCCCTACCTGTTTTACTGTATTATGCACACCTCGGGTGTGACCAGTGGTAATCTGCTACCCTTTCCACCTGGCCTTCTCTGTCTATGGTACTCTTCCACAAACAATGCTGATACTTCGTTGTTGCTCTATGCAGCATTCACATGCCAGTCTATGCCCATTGCTACTCTGGTGGCTCATCACTTGCTCGTTTCGTAGCACTCCAGTCTTGGAGCTTGTGTTGGCTGCTACCTGCCAGGGCTACTGCAGTACTCCTCGGTGGATTCTGTGGCATGCAACTAATCTCCTGCTCTTCCTTTCTCTGCTGTCCATTCTAGCATAGTATTTCTGTGCATACCTCTCAACCTCTCAGCCTTGACAATCCTGGCTTTCTTCTTCGCATTTCTTAGCAGATGGCCTGACTGTGGTGCACATTTTTATTTTACAGGATACACTGTTTAGGAATAGTGGGCCCATATAGTTTGTGAATTGGGATGTTTCTCTGCTCTTAGTTAAATGAGTTCATAGTTTGTGTGTCCGGAAACAACTCTAACCTTATTAGGGACATCCGTACACCTTTGCGGAGCAAAGGTAACTGTGCAAATCATAGCGCTATGCTCAATTCATGGCAGTTGAGGGGTGTGTCTCTGTGTGTGCTGGCCTAAACCTGCACCTACCATTTATGAGTCTGAGTTCGCTATGTGTGTGCACACTGGCTAGTGTCCAGTTTGCCTGGTGCTCTGCTGCCCGTCCTGCTGCTTGTATTCAGGCATGCCGCATGCCTCAGGTTCATGATTCCAGTCTTTGTTCCCTCATCCTCTCCTTATGGTTCATCTAGTTCCATCACTTTCTTATGCACTTCCATCCTTGAATGCCTCGGCTCACCACTCAGTATACCTCAGCAATCTCCATCTGGCCTGCTTTAGATATTCCTTTTGGGCTTACCTATCTTTCATCATCTATTTGGCTTCATTTCTCATCATCCACCATCTAATTATGCTTGCACTGATACCTCACCTCGATCTGGCTCATCCGGCCTCTCACTGGGTCTGGCTGTTATTGCCTCAGAGTCTCCATCCTTTCAAGGTGCCTACTTCATCATGTCACTCTATTGAGCATACAGCTAGTGTCCGATACATTGCCATCTCACTCTACCTGTCTCTAGCTGATTTGTTCAGGTTCATTTAGCCCTCTCAGCTCCGCAATGCCTCACACCAACCTGCTCATCTATTTGCACCAAGCTGCTCATCTATTTCCATCGCTCAGTCTACACCTCGGCTGACCAATCAGCATACCTCGGCTGACTCCGTCTGGCTCCTGTAGCGGCCACCACGGATTCAATACCCTCTTGGCCGTATTTGATATTTCTTTTTGAGCATATCTGTCATGACTCCTATGCCACCTCATTGAACCATGGCCCTCCTGCCGCATGTATTCAGATTCATGACTTCGGTCACTATTCCCTCATCCATACTGTCCCTGCTACCTTGAATCGACTCCATCTCCTCCCAAGGACATGCCTTCCTGTCTATTGCCTTTGCTAAGGGCTGGCTGGGTGCTCTCTGCCATAGTTCAAGTTCATTTCCAGTTCATTCATGTCTCTTCTACCCTCTGGTTCCAGATACAGCCATGCCTTCTTGGCATCATCATACATCCTCTTTCGCTTTCGAGCATCTAGTTCCAGACAAATCCTAAGCTACCTCATCAACTCCAACCTCAGAGTCTAATCCAACTCCAACCTCAGTCCAATCGTTCACATTGCATAATCAAGCATGCCTCATCAGTCTCAGTGTCTGCTCACTCACATCAGTCTGCATTATCCTCAGTCTCCTCTTGAGCATATCTGGATACCCCTTGCTCTTATGACCTCTACATGGATCTACTCCTTCCCTTAAACTACTCGAGCATACCCCTCTCGGGTCCCTGCTGACTCATGTTCCTTCTTTGATATGTGCTTCTTTGGGTTTTTGTCTATTCTGTCATCTTCCTTCCTACTCATATCCCTCTCATTAACAAACTGTTCTCTTTAACGACGTACGTTCTCAAATAAAATGTCGTCAGCCTGGATGGAAGGCGACCTAGGCCTTGGATCCCCAGAGATCTCCTCCTCAAAGTTTTTTTTTTCCTCTCCTCCATACCAATGGTCATAATATTAGTTACAGTTAGTGTTTTCTTTGGCTAATTAGTTAGGTTCCGCTGTTGGATGGAGGCAGATGGGGGCCCCAGCTTTCCCCTCTCCTTAGGAAGTCGGCCCTTGTCATCTTCTCAGAATTCATTCATCATCCTTGCCTTTTCAATGCTCGACACCTTTGGGTATTCTTTTGGGCTTATTCCTAACCTACCATTAGCCAACGTAATCGTTCCCGCGGCACCTGTAAGGGGGATCCCTTCTCTAGGGTTCCTCGCGTAGTACCACTGCAGGGTGGTATATCTCATGGATAGAGAGGTGGAAAACCACAAAGCAAATCAAGTTACACAAGCATCATCTCATCTCATCCAGTTGCATAAGCACATTGAATGGAAGGGCTTTAAGCCCGAGGTTCGATGGGCGGAGCAACAATGTCACTCCTCCATCAGGCTTAAAAGGTCACTTATCCTGAGCACATACAGGATTCATTTTTTTGTTGCCCACCATCCACCCCTCCTCCTCCAGCAGCTCATCTCTCTTACCTGTGGGCTTCTTCCTAACCAACCTTTAGCCAATGCAATTGTTCCTGTGGCACCTCCAGGGGGAACCCTCCTCTAGGGTTCCTTGCATCGTACCCCTACAGGGTGGTATATCCCATGGATAGAGAGGCAGAAAGCCACAAAACAAATCAAGTTACACAAGCATCATCTCATCTCATCCAGTTGCATAAGCACATCAAACAAAAAATAAAACCACTATGGTTACCTCATCAGAAAATAAAACCACTCTGGCTGCCTCATTAGCCACCTGCTGCTGTCTAGTTCACCTTTTCCTGGAGCTGCATTGCAGCACTGCATTTCGCACAGAAAAGAGCACAGTACTAAATGGAGCACAGAAAAATACAGTTGTTACTCTTTTGGCCAAAGTAAAACAGCAAAATGCTTTTCAATTCAGCAGAACAGATTTCTAAATTGAAACTACCTACTATAAGTAACAAAAACCACACACTTGGAAACAGCAACAAACACAGAAACTAAGTGGAATGCATACTGCACAATCACTCACACCCCTATTATATAAATGGCACACATGATGGGCAGATTGTGGGATCTGGAAAATATTTTCACTCCTGCAGAGTGAGTTCTGGATACTCTGACTCATATCTTCAGCAGTCATGAGTATCTAGAGCTCATTCTGTAGGAGTGAGAATATTTTCCATATCCCACTCCTGCCCATCATGTATCCCCCATTTACACACTCCCTCAGGGTTAGATATTTTACTAAACCCCGAGAGCGAAGCTCTCGGGGTTTGTGTGGCATCTAACCCCTCGGGTGTGAAAACTTCTTATTATACACACCACCCCATACTTTATTCTATATGTAGTTATATCCTTTTTGATGTCCTAAAACATGAAATTCATTTTAGTAAAATAGCAATTAGCACAGTAATCCCTATGATCTGGAACAACCTCCAAAATCACTTAAACTCACCAGTATAGTCAGCCCTGATATCTTTAAATCACTCATAGGAAAGTGTAATATTGAATCATGTACCTATAATTAACATAAACATATGACCACCTTTAGTCCTTTGATCACTTGTATGCACTATTGAATCCTGCACATGTAAGCAGCTTAAAGTCACTACACCTTTAGGGAGCCAGCATTAGTGCGCCTATTAGGGCACCAAAAAAATGCAATTTGCCACCCTCTCCCCAAGGTCCGCTCCCCCGGGAGTTAGAATCTTTAGTTGGGAGGGCATGGGGGGGCACAGTCCCCAGAAGGGGGGGTGCGGGGCGCAGCCCCCTACATAGAAAGCAATCTGTGAAATTGCCAACTGGCGCTCTAATGATGGGCGCAAAATGGCTGGCGCGTTCCGATGGTGGAACCGCTTAAAGCACGATAATAATTGGACCTATTGGTCTTTTGTCCCATCCCATGAATTGTACTTTTGAATGCCAAGGACTGTTCTGATGTATATTAGGACACACATATACTGTATTAGATAGGCACTTGCACTCCGTCTCACTATTCTTTAAATAATGCTGCATTTTGTCTATACTTACTCCATGTATTCATTATTCCTCATCTCAAGCCTGTAACTGCTACCACTAATCCCCGCACCCCATGCACTTACCTACCCAAACAAGCTGTGTACTTACTCCCCCCACCTGTTTCCTTTCCCCCTCTTTTTCTCTCTAGTGACCGCTACCTTTTTCCCCTCCTATCTCCCCTGTCCCTCTTCCTCTCTCACTCTCTCTAGAGACTACAACCTATTGTAACTGCAATGTTACCCTCCTTTGTTTTTTAAAATCCTGTTTATGAACCTCTATGACAATTTCCTGAATGTCCGCTTCTTTTTCAAACTTCTTGTAACACTACCGAAATATGGATACTACCTCATTACTGTTTCTTTTATGGTTCCTCCATGACATGCTGTACTTCCTCATTTGCCTGTGCTGCTGTAACTGGGTCATGCTTGAAAAACACACCCACTGCCAGTGCACTCACCCGGTCAACAAAGCTAAATAAATAAACGTATATTGTACTCTATACTTTTATTTGTAGCAGCTCCTTGTGCTAGGTATGTATCGCTCTAATTGAAGCAGCAAACAATGGCACCACTAGGAATATGTGAAAACAGGCTTTATTTAGTGCAAAATTCACAACAGCCTGCAGCTCAGGTATAATACCTCGAGTGGTTTTGCACAGCTAGTGGGTCATCAGCAGGATACTGCAACTGCTGTGTACTCCATTTAAGGGGGCTGCTGTTTAAAGTGACAGTGCGTTAAAATCACAATACGTATACAATCATAATATAGAAAAATGTATCTAGTAGTCCAACACTATAATTCATCCAGGGCAGTCAGTAAGCCAGAATAATTATTAATTTCAAAGTTAAGATCAGTATATTCTGTATATAATATAATACAATATAAAAAATAAAGAGCCCCCAAAAGTCCATTCCATAGACATCATCACTCCTTCATGTCCTAAAAATGAATGAGAAGAAATCATTTTATTAGTTTCTAATAGAAATTCTCAATACCACAGTACCACAATCTATGCCCTTCATTAACCTATTGCTAGGCCTTATTTTGTTCTACATGATGAAAGACATAATATCTATTTTGTCATTGAGGTCAGGTGGTCAGAGTCGCCCCAAGGTGTGAATCCAATAGGCCTCTCTCTGCATCAGTTTATTATTAAGATCAACTCCTTTGGACATAGTCTTACAAGTTTGAATCCACAAAACTTGAAGGTGTGATTGATAGCTCCACCTCTATTTTTTTGAACAGTGTACAACTAGTGCATTAGTCATATCTCCCCATTATACTTCTCAAATGCTCCCCAATTCGCAATTTAAAGGGGCGTGTGGTTTTCCCAATATAAAAAGAACCACATCCACAAGTAGCTAGATAGACACTGTTGTCTGTTACACAACTAAAAAAAGAATACGTAATGTAACTTTTTGGGGCATTAACCCTATTAAATGTATTACTTTTCAATATAGACCCACAACATTTTCATTTTCCACAAGGATGTGCCCCTACTGCTCTGGATAGTAGCCAACTCTCTTTAGTGGGCATCTGAGTGGACTACCTTTATAAACCACGTACCACTTAATCCTGCTGGTTGGCACCTCTCTCGTATGTCGTCTGTGGAGGTAGTTCTGTTGTTTCCTTTAACAGGGGTCAGATCGTAAGATATTCCAATGTTTTTTGAATATCCCCTCAATCTCGCTAGACTGCCTAATGTATATGCTTACAAAATGTAATCATTTAGGTCCCTTCTCCCTCTGTTCCGGAACCTGCAAATCCTCCCTTCTCTTCCCATAGCTTGTACCATTGCATCCTCTATTACTTTTTCAGAATAACTCCTCTAAGAGAATCTAGCACACATATTCGCACCCTGTATCATAAAATCAGCATCACTGCTACAATTCCTCCTGGCTCTCAGTGCATCCAGAGCAATCAGGATAACCAGAAGGGGCAGAGGTATGATCTACAGCAGCACAACCTGCAATGTACCTGAACCAGATGGGGGTGCAGGAAACATAGAATTTGATGGCAGATAAGGACCGCTTGGCTCACCTAGTCTGCTCATTTCCCTACCTAATGAATAAGCTGTAGATCCTAGCTAACCAGCAGCCTACTTCCTCCTACCCCCCCACTAGAATTGCCTTTTATCTGCCCATACATTCTTGAATTCCGTCACTGTTTTTGACTCCACTACCTCCTCTGGAAGGCCATTCCATGTATCCACAATCCTCTCCATGAAAAAATGCTTCCTTACATTACCTCTGAGCCGCCCCCCCATCTTCAAATTGTACCCCCTTGTTCTTGCATGTCTCTTTTTCTGAAAGATGCTACCCCTTTGGACTTTGTTGATTCGCTCGAGGTACTTGAAAGTTTCTATCATGCCCCCCCTTTCCTCGAGGAGCCCGCAGAGGGAGATAGGTTTGACCCCAGAGTGTATTGTTGTGAACCTCTCGGACACCCCACTGATCGAAGCACAAATACAAGTTCTCCAAAAGGGACTAACATTTTTCCCAACACAGGACATTAACCCATTTGAACTATATAGTGACCTGCATCGGTGTACCCAGGAACTTGAACTTAAAAGCAATTTTTTGCAAAAACTAAAATGTGTAGAGATAACTTCTAGTGTACTTATATCTACTAGATCTCTGTTAACTAACAAACTTCCTCTATTTTATTCATTTTTGCAATTTTCTATTTACACCAGTGAAATGCTGTAAAATTATGAGCTCAAATATTATATATACAATAATGGATGGGGAATCATGCTTAACGAGGATTTAATAGTCGCCTAAGGTGTGGGATGCTACATAAACCATGAGGGTGAAAACTGAGGGGTTTAGTAAAGTATCCCACACTGAGACCAACCATTAAATTTGAGTTGGTCTCATTTCCCCATTTTTTATTTATTATAATTGCTGTACTGCAATTTTTTGCCACACTAACACGCTGACTTTACTGATGTTGTGTCTCACTCATGCAGGCACACACACACACACACAGTCTTTTTGAGATAGTCTTTCTTTCATTGTGTTTTTGGATTTTTACTTTTTATTTAATTTTCCTTTTACTTTTTACAGAGTTGGGCATTTACATCACAAGCACGCTAACCTTACCGAAGGACATCGGGAGCCGTTCTTGGTGGCAGTTTCTGTCCGCTCCAGCTTCTGAATAGTAGGATCAACCAGATAGATTTTTTTAAATATATTTTGAACACGCATGTTATTTCTTTTAAAAGAAAAGTGACGGGACTGTTGGCTCCTCGCTACACAGGTTAGGAGCTGCCATGTTTGTGGAACTAATTGGCCTACCCAGGAGGAGATGAGCAACCAATCGGGGAGTAGTTGTTCTTGACTGACTCAGTGCATGCTCGACATTTTAACTTGGAGGTTATAATGTGAAATAATAACTCGGTCAGCCTATGGAAAAAATTGCTGACCAGTTATTATTTATAGGATAAATTATGGGTCTTGGTGTGTAAATTTTGAATTTACACACCAGGACCCATATTTTATTTTATATAATTGTTGGGCTTCTCTTTTTTGCCTCAGCAATGATATAAAATAAAAAAAAAGACTGCTGTGCTGGCACAGTCAGATTACCTTGGAGCGCGAGGTCCACTTTCACTTTATTTAAAATATTGTCGTGGGGGTTCATCCGGTAGCCGTGTGGAGCATCTGAAGTCATTTAAAAAATTACTTCCTGCCAAGTGTCCATTGTAGTTTCTGTCCATGGTGGGTTTGCACAGGGGAACAGTTTCCTGTTCGGGAAGGACACAGCAAGCTAGAAGTTCGAGCATGCGTAGTGTGGGGAAAACCGTGCACGTGTTTGCCGTTATAAACGCTCCTTTATAATGGCAAATTATGCCAAGGTTTCCCAATAGGAAAAAGAAGGGAAGCTCATTAATTATTAAGCTGTAACTTTGAGGGTAAGAGCATCACAGATACAATTCGAATTTGAGTTACTTTTTTATTTATTTTTTTGTTTTAATTCTCCCATGAAACTGGAGTTAGAGACCACATCCTGACAGCAGTATGAGAGTTTTAGTAACATGCAGGTCACGTGGAACCAGTTATGCTTCCAACTGCACAAGGACCAGATTAACAGAGAAGTGACAAGGAATTGTAAAAAGAGAACAATAGCTTCTTATAGATACCTCATGCAGATCTGTAGTAATGAAAGAAATTGGCTTGCTATGTAAATGAATTGTCATGATAATGTTGAGTGAAGATCGGATTAGACATCGATATTGCTGTTACAAAAAAGTGACAGGAGTTAGTGGCCAGGAGCTAGCGATGAGTGTAGACTATGAGTGCATCACTGTTTGCATACACACAGTTACAGCCTTTTTTACACCTTGTCTGTGCTACAAATGTAATGATAACACAGCCCCCCCCCAAAAAAAAGAAGACAGATTGTCTGTATGTGCAGTAGATGGACAGGAGCCGCAGGTAATGTGACTGTCACTGTGTGCATTAGAAAGGCGAGCCTGTCCCACTATCACCGAGGCATCGCACACATACTGCTGTAAATCTGGTTACATTTTTGAAAAAATAGAGTTTTTAACAGTTTGACAGAAATGGCAGCAGGATATAATGTAAAATACAGAGATGTATTGTTTGAAAAAAATATGCAGTTTCTTTCACTAGATAAGTCCGATCTCAGACTGCCTTTACCTGTCACTGTATAATGCTGTCCCCTACTTAGAAACACACTGACAGACAGCGGTGTGTGTAAACACACAGGTCTGGAGTGGCACGTCCATGTCTTCAGGTTGGTGCTGCTGAGATCGGGCTTGCTCTTCCCCTGTTGTTGCCTAGTGTCACAGCTGCTGTGGAGACACATAAGCAGTTCAGCTGAGCCACGGATTTTGGGTGACCAACTCATAAACCTGTCTACATTATAAAATCTCATACCAGCTGAATTTTTTCTGAAAAAAAAGTCACAGCTTATAATAAAACACAGCACTCTTTTTAGTTTAACATTGTTATTTTATTAAACTCGAACAAAAAATAATTAAATCTGCACACGGAAGTGGGCACCCCAGCTTCCAGTTCAAATAAATAAAGCCACTCATGTGGCTAATGGCGGACACTCAACTTGAGAAAAAAAAACAGAAACGCACAGCATGTTCAGCAGGGGCAGGGGTACGCACTGACATGTAGCCCCATCCCTCCTGAATGGAAGCAGCAGGACAGCATATGGAGACAGGAAGCCAGACCTACCACACATTTTCGTAATATGACCACATGACTTTGTGTGGTTGTAAAAATTAAATTATCCTTAGAACACAGATTTTTTTAAACTGTGCATGCTCAGAAATGCAATGTTTTTTTTTTTAATAATTTTTAAAAACTACTTAAGTTTGTGAAACAAATACAACAAAAGTGAGTACCTTGGGCCAAAATATCAAATCTGTAAGTGTCAGGTTTCAAATTGCCTTAGTTTTTTAGTTACAAATGAGCACAAAAAGATCTTAATTCATGTAATTTTGGGAGGTTTATACCTATCTGTAACTTTGCCCCTCGTGAATCAATTGCCATGAAAATTTCCGGATCTAGAGATTCTGGCACCATTTCTGTGCATTCCAAATTTCAAGTAAATCAGTTGGAATGGAGGCAAAGTTAATAAGGTGCAGACACTGGGGTTTAACATTAAAGTGCTTATTAAACCCTAACACACAGGTGCTAACACGCCTGTGTAATATAGGGATGCCCCTAGCCACCTGTACTGTTGGCCACCACTATCCCCAGTACTAACAATCCCACAGTACAGTCCGGATCAAATTCTAACAAAGTTGCTATCATAATTATTTTAACTACTGCAGTCTAAGCAGTTACTGGGTACCCAGGCTATTGGGGAACTTCACACAACAATATCTTTTGACTTTCTGACAGGCTAGCACGTTCTAGGTTTCACTTTGACCTTGACATGCTACAACACTGCTCTGACTGCAGAACCAAAAGGACTGCCACAGAGTGACAGTGACTAGGCCCTTAGCCAAGGTACATATCTGCTTTATCCATCAGTGTTAACATGCACCTGAAACCCCCCATCACATCTGAGTGCCATTCCTGTATTCCTGTGCTAGTCTGACAGACCCTGGTCATCAGGTGTGTGAGTACTGACCCAGACAGCCAGGAATTCAAACGTCAGTCCAGCATAAAGTTTTCCTGTTGGATTACAGTTGTTGCATTTTCAGACAAATTCCTTTTAGGATCTCTATTGCCTTGTTTCATAATTTGCTAGCAAAAGCCAGTTGGGTTTGGTTAATTGTTGCAAGCTTGCAGTAAATTCTGAAGTGTACCAACATAAGATCCCAGGCACCTTGACATCAGGCCTGCAAGTGCTAGTTAGCCTGGGTATCCACTAACTGTTTAGACTGAATTTAAATATTTGTGAAAGTAAAATCTTTGCTGGGATATAAGCAATACTGTTTGATTGTGCAGGTTAAAGTACAGTGAACTGAGGGATCCCATGTGTGGTGCGGGGACTGAGGGATCCCTTGTGTGGTGTGGGGCAGGGCCTGTTCCCATCTGTGCAATGAGAGCAGCAGTGCAATGAAAAATATTTTTCCAAAAAAGCTAGATTCAGCTACAATTAAGAAAAATATTAGTATTCCTGCCACATTTACTTGTCTTGGTACCCCCTATGCTCACCCTGAGTAATTTGTTATTTTGTCTATCATAACCCTTGCCAGGTCCATAATGCTATTTCTATGCTAAAAGTGGTGGCCATCTTTTTTTTTTCCAACAGAAAAAAACTTAATTAAAGCATTTATAAAATACTCACATTTTAGTGGAATTAGAAAATTGTTCCACCAAATAAAACTGCAAGGTGCCTGGAATCTTTTATAGTGAAAAAAGGGTAGGGTCAGCTTTTTGCTGAGTTTCATTGCACTGATGCTTTAAGTAAGCATTAGAAAACAGGCTTAAAAAATAAAGCATCCTGACTGGCTGAAAGCCATGGTCAGGCATGCATTTAGTTTTCAATACAGCCCTGTTAAAATGAGTGCCAACTGCATCCCCAAAGGTAAACTGGTATCCTTGTGCCAATTAAAAATTCCAAATCAGCTAGCTGCCATTTTTTCCCACTTGCTAAGTGGACAACAGATGGAAGCAGCCCCCAGAGAGAGAAGTGACCTCTGCCACACCTCGAATAGCCAACCCAAGAAAAGCACACAAAAGCACCAAAATGTACCTGCTTTTTGCAGGCTTAGTTTTCTTTCAAAGTCTACACTATTTCTGTCTAACATTGGCACCTCTATAGTATGGGCGCCACCCACCACCACCACCACTCCTCGGACAGATTCTCCCGCTATATATATATTTTTTATTTTTCCTCAGTGCTCCAGCAGATAAATAGCAAAAAACAGTCAAAAGCACTTACATCTACTTGCTTTTTGTAGGCTGTGTCTTGCTTTACCTCCCAGCTTGGTTGACCTCCCAGTACCCTCGAAATAAATTTAAGGACTTTCCATCCCTCCTTGGTAACTCCATGACTGCCAGCCCTCTACCACTGCTCCTTATCCCGATTCTCCCTAGCCCTTCTCAGTACCCCAGCTGCAAACTAAACAGACAAATTATGGGAAAACACAAACTGTTCCTGTTTTTTCCAGTCTTACTTTTCCTTTTGCTCCCGGCTGTGTCACCTTTCCTGCATGTAAACCTTCAGACCTCCTCTGCAGCTCCATAGTGCAATGGGCCGACCACCTTTCCAGCTCAATAATGAATGAATACATAAATTAAAAAAAACAGTAAAACAAAACCCTTTTACTGATTTTAAGCCAAGTGTGTGTGTGCGGGGGGGGGAGTAACCATGACAACCAACTCCCAAAACTTGCAAGTACAGAAGCTCAGCTAGGACAAACGTTCCTAGGTACAAAACAAAACAGCATTATAATGCAGGTCAAAGAACTATTCTTTTACAAAATAAATAAAACACTTAAGAGAGATAACAATTTAACAAAATTTTTTTTAGACATGTATAATACAGTGGCCCATTTTCTAAGCTTAATAATAACCTCCAGGGTGGGTGGGTGGTATTGGGAAATTCCACACCTTCCAGGGGCTATGAGGCACTCTGCCTGCAGCGTCGGGCCTCATTACACCCCTGAGCAGTCTGGTATTGCCCAATACCACCCACGTTGGAGAGTATTATTGCTTACTTAGTGCTTGTCGCTTAACCACCCTTTTCCTATGCCAGGGTTTTTTGTACTTATTAAAGTCCTGTGGTTATTTTTTGCAGTCTGGTGTGTGAGCATATTATTAATGATCATATCATTAGTAGTGTACAAAATGGTGTTTGTATGAACTCTAAATATTGACATTGGCTGGACGCAGGATGGAGTACATAACCTCTGGGGAGGTGGGTTGGTACTGCATCCCTGGGTGGAGGCACCTTGCTATTTTCTACTCTTTCTTGGAATTAACCCCCCAAACTGAGGAGTTTAGCAAGCCAAGGTCATCAACCTTGTTTGTAGCCCCCAAGGCCACAAGGCATGAATAATAACCTTGAGTAAAATCCAACATCTGCAAAGCAACCCAGTTACACAAGTTCCCAATCCCTGCAGTGCATCAACACTATTACTAAACTAAAATGTTTCATTTTTGAAATCAGTACTGTAACAGTTCTTCTGTTGCATTGTGCATGAGTGTTCTCAGCTGTCAACATAATTAAAAGGCTAATGCCTCCAGTTCTAGGGGCGGAGTAACCAGCCCCCATGGGCTATTTAAGACAGCTTCCTCCAGCCTCATTCAGAAGCACTGTTTCTTTGCTGCAGCTAGAGGTCCTGCTGGCTGGTTCCCCCACACCCCCACACAATGTTTGCTGCTGCTTTCCTCATTGCTTTTGGGGTTTCTGTTTAGTTGGTGCCTTCAGCCACTTTCTAGGTTAGTATGTAGTCTTCCTGCCTCCCTGGCTGTAGCAATGTGCTTCATTCTTTTCTTTCGGTCTGCCACTTGTGCGGCACTCCTGTCCTTATGCACAGTAATTCCTGTTTTTCCTTTTTCAGTTTTGGTTCTTGGTGTGCTTACTAGTTTCTGCAGTTTGTTATGGGTGCCCAACAATAAAGAACAATACACAGAATAATAACAAAATGCAAAATAAGTAAACAAACATATATAAATATAACGTCAAATATTACAGCATAAAATGATAAAACCTCATTAAAATAACAACAGGAATTTATTACACCATCACTTGGGCAAGATTATACAGTCTCTTCAGGGAAAGCTAGGTGAAAAATGTGGGCTTTTAACCTCTGCTTGAACACCTCAGCAGAAGGAGCCTCCCGCATAATACATGGTAACGAGTTCCACAAGGTCGGCTCAGTGACACTAAAAGCAGTCTCCGGATGTCTTGAGCCGAACCCTGGGAACAACCTGGTGGCCCCTAGCTGAGGAGTAGAGGGTGCAGTCTGAGGTGGCAGGTGGCAGGAGCTCAGTCAGGTAGCCTGGACCCAGTCCATATAGGGTCTTATAGGTGAGCAAGCCCACCTTGAAGAGAACCCTCCACCTGATAGGCACCCAGTGCAGAGCTTGCAGGACTGGGGTCACATGACTGGACCTGGGCAGGCCTGTCAGTAACCAGGCCGCTGCATTCTGCACAAGCTGAAACCTGCGGAGGGTTCCTCCAGTGACCCTGAAGTACAGAGAGTTACAGTAGTCGAGCCTTGAGGTAACAAAGGCATGCACCAGTGTCGGCAGGTCTTCGGGAGGAACAAGGGGCTTAATCCTGATGGTATTCCTCAAGTGGTAAAAACCACTTTTGATAACGGAAGACACCTGATCCACAAGTATCAATCCATTGTCCAGGATCACGCCAAGGTCTTGCACCCTCGAGGAAGCCACCAGCGGAGCAGACCCCAGAAATAATCCTGTGTCACCTCTGGGCATGCTTCTATCACTCCCATGACCTGGCTCAACTACAAGTACCTCCGTCTTATCTGGGTTCAGTCGCAACCAGCTGAAGGACATCCAGTCATTGATTTTTGGCAGGCAGGTGTTAATCATGTCTATAGCATTGGATGTTACAGGCGCAAATGAAAAATACAGTTGGGTGTCATCTGCATAGCAGTGAAACTCCACACTGAATTGCTGAATAATTTCCCCCAGGGGCATCACGTACACTGCAAATAAAACTGGCAACAAGATTGAGCCCTGGGGCACTCCACATGACAGGGGCATCGAGGTGGGGGAGAAATTACCCAGCACTACTCGTTGCACCCTGTCAGTGAGATAGGACTCAAACCATTTGATAACACCGACGAGTCCACAAAACTCACAGAGCTGATCGAGAAGCACAAAGTGATCCACAGTGTCAAAAGCTGATGAGAGATCAAAGGAGAACAAGAACTTACCTGTCTCCTCTATCCCTAACCCTAAGCAGATCATTTTGCACCCTAACTAATGCTGTTTCCATACTGTGTCTGGCCCTAAAACCTGACTGGAATGGCTCATAGATGTTAAAGGACACAAGGTGATCCTTGAGCTGTTGTGCCATAAGTTTCTCAACAACCTTGCTCAGAAAAGGCGGGTTGGAGATAGGATGGTAATTCACCAGGACGTCTGGGTTGACAGATGGTTTCTTCAGGAGGAGTCTCACCAGGGGCTCTTTCAAGGCCACTGGAAATACACCCTCCGGCATTGAGCACCGGGCAATCCTGGCGAACACCCGGGCCAACAGCTCCAACACATCTCATCCAGAAACATGTCAGGGCTGGGTCCAGTTCACAATATGTGTGCTTTAACTCTGAGATTACCTCAGTGACCTCGGCCACCACCTCTGGTTTATGGAGAGAGGCTAGAGGGTTGACTCGCACTGTCAGCTGATGCCGACGTCTGACATATTACAGGAGGATACACTGCTCCGAACTCTCGCTGTGCCATAGAGCATGAACTTGCTGTCATCCTGGGCTCAGAAGCTGTGCAATGTGACAATCCACAACTTTAACACATACCACATATCTTCAATTTGAAGGTGCCCTTGATTACAAGCCGCACTGAAAATAAAAAGTTTTAATAAAAGCCACCTTCATTTAGAGACATCAGCTTGTAATCAAGTGATGGCTTAAAACTGAGCTGCCATTTACAACATTATGTGTCCAGAGCAGCACGGTTTCTGCCCAGGACACAGCACAACCACTGCTCTTCTGGAATTCTCTCAATACCTGCACACTGCTCTCAACTCTGGCAGCCTTGCAAAAGCAGTGTTCATTGACCTCTCCAAGGCCTTTGACACTGTCTGTCACCTCCTCCTGCTAGACTCTCTCCACCAGCTCGGCTTCTCTGATGGTCCCATTGTCTGGTTCTTGAGCTACCTCTCTGCTAGATCCCAGCATGTTAAGATCAACGGCTCCCTCTCCAGCACTGTACCAGTTCACTCCGGAGTCCCTCAGGGCTTCCATCCTGGGTCCAGTACTTTTTAGTCTCTACCTCAACACCCTCCCCTGCTCCAGTACTGGTAAAATGCTCCTCTATGCCGATGATACGGTCCTCTTTGCCTTACATCCCGATCCCTCCTCTCTCCAATTATCCCTCCAGCAAGCTTATAACCAAGCTGAAAGGTGCTTCGTCGACCGCAGACTGGTCATTAACCTAAAGAAGACCAAGTCAATGCTTTTCTCCCACCACTAAAACAAAGCTAAAAATACCCCCCTCTTGATTATTCCCAGCACTCTGCACCCACTAGAACAAGTGATCACATACAAATACCTAGGCATCACGTTCAATATTGCCCTCTCCTTCCACACCCACATTAACACCCTGTCTGCCACCATTAACTCTCAGATTGGCCTGTTATACCATCACAGGGATTGCCTGCCCCAGGTTTCCCTCAGGCTGGCCATCACCTCCTCCATCTTGTCCCTTGTGGATTATGGTCTGCCCATTTACGCCGCAGCTGACAACACTGCCCTCTCCAAAATCCAACTCTCTATCAATAAGGCCTGTAGGCTCCTGTCCGGTGCCCCCAGCCGCACTCACACCTGCCTGCTGTATTCTACCACCAACCTGCTCAACTTTGAGGAGTGACTGCACTACCAGACCTGACTATTCGCTAAGAAATCACTGCTCGCCGGCCCGCCGGTGCAGCGGTTGGATTTCCGCTTGCGACGCCAGTGACCCGGGTTCAGGAATGGACTCGGGTAGCTGGACGGCCAGCCAGGGAGAGGAGGATCGAGTGCCCAATGGCTGCTCTCCTCCTCTGGGGAGGGAGGGGATGCTGGTCCCGCAGCTCGACCGCCACCTGGGTGGCCACGGGTGGTGGTGTAGTGGGACCACACAGTGGGTGGAGGACGGGGCCAGAAACCGAAGCAAGCGCACGCAGTGCGTCGCTCCTAGGTTTCCCCAGAGTGCTCACGTCCTGTGGGGGGGGGGACAGAAAAATGGAAAAAGGCGCCTGGCGTGGAGGACGTAGACGGGTCCCAACTGCCCCAGATAACCCATAACCAGGCTACCAATGGTCATCGCAGACGGACCACCTGACAAAGACTAATGGACTGGAGGGGGCGTAAGTGCGGTACCCCCCTCCTCCCCGCCCGGGGGGGTAGGCCGAGGCAGCATGGAGGTAAGTCCAAGCGGCACCATGGTGGTTACCCGGGGAGGGATTAGGGGAGCTCAGTCTAGGGATACCCAGAAGAAGTCCCACCATGCCAAGAGAGTAGGGGGATAAAAAAAAAAAAAAAGAAATCACTGCTCAGGCTCTCCCCTCCCGGGGTCTCTGCCTCTCTACAACAGTCGTCTTCGTCTGTCACCACCCATAGCTCTGTTAAGGCCACCTTCCAGGTGCCCAGAACCAAGACCTGTCTTGCCCAGAGATATTTCTTCTACCAAGCCCCCGCCTGGTTCAACTCCCTCCCTAGCTGCATCTCCAACTTGCCCAAAATTGGATCCTTCAAAACTGCCCTTAAGAACCATCTCTTTAATATCCAGTGTTGTAGGTGCAACTAACCTCTGGCCTGTCCTCTGTTATAACCTGCGGGACCCGCCTGCCTTGCCCACCTGACTCGACAACGTCCGCTGGACAGCCATTCCCTCTCCCCTGACCCACCCCTACTAGGTTTATATAGGGATATAACCTGCTGTCTTTTCTGAGGACGTACTACAGCCATGATTGTAATACAATTTGCAACATTATGTAGTCTAAGTGTAACCCCCCTGCAAATGGGGGTTTCCAAAAGACTTCCAGGAGCTTGCTTGAATGCTCCAAGCCTGAATGGTGTTTGGCATTTAAGCCATTTATCAGTGAGTGTTTTTAGAGCCTCTGGTACTGTCTCTTTAAGAGCTGTCTGCTTGCAGACATAATTAGTTAATATGGGGGACTGTGTGTTTCTTTGATTGAGTACCACTCAAGCTGCTGTAATTCACTTCATTTTGCAGTCACTAGAGTGCAAAGGAACCTATCTGAAAGATGTAACTGTTTGCCAGAAATTATTTAGAGTAATAATGAAATTACAGTTTGTCTAACCTGCTTTCTTTGCAGTCAGAACTGTGTCTGCTAGTTCCCCATTCTAGTTTTGAACTGCTGAACTGGACCAATCAGTGTGGGGTAAGCTAGCTCTAAAATGGTGCCTTGGACGATCAGAACTTGGACTCATAATCTGAGCCAGCCACAAGAGGATTGTATGGGCAGTGACTCTGGGAGATGTAGTTTAGACTTCAGTGCCTTTTTGGACCAACAGCAGCAGTCTATTGTGAGTGACAGCCAATCCAGTCAAGAACTGGGAGGAACTCAAAGGAAGTGCTCGGTTTTGTCGGTTGGAGTTTCAGTTGAGCTTTGGCAGTGAAGAAGGAAGGAGCCCTGTGCTTTTTCAGTGTGCAGTTTTAGTCAAAAAACGTGTGTAAGGCCCAGAGTTCCGGTCTGCAGCTTGTGTAACAGCTTGTTAGGACTGAATCCGTCCTGTGAAAGAATCAAAGGATCTCTGAAGAGTAGAAACCAGGCTCACCCTGTAGAAGACTGGAGGAATTGCTGAAAATTGCACTCGGTCTGTCAGGAACTGAATCTGCTGTGTGTTCTCCCGGGTATTGTGCAGTAATTGCGATCGGGATACAGATGCAGCCTGCCTGGTATAGTGCTTTCTTTTATATGGATGTGTGAAGAGGTTTGTGTACCTCAAGTGAGCCCTGCTGACATTGAAGGACCCTATCTTATTTGGAGGTCGTGAGTACTAATTCAGGTCGCTCCCTGTTGAATTGCCACATTAAATCCAAATGGAATTACTGTACTGCTGACTGTTTAATTCTCCTTTTCTCTGTGTGAAGGGCCCCTACCAGCTGCCACGGTTTGGACTAGCCACTAGGGCTTGGGTACCCAGGGACAGTAACTGATAGGGATAGGCCTGTGCACAGAGCCATAAATGAGATTATTAGAGTGATAAGCTAATTAACCTGATTTCCCTGTCCTTGTTATATCCCCTAAATAAATCAGAGCTGCTTGTTTCAGCAAAGTTATACTGCCTGAGGTATTTGTCTATGTTAAAGTACTGTACTGTGATTGTTGCACTGTATCTCATTTCACAGGAGGTCCCAGTGCGGAACCAGACCTGGGGGTAAGTGTATACTGTGAAGGTAATTCTGATATATTGTGTGGGCCACTAGTGGGAAGAAAGGGGGTTGCAGTGTTCCAGAGGCTGTGACCAAGTTAGTTTAACTATTGCAAACCCTGACCTCTGGGTGGAGGCACCCGCCATTGGATCCAGGCCCCTCAACCTGTTAGTGGCAAATCAGGCAGGGGTAGTAGCCCCTGGGATAGCGCCATCTAGGGGTTACATAAGTGTATCTATGTTAAATGTTTCTTTTTGCTGCACCTGTAATGTTGTCTACTGTTGTAACCTGCACTATGTCTTATTGTCTGCTCTCCCTGTGACGAGGCACCTTTGTAAATGAGTCTCTGACTCAAAGGTTGTAAATCCGACTTGTACTAAATAAATAAATAAAAATTAATAAATTTGCCCCACTAAGCCACTCTCCTCTGCAGTACAGGTACAGGTACTAATAGTGTTAATAGGTAAATTATATTATTTGTTGCAGTCAGTATTTATTTTCTTTGAATGTTGCAAACAGAATGGCAAAATGCCACAAGCAGAGTGCTGACATACCAACTGCCAACTTCCTGCTTTGTGCGGTCGGCATGTTCGGCATCCAAGTACGGTAATCTCAGTCTTTCTTGGACTACCCTCCTGTCTCCTTTAAAAAAAAACATTAATACCAGGTACCTGTGTCGTGTCCTTGTTCCTCTAACCAGTGAGCAAACCGAGTGAGGAGCCATATTTTTTGGAGGACCATGCCGACTATAAGCACGTCGAGATAAGAGATGAAGTACGTCTTCGGGTGGAGGGAGGATGTGAATATGGTGCAGCTTCAGTATGGTGTCATAATCACCATACAGGTGCAATAGCCGTTTCTTTTTATTTTAACTTCGGACTTTCAATCAGAGAGAGCTTTAAGCTGTTAGTATATATAGCTGCTGTATATGTGACCAAAGTCAGGAGAAAAGCTTGTTTTGGGGTGGCTTTCAATAGAAGCTGCCTTCAAACAGTAACCGTCCTTGATCAGAAGCCACAGCTGAAAATGAAAAAATGAAATGAAAGCTGCGGCTTCTAATTGAAGGTACATGGTAAATTACATATGTAACCCCTAGATGGCGCTATCCCAGGGGCTACTACCCCTGCCTGATTTGCCACTAACAGGTTGAGGGGCCTGGATCCAATGGCGGGTGCCTCCACCCAGAGGTCAGGGTCTGCAATAGTTAAACTTACTTGGTCACAGCCCTCTGGGACACTGCAACCCCCCTTTCTTCCCACTAGTGGCCCACACAATATATCAGAATTACCTTGACAGTATACACTTACTCCCAGGGCTGGTTCAGGCACTGGGACCTCCTGTAAAATAAGATACAGTGCAACAATCACAGTACAATACTTTAACATAGACAAATACCTCAGGCAGTATAACCTTGCTGAAACAAGCAGCTCTGATTTATTTAGGGGGAATATAACAAGGACAGGGGGAAATCAGGTTAATTAGCTTATACTTTACTCATCTACCTATGGCTCTGTGCACAGGCCTATCCCTACCAGTTACTGTCCCTGGGTACCCAAGCCCTAGTGGCTAGTCCAAACCGTGGCAGCTGGTAGGGGCCCTTTCACAGAGAAACGAAAATTAGTTAAACAGTCAGCAGTACAGTAATTCTATTTGGATTCAATGTGGCAATTCAACAGGGAGCGACCCTGAATTAGTACTCACGACCTCCAAACAAGATAGGGTCCTTCAATGTCAGCAGGGCTACTCTTGAGCTCCACGAGACCCTCACACATTTATATGGCAAACTGCAACAGGCAAAAGTCCTTTAATGGCAGCAGGATTCACTTGAGCTAACCAAGCCCTCACACATTTATATGGTGAACAGTAACAGGCAAAAGTCCTTTAATGGCAGCAGGATTCACTTGAGGTACACAAGCATCTTCACACATTTATATGGTAAAACAGAAAGTACTATACCAGGCAGGCTGCTTCTCTATCCCGATCGAATTACTGCACAATACCGGGAGAACACACAGCAGATTCAGTTCCTGACAGACCAGTGCAATTCAGCAATTTCTCCAGTCTTCTACAGGGTGAGCCTGGTTTCTACTCTTCAGAGATCCTTTGATTCTCTTCAGGACGGATTCAGTCCTAACAAGCAGTTACACAAGCTGCAGACCGGAACTCTGGGCCTTACACACGCTTCCGACTAAAACTGCACACTGAAAAAGCACAGGGCTCCTTCCTTCTTCACTGCCAGAGCTCAACTGAAACTCCAACAGACAAAACCGGCACTTCCTTTGAGTTCCTCCCAGTTCTTGACTGGATTGGCTGTCACTCACAATAGACTGCTCCTGTTGGTCCAAAAGGCGCGAAGTCTAAACTACATCTCCCAGAGTCACTGCCCATACAATCCTCTTGTGGCTGGCTCAGATTATGAGTCCAAGTTCTGATTCGTCCAAGGCACCATTTTAGAGCTAGCTTACCCCACACTGATTGGTCCAGTTCAGCAGTTCAAAACCAGAATGGGGAACTAGGCAGACACAGTTCTGACTGCAAAGAAAGCAGGTTAGACAAACTGTAATTTCATTATTACTCTAAATGATTTCGGCAAACAGTTACATCTTTCAGATAGGTTCCTTTGCACTCTAGTGACTGCAAAATGGAGTGAATTGGCAGCAGCTCGAGTGGTACTCAATCAAAGAAACACACACAGTCCCCATACAAACTAATTATGTCTGCAAGCAGACAGCTCTTGAAGAGACAGTACCAGAGGTTCTAAAAACACTCACTGATAAATGGCTTAAATGCCAAACACCATTCAGGCTTGGAGCATTCAAGCAAGCTCCTGGAAGTCTTTTGGGAACCCCCATTTGCAGGGGGGTTACACATAAATGATGAATGAATGATGAAGCATGCAGTGGTGTTCTCGCTCTCTCCCACCTCGATCCACAAGAAACCAGATGGGTAGTCCCAGTGCATACCTTGTTTGCCTGTAGTCAAACTCCTGGTATGGCAACACGAAGCACTGCAGACAGGCTAGATGACCACTGAACCCATGCAGTTCCAGCTAACCTCTAGTAGCTGACTCCTCTGGTAATATGGCGGACACACAGCTTCAGCTGAGCCAATGAGCTGCTAGTGTCAGTCCACACTCTAGCCTCTCTCTATCTACTTACAGAACTCTATGATCAGTTCTATCTGTTATCCATACCAAGCCACCTGCAAACTTCCTCTTAGTTCCACAGCATTCCTCCTAAATTGCATTCACCTGGCTTCCTGGCCAGATGGCTATTCCCACTCCTACTCAGTCAATTCAGTCAGCCTTAGTTAGTCAGTCAGTCCATCAGACAGTTTCAGCATTCATCACCTCAGGCTTAGTTTAATACAACTTCCAAGTTTTCTGCTTGTAGTTGCGCTACACTCACAATTCTGGTTTTCACTATACATTCATATTTTCAGTATCTTTTCAGTTTTTCTCTCCATAAATCTCAGTCATTCCTTTCAACAGTTATCATCCAGTTAGTCACTCTAAGTCACGGGTCGTACTTGTAAAAGGGATTGTATCCCAGTGTGCGTACCCATATACAAATAAAAATCAAATCAAGTATCAGTCTTTGAGCTGTCATCAAGTTAGTCAGCCAGTTTTTGCCTCCATGCCATCAGCTCCACAAGCGCATTCAGACTGGCCATCATATATTCAAATGTTGCCTCAGAGCTTGTCCTGGGTTAGACATGCTCACTCGCTTCAATTAAAGTTCACATCTTTTTTTTTTTTCAATTTATTCTTTTTGCCCCTGACTCGGTCGTCGATCTCAGCCCTGGTCATGGTGTCCCTTAAGCCTCCACTACCCATATCTGCCTGCGCTCTCCAGGTTACCCCTGGCTTACCCCCAGACGGTGGGGTCACGGCACCATTGGGCACCAGTGCCGTGCTCCTAGTGACTGGTTGGGAGAGCCGGCTGGGTGGCTAATTAGAGGCCGAGGGACAGGGCGTCATGGAGACAGATGGGCAGAGTGTTTTTCTTCCCCCTTGTAAGCTGGGGCTAGGATGTGCAATGACATCCTGCGTCTGTCCCGCCCCAGAGTTCCTTGTATACGACGGCTGCTGTGGCACTCCTGGCCTCCGCCAGGGGTCCCTCATGCACTGATGACATCCCGCACCCTCCCCCCGGAGAAGGAAAGCAGTCGTGAGATGCTCAATCCTTCTCCCCTGGCCGGCTCTTCGACGACCCGAGTCCGTTCCCTAACCCAGGTCGCCGGCGTCGCAAGCGGAAATCCAACCACTGTGCCGGTGGGCCAGCTAAAGTTCACATCTTAAGGGTGAGTCCTTCATCAGGTGGAGGGTTGTTCACTGTAGGCTGCTTGTCTGTTGCAGTGCCTCCCAGCAGCCTCACCACATGGTAAGGTCCATTGCTTTGGGGGAAGATTTAGCCATGTGGACCTGCAGTCAGTGGCATCTCATGCTAAAGGATTTAAGACTTCAGCTGCCTGACAGTGGAGCCTTAAACCCACATGGGTTCTTTTAGCTGTGCAGACCACATCAGCAGCATCTCTGAAAGGTGTTCTCCCCATGTCTGCCTAAGGTCCACCTAGTCTCATTCCATATCCTCTTACTTTAGTTTTCATTCAAAGTTAGGCCTCCTCATGGTCTTAAGACTGGGTGCTAACCTTTCAGCAATTGCATCTTTCCCCAGTCTATGGTTTGAGGGGTAGGCCTCCTTCTGGGGGGAACTTCCTTTAGCTGCAGAGATCTACTCACAGAACCCCACAGAGTAATCCTGTTAGAGGGACAGAGTGAGAAGTATCCCTCAAAAGATTTTCCCCTGAATTGAGTTCCAAATCAACAAACTGAGCTGTCATAATAAGAATTACCTACGTCAAAAGGAATGGTGGCCAAGGCCATGGATCTCCAGGGCATACCTCTCAACCTTTTGTCCCCCAAATGTGGAACATTGCCTCTCAAAATGTGGAACAAATGGGCAAAATGTGGAACACTTAATAACATCTTTATCTAAGATGCTTAGGACACTGTTAAAATGTTTCCCTTTATGTTCAGAAAGTCTATTATTAATTGAATAATATATTTTTTGCATAATTTACTATAGATTTTTACTTTAAAATCTTAACATTGAATGTGGGACAAATCCTCGCAATGTGGAACAGAGAGTTTTTGTGAAGTAAAATGAGGCACTGTTCCTCGTAATGTGGGGCAGTTGAGAGGTATGCTCCAGGGATTCCCTCCAGTGTTGTTTTTTTTTTTCTCTCCTGAGTGCTGAAGGCCATACTAATGTAGTATTTATTAATTAGAGTGTTTACCCTAGTAGGATTCTGCTGTGAGTTGGGGCTGGATGGTTGCTCACTTATTTCATCCTACAATCCTGCCATTCCGTCTCTGGAGGTCATGCCTATGTCTGCTATCAGCTGTTGTCAGATTCAGCTGTCTTGCATTAAGCTAATCAGTCTGTGTTTTCAGCATCTGCTTCCAGTTCTTTTTGGGTGCCTTCCTTAGTTACCTTTAGGCTAATAGAATTATGTTTCTGTGGCACCACTAGGGGTGGAATCCTGCTCAAGAGGGTTCCTTTGCCTTCATGGTCCCCCAACAGGATGGTAGTCCCACAGCGGACAGAAAGTTGAAAGGTAAAGCATCCATGTATAACAGTCAAACACTCAGTCATGCAGCTAACCTCCTGACTATCAACAATGTTGCATAAGCATAACTCCATCATGGCTGCATACACCTCTTGAATTAAAAAGCTAGTGCCTGGAGTTCTGAGGCAGAGCAACCAATCCCCCCCCCCCATTAGGCTATTTAAACTAGCTTCCTCTAGCCTCATTCAGAAGCACTGTTTCCTTGCTCATGCCATCCTCCCCTCCTCCTCCAGTGGTTCATTTCCCTCCTTGGGGCACCTTCTAAATACTTTTAGCCTAAAGGAATTTTGTTCCCACGGCACCTCTAGGGGTGGAACCCTCCTCAAGTGGGTTCATTTGCCTTCATGGTACCCCAACAGGATGGTAGCCCACATATTATGAATGGTCAAAGCATCCATGTACAGGATAACAGCCCAACACTCAATCATACAACTAACCTCCTGACTATCAGCAATGTTGCACGTGCACATCTCCTCACCTGGCTATGTATGCTTACTGAATACTTTAGAATGCATGTCAGACAATCAGAATATTTGATTTTATTTCTTTGTTTTTGTTTAACAGGTAAGTTCAATATGCAAGGAAATGCACACATGTTGATGTACACCATGGAATTCATATTGATACCTAGCGGTGCATTTACATGCAACAGTGCCTCCATTGTCACTTCACTTCACTGTATCTCTCCAGGTTACAGGATGGAAAAGGGAAAAGCCGTATAACATGGGTACTAAAAACTGAATAACCTCAGTGGTACAGCATATCAGAGTCCACCCGTGGGGGGGACCCTTCAATGGCTACCTTTCTGATTTCAGTTTTCCCCACAACAACGAGTGCCATCCTGCCCAGGGATTTTCCTTTACGGATGCTCAACAACAACTGTGCCTATAACAGGGATTAATCAATAGTCACCCGATGCTGTTCTACCAATGAAGTGAGTGCATTTCAGAACCCCATATTATAAGCTCACTGAATACTTTAGAATGCATGTCAGACAATCAGAATATTTTATTTTATTTCTTTGTTTTTGTTTAACAGGTAAGGTCGCTATGCAAGGAAATGCACACATGCTGATGTACACCATGGAATTCATATTGATACATAACCGTGCATTTACATGCAACAGTTCCTCCATTGTCATTTCACTTCACTGTATCTCTTTGGGCTACAGGACAGGAACAGGAAAAGCCATATAACATGGGGTACTAAAAACGGACTCACCTCAGTGGTACAACAGAATCAGGTTCCTCCCGTGGTGGGAACCCTTCAATGGCTACCTTTCTGATTTCAGTTTTCACCACAACAACGAGTGCCATACTGCCCAGGGATTTTCCTTTACTGACACTTAACAACAACTGTGCCTATATCACGGATTAATCAACAGTCACACAATGCTGTTCTACCAATGAAGTGAGTGCATTTCAGAACCCCATGTTATAAGCTTGTCATCGAGGCACAGGTCAGGAAGCATAGGGGAAATCAGGAGCAGTTGTAGGATTCAACAGAACTATTTATTTGCAGTTGCAGTAACAAAAAAAAATAAACTTGTTCAGAATAACTATGTACAGAGGGAAAAAATAAAATCTTTCTTCAGTCTCTGTGTCCCTTTTTCTTGTCACCTCTTTAAATTGCAGCTCAGCTCTCTTTTATAACTCTTTTCAACCCCCATCCTTAGCAAACATCCTGTCCTTGTAAGTTTCAGGAGCTGCTAGAAACTGTGCTTCGTGAGGCCCGTTTTGCAAAAGGCTCAACATTTGCACTCAAGTAATCTCTAGCTTTTTAAAGTCATGACAAAATACAATTAATACACATTTCAACAGTAATACTAAATACTTCCTAAACAAAAGTGATCCCATTATCAGTTTCATTCCATACATTGATTTGCACATAATTTTACATTAGCTGATATACAGTAGATATGCAAGGAAGAAAAACAGACAGCAAGAGAAAACTAAGAGACAGAGAGAGGCAAAGAATTGTGAGACTGTTCGGGTTGATCAAGTCTGAGGTCTCACAGGAAAATTTGGTTGCACAACCAGACAGAGAAAAGACAGAAAAAGGAAAGATCCTTGCATTTAAACACTATCTCCATAACAAATGGAACAGAGTCCTAGTCTACCCTGTCACAAAGTCACCGAATACTTTAGAATGCATGTCAGACAATCAGAATATTTGATTTTATTTCTTTGTTTTTGTTTAACCGGTAAGGTCACTTTGGCGCGAAATGCCTAGTTTTGGCACAAACTGGGAGATTGCAAAGGCTACAAATATGTTCAAAACATAAGTAGCGGGATGAAATTACATGATGTGATACCAACAGGAAAAGGCACAGTACCTATCAACAATATCAGAAAGCACTGCAAGGGAATACAGAATACACAACACAGGCAAAATCACCATATAAGTACATTTATAACATGGGGTTCTGAAATGCACTCACTTCATTGGTAGAACAGCATCAGGTGACTGTTGATTAATTCCTGATACAGGCACAGTTGTTGTTAAGTGTCCATAAAGGAAAATCCCTGGGAAGGATGGCACTCATTGTGGGGAAAACTGAAATCAGAAAGGTACCATAGTATGACAGCGACAGAGAGACCCAGCAGCTCAGAGTGCAGTTCAATACCCCCACACCCATGAGCAACTGTGGGACGAGAGTAAGAGCCAGCTAGTTGCTCAGGCAAGCAGTGGGAGAGAGAGAGAGAGAGAGAGAGAGAGAGAGAGTGCATGGTTCAGAGTGGCAGAGACAGAGGTCCGAGGACTTGTGGGGGCTCTGTTCGGTGGCGAGAGAGACACAGTGCATGGTGTTCTACAGAGCAGCAGGTGCAAGGAAAATACTCCACCAAGAGATCGCACATGATGTACTGGGAGACAGGGACACAGAGCAAGAAGCAGCATGAGAGGCAGCGAGAGGATGCGGCCCCACGCAGTAAGTAGTGGCAGATGTACGCCTATGTTCCCAGCAAGGTCGTGTCGCTCTCTCTGTCTGTTGCTATATTGAGGCATACACTAAGTGAAAAGGACTTTCCCCTGCCTGCGATGCAGCTGCCTGTTTGACAGGGAGTGAGACAGAGAGAGACACGGGGAGGAGGAGGTACTTTGGAAGAGACTGGGAATCCTCAGCGGGACATGTAGTTGGAAGTTGGTGCAATGCCACGTTTCTCTCTCTCTCTGTCTCTATGTCTGTCTGTAGACACTGCAAAACACCAGAGAGAGAGAGAGAGAGAGAGAGAGAGACTGAGACTGAGTGGAACAAAATAAAATGCTGTGGAGGAAAGTATATTATGCATACACATGTCAGAAATCATGTCAGTACCGTTTTTCTGACATTTGTATGTGCATAAAAGTAGTCACATATAGGTTATTTGTTGGTGACTATTTTTCCAGGTGGCAGGATACAGTCACCATTTTGGTATTTAAACAGGAAGAAAACCCCTTTGTGTTGTTTTCTCCTTGTTTTGAACATAACCCATGTTACAAGCACAATAATCAACTCCAGGGTGTGGTGTTATTAGGGATTAATCAACACCCCGGGTGCCTCACTATGCACCCGGGGTGTTGATTAATCCCCAATAACACCATACCCTGTTGTGTGTTTTTGCTGACAAATACTGTAACGCAGTGCATTATGTTTGGATAAATACAGAATAACATGGAACAGCGGTAGTAAATATACATGGAGCTGAAATGTATACAGTCACCTATCATTACACATTACCAGTACCCAATGGGCACATCACTGTTATGTTTAATATAAATGCTAACATGTTTATAAACCAGCTTCTGCCAGGATCTGCAGAACATTTGTCCAGTTTGATTTCTTGTTTGCATCATTACTAAATGTTTGTCCACAGTAAACTGATGCACAATTGGTGTCCATGACATCCACAGCCCCATGGAAAGATAAAAGTTATAATTATTATGTTTTCTGCAATGGATGGAGCATTAGGAGTTGAGTCAGCCTTTACTTACCCACCTGCACGTCTGGTCTAAATGACCTAATGCAGTAAAGAAATGGTGTTCCCCTTTGTGGCTTACAGCTCACTTTATGTTAGTTTCACCTTGATTTCAGTTCTCTGTTTTGGAGTCATGAATGACCCCACATCAGTTTTGCTATTTTTCATACTTAATGTACATTAGATAATATTTTCCACATGCTGGTCAGGCACTTGTTTTCAGTACGTGCATCTCAGCCAGCTATCATAAGCTTCCCCTTATTTCTTTTAACTAATTACTGATCCAACATAGCAAAAAAAGGAAACAAAACTGGTATTTTTTCTAAATACACTGGAAAGTGGCCAATAATATCCCCATCCTCAAAATGGGCCAAGGTTAAATCCAGGCAACTACAGATCAGTTAGTCTGATATCAATGCTTGACATGGCCCTGCAAACCATTACCAAGGACAGAATAATGGAGGCCAAGGTTCTTGCCCCCTCTTAGCATAGCGTTACAAGGGGTGGAGGGATAACCAATGGGGCGGACAGGGACAGGGCCTTGGAAGTTGTTTATCCGGACTTCAGCAAAACACTGACACTAGTGCACAGCACATTTTTAGCAAAGTAAACTAGTGTGGTATACATGAGGCACAGACTAGGTGGATTTCTAACCATCTTGATTGCAGGAAGCAGGGGGTTGCAGTGGATGGGCACTATTCCAAAAAAAGAGGGGTACTCAACCGTGTCCCTCAAGGATTGGTTCTGGGGCAACTGCAGTTCAGCATTTTGGAACTATTGACAGAAACTGGGACTTCTAACAGGATTGAATGAAGAGGGGTGATGGAGTAGCCATCTACCTTTCCTCAGACTTCCAGTTTGAGCCTGTGCTCTCTGCCTCAGTCCATTTCTGCTTATAAGATGCTTCTTCTCAAACTCTCCCTCACTTTTCAGTCCCCATATGTATTGCCATGTCTACTGCTGTCCTGACATGTCCCCTCCTTCAGTCATCAAGCTACCCATCACCATCTCCTCCCATGCCTCCTCTGATAAGTTACTCATCCTAGGTGATTTCAGCCTCAGTTGGCACTCCCCCTTGCTTCATATATTTTGCCTGAATGTTAATCCTCTCCTACTTTCCCAGTTCATTTCTGACCCCACTCCTCATAATTTCAAATCTCTTAATCACTTCCTCTCAGACTGGGTCTTCTCCTCCCATTCACCTCATATTGTGGATGCAGGTACCTTCCCTGATGCCCTCAGTGACCACAATATGGTCTACAGTGTGCATAAGATTTATTGTCCCAAAGTTCCCCTCAAATTCATCCCAATCCAGTCCTTCTAGTCACTGGACTTGTCCCTCCTCCATGATGACCTGGTACCACAGACTGGTCCCCTATCTCTACAGCTAGCAATGTTGACAATGCCCTCAAATTCATCTCCTGCAAATTCATGTCTGTCTGGGATCACCATGCCCTCCCCCCCCAATAGAGGAATGCTATCTATTCCCAAGCAACCAGGGGTCGATCCATGAGGCAACATGGTGGGAAGTCTGTATGGATAAATGGTTTATGCTTATTTGCACCACTTGTGTGTTTTTGATACTTTTTCCACAAGAATATTAGATGATAGATATCACTGAAGTATGGAATAAATTGGAAAAGTAAAGTACTGGCTGTATTTTGATTTTTTGATTTTTTTTTTTTTTTACAACCAAAAGCTAGCAGGTTGCCCAAATGCATTGCTGAGCCATTGTCCTAAAGTATTGACCTCCGAGTGCACTCCATTCCGTTTGGCTTTAGTATCCCCTTAGAAGAACCAGAATCCAAGGATCTCACTTCCCATTGATATTAGCAGAGTTGCTGACTTCTCACTTGTGTGCATGACCTTACTTGGAGGACCTACATATCCACGGGCTCCCTTTACTAAGTGTTCACATGAATACATGTTATACTATTGTTCTATCAAGTATTTTTACTTATGTATGTTCTTGATCAGTGTACATGTTTCAAGACCTCCTTGTGAATGAGCTTGCTCAATGGAGTTTTCCTGCAATAAACTTGAACTTGAACTTTCTGAGCTTGCTAATTATTGAACCCTTTGTAATGCCTATACTAGAGCTGTTAGGCTTATGAAGTCTGCGCACTTCACATCCACGCTCCAGAACAACCATAATCACACCTCTAAGTTCTGGAAGGTAATCCACGCTCTCTTCTTACCTCTGACCCAGTCCCCTCTCCCTCTTCTCAAGGTAGGTGACTCTCCTATTGCTGACCCCACTGCAGTTGCCTCCTTCTTCAATTCCTTTTTTCACCTCCTGTGCTTGCTACCTCCTATCTTGCTCCTCTCCCTCTCACTCCTCCTCCTTTACCCTGTCTCTCTCTTCCCTTTCATTCTCCCTACCATCCTTCTCCTCCCTTTTTACCTTCTATCTGACCACTCTTCTGCATCTCTTAAGGCCCTCTTGACTCTAAACCTCTACACGGGTGGGAGCCATGATGGTCTTGACCACATACTCCTTTTTCTCTCTGTTCATACTATTGCCCTCCCAATCGCCTACCTCCTCAACCTCTACTTCTCTTTATCTACAGTCTCTAACTCATGGAAACTGGCCATGGTTATTCCCCTTCCTAAACGGGGTTACTCCGCTTCCCCTTGAAACTTCCATCCTCTCTCTCTAATCCCCAGTCTGCCTAAATTCCAGGAACACCTTGGTCTCTCCCAACTCTCTCTTTTCTTAATGCAACCTCCTTCTTCACGCCTTTCCAGTCTGGCTTCAGGAAGTCCTACTCCACCTACACGTCTCTTCCCTGGCTCACTGATGCTATCCTGTCTGGCATGGATCCAAGCCTTGTCACCTCTGCCATCTTTGTTGACTTGGCCAAAGCTTTCGACATTGTTGCCCGCCCCATTCTCCTGGACAAACTTAAGACACAGTGGTCCATGGGTTACAGGTGGACCTTATTAATTCAGGTGCCTTTTCATAAGCCAATTGTCTGCCATGTAACAAACCTCTTAGACTGCCCACCCTAACTGACAGCCCAAATGGACCAATTGGGTGTGCTGGTGCCCTATGAAGTGTAGAGGTTGACCTAGCTTCAAGATGGATTTATGTGACTTCTCACTGGAGTGGATTTGTTGACAGCAAGAGTCTGAGTTATGCTGGGACAGAATGAGCATTTGCCTGTGATGAACTGTGTGAGAGAAGCAGATTTCTTTGCTGACTGTGAGCCTCACCAGTGTGGAGAGAAACTAAAGAAGTGGAATCATTGCCTGATGCTGCTGCAGGATCCAGAAGTGAGCACCACTGCCTGGTGTCAGACTACTTCTACCCTGAGGGTTTAGAGGCCAGGACATGTGTGTTGCTGTTGCGTCACAGTGGTGTGATCGATCGGAGGACAACCGACCCTCCACTGGCAACACCATTGCAGATGCCAGGAGAGGTAGTGAAAGTGGGAGAATGGGAAGACAGTCTGACAGACCACACAAAACTGCTGAGAGCTGTGACACCAAGCCCTGCACTGCAAGACAGGATCCTGTGTACACTGGAACCATGAGTATTGCCACGGGCTTGCCCCGTGACTGGGACTTCGTGTAAAATAACTGTCACCATTTCACTGGATTTGGCTATCTGGACCAGAGGTTACAAATACCTCAGTTAAGGGTTTTCTATTTGTTCAGTTCTATGGCCTTTGGGTTTGGGGCCATACTGTTTCACTGAGTATCGCTTACTGTTTAATTTTAAGTGAACTACCACCAGCCAACCAGCTGCAACACCTGCAGGCCTACACTGGTTTAACCACAGGGTGCTCAATAATTTGTCTGGGCACTCCCTAAAAGGCTTAAGGGGAAAAATCCTAGTACCAGAGGGAAAGGGTATTGCCACCAGTACAAGAAAGTGAGAGTTCAGCACAGGATTGTATACTGGGGTGTGGAGACAGGCTGAGTGTCAGGGCTGTGCATAGTGAGGCATATTTAGTAACAGCTCAAGATAGTTTTATTTGGCTCCACCTTCATAAGGCATGCAAAGAGCATCCACAGTTATTGGGCTGGGCCAACCAAAAGCAACAGAAGACTAGCCATCGCTATATACAGCACTACTCTCATACTACATAATCCCCTTTTACCCATAGGGTCTGTTGGCCTAATGAAGATGGATTCCTTTTGGTTGAAGCAGTGATCTACTGATTTTTTTTAATAGAATACATGTATTAGCCATTGTGGAACTGTCTGGTCTGTGCGGGTTAGGGTGACCTTGGTGAGGAGACACAACATCCCAGGGGTTTGTACTGACTTGTCAAAGGCCCAAGTCAATCTTTCTCTTGGTGGAGACACTACACTATTTCTAATGGGATAATACCCCCCAATGTAGCCATAGCCCAAACCCTCCAAGATATCTCAGCAGGAAACCCAACAAGGAACCTTACACTCAATATGCATTCTCTGTAAAAAAATAAAATAAAATAATGGGGAGGGCTTACTCACAGGTGTTTTTCTGGCCATATTGGTTTAAAAATAATAAAAGAGTACTGTACCTGTTTGAGAGCTATGTATTCTTGTCTTGCAGAATTGCCATGGTGTTGAAGAGGCAAAGTCTCTGTACCTTCCTACAATAGAATCTTGCAGAGATACAGCAGCCTGCATAACAACAGTAAGCAGCAAACAGTAAGAGAAAAGCATGTATTTATTTATCATTTTTGGCCTGGATGACACGCTAAGCTGATGCCTGCTCAATTGCAGGTGTGTCTTGGATGAGGATGGAAGAGGGAAAATGATTCAAATATTGGGTAAAAATGCAAAGCTTAAAACAACTGAAATCCACACAAACAAATAACTAAAACTTCTCCCAGCACAGCCTGGATGAACAGGGCAATTCATTGGTAAGTTCATCCACCGAGACACACCTGCAGCTGCAGGTACTTTATTTATTTATTTATTGGAATCTCAGATAACACCTTTGAGCTAAAAGCTAGTTTACAAAGGTTCCACGTCGTAAGGCAATAGACAAGGTACATAGACATTACAAAACAGATAGGGGCATATACAGCAGGCAAGTACATTATGGTACATACAGATACAGATTCAAGCAAGTACAGTTAAAAATACATCAGGTAGGAGGGTCAACTTTATTGCAACAGTACTAAGAGCATACCTAAGGTGGACAAGCAATTTATAGTGGTCGCTGAGCTTTAGGCGTGCAGGTAGAGTTATGGAGGGTCAAGTGGTGGTGACCAAAGGAGGGATAGAATAGATGAGAACAGGGGAGGGTGGGGCAGAGACAAAGGGGTGATAGAATAAAGGGGTTAAGTAGTCAGAGGGGTGGGATTGGATAGGAATCTACCCAGGGTTACGTAAGTAGGTAATAGGGTAGGGCTGGATGATGAGGGAGAGAGGATAAGGAAAGGGTTTTAAAGTGGGGGGGTGAGGTGAGGTGAGGAAATGGAGGGTGAAAATAGGAGGATTAATATTTGTAAAGAAAGCAGGAAGGCGGGGATAAAGCGGGGATGTGGGGTAAGTGCTCAGTGGGGTCACACCAGGCAGGGGAGGAAGTGGAGGGGGGATGGGTGCTATGCAGGACAGATAAGCTATCAATAACATACAGAATAAAGTATGGGTCAGGGTGTGTAACGAGATTTTACACACACCCGAGTTGTGTGATGCTACATAAACCCCGAGGGCGAAGCCCGAGGGGTTTGTGAAAAGCATCCCACAATGAGGGTCTGTGTAAAATCGAGTTTGACACCCCAACCCATTTTTTATTTTATTTAATTGCTGGGTTTCCCTTTTTTGCCTCAGCAATTATATAAAATAAACAGCTCTGTGTACCCTCCCAGTGTATCCTAACGTCGGTCCTTTTAATCCGGTGCCGAGATTTTTGTATTTTAAACTGCTTTTTTTTTTGTTTGTTTCTTGAGGTCTTTCTGTGTTTCCTGGGTATAAGGAGGGAGAAAAGAAAAGAAAAGGACTTACCGCCGAGTTCTTGTGGCGGTTCTGTTTCCCGTAACACGGAAGCGGTGAGTGGTCTCGGCTGGTTGCGCTGCTGCTCGAGCATGCACAGAAGAAGGGAAATCGTGCGCATGTTTGCTGTTATAAACGTTCCTTTATAACAGCAAATTACGCCATGGTTTCCCTATGGGAAAAAAGCAGAGCCAGTTATTATAGTAGGATTATGCACAGGTGACGCAGTCACAGTTACTAACAGTGGCCAGGTACTGCAGCAGCTTGGCCTTAAATGGGCGTAGTTTTGTTTCCGCAATCAGCTCAGAGTTAAAGGAATTTAGCCAGCAGTGGGCCCGTATTTGAAGGATCGTTGCCCTAGTGAGGTCCGACAGAATGGGATAATGGAGGCAGCTTTATTTGACCCCCTAGTTAGTCTGGAGGAAGTGGAGTTTCTTAGCTGTTGCCTCACTCCAGGAGGAGCAAGACCTAGGGTGGATTTTGTCGCTGATAGACAGACTTGGTGCAATTATAGTCAGGGACTATGGCAAATGCCATACAGGTCTTCCCCATCAGAGTGGTTTATCATCACATCCCGAAATGGATCGCCTAAGTAGGCAAGGAGGTGCAAGTGCTTTTACGTTGTATCGAAGGGTGAGCCAATGTTAAATTTACATTTGGTAAAAGTCTCAGAATTTGTCCCTTTCCCTTTTGAGTCAGGGCTGTTTAAGTCTTGGGTCATTTCTGATCACTGTGATCCTTCAGCAGATTGATAAAAAAAAACTCAAATCCCCTTTCTGTGGTTAAAGTTAGTCCCATGGCCCCAGTCACTTACCACCCTCCACTCCCTCCCCCATTCCCATAACCTGTTTTTCAAAAACCAATGCCAGGTAGTGACACTGTGCTGACCCAGAAGACAGCATTTTTCTTTTTTACAGAACACAGTCTAGGGGAACAGAGGAGGGGGCTGATGGTGAAAAGTTACTGGAGTGGAGGGGTGGGGAATGGATGTCACATACCCCTGATTGTAGCCTACCACAGTCCCCTGCCAAGGACCTGAAGTGGTCTGGGCAAAGTTTTGAAGTTAAGCTGAAGTCAGAAGTATCCAAAGCAAAGCCAAACCAAATTGGCCAATGCCCAGCTTTCTCTAACACTTAGTTGCGTTCTTATCAATGTCAAGTCTCATGCATACTCAGTAAAACATTCTTCAGTTTCTTACAATAATATTTGTCATTTTTTTGTCTTGCCCGCCCCATCAAACTCACTGATGTCTTTTATATTTGCAGTTACACAGATTACATAGAAAGTGTCAGCAAATAAGGACTGCTTGACACATGTAGTCTACCAGTCTTCCCTACCTACTGTAACACAGCATACCCTACTTGGTCCTCAGATTTAACCCCCCCATCCCATGCATTCTTGAAACCCATTACAGTTTTTGCTTCGACCATCTCCACTGGGAGGCTGTTACAGACATCCACTACTCTTTCTGTGAAGAAGTACTTCCTCATGTTTCCCCTGAAACTACCACCCCTCCAGTTTCATTGCATGACCCTGAGGATCTTTTTTTAAATGCTTCCCTCCTGTACCCGATTTATACCCATAAGGTATTTGAAAGTCTCTGTCATATCCCCTTCCTCCTTTGCTCCAGGGTCTACATAATGAGGTCCTTCATAGAGCTTATGGTGCAGGCCCCAAACCATTTTAGTTGCTCTCCTCTGGGCTGCCTCTGTTCTGCCTATGTCCTTCCAGAGATGTGATCTCCAGAACCAAACAGAGTACTTCAGGTGAGGTTTAACCAATGTTTTATACAAAGATATAACTACCTCCCTCTTTCTGCTGGTGATACCCCGCCCTACGCAGTCCAGCATCCCACTAGCTTTTCCCACAGCTTTGTTGCACTGTTTGACCACCTTTAGTTCATCAGAAATTATTACTCCCAGGTTTCTTTTCTACTTTGTGGTTGTCACAGCACTCCACCCATCATGTACTTCACCTCTGGATTTCTGTGCCCTAAATGCATGACCTAGCACTTTTTCCACAATGCATCTCAGTTGCCACACTTTTGACCACTCCTCAAGCTTTTTCAGATCATTATTTATTTGTTCCACCCTGCCACCCCCCCCCCCCATGAGTGTTTACCCTATTGCAGATCTTGGTGTAATCTGTGAAAAGGAATACCTTCCCTTTTAGCCCCTCTGCAATGTCACTAATAAAGACATTAAGGACCAGACTCAGAACCAAACCCTGTGGTGCCCTGCTGATCACCCTACATTCCTCGGAATAAACTCCATTTACCACCACCCTCTGCCTTCTATCCTCTACCCAATTTCTTACCCAGTTTACCACTCTTGGACCTTTTGCCATTCTGCCCAGCTTGTTCACTAGTCTCATATGTGGAACTGTGTCAAAGGCCTTACTAAAATATAGGTAGGCCACATCCATGACTCCTCCATGATCTACTGCCCTAGTCACCCAATCAAAGAAATCTATCAGATTTGTTTGACATGACCTCCCTGTTGTAAAACCATGTTGCCTTGGATCCTGTAAGCCCCTGGCTTCAAGATATTCCACAATGCTTTCCTTCAGCAGTGATTCAATCAATTTCCCCACCACCGAAGTCAGACTTACAGGCCTGTAATTTCCTGCCTCTTCTCTGCTACCACTTTTATGAAGTGGGACTACGTCTGCCCTCCTCCAGTCCTCCAGAAGCACTCCAGTCTCCAGTGAGTTGTTGAACAGGACAGTCAGATTAGCAGCTAACACCTCCCTGAGCTCCTTTAATATCCTGGGATGTATGCCATCTGGTCCCATTGCCTTGTCCACCTTTAGATTTACAATTTCCTTTATGACTTTCTCAATTGTAAATAGCCTTGTGTCCACCTCCCCTCCATCGATGCTCCTACTCCTAATCTGGGGTTCCTCGCCTTCCTCTTCCACTGTAAACACTGAACAAAAGTATTCAGGATGCCTGCTTTTTCTTGGTCCCCTTTCATGCACTCACTCCCGTCCATCTTAATTTAACTATCCATGCCCTGGTCTTTCTCCTTTTGCTTTTATACCCCTCAAAATGTCTTGTCCCTTTTTTTAACTGCCTGAACTATTTTCTCTTCTATTCTTGCCTTCCCCCACTTGACTATTTTCCCTGCCTCCCTCTGCTTCTTCTAATACACCTCCCTATCCTCTGTATCTCATTATATCTCTTGAAGGTTAACTTCTTTTCCCTTACCTTCCTAGCAATCTCAATTGAGAACCATGGTGACTTCATTCTCTTCTTACTTTTGCTAATTTGCCTGATGCAGAGGTTTGTTGGCCCCAGTATAGTCACTTTTATTCTAGCCCACTGTTTATCCACTCCACCCAAATACTCCACCACTACCATGGCATCCCTGAGGTACTCCCCATCTTTGTAAAGTTAGCCCTCTTGAAGTCTGGGACCCTTGACTTTGTGCAGTTCGATTCCGACACAGTTCTTAAATTGAACCACACCACACGGGTGTTGGGTTGGTTGTCTCCATTGACATGAATCAAGTCTTTTTTTTTGGGTTGTTTAGTTTTTAAGACAGTTTTTTCCCTTCCCCTTTCCTCTTTTTTGACTTGGTCACTTAAAGGACTGTGTTGGCAAACCTGAGATCAGCTAACAGAATCTCACTTCAGGCAAAGTTTAATAAAACCAAAATGGATTCCCATGTTTTTGTGGTTGCTACCCCTTGGTACTAGAAGAGGTTATCAGAGCTGTTATGACATTCTTGCTCATTCCCAGTTTTTAAAAGAATTTTCATCTATATTTGTTTAATCAATGTAACTGTGATCATTGATTATATTTTGTTACTGACTATACATATATTTTTTTTTTCATAATTTGTAATGTACTCTGCATATCCAGGTCAAATTCCAGGTCAAATCTTAAAAAAAGACCCTTGGTCCAGTACTCTTATACTGTTAACAAATTAATAAATAAAATAAAAATAAATAAAAATTCCTACTTTATGCAATAAGGTGAACAAAGAGGATGATTTGATACTTTTTTTTGAACCAACAAGAAATTTATAGAACACAAGCTTTCAGGCTACACAGAGCCATTCTTCAGGTCATGCAGTTTCTACAGAAAACTAACTTAACTAGCTGGGTAGAACTGATAAATAACTTTTACACATGGGTATGACAGTTCTGTTGCTAAGGAAGTACATAACTGGATATGTACAGAGGGAAAAAAAAGTATTTGAAATATTCGGTGGTTATAAATCAGATTAGAGATGCAGGCTCCTCTCCATGGATGGAATGTGAAAGTAGGAGGCCTATACATTTATATTTATATATATATTTAAAATTTAAAATTTGAACACAGATGCTGCCAGCTGGCAGCAAAAGCTGTAGTAGTCAACTACTGACTAAGTTCAGACTGGAGAACTGTGCATGCCTGTGCACATTTAGTCAGGTCACTCATTCTGTTACCATCCCATTCAGTGTGAGTGGGTAACAGATCATACGCTGCTGATATTGACTCTTTGTGCTCTGTGGCACAGCATTTCATATTCAGTTTGTTGGTGATGACAATGCGTAGGTTGCTGTAGTGTCAACAGGAGTAGGAATTGTGCCTCTACTGCTGGGAGTGGTGAGCTGAACTGTAGTGCCAGTGCCAGTGGGAGAAGTTGGGAGAGACTTGCCACCAGGAGGTGTAGGAGTGGGAATAGAAGTAGATGTCACTTGTTGGATATGTGAATAATCTAGTGGATAGTTAAAGATGGTCCTTGGGTGGCTGGCCCAGTGGTGCTGGAGGTTGAGGTGCTGGATGCAACACCTTGCACTGTGCCGGAAACCCGGGTTCAGGAATGAGCCTGGACCACCCGGAGTCGGCAGGGGCGAGAGAGGACTGAGAGTCCAGAGGGCTGCTCTCCTCTCCTCTCCTCTCTTGGGGAAGGAGGATCTGCCATCCTGCTCACTGATTGCCCTCTAGTAGTGGCTGGAGGGTGGTACTAGTTGGGAGGCATGTAGCTGGCACATCTGATGTCGGGGGGGGTCGAGAAGAAAGTAAAAAAATGGAAGTGGCAGGCTCCATAATGGCCCTAGATGTGCCCATGACATTCATCTGGAATCTGAATGCTGACTTTCCGGGGAAGGGGAGAAAGTTGCTGCTCTTCGCCCCCGGCCCTGTCAAGGAGGGGACAACCCATGGAGGCTTTCCCAGAGAGGTTTGGTGCAGGGATGCCAGGGACGTAGAGATGAGCTCCTCTGACAGAGGAGCCATAGCGCCTGCCAGTCCCTCCATAAAGTACATATGGAAGAAAAAAAAAGTTGGTCATTGGTGTGTCTCATACAGCTGTGAACGTATTCTGGCTGTGAGTAGCTGCACTGGGCTACTGCAATCACAGTTTGTGCATATCCGTATATTTTGTTTTTCAAGACATGCACAGAGTATAACCTCAAATAACAATTACAGCAATTTCCACTACTGAAATTTCTAGTACGCTGGAGTAAATGCCGAATCTGGTAATATCTCACAACCTTGGACTTGAGTCAGTCACCAATGCCCGTAAGAGGCTTTGGGCTGGTAATTTGCTTACTTAAGATGGAGATCAAGAAACAGGTGAACCAGAACTTAAAACTCTTTTTGTTAAATAATTAAAGAGACCAGTTTATAGGACAACATTCATTCACTGACCAAATATTTAGAAGTATAGTGAGTCCCAAGAGGGTTGAGAATAAACATAGTCCCGTCAACTGACATTCATGAGTTTGTTTAAGAGATACATTGAGAAAGATGCGTAGGAAGTGCTCAAATTAGTTACCTGAAATACTTATCGTAGCTGATTATATTATCCAGTGAAGCTGATGAACTTTACCTAGGTGATATCACAAAGGAGATAGAAAGAATACAGACTGAAATTTCAAATCAGAAAGATTACAATCCAAATAATGAAATGGACAAAAAAATTCAAATCAAATGTAGCAATGAACGAAAAAGACGTGGCACAATGTGAAAGAATGAAGTTCGGGTGAAATGAAAGGGATTATTGTAAGAGTGAGGTGCTCAAATGACAACGATCAGCAAGATCAATTTGTAGAGGCTGCACTAGTCATAGAAGCAGGAGCAGGTCCAACAAAGGAAATACACAGGAATCAGAAGCAGCTGCAAAGAGAAGTTCACTTTTGGTGGACACCAAAACTGTCAATGGTTTCAAACATGGCTGGGACAGAGTGAAGGGCTTCGTGGCTGCTTAAGGTGATAGCAGTAGGGTGGGGAGCTTGGGGGTTGATAGTGTGGGTTAGAACCCTGTATGGACAATAGGTCCTGGGTTTGTTATGGTTTAGCAGCTGCTTCAACCAGGAGCCAAGACATCCTGGATTCCCCTTCAGGGGACAGGCCTCAGACAGCTAGTGACTGATCCCACCAGAGACAGGGCAATTCTGGACCTAGATTAACCAATGGGGACAGAATCACAGACGTCCAGGTGGAAGGTCAACTGGGATCCAGCGACCACCACATAGTGTGGTTTAGCATAGGGACAGAAACAGTCCAGTCACACAAAGGCAAAGGTAGTAGATTTTAAGAGATCAGACTTTGCTAAAATGGGGAGTTGTATCAAAGAAGCCCTGGTGAGGAGACACATGGGGGGGGTTGAGGATCAATGGGAACATCTGAAGGGGACAATGCAGTGGCTCAGTCCTTATTCCAACAGTGCTTCACTGAGCACTTCAGACGGTATGCTTGCAGTCCCCAGCCCTCACACTGCAGCGCTGGCTCCTTGCTTTGAACACTGCACAGCTTCCAAGTCTCTTGCTTCTCTAACAAAACTCTCAAAACTTGCTCCTGTTTTCCTTGAAGCTGCAAGTCTCTGAACTCCTGCAGCTGCTGGCTGAATGAGCTTCTTGCTAGTCCACTGGATGCATGGGCTGGGCTGCCACAAGGTACAGAGTGCAGGCCTAAGGCTGGATAGCTTTTCAGCAGTCTGACCTGCTCTCCGGTCACTCAAACATCCAAATTAAATTTCCCCTCTTGGCGGGCAAAGCAGCAGCATTTATAATCTTTCCACAGGCCCCTCCTCATTGGCTGCTGCTTGCCCATTTTTTTCAGTATCCTTTGCCCCTTATCCCAGCAGCCCCCATTTTGCCAGAGTCCCTGGGCGCTGCCATATTTGTGTACTTCCCCCCCAACACAACTCTACCTTTTGTATTTATTAGTATAGCACTTACTAGGGCAGAAGAACATTCCTCCCCAAACCCGGAGGCTCAGTACAGATGATCCCCTGCTCCGTTGCCTGCCCTGGAGTCAGGGATGTTAACGAATTACGGCCTTAGCCGGAAAGTACATTTTCAGAGCTGTGGCTCCTCTAAATTTTCAGATGTTTGGTGGCTGCACGTGCACAGGGAAGCTCACATTGCCATATTTATTTACATCTCGGTGGTCCAGTTTCTCGGAGCCCACTAAACCACTGAAACACCCCCAACAAGCCTGGAGGAGTCCGCAACAACATCAGGACCATGGCTCCTTCATTGCTTGAGCAGAGGTCACAGGAATTAGCATCTACAGTAATGAAACTCAAACAGAAACACACCAGAGTCCAAAGCCCTCCTGGAGCCACTGGGGGGGGGAGTGCCAGCAAAGGAGCAGGGCTGGAGCCAACTGCAGGTAAGCCCAGAATGGAGGACTTACAGTAAGAAAAGTGAAAAGCCAAAGCTATTTGTTTATGCAGAATGTGGAAACTATAAATAAGTGTAATGCCCCCCAACTGGGGCTTAACTTTAATGCCTCCTGCTGTCTCCAGCGTCCGCCCATTCCTCCCGGCACCTGCCCAAGTCCACTTGTCCCCCTGGCACCCTGTTTCCCCTGGTTCCCCCCAGTTCAGCCCACTACTTTATTGTAGACCCATTCGGGCTTGAAATCATAACTGTGAGTCGCTGGCATTATGCTGAGCCACTGGTGACCATACATGTGCACAGAAGCACTTTGCTGCCGACTGCTCAGTGTGCAGTCACAACGGAGGAGTTTTTCCATGGTCCCAGAGCCATGGCTATGTTAAGAAGGGACCAGGGACCTCAGCAAGGCCACAGAGAGTTTTGTTTTTTAAATATAAAGAAAAAAAGCACCATGAAGTGCTAAGTGTGGGTCAAAGGCGGGACTCATCCATATTAATAAGCCCCACATGCATATTAATGAGGAGCTGCCTGCCGCCTAGGTGCACAGTATATAAGCGGCAGCGACAGCAAAAGTAATGAGGTTTAGCATAAAATAATGAATGCATTTAAGAAAGAAATGTTGGGGCTACATAACTGAGGGGCTATTATTTAATAAAAGTAATATTGCTGGCTGCACCAGGACTTTATGTGGGGGACACTGAATAGACGGTATAAAGACAGTGTTCTCAGCCACCATCTTTGTGCCTATCAACCAAGCAGAAAGCCAGGCTAAATGAAGGGACTCCTGGGACAGTGATAGAGACTTGTGGGGAAAAAGGGAGTTACAAATTTGGGTTTCCAAATGATTTCCAATTAAAATACTTAAACTGATTCTGACAGCTTGGGCAGCCAATCAGATTTCAGGAACTTTGCTCTTTATTTAAGGAGGGACAGTTTGAACTGGATCAGTCTGAGAGCAGTTCGAGTGAGTCTGGGTCGAGCCTTATGACTGTCAGGAGGCTCCCTGCAGCTCGGGGAATTTGGGGAGAGGCCTGTTTTACCCCTCCTCGGCCTAAACCACTGCTGTATAAGTGTCGGGACTGCCAAGTCTGCAGAACAAGCTGAGATTCTCCAGGAAAGGGAGAAAAAGAGAAGATTTTCCCATGAGCATAATTTCCAGACTGGAAGTAGGTCACTTTGCCAAAGAACCCTAAATCTGCATTCTGGTGAGAGAAGCTGCTTTTGCCTCAGGGACTGCATTTAAAGTTAATGCCTGTGGTCACTGGAATTGTCCCCAGCAAACTTGCCAGAGGGAGACCTGAACTGCTGTGTGCCAGCTTACATTTTCAGGACTGCATTTTGCATGCGATTAAGCTGTTCGGCCTATTGCCAAACTGTATCCAGGCTGAACTGGTGATGCCAAGTAATGTGCCTAAGAGACTGTTGCTGCCTGTAAAAGCCAAGCTGCCAGACAGCCAGAGAAAGGAATCAGCTCCTGCAGAGAAGTTCATTATGGGGTGTGGCCACCCTTGGGGGCTACAAATTGACGAGGGGGTGAGTCGTGTCAGCTCCGGTCCCTGTATTCTGGTCCTTGCCAGAAAGGACGAAGTCCTGCAGCCACATCCTGCCTCGAAGAGAGCCATCCTGGAAATCAGCCCAGATCCAGAGGTTCAAGGTTCAGTGAGTACCTTAGGGTTTTACCCTGCAACATCAATTAATCTGTTTTTCCAACTGATTTGCCTTTCAAGTTTACTTGGTGGTGTAGACTGTTCTTTTCAGGCCATCGGGCCTGGGGATTACAATTTCTGGGTGTTCAAAAAGTGATTTATGTTGTTACAGCCAAGTACAAAATAAAGCTTAATCATTTCTTTATTTAAAGGCCCAAACCAGCTGCAACGCCAGCTAACCCGCAGCAGCACTTCAGGTCTGCAACATAGCTTCTCCTGGGTACCCAGTAAGGTTAACTGGACAGTCCAAAGCGGTTAATGCATTTGGTTGAATGTTATACAAAGCCAAAATACTGCTAAAACCAAAAGTACCAATTAATCTAACATGAATTTGCATCCTCTACCCCCTTGTTTAAACCCCTAAATAAATCTGTTAGTTATTTGAATATTAATCTGGTCCATGAGCATATTATTACTGAGTGCTGGTTTAATGCAAGCAACTGAAAGGTCGGTGTTGTTATTGCTGGTAACTATTCTTTCCAGGTGCACAGGGTGAATGCAGTGTTCCAGACCCTTTTGTAAGTGTGGTCACCTTGAGCATATTATTAGCACTCTCCATTAATTGGGTTATTGAATGCAAAGCAAGGTGTTTATTGTAATTTCAAGTGTGGGGCCACTAGGTGGGGTGGTGAGTAGGTATAGTTTCCCAGAGGGCTATATTATTTCACATTCTAACCCACTAAATTATTACTCTGGGTGGAAGCACCATAATTGTAGTTTTACTGTTGGTAGTGACAACACAGTGACCCATGATAGCAAACTCAGGCCCCTCAACCTGCAGCCAGTGAAGCAGGCAGGGGTAGTAGCCCTTGGTATAATGGTACCAGGGTTACATTTTTGGAGGCAGTGCTGGAATCAGCGACCCCTACTGGCCAAAATCAAACTTTACAACTAGAAATTTAATGGGTACCACTGAAGACAGTGCTGTGCATCAGTTGGTTGGTTGGTGTATGGGGCATGAAACTGACCCCCAAAATGCTTTGTTAATACTAGATATACCCCTGGGCACTAGTAAAGACACTATGGGGGGGCACTTTCAAAAGCTGAATTTCTGTGAAAAGCTGTAGTGGTAAGCCGACATGCTGACTTGACTGGCCAAATTCTAATGGCTTTAGTGGAGTGTAGCAACCCCATGGACAGCACTAAGGTGACGAAAACTATTTCTGTTGATGGGTCCCCAGCTGCCTGGAGGGTGGTAACTAAAGAGAGTGAAGATCCCTCAGAAAATGAGCCCCCACCCTTATCTAAGGCCTTTGAGGAAAAGTTTGCCAGATTGTTACTGGATGAGGGCAAAACCCTCGAGGACTTCGAAAAGTTATTCCTGCACCTGGGGGGGGGGGGGTTCCTTCCCCAACACCTCACGATAGTTCAGTACCTGCCCCTACACAGCTCCGTGCAGCAACACCAGTGCCGCACCACGCCTGTGCCCGCAGTTAGTCACGACTCTTACTGCAGGCTGCGAGTGTTTTGAGGCAATCTACCTACACCTCATGAGGAAGATGATTGGGAGACATGGATAGACTATGTTGCCCCCTAGTGCCCAAATGGCAATGTTCCGAGGTGGAGAAGAGAAAAAGGTTGAGTGAAAGTTTCTGATGTCCCGCTTTGGGTACTATCCACACCAAGTGGGCTAATAACCCAGGGGCAACTGCACAGGGCTATTTGTCTCCTTTGAAAAATGTATTTGGGAGCCCAGACTCCATCGAGGTTCTTTGGTGGAGGGTTAAAACAACTCATCAATGCCAAGGGAAGCCCTTGTCAGTGTATGTACCTCAGCTTGAAAAGGCCTTACAGAAATGTCTTAGGAGAGATAGTGTGGCTCCAGACAAACTAGATCGAATTAGGTTGGACCAGATACTTAAGTCTGCTCCATTTTCCGAATTATTGTTGCTTAAGTTACGGCTGGCAGACCGGCTGGATTCGCCTCTCCCCTTTGACAAATTAATGAAAGAAATCCTTGGGGGGGGGCTCAAACAAAGAAGGCCACCCTGGGGGCCCCCTTACATATCTACCACTGCTGCCCAGGTTACGGAGGGTGATCATATAGGCAAAATTCAAGGGTGGAACATAGCACCGGACGAGCACTCAGAGACTGCTAAGGATACCCCACCATGGGCAGAGCTGCTGAAAGAAATCAGAGAAATGAAAGCTGGTGCCCCTACCAAGGTAGCTTCCACGGATAAAGACTTTGACCCCTCTCAGAGCGTGTCTGCTATGGGAGTGGGGGTGCACGTTCAGGCACTCGCTGCCAATGGCAACACAAAGTCTGAACTAAGTGAATTGACTGCTATGATGAGAGAATTCATGGAACGTATAAGTGCGTTGCCTTCAGCATGGCAAAGAGAGAAGGAGGCAGAGGCAAGACTCTCTACTGTCATTGCTACAGCTCCAGGTCCAAATATGTACTCCTCCCCACCCCCTAGCTTGAATGAAGACCAGCCTCCAATGTAATGTTACAACCAAAGCAGACCAAAGAAATTATATTTTGCCACAATTGTGGAAAGGATGGGCATATGAAAAAGGATTGCCGGTCTCAAATGGATCTAGAAAAAGTGGTCAGCAAACTACAAGGGGCACTCCGATGGGCAAAGCAATTGCAGAGGGGAACAGGAAATGATCGCAGCGGAGATTCAGGCAATCCCAAATTCAATTTCTTTGCAGTTAGGTCATCTGTCCAAGTTCCTGCTAATGTTCTCTCAGATTGGTCCCAATTGGTAGGCTCTTCCATGGACACCACTTTACATACAGACAGAATCCCGGCTCAAGCAGTTTTAGACAGTGGGCCTCAAGTCACAATAATCTTCCAAGACCAGTATGAACAGCATTTATCTAACTACCCATTACAACCTCTCGATGGACTGCATGTTTGGAGGTTGAGTGAAAAGTCGTACCCATATCTTGGTTACTTGAAAGTATGGCTTTCTTTTCCATCCTCTGTGGCTGGTGTGGGAGATTCTGTGGAGATGCTAGCCCTGATCTGCCCTTCCATTGGACTTTAAAATGGTATCCCTGTACTGACTGGTACCAATGCACACATGTTTGACCGCCTGGCCCAGTTATGTGAAGAAAGGCAAAAGAAGAAAAAGACAAGATGAGGCCTGTGTATTCATGCCATGATGCAAAAGGCCTATGAAAAACAAATGCACCCTGAGCAGAGTGACAAAGATGTACCAGTTGGCACAGTCTGGAAAAAAGATCTTGTTGCTATCATGTTACCCCCAAAAGTAGAATGCATCATCGGTGGTGAGGTGTGGCTGTGAAAAGATGTGTCCAACAAAATTCTAATGCTGGATGTCCTGAAGGACTCGTAATTCACCCCAGTTTGCTTCCGACTCAGGCACATGCTTGCGCCCAGAGTGGTAGTACAAATACAAAATGTTACAGACCGAGAATAGTACACAGAGGATGCACCCTGGCTAGAGTCTACTGTGCCAACACTGCTATGCTTCCCTTGAAGTGTAAAACTGAAAAAGGAAGTGAGGTATCACCTGACATGTTCGATTTGGAGATTCACCTATTCCAAACAGCTGGAGAATCAGAATCAGTAAAAAGCTGGCTCAGAGAACCAAGGTATTCTCCTTCAAGGAATGGGATGTTGAGTGTGTCACAGGTGCTGAACACCACATTCGCCTGCATGACAAGAGACCCTTCAGGGAGAGGTCTAGGCATTTCACTCCTGCTGACATCGATGACATCAGATGTCACCTACGAGAGATGTTAGCGATTGGCATCATACAAGAGTCACGCAGCACGTACGCCTCAGCAATTGTTGTCATGCGGAAAAAGAATGTCTCTGTCCATATGTGTGTGATTACAAGACCCTTAACAAAAGAACCGTGCCTGATCAGTATACAAGACCATGCATACAGGATGCCCTGGACTGTCTAAATGGGAGTAAATGGTTCTCCGTTCTTGACCTCCGAAGCGGATACTATCAAATCCCAATGGCTCCAAAGGACAGGCAGAAAACTGCATTCATTTGTCCCTTGGGTTTCTATGAGTTCCTTTGCATGCCCCAAGACATATCAAGTGCACCAGCAACATTTCAACGATTAATGGAGCATGCCGTGGGAGATATGAATCTCTTGGAATGTCTAGTCTACCTTGATGACATCATAGTCTTTGGCAAGATTCTCGAGTAGCATGAGGCTCACTTATTCAATGTGTTGCACCAACTTGAAGAATTCGGTCTAATGTTATTAACTGATACTGTAAATGCCAGTTTTTCCAAAGCTCTGTCAAATATGTAAGCCACACAGTGTCATCGGACAGCATACAAACAGATCCCAGTAAGGTGGAAGCATTAACCAGTTGGCCAAAGCCCAACAACTTAAAAGAACTTCAAAGGTTTCTAGGATTCTACAGCTATTACCACCAATTTGTCAAGGACTTCACCAAGGTAATCTGTCCCCTGTTAAACGTAACTCAAGGGTACCCAGCTACTCACAAAAAGTTTAAAACAGGCTCTGCCAAAGAGACTGTTAAAACCTATTTCAGACCCAATGAGCTGTTTGGACAGAGATGGACTCCAGACTGTGATGCTGCTTTTGAGGAAATAATATACAGATTAACTCATGCTCTTGTACTTGCTTATGCTGATCCATCAAAGCCCTACATGTTACATAGAGATGCCAGCCTGAGTGGCCTTGGAGCCATACTTTATCAAGTTTACCTAGGAGGATTATGGCCAGTAGCTTTTGCTAGTAGAAGTCTGACACCTTCAGAAAAAAACTATCCGGTACATAAATTAGAATTTCTCAGTCTCAAATGGGCAGTAATTGAGCAATGTCACAAATACTTGTATGGTGCCAAAATCTTAGTCAAAACAAATAAAAATCCATTAATGTATGTACAAACAACAGTTAAATTAGACACTACCGGACACAGATGGCTTTCCGCTCAGTCAACATATGATTATGCCGTGGAGTACCAACCAGGCTTAAATCACATCGATGCCGATGCTCTCTCATGACAACCTGCTTCTGACCAACAGTGGGTGCATATTTCTGAGCAATCTGTAAAAGCACTGTGCCACAAGTTCGACCAGGAAGAAACCCAGTCCTCTGAAGCTGTAAACAGTCTGGCAGATTGCTTGGGACCTACAGAGACTTGTATACTAGTTGCCTACTGTAATTTTGAAGCCATAGACTTAAATTCTTTGCCACAGCTACCTCCAGCTGACATCCGAAAAGAACAGTACTATGATCCAATGATCAGACCAGTAGCTGACGCTTTAAGAAAGGGGGAAGATGTCTCCAAAATATGGTCCAGTGACCCCAAATCTGCTTTACTTCTTCAAGAAGGACCTAAACTCAACTTCAAGAGCAGCTATTGTACCGGCAGCTTACTGACAGCCAAGGTGAAGTTGTGAGGAAAGAGCTAGTATTGCCATCTAAGTTCAAAAATATTGTATCAAAAGCCTTGCACAACCAAATGGGACATCTGGGTAGCAAAAGAACTCTGGATCTAGGCCATTCACGCTTCTACTGGCCTGAGATGGGCCTAGACATTGAGCAATATACTAAAACCTTCAGTAGGTGTCTTCAGCGCAAAACTCAACCACAAAGAGCAGATCCTCTGGCCAATATTACTACAAGTGCACCAATGGAACTTGTCTGCACTGATTTTCTTAGTGTGGAGTCAGATTCCAAAGGTATTGCTAATGTGTTAGTAGTCATGGATCACTTCATGAGGTATGCACAGGCCTAACCAACCAAAGACCAAGAGACCTCAACTGTAGTCAAAGTTCTTGTTGAAATGTTTTTCATACATTACAGTGCCCTCCAGTGTATCTATTTGGATCAAGGCTGGGATTTCAAAAGCAGACTTATTAGAGAACTGTTGTCTTTATGGGGTGTAAGAAAATCCAGAACAACCCCCTATCATCCACAAGGAGATCGACAACCAGAGAGATTTATTCGCACCATACTTGATATGCTTAGCACCCTGCACCCAAAAGATAAGCCAAAGTGGAGCTAACAAATAAGCGCAGTTGTCCATGCCTATAATTGTACAACGAACGATGCTACTGGCTTTCACCGTATCACCTTATGTTTGGAAGAAAAGCTCACCTTCCAGTTGACATATATTTCAGAGAGTCTCCTGATTGTGTTCAGTCAGAAAACTACTTGTAGTAAGTCAAAACATTAAAAGCTCAATTAGAGCATGCCTATCAGCTTGCAAATACCATGGCAGCAAAGAGAAATCTGGCCAATAAAACTTGTCATAACAAACATGTTAAGGCCTAAGAGTTCCAACCAGGTGACCGGGTACTAATGAGAAACTTTGGACTTCCAGATAAACACAAAATAGTCGACCGTTGGAGTCACATCCCATATATTGTAGTTAGTAAGCTGAATGATTTGCCTGTGTATAAGGTGCATCCAGAAGGGGACCTTCGTGCTGTCAAAACCATTCATAGAAATCACCTTTTACCTATCGGGCAAATAGTAATCAATAACGTTGAAGAGACTGAAGCTCCTCTGCGCCCTGTGACTAGTTCTGCTACTAAGACCAAGCAACACAATCAGCAAACTTCTGCTTCCCAGCCTGTTGCTCCTGACAGTAATGTCTCCAATCCTGTAAACACTGTCAATGCTGAAAATACTGAGCCTGAAAGTGATGATGAAAGTGAGTTTTGTACTGCCTTCTACCCATCCCTTGAGCTTGAAAGAGTGTTCCAGGGATTTCCGTCCGTTAACCTCGGTGATGACTCTGAAAATCCAGTGGTTCTAATCGATTCCAACTTATCAATTGTACCTGAACCTCCAGAAAGTGATGCCCCCAGTGTGGATCTTGAAGAGGCTGAATCCCTTTGTATGGTGGAATTAACTGCAATCAGTGAACAAGAACACAATGAAGCAAGTAGTAAACCTCCAAGTGACTGTAAGTGTTGCTGAACTAAGTGGGCTAAGTGAACTGTTTCATTCTAATCATAGTATTGGTGTTCAAGAACTGGAGAAATGTGTCCTGAATGATTCCGACTTTGCAGAAATATCTCTGACAAATGACAGTGAGCCTAATGAGCCAGAGAATAACAGTGATACCCAAGTTATAGAGCCAGAGAATAACAGTGATACCCAAGTTATAGAGCCAGAGAATAACAGTGATACCCAAGTTATAGAGCCAGAGAATAACAGTGATACCCAAGTTATAGAGCCAGAGAATAACAGTGATACCCAAGTTAAAGAGCCAGAAAGTGATAGTGGTGCTCAAGCCAAAGAGCCTGAAACTAGTACTGAACCACAAAAAAGTGCAGAGGAACCCTTTTCTTCTGAAGCTGTTTCACTGCTGGACAATGAACTGGGACTGATCACCCCAAATGTTGAAGTGGAAGTGCCAGTGCCAACTTTGCCATGTCGCTCAGAAAGATCTGTAAAACCAATCATAAAGCTCACATATGACACTACAGGACAGCCTGTTAACTTAACATGAATGTTGTGCATAAAGGAGTATATGTTATGCCCAACTCCTTGCCTAAAACTGTGTTCAATGCCTCCTCCAAAATCAAAGCAGCCACCCAATCTAAGGTTCCCATTCAGTATATTTTGGTCAACTGGGTGGCAAACTGGTTGACAGGAAGAAAACAGAGAGTGGTGGTAAATGGTATACAGTCAGAAGAGATGCAAGTCACAAGTGGGCTACCTCAGGAATCAGTCCTGGGGCCAGTACTCGTCAATATCTTCATCAGTGACATTGCAGATGGACTAGAGGGTAAGATTTGTCTGTTTGCAGATGACACCAAGATCTGCAACAGAGTAGATGATCCAGATGGGGTGGGCAGAATGAAAGAGATCTGGATAAACTAGCAAAATGGTCAGAAGAGAGGCAACTGGGGTTTAATGCAAAGGGTGCAAGATCATGCACATAGGGAAGAGAAATCCTGAAGCCACCTATAGGCTGGAGGAGTTGCTGGCAGTCACAAGGAAGAAAGAGACTTGAGCATCATCATCACCGATGACCTCAAAACATCCAAGCAGACCACTAAAGCAGTGGTAAGGCTAGGGGGATGTTAGGGTGTATTAGTAGGGGTATCACAAGTCAGAAGAGGGAGGTAATAATCCCCCTTTACAAGACACTGGTTAGGCCCCATCTGGAGTATTGTGTGCAGTACTGGAGGCCACACCTTCACAAGGACATTAACCAAATTGAAGCAGTCCAAAGAAGGGCAACCAAAATGGTGCAGGGACTGCATCAGAAAACATATGAGGACAGATTAACGGAGCTCAATATGTGTACCCTAGGGCAAAGGTGGGAGAGAGGTGATATGATCAAAACATTCAAACACCTTAAGGGCATTAACAAGGTGAAAGAATCTAACATGTTTCAATATAAGAAAAATAGCAGGACAAGAGGACACAGCATGAGATTAGAGGGAGGCTGATTAAGGGGGTAATGTGAGGAAGTTCTTTTTCACAGAAAGGGTGGTGGATGCATGGAGCGGCCTACCTCAGGAAGTGGTGGATATGAATACAGTGCAGGGCTTCAAACAGGCATGGGATAGGCATAAGGGAGCAATACAGATGAGTATGAATAGATTGGCCATTGACAGAGCAAAGGCCTATGGCACATTCATAAGGTAGAAAAAGAAATGGGCAGACTGGATGGACCTTGCGGTCCTTATCTGCTGTCAACTTCTATGTTTCTATGTTTCTATAACAAGGGGTATAGAGGTAAAAAGCAGGAATAAGGTGAAATGCTCCAGTAAATGTGGTAAATGATAGCTTTTTTTAAAAATGTGATTCTAAACTGCTGATCTATGCAATGAGAATTTAAAATGTCATGACATTATCTTTTCAGTTATTATAGGACGTCCGATGACTAAGATTTATGTTATAGCATGCTACCTTATAAATAATTACTATATGCCTAGCTAGGTTGTCATATAAGAAAATTACTATTCAGAGATCTCTGTTTATAATAGAGTATTAGCCAAAAGGTATACCAGTATAAGTGTTATCTTTAGTAAAAGTATATCTGGTAATATGTTTGAGTGTTACCAGTCTATTATAGGCTCGGTACAGATGCCAAGCTTTCCTAGGCAGGAGAGAGTATAATGCCCCCCAAACTGGGGCTTACCTTTAATGCCTCCCGCTGCCTCCAGTGTCTGCCTGTTCCTCCCGGCACTTCCTCCCGCCTGCCCAAGTCCACTTTCCCCCTGATGCCCTGTTTCCTGTAGTTATCAAAACCGCAAGTCGCCGGCATTATGCTGAGCCGCCAGCAACCGCACAGAAGCACAGAAGCACTTTGTTACCGACCACTCGGTGTGCAATCACAACGGAGGAGTTTTTCCATGGTCCCGGTGCCATGGCTATGTGCTCAGGACCGGAACCTCAGCAAAACCACAGAGTTTTTTGTTAAAATAAAAAAAAAAAAAGCGCCGAAAAGCGCTAAGTGTGGGTCAAAGGCGGGGCTCATGCATATTAAAGACCCCTGCATGCATATTAATGAGGAGCTGTCTGCTGCCTAGGTGCACAGTATATCGGTGGCAGCAACAGCAAAAGTAATGAGATTTAGTATAAAATAATGAATGCAATTAAGAGAGAACTGTTGGGGCTACATAACTGAGAGGCTATTATTTAATAAAAGTAATATTGCTGACTGCACCAGGACTTTATATGTGGGGACACTGAATAGACTGTATAAAGACAGTGTTCTCAGCGACCATCTTATTTTATTTTTATTTATTCATTTTTGGTAACCGGGTAAGTGCGCTAGGCAGCAATCCTGCCTATTTTCAGGCACGACCCGGGAGAGTACAAAATTGAGAATGCAGAGATGACAACAGTAAAGTTCAAGAACAATAACATAGGTACATCATTACTGTCCAGGTTGTGATACATCAGAGGAAATAGGCACACGAACAATTTTCTAGCATCGATAACGGTAGACAATAAAGCAACAAATAAGAAGTGGGATTGCTAGAGGAGGAGCACGTAACTAACAGTCATTTAGCCAAATTTAGTGGAAAAGGAAACCCATACATATGATACGGCAAATTAAGTTATACACTACCAGCTACATAGCATGGAGACTCAGGTGACAACTCCCAGTTACATACAGTTACAGTTGCCTAGGTCATATAGGTGAGAGAACAGGGTGCGCTTAAAAGAAATGTGGGAGGAGGAGTTTTTGACCTGAGGGGGAAGCGAGTTCCAGAACATAGGAGCAAAACAGGAGAAAGTCTGTTCTCCCATTTTGGTAGCACAGGGCCGTACAGACAGCATTGGGATGGAAGAAGACCTAAGGCAGCGGGAGTGAAAGACCGGGGTAAGCATGTCACTCAGAGAGGCCGGACAAGATGGTCTAGTAAGGGAGTCCATTAGACACCCTAGAATGTATGACCGGAGGTTTTTGGGAGACAACCAGTTTAAGCCAGAGTAGAGTAGACAGTGATGAGTTAGGCTAGGAGCTGATAAGGCGAACCTACAGATTTTATTATAGGAAGTGTTCCACTTGCAGAGCACACTAGCATTAGCATGGTAGAGAACCGGGAGAGCATAAAGGAGTTGAGGGAGTAGTGCATCTCTAGCAACTGATAACCTGGCTGTCAGGGTGAGTGAGTGGCGCACTCGATAGGCAGCACCAATTTTAGCATTGACAGACCGACAGACCTCATTGACATGCACCGAAAAATTAAGAGCCAGGTCAAGCGTAACGCCGAGGTATTTGAAAGTAGAGGTGTTAATGACAGTAGTACCATCCCAGCAGTGGACGAGGAGCTTAGGGGAGCAGTGGGCACTATTTTAGAGGACCCAAAAAGCATGGCCTGAGTCTTGCCTATGTTTAGGATTTGTTGGTTAGCCAGGAGCCAGGATTGAAGGGATTGAAAGTCATGTGAAAGGTTTAGGTTTATGTCGGCCATAGATTTGGAATAATAATAGAGCACAAGGTCATCAGCATACATGAGTAGGCTACTGTGAAGAGAAGGACTGGGGATATCATTAAGGAAGAGAGAAAAGAGTAGAGGGCCAAGACTAGAACCCTGCAGAACACCGCGGATTATAGGGATGGGGGAGGAGAGAACCTTACAGAAGGAAACAGCCTAGGAGCGGTTTTCCAGGTAACTACCGAACCAGGAAAGGGTAGAGTCAGAGGCTCCTAGCGCTTGTAGCCTAGTCAGTAGAAGTGGGTGGTGGGCCACATCGAATGCTTTAGAGTGGTCTATGAACACGGCTCCTGTGAGTAAGCCCTGATCCATATTACCTTTGACATCACTGGTAAGCTGGGTCAGGGCAGTGGTAGTGCTGTGCCCCGCCCTAAAGCCATATTGAAAAGGGGATTGAAGATTAAACTTAAGAAGGTACTCAGAGACCTGGCAATGGACTAGTTTCTCAAGTAGCTTGCTGAGTGTGGGGAGAAGTGAGATGGGGCAGTAGTTGGACAGAGGTTTAGATTCTCCCTTCTTAAAAACAGGTATAGTTCTAGCTGTTTTCTAGACCAAGGAGATGGAGGCAGTGCAGATAGAGAGGTTGAAAAGTCTGGTTATGGGCCCTGCAAGCCAGGCAGCAAACTGCCTAAGGATCCCAGGATGAATACCATCAGGGCCTGGGCTACCACTAGTCGGTACAGTTTTGAGTAGGTTTAGAACTTCATGGTATGTGACCAGGGCCAGCTCCAGAGTAGGGGGAGTAGGGGCACTGGGAGATGAGGCAGGTCAAGCTTTGGGGAGCGAGGAGGGAGTAGGCATAGGTAGAGTGGAAAAGAGGGAATTGAAAGCATTAACAATGGTGAGTGGGTGGTTGCAGTGGACATAATTTATGTACGTATCTGTTGGAGTCAGAGGTTTGTTATTACCAAGAATTTCCTTGATTTGGGACCAATACCATTTAGGGTTGGAAGCGGAAGAACTTAGGAGATTCCTGTAATAAGTACTTTTAGCCAGGCAAATCTCCTTTTTACAGTTGTTCCGTAAGGCTCTGTAGGCTTCAAAGTCAGTAAGTAGATGGGAGGCCTTCCAAGCAGACCACAGTTTGTCCCTGAGTTTTAGAAGATGGAGCAGGGGACGCTTGAGCCATTTGGTGACCTTCCCTTTTACCCGTCTCGTGGTGACCGGGATGTGTTTATTTTGTGCCTATCAACCAATTGGAAAGCCAGGCTAAACAAAGGGACTTCTGGGACAGTGACAGAGACTTGCGGGAAAAAAGGGAGTTACAAATTTGGGCGCTCAAATGCTGTCCAGTTAAAATACTTAAACTGATTCTGAAAGCTTGGGCAGCCAATCAGATTTCAGGAACTTTGCTCTTTATTTAAGGAGGGACAGTTTGAACTGGGTCAGACTGACAGCAGTTTGAGTGAGTCTGGGTCAAGCCTTAGGACTGTCAGGAGGCTCCCTGCAGCTCGGGGAATTTGGAAAGAGGCCCGTTTTACTTCTCCTTGGTTGAAACCACTGATGTATAAGTGTTGGGACTGCCAAGTCTGCAGAACAAGCTGAGATTCTCCAGGAGAGGGAGAAAAAGAGAAGATTTTCTTCAGGGCATAATTTCCAGACTGGAAGTGGGTCACTTTGCCGAAGGACTCTAAATCTGCATTCCGGTGAGAGAAGCTGCTTTTGCCTCAGGGACTGCATTTAAAGTTAATGCCTGTGGTCACCAGAATTGTCCTCAGCCAGCTTGCCAGAGGGAGACCTGAACTGCTGTGTGCCAGCTTACATTTCCGGGGCTGCATTTTGCAAGTGAGTAAGCTGTGTGGCCTATTACTGAACTGTATCCAGGCTGAACTGGTATCGCCAAGTAATGTGCCTAAGAGACTGTTGCTGCCTGTAAAAGCCAAGCTGCCAGATGACCAGAGAAGGTAATCAGCTCCTGCAGAGAAGTTCATCGCAGGTTGCGGCCACCCTTGGGGGCTACGCCTTGATGAGGGGGTGAGTCGTGTCAGTTCCGGTCCCTGTATACTGTCCTTGCAAGAAAGGATGAAGTCCTGCAGCCTGCAGCCACATTTTGCCTCGAGGAGAGCCATCCTTGAAATCAGCCCAGATCCCGAGGTTCAGGTTCAGTGAGTACCTTAGGGTTTTACCCTGCAACATCAATTAATCTGTTTTTCAACTGATTTGCCTTTCAAGTTTTCTTGGTGGTGTAGACTGTTCTTTGCAGGCCATTGGGCCTGGGGATTATAATTTCTGGGTGTTCAAAAAGTGGTATATGTTGCTACAGCCAAGTACAAAAGAAAGCTTAATCATTTTTTTATTTAGGGCCCCAACCAGCTGCAATGCCGGCCGACCCGCAGCAACGCTTCAGGCCTGCAACATAGGTTGTCCTGGGTACCCAGTGAGGTTAACTGGACAGTCCAAAGGGGTTAATGCATTTGGTTGACTGTTATACAAAGCCAAAATACTACTAAAACCAAAAGTACCAATTAATCTAACATGAGTTTGCATCCCCTACCCCCTTGTTTAAACCACTAAATAAATCTGTTAGTTATTTGACTGTTACCCTGGTCCATGAGCATATTATTACTGAGTGCTGGTTTAATGCAAGCAACTGAAGTTCGGTGTTGTTATTGTTGGTAACTATTCTTTCCAGGTGCACAGGGTGAATGCAGTGTTCCAGACCCTGTTGGTAAGTGTGGTCACTGTGAGCATATTATTAGCACTCTCCATTAATTGGGTTATTGAATGCAAAGCAATGTGTTCATTGTAATTTCAAGTGTGGGGCCACTAGGCAGGGCAGTGGGTAGATATAGCTTCCCAGAGGGCTATATTATTTCATGTTCTAACCCACTAAATCATTACTCTGGGTGGAGGCACCATAATTTTTATTTTATTTATTTTTATTTATTTATTAGAACATCAGTTTAACAACCTTTGAGCCAGAGGCTCATTTACAAAGGTACCTCATCACAGTGAGGACAAAACAGTGCAGGAAACAAACATCAAGGCAGACAAAACATCTGAGAACATTTTGGAAGCAGCCAAAAAATGCAGGCATTTGTCAAACACAGTATACTAACAGGCTTACATGTGCGCTTTACAGAGTAGACAATATACAGTAGTTACATGGAGACTGATTCAGTGGGCAGATAAAGGTAAGGCTGGGTGGGAGACATCAGAAGAGGAGTGTGGGGTAGATAGTAGCAAGTAAAGGTAGAGCTGGACAGAAGGTCAGAGAGCGGCTCAGTGAGCCTTGTCTGGGAGGATAGGAGGAGGCTTAGAGGCAGGTACAGCTGCGTGTTGAGAGCAGGTGATTTCTAAGACTAGTTTTGAAGTACGATAACGAGGCGGCATCAGTGACTCCGGCAGGGAGGGTAATTGTAGTTTTACTGTTAGTAGCGACACCACAGTGACCCGTGATTGCGAACCCAGGCCCCTCAACCTGCAGACAGGGAAGCAGGCAGGGATAGTAGCCCTTGGTATAACAGAGCCAGGGTTACATAAGGGAGGAGAGAGACATAGAAATAGATAAAAAATTATGATGACTCTGCAGATGATACATTTTGAAATGTTTTAATGTTGATATGTAGCTTCAGGACAAAATTATATTGGTATAGGTACCAAATGAAAGGATGGAGGAGGGACGTATGGGCAAGATATGTTTTAAGCTGCTGAAATATCCGTTGATGGCTCAGTCCACCTCAAGAGTGAGCCAAGAACACAATAGTCTTGCTAGATACTCCAATACTCACTTGGCTTCACCTCCTGACTTATGAAAAAAAATCCCCAAAATCTTGGAGCTGATAAAAGATCCTTTATTCACAGCAATAAAAAAAAAGAAGACAGTAGCTTCCCCACAGAGCATCAACATTTCATGTCACAGTGACGCTTTTTCAAGATGAATGCTATATGTGTGCACATCACCTTATACAGGAAAATATATGCAAATATTCTTAAAGGGACATGCAGTGCTAATTAATTATATATTAAACAGTCAACCTGCACATATAAGTAGTGTCATACCTAAAAAGTATTAAACGTGGTGTATGCAATATGTGCTATGTGCTATATTAAACCCTTATAATAGCAGCAAGAGAGTCATTAAGAAAAATTGTGGGGGGAGTAAATACTCAAAAAACATCATACAAAACCTCATTATAAAATTACTTCATACTTAAATAATGTCACATTCACAGTTATTTTTTTTTTTAATTTTTCCCCATTTTGTCCCCGACCTGGGACCCCAGAAATTGCAGCAACGCATGTGCGTGGAGGCGCACATGCACTCTGGGCTCCAGCTCGGCCCCTTCCACCCCACCCCTGGCAATTGCCGCTGCCCCCTCCTGCCTATGCTACCCATTGGACCACCACCCGATGGGAGCGGAACTACGGGGGGTGGACAACCTTCCTGGAAGAGGAGAGCTGCCTTTTGACTGCTGAATCCTGCTCCCTCCCCCCCCATGCTGGCTCTCTGACATTCCGAGGTCATTCCCGAACCTGGGTTGCCAGTGTGATGCGAAGAAAGGCATCCAGCACCTCAGCTCTCTGCGCTACTGGGCTGGCATTCACAGTTATTTTAAGTAGACTGTCGCGCAATTTCATAATCATAGCACAAGAGCAGTACCACTAATACTAAAAACCCACAACTGTTAAGTAAGATAAGGAGCCAATAGAAAACAATCTTTTAAACCTGGTGGAGTCAGATTTTTCAGTTTACACTACCAGAAGGTCTCCTTGCATAACAACTTCTTATTTAGGCCCTCCTCGAATGTTCATGGAGAATTTTTTTAAGTCCAAGGAACCAGAATCCATGTCCCGTTCCTTTTGCAACTATATAGGCAGCAAGTGCATTCTCAGTTTTCGCAATCTAATGCTACAAGGATATTCCTTATATAGACTTTGACAGCAGATAAGAACCGCTTGGCCCACCCAGTCTGCCCATTTCCCTACCTATTGAATAAGCTGCAGATTCTAGTTAACCAACAGCCTACTTCCTCCTACCCTCCAGTAGAATTGCTTTATGTCTGTCCCATGCATTCTTGAATTCCCCCCACTGTTTTTGACCCCACAACCTCCTCAGGAGGGCCATTCCATACATCCACCACACTCTCCATGAAAAAATGCTTCCTCACATTGCCCCAAGCTGCCCCCACTCTATCTTCAAATTGTGCCCTCTTGTTCTTGCACATCTCTTTTTCTGAAAGATGCTACCCTCTTGGACTTTGTTGATTCCCTTGAGGCACTTAACAAACTAACATACTAAGAAGCCAGCAGAGTAGGCCCTATGGTCTATTGAGTCTGCTCGGGTATCAGTGCCCGTTCGGGGCACCATGATGGCCTTCCCCACCCTCCCCACAAGGTCCCCACCCCATCCCCCAGAGGGTTTCTGAGATGCACCCTTCCCTATACCTATCCCAGCCTATCTTGAACCCCTCCACAGTTGCAACAGCCACCAGCTCCACAGGCAGCGCATTCCAAGGTTCCACCACCCTCTCAGTGAAGTAGCGTCTCCTTGTCTCTCCCCATAGTCTCCCACCGACCAGCCTCATTGAGTGCCCCCTAGTGGTCCCCACCTCGCTCAGCTGAAGCACCCTATCTTGGTTTACCCTATTTATTCCCTTGAGATATTTGAAGACCTCGATCATGTTTACTCTGTCCCTCCTCTCCTCCAGAGAGTACAGGTTGAGCTCCTCGAGTCTCTCCCCATAGGGCTTTTCTCCCAGACCCTGTATCATCCTGGTCGTACCTCTGGACCCTCTTCAAAAGAGCAATATCCCTTTTTAAGTACCGACGCCAAAACTGCACGCAATATTCAAGGTGTGGTCTAACCAGGCAATTATACAGTGGAAGGAGCACCTCTCAGCTTCTCGAGGTTATTCCCCTGACTATGCACCCCAACATTTTATTTACGTGGGCCGCAGCCCTTTTATACTGCTCTGAGTTGTTCATTTTGGCATTCACCACCACTCCGTGTTCCTTCTCCCCCCTCGAAACCTGCAGTGCCTCCCCTCCCAAGGTGTAGGTTTCTGGCCCCCAGGTGTAGAACCCTGCATTTCTCAGTATTAAACTTTAGTTTCCAGGTGCATGGCCACCCCTGCAGAGTCTCTAGGTCCTTCTGGAAGGCCAACCTCCCCTCCTTCCCATCCACCACCGACCCCAGCTTCACATTGTTGGCAAAGAGGCTCATCTCGCTCCTGATACAGCTTCAGATGTCTGAGATATAAGCATTAAACTGGAGTGGGCCCAGCACTGATCCTTGTGGGACCATGCTAATGACTCTCCTGGGAGATAAGACCTCCCCCCAACCATCACCTTCCCATGATATGAGACTGGAGGGAGGAAGGTTCAGGAGGGAGATGAGGAGACACTTTTTTACAGAGAGGGTGGTGGCTGGGTGGAATGCGTTACCTGCAGAAGTGGTATCCAATAGAACAGTGGACTGCTTCAAAAGGGGATAGGACAGGACAAGGGGGAGGGTTAATGAAGAGGAAGGGTGGAAGGGAGGGGCAGCTGCAGAATAAGGGTTGCTAGCTACACATTCGAGCAGACTTGATAGACCTCTAGGCCTTTATCTGCTGGCAAATTTCATATGTTTGTATGTTCGTAACACGACCTGCTAGCCAGTTTCTTATCCACCTGACCATCCACACCCCCACCTCCACTTCCCCTAACTTTTCCAGAAGCCCGGGATGTGGCACCAAGTCAAACGCCCTGCTGAAGTCTAGAAAGAGGACATCCACTGGCCTGCCCTGATCCAGCGCTCTTGTCACCCATTCATAGAACTCCACCAGGCTGGTCTGACATCATCTGCCCATAACAAAGCCATGCTGGTGATCATCTAGGTGGCCCTGTGCCTTCAGAAACCCCTCCAGCCTCTCTTTCAAGATGATCTCCATCACTTTGTCCACCTCCGACGTCAGGCTTGCCAGCCTGTAATTTTCTGGCTCCTCTCATGAGCCGCTCTTGTGTATAGGCACGATATGGGCCATCCTCCAGTTCTGAGGCACCCAACCCAACTGAAGTAAGGAGTTGTAGAGGTCCACCAGAGGTGCGGCCAGGGTATCAGCCAATTCCTTAAGCACCCTGGGATGGATCCCGTTTGGGCCCAGTGCCTTCTTCGCTCTTAGGGCCTTGAGGGCTTCCCACACCCTCCCAATGGGGATTTCCACATCTACGCCCCCCCATCTGCTGGTCCCCCTTGCCCCTCCCTGTGCAGTGCCACCCGCCATCCTCCCTAGTGAAGACTGAGGCAAAATAGTCATTTAGTACCTCTGCCTGATCCCCTGCCTGCTCCACCCACCCTTTCCCCAACCTCAGCCTACTAATCTGCCCCTTCCTTTTCTTCTTTCTCTGATATACCTGAAGAACCCTTTTTCACCCCTTCTAATCCCCTGGGCCAACCTCCACTCCGCCCTCGCCTTAGCTGACCTTACCCCCCCCCGGTGACCTTCTTGGCTATCATATCATACTACTCCTTGTCTATAACCCCGATAATGCCTATATCGGCTATAAGCAGACTTTTTTTCCCCTCACTGCATCTTGGACCTCCCTTGTCCACCAGCTCAGCCTCCTGGCTCTACCCCACTTATGTGGCTCCATCATGCAGGCCTTGGTAGCTTCCAGGGGCCCCTTTTTAATAACTTCCCACTGGCTCCCAATGTCCATACCCGGCCTGATCCCATCTAGTTAGCCCCTAAGGATCTGCTCCATACCCTCAAAGTCCGCACCTCTAAAGTCAACTACCGTCGGTTTTATGTGATCTACCCCCCCCCAGCCCCAGATCCAGGGATAACCAGACCATGGCATGATCACTTCCTGCCAGTGGGTCCCCAACTACTAGGTCCCCGATGAGCTCACTGTCTGACAGGACCACATCCAGGACATGACCCTCCCTCGTTGGGTCAGTTACCAGCTGGGCAAGAAACGCATCCTGGAAGACTTAAATGTTTCTATCATGTTACCCTCTTCCTCTTTTCTTCAAGGGTATACATATTAAGCTCCTTTAGTCTCTCTTCATATGGCTTCTGGTGCAGACCCTCCACCATTTCAGCTGCCCTCCTCTGGACTGCCTCCATCCTGTCTATGTCCTTGTGGAGATGGAGTCTCCAGAACTGCACACATTATTCTAGATGGGGTCTCACCAACTGTCTGTAGAGAGGGATAACAGCTTCCTGTTTTCTACTGGTGATGCCCCTCCCTGTGCATCCATGTTGGCACGTAGACCACAGCTTCCATTTTACAAGAAATATAGTCATCTACCTTGTATGTCACTCCTGTCATTGACTAGGTAACTGGATCACCCACCTTTATACGTTCACATACTGAGTAGCAGCCACATCGGTATATTCCTTTTGTTGTGCCCTTGTTTTCCTTACTTTCCACCGATGTGTGTAAGCTGTGGACTAGTTCATCTGCCAGTTGGCATCTTCTTGAAACAGAGCCAGCACTGAAAGATATTACAACAAAAGGACCCAATATTACTTTCCAGAGAGGAAGGAACCTGGTAGATGACCTAGTCCGTAGCTTACACACCCCGGTGGAAAGTAAGGAAAACAGGGCGGCAACAAAAGTAACATATCAATGTGGTTGCTGTTCAGTATGTGACCATATAAAGGTGGGCAATCAGTTTACCTAGTCAGTGACAGGAGTCAGTATATTTCTTGTAAGACAGCAGCTGTGGTCTAGGTGGTAATATGTAACTGCCAATGTTTCTATGTGAGTAAGACAATAAGGAAATTCAGAGTACGTAATAGTGAACATTTTCAAAGCATTAGACTGAGACAAACTGAGAATGCACTTACTGCCTACATAGTTAAACAAGTTCTAGCCAGAGCTGATAGAGCTGTGAACAACTACCAAGTGACCAAAGTTACACATGTGCATAGGAATTATTCAATGCCCTGGTATAACTTGACCATTTTTTGGAGGTGGTGCACCAAATTTTCAACATGGCCTTTTTAGGACCCTTCCTCATGAAGTGTGTCAGTGTCAAATGCCCTTTGGGGTAACCCTTGCCTCAGTGTTTGCGCACAGAGGTTCTTTGTCTTTTAAATAGTTTTTTATTTTAATGGGTTCACCACAATATATCCAAGGCACACTGCCTTAAGGGTAGCTGGTCCATTCCACTGGGGTGTCAAACAGACGAGGCATACTGATGAGTCCTGGTAGGACGAAACACGTGTCTATGTCTTCTGTTAGCACCCTTTGCAAACTGTGTGAGAGGCCTTTCGGCACCATTCAATTCTGCTTAAAATTGGACCAGCATAACATTCTGTGGTGATTTGCATATGTAGCCCATGATGCTTTGCATTGCGGGGGCATGTGTGATTTTGTATTTTCAGTGTCATTTTGTTCACTTGTCCCAAAAGATGATTTCACAGAGTGAACTCTCTATTCTACGCCACAGGTGCAAAAACACATTTTGGGCAGTTTGTGGAAAATGACAGCTATACTCTGTTGAAGGAGGTGTGCAAAAATGTCAATATTGAAAATGTGGAGTGAAAATAATAAAAATTGGCAAAGTTAGGAGCATGAGTAGAAACTGTGCAATGCATGCTCGTAATTTAGGCATTTTTTGGAACTTTTCACCAAATTTGCAACATGGGCTTTTTGGGATCCCACCTCATGAACAGTGGCGCTGCCATTTCATGAATCTGTCCCAAAAGGTGAGTCCACGCAGCGACCGCGAAATCACCTTTCGCAACAGAGTAACAAAATGACAGTGACAGTTTTCATGAGGTGGGGTCCCAAGAACCCCATGTTGAAAATTTTGGGCAAAAATTCCAAAAAATGGCTGATTTATCAGCATAAATTGAAACCCCCATTGAATGGCACTATAGCACACTTACCATAGATTCTTCAGTTCGTGGTTGGGCTTTGAAGAGTGCAGATGTGTACCAGTCCAGAGAAGAAGATGGTGCTAACCTCCGGAAGTAAGTATGGTGTAATGGGGGTGTGTGGGGAGGTGGGTACCAGTGGGAGGGTGGGGATGGGGAGGGGGGAAGGGGATTGCAGCAACGATGAGGGACCGTTTTCTTTTTTATAGGAAAATAAATGAGTGCAGCGATGACAAGGGATCATTTTCTTTTTTACAGAAAACAGAAAAATAATTTATTTATTTAGTTTTTGTTGACCGGGTAAGTGCACTAGACAAATCCTGCCTATTTTCAGGCACGACCCGGGGGAAGGGGATACAGATGAATGCCAACTGACCTTGAACCAGATTAAGCTGTCGGTGGTATTTTTAGTGAATGAGGGAAATTTGGCCAGGACACCGGGGAAATTCCCCTACTCTTTTCGATAAGTGCCATGGGATCTTTAACATCCACCTGAACTATCACCAATCCAGGCAGATGGGACCTCGGTTTAACGTCTCATCCGAAAGAAGGCACCTCAGAAGTGCAGCACCCCTCTCATGCTGCACCACAGTGTCAGTACTGGGATATTAACCCAAGTACCAGATGTGGGAACTGAACCCACAGCCCTCCGATCTCCTGGCCTCAGAGGCGAGTGTGCTACCTGCTGAGCCACTGACACTAATACATTTGGGCACACTGAGGTGGGCTCCCAGTGTGCCACATAACTGGGGGGGGGTTGTACAGGATGCTGAAATGGGGATTAGGCGCCCCAATGTTGGCAGGGTGGGGGAGAAAAATTAGGCACACTGAGGTGGGCTCCCAGTGTGCCACATGAGTGGGGGTATACATAATGCCGACACAGGAATGGGCACCCGATGTCGGTGGATAAATAAACATCTTTGGGCACACTGGGGTTGGCTCCCAGTGTGCCACTTGAGTTGGTGGAGGGCACAGAATGGCACAGAGCTTGCGCCGGCAATGCAACTGCGCATGTGTGGCACTCGCACATGCGCAGTTGTGATGAATGGCATCTTGCCATTCACAACATGATGGTGCCAGCAGAACTGCGCATGCATGCGAGTTGCACATGTGCAGTTCATGCACCGGAATGCGGAAGTAACAGTTAAAATAGTGCGGCTGTTATTCTGCAGTGGTCGATCGTGGTGGAGGGGTTCAAGCTCTGCTGGGCTTCCAGAAGGATACTTCCAAAAGTCCAATGGAAGGTTCCACGATCGGCCGTTTTTTAGAGCTACTGAGCAATTGCAATAGTGCTGTGGGCTCCGGCCCACAGCCCTAAAAAGGAACGGGACATGGATGCCAGTTCTTTGGACTTGAAAATGTCTACTTGAACATCTGGGAGGGAGACCTAGGGAAGAAGATGTTACGTAGGGAGACCTTCTGGCAGTATAAATGGAAAGTTCTGACTCCACCAGGTTTAAATGATTGTTTTCAAATGGCCCCTTATCTTATTTAACAGTTGTGGGTTTTTAGTATTAGTGGTACTGCTCTTGTGCTATGATTCTGAAATTATGTGACAGTCAACTTAAAATAACTGAATGTGACATTATTTAGATATGAACTTTAAACCTTGCCACAGGACTTGACCTAACTGAGCCACAGCAGTTCCGAATCTCTGCCACAGAAGTTATGCCTATAGTGCTGCAGAGAACAGGGGGCCTTGTCTGTATGTGTAATGCGTTCCTTGATATAGGACTAACCAGGTGAATGATATAGCGCAGTTTTCAGCTACCTGAATTTCTCTTCATATTGGTCTTTCCACCCCACCTTGCTGAAGCTTTTTTCACATTCACAAAGAACCAAGTGAATCCCTTTTGTTGAGGGATCTGAGCCACTTTGAATCCCCATGTGCAGCTCAACTCCTGGTTTACTCCTAATGGGGCCTGTGCATGAATGTACGCCATGGATCCATGGTGCATAAGCAACCCTAAGGCAGAATGCCATGAACTGGGGCTTCCACGGACCCTAGCGCCCATTCACAGAAGGAATACACATCCCTTCCACACTGGATCCACTGGCTGGTCACATGGCTATGCACGTGGCTGGTCCTGAGGCATGTCTGGGGGTGTGCCCGCATTCACACGCCATTCACAATGGCATGGAGTGCTGGGCAAAGGGGGTGCAGGATATGGTAGCAGAGATCCTACTGTGTCTTTTGCATGCCCTCCTAAGGACACCTGCCAGCTGCTGTGGGACAGAAAATTCTCCCCACAGTGCTGCTCCAGCCCACCAGACTGACAGGGAGGGCTGGGGCATCCAGTTGGGCACTTACCCATACATTTAAACAAAGGTAGACCAATGCCTACCCAGAGTCCCCTGCTCGTATAGAACAGGGGATGCACTTCAGGACCCAGGATGGGCATCCAATTGGATGCCCACCTTTCCCTCGATCCACCCCTGCGCAAAGGCACAGCGTGGATCAGGGCCATGGCCAGGCACCCTGCAGAGGTGTACAGTTATGCATACAGTGTACCCTGCTCCTGTCCACAGGTGTGGAGTTATAGAGCCTGGGTATGAACAAATCTCTCATCACTGGCCCATAATAGGGCATAGCCCCCATTGAATGTGTTTGATTCATCACTTGATGTACAAAGTCTCTGACACTGGCAGGCACCCAAGAGATCCTGTGGCTGGTAGGTTGGTCTGCCACAGAGTTCAGTCAAATAAATACATTGCGGTGTAGAAGGGCTCTTATTCTGAAAGGTTCGTACAGGTAGTACCCACTTCATCTCTGCCTCTTGCTCTGCAGTTACCTGTGGGGGCAGGAAAACCAACTCTACAGATTAACCTGTCCTGCATTCTGACAGCAAATCAAGTATTGTGCCCTCTTCACACCCCCCCATCAAGTGAAAACATGGCCTCTAAGGCCAAATCCTCATGGTCACACAGTAGAACCTGTGTTTGCGAGAATCCACAACCATCTCCAAAAGAGGTCTTGTCATTCGCTCTCTGTGTGATAACAAAAGTCCCCTCCCATGTGTCTTGCAGCTTGTTATGCTGCACAGGAATGATAGGCACAACTTTCTGAACCAACTGGTACTCACGAGTACATACTCTGTGATCATACCAGGCTTCCTGTTTTTGTTGTGCCTGCAGGAGGGGCTTCTGGGCAAATCCCATGTACTCTTTTTAGCCTTTCTCTGAAGCTAAGCACATATTCTACTGTAACCCCTAGATGGCGCTATCCCAGGGGCTACTACCCCTGCCTGATTTGCCACTAACAGGTTGAGGGGCCTGGATCCAATGGCGGGTGCCTCCACCCAGAGGTCAGGGTTTGCAATAGTTAAACTAACTTGGTCACAGCCCTCTGGGACACTGCAGCCTTTCTTCCCACTAGTGGCCCACACAATATATCAGAATTACCTTCACAGTATACACTTACCCCCAGGTCTGGTTCGGCACTGGGACCTCCTGTGAAATGAGATACAGTGCAGCAATCACAGTACAGTACTTTACATAGACAAATACCTCAGGCAGTATAACTTTGCTGAAACAAGCAGCTCTGATTTATTTAGGGGATATAACAAGGACAGGGGAAATCAGGTTAATTAGCTTATCACTCTAATAATCTATTTATGGCTCTGTGCACAGGCCTATCCCTATCAGTTACTGTCCCTGGGTACCCAAGCCCTAGTGGCTAGTCCAAACCGTGGAGCTGGTAGGGGCCCTTTCACACAGAGAAAAGGAGAATTAAACAGTCAGCAGTACAGTAATTCCATTTGGATTTAATGTGGCAATTCAACAGGGAGCGACCCTGAATTAGTACTCACGACCTCCAAATAAGATAGGGTCCTTCAATGTCAGCAGGGCTCACTTGAGGTACACAAACCTCTTCACACATCCATATAAAAGAAAGCACTATACCAGGCAGGCTGCATCTGTATCCCGATCGCAATTACTGCACAATACCCGGAGAACACACAGCAGATTCAGTTCCTGACAGACCGAAGTGCAATTTTCAGCAATTCTTCCAGTCTTCTACAGGGTGAGCCTGTTTTCTACTCTTCAGAGATCCTTTGATTCTTTTCACAGGACGGATTCAGTCCACAAGCTGTTACACAAGCTGCAGACCGAACTCTGGGCCTTACACACGCTTTTTTGACTAAACTGCACACTGAAAAAGCACAGGGCTCCTTCCTTCTTCACTGCCAAAGCTCAACTGACACCCAACTGACAAAACCGGCACTGCCTTGAGTTCCTCCCAGTTCTTGACTGGATTGGCTGTCACCACAATAGACTGCTGCTGTTGGTCCAAAAAGGCACTGAAGTCTAAACTACATCTCCCAGAGTCACTGCCCATACAATCCTCTTGTGGCTGGCTCAGATTATGAGTCCAAGTTCTGATTCGTCCAAGGCACCATTTTAGAGCTAGCTTACCCTACACTGATTGGTCCAGTTCAGCAGTTCAAAACTAGAATGGGAACTAGCAGACACAGTTCTGACTGCAAAGAAAGCAGGTTAGACAAACTGTAATTTCATTATTACTCTAAATAATTTCTGGCAAACAGTTACATCTTTCAGATAGGTTCCTTTGCACTCCTAGTGACTGCAAAATGAAGTGAATTACAGCAGCTTGAGTGGTACTCAATCAAAGAAACACACAGTCCCCCATACAAACTAATTATGTCTGCAAGCAGACAGCTCTTAAAGAGACAGTACCAGAGGTTCTAAAAACACTCACTGATAAATGGCTTAAATGCCAAACACCATTCAGGCTTGGAGCATTCAAGCAAGCTCCTGGAAGTCTTTTGGGAACCCCCATTTGCAGGGGGGTTACACTACAACATTGTTTTTGGTTGTGTGGGACTTTCCAGGCCATTCATGGGATTCATAGGAATGTTACAAGCAAAGGAAGATCACTAGAACCCATCATATGCTTGCCTTTTCTGAATGGAAAGATTCCTTAATACCATTTGCTTTCAAGTGCATATCCAAAAGATGTTTGAAAGTATCTATTGTCGGGCATGTAACAGCATTTTCTGGGAGTGAGTTCCACATGGTAACTACCCTCCAGGTAAACCATGCTGCCCACTTTGAGATTTTACAGATCTTCCCTTTCAATTGTTTAGGCACTTTCCTGTGTCCAAACAGCAGGTGAGGTAAATACCTATCCCAGTCCCTGGGGTGCTTGTCAGTGTATGTCCACAGCGTACCCTTTAGCGTGACATTAAATCTTTCCACTAGACCATTCCCCTGTGGGTGGAATGGAGAGGGTCTGAGCTGTTTCAGTACTGATTTCTCCCACAGCTTCATCATAAGTGCAGATGTAACATTTGTGCCCGTGTCTGACAAAGTGTCCTACGGGAGCTCTACTTGCTAAAAATCTGCGACAATGCATTTGCCACTTTCTCTGCCTCCACAAAGGACATGGCAACTGCCTGTGAATACCTGATAGACAGCCGACTGCCCACATCAATACAAACCTTTTAACTGTGCAATAAGCATTAGTCATAGGTCCCACAGTGGAAATTGTGACTCAGCAGAGAGTCTCATCTATGACAGGTAACAGCATCACTTCTGCGTTTTCCCTGTCTCCTGTTTCTCTCCTTTTCTTGACCTGTTGACAAGATTTGCAATATGTGGTGGTAGCCTGAAAGATACACAAGAAGTAGTATTTCTGCAACAGCCTTCTGCTGGTTCTGGTCACCCTCTGAGGATCTGCAAAAGGGATAGCATGGGCTAGAGACTGCAGTTGTTTACAACACTCACATTGGACTAAAAGCTTCCAAAACACATCTCTTTGCCCTGTATTGCATTTGCTGTGCCATTCTTTCTGCAACAGTCCATCCTTAAAGTTCAGGGTACATAAGTAAGGGGACTTGTCTTCTGTCTTGCTGTTTGCCCTTGCAACCTTCCACAGTTTTCTCAGAGCTGGGTTGTTCTGCTGTGCACTCACAACCTGTGCAGTGGGTACTTTCCCAAGCATAACAGACACCCCTGTGTATAAGAGAATATTCCTGAAATCTGCTCCCCTCCCCCTCCACCTCTCCCCCTCACTCTCTGCCTTTAGATATCAACTAAAGCAGTGTTTACACAGCTGACCTCGCTCCTTCAGTGGAGAGTTGCAGAGCTGCCCCAACTCAAAAGATACTTGTCTCACGTGTCTACACAGCCCCCCTCAGAACCGATGTAAGATGTGCTGGAGAGGGGCTGGGAGTCAGGGCAGTCAGTTGTTGGAAGCACTCGCAAGGTGTTTTATGTGGGAGTGAGTGGTGCAGCCTGTCAACATGGCTGCTTAATCCTCTCACTCCCGAATGTGTCCCCAGACTTTCTGGGAACACAGAGCAGAGCAAGGGAGTGGCTTACCGTGATTTAGTAAGCATCCACATGGTGGCATTTGCACCGCAGCAACTCAAACACTCGGGTTGTTGCGGTGCAAATGCCACCATGTAAACACAGCTTAAGTCAACTCCCTACACTCTCCTGTTCTTGTAAATCCCATTCTTAATCTCATATCCTCTTACACGATCATCTCCTGTCAGCTCCCCTTCGTTTGTGGCTCTTTAGCATAGTCCCCGCCCTAATATGCACTTTGCTTCGCTTATGTCTAGCCACCATATCATTGCTGTATTTATGTTGCCGTTTTATGTTTCTACTCCATTTGCTGCTACCATTGTATTTTTTATGCCTAATCGAAATTTTTGATATGTTATTTGTATCCATATTTTGCTATGTAAGTTTTTTATTTTTATTTCCCTTCCTCCGGATCACACCTGGAAATGAGCCTTGGCTCGGTGTGCCTTAACTGGGTAACAACTTTTAAATAAATAAAGAAAGAAATCAATCAATCAATCAATCAATCAATCAATATTCAGTGCGGAATGATTTGCCTCTTGTGTGCAATCTGCGGATTGCTGTGACGGCTCTCCCTCAGCACTGTCCCTGTGTTCCTTTGGTTGCAGCAGGTTTGACCCCTCAGGGTTCACTACCACTTCAGACTAAGGAGCATCAGGGCAACTTCTTCTGTTTCAGGCTTTGACTCAGAGGCAAGAACATAGACTTCCCTTTCTCCCCTGACAGTATTAGGCTCTTGATATTTGGAATCTCTGACTGCTATGCCAGTCTATGTTGAATGCAAACTGTGTTAACAGCTGGTAGTAATGGGAAAGCCTTTGAGTCTTCTCCTTCACCCTTTCACACTTTTTTGAACACCCCTGATACCACAACATGTCCTTTGTGCAGTACCCCATTTGGGATCGTGCTGAACTGTAGACACAGTATTAACTCCAGTCCGGGCTCCAACTCCTGCACTTGTTTTGCCCTTCCCCAGGTAACAATGTATGCTATCTCGGCTCTCAGCACGAGATATTTACCAATATCAGTGTAACCCCCTTCCCTACTAGGTCTGTAATCACATGGCTCTAGGCATTGTTACCAGAATAAAAATTTCTATTTATCCAAATTTGGTGGTGTACCAAAGATGTACCAAGTACTAGCCCATGCTGTCCAGTCTTTTTCCCACAGTCTAGAAGGATGAGGAGATGTCATTAGATAAATAAATATAGAGAATAGTGAATGGGTAACTATGCACAACCAGTGTGTGGTGCCACAGAGGGGTTCTGATTCCCTGTGACCTCGAGAGCAAAGCTTGAGAGGTCTGTGGGAATCAGAACCCTGAAGTGGCACAACACACTGGATGGGCATAGAGTTGCCCATCCCCTATCTTTTATAGTATACGGTCACCCAAAAAGTCAATAAAATAGTTTGGTCTTTTTTTTTAATAGAAAGACATTATTGCTTCTGTGTTTTATTCCATGATTTAAGGCTGGTTGCAATGGTCAGTGGTGTGGTCATGAGGGACCAGATGTCCCTACGTGTATAGCGCACATTTCTTTTGGCTATTGCTTGTGTGTGGGAGGAATTTTCAGAAAAAAAAAATGTCTGCCATATTTCCCGCTAAGCAAGAGAATTAGCTGTAAAGAGTCATCTTTGCTGATGTAAGTAAATGAAAGTATCTGTTTGATCCTGCGTTTTTTTATGTTGGCTTGCACATGCAAGCAACATTTTGTGATCATAGCACTACACTAGCACTTTCAAATGTGTGTTAGTGTTGTGGCGAATCCAAGAGGTGCTTTAGCTGGTGTGTCCCTCAGCTGCCAACCAGTGAGCATGATGCTGACAACAGCAGTTTCAGAGTTTGCCACCAACTTGAAAGAAATCCACCGCTGCAATGACAGACAGGCTTGTCATTGCAGCAGCAGATCTGACATGCCTCCCCTATGTGCCTTGCCTGGTGAAAAATTTTAATAAACATAGAAACATAGAAACATAGAATTTGACGGCAGATAAGGACCGCTTGGCCCACCCAGTCTGCCCATTTCCCTACCTACTGGATAAGCTGCAGATCCTAGTTAACCAGCAGCCTACTTCTTCCTACCCCCAACCCCCAGAACTGCCTTATGACTATCCCATGCATGCTTGAATTCCACCACTGATTTTGACTCCACAACCTCCTCCGGAAGGCTGCTCCATGCATCCACAACCCTCTGTAAAAAATACTTCCTTAAATTACCTCTGAGCCGCCCCCTCTATCTTCAAATTGTGCCCTCTTGTTCTTGCACACCTCTTTTTTTGAAAGATGCTACCCTCTTGGACTTTGTTGATTCCCTTGAGGTACTTGAACGTTTCTATCATGTCCCCCTCTCCTTCTTTCCTCGAGGCTATACATATTAAGCTCCTTAAGTCTCTCTTCATATGTCTTCCGGTGCAGACCCTGCACCATTTTAGTTGCCCTCTCTGGACAGCTTCCATCCTGTCTATGTCTTTGGAGATTGGGTCTCCAGAACTGCACACAGTACCCAGATGGGGTCTCACCAGCTGTCTGTACAGAGGGTAATAACTTCCTGTTTTCTACTGGTGATGCCTCTCCCTATGCATCCCAGTATCCCCCCAGCCCTCCTTGCTGCCCTCTCACATTGCTTGCCCGTCTTTAGGTCATCTGATATGACTACCCCCAGGTCCCTTTCCATTTTTGTTGTTGTTAGTATCTCACCCCCCATTGTGTACTCTTCCCCTGGGTTTTTGTTTCCCAGGTGCATTACCTTGCACTTCTTAGCATTGAATCTAAGCTGCCATACATTTGACCATTCCTCTAACCTTGCCAAATCCCTTCTCATCCTTTCCACCCCACCCTGTGCATCAACTCTGTTGCAGATCTTAGTGTCATCTGCAAAGAGACATACTTTTCCTTCCAGTCCTTCTGCAATGTCGCTTATAAAGACATTGAAGAGGACCGGTCCTAATACTGAACCCTGCGGTACCCCACTAGTAACCCTCCTTTCTTCTGAGTGGACTCCATTTACTATTACTCTGTGTCCTATTCTCCAGCCAGTTCTTTACCCAGGCTGTCATCTTGGGACCCACTCCCAGGCTGGCTAACTTGTATATTAATCTTTTGTGTGGGACTGTGTCAAATGCCTTGCTAAAGTCTAGGTAGGCCATGTCCACAGCCCTCCCTGATCTACTACTTTGGTCACCCAGTCAAAGAAATCTATCAGATTCGTCTGGCATGACCTTCCGCTGTGAATCCATGCTGCCTGGGTCCTGTGCCCCTCTGGCCTCTAGATACTCGACAATTCTTTCCTTTAGAAGTGATTCCATCATTTTCCCTATCACTGAGGTTAAACTAACAGGTCTATAGTTTCCTGCTTCTGCCTTGCTCCCACTTTTGTGAAAGGGAATCACATCTGCCCTCCTCCAGTCCTCGGGTACCACCCATCCTCCCATGATTTGTTAAAAGGGTAGTCAGTGGTGTCACTAGTTCTACCCTTAGTTCTTTTAGAATTCTGGGATGAATCCCATCAGGCCCCATTGCTTTGTCCACCTTCAGTTTTAAGAGTTCTTTCAGAACCCTTTGTTCTGTAAATAGGCCGGTATCAACTTCTTTATCCAGAGTGTTACTACTGTTTGTTTTATGTACCTCCCCCTCTTCCTTTGTAAATACTGAGCAAAAATATTTGTTTAGTATCTCTGCCTTTTCACAGTCTCACCATCCACCTCTCACAATCCCTAGGAAGCTGACTTCGGGGGTACCCAATCCCCCTGTCAGCATGCCCCCTTCCCAGTTCAATTTGTTTGCTGACGGGGGTCCCCAATCCCCATTGGCATAATGTCCCCCTAGTTTAATTTGTCTGCCGAGGGGGGTGCCCAATCCCCCTCGGCATCATGCTCCCCCAAACACAGACACACATTCTTTGCCGATGGGATGCCCAATCTCCATCGGCTCTAGTACCCTATAAAAAACCTAGATGGCACACTGGGAGCCCACCCCAGCATGCTGAATGTATTACCTGAAAAAAAAACCTTCCACCAAAGTGTTTTTATTTTTTATTTTGATCTGTAAACAAGAAAATGGTCCCTGGGTTGTCTGTGGCGCCCCCTCCACGACCACACCACCTCCTCCCACCCTCCCCACCCCCACCCACTTACCTCTGGAGGGCAGCGCGTCGATCTTCAGTTGAGCAGGGAAAATGTCTGCACTCTTCAAAGCCAACCGTGAACTGAAGAAATGCCAATAAGCTGTATAATGGCATAAATGGGGGGTTTTCAACTTAGTGGACATCTTGGCCATTTTTTTCACTTTTGGCTCCAAACTTTCAACATGAGGTTCTTGGGACCCCACCTCATGAAATCAGTCACTGTTATTTCGTTATTCAGTCCCGGAAGGTGATTTTTCGGTCACTACGTAGAATCAACTTCGGGACCGATTAATAAAATGACAGTGCCATTATTCATGAGTGGGCTCTAAAAAAGCCTATGTTGCAAACTGAGTGTAAAATTCCAGAAAATGACTGTGTTCATGAGCATGCATTGCAGTTTCACACACACTGTAATTGACAATTTTTATATTTTCAGTCCAGATTTTCAACATTGCTATTTTTTCCCGCCTCCTTATGAACAGTACAGCTGTCATTTTTCACATCCTGCCCAAAATGTGTTTTCACACATGTGGCACACAATGGCGCGATTGCTGTGGGAAATCAATGTTTGGGACAGATTAAGAAAATCATAGTGATGCTGTTCATGAGTGGAGGCCCCAAAATGCCTATGGTGAAAATTTGGTGAAAAAATTCCAAAAAATCACTGTCACTAGGGTGCGTTGCTCAGTTTCCACGCATGCTCGTAACTTCAAGAATTTTTAATATTTTCACTCCAGATTTTCAACATTGCAATTTTTTCACACCTCCTTATGAACAGTACAGCTGTCACTTTTCACATCCAACCCAAAACATGTTTTCGCACCTGTGGCGCACAATGGGCGCTGTCGCTGTGTTAAATCAACTTTGGGGACAGCGTAACAAAATCACAGTGCCACTGTTCATGAGGAGAGGTCCCAAAATGCCCATGTTAAAAATTTAGTAAAGAAAATCCCCAAAATGACTGCAGTATGGGCGTGCGTTGCGCAGTATCTACGCACGCTTGTAAGACTGCAAATTTTTTATATTTTCTCTCCAGGTTTTCAACATTGCCATTTTTTAAAAACTCCTCATGAACAGTGCAGCTGTCATTTTTCGCATCCTACCCGAAATGTGTTTCCACACCTGTGGCTTCCAATGGCGCAGTTGCTGTGCAAAATCACCTTTCAGGATTGAGTAACGAAATAATAGCGCCACTGTTCATCAGGTGGTGTCCCAAAAAGCCACTGTTGAAAATCTGCAGTGAAAATACCAACAAACACCCGAGGCGTTAAGGTTTCCAACCATACACCCACCCTGTAGAGACTGACAGGCGTTAGGGACGTAACTTGGGTTCGTTAGCCATAATGTTCTCAGAATTCTACCCTTAGCACCCACCATACAGCCACTGACAGGCATTAAGGTGTGCCTTGGGTTCTGTCACCCTAACGTTCGCCCCATTCTCCTATATTGCACCCATCTCAGCTTCCTTATGGAATGGGGTGAGCATAAGGGCCGAAGATCCCAATGCACACCATGACACCTGTCGCTCTGCAGGGTGGGGTGAGATGGAATGGCATCAGTGTTATGGCCATCCCAACGCCTTTCAGTCTCCGGGGGGGGGGTGTTGGCGTTACGTCAATAACTCCTGCACCACCAATGCCAGTGCCAGCAAGCAAACACTGGGCATTGACAAATGCTTGCTTTAATATAACTTTTACTACCTGGTTGATGCTGCTTGTGCAGGATTCATTTGAGTCTCTGTCAGTTCAAGCGATCCTGCCATTGCTGCCATCTCCAGTTACCATCTGGTAGATCCTGCTTTTTCTGTTGGTGTGGCTCATACGCTGTTGAACCTCTAGAGATTTTCAAAATGTTTTTGTTCCACAGTAGGGTACAAGCACAGTCCATGACCTTTTGAACTGTGGTACAACAACATTTTGAAAGCCTCTGATTTCCATACACAACAAGGACTGACCATACACTAAACATAGAAATATAGTAACATGGACTTTCATGGCAGATAAGGACCACCTGGCCCACCTAGTCTGCCCAATTCCCTACCTACTGGATAAGCTGCAGATCCTAGTTAACCAGCAGCCTATTTCTTCCTAACCCCCACTATAATTGCCTTATGTCTGTCCCATGCATTGTTGAATTCCCCACTGCTTTTGACCCCACAACCTCCTCAGGAATGCTGTTCCATGCATCCACTACCCTCTCTGTGAAAATATACTTCCTCACATTGCCTCTTAGCCATCCCCCCCCTTCAAATGGTGCCCCCTTGTTCTTGCACATCTCTTTTTCTGAAAGATACTACCCTCTTGGACTTTGTGGATTCCCTTGAGGTACTTGAAAGTTTCTATCATGTCCCCCTCTCCCTCCTTTTCTTGAGGGTGTACATATTAAGCTCTTTTAGTCTCTCTTCGTATGGCTTCTGGTGCAGACCCTCCACCATTTTATTTGCCCTTCTCTGGACTGCCTCCATCCTGTCTATGTCCTTTCAGAGATGGGGTCTCCAGAACTACACACAGTGCTCCAGATGGGGTCTCACCAACTGTCTGTACAGAGGGATAACAACTTCCTGTTTTCTACTGGTGATGCCTTTTCCTATACATCCCAGTATCCCCCAGCCCTCCTTACTGCCTTCTTACATTGCTTACTTATCTTTAGGTCATCTGATATGACTACCCCAGGTTCCTTTCCATTTTGTTGTTGTTAATACCCCCCATTTTGTGTACTCTTCCCTGGGTTTTTGTTTCCCAGGTGCATTACTTTGCACTTCTTTGCATTGAATCCTAGCTGCCATACTTTTGACCATTCCTCCAGCCTTGCCAAGTCCATTCTCATCCTTTCCACTCCCCCTTGTGTAGCAACCCTGTTGCAGATCTTTGTGTCATCTGCAAAGAGGCATACCTTTCCTCCCAGTCCCTCCTCAATGTCACTTACAAAGACATTAAAAAGGACTGGACCTAGTACTGAACCCTGCAGTACCCCACTAGTAACCCCCCTTTTTTCAGAGTGGACTCAGTTTACTATTACCCTTTGTGTACTGTTGTTCAGCCACTTTTACCAATGACCCTGGGACCCACTTCCAGGCTGGCTAATTTGGTTAACTATACTTCCTTTTTCATCCTCTGTTTATGCTCCTGGTTTCTGGCCAGCCCCCATCTGCTCCAGCAACCCCAGCCCCTTCCCCCATTTTATCTGGGACTTACCTCTTCTATTTGACCCCCATTATGGGGCACAATCCAGATTCTTGGGAGGAGGGACCAGTTAGAGGTGCAGAGTCTGCAGGGAGCCCGCAGCTTCATCCTGCTAGTCAGGGATTTACTTCGTCCATTGTTCTCCCAAAGGCTGCCAGCACATTCATGCAGGTGTCCACCAGTAAGCCTTCTCCCGTATTCGATGCTCCAGCTGTGCTGTGACCTGGCCTCCACTAGGAGGCAGACAAGCAACGGAGCAATGTATCCTCCTTCCCTGAGAGAGGAGGGCACGCCATCAGATGCTTATCCTTTCTCTCCAGCCACCCCCATGTGACCCTAGCTCGATCCCAAACTCAGGTTACCGGCATAACATGTGGCAGTGCTACTGATGTGTAGAGATGTTGCAAAGTTTTACTTTGCTAGCAAAGTTCTGGCGGAGTTGCGAAATTCACCTTCATGAATAATTTCACAAATGTCACACTTTACCACTTCGCAGGGAGTTTTCCTGGGGGAAATAGCACCTTTTCAGGTGATGTCATGACGAAGTTGCAACTTCACCAATTAATGTACAGGACTCTGCCTGAAAGAGTGTCACTTTGCTGACCAACAACTTCATGAAGTCAGTACTGCGCACTTTGTGAATTTGGCAGCCTTTGTGAATTAATTTCACAAATTGAAGTTTGATGACTTCACATGTCTCTGCTACGATGCTAGTGGGCCAACTAGAATTAATACTTTGTTACTGGTCATCCGTTACAAAATACATACTCTTGCACAGTTCATCAGCATACACTTCCTGGACATCCTTTACAACCTCCAGTGTTCCCAGCCTGCTCCATACTCTGCCAACTCTATAGAGGATCGCCGCACTAAGGTCTCAACCCTAAGGCTTACAGAACTATGGTGCACACTAAACAATAGGGCCCAGCTCCTGTTCTCAACAAATCCATAAAAACGGTGTCCTGTGAATTCTGTGTCCTTAGACTCTTAGCCTCGATGCAGCTCTGGGAATCCATGACAAGAAAGGCACCTTGTCATCTTATGTTAATCCACTGATGAAGTACACTCAAGTGGCAACTGTTTTATTTTATTTTATTCCCCTTCCCTTTATTTTATTTTTGTTGTTTTATAGAAATGTGTGAGTCGGGTGTGTGAATGAACAGGGATTGATATTGTGTCTCTGTGTGCATTGGGGGCTGACTGTGGGTTGTTGGGTGATTTATGGTGGGATTTAGGTTTAGGGGTTTTATCTCAGTGTTGGGTCAAGAGGTGCAGAGGCACTAGTTTGGTTAGGTACATCTACACTGGTGACCACTTGTGGCTGCTCCATCTGTTCATTGGAACCCCAATCGTTCTCACTGCTAAGGTCCTCTGCCACTGCAGGAAACCGATGATGCAACAAAGGGGGGCAAACACTGCGGGCGGGGTCCTGTGTATTATAGTCAGGGGGCAGGACTGGTGTGGTAGGGACAAGGAGATGCCCAGGGAGGAGCTGGAATCAGGATCAGGGACTACCACATCTGGTTCCCCTCCCCAGGAACCTGCCTAATTTCAACGAGCAGGCAGTAGCCTATCCAGCCAGCACTACTCCTTCTCTTCAGGACATTCTATGTAACACAAGATCACATAGGAATAAGATGATAGTGATAGAGGGTTTCATTGCTGATTCCTCAGCTGACTTTGTCTGCATCATGAAGACCTCATTGGGCAATGACTCCAAACCTGTTCTTCAGGCATCTGTCCTACCTGGTTTCCCATTGGTGTATTTCCCCAGGAGGGATCACAGAGGGGGTGAGGTAGCCATCTGTTTTAGATCCACTCTGAGACTCACTTCACTCCCCATGAGAACCTTCAGGTCCTTGGAATGTGTGGTGGCTAGATGTGGTCCAGTTGTTAAGGGGGATTCAAGCCTTTGCATCTTCCTCCAAAGTCTGCAGAAGGAGGTTGAATGTCCTTCAGGCCCACAACCAGCATAGCCACCACACAGGGGAAAGAACCATGATTGCTCTCACCTGGGTCTAATAATAGCCACTTCTTCCACCCAACTTCGCTCAGAGCACCCACAGATGCTCTATCACTAAGTTCCCAGGTCCGACATCAGCCACTAGGGTAACTGACCCATAAAGAAAAAGAAAAGGAATATCCCAGACTAGTGTAGATAAGTAACACACTGCAATCATCCCTCCAGAAGATGTAGCAAATCTGCCATCCACCCAGTGTGTGTGTGAACCAGGAGCACGCTCCCACTTTCCACCAGGAGGCATAGTGGCCTACAGTCATTCACATGGGGATGGACCAGGAACCTCCTCTTCTGGAGAAATAGTGGCCACTGCCATCCACCCCAAATTCATTGTCCATGGCTGTTCTCCCAGGCTCAAATTCTGCTCCACCAGATCCATATACTCTGGTCCAATACCAGTTCTAAGACTACACCACCCACCAAAGGGAATACCTGACACACTTAAGCCAGGGCTACACGCTCCCACTCTTAAATGGAGTCTCATCAGAGGCATTATTAGGCACCAATTTGTATTTTTATAACAAACAACAACATTAAAAGGATAAACAGTTCATGTCAGTTAAGAGGGCTGCACTGCAACTAGTATAGTCCCAAAGATCTAGCTCCTGGCCAGCAATCATGCTTTGCTTTAAGGTCATATGGTACTTCCCCATCACACTAGACATGCCTCATTTGGGGTCCCTGTGGAGAAACAAAAAACAGAAACACTGACATGCTAACACATTAGTCCTTTCGCCCAATGGATCAGTCATCTTTCTTTTCCAGGCCAAAGCTATGTGTTCCAGTCTAGATGAGCCTTGCACTAGATCTTGCCATTGGGCCCTGTCACTATTATGGACTTGGTGACAATGTGCCTGTTGACCCAGGTAAGTACCACAGCCCCCATCTGGATGCTCCTCTCAACGTGCCATATCTCCACCACCTGCTTGGCAGCAATCTTGCAAACTGACTCAAATGGTAACCCAGATTTCCTCTTCTCAACTTGGCTACTGCCTGGTCTAGCAGCTACTCATCCCAATGGTCTTCAACCTGTTCCCAGGCTCAGTCAGGAAGCCAGGGAAATCACAGTCCCAGATTTCTTTGATTTTATGGGTAAGTTTATGGTCCACACAGGATAATCACAGACCGCCCACCATGTTACAGTGTTAGGTGTGGGTGATACCTCAGAGGGAGTAGCTAACCCGCGATGCTGATACATGCCCAGGAAAACATGAAGCACTCCTTCAGATTCAAAAACTCTAAGCTGCACTGGAGACCCAGCTAGAGGCTGGCAGCGAGAGGTGTGCCTGATGCATCTGTGATTGTGCTGCAGCATTATTGCACAGCATGCCTCCGCTGCTGTATAAAAATCCTGCCAGACATACCTAATGATACTCTTGTTGTGCCGCCACCACTGTGTGCCATACCTGGCCTCCCCACCCGGAACCGCAGACTGAATGTTCCAAAAGGGTAAAGGGGGAGCCCTGGAGGCCCCACCCTTGGGGATACAGCCAGGGAAGTACACCGAGTAGGGACTGGACGCATGCGCAGGGAGCACTGATAGGAAGCCATCCTGGGTAAAGCAGAGTAAGGCACAAAAAAAAGAATTTAAGCTATCCCTGCTATGAACTATGGAATTTTGCAGAATCTGATTTCAGTGAATTATTCAGAGAATGATACATGGGTGGTATGTATAACCAGAATTTTATACACACCCAAGATGTGGGATGCTACATAAACCAAAGATCAAGGGGCTTATAAAAGCATGCCACATGGAGGTGTATGTAAAATTCAGGTTTACACACATCCACCAATGTCTTGTTTTTTAATAATTACTTGTTTAGTGTTTTTTATTTTTGATACTATAAGCATTACAATGCATAACATTAAGAAAACAGTCATTTCTTCTCACATAGGTACAGAATTAAAAAAATACACATGTAGGATTAGTAAATACATTAAGCCAACAAAACAGTCATTTCATCTCACACAGGTACAACATTTAACAATCATGCAAGTATAGAATTAAAACTGTGGTAGGTACAGCGGTGTGGTTCACCAAAAATGTGGGGTTGCCAATTCGCTCCACAGTGAGTGGCCAAGGTTGTGAATAATGCAGGATTGACTGATACAGAGCGATTACAACTGCCCAGTTGTAATGTATAATCACACTCGCTAGCACAACCCTCTGGCAAGTTGTACCTACCCCCAGCCCCACCCAGTGGTCCCACACATGGAATTGCCCAAAACACTTTACTTTGTATTCAATGATATTGTAAATTTAATGCTTTGTCAATGTCTTACGGGACTGACTGTTGGACTGTAGATAGTGTTTATATTGTAAATATTCATTTCTCTGTATACTGTTCATTTCTCTGTACACTGTTCTGGTTATTGCTTGTACAAGGGACATCCTTGCAAATGATCTTGCTCAATGGATCTTATCCCCCCACAATAAACTTGAACTAATGGAAAGTGCTAATAATATGCTCACAGTGGCCACACTTACCAACAGGCCTGGAACACTTGCATGCACCCTGTGTGCCTGTAAGAAATCTTTACCAGCAATATCAACACAGTACCTTATAGTTATTTAAATTAACCCAGTACTCAGTAATAATATGCGCATAGACCAAGTTAACATCCAAACAACAAACTGATTTATTTAGGGGTTTGAACAAGGGGTAGGGGATGCAAATTAAAATCAGATAAGTTAGTACTTTGGCTTTCAGCAATATTTTGTCATTGTATAGCATTTGAACACAACACATTCACCCCCCCAGACTGTCCAGTTAACCTCACTGGGTACCCAGGATAAACTATATTGCAGGCCTAAAGCATTGCTGCAGGTTGACCGGTGTTGCAGCTGGTTGGGGCCTTTAAATAAAATACTGATTACTAATTATGTTAATTTTGGCTTTTCAACATACTCCGACACTTTAAACCAAAGGAAATTGTAATTCCCAGGCCCGATGGCCTGCAAAACAGTTAAAACTACAATGAGAACTTGAAAGGCAAATCAGCTGGTAAAACATTTCTAACTGGTGTTACAGGGCACAACCTTGTTGTACTCACTGAACCTTGGACCTCAGAAACTGGGTTGATTTCCAGGATGACTCCCCTCAAGGCAGGATGTGGCTGCAGACTGCAGGACTTCATCCTTTTCAGCAGGACCAGGACACACAGGACCAGGGCTGACCGACTTGCACCCACATCAACACCTAACCCCAAGGGTAGCCGCAACTCACGATGATCATCTCCGCAGGAGCTGTGTCCCTTCTCTGTTCATCTAGCAGCTTGACTCACAGTCAGCAACAGTCTCTTAAGCGAAGTATTTGGCATCACAGCTGGACTCTTGGTGCAGTTCAGGCATAGGCTGCACAGCTTACCCACTTGCCATGTAGTCTCTGGAATATAAGCTGGCAGACAGGCGTTCAGGTCTTCCTTTCAGTAAACAGTCTGGAGACCATTCTGGTGACCCCAGGCTTGCGATTTAGGCCACAGTCTCTGAGGCAAAAACAGATTCTCACCGAAATGCACATTGGGTATCTTTTAAGCTCTGACCCCGCTTCAATCTGGAATTTTAGCTCTGGGGAAAATGTTCTTCTTTCTCTCCCTTCTGGAAAATTTTAGTTTGTTCTGCAGACTTGGCAGTCCTACACTTAAAGTAAGCATTCGGGCTGAAAAGAGGTGTAGCAGGCCTCTCCTCACACTTCCTGAGCTGTGAGCAGAGCCCTCTTACCCCCTGGAAGCTCCAGTCAGACTGATTTAGACTGTTCCCCAGTTCAAACAGTCCCTCTTAAATAAGGAGTAAAGTTCCTGAAATCTGACTGGCTGCCCAAGCTGTCTAAACAGTCTATGTCTTTTAATAGGCTAGAATTTGGATGCCAAGAATTGTACCTCCTTTATCCCCCCAAGAGTCTCTGGCACTGTTTCAAGGGTGTCTTTGTTAAATCCTGGCTATTGATTGGTTGATAGGGGCAAACATGGCCACTGCTAATACAGTTTCCAAGCAGTCTATACAGTTCCCCAAGAATACAGTTCTGGTGCATCCAGAGATATTATTTTCGTTAAAATAACCTACAGTTCAATAGCCCCAACTGTGTCCTGTTATCGACTACACTATTTCACAATTTAATTTTGTACTTTGCCTATCGCTGCAGCCAAAATACAGTCCCCTAGGCAGCAGGCAACTTCCTCATAAATATTCATATAGGTTTATTAATATTCATGAGTCCTCAATCACTGCCCATTTCAAACTTAAATCTTACACTTCCCTGAGGCCTCTCACCAGCCTTATTGAGGTCACCGGTCCTCTATTAGGCAAACAGGGGCACCGGGTTGGGACCACTGAAATCTCCTTTGTTTGGCCACAAAACCGGTGAACGGCAAATCAAAGTGCCTTTGCGCATGTGCGATCGCCCACTGCCACCAGAACACAGAAGAAAACAGCAGCGGATTGTGGTTGCATTTTCTAAGCCCCAAATAGGCTAAAACAAAGTACCGGGGCTATTCGGGGGATCAGAGGCACCAGAGGAATCAGCCGGGAGACGGTGCACACTGGGGAGAAAATGGGGGGACACAGGAGCACCAAGAGGCAGATGGGAGAAACAAGAGGCATTTAAGTTAAGCCCTCAAATGGGGGGGTGGGGAGTTACATGTGCCTTTAGATGAAAGGTTCATGAGGTTAAAGAAATCTTTACACTGGTGATTTGGGTTTGTATAATCCATGTGATACTGTCGTGAAGCACTAGCAGCTGCTGCCCTGTCGGAGTTGCTGTCCTGTGGCTATACCTCTCAACCTTTCTTCCCTGAAATGTGTGACAAATGACCAAAATGTGTGACATATCATCAAACTTGGCACTGCAAGTTCAGAACACTACTGCTGTCAGTGCACTAATCTTAATTATGTTTGCTGATAACAGAGCATAGTAGATAATTATGAATTTCTGCTTTAAAGTCTTAGTGGGAAATGTGGAATATCCCCATCTTCATGTGGGGCAGAGGATTTCTGAGGGGTAAAATGAGTGGTGTACCTTGTAATGTGTGACAGTTGAGAAGTATGCCTGTGGCTAATATGTTGAACTGAGGTTTCTTCTGCCCATTTCTATTATTTGTCCAAGGGGGAAATTAAATCTCCTTTGGCAATTTTTGAAAGGGTGTTGGGAATTATGTCAGTGTGCAGTGTCCTGTCAGCATTCCCTCTTGCAATACAACCAGTTCTACTGTAATAGTCTAGAACTGTGTGGGGAACTAATCAGTACCCATAGCTGCTGCAATTTAGAAGGAGGGAGGTCAGCGTGAGTCAGGAGAGCACTCCACATTCAAATCCTTCCATGGAAATTCCAATTATTCCCAAGTATTTTAGCATGCATTCATACTAAACTCAAATTATAAGTCACTCATGTCACTTGCTGTAATGTGTCCACATACATCACAGCAGTAGTATCTCAGTAAGCCTAGACAGGGGTAGGTTACCTTCAGTTTTTCTATCTAGGGGGTCATGAGGCATGAGGCACAGTCGAGTGCCTCTTGCCTTTGAAGGTAACCCAACCCCTGTAGTCCCATAGTTCTATTGTTAAATTAAAACATGTTTTTAAATGATTTTATTTCAATTTAAAATATTACTGTTTTGTTGTACAAGAGGGCCATTAGAATGCACATCAGCTGACCAGAATATTTAAATTCTGGACATTATTTTACAATAATTATTTTGTCAATCATGTAGGTATACTTTTTTAATATGGAATGTGCTGTATAAAACCAAGTTGCATTATATTCTGTTCCAGCTTCTTAGCAGTCATCTCTGCTCACCAGGCCACCTTAAAAAATTTACTTTTGCTATGGTATGAGTGACACAGTAACTACATTGTCTCAGTTTACAGTATTTACACAGTAATGGCAAATGCTGTTTACAGTGCTTGCTCTGATCATGTGATGACAATGAGATGTTTTTGGTGCAGTATTATCCACTGCTAAGCAACATAGCATTACAACTATGAGCAATGTAATCCTAGTCATAGGAACCCATTTTCTCTTTTTTTTTTCTATTTAGTCTTTTTGTGCCACACCTCTCTCTGCCAGGCCATCCGCCCGGTCATGGACCCCTCGGCTTTGGCATCCCCACATAAGCCACTCTCCCGGGAACCCCCTGGATGATCCCCCAGGGCAGAGATGTGGCACCCGACCCTTAAGGCGCCACAAACAACGGAATAGGGTGGGAGTCAGCCTGGGGAGCCGATCGCAGCCGAGGGGCGGGCATCACTTAGGCAGAGAGGAGGTAGGCTTGGTTTTTCTCCCCCGGGGGGCGAGAACGTGCAATGATGCCAGTGTCCATCCCGCCCCTTTGTAACCTTGCTGGCGCCATATACTGCGGCACTCCTGGCCTCCACCAGGGGTTCCCCTTGCACTGGCGACATCCTGCACCCTCTCCCCCCAGAGGAGAGCAGTCGTGAGATGATCAGTCCTTCTCCCCCGGCCGGCCCTCTGATGACCCATGTCCATTCCTGAATCCAAGTCGCCGGCGTCCCACGCGGAAATCCAATCGCTGCACTGGCGGGCTGGCGAAGGAACCCATTTTCTTTTAGCTGATGCACAATAGCAAACTAACCCCTTTCTTTATAAGCTCTGAGCTGACACTCTTGTGCAAGCACCAAGCAGCACTGCTTGTAGGAGGATAGTAATTAAGAGCTGCTGCAGGCAGTGACACGTAAATGGGAGAACAGGACTTGCAAGCTACATAGTGCATGAATGTGTACACATGTGTCATATGTGGCTTTAGTATGTCGCTACATAACCCATGGGAGAAGATGTACATTTCTATATGTAACTGATGCAAATCTAGTTGTAACAATAGTAATGATGCACAGTTTTCAGAACCAGAAAGAAAAAACAAGGAAATGATTAGACTAGAAAGAGAGTTTGGAAAATGCTCAGATGCGATGTTTTGGTTTTAAATCAGTCTCCTATGAGACTATGAAGGGGTGCACAGCTGACATGATGGAACTGGTCATTATAAATCACAATCAAATCTGTAATCAGCCTGGGTTGTTTATTTCTAAACATTCCGGGCCCTTTTATATAAGTTTATATGTGCAGGCATCTTTATGACTATAATAAGAGTGCCTTATCTAGTTCGTTGGGTGAGAGGACTTTGAAACGTCAGCAACATGCAAAGGACTTGAAAAGACACTCTTATAACTATAAGAAACACAGTAACTGTACACATGAAGATACTCAAAATCATGTTAGAAACTTCTGGCTTTAAAAAGAAATTAAATGTAATGTACCCCCAAGATCTTACTAGCATACCCGTGGATTTGAGACCATTGGGTCAGCATTCTGTCTCAGAAACATAGAAACAGAATTTGACAGCAGATAAGGACAGCTTGGCTGACCCAGTCTCCCCATTTTTCCCCTGCCTATACTGTCACAGCAGACCCTACTTGATCTTTGGCTCCTCCCACCATCCTTGCTTCCACTAAAATTCCCTAGTGCCTAACCCAAAGATGCTAGAAGCTCACCACTGTTTTCGCCCCCCTCCCCCCACACCTGTTAGAAAACTGTTCCAGGCATCCGCCACTCTTTCAGTGAAGAAGTACTTCCTCACACCTCTCCTGAACTTACTCTCTTACAGTGTCATTGCATGTCCCCTTGTTCTTGTGCATCTTTCCTCTGAAAATATTTCCTCCTCCACCTTATGTACCCCAGTGAGGTATTTATAGGTCTTTATCATATCCTCCTCACTCTTCTCTCTTCCACAGTGTACATATTGAGGTCCTTCAGCCTCTCCTCATAAGGCTTCTGATGCAGACCATGCACCATTTTAGTTGCCCTTCTCTGGACTCCCTCCACTCTGTCTATGTCCTTATTAAGATGCGGTCTTCAGAACTGGACACAGTACACCAGATGGGGTCTCACCAGTTATCTATACAGTGACAATGCCACCTCCCTCCTTCTGCAGGTGATATGCTCCCTATGCACCTCAACATCTACCTGGCCCAACCACTGCCATGTCACACTGCCTCCCCACCTTAAGATCATCAGATATGACTACTCCCAGGTCACTTTCCTGTTTGGTGACCATCAATACTTCCTCTCCCGTAGTGTACTTTGTCTCTGGTTTTCTGTACCCTAAGTGTATTATTTTGCACTTTGTAGCATTGAACCCCAGCTGCCATGCATTGACTACTCCTCACATTTTCTTAGGTCTCTGCACATTCATTCTACCCCCTCTGCAGTGTCCACCCTATTGCAGATGTTGTTGTCATTCACAAAGAGGCAGACCTTCCCTTCCAGATCATCTGCAATGTCACTTATAGAAACAATAAAGAGGATCAGTGCCAGTACTGAGCCCTGTGGCACCTCGCTGGTCACCCTCCCTTTCCCAGCGTGAACTCAGTTTACCACCACCCTCGGTCACCTATCCCATAACTAGTTTGTTACCCAGTTTACCACCTTTGGACCCACCCCTAAGCTGCCAGGTTTCCTTACGAGCCCTCTATGTGGAAGAGTGTTGAAAGGCTTAACAAAATCTAAGTAGGCCATGTTCATTGCCCGACCGTGCTCTAGTTCCACTTGTAACATGGTATCAAACAGAAACAGCAAATAATTTTATTGGACCAAATACAACACATGACCAAAGTTGGAGGGTGATTAATTCCCCAGTAAGGCCCGCCCAACTATTAATCACTGGTCAAGCTCCAGCACCACTAGCTGTCACAAGCAACCAGAACAGACATCGCGGCAATCACGGAACATCTCAATGAGCCGACACAAAGCCGAACAGAACAATAAGAATAAAACAACAACAACGCAAGTATTGCCGTGTTACAAATGCATTAATGCCTTGACTTCGTTTTCTACTGGGGAATTAATGCATGGTTGGTGCTTAGGCACTCAGCCAAAGCATCATGCCACAACCCCCTAAACCATGCATTAATTCCTCAGTAGAAGCCTCCTTCGTCTGGCATTAATGCTTACTTGTCTGACATGACCTCCATTTGTGAATCCATGTTGCCTCAGGTCTTGTAACCCATGGATTCAAGATACTCCACAATCCTTTCATTTACAGGTGACTCCATTAACTTCTCCATCACCTACTATCAGGCTGTTGTCCTATAGTTGTCAGCCTCCTCCCTGCTATCACTCTTGTGGAGCAGGACTACATCTGCCCTCCTCCAGTCCTCTGGAACCACTCCTGTTTCCAGTGAGTTGTTATAAGCATAGAATTTGATAGCAGATAAGGACTGCCCGGCCCACCTAGTCTGCCCATATCCCTACCTACTGTATATAGATGTCACTCAGTGTAGTGCTGTGTGACACAGATGCCTGCAGATGAGAACTTAAATCATCACTGCCAGCCTGCTTTACAGTGAAGCATATCAGAGGCTGATGCCCAGCCTATAGGTGAAACAGCTTTGGGCAGACAAGAGCCAGAGCATAGCTAATAAGCAGGTGCCTGCCATTCCCCAATCTGGTGTGAAGGAGACACTAGTGAGATCTCATGTTCAGATCCACCAACTGGGCACTGTGAAATTGACAGCTGTGACTGCAAATCAGTAATCAACTTGGCGGAGTGTATAAAAGAGCTTGACGGACTGTGTACGGGGAGACGCTGAGCAACTTCAAAGGGGTCAAGTCATGCAATCATGTGTTACAGGAATTAACCCTACTTACCAGTTGAGCAAGTGAGACAAGAAAGGAAGTCACTGAACTACGTTGGCTAGAAGTCTGAGTCCAGCTGGATCCGAGTACCATGCATTTTAAAGGAGAGACAGACCATCAGTCTGAAAAGACTCAATAAAATCCCAAATACGCTTTACTGTGTGGTGTGGGCCAGTGCATTTGTCATTTTTGTGTTTGTTGAAACCAGCGGGAAAGTGACTGTATACCGTCAAGGGCTAGCCACTCTCATTTCAGGCCTATTAGGGCTGGATTAAGGCATAGGCAATTTAAGCACTAGGCTCGCCCCCCCCCCACCCCCACCAGCTGGCCCCCAACAATCCCCAAAATATATTTACTACATACTCATTTCTTTCTGCCTGAGATGCATTGTGTGTAATGGACTTGGTTGCTGAATAACCTGAGCAAGGCAGGAGCTGAACTGTGATGTGAATCTCACCTCCCAGATTAGGTGTTAAAGGGAAACAATGGAAAAGGCACAGCTTTACCCAGGCATTAAAAAAATTCCTGATTAGTGCTTTCAGACAGTAATTTTTTTTTTAAATTACTCTAATTGACTGTTTAGTGATTTAAACAGCGGCCTTCAACTTTCACTTTCTATTGCTGGCAGCCACCATTTCATGAGTAGCAGAGAGCTTCCTGAGCTTACTTTATGCTAATATGTCCTGCCAACCAATAGCTGAGGTCAAACAGGCATATTAGCATACAGTGAGCTCAGGAAGCTCACTGCTGCTCATGAAGTGGCTGGTGCCAGCAACAGGAAGTGGAAGTTGTGGGTAACTTTATTTATTTATTTACTTATTTCAGGGAATCAGAAATACCTTTGAGTCAAAGACTCCTTTACAAAGGTTCCACATCACGTATAATAGATACAGAGATACAATACAGTTAGAGCAGAATAAACAATATAGTAAACATTACAGACTCCTTCACAAGGTTCCACTTCACACATAATAGAACAGAATACACAATGCAGGTAGTGCATACAACAATACAGTAAATGTTACAGAATAAAGAAGTTAATTTTTAACAGGACTAGTAGGCTAACCTTCCGAGCTAGTGCAGTATGAGACTGTTAGAAGATAGTGGTAACTTAACACCCTGAGAAGACGGCGTTAAGAAATGTAGGAAGAGGCCAGCCAGAGGCCATTGTCAAAGTAGTATATAGCCAGGGCACTGTTCACTTACAGTCACAGATACTTATGGACCGAAGATGAGCACTCAGGTGCGATTTGAATTGACTAATTCTTTGATCAAGACGCAAGGCGTAGGGTAGGGAATTCATCCACAAGGGTGCCCTGTAGCAAAAGGATCTTTGGAATAGTGTTGTACGACAGGAAGGGATGGAGAGACGTTGGGTATCTGAGCTACGGGTGTGCTGAGCTTTTGGGTCCATGGTGATTAAAGGGGTAAGTGCTGCAGGGGAGAGGCCAAGGGAGATTTTTTTTGCTAGGACACAAGTGTGGAATTTGATTCTATTGTACAGATTAAGCCAGTTGGTGTTCTGATATAGCACACAGGTACGGGTAAGCCTGTCACACCCTAATAAAAGACGGCAGGCCCTGTTTAGGACAAGTCTAAGACTATCAAGGGCTGAGGAGCATGCCCCACCAAAGGTCAGAAGGCCATAGTCAAGCAGGGAGAGTACCAAGGAGGAGATAGCAAGCTTAAGGGCCTCGTGGGTTAGGCAATGTTTAAAGCGGTGCAAAAGCCCTAATCTAACATTTAGGGCCTTAGATAAATGATGAATGTGCTCGTGATAGGTAAGGCCAGTATCCAAAGTGATGCCCAGGTATTTGAAGGAACGCACAAATTCCAAGGGGGTCTGAGACACAGATAATATTTGTGGAAAACGCCCTACCCTGGAATTTAGCTGGTGCATGAAAAGCATACATTTGTTTTTTTTGTAATTAATAATAAGGCATTGGGAGGTGAACCAGCTTTCGACAGCAGTGAAGGAGGACTGGAGGGAATGGTGGAGTTGAGAGGGATCTGGGCTGGAGGAGAAAATGACAGCATCATCCGCATATAGTAATAGATTGGAGGTGCAGGTTGCAGGGAGGGAGTTAAGGAAGAGGCTGAATAGGAGGGGACCCAAGATAAACCCTTCAGGGACCCCTCAGAGGACAGGAGATTTGGAGGATAGAGTATTGCCAATTTTAACTTGAAGAGTTCGGTTGGAAAGATAGTCGGCAAACCAACCCCCTGCATCCTTTGAGAGACCTAGGTTAAGTAAGGAGGTTTGGAGTAGTGTATGGTGGATGGTATCGAAGGCCTTAGTGAGGTCGATGAAGATAGCACCAGTGATGTGGCCTTTGTCCAATGCTGTGTGGATGTGTGATGTTAGTTGAAGCAAGGCAGTAGCAGTGCTGTGACCTTTGCGGAAACCATGTTGTTGTTTGCAGAGAAGGTCATATTTGTTGAGGTGGTCAGTGAGTTGATCCGAAACTATTCACTCTAAGGCCTTGGAGAGGGGGAGGAGTATGGAGATTGGGCGGTAGTTGTTTGAGGCAGTGCAGTCACTACCTTTAAATATGGGTGTGATGGAGGCAGATTTCCAGATGGCAGGGAATTTACCTAGTGAGAGGGAGAGGTTTAGAATGTGGGTGAGTGGAGCTAGGACTTCCTTAAGGGAGAGCCTAAGAATTCTGAGATCAAGGGAGTCAGCATTGGAGGAGGTGCGACTAAGGGCAGCAGTAAGGTATGGTTCGGCTGACTTGGGCGAGATGCAGCGAAGGTAGAAGGGGGGCGCCTGGGTGCGGGGAGGGTGTGCTAGGGGCTGGTGGATCATGGAATTTTGGGGGGAGGACATGGCTGAAGTAAGAGAAAGTATCACTGAAAACAGTAGCGATGGTAGAGGGGTCGGAGGTCAGGGACCCATTTGACATGACCTGGGAGGGGACCAGATTGGGGACCTTACCACATATTTCCTTGATGTTGTTCCAGAACTTATGGCCGCAGCCCCAGGACGAAGTTAAGGCGGTTTTATAGTATTCAGCTTTTGCCCTGCGAATAGCCCAGGTGCACTTGTTTCGAGCCATTCTGTAATTCTGTCTATCATAGGGGAGGCCAGACTCTATGGAGAGATGCCATAATGAGTCTCTAGTTCTCATTAGAGACTTGAGTCTTTCAGTGAGCCAAGGTACGTGATTGCCTTTGACCATTCTTTTAGTGAAGGGTACATACAGGTTACATATATTATTAAAGGACCGAGTAAATAGATCCAAGGCACTGTCTATGTTTACGGAGGTCTAGATGAAAGACCAGTCCACGGCCCTGAGGTGCGCTTTTAATTGTGTCAGTTTACCAGAACCCAGTTTACGTTGCACAATTATTTTGGGAGGGGATCTTGGGATTTTGCAGGACCATGAGCAGAGCACCGGGGAGTGATCGCTGAGGGCATCTGGAAGAATGAACACATTGGTGATCTTGCCTGGGCAACTAGAGAAGAGGAGGTCCAGTAAGGAAGAGGATCCAGTACGCGGATCCAGACGTGTGGGGGAGGTGACCAGTTGAATAAGGTCTTGGACTGTGATGAGATCAATGTATGGGATGGCATCTTTACTTAGCCAGTTGATGTTAAAATCGCCAAGTACTAGTAGTTCCGACTGAGATGGTAGTGTATCCAGATATGACAGTAATGCTTGGAAAGTTGAATTTTGGTCCTTTGGGGGGATGTATACTGTTGTTAAGTATATAGGGTTATGGGCTCTTCCCAGAGTCAGCTTGACAGTGAGTGCCTGTGAACCAGCCCCCAACTGAGGGGTTTGGAGTAGGTGACCTTGTAAGGTGCCCTAGTGTAGAGGGCACAACCACCCCCCTCTTCCCATATCTATCTGCACGGTAAAGGGTAAACCCAGGCAGTGATATGGAGGAGTCCGGTGTCTGAGGGGTGAGCCAGGTTTCGGACAATGCTATGACATCTGGTTGGTGCATCTGCACCCAGCCCTGGAAGGAATCCCATTTTTTTAGAATGCTACAAATATTGAGAGATGCAATGCACAGCTGACCCTGGATGCATTGGGGAGGCAGCTTGACCTTTTGTGGTCCAGGATTAGGATGTATGTTGCCAGACAATAGGAGGAGGAGAAGCAGGAATCTATAGGAGGGGTACCTGAAACACTTCCTCCTATTAAAGGGGGATGTCAGGGTATGGGGTTTGGAGGAGGGGACGGTAGGAATGGGTAGAGCATGGGCGTTCAGGTAGGCGTGAAGGAGGTGATGAAGGTCAAGGGTGGTTGATGGTATTACATGTTCGGGTGGCTGAGTCAGGACAGTCCCTAGGGGAGTGGCCAGGGCAGACTGACTAGACTGGTACTCGGGGCGAGTGTGGGGCGAGTAGTCTATCCACCAAACCCCAGTAATGGGGTCATGGGAGAGGCTCTTGGTTACCCAGAAAGTCAATAGCTGCCATGCGTTCATACTGTAGGCAGATGTAGAGGAGGTGGATAAGGGAGGATCTGGATGTGATGGGAGGGTGGCTGGGCAGGGGGGAGCAGTTGGCAAAATAGCAGGATAATAGAAATAATCATGGCACTAGGAGAATGCAAGCTCTATTGTGGCAGTGAAACAGGAGAAAAATCAGAAGAGCAGCCTCTGGTGGTTGAAAAATATAAGCTGCAAATGGAGAACTTGGCTGTTCGGTTAAAGCAGCCTATAAAAGGGACTGATCACCAAGGGTGGTGGTGGGGGTGGTGGGGAGCCGACGCCCTGTGTCGCGGGGCCAGAATCCAGAGAGCTGAAGTCCTCGTTTGGAGCAGCAAGCACAGAGGATCACTGCAGTTTCCCATACCTGTGTAACGCTGGATTCAGGGGCGTGGGGGTGGGGGAGGGTGCCGTAGTCTCCGGCCCTCACGACCTCCCTAGAGCTTCTGTGGAGAAAGAAAGGACAGGTAAGGGGATTTATATAGCGGTTGTTGAGGAGCAATGAGGGAGGGGGTACAATTAGCTGAACAAGTCAAAAACAGAAAGGCGCCAAAATATTCAAGGAGGCAGGACTCGGTTAATCCTACTACTTGTAAAGCTTGATAAAAGTAGAAATTACTGCACCAGTCACATTGGTAGCTATACCAGAATTCAAATAGTAACTGCTGCTACAGCACTTTCAGTGGGTTTGCTAATTTAAGATAAAACAGCAACTGCTGCTTCTGCAACAGTAAAGATAGCATAAAATGGACTTAAGGCACCAGTCACTTAGGTAGCTTTATATGAAATGAAGTACAAACGAGCAGGTCTTAAGGCACCACTCAGTCAGGCAGGACAACTAGTAATACTGGTAAAAGAGCCCTGCAGAGGCTATCTCCACATATACGCTGACAGAAAATGGCGCCAATTTCAAAATCCAGAGAGCTGAAGTCCTCGTCTGGAGCAGCAAGCACAGAGGATCACTGCAGTTTCTCGTACCTGTGTAACGCTGGATTCGGGGTGGGGTGGGGAGGCGCAGTAGTCTCCGCCCTCATGACCTCCCTAGAGCTTCTGTGTAACGCTGGATTCTGGGGTGGGGAGGGCGCAGTAGTCTCCGGCCCTCACGGCCTCCCTAGAGCTTCTGTATAGCGCTGGATTCGGAGGGTGGGGTGTGGTGAGGGCGCCGTAGTCCCTCCGCCCTCACGACCTCCCTAGAGCTTCTGTGTAACGCTGGACTGGGTGGGGTGGGAGGACGCCTGTAGTCTCTGGCCCTCACGACCTCCCTAGAGCTTCTGTGTAACGCTGGATCTGGGGTGGGGTGGGAGGGCACCGAGTTTCCGGCCCTCACGACCTCCCTAGAGCTTCTGTGTAATGCTGGATTCGGGTGGGGTGGGGAGGGCACAAGTTGTTACTGTCTGAAAGTACTAATTGAGAGTTTCTGTAGTGTCTGAGGAAAGCTTTGTCTTTTCCATTGTTTCCCTTTAAGCACAGCTGACGGCTTCAGGGGGCTCCAGCCAGACTGACCTTTAAGTTGAAAATAAGCCCTTTTCTTTTGCTTTGTCTACCAACCCCCTGGTATCCCAAGTGGGGGAGAAGTGACTAGAAATATCCTTGCCCCAGTTGATGTTTCTGATAGGGAGAATGAGTGGTGTAAATCTTAACTGAGGGCCCCCTGCCATAGTTTGTCCACTACTTGCCTCATCTTGTGCGTTTGAGGGGGCCCCTATCATTCATATTAGAAGGATCAGACAGCCAGCAGTGCCTGCTTATTGCAGATTCTGTTCCAACTTCCAGATGCCTCTCATTAGTACATGGATGTTCTGTGACATGCCATGGCCCTGTGTCACGTAGTATACAGACAGGGATTGTGGTTCGCAAATCCCATTATAAAATGCTACGGGAAAATCCTGAAATCTCATTGGCTGTTGTTCATGTAGCAATTATGTTCCGTGCATGGAAAATAAAAAGTGCTGCCAATTGTGCACTGATCACCACTGGAATCATTACGCTAATAGAATGTTAAGAATTCAACTGGCAGCCATTGTTTTTCGTCCTGTAACTATTAGCATCACATTTACTTGCACTGGGCCCTAAAAATAAAACTACCTTAAATACAAAATAAAACAGATTAATTAAATGTTGTTTCCCCTGATAATCACATTCTCCTTACACACATATACAAATTAGAAACATTAAGTATTGTTTATAGTTTTCATTACAACTGTTTCTTTGCTAACAATGAAAAATCATCCTTCTATCTTTACCTGCTCATCAGGGAAATCGCTTCTCCTTGTCCTGACAGTGAGATAATTGAGCCTCTGGCTGTAACAGAGGCCTTTGTTTTGTGTATGTGTGTGTGTGTGTATGTGTATAGTATGTTAAGAGAGTAACATTCTACCAGTGGAACTGAGCAGAATTTTGAATCCACGTATTCCATGGTAAACATTCCATGACAAACATTGCATATCTTGAATGTGGGGAAAAACAGAGAAAAAAAAAAAACAGGAAGAAGAAAGTAGGCAACAATACAACATCATCATCAATGACATCATTTCTAGTGGGCAGAAGGACTATTTTATCATAAATGCACACAAGTACATCTATTGTTTCTACATATAAACATGCATTTCCCAAGTGTAAGAAGTTTTTAAAAAAAGATCCCAATTTATAAGTGCAATAAGGCACTCCGGGATGAGCATGGGACACATTTTACCAGATGGCCAGTGGCTAAAGTCACTCGGCCTTCGGCCTCATGCATTATTACACCCCTGGCCATGCGGTAAAATGTGTTCCATGCATACCCCATCATGCCTTATTGCTTACGTGTTCTGAGTCTACATGTTTTCCAGGTTCTTGACTTGGGACCGTAGCCTCTAGGCTATACTACCCAATGTATTAATTAATTTTTACATTCCTTGACAGGAAGTAGATTATCATTGTTAAATGCAATTCTCCTCTCAGGGAAAATTAGTAGGAGGGTTCATGGTTGTGTTTGGGTTGGGGTGATGAGTGTCATGAAAATTATCATCAAAGTTATGAAAAAAAAGAAAAAAGGGGGCTGAATTTTCTAAATCCTTTAACAATACTATATTGCAATTCGCAGACAGTATGGCTAAGCCTGGTCTTTAACGCCACCTACAAAAACACATTTTAATGACACAAAGTAGCAAAGAGGCTACAGTGCTAGCAATAGACTTACAATGCTGTCAGGGGCAGCAGTGGTCTTTAGATGATGTTTATTTAATTTGCAGTTAATTGTATATGTTATGGAGTTATACACATACAGTACGCCCCCCCCCATTATGTACAATTGCCAGCAAAGTAAACAAATAGTCCCTGAAGGCCACCAGTAACCCTGACCATTATACGTCTATCTATAGCACTACAATTGCTTCCTTGTGTGTTTTTTTTGGGGGGTAGGGGGGCGTATCAGGAAGTAACATTATACTTGCAGTAAGTTAAGTAGCGTAAGAAAAGTGGCAGTTATGTATGCTGACAGTAGTCTTGCACACACAGTGATCCCTTGACTACGCAGAAACAAAGACATTGTCAGCAGATAAGGATCGCTTGGCACATCCAGTCTGCCCGTAGGCCCTATACATTGTATGTGGCCACTGACCCTATGTAATCAATGGCTTTACTCCCTTCCCTCTCAGGCTTCCCTTGTGCCTGTCCCAGGCATGCTTAAACCACTCCACTGTGCTTGTCCCCACTACCTCCTGTGTCAGACTATTCCAAGTGTCGACTACCCTTTCTGTGTAGAAAACCTTCCTCACATTACCTCTTAATCTACCTCCTTCCAATTTCATATTGTGCTCCCTTGTTCTAGTACTTTTTCTGTATTGGAAAAGGTCCCCTGCCTGCACCTTGTTTATGCTCTTGAGGTACTTGAAAGTTTCAGTCATGTCCCCAGCTGTCTCCTCTCCTCCAGTGAGTACATACTCAGTTCCCTTAGTCTCTCCTCATATGTTTTGTGGTGTAAGCTCTCACCATCGTTGTTGCCCTTCTCTGGATAGTCTCCACCTTATCTATGTCCTAGCACAGATGTGGTCTCCAGAACTGCATGTAGTACTCCAGGAGAGGCCTTACCAATGTTGTACACAATATCATCACCACCTCCCATCTCCTGCTAGTGATACCACTGCCTATGCACCCTAGCATGCCATTGGCCCTCCCTGCCACCTTTGTACACTGCTTTGATACCTTAAGGTCCTCAGAGATGATAACCCCTAGGTCCCTTTCCTCTTTGGTGACAGTCAGCCCCCCACCTGTAGCTCTCCTCAGGGTTCCCTGTACCCAGGTGCATTATTTTGCACTTCTTTGCATTGAACCTCAGTTGCCACAACTCCAACCACCATTCAAGCTTCTCCATGTCCTCTTCATTTTCTGCACCCCTTCTGGAGTATCCACCCTGTTGCAGATCTTGGTGTCATTTGCAAACAGGTAGACCTTTCCTTCCAGTCGCTCTGCAATGTCACTAATGAAGATATTGAACAGGACTGGTCCTAGTACTAGCAAGACCAAAAACATTTTTTTTGTCCCTGTGGTACCCCACTGATCACCCCCCTCTCCCCAGATTGTACCCCATTTACCACCACCCTCTGTCTCCTGTCTGTTTATTATTATGATTATTCACCAAATACTTGTACAAAATGATAGCTATTCCATAGTCCTTTATTATTTCGCACCCTTGATTATCCACCCAATTTTTGCTTGTATGAAAATGGGCGGATAGTCAAGGGTGCATTGTAGATTATCAGACTGAAATCAAGCAGTATGTGAGACTTGGGGAAAAGGGAGAGGAGAGAATTGTGTGCATTGTCACTAATATGATTTTAAGAGAAGGGAACAGAAAGGTAGGAATTTTGATTGGTATTCTGTTGCCGTATCTCTATACATACAACCTGTATTCTAACATGAGATACAGTTTGTATGTAAATGGATTCCCAAGGTGCATTACAGTCTGTGACAGGGTCTCTTTGTTGCAAAGGGGCATGGTCATGGCAAGAGGGGGCCCCAGATTTCTCTTGGGCCAAGGGCTCCAGGTTACCTCAATTTGGCCCTGAGGCCTATTTCCTGGACCAGGTCTGGTACGATTGCCCGACATGGATTAGCCCGACTGCCAACTTTCCAACTCTGCTTGCTCGACTTGCGAGATACCGACTGCACTAATTACCCAAGTTATCAAAATCCTGACAGGCAGTATGCGGTATATGCATGACTGACATGATTCAGGGAATGCTGCTGCTCCGGGCTCTAGGACATGCAGCAGGTGAGCTGAGATTGTCCCTTTTGGGAATTAGCATGGATCTCTTACATGCTCACTGGCCCTGAGTCATGTTCTAGGTGCCACTAGGGTGACTCTCCCCCTTGCATGCAAATTTCAAACTCCTGCTCCTTTGCTTGGTAGAGCAGAACTTGGATATTTGAAACTCTGCCATGCTCTTTTTTTCTGGCCACTCCACAGGGTTGGAGAGAGTCACATTTGCCACCACAGTGACTTTTCCCCCCTCTGATCGCAGACTCACTTTAGCCCTGCCCACCACCCTCCCCGGACCTAATCATCATGGCCAGAAGCTGCACCTAAAGTTCAAACTCCCTGCTCCTTTGCTCACTTGAGCCAAACACTGATATTTAAAACTGTGCCCTGCTTTATTTTTTCCTGGTCACTGCACCACATTGACTTTCCTCCCCTCCAAGCCACCCACCTTCCCTAAACTTACACTTCAGCATATCGGCTTGTGCAAAAGCAGCAGGGTGAGCTGCTTGTGGTCGGGTTTTCTGCCTCTGGATTGTGAGTGCACTGCTCAATGTGGCTTATCACAGGAATCAGGGGCAACAGTAACAGGACATAAATACCATGAACTGCACTATGTAAACCGATGATAACGGTACACAGACAGACAAAACAAGCACCAACAGAGAGAACAATAAGTAAAGTTAACTCTTGCAGTGCTCTCCGCCACCAGGCCCGTATTAGGACAGTGAGACGGGGGCAGAAAGAATGACTGGGGGCAACTATCAGCTATATTAAAGCAATCTGGACTGTCTGAAAACTTATGGGGGGCAAATAAATTATGGGGGTAGTTCCACCTCTACACCCTTCAGAAGCATGAGCCTGCCGCAGCTGTCACCCTGGTACTTTGGGCTGCATAGCAAGTGCAGCACTGTTACTGTTGGGATTTCAGTGGTCGGGCAATGCTGCATCAGTAACACAAATGTCAGGCACTGATATATGTCGGGTTTGCGGAGTCAGAGATTTTTATGTCAGGCAAATCCATGTTGGGAATTAGTACAGATCTCACTGGACCACTGTCAATACTGTTCATTGGACAGATCTGTTCATGTCCTCTTAGTGCTAAGTAATTTCACTGCTCTTAAAGCAGTGGTATATCCCCTTTTGGGTGTACGTTGGAACTCAAATATACAACAATTTCAGCTGAATTAAAACTTAACAGCAATCAGTGTATTCAGTCTGTGAAAGAAGCATGTTGTTTCTACCTGTTGCTTCAGTGGAGCATGAGAGTCCCAAGCAGTTTCACTAAGGAAGGCTGGAAGCTGTATGCACACTAAGACTAGGATGGAAAGAAGCACAGGAGTTATGTAGGGACAGGAGTGCACTAGGAATAGCTGACAGCGAGAAAGAAGGAAGCATAGCTGCAGCTAGAAAGGTAGAAAAACAAAATACTGAACTAGAAAGCCACTGAAGGCACAAACCGAACAGAAAGCCTAAAAGTAAAGCAGCAGAAAAACACGGGAAAAAAGGGAGGAGGGTGAAGAGCACTAGTAGAGCTTCTGGCTGCAGAAAATAAACAGTGCTTCTGAATGAGGCTGGAGGGAGCTGGCTTAAATAGCTCAGGAATGGACGGGTGGGTGGGTGTGGCTGGTACTACACCCTTTGTGTTCTTGATGGGCTACCAGTAACTGGTGGCATTTTTTTATTACTAATTTTATTTTGTAATGTGGCGACAGCATTTCACTGTGTGTTTCACATCAGAACAACAGATAAATCGACCTCACACATGGGTCAAGGATTGCCTCTCTGATGGAACAAACAACTCTAAGGTTACGTTGACTTCACATATAAGTTAAGTCCCCTAACTCTAGTGCATATTTTTTTAAACCAAAAACGCAACTAACTATGTATTCAAGTATATAGTCTCATAGTAAAAGGAAACTAGGTTAGATCCATAAGTCGATAGTGTATGATTGTAAATAACATACATGATGAGACATGCCTATAGAGGACAGTTTAAAAAAAATGACATTTATCTGCCCACACTATCTGGCCATAGTAACCACATCAGGTGGGCAAAGCAGATGTTTCCTCACTTTACATTAAATTGGACAACTAGAAGCCTAGTCTTAAAGCAGAAGTACCAGTTAGCCAGCAAATAATGTCAGCCAACCTTTTTTAGCAGTAACATAGTCCTCATAATCTTTAATTCTTCATTTGGGTATTCTAAATTCAATCAGCTATTTTTAAGACCATATTTAATTACAAATGTTGAATTTGCAGGGATCTACAATAAAGATGGCAGCCCCCCAGCAACCTTCAAAAATCTCCCTAGAGATCACACACTAACTGCAGCCTCTGTATTTATAAAGCAGATATCATTCTCAGGGTATAGCCTGCACATTTTTCTGATGGAAAACAGCATAATACCGCACTGATAGGCTTACGTCTATGATACTGGACTGGCAAAGGGCCAATAACTTTTAAGAACTTCAAAATCCTCTATCTTGCCTCGGGAATGAAAAAAGCAAAAAAGGAAATCAGATATATTGATGTTTTGGTTTGTTCTAACTGCCAGCCAAATTATTTAAAGTTTCTGTTAACTACTACTGCTGGTTTAAGGTCAAGTATGTGCCCAGATCCTGAGCCCACCCCACCCTCCACAGCATGAAGTGCTCCTAGTGACATTTAAGTGGATTGTTGATGCCCCCAGAAATTCAATATGACATTTTTAGTGTTCACAGTTGACCTATTTTTACCTTGTGCAATACAAAAATCAGTCTTGTTTCTAAATTTTCAACAAACAAGACTACATTTCCTATGGAAAAATCTGCTACTGATCCTCCCCCTCTCTAACAGACTGTTCATCAAAGAAACACAAGTGTGTCAGAGAATACAGTAATAATGCGTGCCGTGAAGAAAAAATATCTTCTGCATTTTAAACAGCTGAGGATATAACACTGGAGGACAAAAAAATCTTATAATTCACAGAAAAAACAGCATTCACTCGAACTACAGAATTTAAGCTATCCCAGGCCAGCCTGCTCACATAGCAGTAGAGATACCACTCACGATGCTAATGACCCAGGTTCAGGAGCAGACCAGAGAATCTTGAGGGCCAGCTAGGGAGAGGTGGATTAAGTGGCATAAACATGCTCTCTACCTCCGAGGGGGAAGGAGGGGTTGTGTCCTCCAGTGCAGGGCTCCTGGGTGACCACAGGATATCCTGACACTGGAGTTCCAGCTACAGCTGGAAAAGGAGGTGTGCCTGACACAAGTGTGGTTGTGCTGTAGTGTTATTGCACACCACGCCTCCCGTCACTGTGGAAAAATCCTGCCAGACATGCCCAATGATGCTCTCGCTGTGCCACCACCATCGCATAGCATACCCTGGGCTCCCCACCCAGAACTGGAGACTGAAAGTTCTGAAGGGGTTAAGGGGCAGTCCCATTCTGAGGGGTACAGCCACAGGGATACACTGGGTAGCGGTGGCCCTTGCGCCGCCACGATGGTGGATACGTGCACAGGGAACACACTGACAAGGGACGTCGTTCAGGGTAAAGCAGAGTATGTAACGAAAAAAAAGAATTTAAGCTATCCCTGCTATGAACTATGGAATTTCACTGAATCTGATTTCAGTGAATTATATATAGGATAAAGTATGGGGTGCAGTGTATTCACGAATTTAACACACACCGAGTTGTTGGATGGCACATAAACCCTGAGGCTGGAAACCATGGGTTTATAAATGCTATCCAATGAGGGTGTGTGTTAAATTCAGTTTAACACACTGCACCCCATATTTTATTTTATATAATTGAAGGGCTCCGTTTTATGGTGAGACTTGAGTTTGTAAAAAGACGGGAGGCTTACCTTGCAGATGAACAACGCTTTTTCTGTGAGGAAAACTGAATTGTGCTTGAACGTTAACTATTTATTTAAACTGTTAATCAAATAAAATGGGTACAGCAGTTAGAAGTCCATGAGTGTGGAGATTGTGCGTATAGTTTCCTGTTTCTGCAGTGATGTAGTCCTTTGACCTGCAGAGGAAAGGTTAGGGTTCAAGGAGAGAGTTAGGATCATGGCAAAAGTGTGAATTGGATAAGTTAGGCTCGGGAGAATAAATTGTTTTATTTGTATGTTTTACGTGACTGAATACGCGATGGAGGTAAGGACGACAAGTAAGTGTTTTTCTGGTTAGCAATGTTTGAGGTAGAAGGGACGGTTGGAAGCTGGCGCTCTGTTTACTTGTCTCGAGCGCTTTGCTATGCAGAGGGAGCGCGTGAATGCCGTAACACCTACTCAGGTGTTACGGGATTTAACACACGCTTTTCTCTATGAGAAAAAACGGAGACCATTAATTATACAGAGAATAATACATGGGTGGGTATGTGTAACCAGAATTTTACACATATCTGAGATGTGGGATGCTACCTACAGTAAACACCGAGACCAAACTTGAGGGTCTTATAAATACATCCCACATGGAGAGTGTGTATAAAATTCTGGTTTACTCACACCCACCCATGTCTTGTTTTTTATAAATACTTGATTAGTGTTTTTTTTTAATAATATAAACATTACAACAAGGTATAACATTGTGGAACAGTCATTTCTTCTCACACAGGTACAGAATTTAAAAAAAATGCAGGTGTACAATTGAAAAATTGGGTAAGCCAACAAAACAGTTATTTCGTCTCACACAGGTACAACATTTAGCAATCATGCAAGCAATAATACCCAACAGTGTGGGCAGTATTGGGCAATACCAGACTGTCCAGGGGAGTAATGAGGCCCGGCGCCACAGGTGGAGGGCCTTATAACTCCTGGAAGGTCCGGTTTTGCCCAATACCACCCACCCTGGAGGGTATAATTGTGCTTAAAAAATGGACAAACTGTAGAAAGAAAAGACATAGCCAGTTTTTCAGTTTTAAGAAAATCTGTTTTTATTTAACTTTATTTTTTTGTCAAAATGAGAAAAATAGTCCCTTATTGGGTCACTTGAAAAAAAAGAAACAAAAGCTGTTAAGCTTTAGGTTCTGATAAACACAATGACATAGTGAGTATTTAAAATCACTTTTAAAACCAGAAACCTGCAGTACAACTGTTAAACTTTTTATTTAATGTGAGGGCTTTAAGCCCGAGGTTCAATGTAGGGGAATAGCGCCTCCCACTTCCCTTCAAAAGCACACCTCTCGCAGCACTTTTTGCTTGGGAATCTGAAACTTGGTTTTCATCTAGTTTCCCTGAGCTCATGCTTAGCGTCTGGATTCATCCTACTGATTCCATTTGTTTCCTTTACTGCTGTTCACAAATCTACTGCCTTTAATTTGATTGCTTTGTGCTGTCCTCTGTTTGTTTAACCGTTCAGCATTTCCTGGAGGATCTGCTGGGCAGCTGCTTGGCCACCCTTTCCCCATCTTGGGATTCTGCCAGTAGGCTCCCTTCGGCCTGCTTCTCTGCATTCTCATTTCATACTCGTCTGGTAAGCCTTATTTGCTTCCATTTCCCCTGCCTGCATTTCATTCTTTGCCCCTTCTTCCGTTGCTTACCCGCCCCAGTCTCGCCCACTCCCTGCTCCCACAGCACACCTGCCGCTCGTCTGCTCCGTAACTCCAGCTCTTACCTCCTGCCCTGCTTTGCCTTTGCACCCTTTTGCAATGCCGCCATTCTCTCATTCACTGATCAGCCTCTGGATTCTGTGTCTCCCAGACCTCCACCATTCGGCATTCTGGACCCCCCGCTCCCTGCCTCATCACTCGTACCATGTTCCTACTGCATTACGAACCCCATGTTGTGGCATTACCTCTCTGGGATTCTCCACGTCCTGCACCTGCATAAGCTTCTGTCCATTTCTCATTTGGGTACTGGAGGAGACATCGCCAGGGTGGTACGTTGTTCTGTGTTGCAGAAGAGGTGGCTCTGGCTTTATGTGTGCTTTCTGTTGATTCCTTGGTGTTTAGCATTTGGGGACTGCATACTTTCGGTAGCACCAGTCTGTTGCTTGCATCGCCCCTCAAACTTCTTTCAGTTGTCTGTACCAAATATTTTCTTCCCCTGCTCTGCCCTGCTTGGGAGTTACTGCTCCAGCATCTCTCTTGTTTCACGGGTTCTCGGTGAGTAGAAGTCTTGTACTTTCATCAACACTTCACCTCTATTAATTCTACTTGACAATGAATGTATTTTCATAACACTTAGGTTTGTGGAACACCAGGGCAACTGAGCACCTAACCGAGAGTTGTGTTATTGCTCTGACTTTGGTGAATTCAATAATTGCTCTTTTTAAACTTGGTTTGGGAAGTTTTAATAAGGTAAACTGCAAAACATCTACGTCCTCATCTTTGCATTTCAAGTTCCAGGCAAGGTGCTCAGCTGAGGTGCCTTTGATGCCCTTAGTCTTTGTTTTTTAGATCCCTCATTTTGTATTTTTTCTTTAAGTGAGGTCTGTCATTTACCTGTCTACGCTAGGTGTTCTCCAGCCGCCCACATTTCCCTGCTTCTGCATTTCTGTCATTTTCTTTCCTGTTTCTGCAGCAGGAGCTTGCCTTGGACCTAGTATCCATTCAAGCCTGCCATTTCTCTGTTTCTACATCCATTTTGTGCTACATTCCTGCCTATTTCCTCATGCTTACTACAAATAAAAAAATATATATATTTTATATGTCTCTCTGTTTCTGTATCAAATTTTCACCTGCATTCATGCCCATTTCCTCCTGCATATTCCAAATAAAAAAAAAAAATAAATAACATACCTTTTTACCTCCCTCTTTTCACTTTCCTGCTTCTTCTCACCTTGCTTCTTTCTTTCAGGTCCATGGTACCTTTCATAGAGATAATTTCCAGTGGTCTGCCAGAGCCCCTTGCCTAGAGCTACCTCTGTCCTATCACATCCATGCCAAGATCCCGCCTCCAGTGGTAAGTTCCAATCCCGCTCATTGGATGTTCGTTTCCCATTCCCTCCCTGCCTTTCTGTAGTTCTCTGCCCTCCTCCTTCCTCCCTTCCCTCATTTTCATCCTTCTCAGGTTAATTCCCATTGCTTTCACTCTTTTCTTTCTCATCCCTAGGTCTCCTTCCTGACCATATCATCTGCCAATGATCCCTCAATCGAAAATCCTTCAACATTTCCACTGACCTCTTCAGCTCCCATCAGTCGCAAACGCGCATCCAAGTCCCATCATTCCATCAAGGACTGGACCGTGTCTTAGTTCATGTCAAAATTAACCAGAAAGGGCATATCCTACTCTAATTCTGCTTGAAAGCAGGTGCTGTATGACCTCCTCATAGCATCTATATCTCAGCCTGGACCTATACCGGGCCCCAGCCAGCCTCCTCCTCCTCAGCCTGACTCTGCTCCTCTTTCAGACATTCAGTACTTCATGGCTCAAATGAGCACCTTTCATCGCTTGAAGCCCACCCCACTATTCCTCAGCCTCCTCCTCCTCTGGCTCCTGCCCTGCCTGCTGGTGTGCCATCCACAAGTCTTATCTCCCCTCCGGACTCCAGTCTCCCTCTGGTCGTGGTAACTTCTCCATCTCTGCCTCCTACCGTTCCTTCAGGTTCATTGCTCTCTCATCAGCCTCCCTTCATCTCCCCTGTCCATCTCATGCCGGCTCACCTCCACAAGGACATCCTGGACGGTAAGGATATCAACTTGGTCTTGCTGATCATCTCTTCCCACAATGTTGTGGACAATCATGTTGTGTCCTGTGGGGATGTCTCCATCATACTGAAGTCCAAGGATTCTCGTCTATGTCGCAAAATGACCATGGCTGAATTCGTACTTGCATTCAGTCTCTATCACAATATTGTTTGTTCAGCCTTCCCGGCATGCCGAGAAGAACTGGACACATATTTGTATCTCTTCATTGAGCTCAGTGTCAGATATGGTGGGATGCATTTCTATAACTACCATCTCTCTTTTTCAGCCAAGCAGGAATCCACTTTATCCCACTACAACATCAAGCTATGTTGGGCAGTTTTGGACAATGAACTCTTTTGTCGCCACTTCGCTGGTCAACTTGCCTACTCCTGTTCCCTCTGTGGTTCATTTAATCATTTCACTCCCCTTTGTCCCATGGCTGTGCCTCCTTCCCAACCCTCCTTGTCCATCCCTGGGCCTTCTCGTCCTTCCAAGTCCTCTTCTTATCCCGGCCTGGTTTGCCCTGTCTCTGACCAACATGCTCACCTTGACTAGCAAGGTCATCTTATTCGTAATGTTGGCAGCTAGTCCATCTGCAACAACTTTAATGATCATGGTTGTTCTACCCTCAGATGTCAATTCCTACACATCTGCTGCATTTGCAGTGATGTGCATGCTCGCTATATTTGCCTCAGAGCTCCAAGACCATCCAGATGATGCCCGGTCCATCCTTCTACCCCTGTGAACCTCCTTGCCCTGGCTCACCTGCTGACTGACCATCCTACTGAACAGGATTCTGTGCATTCTCTCATCTCAGGTTTTACTCATGATTTCCACACTCTCTTCATTCTCCCCACTTCCCCCTTCGTCTGTGCTAACCTGCAGTCCGCCGTTCAGGAACCTGATGTGGTCCACTCCCTCCTTCAAACCGACGTTGCCAAAGGCTTCATCTTGGGACCTTTCCTGCACCCTCCATTCCCTATTTACAGGATCAATCCCATTGGCACTGCCACTCAGAAGTTTTCTGGTAAGAAGCAGCTTGTTATCGACTTCTCTGCTCCTCGCCATTCTTCCACGTCGAGTATCAATTCCCTCATTCTAGCAGATGACTTTTCTTTAGCCTATGCCCTCATTGATGATGCCATTGCCATAATTAAGCAATTCAGCCATGGCTCCTGGCATTCAAGCTCCTACCCAATCATCCTTCTCTCGGGCACCTATACTGTGTTTCTTGGGATTCTGTTTTCTATTTTTCCATTCGCCTTGCATTTGGATGCCATAGCAGCCCTAGCTATTTGACATCTTTGCTGAATTTCTGTGCTGGACCCTCCTCAACATCTGCCACATGCCCGTCGTGCTCCATTTGCTGGACAACTTCCTCCTCATCGATCCACCTCACTCATCCCCTGGCGTTAGCATTTCTATGCTTATCTGCCTCTTCAAAGACTTATCAATTCCCATTGTGGCTGACAAAATGTCTGGACCTTCCACATCCCTTGAATTTCTGGGCATCATATTGGATTCCAACTGCATGGAAGCTCGCCTTCTGCTGGATATACTAGCTAGGATTCAGGAGCTCATCTTTTCATTTTCTACCCGAGAGGACTGCACTAAATGGGAACTGCTCTCTCTTTTGGGGTACCTAAATTTTGCAATGAGAATCATTCCTCAAGGTTGTTCCTTCATATCTTACCTCCTCATTCAAACATCATCTGTTCTAGAACGCCACCATCATGTCCATATCACAACATCTGCAAAATCCAGCCTAGCCATGTGGTCCCTTTTTCTTGCAAGATGGAACAGTTGCTCTATGTTTCGTAAAGATCCATTGCCTCAAACTCACCCTCGCATATTCACAGATGCATCTTCCACCAACGGGTAGGCAGCCATATTCGATCAGCCATGGATTGCCACCCCTTGGCCTCCAGATGTCTCATCATTGATAGATTTTGCTTCTACTTTTCTGCAATTCGAAATATACCCCATAGTAGCAGCCGCAGCTCTTTGGGGGCACCTATGGTCCCATCAATCAGTTTCAGTATATTCTGATAATCAGTCTACAGTAGCCATCGTTAACAAAGGTGGATCATCCTCACCTTCCATCATGTTGTTCATGCGGAGGTTAGCCTGACTTTCACTCATTCGTGATTTCACTATTACTTGCTATTATATTTCTGGTGCTCATAACCACGCAGATGATGCTCTTTCTCTATTTTGTTTTCAGGAATTCTTCCATCTTCATCCTTCAGCAGATCCCATCATGACTCCTCCACCATCATACTATGACCTAATAATGACATAACTTACTATCAAAATCAAGCATCTCTCATCATGTAGTCAACATTGGCCTCATCTTCCAGAGCTGCATATGCAACAGCCTTGAACAAATATGTATCATTCTGTGCTTCTTCATCATCACAACCAACCTTCATTTTGGTTGATTGAGTTCTGGCCTTCCTGTCATTCTGCCATCAGGCCTTACATCTTGCACATGGTACCATCCAATTGTATCTAGCAGGTATCCAGTTGTTTCTCTCTCAGTATTCTCCGTCTTCACCATCTTTATTCTATAATCAATCAGTCAAGCTACTCTTACTGGGCTTTCAACGACTATCCATTTTAAGTTCTCCTCATTGCCTTCCAATTGAAGGACAGCTATTCCGAAATCTACTAGACTTACTGGATTCAAATCCATTCGAGCGTCATTCAAATATCATGATGTCCTTAGCAATCATGCTTGCATTCTATGGATTTTCTTCGGCCTGGAGAATTCACTATAGCATCTTTATTTATTTTTTTATTTATTGAAAATGTTTCACCAGGAAAGGCACACTGAGCAAAATGATGCTCGTCTCCCCGTGCGACCTGGGGGGAGGGGTTACAGAGGAGGCAGTTATACATACATTAGTTGAGATTAGCAGCAGAGCAATACAGATAACATACAGTTGGGAGGGATTACTTTTGAACTTGTTACATAAGGAGAACAGTAAGAACATAATCATCAAGGACATGGTATACATATCATGGGTACATATCAAAGCAAGAACTGTACAGAGCTTGATCATCAGGTACAGGGTAAACATATCATGGGTACACAATGAGGCAGTACATGAAATTACATAAGTGCGAGTAACAGAACTAGGGTGCAGTATCAGAACATGTGTGCCAGTAGCAGGACATGGGCTGCAGTGGGATGCACCTATAGGCAGTAAGAATTGGAGAGTGAAGTTTTGGGGTAGGGGAGGGGTGGACTAGTAAACATTTGGTGTGTAGAGGGGAGGATTAGGTGAGGTGGGAGGGGAAGGGAGTGGAGTTAGTAACTGTGAGTAGGGCTGAAGAGCGTAGGTTAGTTAGGAAGAAGGGAGAGAAGGGGGATGTTTGGAGAGAGAAGAGTGAGTAAGAGTCAGAGTGTAAGTGCGTAGGGCAGTATATAAGCCAGACAATTAGGCGTGGCCAAGCCGCTGGTTAGGCGCTAAAGGGTGATGGAGGAAGAGAAACTATCAAGCGGGGGGAGTTCAGGGGCAGTTGCAATTTGGAGCTAGGAAGTTAGTGAGGGCAGAGGCCCGCTCATCTGCTTTTCTCAGAATATCGAACCAGGAAAAGCATAATGACAGTTTCATTCTAAATCTACCATCATCAAAAACTGACAGAATTCAATCCGGGACTTCCATAACTTATTATTCTACATCAAGAAACTGGTGCCCAGTCGTTATACTGTCAAAACTCATGAATTTTCACACCAATTCCAATCCCTCTTCTCCTCTACTATCGTCTGAGGCTAACATACCCATGACATCGAAATGGTTCATTGACCACACAAGAAGCCTCCTTCAGAGACTCAGACGAGATCCATTTTCTTATACAGGTCATTCATTCAGAATAGGAGCAGCCACCTCAGCGTCCCATCATAATCTTTCCGTTCACATTATCAAAAGACTCGGAAGATGGAAATCAACTGCATTCGAAGTATATATACTCAATCCAATTTCCGAACTCAAAAATGCTTTTTCTATTATCTCCTCTTAGTTTGCTCAGAGGACTAGCAGGTCAGTAGCCATGGGTCCTCAGAGGTTTTCCCCAAAGGTTTTTTTTCCTCTCCTGAGTGCTCCTGATCATACTCTCCAGAGTTGGAGGAGGTAATCTTTTTGGGCCTCTATTCCCTACAGCTATCCAGCTCATCTACCAAGGGTGAGAATAGAGAAAAGCCACATTATAAGTCAATATCAAAATACTTACAAATATCAGTATCACCAAGCACTACATATTTCACCAAAATTGAATGGGAGGGCTTTAAGACCAAGGTTCAATGTGGGGGAATAGCTCCTCCCACTTCCCCTTCCAAAGCACACCTCTCACAGCACTTTGTGCTTAGGAATCTGAAACTCGCCTTGCATCCTCCCCATCGACTTCCTTCTTCTTCGGCACTCTGTCCACCCTTGGGTAGGGCCTCTATTCCCCACAGCTATCCAGCTCATCAACCAAGGGTGGGAATAGAGAAAAGCCACATAATAATTCAACATCAAAACACACAAATCTCAGTATCACCAAGCACTACATATTTCACCAACGTTGAACTTTCTGTTTTTGTCAAAAAAACAACAACAAATAGTACCTTTTTGTGACACTTTTAAAACAAGAGACATGCAGTTTAACTGTTAAACCTTATGTAACCCCCCTACAAATGTGGGTTCCCAAAAAGCCTTCCTTGAGTTTGCCTAAATGCTCAGTGCCAGGCTGGTGTCCTGCATTTTAGCAGTTTAAATGTGATTACCAGAGCCTGTATAGCCTCTGTGTACTGTCTCTCTAAGAGCTGCCTGATTGCAGCATAAGTAATCTGAGAGGGAGCTCTGTTGAAAGATGTAACTATTTGCTGAAAATCATTTAGAGTGATAATGATAATGTAGTTTGCCTAACATGCTTTCTTTGCAGCAAGGACTGTTTTGTTTGTCTCCACTATCTTGGTCCTGGACTGCAAATAGGACCAATCAGTTCTGGTGGGACCTAAAATGTAGCCGGACTACAGGAGCTGTCTGAAGTCAAAATCTGTAGGAATTGTAGTTTTGAGCTTTTGCACCTTTTTTTGCAACTGAAGGGGGAGCCTTTGCTTTGACTGACAGCCAAATCAGCCAACCAAACCTTTTGGATCTGAGGGAATTCCCCAAGCTGCCTGCTGTTTAAGGCAGTTCTGAGCTGGGAAGTGAAATGAGAAGAGCGCAAGTGTTTTTTGGGCAGCAATCCTGAGTGGATTCACATGGGAGAACTGTGAAAAGGCTGAGTTTTTGGCTTGCATGTCTGCCTTCTGCTCCTGAGAGGGAGAGAAGAGAATTATTTTGGACTAAATCCAAGTTTGTGTGACTAAAGTAAGCTACTGAAGTGGGCCAGGCTCAACCTGAAGAAAACTGAAGATTTTGCTGAATGCGATTGGCCTGTCAGGAGTTCCAGCTACCCCTAAGCTCTCGGTGTGTGCACAGACTTTGCGACTCTGACCGGGGAGTGCTTTGCCTGGTACAGTAGAATTCCCTTACATGTAAATGTGCTATGAGCTGCCAGTGGGTCGCGAGTTAGTTCCCCACTGTGTGAACTGTGTTCTGCTTGCTTTAAGCTGTATCCAGCCCAAAACAGACTGCATCTGAAATTTGTCTCCATGCGGTCTTGGCCCTGCCAGACTGGCCCGGCCAGACTACCCACTGCACAGAGAAGCCATTGATGAGAGACCTGCCTGGGTATCAGCCCCTTGCTCCATGCTTGAACAGGAATGACGCCTCTGCGACTCGTGTGTGCTCTGCTTCTCCGGGCATTCCAGATCAACCACCTGCAGTTTCGATTTTCGTCCAGCCTGTGTCCAGTCTTGGGTATCATGAGTAAATACCAGGGTATCTCCCTGCAACAACAGCTTAATCTGACTGTGTCATCTGATTGTCTTGTTGTTTCATTTCCTTTATGAACTGAGCCCTCTGGCTCCGGATTACAAATATTGTGTACTGTGTATGTTGTGTTTTCCATCACAGGGCCCCAACCAGCTGCGACGCCGGCCAACCCCGGGCAGCAGTCCTGGCTAGCCCATCTCATCTCCACCTGGGTACCCAGAGGTGTGACTGTGTGAGAGGACTCAAAGCGCATGCATAACTGCTTGATTGATATAACCTTTAAGCTAATTAACCTGATTTTGCCCCTCCCTTATTCATGTCCCCTGAATAAATCAGATTTAACTTTTTCTGCATGTAATCTAACTGTGGTTCCAGTTTGGGCTCATAGTACTGTACTGTTGCTATTTGCTGTGCATAACTTTGTTTTACAGGAGGTCCCCAGGGTCGAGCCAGAGGAATCAGCCCTGGTGGTAAGTGCAAACAGTGTGGGTACTTGTGTGGTATACCAGGGGTATTGTGAAAGTGATTATTGTACAGTGTTCAGGCCATTAGAGGGGAAAGAGGGGGTTACAGTGTCCCGGAGGGCTGTGCCCAGGTTAGCTTGACCACTACCAACCCTGACCTCTAGGTGGAGGCACCCGTTTCAAAACTCAGGCCCCTTAACCTGCTACTAGCCAAGCAAGCAGGAGTAGTAGCCCTTGGGATAGCGCCACCTAGGGGTTACATCTTGGAGGCTCACCGCTGTGATTTTGTGTCTTCTGGTGACCAAAACTATGAATTATTGTCAAACATAAATGGCTACCTCAACAGAAGTGGCTGTGCACCAGTTGGTGGGGTGGTGTACAAGGCAGGAGAGTGACCTTCACAATGCCCTGCTTGTATTGGATATTCCCCTGAACATTGGTAAAGACGCTGTAGAAGGAGTACTTTCCAAAGCTGAATGTTTGACAAACGCTGTGGTGGTGGGGCGACAGGCTGATCTGACCGCCCAAACTTCCATGGCGTTAGTAGAGTGTAGTGACTCAGTGGACAGTTCCAAAGTGCCATGGACTATTGCCCTAAAAGAAACCCCAGCCGCCTGGAGAGTGATAACTAGAGACCGTAAAGACCCCGGGGAAGATGCGCTCCCCCTATTATCTGAGACTTTTGAGGAGAAATTAGCTAAGTTGTTGCTGGAGGAAGGGAAAATCATAGAGGACTTTAAGAAACTATTCATGCCACCTGGTGGTGTTCCCTCCCCAACACCCCCCTCCCACTCCAGCACCTGTTACTGCCCCACCTTCTGTGCCCATGCCAATGCTGGCCCCTATATGTGTACCTGCCATTAGTCACAACTCCTACTGAAGGTTGAGAATCTTCTCGGGCACCCTCCCCACCCCCCAGGGGGAGGATGACTGGGAGACCTGGATAGACTATGTTGCCCCTCTAGTACTTGAATGGCAATGTTCAGAAGCAGAGAAATGAAAGAGGTTGAGTGAGAGCCTCCGAGGTCCTGCCCTGGCTACCATCCATGCCATGCGGGTCAATAACCCCGAAGCAACTGCACAGGACTATCTTGATGCATTGGAGAATGTGTATGGGAACCCAGATTCAGATGAGGACCTGTGGTGGAGAGTAAGAAACGCCCAGCAGTACTCAGGGGAGCCATTGTCTGTGTATGTACCCTCGGCTTGAAAAGCTACTACAAGAGTGCCTCAGAAAGAGTAGTTTCCTGTCAAATGGATTAGATCGAACTAAGCTGGACCGGATCCTTAAGTCTGCTCCATTTTCAGAATTGTTACTGCTTCAGTTGAGCCTCGCCGACCAACGGGAATCACCCCCCTCTTATGACGAGCTAATGAAAGAAATTCAGGGGGTTGAGCAAAGGCGACCCCGGGGGGGGGGGAATTTCACCAATATCTGCTGCTGCTGCAAAAGTGACAGAGAGTGATCATCCAAATGGGGTTCAGGGGCAAACGTCTGCACCTAACAAGCACTCTGAGAATGCAAAGGACTTCCCACCCTGGGCCCAGTTTTTGAAAATTGAGCTATTAAAGGAAGTCCGAGAGTTGAAGGTGGGTGCCTCTGCAAGGGTTCCCCCCATGGAACAAGATTCTGGTTCCTCTCAGCACATGACTGCCATGGGGGTTGGGGTGCACCCTCAGGCATCCTCTACCAAGGATAGTTCCCAGGCTGAAATCAAAGAATTGACTGCCACCCTAAAGGAACTATTGAGACATGTTGCACCCCTCTCACCGCTGTAAGCAGATTTTGGACCCCGATCCCTTGCTACTACTTCAGTTCCTCATGCAATGTTCTGTCCAAGGATGACCCAGGAGTCTATCATTTGCCACAACTGTGGAAAGGATGGCCATATGAAGAGGGAATTTTGGTCTCAGAAAGACAGAGAAAGTGGTGAACCAGCTTCAAGGAGAGCTTCGGAAAATGAATCAGTGGTCAAGGGTGCACAAAATGACCACAGTGAAGGCTTCAGACATCTTAACTCAAACCCCTTTGTGGCTAGATTATCCATCCAGGCCCCTGCTGCTGTTGTCCCTACAGACTGGTCCAAAATAGTGGGCCCTTCAATTGAGATTACCGTGGCTGTGAATGGTATTCCTACTCGGGCTGTGCTGGACAGTGGGTTGCAAGTGACCACTGTATTTAAGGACTGGTATGACAAATACTTATCTGCTGTGCCCTTACAATTCCTGGAAGGCCTACATGTGTGGGGACTGTAACTGCTGTAGAGGAACAAGTCGAGACACTGGCCTTAGTGTGTCCCCCTACTGGGCTGTATGATGGGGTTCCCCTGTTGACTGGGACCAACGCCCATATGTTTGGGAGACTGGCACAACTCTGTCACGAGAAACAAGTTCAATGGACTGGGAGGTCCCTAAGAATTCCCGCTGTGATCAAGAGGGCCTATGATTTGCAACAGAACCCCAAGGGAGTGGACCAGGATTAACCGGTAGGGGTCGTGTGGAAGAAGGATCACGATTCAATGGTACTGGCCCCTAATGCCCAGTGTACCATTCAAGGAGAGGTCCACCTCTGCAAAGATGTCAAGAACAAAATACTGATGTTGGACACACCAGGCAATGGAAAATTGCCAGAAGGATTATTGGTTAAGCCCAGCATCTTGCCAGCCTGTGCTCATGCCTATGCATGACGAGTGATGGTCCAGATTCATAATGTGTCAGATCGGGAGATCCAGGTGAACAGAGGATGCACCCTAGCTACAGTACACTGTGCAGACACTGCAGTGTTGCCCAGCAACAAGCACCCTGGCAAGACAGAGTGGCTCTCGACTTGTTTGATTTTGGTGACTCCCCATTGCCAGCTGAATGGAAGACTAGAATTAGCCAGAAACTTGCTCAGAGAGATCAAGTGTTTTTGCTGAAGGAATGGGACATGGTATGTGTCCAGGGTGCAGAGCATCACATACGCCTGCACAATGAATGGCCATTTAGAGAGAGGTCTTGATGCCTAGCCAGTGCAGACATAGACGATGTGAGAAGACACTTGCAGGAAATGCTTGCGGCTGGTGTGATACAAGAATCCAGGAGCCCATATGCTTCTCCCATTGTGGTTGTGCGTAAGAAGAATGGATCTGTGAGAATGTGTGTTGATTATCTAACTCTGACTCAGCGGACCATCCCCGATCAATACATCATGCCCCGCATACAAGATGCTCTGGATTGTTTGAATGGGAGCAAATGGTTCTCGGTGTTGGATCTTTGCAGTGGATATTACCAGATGGTTCTGGAGGACCATGAGAAGACAGCCTTCATCTGTCCTTTGGGGTTCTACGAATTCCTGAGACTGCCACAGGGGATATCTGGTGTCCCAGCCACCTTCCAGCGACTGATGGAACGAGCAGTGGGAGACATGAATTTGCCAGAATGCCTGGTGTACTTGGCCGATGTCATTGTGTTCGAGAGCTCCCTAGAGGAACATGAGAGTCGACTGTTCAAAGTACTAGACCGACTGGAAGATTTCGGCCTCAAGCTGTCCATCGACAAGTGCAAGTTTTTCCAAACCTCTGTGAAGTATGTGGGGCACATAGTGTCTACAGAGTGGATAGAGACTGATCCTAGTAAAGTTGAAGCCTTCACTACTTGGCCGCAGCCCCACAATTTGAAAGAACTACAATGTTTCCTGGGATTCTGTGGCTACTACCACCGGTTCATAAAGGACTATTCCAAAGTGATTCGGCCACTCTTGAATCTTACCCAGGGCTACCCTCCTACCAATCAGAAATACAAAAAAGGGTCCGTCAAAGAACCAGACAAAGCATATTTCCACCCAGGTGAACTTTTCAGGTCCTGTTGGATGGCTGACTGTGAAGCAGCTTTCCACAAAGTCATATACCAGCTCACCCACGCCCCCATCCTCGCTTATGCTGATCCCACCAACCCCTATGTGCTGCATACTGACACCAGTCTTCAGGGTCTAGGAGCAGTACTGTATCAAGGCCATGAGGATGGTTTGAGACCAGTGGCATTCACCAGTAGGAGCTTGACCCCGTCAAAGCGAAACTACCCTGTGCACAAGTTGGAGTTCCTTGGGTTAAAATGGGCCATTGTCGACCAGTTTCATGATTACCTCTATGGAGCAAAAATATTGATGAGGACTGACAATAATCCATTGACCTATGTATAGACTTCAGCTAAGTTAGACGTCACGGGGTACCGGTGGCTTTCTGCATTGTCAGCATATGATTATGCTGTCGAATACAGACCAGGCCTGAATCATATTGATGCTGATGCCCTATCCCGGAGGCCCATTTCCAAGAACAACTGGGTCAGGCTGTCTGAACCTGACATCCGAGCATTGTGCCAAAAGTTTGATAGAAATGAACAGATGTCTACGGACACAGTGGACTGCTTAGTAGATTGCTTGGGCCCCTCTGACACCTGCATACCAGCTGCATATTGCCACTTCTCTGCTCTAGATATTAGTGCACTACCTCAGTTTGACAGTGACAGCATTCAGTGGGCTCAATCTCGAGATCCTATGATTCAGCCAACATTTGACGCCCTTCGTGCAGGAAAAGATGTGTCCAAGTTGCGTTCCTCTGATCTGTGAACTGCTTTATTGTTTAAAGAAGGCCCCAGGTTGAAGCTGCTTAATCAGTTGTTGTATAGAGAGACAGTAGATTGTGGTGGCCAAATAGACAAGCAACAATTGGTCCTGCCCACAGCCTTCAAAGATTTGATACTGAGGTCCCTCCACAATCATATGGGCTACCTCGGTATTGACCGGACCCTTGACTTAGTACGATCTCTATTCTACTGGCCTAAGATGGGGACCAATGTTGAGTACCATGTAAGGACTTGTAGTCGCTGTTTTCAGAGAAAAGCCCCCCTTGTCAACATTACTACCAACACCCCAATGGAACTAGTCTGCATAGACGTCTTGAGTTTAGAGCCTGATCAGAGAAACATTGGCAATATGTTAGTGGTTATAGATCATTTCACACGGTATGCACAAGCTTTTCCCAACAAAAATCAAAAAGCATCTACCATGGCCAAGATGCTAGTGGAAAATTTCTTTGTCCACTATGGTGCCCCCCAGAAAATTCACTCTGATCAGGGCCGGGACTGTGAGAGTCAGCTAATCAAAGAAATGCTCTCTCTATGGGGGGGGTGAAAGTCAAGAACCACCCCTTATCACCCGCAGGGGGATCCTCAACAAGAACACTTTAACCGCACCCTGCTAGACATGCTAGGCACCCTCCACCCAAAAGATAAGCTTAAATGGAGCCAGCAGATTAGCACCTTGGTACATGTATACAATTGCACGAAGAATGATGCTACCGGGTTCTCTCCCTACTGCCTCATGTTAGAGAGACAGGCTTGGCTGCCTGTTGATGTCTGTTTTGGGGTTTCTCCCGATGGGATCCAAGCTGAAGATTACCTGCAATATGTACAAAAACTGAAAGCTCAATTAAACCATGCCTATAAACTGGCCCAGACAATGGCCGCCAAAAGAAATCTAGCGAACAAAAAGAGACATGATAGAAAAGTAAAGGCTCAAGAGCTTAGGCCTGGAGACCGTGTGTTGTTGCGAAATTTAGGATTGCATGGTAAACACAAAATTGTTGATCGATGGCACCATCTTCCCCATGTCATAGTTGGAAAGTTGGATGATTTGCCAGTGTACAAAGAGCGTCCAGAGAATAACTCCAAAGCTGTCAAGACCATGCACCGTAACCACTTGCTACCTATTGGTCAAGTTATAATTGAGGCTGAACCGACTTGAGATTGATTCCCCTGGACCAGTGACTCATGCTGCTGCAAGAAAGAAACAGAGTCAGCCTGCCCCCGTGGTTGCCAATTTAAGACTTCCCCCACAGCAGGCCCAGAATGATAGTGACTGCCTGTCTAACTCGGATGACAGTGAGTGTGATAATGCCTATTACCCCTCATATGAACTGAGTCAGTTGTTTCATGGAAATCCTATGTTGAATTATGGGGATGAAGCTGGGCCTTCTGGACTGCCTAACGCCCCGGCATCATCCTTGAAGCCAATGCTCCCTGAAGGTGAAGTGTAAAGTATCACGTCTGAGGATGCTGAGTCTTTGTGTATCGAAGAACTGTATGATTTGCTTGAAGGAGAGGCTAATGGTATGAGTCTTTCTGGTGACGTGCCAGAACGTGAGGAATACTATGAGAGTGCTGACAAGCCCCCCTTCAGTGCCAGAGTGTCTTCAAAATGAGCCAAGTGTTGTAGAAACAGAGACTACAGAGCAAGGGGCTGACAGTGCTCCCAACTTGGACAGTCCCCTTCATGCAGAGGCACCCCTCACAAGTGTTGAAAGCTCCAAGACCATTGCTGAAAGTACAGAGACATGGTTGTTCACCCCAGAAAGACTGGCAGAGCTGTCAATCCAGTGGTGCGCTTCAGTTACGATTCCCCCAGGAGGCCAGTGGATTTGCCTCTCAATGTAGTCCACAAAGGTGTTTATGTCTCTCAGAGCTCACTGCCCAAATTGAGCTTGATGGCCCATTCCAGGTTACTTCTTTTGCCCTCTCACCATGGTGCCCCTGCCCCATCCAGCCCCAAGTTAGCTGATAGGGAAGGGTCCCCTCTTGCATTGTTTAGAGTACAAGAAGTTATTACATGATTCGGTATAGTAATGTTCAATTTACCTGTGTGAAATACGCATAATGTATTATCAGAATGGAAATGATATAGTGGAGTACATTGAAATGTATAGTAAAGTGACAAGTTATGCCAATTGATGAATCAGATAGTACTTGTATATGTTGCAGTTTCAATGTTATGATGGTACAGACTTGACGTGGATGCCAAGTTTTCCCAGGCAGGAAAGGGTGTAACCCCCCTGCAAATGGGGGTTCCCAAAAAGTCTTCCTTGAGCTTGCCTAAATGCTCACTGCCAGGCTGATGTCCTGCATTTTAGCAGTTTAAATGTGATTACCAGAGCCTGTATCGCCTCTGTGTACTGTCTCTTTAAGAGCTGCCTGATCACAGCATAAGTAATCTGAGAGGGAGCTCTGTTGAAAGATGTAACTATTTGCTGAAAATCATTTAGAGTGATAATGATAATGTAATTTGTCTAACATGCTTTCTTTGCAGCAAGAACTGTTGAGTTTGTCTCCACTATCTTGGTACTGGACTGCAAATTGGACCAATCAGTTCTGGTGGGTCCTAAATGTAGCCAGATTACAGGAGCTGTCTGAAGTCAAAATCTGTAGGAATTGTAGTTTTGAGCTTTTTGTGCCTTTTTTGCAACTGAAGTGGGAGCTTTTGCTTTGACTGACAGCCAAATCAGCCAACCAAACCTTTTGGATCTGAGGGAATTCCCCAAGCTGCCTACTGTTTAAGGCAGTTCTGAGCTGGGAAGTGAAATGAGAAGAGCGCAAGTGTTTTTTGGGCAGCAGTCCTGAGTGGATTCACATGGGAGAACTGTGAAAAGGCTGAGTTTTGGGCTTGCATGTCTGCCTACTGCTCCTGAGAGGGAGAGAAGAGAATTATTTTGGACTAAATCCAAGTTTGTGTGACTAAAGTAAGCTACTGAAGTGGGCCAGGCTCAACCTGAAGAAGACTGAAGATTTTGCTGAATGCGATTGGCCTGTCAGGAGTTCCAGCTACCCCTAAGCTCTCGGTGTGTGCAGAGACTTTGCAATTGTGACTGGGGAGCGCTTTGCCTGGTACAGTAGAATTCCCTTACGTGTAAATTTGCTATGAGCTGCCAGTGGGTCGTGAGTTAGTTCCCCACTGTGTGAACTGTGTTCTGTTTGCTAGAAGCTGTAACCAGCCCAAAATGGACTGCATCCGAATTTGTCTCCATGCGGTCTGGGCCTTGCCAGACTTTCCCAGCCAGACTACCCACTGCACAGAGAAGCCATCGACGAGAGACCTGCCTGGGGATCAGCCCCCCTGCTCCACGCTTGAACAGGAATGATGCCTCAGGTGACTCATGTGTGCCCTGCTTCTCCTGGCATTCCAGATCAACCACCTGCAGTCTCGATTTTCGTCCAGCCTGTGTCCAGTCTTGGGTATCGTGAGTAAATACCAGAGTAGCTCCCTGCAACAACAGCTTAATCTGAGTGTATCATCTGATTGTCTTGTTGTTTTGTTTCCTTTATGAACTGAGCCCTCTGGCTCTGGATTACAAATATTGTGTACTGTGTATGTTGTGTTTTCCATCACAGGGCCCCAACCAGCTGCAATGCCGGCCAACCCCGGGCAACAGTCCTGGCTAGCCGATCTCTGGTCCACCTGGGTACCCAGTGGTGTGACTGTGTGGGGGGACTCAAAGCGCATGCATAACTGCTTGATTGATATAACTTTTAAGCTAATTAACCTGATTTTTCCCTTCCCTTATTCAAGTCCCCTGAATAAATCAGATTTAACTTTTTCTGCATGTAATCTAACTGTGGTTCCAGTTTGGGCTCATAGTACTGTACTGTTGCTATTTGTTGTGCATAACTTTGTTTTACAGGAGGTCCCCAGGCTTGAGCCAGAGGAACCAGCCCTGGTGGTAAGTGCAAACAGTGTAGGTACTTGTGTGGTGTACCAGGGGTATTATGAAAGTGATTATTGTACAGTGTTCAGGCCACTAGAGGGGAAAGAGGGGGTTACAGTGTCCCAGAGGGCTGTGCCCAGGTTAGCTTAACCACTACCAACCCTGAACTCCGGGTGGAGGCACCCATTTCAGAACTCAGGCCCCTTAACCTGCTACTAGCCAAGCAGGCAGGGGTAGTAGCCCTTGGGATAGTGCCACCTAGGGGTTACATTTAGATTTAGGTAAAAACAATGAAAGGGTGAGTCCATTATTTATTGTAGCTGATGAAATTAATGGGACCATTAAATATGCAGCTTGAGGGCTGGAATATGTGTTGTGTTCTCATGGTTCAGTCTTCAGTAGGTGGCATGCTGTTGCTGGTGCTGCAGCTTGTGCTCGGCTGGACTTCTTCTTTAGCAATCTGCTGCAAGGGCTGGTTGGATTTTTATGCTTTTACTTCAGATTTTCCTGCTGATAAAACGGAACTCCACTGCTTCCTGTCCATAGAAGATGGTGTCCAGTAACTGACCAAGCTTTGCTCAGGTCGGTGGCCAGTTACTGCAATGATTTGTCTGTTGGTTAGTCCTGCTCAGGAAAGCAATTGCACTGCGGTAGCTTGTATGCTATGGTTAATGTACCACTGCGAGAGGTTGGCTTCCTTACTTAGTTTGGGCATTAAGGATCCCAAGTAGTTTTTCCCCATGGGTGCATTTGTAAAACAATATGGTTCGCTGTTGAATGCTTCTTAGGGTTGTTTTCTGGGGTGCAAGTAGAAGGACTTTGTGTCTGGTGGTGTTAATGAGATGCACTTTTCAAACGAGAGAAAAGGGCAGAGCGGATTGTTTTTTTTCTTCATAAATGAAGCCGCGAGCATTCTCCTTGTTCTGCTCTTGAGGGTTTTTATGATTCTTGGTTTCTTTGTTGTGTGACAGTGTGATATATGTAATGTCACTGTCATCTACTTTTATGCTGAATGACTCCTGTTTTAGCTTTCTGAGACCCTCCTGACCACGCCTGGCCATGTGCAGCTGCACATCAAATCAAACTGTATGAACCTAAGCCAGGCGTGGTTTCAGGTGATAGCATGTGGCCGTTTCTCAGTTTAGTAAGGTCTGCTTCTGTTATTGCTGAGTAGTGTGAAGAGGTGTTTTTTTGTGCTTTGTGGAGTTTTTTAGGCACTGACTGCAGGACATTGTTTGAACTTGTGAATGGGGGGTCTGAAATTATGCTGACTGGCTGGCAGATCTCTGTATTCCCGAGGTGGCAACTGATTCACACTCGCAAAGCACAGTAGGCTGCCACTGAGTATTTCCATACATTTTCTTTCACTAGGTGACTACAAGCAATTTTGCTGTACCTGGTGAGGGGAGTGGGGTCTGCTCACTCACTAACTGAGCTCAAAACAATAGCGGCGATTTGAAATTTCCTGGGGGTGCTTTAAGCCAATGGGCAAGCAGGGTGAGCACAAGGATTCTTGAATGGGTAAAGAAGCAGTATAGGGTGGTACTTTGGATTAACCCTTGCCTCAGTGCTTGCGCTTTAAGGTTGTTTGTCTTTTAGATTGTTTTTGTTTTTATTGGGCTCACCACAACCCAAACCTGATAGACCAACTTAGGGTAGCTGGTTCATTCCACTGGATTGTCAAACAGACGAGGCATACTGATGAGTCCTGGTAGGACGAAACACGTGTCTATGTCTTCTGTTAGCACCCTTTGCAAACTGTGTGAGAGGCCTTTCGGCACCATGCATTCCTGCTTAAAGTTGAACCAGCATGTTTTGTGGTGATTTGCATATATAGTCCATGACGCTTTGCATTATGGGGGTATGTGTGATTTTGCTATTCTAAGGGCTACTACCCCTGCCTGTATGGTAGTGCACAGGTTAAGAGGCCTGAGTTCTCTAATTAGGTGCCTCCACCCAGAGAAATGGTATTAGGGTTGCCTATCTGCTCTGGTATAGCCACCTGGGAAGCTATAACCCCCCACCAACCCTTCTAATGGTCTAAGAAATAACACACTGGTACATTCACATTCATTAGCAGTGTTCCCCATTCATTGTTTTAGATGGGTGGGCCACCACCCTTTATTTTTTTTACCACCGCTCTATATTTTTTACCACCACCCTATATTTTTTTGCCACCACCCTATATGTTTATCTATTTTTTTTATAAAATCCTCCAAAATTGTCTTTTATTGACATCCTTTATTGCAATACTACCCATTTAATGCTAGCACACTGTATGTTACTTAAAAGCTACTTATGCACATGTACAGTGCATATAGGAGGTCCCGAAAAATAACACACCATTTGACCCAATCACCATTGCCACCGCCCTATATTTTCAGAGAGTGGGGAACCCTGATTAGTCAGCAGTAATATTCTGCTCATGCCCTTTTCACTTACCACCAGGGTTGGATCTGCAGCAACAGCCCTGGAGACCCCCTGGAAAATGAGATCAGCAATGCAGCAATACAACATTAACACTGTAACCCAATTAATAATATGCACACTAGCCAGGTTAAATGTGTAAAAAGACAATCAGATTTATTTAGGGGCAGTGAACAGGGGAAGGGCATGAATCTACCGGAATGATTAGCAATCTAATTTAAATCAAGATTTTCTGACATGCACTTTAAGTCCCAACTTCGCAGTTCAACAACCTTAGGTACCCAGAATGTCATGCAGGCCAGCCTGAAGCATTGCCCGGGGTGGCCGGCATTGCAGCTGATGTTGGGGCCCTTAAGAAAAGAAGAACAGTTAAGCATGCACACAACTCAATTATTTGTAATCCAAGCCAGATGGCTCAGTCCATTCCAAGAACCCAGTAAAAGAAACAGTTAGATGGTACCACAATGATTTTTTGCTTTCGTTGCAGCGAGCTCCCCTGATTTCTACTCACGCTACCAGGACCTGGCTGCAGTGCAGGTGAGATGTAGACCTTGTGATGGTGATCAAGGAGACTGGGGGAAGCTGGGCTGACATGACTCACCTCCGGGTGGTCACTACCTACTCGATGGTGTTGTGCAGGGGGCCGGATCCCCAAGCTGGTCTTTCACCAAGAGGGTCTCTGATGCAGGAGTAGCAGCCTAGGCCAAGATGGCAGGACCCAGGCAGGATAAACAGTTCTGGAAAAGTTTGTGATCGTATACTAGTTAAGCTTCCAGCTGGTGTAACAGATTTGACCATGGGGAATCAAATCATGACCCATCAAACACATTCAGCACATTTAAATCACTAGCTTCTGTAAACAACAGTTCAGATACAGTCTGATTGCAAATTGACAGCTTTACTGAGCAAACTTTTCGATCCGAGTCTAATTCTCTCACAAGCTGGGCCGATCACTTCAGGAGCAAGTCTTCGGTCCAAATCACAAATCGTACTAACAAACTCCTTTTCTTTTGCCGCAGTTCCAAGGCTGGGCAAGTCCGACTTCTGAAATAGGCAGTTCAATGGCAGGAGAATGTGGCAGAAAGGCCAGCTTAGCCTCTTCCCACTGATTCTTCTATGCTCCTTCTGAGAGCCGCTGCTCGATAACTCGATCTGTTCACTTTTCCACTTCTAATTCTAACTGAACTCCTGCTTCAGGCAGTTCTGGAGATTTCCCTTGTAATCCAAAAGGTTCGGTTGGATGAGGGGACTGCCACTCACAGTAAGGTCTCCCCCTCTAGGTCCATTTAGGCGCCAACACTTCAAACTACAAAAACTATAGAATTTCCTTCCCACAAGACCTCTTGTGACAGGTTCCATTTTAGGTCCCCAGTGGTTCACTTGGTCCAAATATTGGAAGTCCAGGACCTAATATGGTGGCTCCCATTCAAATGTCTCAGCAGCAAATCAAAGCAGGTTAGACAAACTTCTCTATCTTTAATATAACAGCAGATAAACAGTAAACAATCACAGTTCCTAGATAGGCTCCCTCTGCGCAAGTAACGACTGCAGAATGGAGCAAAATAACAAACTGTCTGGCCAGTCACAAGCCCTAAATCTCTCAGACCCAGACCAGACCAGACCAATTCCTAAATACAGATTAGCTATGCTCTGAAGGACACAGGCACAGAGGCTCAATATGGCACTCTCACACAAATAGACAGAACTACTTAAGACAGGACACCAGTCTGACAGTGGGCATTAAGGAGCCCATGAAGACATTATGGTAAACCTCAATTTGTAGGGGAGTTACACTCACCACAGTGCCCCCTCATACCCTATGGCACCTTCAGTGCCCCAGTGGCCCCTGTTCACCACCTTCCAGCCAGGGGTTCACCCCCATCCCCACCTCTAGGAGTCCCAACAGCTTGTGCGGATGGGGATGACATATCCCTTCATCGAACACCGCTGGTACACCCTATATTTGGTGCAGCCCTGCCATTACAGGGACTCCCAGGTTTTTGGTGCCAGGACCCCCAATATTGCAGAATCAGGCGCATCGTTCCTGACGTACCTGGGGTGCACTGTAGCCCTGGATCACCGCAAGTTGCAGCGATCTTAGGGCTCTTTGAAAATCGAGCCCAGTAACTTTACATTGTCTCAGTTTACAATATTTACACAGCAATGGCAAATACTATTTACAGTGTTTGCTTTGACTATGAGATGACAATTAGATGTTTTAGGTGCAGTATTATCCATTGCTAAGCAGTATAGCACTATGACTGAGCAATGTAATCCTAGTCATAGGAATCCATTTTCTTTTAGCTGATGCACAATAGCAAACTAACTCCTTTCTTTATAAGCTCTGAGCTGACACTCTTTTGCAAGCACCAAGCAGCACTGCTAGTAGGAGGATAGTAATTAAGAGCTGATGCAGGGGCGGTGAAACCTAAATGGGAGAACAGGACTTGCAAGCTACAGAGTGCATGAGTGTGTATACATGTGTCATATGTGGTGTAGAAGGACTAATGATGTAGGTACTGATGTGACAGGAATGTTAAGGCAAATTCTTTACATTTAAAGGGTTCATATCATATGTCAGCATGCACATGGTGGCTTTAACATGCCCCACTACTTAAACCATGGGAGACTATGTACATTTCTATGTGTAACTGACCCAAACCTAGCTATAACAACAGTAATGATGCACAGTTTTCAGAACCACAAAGAAAAAACAAGGAAATTATTCGATTAGAGAGTTCAGAAAATTCTCAGATGAGATGTTTAGGTTTTAAATTGGTCTCCTATTAGACTATGAAGGGGTGCACAACTGACATGGAATTGGCAAGTATAAATCATGATATAATTTTAATCAGCCAGAGTTGTTTATTTCTAATTATAACATGGGTATAATAATTGGGTTTCCCTTTTTCCCGTAGGGAAACCGTGATGTAATTTGCCATAATAAAGGAGTGTTTATTATGGCAAACACGCACACTGTTTCCTTCATTCTGCGCATGCATACACCGCAGTTTCTTGCTTCCTGACTGCTCACCTCGGCTTGCCTGCTCGCCCTCAACCTGGAAACGAAATCGCCAGAGAACTTGGCCGTAAGTTTATTTTTTTTTTAAATGACCTAATTTTTCAACTCAAGGGGGAAAAGCAAAGAGAGCATTTTTTAAAATGCCACAGGATAATAATATGGACCGGCGGAAAACAGAACCGAGCATGGCCACACTGGAATGGCTGATATTTTATATAATTGCTGTGGAGAAAAAGGAAAACCCAGCATTTATATAAAATAAAGCATGGAGCGGAGTGTGTAAAACTTGAATTTTACACACACCCTCGGGGTTGGATGCCTAAATAAACCCCTCGAGTTTTGCTCTCGGGGTTTATGTGGCATCCAACCCCTCAGGTGTGTGTAAAGTTCTCATTACACACACCACCCCATACTTTATTCTATATTTAATAAACTAGTATTCTGATTGGCTAGCACAGGTCAGCTGGGAATACATTAATTCTCCATATACGAACAGTTAGGGTGAGTAGGCTCATGTACGTAAGCAATAACCCACGACATGGTGTGTGGTTACTGGGGACTAATCAACACCCTGGTTGCTGTTAGGACACTTGGTTTCACCTTATGCCACACAATGCACCCAGGGTGTTGATTAATCCCCAGTAACCACACACCCTGTTGTGAGTTATTGCTTCCATATATGTAGGTTTATATGTGCAGGCATCTTTATGGTTATAATAAGAGTGCCCTATCTAGTTTGTTGGGTGAGAGAACTGAAACTTCAGTAACATGCAAAAGACTTAACAAGACACTCTTATAACTATAAGAAACACAGCAACTATACACATGAATATACTCAAAATCATGTTAGAGACTTCTGGCTTTAAAAAGACATTAAAGTTATGTAACACCCCCCAACCCCCGGAGCTTACTAGCATACCCCGTGGATTTGGGACCACTGGGTCAGCAATCTGTCTCAGAAACATAGAAACAGAATTTGACAGCAGATAAGAACTGCTTGGCCTACCCAGTCTCTCTGCCTATATTGTCACTGCAGACCCTACTTGATCTCTGGCTCCCTCCCCGCCTCCTTGCTTCCCACTAAAATTCCCTTGTGCCTAACCCACACATGCTTGAAGCCCACCACTGTTTTTCCCCATCACCTCTGCTGGAAGACTGTTCCAGGCATCCACCACTCTTTCAGTGAAGAAGTACTTCCTCACATCTCTCCTGAATTTACTCTCTTCCAGCTTCTTTGCATGTTCCCTTGTTCTTGTGCATCTTTTAGTCTGAAAAATACCCCCCCTCCTCTACCTTATGTACTCACATGAGGTATTTATAGGTCTCTATCATACCCCCTCTCACTCTTCTTTCTTCCATGGCATACATATTGAGGTCCTTCAGTCCCTCCTCCTAGCGCTTCTAATGCAGACCATGCACCCTTTTAGTTGCCCTTCTCTGAACTCCCTCCACTTTATCTATGTACTTCCTGAGAAATGGTCTTCAGAACTGGACACGGTACTCAGGGTGGGTTATCACCAGTTATCTATACAGTGACAACGACATCTCTCCTTCTGCAGGTGATACCCTCCCTATGCACCCCAATATCCCACTGGCTCGACCACTGCCTTGTCGCACTGTTGCCCCACCTTAAGATCATCAGATACGACTACTCCCAGGTCTCTTTTCTGTGTGGTGGCTATCAATACCTCCTCTCCCATAGTGTACTTTGCCTCTGGTTTTCTGTGCCCTAAGTGCATTATGTTGCACTTTTTTGCATTGAACCCCAGCTGCCATGCCATTGACCACTCCTCAAGTGATCTTAGGTCTCTGCACATTCTTTCCACCATGGTGGTATACTGATAGAATCCTATAGGAGTGGCAAATGCAGTTTTGTCTCTGGATTCTTTAGCTAGGGGGATTTGCCAGTAACCCTTGGTGAGATTGAGGGTACTGATATACTTTGCACACCCCAGTCTGTCCACCAAATCTTCTATTCTGTTCCTACATAATCTTCCTCAAGCCTGTGATGCCAAGATAATCCTATATGCAGACAACACTGTCATCCTCAACAGTAACTCTCAAATTGAGCCACTCCAAGAAACACTTCAGCACTCCTTCAGTAAAATAGATGACTGGTTCTGTGAGCACAAACTTCTGCTCAATTACAAAAAAAACAAGACCATGCTCCTATCCAGCCCCCAGCTCAAGAAAAGGTTCCCCACCATAAACATCACCAACAATGTACTCGGCCCCTTGGAACAGGTACACTCCTTCAAATATCTTGGAGTCACCCTGGATAACACCTTATCCTATGCTCAACATATCGACCAGGTGGTCAAGACAGTCATCACTAAGCTTGGTGTGCTTTACAGGCACAGACAACACCTTACCATGGTAGCCATCTGCCTATCAGTCATGAGCTCCATCCTCTCCACCATTGACTATGGCCTAGTTGTCTACAGTGCAGTATCAGACTCTGTGCTCAAGAGGGTGCACACAGCTCTCAACAAGGCCTGCAGGCTCATCCTGAATGGCGATCGAATGACCCACACCTGTTCCCTCTATGAACAGACACACCTGCTGTCTCTTGGGTGCAGGACTAAATTCCTCACATGCCTCCTAGGCAAAAAAGCATCACCGGGGAAAGCCCCCCCATGTGTAGCAGGCATCTTCTAACTCCCAGGCTCAGAATACATAGCCAGAAACAGAATGCAGGGGGGACTCGTTGTGCCATTCTGATGCACAGCTGTCATAAAGCGTGCCTTCTCCTACAGAGCCCCTCTCTGGCTTAACAAGGTACCCGAGTCAATTTGGAACTCCACTAGCCTGTCCGGCTTCAAATCAGACCTTAAGCACTACCTGACCTCCAGCTCTGTATGCACCTGCTTCTCCAACAGCTGATAGACTCTGCATGACAAGGCCTGGCTCTGCTAACAGCAACTATTCTCAGCACAAGACAGAAGCCACCCTCCCACACGTTCCTTGACAATGCCTCTGAATCATTGTAAGGAGCTGCTCCTGTACACCCCTCACCCCCTACCCCCGTCTCCATGCTAGGATGGGTCTATGCCTCCCTGGACTCAGCCCTGCCTCCTTGAGCACTTTTACTAGAGGCCCCCCTCCTCCTTTACCAAAATCCTGTCCTTACTGACCCTCTGCCCAACCTAATCTAACCTCTAGTGCTTCTGCACCTTACCTGCACTTGAAATCAACTAAAGTTGATGTCTGTATTCTGTACAGTGTTTTAAATGACTAAGAAACTGTGTAACCTTTTCCTGATTGTTGTGCTGTTCAGTGTCTCAAATGTCCTAAAACTCTTTAACCTTCTTGATTGAATGTCTATCCATGACGTGGAACTTTTGTAAAAGAGCCTTGGCTAAAAGGTTATTTTCCGAATACCAAATAAATAAATAAATAAATAAAATATTCTAGGCGTAGGATAACTGTCAAATTCTGACACTTGATTAAGTTTCCTAAAATCAAGGCAGATTCTAACACCCCCTTCTTTTTTGTTTACTGTTACCATTGGAGATGATCAAGCACTCCTTGGTTCTTCTGTGTTACCCAGTTCTTTCATTTTTTGTATTTCCTCAACCACGTCAGCTCTTAACCGCTCTGGTAACCTGTATGTTTTTCTGTCTAATAGGGTGAGTATTCCTTGGTACTATTAAGTGCTTGACCCCTTTTGCTCGGACTGGTACTGTGGTAAAAGTACTGTTAAATGTTTTTAGCATATTACGAATTTCTGCAGTTTGTTCTGAGGTTAAGGAAACATTCACCTTTACAGCATCAGCAGTTAGTTTGTTCCAGTCTATCATAAGCAACATCAATATCTTCTTTATCAGTTTCTGATAAAACTAGCAAAGCAGCTTTTGGCATCTTTTCAACTCGTTTCTTGAGGAGGTTAGCATGGTATATCTTAGTAGGATTTTTCCTGTCAGGGGTCTCAGTCTCATAGTTAACGGTGCAGGTACATATAAGCACTCTATAAGGCCCTTGCTACTTCATTAACAGTTTATTTTCTGTTGTGGGTAACAGTAGCAAAACCTTTTCACCTGGCTCAAAAACCTTTTCTTTCACCCCATGGTCATAATAACCCTGCTGGTTTTGGGCCTCTTCCTGATTACTATGGGCAATTTCAACATATTTTGTCAGCTTCTTTCTTAGGGCACACATATAAGATGTTACAGATTGTTTCTGAGTGGGGTTATCTTCCCACGTTTCTTTTATCATATCCAGTGGCCCTCTTGGCTGCCTACCATACAGCATTTCATTAATGAAAGAAAAAAAAAACAGATTCAAATGAAAGAAAAGATGGAGTAGAGATTCCTACATTAATGAAAAAGACTACAGTAGAAATAGGAAATAAGGAAGAGACAGAGATACAGAAAGTGGTAAATAATATAAAGAAGAGTAAGAAGAGTAAAGGGAATAATACTATTAAACAAACAAAGGAATGAAAAAAAGAAGGAAAGAATTTTGGGACAGATCGAGGGTAAATTTATTAACAACCATGGTAGAGACTTGAAGAAGAGAGTTGTAACATTTGAAGAGGGAGGTAAAAAAAAAAGATACTTCATTACTGAAATGGAGGAGGTCAGACCAGTTACTCAAAGTGACAGTGGTTACGAGCATGATAAATCTAAAGAGGAACTTATTTTATTTATTTATTGTAGTTTAGGATTAATACCTTTGAGTCCTGGGACTCGTTTACAAAGGTTCCAGGTCATACACAAAACAATTAGTCAAACATACAGGTTGCAGACATTACAAAAAAAGTTAGACAAAGCATATTGGTTGCATACATTTGAACGATACAAGTTACAGAACATTGAATGAACAGTTTGTTTCAGTCCAGTTACAAATAAAATGGGAGGAACATGGTTTCAAGGGTATAAAGCATTCCAGTGAGGGAACATTCAGGATATAGCTCAAACAAAGGAAATAGTTTCAAAGGAAGTGCTTTAGTCTGTCAATTTAGGGTCATCAGGCCCCTGGGAGTACTGGCCATACAGATGGGGACTAGCTATACAGAGGGGGAATGGGTGGGGGAGCAGCCTAAGGATGGTGATGTCATTTTGTGGGAGGGTGAGTTATGGGGGGGGTTGCTGCAGTGATACCAGCAGCATGGGGGTGCAAGTTGGAGCTCAGTAGGAGGCAAGTGAGGGGGGACAGGCATGGGGAGAAAACTAAGGGGAGGGGTACTAGAGTGGGGAGATGTGTGAAAGGAGGCTAGGATATAAACATCAAGGGAGGTAGGTGGTGTGGTAATGGGGGGGTTATAAAAACAGAGGCTGTGATAGCCTCAAATAAAGAACAATTGATAGAAAGAGGACTGATAGTACCCACAATATTCCTTAAGGGATTACCTAAAACAGAAATGAAAATCCCATAACACTTAAGCTGGCAGTTTATAAGGTCTGTAAGGGAATTTTGGGACAGAGGTTTATGTGGTCAGATATTACCTCTGTCTATAGATATAAGGCCGGTAAGAAGAAGGGTTGGATTTGTCTGATCACAAAAACTGCAGCTACTAGACAAAAAATATTGGCAACAAAAATTAAAGCAGAAACAACAATAATTTCAGAAAATGTGACATGGATAGAAAGAGCTAAGTTTGAAAACAAAAAAATAACAGAAAAGGATATAGGGAAAGATGGAGTGGGTCGTAAGTTACAACAAAGAATCACTAAGTATATGGTGTCACTGGAAACAATCCATGAATTAAAAGCAGATAATGACATCGTGAACCAGGAAGGGAAAAGACGTATAAGGGGGAGGCTGCAAAAGGGCATCAGAATAAACACAAGTATGGTACTTGAGAGTGCGGAAGATTTAATACAACTCTCAACATCCTGATATAGAATCACATGACATCGATTTGGAGAGTCAATTTTCTGATAGCAGAACGATAGATAAAGATGAAGGTAATTGACATTTTGATAAATTAAATAAAGTCTGCTCCTCAGATCTGACCATTCTTACCTGGAACATTGCTGGAATTGTAGTAAATTCAAGGACATTGGTTGTTTAAGGTTTTTAAATATTTATTCTATAGTTATGCTCCAGGAAACCTGGGTTACTAACACAGAAACTTATCAGTTAGAGGGCTACTATTCCTGGTACATTTCTACAAGGAAACAAAGTGTTTATGGGTGTGCTTCTGGAGGAGTATGTACTATGATAAAAGTAGATATGGAGATTAATGCTAAGTGTATCTTGAAAGACAATAATTTCAATATACTATGTGTAGAAATATCTAGAAAGAATCTACCCCCGTGCATATTGGTCAATATATATATACCTCCTTATACCAAAAAAACTCAGATAACTCAGTTTCTTCAAAAATTAGTAGAAATATTAATTTCCTTGTAGGCAAAATTTCCTGGGGCCACTATATTAATGGGTGGTGTTTTTAATGCTAGAACAGGTGTGCACCCAGAGAGTAAAAGTAACAACTGGAATCTTGATGATGTATTTAACATCCCTGTAAGATCCTCATTAGATACTAAAACTAATATGCAAGGAATGAGACTGTTAGACTGCCTGAATACATTTAACTTGAGAATAATAAATGGCAGAAGCTGAGGGGATTTGTCAGGCAGTTTAACTTTCTGTAATCAAAATGGAGGAAGTGTGATTGACTATTTTATAATAGATTTATTCTCAATGGTGTATGCTAAGCAGCTAACAGTTTTAGATTTGTGGGACAGTGATCACAGACCCCTTGACCTTTTTGTCTCTGGTAAATGGGATACATGTAAAGATATGGATCATTTAAGAAGGATAGATGCTGACAAGAATATATTGGTTTATAACTCCAGGAAAATTAAATGGACAGAACACATGGCGGAAACAGAGCTAGAAATTCTAGGGTTAGAGAAAATAATGTTTTTAAAAAATAGATGTATATTGGAGTCAGAAGATAGCGATCAGGGTGATGTCTGGGGAAATTTTAAAGAGATGGAAGAAGAGATTTTTAAGAATCTTGATTCTAAACAGAGAACTAAATTGGTGGATATTGGTCAAGAAGCAAAATGGTTTGATAAGGATTGTATAAGTAAGAAAAAACTGATTTTAAAAGTAGGAAGACATATCCAGAGATATAATCATATCGTTGATAGAATCTCAATGAAGTATGACAAATGTGAATATAAGGTCATGATTAAGCAGAAAAAAGCAAAGCACCATAAGTTTAGCTGGCAAAAGCTTCAGGAAGCAATTAGAAGTAAGGATATGGTAATATTTTGGAACACAGTTGCATTTGGAATGGACAGGAATAGATTTAATATCTATGCTGTTATTTCAAAAGATGAATGGTTTCAATATTTCCAGAAAATATTTGGTGGCCCAGACAGTGGGAATAAGTTACCACAAATCAATAATACAATAAATTCATATGATATGAATGTGGGTACAAATATTAGTGGTTTAGTGTTTACAAGATAAGAATTTATTTCTGCAATTTATGCCCAGAAATGCAACAAGGCACTAGGGATGGATAATGTGGGGGCAGAAATTTATCAAGCCGACCCTGAGTGGTGGGCCGATGTATCTCTGCCATTATGTGAATATATAGTTAAAAGGAAAATTATTCCAGAACAATGGAAAACAGGAATAATTGTTCCTTTACATAAGAAGGGTCCTGTTAATACCCATTCTAACTATTACACACTTACTCTGCTCAGTGTAAGTCTTAAGATATTTTCAAGAATGATATTAAACAGGTTGTTAACCTGGATGGAAGTACAGACTATACCATCATCTTTTCAAGCAGGGTTCCAAAGAGGTAAATCCACTCTAGATCACATATTTGCTCTGGATTATATCTTGAACAAATATGTTAAGCAGCAGAAAAGGAAGATATATGCTGCCTTTGTGGATATAAAGGCAGCATTTGACTCTGTAAACAGAGAAACCCTTTGGAATATATTAAATTCAAAAGGTTTACATAGAAATCTGCTGGACCTGCTGATTTTGTTATACACAGATACAGTATTGAGGGTTAGAGTAAGTAAAAATCGGTTACTAACAGAACAAATAATGGCAAAAACAGGGGTCAAACAGAGTTGCCTGCTTGCACCTGCCCTTTTTAATATCTATATAGATACCTTAGTAGAAAATATTTCTAAAATTGAAACTTTTGCCCAAAAAATTGACCACATCCCTGTAAGAATTCTTATGTATGCAGATGATGCTATTATACTAGCACAGATGCCTCTTGGCCTGAAAAGGGCCCTGAATTCTATGAAGAATAGTCATGGGTATAGGGGATAAAACCTTTTACAGGTACATAAGTGAAAAAAGAAAGACAAAGGGAGGGATAGTGAGACTGAAGGGGGAGGATGGGGGCCGCGTGGAGGATGACAGTAGTAAAGCTGACATATTGAACAGGTATTTCTGCTCAGTCTTTACTGAGGAAAAGGAGGGTAATGGGTCTGAAGGGAGTACAAGGGGTGAGAATGGTGCAGAAATGGACACAAGTCCCTTTACATGAGAAAGGGTCCTGAAGGAACTGGAAGTAATAAGAGTTGATAAAGCAATGGGGCCAGATGGGGTGCACCCCAGGTTCCTTAAAGAACTAAGAGAGGTGGTGGCTGAACCTCTGGCTATCCTGTTTAGCCGATCACTGGAAACAGGGGAGGTACCCAAAGACTGGAGGACAGCAGATGTAGTCCCCTTATACAAAAGTGGGAACAAAGAGGAAGCAGGGAACTACAGACCAGTCAGCCTCACACCTCGGTAGTGGGAAGATCATGGAAGCACTACTGAAGGAGAGATTGGTGGAACATCTGGTTGTCAATGGACTACAGGACCCAAGGCAGCATGGTTTCACCAGGGGAGGTCATGTCAGACCAACCTCATTGAATTTTTGACTGGGTGACTAGGGAGGTGGATCGGGAGGGCAGTGGACATGGCCTATCTGGACTTCAGCAAGGCCTTTGACACTGTGCCACATAGAGACTATTACACAAACTGGGAATATGGGTGTGGGCAGGACAGTAGTGTGGTGGGTAGGTAACTGGCTGGGTGGCAGGACACAGAGGGTGGTGGTAAATGGCTGTCACTCCACAGAGGGAAGAGTGACCAGTGGGGTACCACAGGGATCAGTGCTGGGACTGGTTCTATTCAACATCTTCATCAGTGACATTGCGCTGGGACCTAGAAGGCAGAATTTCACTGTTCGCTGATGACACAAAGCTCTGTAACAGAGTAGACACACCAGAGGGTGTAGACAGAATGAGAAGCGACTGCAGAAACTTGAAGAATGGTCAGGGTTTGGATTGAAATTCAATGCAAAGAAGTGCAAGATAATGCATATAGGGCACAAAAACCCTAGGCACAATATATCAGTTAGGGTGAAGATATAGCATGCACCAAGCAGGAAAGGATCTTGGGGTTATCATCTCTGATGACCTCAAGGTAGGGAAACAGTGTGACAAGGCAGCAGGTAAAGCAAATAGGATGCTGGGATGTATGAGGCAGGGGCATCACCAGCAGGAAAAGGAGATCATAATTCTGCTATACAAGACACTAGTGAGGCCCCACCTGGAGTACAGTGTACAGTTCTGGAGACCATACCTACGTAAGGACATAGACATGGTAAAGAAGGTTCAGAGGAGGGCAACAAAGATGGTGCATGGATTGCATCACAAGTCCTATGAAGACAGGTTGAAGGAACTGAACATGTACTCCCTGGAGGAGAGGAGGGAGAGAGGGGGATATGATAGAGACATACAAGTATCTTACAGGGAGGAACAGGGTGCAGGAAAACACTATTTTTAAGCAAAAAAGATGTTCCAGGACTAGAGGGCATGGGATGAAGTTGGAGGGAGGACGATTCAGAGGAAACATGAGAAAGAATTTCTTCACAGAACGGGTGGTGGACAAGTGGAACACCCTGCCAGAGGAAGTGGTGGGGGCTGAAACAATCACGGGATTTAAGAATGCATGGGATAGACATAAAGGAATTCTGGAGGTCAGGGGTACGGGGCAACAGACTTCTAGGAAAACAAACTGAACTTACAAGCTCAAATGGGCAGACTGGGTGGGCCATAGGCCCTTATCTGCTGACACTGTCTATGTATCTATGTATCTATGTATCTATGTAAGAATAGTCTGTCAGAACTGGATCTAACTTTAAATACAGACAAAATGAAAACAGTAACGTTTGGCTCTAAAAAGAAAAAAACTTATTCCTTGGTCTATTAATGGCTTATGTGTAGCAGAGGTTGGAGAATTTCAATATCTAGGAGTTGTCTTTTAATAGGTACTTAAAATGGAAGTCACATATATCTAAAATCAAGGCAGATGTTAAAAGCAGTATGCTAGGGATTAATCAGTTTGCAAGATCTTTTGCTAAAGACTCCTTTGTAGCGTCTTATAGATGCTTTGATGCTAAAATTAACTCTAAAGTACTTTACGGTACAGAGTTATGGGGTCTTAATATTAATATTAAAGATCTTGAATTACCGCAGACTATTTTCCTGAAGAACTTATAGGGTGTTCCTTTATATACAATGAATAGTGCAGTTCATGCAGAAACTGGAACTCTATCCATAAAAGCTAAAATTCTGCAAAGAGCAATTACTTATTCTCAAAAACTACTCAATGCCCCAGAAGGCAGCTTATTGGCCATTTATAGAAAGGACATGTTTAATAATCTGAATAGTGAACCACACTGCTGGTTAACAAAGCTAAACCAGGAACTGAATAAAGTTGGGCTACCATATAATGCCCTATTAAACCCATCTCTGGATTGTGCAGTATTTATTAGAACAACTATTCAAAGAATTGTCAACAATGCTATTCAGGAAGATCTAAGTAATATTAGAGACTCTGCTAGATATAATATTCTAAAACATACAAAGCTCAAGTTTGGTATGGAAAAATACCTTACATTTTGTGAAAAGAGCACCCACAGAAAGGCACTGACAAAATTAAGATTTGAATAGTTTGGGACTATATGGAAACCAAATAAAGTGCAATTAGTAGAAGAATATGGTACTTGTGATGTACGTATTAAACTTACTGCACCTCACTTAATGTGGGAATGTCCTAAAATGCTAGAAGAAAGAGAAAAACTGGTATACCCTCTCTTCAATAGATGCACGGATATTGCTAAAGGAAATGCAATTTTTGAAACTAAGTCTATTAGTGAAGCTCAAATCTTTGCTTTAGCAAATTATGCATATAAGATAATACGTAAATTTTAGGAAAATGTTTTTTTCTAGGGATCAATACTGAGGAGTAGGATTAATATATAATAAATTTGTCCAATGCAACAAGCAAATGTATTTAAAAATTGTATAAGATTGGTGTATAATGTTTTTAATTATTGATGTATGTAATAATTTATTTTTGTACGTACTTGTAATAAAAAAATAACTGAACTGAACTACAGCATTTCAAATGGTGAAAACCCTGTTGATGTCTGTGGCACTTCTCTGTAAGCAAAAAGTAGGTAAGGCAAGTATTGATAACAATCTTTCCCTTCCCCTTTTACTAACCTTTTAACTTGCATTTTAGGGTTTGGTTAAAATGCTCAACAAGACAGTCTGTCTGAGGGTGATAGGGGAGGTTCTTATGGCAGTGATACCTAGTAGTCTGTACAGCTCCTTAAGTAATGCAGCACCAAAATTACTACCTTGAACAGTAATAATTTCTTTAGGTATGCCCACTCTGCTGAAACGTTTTGCAAGCTCTGTTGCCACTTTGGAAGCTGTGACAGTACACATTGTAACTGCTTCTGAGTATCGAGTAGCATAGTTGCATACCACCAGAATAAATCTATTACCCTTTTTACTTTTGTCTAAAGGACAGAGACTTATGGGACTGTGCAGAAGCTTTGTGGGGGAAAAAGCAGGGACAATGTCTGTTGCCCATTCAAAGAACCAATCAGGCAATGAAGGAGCCTGATGAATATAATTTTTTTAGCAGGACAAGTGATTCAGCCAATCAAAAGTTGCCAAAAGCTCCCAAAACCTCAGAGACTTTTTATTCTGGGTCTAGTTCAGCAGGAGCCCTTCCACAAGGAGGGGGGCTCTGGCCCCTTACTAATGAAATGTGGCTACAAGGACTTGGAGTGGCCAACCTGGGTGCTGCTAGTTACTTGTCCCCCAGGGCCAGCATTTGCCTTTCCACATTTGGGGAAGAACTTGCCTACAGAACTCAGAATTACAATTTCAGCTGTGAGAGAGCTGCAATGAACGTCTGCAGTTGTGAGAGAGCTGCAAGGATTTGCCACCTCAGCGGTGAGAGTGCTGTAATAATGTGTACTCACAGCTGTGAGAGAGCTGCATGACTAATCCTGAGTGAGTAAATCTATTTTTAAAGGCAAGTGAGATGGAGACCTGCTTGGGGGCCAAAGAAGATACTAGTGCCAAGAGGTGCTCAGTTCTGTCTGCACTCTGTGTGAACTCAGCACCAGAATAGGGTGGACATCTGTTGAAAGAATAACTGTGGATGGTCCTGTGTCTGAGGAATGGCCGTGTGATGGTCAGTGTTACTGGAAAGGAATGGGAGTCTCCCTGAGAAAAGGAGCTCACCAGAAATTGCCTGTGAGAAACTTTATGTTCTGCTTGGAGCTGCAAATGCCATGCTTGTTAAGAGGACCTGTTAGCTTGTAATTCAGCTTATGAGAAGTTTTAGTGTAAAGTGAATTTACTGCAATGTAAAAGCACCTAATTTGGTTGGGAGTCCTGCCTTTAGCTCCAGTGTCTGTCTTGGTCAGGAAACTTGCTTTATGCTCCAGAATCTATCTCCAGGAGTGAGAAAAAGAGATTTGTGTCTACTGTGATGGGGCTATTCAAGTGTATTTCAGGTCTCCCTTGAAGCTCAGTGAATGTGCTTAATTCTTTCTGAGACTGCGTCTTAATGAAAAGGGCCACTGCTGCAATGCTGGAAGCATGGCTGAAAAGTCAGCCAAACTAAGTGTGTCCTAACTGTCTGAGAGAGAGAGAGAGAACAAAAGACTGTGTTTAAGTTCAGCATTTAGAGTCAGCCTGGTAATGTGTCAGCTAGACATTGTCATTGCACCTCCTCCGAGAGGTCAAGCTTAGACGTGGGGGTCTGAGGCATGCCTGCCCTGCCCTTGTCCCTTTGCTGGTCTGTACTCCTGGAATGTGACTTTTGACTAAGAAAGGGGGCAACTGCTAAGAAAGCTTCCAGACTGCAAAGATGCAAGAGCTTACAGTTCAGAAAAGGCAGTCTTGCTGCAAGCCTTCACCGTATACCTCAGCCCATCTCAAGCCCTACAAATTATGTCTACCTCATATCTGCCTGCAAGAATCATTGCTACATCTGCAACTGTCAGACCACAGAACAGTGAATAAGCAGGGTTAGCTCTGCATTTGGAGGGACTGTAAATAGCTGCTGTGTTTTGCCAAGTTTAGTGCCTAATGCCTATGCTACTAAAGTGTGACATCTACCTGCATATTTCAGAGTTTCAATTTAGAGGTAATTAAAGAAAAGGGAAAATTTAAGTTTACTTTGATTCAAGCGTGCCAACACTGGCCAACCAGCTGCACCATATCAGGCCTGCAACATTTAGTACTGGGTACCCAAATATAGATTTGTGGGGTTCTATTTTGGACTGGGGACTGGTACAGGTTGGGGTACTCCAACGTCTTTAAAATGTAAAGCATCTAGAAAGCTAGAAAGTTTATTCTGAATCCATCTGAAGGTTGGTGTGTGGCTAACTTTACAAGATGTTTGGGCTTAAAAGGCAAAATGTTTGTTTCTGATGCAATGCAAAAATACCAATGCAACTGCTTTTTAACATCTACTTCCATCTACCCATCCCTAACCCTACATCCCTTGTAAATAAATTGTTGGTTAACCATTTTTACAAATCTGAGTCATGAGCATATTATTGAGGTGAGGCAATAATTCAGCAAAATGAAATTTGGTGTTTTGGTTAATGCTTTTCCATGTGTGGAGTGACAATATACTAAGGTACAAAGGTGTTAAAAGAGCTAGAGAGCCAAAGGCCCACAATTGCTCTTATACTACTTAATATTCATAGTAATTAATGTTGTGACCAGATAGTAGGTAGGCATCAAACTGTACTTTGAATTCTGATTTACTTCTGCTTACAATAATATTAAGTGGGAGTTTGTTACATGGACAATCCTTAATGTGTATAAGCATTTTCTGGGATGACAATTAAAAGGTTTACCAGATAAATGAAGAGCGTGACCTCTGATATCATGCTTGTTGTTTTTAAATTCTAGCCCTAATTCAATCATAAGAGCAGGGTCCTGAATTATGTCATACAGAAAAAGCAGATCCCCTCTCAAGTGACGAGTCTCAAGTGGCATAAGAGTAAAAAATTTTAATCCATTTTCATATAAATGATTGTGCATTTCTTTTATTTCTTTGATGTATTTATGCTGTACCCGTTCTAGTTGGTTAATATTTGACTTTTATAGAGACACCAGAGTTGTGACACATACTCCAAATGAGGACAGGCATAAGCTGGTAAGCACAGCATCCCAGGGGGTTATACTAATTAATTTTCAGACCCACTTGTAATAGTACTGGGTGAAAGCACTGCACAATTAATGTTATCTTAGGAAAGAACCAGTTGTAATGTGAAAATAGGAGCCCAGACCCCTCAGCCTGGTTTGTAGCCACCCAGGCAGGGGTAGCAGCCCACTGGGACACAGCGTCCGGGTTGCATGTTAATAAAAGAAACACAGGTGTGTCAGAGAATGCAGTAATAATGCGTGCTGTGAAGAAATAATATCTTTGCACTTTAAACAGCTGAGGATAAAATGCTGGCGGAGAAAACAATCTTGTAATTCACAGAAGAAACAGCATACGCTTCGGGTACAGAATTTAAGCAATCCCGCAGCTGGCCCACCGGTGCAGCAGTAGAGATGCTGCCCACAACGCTGGTGACCCAGGTTCAGGAGTAGACCAGAGTGGCTGGAGGGCCATCCGGAAGGAGGTGGGTTAAGTGGCATAAACATGCTGTCCACCGGAGGGGGTTGTGTCCTCCACTGCAGGGCTCCTGGGTTACCACAGGACATCCTGACACCAGAGACCCAGCTAGAGCTGGCAACAGGAGGTGTGCTGGATGCATGCTTGGTTGCAGTGCAGCATTAGTGCATGCCACACCTTCTGCCACTGTGGAAAAATCCCACCAGACACGCCCAATGATGGTCTCGTTGTGCCCCCACCATGCCCGGGGCTCCCCGCCCAGAACCAGAGACTGAAAGTTCCAAAAGGGTAAAGGGGGAGCCCTAGAGGCCCCACCCTGGGGGATATAGTCAGGGAGGAACACCAAGTAGAGGCTGGATGCATGCACAGGGAGCACTGACAGGAGCAGCCATCCTGCATAAAACAGAATAAGAAACCAAAATAAAAAAAAGAATTTAAGCTATCCCAGCTATGAACTACAGAATTTCACAGAATCTGATTTCAGTGAATTATACAGAGAATAATACATGGACAGGTATGTGTTACCAGAATTTTATAGTCACTCAAGAAGTGGGATGCTACATAAACACTGAGACCAAAGCTCAAGGGACTTATAAAAGCATGCCGCAAGGAGGGTGTGTGTAAAATTCTGGTTTACACACATCCACCCATGTCTTGTTTTTTAATAATCACATGATTAATGGTTTATTGTTGTTTTTTTGCTACTATTTTTCTCCCCCCGTTCCAGTCAGTGCATTATCCTTCCACCCTTCCAGCCCAGTCCTGAGGCTACCTTCCCTTATTCTCCCATGGCTTACCCTCCATGGCAAGGTGGTGGGGAGCCCCCAAGTCTATCCACCAGGACCGGATCCAGTTCAGGGGGGCTGCCTTCTTGGGGGCAGCACCTGCAATGGGCGACCTTCATACCGCTCAACTGGGACCAGTTTCCACTTTTCTGCAAAGGGAAGCATGCAGTGCTGACAATGGCAGAGCTGCGTGTGCTTCTGCACGTAGCATGCCAGTCAGCTGCTCCACCTCCAAGACCCACAGCGCAAGATGCAGCATGCCAACACCTAGCCTCCACTAGGTGTCAGGCAAGGTGCCAGTCTGTGTTTCCCACCCTTCCCAGGAGAGGAGAGCTGTCCCCTGGTTGCTCGATCCTTTTCCACCCTGGCCGACCCCCAACAATTTGCTCACACCATGAAAACGGGTCGCTGGCATGGCAGTAGATGAGGCATGATGCCTCAGCCCACCACGCCATTGGGTCGGCTTTTTTTTATTTTTCAGTACGGTAATATAATCATTACAGCAAGGCATACCATTCATTTCTTCTCACACAGGTACAGAATTAAAAAAAAAGGGCAGATGTACGATTAAAAAAAAGGGTAAGCCAACAAAACAGTCCTTTCATCTCACTGGTAGAAAATTTAACAATCATGGAAGTATAGAATTAAAATTGTGGTAGGTACAGGGGTATAGTTCACCAAAAATGTGGGGTTATCAATTCGCTCCAACAATGAGTGGCCAAGGCTGTGAACAGCGCAGGCTTGATTGATAGAGAGCGATTACAACCACCCAGTTGTAACTACTCAATTGTGTGATTGTATTGGATTTATAATTACTGGGGAGCATTTTCTCCCATAAGGAAACCTGGTTATAATTCACCTTTATATCCTGCAGGATATAACGGCGAACATGTGCCAGGTTTCCCTTGCTCCACACGTGCGCTGGCAGCAATCTTCCCATCGTCAAGTAAACCCATGGACCACGGCTGCACTTTCTCACTTCTCCTACTTGGACTCCGCAGTCAGTAACTCTTATGACATGGAACTTTTAAAATCTTTTTTCACTATAATTTTCTTTGAGGGGGGTAACAGTTTAAACCAGTGCTTCAGCCCAACCACGGACTGGGTGTGTCACGGACCACACCTCAACCCAACCACAGCTGAACTGCGATGTACTTTTATTTTATATAATTGCTGGGGTGAAAAAACGCTGTCCAGCAGTTATATAAAATAAAACATGGGGTGGTGTGTAAAACTCAAATTTTAGTCACTCAAGAAGTGGGATGCTACATAAACAGTGTTGGATGCTTAATTAACCCCTTAAGTTTCGTTCTTGGGGTTTATGTAGGAAACAACAACTTGGGTGTGTGTGTAAAATGCTTGATAAACACACCACCCCATACATTATTCTATATTTTAAAAACCCATTATCTGAGCATTAAAAATGCTCACCAGTAATTACATTATGTTTATAAATCAAAAACTGAAATGTGATCATAGACTTTGATTCTGTAGATCATATCAAAGCAACACAGCAGACCTGTTGTGGAGGAGCTGCTCACTTGCCATGTCAGCAGCCAAGGGGACTGAAGGGGCCACAGTTGGTGGCATCGGGGATGGGGAGCCACAGAGGAGCTGCTTCACTTGCTGCATCAGTGGCAGAAGGGAGCAACAGCTGAGTTGGACATCACCATTGGTGGCAGTAATGGCAGCAGCAGCAGCAGAGGTTTGCTGCATCAGTGGCAGACACAGACCAGGGCAGACAAAGGAGGCAAGCCGCAAACACTGACCCAACAGTACAGCACAGTGAAGGAGCTAATTTGTTCGGGAATTGTCCTGGCTCTTCCCTTTTCAGCCAATCAGGGAACCAGGTAAACAAAGGTGCCAAATTCAAAGTTGTGGCTGGCCCTTAAATAGCCAGCCACAGCACAAAGGGACAACTGTTGGGGAGGAGCTACTCACTTGCCGCATTGGTGGCCGAGGGGATGGAAGAGGCCACAGTCAGCAGTATCGGGGCTTGGGAGCCACAGAGGAACTGCTTCACTTGCCGCATCGAAGGCAGAAGGGACCAGGAGAGCCACAGTTGGTGGCAGCTGAGTTGGAGAGCTACATCTGAGGCAGTAATAGTAGCAACAGCAGAGGTTTGCCACATCAGTGGCAGAAACAGCACCCGGGCTGACAGAGGAAGCAAGCTGCAAATGCCGTACCAGCAGTACAGCACAGTGAAGAAGCTAATTTTTCCCACCCACCCACCTCAGACCCGTCCTCTGTTAAATGCTCAGAAGACGGTGGGGCTAACAACCAAGAGTCTCGTGAAATTCTGGACTTCACAGAAAAGGGCTGTTCACTGAACTTGGCAAGTGGTAAGGGCTAATCATTCCTGTAAATTTTATGCTAAGCACAATGGAGAGACTGTTAAATGGGGTATGCTAAAGGGCTTGATGGTGTCTGTGAACTTGGGGGGTTGGTATAAGCTGGGCAACTGCACTCTTGTAAGAATCCCTCTTCAAACTGTGGGTTTCTTGCCTTCGGGTTATGTCTATCCTTGAGTTGTGGGTCTGAAATAATAACTAGATTTAGGTTCGAATGTAACTTCAGTAACTGGTGAAGTGAGATATATAAGAAGAAAAATAAAATAGAAAGAAGGGAAGGGCAATGTAAATGTGGGATGGGAAAGGATGATTTAGTGCATTTAGCGATGCACACATAGAGCCTGCTGTCTCTCCCCTCCAGCTAACACAAAATCTACACACTCCAGGGTAGCAAAAGCAGACAGCCAGGAACATAAAACCTTTTCCGGCTCTGGCGTTGACCATCACAATGGAATGGGAGGAACCATAAACAGAGAAAACTACAAACGGCAAAAACCCTGCTGCTGTGCAAACCAGCTTACAGCATGACTTCAACCAAGTTCAGTTTTTAGTTTTAGTTTAGTTTATTGTTCTAGGAATTACTGCCTTTGAGCCAGAGGCTCTTTTACAAAGGTTCCACATCAATTAGGTACAGTACAAAAGAGGTTACATAGATAGCAAAAATTTGTGCTGTGTCAAGAGCGAGAAAACATATACAAATACATATCAAATCATTTGTGCAAAAGGACATGAGATATCAATAATCACATTATTATTACAAGAAAGAGGTCATGCCAGATTAGGAGAAACAAATAGGGAAAAAGTCCAGAACAGAGAGGTAAGAAAGGTGTGGGGAGCAGACAATAGCAGGAGAAAAGGTTTCCCAAACATGTCTTTGTCAAATGACGGAACAGGGTGGGTAGTGAGAAAATAGGAGGTTTAATCAGGGCAGTCACAGGAGCTGGAGGTGGCAAGGTGAGAGAACACCCTTGATTTGAAAATACCTAGAAAGGTGGAGGCAGTAATATGAGTGCTGAGGCATTTAGCCAGCTGGGGGCACAATAGGCAAATGATCTTTGTCCCTAGAAGTCCGCGTCGAGGGGACTTGGAGGCTGGTGTTCTGATCTTCTGGTAAAGCGTTGCTAGCGCTCGGGCATAATAGGTCTTGGATACAAGGTGGAGTAAGGCCCAGAGTGAATTTTTCGCCATCAGGCAGGTAAGGTACTTTATCCGGTTTGAAAGTTGCAACCAACCTGAGTCGGCATAGAGTTCACATGTGTGGAGTGCGTCGATGTGCACCAGTGAGCAGCCGACAGGCCTGTTATTCGGGATGTTGTAATGGAGCTAAGTGCTGTATTGAGTGGCAGATCCGTATATAACTAAGCCATAGTCAACAACTGAGATGATAGAAGTTGGATGGCAATCCTCAGTGCAGAATGGTGAGGAGCTGCCGGTTCCAATACAGAATCCCAATTCGTTGATTAATAGTTTTTGCTGTACTATCAATATGAGTTGCAAAGGTTAGGCCTTGATCAAAGTTGATTCCAAGATATTTGAATATTGGAACTTGTTCAAGGGTATTTCCCAGGTATGTATTAATGGTGAGTGGGACTTGCCGTTTCTTGTTTTGCAGGTTAGAGAAGAGCATGGATTTAGTTTTTTTGTGGTTTAGAACCAGCTTATGTTCAAGGAACCACATCTCAACTTTGGAAAAAGCATGCTGAAGGTTGGCGTAAGGTTCGGATCTTTATGAGTGGCAAGAATCACGGCATCGTCAGCATAGAGGATTATTTGTTCAGGGCAGGATTTAGGAGGGAGTTTAGGAAAAGGCTGAAAGGAGGGGCCCAGGATGGATCCCTGGAGAACTCCTGAGCGAACCGGTTTTGAGTCTGAGAGAACTCCAGCTACTTTTACAGATTGAGGCGCTGAGCAAGGTAATTTTACCCAGTCACCAGGACCCTGTGAGAGCCCTAGGGATAGTAGTTGTTTGATAAGTAGGCCATGGTGTACTGTATCAAATGCCTTGGTTAAGTCAATGTAGACTGCTCCAGTTAGGTTTCCTTTGTCTATGGCATTGTGGATTGCTCCTGAGAATTCAAGTAGGGCAGTCGATGTGCTGTGCCCTTTCCTAAATCCATGCTGCTGAGTGCATAGGATGTGCTTTTCCAGGTAGTCTGAAAGTTGGTCCGCCACCAAGCGTTCAAGGGCCTTAGAGAGAGGTGGTAGTATTGATATTGGGCGATAGTTACCAGGCAGTGACTTATCACCACTTTTGTGCACCGGAGTGACAACTGCAGCCTTCCATTTCCTAGGGAATTGGCTGTAGCAGAGGGAGAGATTGAAAATTTTTGTGAGGGGGAGCAGTACTTCCTCCAGAGTGAGGGACAGAAGTTTAAGGTCAATAGTGTCGCTGCTTGCTCAGGACTTAGAAATGGTCTTCTTTACATATTTATAGACTTCATGTGCCTATACTAGTTTGAAATGGAAGGGTGGTTTGGTTGGAGAGGCAGTAGTGGAAGTAGAAATTGGAGGGTCAGCATCAGTGAAGAAATCAGATGAGAGGACACCACTAAGGTCCGTGAAGGTATCATTTAGGGTGTTTGCAATGATCTCTGGGTCTAATGTAGTGGTTCCATCCACATTCATTATTGTAGGAGAGGATTTGGACTGCTGACCCGTGATATTTCTTATGTTGTCCCAGAAGGATTTCCCTTCACCCCAGGAGTTGGAGAGAGCATTCTTGAAATAGGAGCTCTTCATCAAGCGGATCTGTTTAGTACAGTGGTTGCGAGCCTGTTTATATTTTTGGATGTCCGACAGAGTGCCAGTAGCTCTTGCAGTGGCCCAGAGGTGATCCCTACTTTTGAGTTGTGCCAATAGCTTCGCCGTGAGCCAGGGATTTGTAAGTGCTTTGATTTTGCACTTTTTTTACTGGTGCATAGGTGTCACAGGCAGTGTTGAAAGTAGTAATAAAGTAATCAAGGGATAGGTCAACATCTTGAGTTTTATAAATCAAGGACCAGCAAGTTCAGCTGTGGTTTGCTTCTCACCAGCTTTTTCTAAATGCCAAGAAGACAGTCTCAATGATCTTTGGTACCAAGCAGAGACTCTCTAGGCTCCCGGCCCTACCCACCTTCCACACCATTGATGGGACCATCTTGGAGGACACCCCCTCATTTCGATATCTGGGAGTCTGACTGGACCAGCACCTTAACTTCTCTGTATATATCGATGCTATCCTGAAGAAACTGTGCCCCAAGCTTGGTGCTCTGTACAGGAATCGTAGTTACATCCTGCTGACGGCGAGGCGCGAAATTGTCCAGAAGATGATACTCCCCATCTTTGACTACTGCGACATAGTCTATGGTGCTGCTCCCAAATCTTCCCTGACCAAGTTGGACGCTCTCTTTAACTTCTTCTGCCACTTTGCTATCGACTTCCCTTCCCGCTCCCACCACTGTGAACTTTATTGCTCTCTAACCTTCCTTCCACTATCTCACAGATGCATCTTTCACTGTGCCAAACTAACCTCCAAATTCTGGTTTGGGGAGCTCCCCTCCTATCGCTCATCCTCTCTTTCCACTCCACCTCCCCCCACCCACTCTCTCAGATCAAATGACACCCGCACCTTGACGGTCCCTCGACGCTCTACCCTCATTGGTCAGATTGGTTTCACTCATCATTTCCCTAAAATCTGGAATTCCCTCCCCCCTGAAATATGACACTCCTCCTCCAACTACTCCCTTACCTCTGCCCTACACAATTACCTTTCCCTCAGCTGTTTCTGCTTTAACCCACCTTAATGCCTGTCCCCAGTTTCTGCCTTCCTACCATGAACCCCCTGGCAGGGTTATCAACATCCTGAAGGGGGAAATCAGGAAATTAATACCTCTTCTCCTCATATTCAGTTCTTGCCTCTCACCCACTCTTTTCTCCACCTGCCCTTCTAGCTCACCAGTGTGCACAACCTAACCCCATCCTTGTTACTCCAACAGCACTTGTGCACTACCTCGAGCTTGCTCCTGGTACACTCATGCACTATAAATGGTTCTATAGCATTATTACTGTTTTGTACATTTATATGTTCTTTTGTATGATTTTGGACATGTATTGTAATTTACCCAATGTTCCACTACTGTTTATTGTACAATACCTTGTGTTCCAATTGTTGCACAATCTTGCAATGTTGTATTGTTTGTACTACCCATAAATTTTTGTAACTGATCATCCTTCACAACCCTATGTAACCCCTCCCCCCAGGTCACACCGTGAGATGAGCAACTTGTTGTTCAGTGTGCCCTCCTGGTGAAACATTTCAATAAATAAATAAATAAGATCAAGGGCGGTATGACAAACAAAGTGACACAGCAAGAGCGGTCAGCACTATGCCTCAATGCATGCAGTCTGGCTAACAAGATGACTGACCGCAATGCCACAATAGCTGAGGCAGGACTAGACTGGGTGGCTGTGACTGAAACATGGTTCACAAATAATCATGGTTGGGAGGTGACTGTCCTGGGGTACAACTTGTTTAGGAGAGATAGGTCTGGGAAAACGGGAGGGGGGTAGCTATTTATGTTAAGGATACCATCAATGCTACAGAAATGCAACAGGCACTAGAGAAACAGAGGATCTATGGATCACAATAGGGGCCGGAAACCAGAAACCCATTTGGGTAGGAATAATCTACAGACCCCCAAATCAGGAGGAAACCAGGGATAAGGAAATCCTGGAACCATTCTCCAGATGTCAGGCAAAGGGTACATGGTGCTGGTGAGGGATTTCAATCTGCCAGACATAGACTGGAATACCCACACAGTGGCATCACAGAAGAGCAGGGAATTCCTAGTCACACTACAGGAAGCAGGCCTAAGTCAACTACTGACATCACGCACAAGGGATAACACAGTTCTAGATCTGATATTCACAAATAGTGATAGGATTACGGGTGTCGAAGTAGGGAACCACCTGGGCAACAGTGATCATAACATGGTATGGTTCAGGGTAAAAAAGACTGTAGACTCTATACACTCCAAACTGAAGGTCCTTGACTTCAGGAGGGTAGACTTCACAAACATAAAGGCCTGCCTAAGAGACAACCTTAGTAACTCAACAGAAGGGGAGCATTCAGGAATATTGGACAAGGCTGAAGGATGCAATAACCATGGTCACATCACAGTGTGCCTGTCAGGTTAGTAAGATCAAAAGGAGGAAAAACCCATTATGGTTTTCCAAGGAGGTGGCAACCATGGTGAGAGAAAAACACATGGCCTTCAGAAAGTACAAGGAGTCAGGGAACGAGGCAGACAAAACAGAATATAAACAGAAACAAAAAGAGACAGGGAAAGTGATAAGAAATGCAAAGGCTCAAACAGAGGTTAGGATAGCTCAGGAAGTAAAAATGGGTAACAAAACCTTCTACAGGTACATACATGAAAAAAGGAAGACCAAAGGGGCATTGTTAGAATCACAAAAAAAAGATGGGATAAGCCACAGAGCAAGATGGAAAGAAGGCAGAGGCACTCAATGAGTACTTCTGCTCAGTCTTCACACAGGAAGCAGACGGTAACGGACCAACAATAGGCAGAAAGAAGCATCCGACTGAAGGAATAGACATGGGTCCCGTCACAGAGGAAAGGGTCCTGGAGGAAATAGGCAAGTTAAAGGTAGATAAAGCTATGGGGCCAGATGGGATACACCCAAGAATACTGAAAGAACTATTTATTTATTTATTTTATTTAGCTTTTGTTTACCGGGTAAGTACACTAGACAAGTATTATGCCTATCTTCAGGAACGACCCGGGAGAATACAACATGATGGTACAAAGACAGCATTTCAAATACAAGATGACAGCATGGGCAACATATGAGGAAAATACTGAGGACACATCAGCATAATGACAGCAAAGGCAAGATAAGAGAAAACAGTGAACACATTTTACAGAGAAGTAGAAAGCAATGGTACAGCTTATAGTCATTTAGTTATAAGTATGACGAGTCAATAACATATAATAAGGATACCAGGTTAAGATAAGACCAGGGTCTGCAAGCCAACAGTTAGATCCAGGTCAGGTAGTGGTAGTGGAGTGGGGCGAGCAGCAGTAGTTTCCAGGCAGCCCTGTAAGAGGCTGAGAACCCCTAGGGAGGCTGGGGCAGTCACATGCTGAGGCTTGTTTCAAGAAGTCCCACATAGATTTCTGGAGGCACTGATGGGAGGGAGCCAAGCAAACAAGCTCTGGGAGGGAGTTCCAGAGTTTGGGCACACACACAATAAAGTCCCTAGCTCCCATGAGAGTTCTTGTGGCAGGAATGTTGAGCATCCCCTGGGCTTGAGACCTTAATGAGCAAGGGGAAATGTTAGCTGGTGGTAGAAGCTGGGCCAGTCCAGATGGGGTACCAGTTCTGATCACCTTGCCCGTAAGGCAACCTATCCCAAAGTCCAAGTATCTGGCTGGGGAGAGCCACCGAAGTTTATTATAAAGCTGACAGCGATGGGTGAGGCAGGGAGCCGCTAGGGCAAAATGGCAGATATTGTTGTATGTCGTGTGCCACCTGGTGAGATGAGACTTCGTGGAGCAAGCAAAAATGTGCAGACCATAGCTGAGGGAGGGAAGGAGGACTCCTCTCACTAGGGCAAGCCTGGCCGCAGGTGTAAGGTTGTACTTGGCCCTGTAGGCCAGTCCCAGCTTGCAGTTTTTTAGTGAAGTGACTCCCCATATCAAGTTGGGGTCTAACGTAACCCCTAAGTACTTGACCGAGTTCACCACAGGGAGGGAGGAGCCGTCCGGATTGATTATGTTCAGGGGGGATGTTGAGGCTTTGATTTTGGCAGTAGAGCCAACTAGCATAGCCTGAGTTTTTTTCAGGTTCAAGACCAGTTTATGATCCGTCACCCAGGTCAGGACCTGATTAAAGTCCTCAGACAGGCTCTTGGTAAGAGTGGCCGTGTCACTGGAGTGGGCCGTTATCACCAAGTCATCTGCACATAGGATGGTACTACAATTTGTTGTCACCATAGGCAGTTGATTGATGAAGAGGGAGAAAAGGAGGGGACACAGTACCGAGCCCTGGAGGACACCTGATGTGACCGGCAGGGGTTTGGACAAGACTTTATTAAAGTAGGTCCGCTGCATTCTACCTTGTACATAGTCCGAAATCCATTTCATAGCAGTAGGGGAAAAGCCAAGTGACCCCAACTGTTGACAGAGCAGTGCATGGTCAACAAGGTCAAAGGCTTTGGATAGGTCAATAAATATGGCTCCAGAGAGTTTGCCCTGGTCAATGGCAGTTCTAATGCCTGTTGTGACCGTGATCAGGGCTGTGGAGGTGCTGTGCCCCCTACAAAAGCCATGCTGGGTCAGGGATAGCAGCTCACGATGCTGTACATACTCTGAGAGCTGCTCAGTCACTACTTTTTTGAGGAGCTTGCTAAGGGATGAAAGGATAGCAATCGGACGATAGTTGTCCAGTATTTTGGGGTTACCCTGCTTCAGGACAGGGAGGGAACTGGCAGACCCCTTAGCAGTGCTCAACAAATCATTAAGGAGTGGGGAGGTGCCAGAGGATTGGAAGAGTGCAATAGCAGTACCACTCCACAAGAGTGGAAGCAAGGAACAGCCAGGTAACTACCATCCGGTTAGTCTAACATCAGTTGCCGGAAAGCTGATGGAGTCCCTGCTGAAGGAAAGAGTCATAGCTTTTTTGGAGCAAACTGGTCAGTTCAACAAAAATCAACACGGTTTCATGGCAGGGAGGTTCTGCCAGACAAACCTGGTTGATTTTTTCAATTGGGTCACCAAAACAGTGGATCAGGGTGGGGCAGTGGATGTGGTTTACCTGGACTTCAGCAAAGCTTTTGACTCTGTTCCACACAGGAGACTAGTCAAAAAACTGGAGAATATGGGAATTGGGCTCGAGTTTACAAACTGCGTCAGAAATTGGTTACATGGGAGAACACAGAGAGTATTAATAAATGGCACTCTGTCTGTGGAGGGGAAGGTGACTAGTGGTGTCCCATAGGGCTGAGTTCTTGGACTGATCCTCTTCAACATATTCATCAGTAACATTGCAGATAAACTGGAGGAAAAGGTGTGTCTGTTTGTAGATGACACCAAAATTGGCAACAGGGTAGACACAGCAGAGGGACAGCAAAGCATGGAAACTGATCTCTGAAAACTGGAGAAGTGGTCCAAGACCTGGCAATTGAAATTCAGTGCCAAAAAATGCAAGGTCATGCATCTGGGAAAGTGTAAACCAGGGAAACTGTATTCAGTGGGAGGAGAGCAGCTGGTGGCTACCAGGCAGGAGTGAGACCTAGGGGTGATCATGTCAGATGACCTCTAGGTCAGTAGACAATGAGAAAAGGCACCACTAAAGGCTAGTGGTATCCTGGGATGCATAGGAAGGGGCATCATGAGCAGAAGGCATGAAGTAATCATGCCCCTGTATTGGTCCCTGGTTAGACCTCTCATGGAGTACTGTGTCTAATTCTGGAGGCCACACCTCAGGAAGGACATAGGCTATAGACGGTACAGAGAAGAGCAACAAAGATGGTGCAGGGCTTGCATCAGAAACCATATGAGGTAAGACTGGATGACCTCAAATGACACTCCCTAGAAAAACACAGGAATCGTGGGGACATGATAGAGACATTCAAATAACTTAAAGGCAACAACAGGGTGCACGTGCAGAACCTCTTTCGGGTAAAGGACTATAACAGGACTAGAGGGCACAACCTTCGACTCAAGGAAGGAAAGTTCAGAAGCAATACTAGGAAATTCTTCTTCCCAGTGTGTGTTGTGGAACCATGGAATAGCCTGCTGAGGAGGTGGTGGGAGCCAAGACACTGGGGGAATGCAAGCGGGCATGGGATAGACACTGTGGGATACACATGCAGGCAGCTAAGTAGGAGGGTAGGAAGCCAAGGGCAGACTTGATGGATAGTATGGTGCTCATCTGCCGACAACTTCTATGTTTCTATGTTATGTCCCTTATATGAAAAAACAGGAAAAATCTGCTCGTCGAACACCTTAGGCATTTTGAATATGAACCATATTATCTGGTTACACAGCTCTTAAAAGAAAAAAAATACCCACCTTAGTAATATTGTTTCTTCCAATGTATTCTTCCATATTCATAACTCTTTGCAGTCTGCCTCCTCAGTAGAACTGCACGGAGCAAATGGAACTATATGCTAATGATGGAATCATCATTGGCTCGTGACACACATTCAAACTGCTGCCCTCATCTGCTGCACATTCTAGTAATGTCTCATATTTCTAAGATGCCTATAAGGCAATCTATACTACACTACTTAACTATTAAAGCTGCCTACTACAGCATAACTACATATTGTATATTAAAGCTGATAGCAATATCAGTATTAATAGTAATAATAATAATGATTATATCAAAAAATACCTTCCTGACATACCAGAATCACCTGGAAGAAGAAAGGATAACTTAAAACCCCACAGGATTAAAATATATATGCCTGTTTGGGACTAGCAAACAAAAAGACTCATATAACAATGCAGAGGCTCTGGTTCTGGAAGGGGAGGCAGGAAGAGAGAGTTATGAATATGGAAGAATATATTGGAAGAAACAATATTACTAAGGTGAGTAATTTTTTCTTCTAACCCCATGTATTCTTCATCTTCATAACTCTTTGCAGATTTCAAAGCAGTGCCTTTGGAGGTGGAAAGAGAACCTACTTGGGAAAGAGGCTCTGCAGAACTACTATGCCAAACCTGGCATCAATTCTGGATTGTAAGTCTAAACTATAATGTTTGGTAAAGGTGTGTGCTGTTCTCCAGGTAGCTGCTTTACAGATTTCCACTAAAGTAATATCCCTTGAAGCTGCTACAGAAGCAGCTATGCCCCTAGTTGAATGGGCTCTGAGGCCTACTGGGGCCTGTTTTCCAGATTTTGAATAGCAAAACTGAATGCAGTGAACTATCTAGCAAGAGACAGATCTCTTGGAAGCTGGAGTGCTTTTTTCCACATCCACATAAGTGAGAAAAAGTTGTTGTTTGTCACTTCTATGATCCTTGGTGTGGGTCAGACAGTAACTCAATGCCTTTTCCACATCCAGACTATGGAGTCTGCACCCCCCCTGAACTGGCATGTTCTGTAAAGAAAACTGGCAGTGTCATAGACTGATTTAAATGGAAATCAGAAACCACCTCAGGAAAAAAACTCCTGTTTGTCCGAAGCACTGCCTTATCATTATGAAAGGATCAATAATCCTGTACACATAGTGCTTGCAATTCACTTATCCTTCTTGCAGAAGTAATTGCAATCAAAAACACAGTTTTCCATGTGACATATTGGAAGTGAGCAGAAGACATGGGCTCAAAGTGAGGTTTCATAAGCTGAGCAATGCAAATGTTCAGATCCCACACAGGGACTGGTTCTTTAACAGGAGAATGCAAGTGACATAAGCCTTTAAAGAACTTTTTGAAAATAGGATTAGATGCAATGGAAAAACTTTTTCCAGCAGAAATAAAAGCTGAGATTGATGTCAGATGCACCTTTAAGGATGTGTATTTCAATCCTTGTGAATGCAAATAAGTGAGGTATTCCAATAAGACTGCAATTTCTGCCAGAGAAGCAGAGATCTGTTTGGCCTCACACCAAATTGAAAACCTTTTCCATTTTGCATTGTAGGTTTTCTTGGTGGAAGGCTTCCTATAATCTTTCAGGATATCCAAAACAGCTTGAAAAAGTTTTAGATTTAAAAATTCTATCTCCTCAAGAACAGGGCCTTGAGCTTGAGGGACTTGAGGTTCGGGTACAGGATTTTCCCTTGATAGAAAGTTAGGAGATTGTGCCTCCTGGGGAGGTGTATTAGTTTGGACACTGACATGGACAGCAGAAGGGAGTACCATGGCTGTCTGGCCCAGTCTGGTGTTATCAGAATCATGGACGCAGGCTGTGACCTGAGTTTGATCAGTACTCTGAAGATGAGAGGGAAAGGAGGGAAGGCATACAGATGACCAATCCAGAGCCAGGACATCCAGTGGAATTGTACCCTTGGCTGGTGGCTTGCAACAAAATAGGTACAATAGGTGATTCTCGTGAGAGGCAAAGAGAGCTACCTATGGAGTGCCCTATCTTCAGAACACTGAAGACAGTACCTGTCTGTTTATCGACCATTCGTGATGTGCCTGGTTGATTCTACTTAAAGCATCTGCCAGGGTATTGTCCTTGCCTGGGACATGAATGGCCTGTAGAGAAGCTTTTAGTGTGTAGGCCAATTCCCATATTCTCATGGCCTCTGTGCACAAGGGATCTGATCTTGTTCCCCCTTGCTTGTTTAGGTAATACACTGTAGTGGTGTTGTCTGTTCTGACCTGCACCACTTTGCCTTGTATCAGTTGAGAAAAACATTTTAGGGCCTGAAATACTGCTCAGAACTCTTGCAGATTTATGTGAAGGAGTGACTCCACACTTGACCAAGTGCCATGAGTTGTGTGGTCTTCTAGATGAGCACCCCATCCTAACAGAGAAGCATCTATTGTAAGGATAACTGAAGGATTTTCCCTCTGAAAGGGAACTCCTGCTCTTAGATTGCATGCATCCATCCACTATTGTAGAGACTGGAGCACAGATTTTGTTACTTTAATCAGTTTTGACATTTTGTCTTTTCTCTAGCACCAGTGTGCCCTGAGATGAAACTGAATATCCCTCATTCGAAATCTTGCTCCCAAGACAACTTCTGTTGCTGCAGTTATGTGCCCCAGAATCTGCAAGTATCTCCTTGCTGGACATGGCTTGCCCAACTTGAATGAGGTAATCAGTTGCAGGATACTCTGAACCCTGCCTTTTGGAAGAAAGGCTCTTCCCTTTAAAGTATCTAGTTTGCGCCAATGAAGTGCAGGACTTGTACTGGTGTGAGAATGATTTATCCTGGTTTAACAGGAATCCCAGAGATTGTAACAGGTTTTTTTGTTATTGCCAGGTGATCTTCCACCTGCTGTGATGACTTTCCCATGACTGGCCAGTCGTTGAGATATGGAAAAACTGAAATTCCCAACCTTCGTAGGTATGCTACTATCACTACCAGACATTTGTAAACACCCTGGGTGCTGAGGTGAGACATAAGGACAGGGTTGAAAACTGGTAGTGACCTGAAGGGAGTCTGAACAAGAGATACTTTCTGTGAGACTCCCTTATAGGGATGTGGAAATAGGTATCCTTTAAATCCAGAGATGCCAGCCAATCTCCTTTTTGAATGACTGGCAAGATCCAAGACAGTGTAACCATTTTGAATCTTGGTTTTACAAGATAAAATCACCAAAAAGCTTGGGCACTCACCACCACATATTACGCTGCACATCAAGTTAAAAAATAAAAAATAATTTTATTTTATGTGATACATATGCCTAACGAGTTTCTGGTCCATCACTTGACCCTTTCTCAAAGGCTGAATTAATAAAAAAGACAAATGTAGCTTTTTAAAGCTTAGATACTCTGATATCATAATTACATTTAATTAGTTCCACGTTAAATCATTTCGTCAAAATACTCATCAGTATCTTAAGAACACTCTAAAAACACAAATAGCGAATAGTATAAAACACAGATTTAAAGCAGTATACGTTTGCATAGAAAATCATTGAATATTAACAAGCAGGACAAAAAACAAAATATTTTATATATGCAAGTGGGGGGGGTGAAATTCAAAACAATCCAGCATAATGTTACACCCTTAAAAGTCTCATCTCTTATCCAAATACAGCTTAATCTCAAAGCCTGTATTTAAACTGGGAGATTTATGTGCTTGTAAAGTGATAAGCAAAAAAGTTTCCCATTTTAAGATTAGATTATTATAATAGCCACCTCGTGGGTTAACATTCACTTTGTCTATAGCCATATATTTAAAAGCATGTTGTCCAACATCTTTATTTTTGCTAATGTGTTGTGCAGTGGCATACGTCACATCATTTCTCTCTGTGGCCCTCTGATGTTCCCCAACTCTAATTTGAAACAACGTGTGGTTTTTCCTACATAAAAAGATCCACACAAACAAACAGCCAAATAAATCACGCTAGTCATGGCATATGTGGACAGTTGTCTGATGTCATAATATTTCTCCAGGTTACCCACTCTAAACTCCTTCCCAATTTTAATAAATTTACAATAAATATAATTATTACACGTATAGCACCTAACAGGTCCAGTAAGCCAATGCATGGTTACTTTATTATCCTGAAAATTACTGTGAACTGACTAATCCTTCAGACTGGCTGCTCTCTTATATGAAAATCTCGGTTGAACTTTGGCCACATCTCTAAGATTTTCTCCTGCTGTTAAGATACTCCAATGTTTTTTTTATAATGGCTGCAAACTCTTTACATTGAGCTGAATATGTAGTCACAACATTCATTCTATTACTATTAGAATGGGGAACTTCAATATTTTTTTTTCTTTTAATACTCTCTGTCTATAGTTTGTACAGCCTGTCTAGCTTTCTCTACATTATTCACACTATACCCCTTCTTGTAAAATCTCTATTGTAATTCAACTGCTTTCTGCTCATACCTGTCATTATTGGTACAATTCCTCTTAATACGTAAAAATCCACCCCAGGTATATTATTAACAACATATGTTGGATGACAACTCGATGCCAGAAGACTAGTGTTGCCAACCACAGGCCTTCTAAAAGTTTCAGTTTCAAACCTTTGGCCGTCTGCAGATTGAGAAATAACTAAATCTAAATAAGAGACATGCTCAGGATGACAGTTATGAGTAAAACACAGATTGTCATTCATACTGTGTAAAAAAAGAAATGAACTCTCGCAGTTCTAGTTCAGAACCGTCCCAAATTAATAATACATCATCTGTGTATCGCTTCCACATTATAACTTTAGCAAAGAAAGGATTTTTTGCATAGTCATGAATGAAATCTTTTTCCCCAAATCCCACATATAAATTAGCTACAGAAAGTGCACATGTCACCCCCGTTGCAGTACCAGAAATGTGTTGGTAGGTGCATTGAGAAGTCCATCTTCTTCCAAGTTGTGTAACAGGGTGTGCTTTGAAACAACTGAGAAGCTGCATGGAATATATTATATTGGACTAGATATCTGCAACAATTCTCTCTCTTGCTTACACCTGAGGGAAGTGTTCCTTACTTTACAGTCTTACATTGGTATTGCTTTGTGTTTAATTATTTTAGTTTTTATTTAGAAAGGGGGTTTTAAACTGCTTATCTTGGGAGCATCTTCAGAAGGGTTGAAATAACTGCATATTTGATTTTCCTTTGTGGGTAACTGGACTGTCTACTAGTATTCTGTGACAGTTTGTATCAATATATCTTGAAATAATTTACTGTTGGTGGCTGTGTACTTCTAATAGCAAAGGCTGCAGTTTGTAATTGGATGCCAGACAGAGCCTCAGGTGGGGGAAATTGTCTTCACTAGTCGGGGAGACCTGCATCACAGCCAGTTGTTCTGGCTTGAACATTCCAGCATTGATCAATTACTGTAAACTACTGGTGTGATCCTGTTTCAGACAGAATCCATCTTCTTCCAAGCTGTGTAACAGGGTGTGCTTTGAAACAACTGAGAAGCTGCAGGGGATATACTATATTGGACTAAATATCTGCAACAAATCTCTCTCTTGCTTACATCTGAGGGAAGTTTTCCTTACTTTACAGTCTTACATTGGTATTGCTTTGTGTTTAATTATTTTAGTTTTTAATTCAGAAAGGGGGTTTTCAAAACTGCTTATCTTGTGAGCATTTTCAGAAGGGTTGAAATAACTGCATATTTGATTTTCCTTTGTGGGTAACTGGACTGTCTACTAGTATTCTGTGACAGTTTGCATCAATATATTTTGAAATAATTTACTGGTGGTGGCTGTGTACTTCTAATAGCAAAGGCTTCAGTTTGCATTTGGATGCCAGACAGAGCCTCAGGTGGGGGGAATTGTCTTCACTAGTCAGGGAGACCTGCATCACAGCCAATTGTTCGGGCTTGAACATTCCAGCACTGATCAATTACTATAAACTACTGGTATGATCCTGTTTCAAACAGAAGTCCATCTTCTTCCAAGTTGTGTAATAGGGTGTGCTTTGAAACAACTGAGAAGCTGCATGGGATATATTATGTTGGACTAGATATCTGCAACAAATCTCTCTCTTGCTTACATCTGAGCGAAGTTTTCCTTACTTTACAGTCTTACATTGGTATTGCTTTGTGTTTAATTATTTTAGTTTTTAATTCAGGAAGGGGTTTTTCAAAACTGCTTATCTTGTGACCATCTTCAGAAGGGTTGAAATAGCTGCATATTTGATTTTCCTTTGTGGGTAACTGGACTGTCTACTAGTATTCTGTGACAGAACTGTCGACTAGTATTGTGTAACAGTTTGCATCAGTATATTTTGAAATAATCTACTGGTAGTGGCTGTGTACTTCTAATAGCAAAGGTTGCAGTTTGTAATTGGATGCCAGACAGAGTCTCAGGTGGGGGAAATTGTCTTCACCTGTCAGGGAGACCTGCATCACAGCCAATTGTTCTGGCTTGAGCATTCCAGCATTGATCAATTACTATAAACTACTGGTGTGATCCTGTTTCATACAGAAGTCCATCTTCTTCCAAGTTGTGTAACAGGGTGTGCTTTGAAACAACTGAGAAGTTGCATGGGATATATTATATTAGACTAGATATCTGCAACAAACCTCTTGCTTACATCTGAGGGAAGTTTTCCTTACTTTACAGTCTTACATTGATATTGCTTCGTGTTTAATTATTTTAGTTTTTAATTCAGGAATGGTGTTTTCAAAACTGCTTATCTTGTGAGCATCTTCAGAAAGGTTGAAATAACTCTATATTTGATATTCCTTTGTGGGTAACTGGGCTGTCTACTAGTATTCTGTGACAGTTTGCATCAATATATTTTGAAATAATTTATTTGCGGTGGCTGTGTACTTCTAATAGCAAAGGCTGCAGTTTGTAATTGGATGCCAGACAGAGCCTCAGGTGGGGGAAATTGTCTTCACTAGTCAGGGATATCTGCATCACAGCCAATTGTTCTGGCTTGAACATTCCGGCATTGATCAATAACTATAAACTACTGGTGTGATCCTGTTTCAGAAAGAAGTCCATCTTCTTCCAAGTTGTGTAACAGGGTGTGCTTTGAAACAACTGAGAAGCTGCATGGGATATACTATATTGGACTAGATATCTGCAACAAATCTCTCTCTTGCTTATATCTGAGGGAAGTTTTCCTTACTCAACAGTCTTGCATTGGTATTGCTTTGTGTTTAATTATTTTAGTTTTAGTTCAGGAAGGGTTTTTTCAAAACTGCTTATCTGGTGACCATCTTCAGAAGGGTTGAAATAACTGCATATTTGATTTTCCTTTGTGGGTAACTGGACTGTCTACTAGTATTCTGTGACAGTTTGCATCAAATTACTTTTAAATAGTTTACAAATCAGTTACTGGACGTTAGTTGAATTACTATAAAGGGCAGGACTCACCAGGGTGGTGGAGCTGTGGTGTATTTGATTGTCTCTAACAGTCACCAGTGGTTGTGGCCTACCCACCCACCCTTCCCCACACCCCCAGGCGTGATGTTTCCTTTATAGCCAATGTTCTGACATCACTTCCTCAACAGGTCTTGGGGCAGAACTGTCATATTCTTAATAACCCAGGACAGTGCATAAATGGTAAGTACACACCAAAAAGGAAAAATATTATATATATATATATATATATATATATATATATATATATATATTATATTGTGTATTATAAAGGAGAGGGACATGTGGGGTGGTGCAATGCACTGGCTGTGGGGCAACAGTTTTCTAGGAGACATTCTGGAAACTGCATTGCTGTCCTATTTGCAGGCAACTGTCAGCTCTGAGGGAGGGGGTTGCCCACCTCCAGGCTGAACTGGCAAGGACTAAGGAGCCTCCCCCACTCAAAGAGCACCACTGCCACAACCACTGCCTTAGATGCTGCCAAGTATGAAGAGCTGTTGGACCACAGTGGGTTCTGGGAGGGTGAGGGTGGTGGAACAGAGGCGAAGCCCCCTAGTTGTACCTCTACACAAACCATGCACCAGTCTGGCAGAGCAAGGTTCCTCTATGATGGCACCCTCAGTGGAGACCAAGAAGAATGTTGAGGACATCCACAAGGGAGACCCACAGAAGAGTGGCAAGGGACACCATAGAGGAAGGAAACAGTTTCTGATAGGGGACTCCATTGTTAGAGAAGTAAACCTGGGGAAGGGAGAAGAGAGGAAAGTAAGGTGCCTGCCTGGTGCCATGGCTTGGAGGGACAAGAAGCGAATCCTCAGGATTGCAGAAGCAGCATCACAGGAGAGGGAACTAGATATCATTGTCCACCTTGGGACAAATGATCTAGCTAGGCATGGGATCAGTGCAGTGCAGGATGAAATTGTGGAGTTGGGGAGGAGCCTCAGACAGGTAGCAAGCACGGTTATCTTCTCAGAGATGCTGCCAGTCCATGGCAGTGGTGAGGCTAGAGTACTACACACCATGCAGTTTAATGAATGGTTGCAAAACTGGTGCAGAGCACAGGGCTTTGGCTTCATTGGGGACTGGGGGTACACCTGGAGAGATGAAGGTCTATACTGGCATGCTGGTCTGCATCTGTCCACAAAGGGAACCAAGATTCTAAGTGACAGGTTTAAATGCTTCCTTGACAAGCTTTTAAACTAGCCATGAGGGGAGGTGCTAATAAGAGGCAGGCAATTTCAAGCCTCCCCCCACAAAACATGACAGGTAGTAAGGTAAACACTGAGGTACAGTGCTCAACAGAGGGCAGGACAGGGATAAATGGAAAACCAGACAAGGGCAAAAAGAGCAGGCATGGTGGAAAAAAGGATAAAGCTAACATTAAATGGAGGGCAATGAGTACCAATGCCCGTAGTCTGAGAAACAAGCTTCCTGAGCTAGTAGCTTTGATGGAAGATGAACAATTGAATATTGTGGCAGTTACAGAAACATGGTACATGGAGAACCATGACTGGGATGTCAACATACCGGGGTACACAGTCTACAGAAGGGACAGGGAGGGGAAAAGAGGAGGTGGAGTAGCTCTATACATAAGGGAAGGGATCAAAGCTACAGAACTAAAAAGTTAAGGGGAGGACAAGAGGCACTCTGGGTCACCTTGGAGACAGGGAATGGCATCACAATCTGCACAGGGGTTGTATACAGACCCCCATCTCAAGGGGAAGAAATGGACAAGAAAATGATAGAGGACATTCTCAAAATGGCTGAAAAAAGGGAGATACTGTTGATGGGGGAACCTGATTATGCCAGATGTTAACTGGATGACATGTACTGCAGCCACATCCAAGAGCAGGGTCATTCTCGATGCCCTTCAGGGGGCAAGCCTTAGACAGCTAGTGTTGGAACCCACTCGGGAGGGAGCAATACTAGACCTGGTACTCTCAAATGGAGAGAGGATCACAAATTTAGAAGTCAGTAGACATCTGGAAACAAGCGACCACTGCACAGTGTGCTTCACAATAAGCACAACCATGTAGACGAGCCATACAAAAACAAGCATACTGGACTTTAAAAGGGCTGACTTTGGCAAAATGGGTGAATAGCTGAGGAATACACTAGTAAATGGCCAAAAAGGAGGGGTGGAAGAACAATGGAGAAAAATCAAAACTGCCATCATAGAGGCAACAAGCCTTTGTGTGAAACAGATAAAGAAAACAAAGAGGAGTAAAAAACCACTATGGTTCTCAAAAGAGGTATCAGGGAAGGTTAAGGAGAAAAAGACTGCATTCAAAAAGTATAAGGAATCACAGAAGGAGCACAACAGGGAACTGTATCAATTAAAGCAGAAAGAAGTGGGGAAGGCAGTCAGAATAGCAAAAGCCCAAACCGAGGAAAAAATCGCCAATTCAGTTAAGAAGGGGAATAAAACCTTTTATAGGTACATTACGGAACATAGAAAGCTTAAGGGAGGAATAGTGAAGATTAATAAGGGAGAGGGGAGGTGGGCAGAGGGAGACAGTGAAAAGGCAGAGTTACTGAATGAATACTTTTGCTCAGTATTCACAAAAGAAGATGAAGAGGAGTTACCTAAACCAGACAATAGAAGCACTCTGGTAGGGGGGTTGACACCAGTCCATTTAAAGAAGAAAGAGTCCTGAAATAACTCCTAAAACTCAAGGTGGACAAAGCAATGGGGACTGACGGGATTCACCCCAAAATTCTAAAAGAACTAAGGGAGGACCTAGTGACACCACTGACCACACTTCTTAACAAATCATGGGAGGATGGGGTGGTACCTGAGGACTGGAGGAGAGCAGATGTGATTCCCCTTCACAAAAGTGGGAGCAAGGCAGAAGCAGGAAACTACAGACCTGTGTTTGACCTCAGTGGTAGGGAAAATGATGGAATCACTTCTGAAAGAAAGAATTATTGAGTACCTAGAGGCCAGCGGGGCACAGGACCCAAAGCAGCATGGATTTACAGCATGTCAGATGAATCTAATAGATTTCTTTGACTGGGTGGCTAAAGTAATAGACCAGGGAGGGGCTGTGAATATGATCTACCTAGACTTTAGCAAGGCATTTGACACAGTCCCACACAAAAGATTGATAATCAAGTTAGGCAGCCTGGGAGTAGGTCCCAGGGTGGTAGCCTGTGTAGCAAACTGGCTGTACAACAGGACACAGAAGGTAATAGTGAATGGAACACATTCTGAAGAAAGGGGGGTCACCAGTGGAGTACCTCAGGGCTCAGTACTAGGTCCAGTCCTCTTTAACATCTTTATAGGTGACATTGCAGAGGGTCTGGAGGGGAAAGGTGTGCCTCTTTGCAGATGACACACAAATCTGTAACAGAGTTGATACACAAGGGGGGGTAGAAAGGATGAGAAGGGACTTGGCAAGGTTGGAGGAATGGTCAGACATATGGCAACTTAGATTACATGCATAGAAGTGCAAAGTAATGCACCTGGGAAACAAAAACCCAGGAGAAGAGTACACAGTAGCAGGGGAAGTACTAACAACAACAAAAATGTAAAGGGACCTGGGGGTAGTCATATCAGATGATCTAAAGGTGGGTAAGCAATGTGAGAAGTCAGTAAGGAGAGACAGGGGGATACTGGGATGCATAGAAAGGGGCATCACAAGTAGAACAAGCATTTGTCAATGCTGAATGTTTGCTTGCTGGTATTGGCAGTAGTAGTGTAGAAGTTACAGAGCTGCGTAATAGGAATGGCAGTGAAGTATTGAACTGAAGCCAACCCCACCACCACCCTGCAGAGAGTGACAGGCATTGGGGTGTGCGTTTGGGTCATCAGACATAACAGCCCGCCATTTCACACACCACCCTGCAGACACTGACAAGTGTCACAGTGTTCCTTGGGGTCTTTGGCCCTTATCGCTACCATTTCATTCGAAATATGGTGAGATGGGTGCAATATAGGAGAATGGGGTGAAGTTTGGGGCCAAGAGTCCAAGGCATACCTCGATGCCTCTCACTGGCTGCAGGGTGTGGAATGGTATTGAGCATCACAGGCAAGAATCCCAAGTCACACCCTGATGCCTGTCATTCTCTCAGGGTTGGCGTTACAGTTGGAAACCCTAATACCTCAGGCATTCATTGGTATTTCACTACAAATCTTCAACATGTTTGTTTTGTGACCCACCTCACGAACAGGGGAATATCACTTTGTTAGCCGAAAGCTGCTTATGCACAGTGACTACGGCATTTAGCACCACAGGTGCAAAAACATTCCGAACAGGATGTAAAAAATGACAGCTGTACTGTTCATGGGGAGGTGTAAAAAATGGCAGTGTTGCAAATCTGTACTAAAAATATTTAAAAAAATGGTGAAGTCACGAGCGTACATAGAAACTGTGCAACACACACCCGTAATATAATTAGGTTGGGGATTTTTTACAGCAGATTGTCAACTAAGGCATTTTGGCGCCTCCGATCATGAACAGTGTCACTGTGTTTTTCTTTATGTGTGCCGAACAATGATTTCCCACAGCGACCACGCATCTCTGCGCTGAATCTGTGAAAACACACTTCAGCCATGTTGTGAAAAATGACAGCTGTACTGTTCATAAGGAAGTGTGGAAAAATGTCACTGGTGAAAATCTGGACTGAAAATATTACCAAGTCATGAAGTAATGAGGGTGTGTGGAAACTGCGCAATGCTCACTCGTATCACAGTCATTTTATGGACTTTTGTCACCAAATTTTCAACATAGCCATTTTAAGACCTCTGCTCACGAACAGTGTAACTCTGATTTTCTTAATCTGTCCTAAACATTGCTTTCGCACACCAACAGCACCATTGTGCGCTACATGTGTGAAAACACATTTTGGGCGACATATGAAAAATTGCAGCTGTACTGTTCATAAGGAAGTGTAATAAAATGGCAATGTTGAAAATCTGGAGTGAAAATATTGAAAATTCGCGAACTTACAAGCGTGCGTAGGAACTGTACAATGCACGCTCGTAAAACAGTCATTTTTTGGAATTTTTTCACCAAATTTTCAACATAGCCATTTTAAGACCTTTGCTCATGAACAGTGTCACTGTGATTTTCTTAATTTATCCGTAAATTGATTTACACAAACTACTGCCATTATACGCTACATGAAGTGAAACACGTTTTGGGTGAGATGTGAAAAATGACAGCTGTACTACTCATAAGAAGGTGTGGCAAAATGGCAATGTTGGAAATCTGGAGTGAAAATATTGAAAATTCACGAACTTACAAGCGTGCATAGGAACTGTACAACGCACGTTCATAAAACAGTCATTTTTTGGAATTTTTCCACCAAATTTTCAACATAGCCATTTTAACACCTCACCTCATGAACAGTGTCACTGTGATTTTCTTAATTTGTCCCGTACACTGATCTCGCACACCGACTGCACCATTGTGCGCTACATGGGCGGAAACACGTTTTGGGTGAGATGTGAAAAATGGCAGCTGTACTACTCATAAGAAGGTGTGGTAAAATGGCAATGTTGAAAATCTGGAGTGAAAATATTGAAAATTCACGACCTTACGAGCGTGCATAGGAACTGCGCAACGCACGATCGTAAAACAGTCATTTTGAGGAATTTTTTCACCAAATTTTCAACATAGCCATTTTAAGACCTCTGCTCATGAACAGTGTCACTGTGATTTTCTTAATTTGTCCTGTACATTGAATTTGCACACCGACTGTGCCATTGTGCGCTACATGGGCGGAAACACATTTTGGGTGAGATGTGAAAAATGACAACTGTACTACTCATAAGAAGGTGTGGTAAAATGGCAATGCTGAAAATCTGGAGTGAAAATATTGAAAATTCACGAACTTACGAGCCTGCATAGGAAATGCGCAACGCATGCTCGTAAAACAGTCATTTTTTTGGAATTTTGGCACCAAATTTTCAACATGGTGTTTTTGGGACCCCTTCTCATGAATGATGTCACTGTCATGGCGTTATTCAGACCCAAGAGTGATTTTGCGCGGTGACTGCGAAATCACCCTTGGGCCAGAATAACACCATGACAGTGACATCATATCAGGAAAGTAAGCTTTCCCATATTGAAAATTTGGTGCAAAATTCCCAAAATGCCTGAGATATGCAAAAGTTGAAACCCCTATCTAGCCCATTATACAGCTTACCGGCATTTCCTCAGTTAGCGGTCGGCTTTGAAGAGTGCAGGCGTGTTCCTGGTCCACGAAGATCATCACGCGGAGTCGGAGGTAAGTATGGGGTGAGGGGTGTAGGGAGGCGAGTGCGCAGTGGGTGGGTGCAGGGTTGTGGGAGGCGGGGGAGACTATGTGGGACCGTTTTTCTTTACAGGTAAAAACAAAAACAAACAGATGGCGTGGGGCGTTTGCCACGCTGGGGTGGGCTCAGCATGGCACAAGGATGATTGAGTGCGTTCAGCCAGCGAGTTGGGCACCCGTCGGCTAAGGATTGCCTTGCATGGGGTGGGCTCCCAGCGTGGCGCTTACTGGGGGGTGGGACAGTGCCGCCGACCATCGGCTATATCATTACTTGCCACACTGGGGTGGGCACCCAGCATGGCATTTCAGAAGGGTTTGGGAGAGGTGGGGGAACGCAGTACAGCCGACAGGGATTGGGCACCCCGTCGGCTATACAGTGCGTCTGCGTCTTGCGGAGGTCTTGCGCCTGCGTGAACTTCTGTCTGTGGGGGCTGCGCGAGCAGCCTTATCTTATCGCTGCTCACTCAAGCGTAGCTCCCCTTTCAACTGTATGCCACTGCATTTTGGTGCTTGTCATAGACAGCTCCAGAATGCATTGGCTTACAGGGGCCGCGCCTGCCAACACACTGACTGAATTGGAGGAGGAGGTGACACACCTCAGAAATCTCCAATGATGGCACTATGTTTCTTGCACATGCGTGCAAGCAAACATAAAAAGGGAAGTGGTTATCCCTCTGTACAGACAGTTGGTGAGACCCCATCTGGAGTACTGTGTGCAGTTTTGGAGAACTCATCTTTGCAAGGACATAGACAGGATAGAGGCAGTCCAGAGGAGGGCAACTAAAATGGTGCAGGGTCTGCATCAGAAACCATATGAAGAGAGACTGAGAGAGCTTAATATGTATACCCTTGATGAAAGGAGGGACGGGGGGACATGATAGAAACATTTGAGTACCTCAAGGGAATCAACTAAGTCCAGGAGGGTAGCATCTTTCAGAAAAAGAGATGTGTAAGAACAAGGGGGCACAATTTAAAGACAGAGGAGGGACGGCTCAGGGGTAATGTAAGGAATTTTTTTTAACGGAGAGAGTGGTGGATGCATGGAACCGCCTTCCTGGGGAGGTTTTTGGGTCTAAAACAGTGGGGGAATTCAGACATACATGGGACAGACATAAAGCAATTGTAGTTGGGGGTGGCAGGAAGTAGGCTGTTGGTTAACTAGAATCTGCAGCTTATCCAGTAGGTAGGGAATGGGCAAACTGGGTGGGCCAAGGGGTCCTTATCTGCTGTCAAAGTCTATGTTTATATGTTTATATTTGTCAAACACAAAAATATTATATTTCAGGATGTATTCTAGTAGTTTCAACAGAAACTCTATAGGAGGTACATTTTCATTCTCTCTTCCTCTTAAATAAAAAGCCATAGCATCCAATGCTCCATCATGTGGCACATTAGTATACAGTACCTTGATGTCCAAAGTTACCAACAAAAATGTTTACTTTTAAAGTTTTATCTACCAGGGTCTGTTAAATGTCCTTAGTGTCTCTCACATACGATGGCAAGCATTCTACCAAGGGTCTCAGCCATGAATCCAAATACTGTGAAAGAGATTCGGTTAAAGAGCCCAGGCCGCTAACTATTGGGTGACTCGGGAGCTTATCTAAAGACTTATGTACTTTAGGCAGAAGATAAAATGTTGCCATCATGGGAAACTCTGTGATTAAAAAGTTTTGTACGTTCTTGGCAATGATCCCATCATTATAGGCACTATTTATTGTTTCATCTATAGAATATTTGAAGTCTGCTGTTGGATCCTGATTCACTTTCTCATAAAAAGATACATTCTGAAGTTGCCACAAAGCTTCTGCAACATACTCTGATTTATTCCAAAGAACCACTGCACCACCTTTATAGGCCGGTTTAATGATTACATCTTTTTTATTTTATAATGTCACAATTGCATTCCATTCATTTGTAGACAAATTATTAAAATGGGAAACTGGTGGTTCATGCAGCAACACATCTAAATCTTTTTCAACCAACTGCTTAAATACAGTCACTGCGTGGCAAGGAGGCGGGCAAAAGGTAGAATGAGGTCTGAATGAATCTTTCTCTATTTAACTCATCAGTCACAGTAAGTGCCTCATTTTTCTTGTTAAAAAAAGCTGCAAGATTTAACTTTCTGACGTGATTTATTTGGCTGTTTGTTTGTGGGGATCTTTTTATGGAGGAAAAAACACACGTTGTTTCAAAATTAGAGCTGGGGAACATCAGAGGGCCATAGACAGAAATGATGTGACGTATGCCACTGCACAACATATTAGGAAAAATAAAGATGTTGGACAGCATGCTTTTAAATATATGGCTATAAATAAAGTTAATGTTAACCCACGGGGTGGCAATTATAATAATCTACTCTTAAAATGGCAAATGTTTTGGATTGTCACTTTACAAGCACATAAATCTCCAGGTTTAAATAGAGGCTTTGAGATTAAGCCGTATTTGGATGAGAGATGAGACTTTCAAGGGTGTAACATTACGCTGGATTGTTTTGAATTTCACCCCCAACCCACATGCATTTATAAAATATTTTGTTTTTTGTCCTGATTGTTAATATTCAAATATTTTGTATGCAAATGTGTCCTGCTTTAAATCTGTGTTTTATACTACTCGCTATTTGTGTTTTTAGAGTGTTCTTAAGATATTGATAAGTGTCTTGATGAAATGATTTAACATGTGGAACTAATTAAGTGTGATTGTGTCATCAGAGTAGCTAAGCTTTAAAAAGCTACATGTGTGTCTTTTTATTGATTCAGCCTTTGAGAAAGGGTCAAATGATGGACCAGAAATCTGTTAGGCATATGTATCACATGAAATAAAAAATTTTTTTTTAACTTGGTGTGCAGCGTAATATGTGAGGGGAGTGCCCGAGCTTTTTGGTGCTTTTATCTATTGTTGCTTGCGTGCACCCAGTCCTTGTGCACACCCTGCTCTGTGTTTTTGGTTTTACAAGATACTTGTTCAGATGCCTGAGGTCTAGAATAGGCTGCCACTCCCCATTTTTCTTTTTGGTGAGGAAGTACCAAGAATAAAAGCCTCTTCCTCTCTGAAGCTTTGGTACAGGCTCCACTGCTTTTATGTGAAGCAAGGTTTGAACCTCTTTTTCTCCAAAAGCTGTCTCTCCTGAACAGAAGCTGGTTTGAACAGCCTTGATTTTAGAGGAGGAAGAGACTTGAAGCTCAGGGACAGTCTCTGACTCACTAGTTCCAGCACCCACTTGTCTGTGGTAATGGCCTGCCAGGCCTGGAAAAAGTGAGTCAGTCTTCCCCCAACTGGTACTAGGGAGGCGACCTTGACAATGAAGTCAGGGATTTCGTTTATGCTGTGCCTGAGCCTGGGTGGAGTGGGAACCTCTCCTGGAACCCCTTCTACCTCTGGCCCTGTAATACCCAGTCTACTGTGGGTAGGGCTGCAACTGTGGAAGAGCTTGAGCCTGATAGAAGGGCCTACCATGTGGGGACCTTCCTCTGCCTCCCCTTCCATAAGGCCTGTAAGAGGTGGAAGGTCTTTCTTTAGATGAATTACTCTTTTAGGTGGCTTTATATTCATCCACCTTTTTTCATATACACTTCAGTACGCTTGCTGAAGACAGAATGGTCTTGCTCAGGAAAATCCATGGCCTTAGTTTGGGTGTCCTGTGTCAAATTAGAAGCCCTTAGCCAAGCCAACCTCCTCAGGGCTACAGTCAGAGCCATTCACCTAGCAAAATTATCACTGGCATCTGCTGCCATTTGGAGCTGGTATTTGGATGCTTCCAGTCCAAATCTTGCTGTTTCTGCTAGATCATCAGAGATAGGGGAGGGAACCTTCTCTAACATTGCTAATACTGACTGCCACAGTGTTTTCTGATGATGTGCAGCATAAACCTAGTAATTAGCTTGTCTGACCCCCAGAGAGGCAGCTAAATACCCTTTCTTAGACATACTGTCTATTTTCCTGGAATCATTCTCAGGTGGCTGAGAGGATAGAGGAACCCTCGCCTGCTCACAGGCTGCCTGCTGGGCTATACCCTGATGATCAGGGTGAGAGTAAAGGAATTCAGCCCCTTGACTGTCCAACTGATACTTCTTGTCCACCTTCTTATCCAGAGGCGTGACAGAGTTTGGGTTCTGCAGGATAGTAAATAAATCTTTTTTAAAGAATTTATTTATAGGGAGAAGAATTTTCTTAATGGGTGTTAACCCCATCATCTCCATGTATTCGGCCTCCTCTTCATCTTTCTATAACTTCAGTGGTAGTCAGATCAAGGGCATCCACTATTTTCCTTACAAAGGAAAAATGTGAGGAAAAATCCTTAGGTCTAGGAGGAGAGCCAAATTCCTGCTCTCGTGAGAATTCTGGTTCAATGGGCTCACCATCATCAGCCTCTGGTGCAACATAATCCCCAGAGTACATCTCCTGGGAGGAGATTTCAGAGGAAGGAGTATGCTCCTGAACCCTTGGAGGAGGGAGGGAGGGTTGGAGAAGGTATAAAACCCTATATTGCCTGAATGACCTTCATGGCCTTGGCAATCTCTTCAGCAACTGGTAGGCTGTGAGGCACAGAAGAATCCCCTTTAGGTTTTTCCTGGTGTTCAACATGCTTGGTCTTTTTGTTTTTCTTGGAGGGGACCGGAGTGTCAGCCAGACCACTCATCCTTTTCAAGGTGCCTGAGTCACCCTTTTCCGGGGCGTGTAGAGAAGAGACAAGTTTCATCCGCAGATTTTGAAGGTGTTGACTGGTCAGAGCCTGAAGCACCTTTATCCAGTCTCTTTTGCAACCTTTCCAATCTTTTTTCCACTGTCTTTTGTGGAAAAGATTTTCAAATTTCACAATTAGAAGACAAATGCTCAGTTCCCAGACAGAACACACAGCATTCTTGCTTGTCTGCTCTGGCAAGCACATCCCCACATTTAATACAGTTTTTAAAGCCTGGGGGACCAGTCATTTTCTTAAGTTTTTCAGACAGCTCCATTTCCAGGTGAAAAACCCAAACCACAAATAGAAAAATGTTTAGGGTTTTTTTTTGCGGTCGGTTCAGGAACTGATCAGGTACCGAAAATGAAACAAGAGTTTTTGAACTCGGAACCAGGTTAGCGGTACAGAGCAACTGGGATAGCGGTTGAAAGAAACCGGGTCAATGGTTTCAAAATATAATTATAAACAGTTTTAAACAGTAAAATATATATATATATATATAAAATTACAGTGGAAAAGTTCCACAACTTAAAATAAACTATCCGGTTCCTCAGTGGTTATTCTGAACCGTGAGGAACCAAGAAAATAACACTATAACTAAAATAAAACAAACTAAGTAAAACGTTTTAATGAAAATTACAATAAATGAAGGCAGCAGTAAGAATATTTAAGTATAACTGCTTATACTTTACAAATAGCCAACGGACAGCCTAAAGGAAGTCTCCTGGGTGTCTTGACTCATCAGGCGGAGTAAGAAATTTGAGACATTGATAGAACGTACAGCAGATGAGGGCAGCAGTTTGAATGTGTGTCACGAGCAAATGATGATTCCATCATTAGCATATAGTTCCATTTGTTCTGGGCAGTTCTACTGAGGAGGCAGACTGCAAAGAGTTATGAACATGAAGAATACATGGGGTTAGAAACAAGAGATTTTATTTATTTTATTTAGTTAGTTTTTGTTGACCGAGTAAGTGCACTAGACAAATTCTGCCTATTTTCAGTCATGACCCGGTGGAGGGGGATACAGATGAATGTCAGCTGACCTTGAACCAGATTAAGCTGTTGGTGGTATTTTTAGTGAATGGACAAACAAGTGTTATACCATGTGGACTCCCTCCTTAAAATAATCGATGGAAAAAAATACCATATCACAACAGAAAATAAAGACCAACATTGAAATGATGTTTTTTTAGTCTGATGTATTCAGACATCAGTCCGGTCAGGAACTGAGATTCCAGCCTAATATGGAATTACTGTATTATGATTATGGTAAAAATGTGTGCTGTTTACACTGGGCACTATGATAAGGCACAAGTTTGTTAAACCTCATTGATATTAGAGGTCCAGAATGAGAGAAATGTGCAATATTAGTTTCATTACGTTAACACTGGTCTATATGAATGTATTAAGAGTGCAATATGTGCGTAAATTATGAAAGTGCGTTATGTATTTTGTTATATTCTTTTTGTATTGATTGTGATGCATTGTTTGTGATGACTTTTTACAAGTCAAACAATAAACTTGAATTGAATTGAATTGAAAGTTGTGGGTCTGTTTTTAAGCTGTTAATCTGGTGTCTATCCTTAACTGTGGGTCTATCCTCAAACTGTGGGTCTAGCTAAGTTTTTAGTTTAGGAGAAAGGGGAGAAGACCGGGAGGTAATCAGGCAAATGGGTAGAATAATGGGGTGTAGTGGATGTGGAACTGCGATTTTCATGGCAACATTATGGAGGTTGAGGGTTTGCCCAACTTGTATTACATTTAGACAGTTGGAATCAGAAATAAGCAGACTTGGGAACTGGCAGAGGTTCAGGGGAAGATAGGAGTGGGGGACACATAAGGTACAGTCACAGGATGTGTGGACATACCGAAGCATTTAGAGGTGTGGTGGTGGTAGTGGGGCGGAGTGGGACCTTGATCTGAAGAGGCTGGTTTGGGAGGCTTGAGAAAATGGGGGTCCAAGCCCAAGTGGTGGTGATTGGGCTGGAGAGCAGGTGGGGGGATTTCAGGAAGTTGGGGGAATGGGGCACCAGTTCATGGGTGGAGACGAAGAGCACAAGCAAAGCCCGATACACAGGCACTTTGTGGTGACAAGTAATATCCTGGGGGGGAAGGCTAGACTGACCAAAGGGCAGGGTATGCGGCCTTGAGCTAGGGGCAATGCCTCAGTGGAAAGAGGAGTAAAGTCGGACTCTGGGGAGAGACAAAGGTTTGGGCACCCAAGTATGAGGGATGGGGTGGCAGGGAGGGAGTGGGGGTTAGGAGTGAAAGTAGGGGTGGGAGGTGCTAATATTAATACAAAAGGGGGAGCAACAAACAAGCGGAAAGAGAAGGGAAGGTGGATGAGGGGTGGAGGGGTTCAATGGTAGATATCAGGGCAGGAAGTGAGAATGTTAATGTAAGAGGAGGGAGCAAATGAGCACGGGGATGGCACCAGGTCCAAAGGGGGAGATGCTGGCATTAAGGGTCACAGCAAGCAGAGGGGCCTTTTGAGGTGGGGGTGTGGGGAGTAAAGGGATGATGGGGGGGTCTGGCGGAGAAGATGAGTGCTGTGAGGGGGAAGGGAAAGTTGGGAGTGCAGCTGGGACAGTGCAGGTGGGCGGTGTGGTGAGTGAAAGGGTGTTGGAGGGGCCTGGAGGAGAGAGTTGAGTGTATGGAGGAGGAGGGGGCTGGCCGGAGTGCTGTTGGGATAGTTCAGAGTGGTGTGGTGGGGAGGAGGAGTTGAGAGGGGAACGGCTGGCACAGGGGATATAGCTGGGCTGGGGGAAAGGGGCAACTGCTGACAATCTGTTTAATGATGCCATCAGTGAAAACAGGGGGGCAGGGGAAGTGAGGAGGGTTGTGATGGAGAAGAGAGTTAGGCTCAAGGGTAAGGAGGAGGTTAGAGTACTCTGTCACCAACTCGCTCAGCCGGTCTACCCTCTACTCCCAAAGTGACAACTTCTGAGCGTATGATTTGTGTACAGTGAACAGACAAGGTAACCCTCTTGTCTGTTTTGTGGGTTCAAGTCACCTTAGTCTCAAGCTCTGAAAGGATTCATACTGATAACCTCTTGTTAGCATACCCAATTATCTGGCTCAGATAATTCTGTCTTCGGCGGGGCCAGATATCTTTGCCTACAGGCACCCAACCAGGTCTTTCAAATGAACCCTTAGAACTCTATGCAAGACTTTAGAGAACTCTATCCATTTCCCAGTTTGGTATACAATAAGCTCATACACAGTGTACTTATAACCTTTAAAAGCTCCACTTAAAATAAAAAGAAATGTCAAGGCACTCCAGCAGTTTCGTTTGTAAAAAAATATCTTTACTTAGTTGTTTAACCAGGAATAGCACACTAAGCTGAGAGCTTTTTTACAGGAGCAACCTGGGAGCACAAGGAAGTTAAGTAACTTGCTCAGGTTAAAAATATCAAAACAGAACAATAATTACAGAACAAATATACATCTCAACACATACAGCCTTGAAACAAACAGGTAAAAAAATACAGTTCCTACAATTTATAACTTCAGACTGGCATAATCTAGTGTTTACTTTCTTTCAGTGCTTTTAGGATCTTCCTTCTCTCAGTCAGAAATATTTTCTTGAGTCTCTCTGCCAGGTTCTTTCAGCACTTAAACACACTTCTGAGCTGGCCTTCTCATGAGATCACAAACTCCGGCCTTGGTGTATCAAACTCTATATTTTACAATACAGGGTCTCCAAATAAAATATTTAAAAAAACATATGAGATGACCTCACTGACTTTCCTCTCCACAGGTTAACTGGTCAGAACTGGTTTGTGCTCTGCTATACATACATCTCAAAAATTTCTTTGATCTAAGTCACTGTATTCAAAGCAAAAGTGTATTGGCCTCTTTAATCCCGTCTGGACCTTGGAATCTACACCTCAGGTCTTTCTGATGTAATTCAAGGATTCCCCGGGAATATATTTTGGACCTTCCAAATCCGTCTGGATCCTCCCTGGCTCAGACATCAAACCTCTTCAATGTCCATTCTGGCCTCTCTCCGATGCCCCTCCCCACAAGTCCTTCCTGGTAACCATGCAAGTCAAAGGATTTCCCTGAGGGCATTATGAATGGCTAATCTTATTTCCTGGGATGAATGAAAATTGACAAAGTAATTGCACCCCAGATCTCTGCAGTTTAAAATACCTCCTGTCCTTTGAACTTATCCCTGGGGGGTACTGATGTGTCAGTTCCAGTAAGACAGCCTTTTCCTTGAATTGATCTTTCCATCACATATTTTATATGTAATAACAAAAATTAATACAGCACTCGAGCACTCAGAGCTGGCTGTCTACGTCACACTCCTCCCCACCTAGACTGAATTTGGGGGATCCATCCCCTATATGGGATGAGCTTCCCAAATCAGTTCACTCCTCATAGACCCTAGACAGTCCATCTGAGTTCTTATTTTTGGCTCTGGCCCTATGTATGATTTTCAGATCATACCCTTATAAAGCAAGACTCCATCTGAGCAGTCTGCCATTATTTTTCCCCATCTGTGACAACCAAACCTGGGGGTTGTGGTCAGTCTGCACCACAAAAGGCTGCCCATACAAGTATGGCTCCAATTTCTTTAGGGCCCACACTAGGGCAAGGCACTCCTTTTCCACCGTGGAGTAGGCTTGTTCCCTGGGGAGCAGCTTTCAGCTCAGGTAGGCTATCGGGTGGTCCCTCCCTTCGCTGGATGTCTGGCTTATTATTGCCCCAATACCCATGTCTGAGTCATCCGTCTGAACTACAAAAGTTTTGCTATAGTCCGGACTTGTCAAAACAGGAGCACTGCACAGTGCCTTCTTCAGTTTTGTAAAGGCTTCCTCACAAGCTGGACCCCAGGTGATTTTCCTTGGCATTTTTTTCTTTGTCAGGTCAGTTAGGGGAGCAGCCAGGGCACTGTAATTTGGTACAAATTTTTGATAGTACCCTGCTGTCCCGAGAAAACTCCTGACCTGCTTATGAGTTTCTTGTCTGGGCCATGACTGTATTACTTCTATTTTTATCTGGTTAGGATGGAGCTGTCCCCGGCCTACCACATGCCCAAGGTATGCCACTTCTCACATGGCCACCTGGCACTTCTTGGCTTTGACAGTGAGCCCAGCCCTCTGTATTCAGCCCAGCACTTCCCTAAGGTGTGACAGGTGTTCCTCCCAGCTGGTACTGAAGATGGCAATGTCATCCAGGTATGCCATGGAGTACTCCTCAGCACCATTTAACACCTGGTTCACCAACCTTTGGAAAGTGGCTGGGGCGTTCTTCATTCAGAAAAGCATTACTTTGAACTCAGATAAGCCTATCAGAGTGATGAAGGACGACCTCTCCCTAGCTCTGTCCGTCAACTCTACTTGCCAATACCCCTTTGTCAGGTCAATGGTCGTAAGGTAGGTCATCCCCCAACTTATCCAGGAGTTCATCCGTCCGGGGCATCGGGTGGGCGTCTGACTTCGTGACTGCATTCAGTCCATGATAGTCTACACAGAAACGAGTCAAGCCATCTGGCTTGGGTACAAGGACTACAGGTGAAGCCCAGGGACTGTGGAAGCTCTAGATTACCGTTAAATCCAGCATCTCCTCCACTTCCCTCCTAATGTCCTTTTGGACAGCCTCTGACACCCAATATGCTGTCCGCCATATGGGTGTCTGTGTCCCTGTCTCCACATCGTGTGTTGCTAAGTGGGTTAGTCCAGGCTTGGCGCTAAACAAGGGGGCAAAGTCTGCTAAAACCTCCCTCACTTTCTGGATCTAGCCCGGGGTCAGCTGGGGAGACAATTTTACTGCCTCCACAGAGGACTCCCGCTTACTCTTTTCCAGCATGTCCAGAAGGGGGTCTCCTTCGTCCGTCCCCTCCCCATGATTACACACTGCGAACACCATGTCAGCCCTATTTGCATATGGCTTCATCATGTTGACATGGTACATCCTTTCTGTCTGTCTACGGTCAGGTAACTCCACAATGTAGCTTACGTCATTTACCTTCCTAACCACTTTGTACGGTCCTGCCCACTCAGCTTGCAGCTTGTTTTCCGGACCGGAATAAGGACCATGACTTGCTGACCCACCATGTACGAATGAGCTCTGGCTCTGTGGTTGTACCATACCTTTTGTTTCTGTTGGACAGCTGCCAGGTTGCTCTGGGCTGTCACCATAAGCTCCTTCAGCCTTTCCCTAAACCTTAGGACATAATCCACAATGGAAGTATCCTGGGTGGCGTGCTTTCCTTCCCAGTCCTCCCGGATCAAGTCTAGGGGCCCACGTACCCAGCGTTCCTATAAGAGCTCGAAGGTGGAAAATCCTGTCGACTCTTGGGGCACCTCCCTGTATGCGAACAACAGGCGGGGAAGGTATTTCTCCCAGTCCCTCCCTTGCTGTTCAGCAAAAGCCCAGATCATTGACTTTAGGGTACCACTGAAGCGTTCCACAAGCCCATTGGCTTGAGGGTGATACGGTGTCGTGCATCTCTGCACCACCCCACACTTCTTCCATAGACATTTCATTAGGTCCGACATGAAGGAACCTCCTCAATCAGTGATAACCTCCTGTGGAAACCCAACACATGTGAAAATTCCAAGCAAGGCATCTGCCACTTTATCTGTCCTCAGTGAGGAAAGGGTGACTGCCTCTGAGTACTGGGTGGCATAATCCACCACAGTCAGGATGAACCTTTTCCCTGAGGAGCTGGGGGTATTTAAAGGCACCACGATATCCATTCCCACCCTCTGGAATGGCTCCTCCACTACGGGCAATGGAATCAGGGCAGCTTGGGTTTTCTGGCCCACCTTCCCTATTTCTTGGCACCGGTGACAAGACCTGCAATACTCCTTCACCTGCTGGGTGAAGTTAGGCCAGTAGAAATTCTGGGCCAACCACTGCATAGTTCGTGTGATTCCCAGATGACCAGATAAGGGAATATCATGGGCAACCTTGAGCAACTGCTCACAATATCCCTTGGGAATGACAAGCTGCCTGCCTAGCATCCCTCCCTCTGTCTGTACTGCCTGTGTATACATAAGTCCATTTAACCAATAAACCCTATGTCTGCCGTGTGCACCGTCTGAGTCTGCCCAAGCTCTCAGCCTCTCTAAACTAGGGTCACTTCCCTGAGCAGCTGCAAACCCCTCACACCTTCCCAAGGCATGGGACAGGTCCCCTTCAGTTGCTAAACTAGGGTCCCTAGCACTAGCGTCAGGGCCCTCAGGATCACTGTCAATCCCTACCCTCTGACAAGGGGTCACCCCTCCCTCTTTGGAGTAACCCTCTGTAGCTATGTGGTTATTTGCTACTGGGGAAATTTCTACCCTCGTTTTATCAGTCTCCCCCTCTGGAGACACAGGCTGGGGAACCAGCCTCTCAGTATCTTCCCCAATGGCTTCTGGGGGGCTCAGGGAACTACAAATTTCCCTGGCCGCTTGGCTGCGGATAACTGCACATACCACCCCCTGCTGGAGATTGTTACCTAGGATCACATCCACTGCTAATGTGTTAGCTACAGCCACCTGTTGCACAGTTCCCCCTGTTTCACCCCAGTCCAGGAGAACACTGGCCAATGGCAATGTTTTCTCTACATCCACAAAGTCCTGCACAGTCACGTATTTATTGGGTATAAGCTGACCAGGCTGTACCAGATCCCCTTTTACCAATGTCAGTGATGCCCCTGTGTTCCTTAACCCCTGCGTCTGTACGCCATTTACCATGACTGGGTGCATGTGTTCCCTCATGTTCACTGGCATGCTTCCAGAGACACATAAACAACCCACTTCCTTTCTGGTACTACTTTGCGTATTATTATTTGTCCTTGGACACTGTCTGGCAATGTGCCCAGTTCCTTTACATAACCAACAAACATTTCTTACTTCAGAGAAATCTTTTCTTTGAAACCTGGGGCTAACTTGTTTCAGTGGAGGCAGTGAGGATTTTAGCTGCCCTGAAGGTGTGCTTTTCCCCTTCTGCACTGCCACACTCGCCCCATTCACTCTCAGAGCAGGTCTGCCCTTGGCATAGCGATCCGAGAGTTCAGCAGCCTCTTGCACGGTTTTTGGATCTCAGTCCTCTAGCCAGGTTTTTAACTCTGTTGGGCATGCAAAATAAAACTGATCTAATAAAATCACATTTTCAGTTTTATCAACAGTGTTTGCCTCAATCCCTTCCCACCAACATTTTAAAAACTGATGTTATTTCATGGCTAGCTCCTCATAGCTCATATCAGGGCTTCTCCTGAGCTTACGGAATTTAGCTCTGTATGATTCAGCAGTAAATTCAAACTTTTCTAGTAGTGCTGTTTTTAACTTACTGTAATCATCACTATCTTTATTGTCTATGTGACCCAATGCATCCCGAGCTTTTCCGGTAAGTAGCAGGGATAGCTGGAAGCTCCAGGACTCTCTAGGAATTTTAGCCTGAATACAAACTTTTTCAAAAGAATTTAAAAAGGCATCTATATCCTCCCCGTCCTCAAACTCAGCTATTAATTTAGAGTTAAATTTGTAACCCAGTCCTGCAGTCCCAGTTAAACCCAAGCCACTTACCTGCCCTGGTGCCGCTGGTTGGAGTCGTAGCTTCTCCAGTTCGTGTTACCACTGGCGCTGCTCTCCTCTGCAGCTCTGTGAAAGCCAACCTGGTGGAGCAGAGAGGTTCAGGGGTTGGTGAGGGAGAAAAGGGCAGCTTATAGGAAATATAAGCACTTGTGAGGGGACACGGACAGGGAGGAGTACAATAGAATATCCAAAAAGGTAACCAGGGTGGTGAGATCATACAAAGTAAAAACAGAGCAGGGTTTGGCACAGGGGATCAGGAGGGTGGAAAAGGGTTCTTTAGGTATATCAGGGAAAGGAGGAAAGTGAAGGGTCAGATTAGCAGACTGAGGTCAGAGAGTGGGTGGGCTGAGGAGGTCAGAGAGTGGGTGGGCTGAGGAGGCCAGAGAGTGAGTGAGCTGAGGAGGCCAGAGAGCAGGCAGAGGTACTCAATGAATACTTTGCCTCTGTCTTCACAAGAGATGATGGAGGACTAACCCCACATAGGAGGAGGCGGAGGCTGGAACTGTGGAACGAGGAGAAATCTGTGACATTGAAATTCCAGTGGAAAAGGTGAGGGAGGCTCTTAAGTCCCTGAGAATGGATAAGACACCAGGTCCGGATAAGATTCATCCCAGAGTACTGAAGGAGATGGAGGATGTCCTTACTGCACCATTGGTGGACCTTTTTATCTCCTCCTTTCAGACAGGTTCAGTGCCTCAGTACTTGAGGATGGCTCATGTCATGCCTATCCATAAAAGTGGCTCACAGGAGCAGCCGGGTAACTACAGGCCTGTCAGACGGACGTCAGTGGTGGGCAAAATGATGGAGGTCATCTTGAAGGAAAAACTTGATGAGTTCCTGGGGACACGGGGCCAGCTGAACAACCATCAACATGGCTTCGTTCAGGGTACATCATGTCAGATGAACTTTGTGGAGTTCAATGATTGGGTGACAAAGGCACTGGAGCAGGGAAGGCCAGTGGATGTCCTCGTTCTGGACTTCAGCAAGTTGTTTGACTCGGTGCCACACTCAGGGTTGTTGGGCAAGCTGGGGAAAATGATGATGGGGTGAAAGAAGGTGGGATGGCTAGGGAGCTGGCTAACTGGGTGGTTTCCAAGAGTGGTGGTCAGGGTGAGGTATCATCTCCTATAAGGGTCATTAGCCGGGTCCCACAGGGGTCAGTGTTGCGCCCACTTCTGTTTAACACTTACATCTCAGACATCAGGGATGGTATCAGGAGTGAAATGAGCCTCTTTGCTGATGACTTGAAGATGGAGGCAGTGGTGGTTGGGGAGCAAGGTAGAAGGGTCCTGCAGGAGGACTTGGAGACTCTTGAGAGGTGGTCACACACTTGGAAACTGAGGTTTAAGGCCAAGAAATGCAGTGTTCTCCACTTGGGGCTTAGGATCCCTAATCATGAGTACTTTTGGGGTGGGGGAGAAACTCCAGGTTTTGAGGGGGGAAAAGGATATTGAGGTGTTCGTGGATGCCAGAATGAATAACACTAAGCAGTGCAGGAGGGAGGTAGCTAAAGCAAATAGAATGCTCAGGTGCATTGCCAGGGATAACCTCAAGGAGGCAGGAGATACTTCTTCCTCTGTGTAACTGCCTGGTCAGACCGCACTTGGAGTATTGCATGCAGTTTTCGTGCCCGTACTTAAAAAAGGACATTGCCCTCCTGGAAAGGGTCCAGAGGAGGGCAACCAGGATGATTCAGGGTCTGGGGGATAGATCCTCTGAGGAGAGATTTGAGGAGCTGAACATGTACTCCCTGGAGGAGAGGAAAGACAGGGGGGGGATATGCTCGAGGTCTTTAAATATCTAAAAGGAGTGAACAGGGTAGGCCTTAACAGGATGTTCCAGCTAAGGGAGGAAGGGACCACCAGGGGCATTAGATTAAGTTGGTTGGTGGGAGGCTCAGGTGTGAGACCAGGAGCTGTTACTTTACCGAGAGGGTGGTGGCCCCATGGAATGCACTGCCTGCGGAACTGGTGGCTGTAGATACAGTGGGGGGGGTTCAAGAGGGGTTGGGACAGATATAAGGGAAGGGTAAAGCTGAGGAATGCCAGAAATGGAGAAGTAACTCTGGTGAGGGATGGGGTTGGGAAGGATTACGGGGGTCTGGGGGCAGCAACATCTTGACCGTGTGCTGCTATTCAAGCAGACTTGATAGACCTTTTGGTCTGCTCTGCTGGCACTTTAGTATGTTCGTGTGAATCAGTCATCTTACAGGTCCTGGTACAGTTATTTAGGTAGAAAGAGACAGCTAAATGGTTGAGAAAGTACAGAACATGTGACCTTAACTCTGAATTCCATTACAGAGATCAAATTGTAATCACTGAGGAGAATCCCAGTATATTGTATGATATGCTATGCCCCTAGGACATAGACCCTTTTTTACGTTTCTTTTGTGCATATGCAAGAAGCATTTTTCTTTTTCATCAGATAATGGCATTTCAGAGTTGTGTCACGGACTAGCCCGATACAGAGCAATCTACATTGGGCTCCTCCCTGACAGGTCAATGACCATGAAAGCAGAGTATGATGGTGGCCACAGTTTCATGGGCATAAACTTTGTATTCTTGAAAGGACTTAAGTGCTCCAATGAGAGAGCACTTTAGTGCTCTCTTTTGCATAAAGCCAGCTGGCAAACAGCCGAGCGGCTTTTTGTACAGCACTGTATGGGAGGGCTGAAGACCAGAGTTGAGTGTACTCCTTTCCGTTCCTGCTCCTGCCTATTGTGCCCCCCTTTTTTTTCCCCATGTCTGTGTTTGGTTTCTCTTTTGATGTCTGCCCCTGTCTTTCTTCCTGCAACGTGTCCATCCACCAAGCAGCAGGTGTTACGATCACAGTGTGTGGGACTGTTTTTTTTTTTCAGTCCAGATCCAGCAGTTACACAGAAAACAACCCCATGCCCCCACCCTCAGTTAGCACCTAAATACTTCACCCCCGCACCACATTTTGACATGTCATTATTTGTTTTAAAAAAAAAACTACAATGATGGGCGACCGGTACAACCCACCCACCTCCACGTCCGGCTGCCAAGTTTCAAGACTGTCGTTCCCCATACCTCACACCCCGCACCCGACTGTAAATTAAAAGAGAAGGCAACTGGCACATCCCACACTCTTCCATAGCCAGCTGCCTTCTTCTGAATGAAGCCATTTGCATGAGCTTGCTTGTATAGTAAAACCTGTGGATCACGTGATCATCTGATTTTACTATGCAAGTAAGTGAGTGCACGAGTAAACACATGCACATCTATTTGTTCCTAATGGCAAAAGCTGGAAGCCATGTCTGCGTACGCTGAACTGACTGTAAAATATGTGCAACTTTATCTCTGATGTTATTACTCCTTCTATAAATAGCCCCAGGGGACCCCTCCTTCATAGTCTTCCTAAATATTGGGTCATATTGCAATACATACCAGTTAGCTTTAATGATCTTATGTATTTTACCAGAATGAATGTTGTAAGTGCTAATTCAGCCTATTTTGTTCCATGTCTTTATTATCACCTCTTCTTTACAGAAGGTATCCCATATCCCTTCTCACAACTACACTGGGAAGACCCCTGTGTAAATTTCAGTTGAGGGTGGGGGTGCATTTGGGTGATATTCAGAGAAGAAATCTGTCCTTAGAAAAAGATATAGGGCAGGATTCACAAAAGAGATGCACCCAGCGCGACTCAGATGCACCGGCGCAAGCCAAAAAATGTGCCGTAAAACGATTCATAAACAGGGTGAATGTGCCAACACAACCGAGATGCCCTGCGCCGAACACCATGAGCCATAGGCGCAATGTAATGACATGCAGCACATATACAGGGGGCGTACCCATACATATACAGCGCAACCCGATTCACAGTGAATATCCACAGCGCAACAAAGGAGCAACTCCAGCACAAAGCCAAGATGTGCCATAGAAAGATAAGTACAAAAGAAGGAGACTTAAGTATTCCCCACTTGCAGGCCATTAACTGAATTGCTGCAGCAGCACACTGCCGTAGCCAGAGGGGGAGAGGAAGACAGAGAGAGAGAGAGACAGAGACAGGATGGAAGCTGTCCAGAGGAGGGCAACTAAAATGGTGCAGGGTCTGCACCGGAAGACATATGAAGACAGACTTAAGGAGCTTAATATGTATAGCCTCAAGGAAAGGAGGGAGAGGGGGGACATGATAGAAACTTTCAAGTACATCAAGGGAATCAACAAAGTCCAAGAGGGTAGCATCTTTCAAAAAAAGAGGTGTGCAAGAACAAGGGGGCACAATTTGAAGATGGGGGCGGCTCAGAGGTAATTTAAGGAAGTATTTTTTCACAGAGAGGGTTGTGGATGCATGTAACGGTCTTCCGGAGGAGGTTGTGGAGTCAAAAACAGTGGTGGAATTCAAGCATGCATGGGACAGTCATAAGGCAATTCTAGGGGGTGGGGGTAGGAAGAAGTAGGCTGCTGGTTAACTAGGATCTGCAGCTTATCCATTAGGTAGAGAAATGGGCAGACTGGGTGGGCCAAGCGGTCCTTATCTGCCGTCAAATTCTATGTTTCTATGTTAGAGACAGCCAGCCAGCAAGCCAGAGGGCCACACAGAGAACCCCATGGCCAAATGAACCCAGCAGCAGTCGTGATAGTGGGTGCACTAATTAGGAGGAGGAGGAGGCAGGGCGCTGGAAGGCAATGTAGGCAACCTGCCCCATGGTTGTATCGTGCCAGGCTATCCTTCAAGCAGCTCACTGAGGTGGAGACAGTAGGGTGATACCGCCTGAACAGGGCCATGCTGAGGCAGCTCTGTGAGCTGTGCCATTATGAGTTGCAGGCACCCACTGCATGAGGTCATGCCATGTCAGTGGAGACAAAGGTGACAATGGTCATGTGCTTGCTCACCACAGAAACCTTCCAGAGGCCTACTGGGGACACCACTGGCATTTCACAGGCCTCTACTTCCTGCCTCCTCACATAGTTCCTCACTGCACTACTACCGCATGCTTCGGAATACATTCATTTCTCCAGCACACAGGCAGAGTGGATAGAAGTCATGCAGGGGTTCTACAGGGTGGCACGCATGCCAGGTGTCATAGGGGCCAGTGACTGCACCCATGTGGCAATCCGCGCACCACCTGGTGAAGATGCCATCACATACATCAACCAGAGGGGTACCATTCCGTGAATTGCCAGGTGATGTGCGATGGCACAGGGCGCATCACCAATGTCTGCGCACACATCCTGGGAGCGCACATGATAAATTCATATGGCACCAGTTGGCACTGTGCATGAGGTTCGAGGATGGGGACATACCAAGTGGCCATCTGATAGGTATGTGTGACAGGGCTCCAACAGCACAGGAGGGCACCAAGGCCGGGACACATGGGGTCGGCCATGGGCAACCCGCGCAGTCTGAAGCAGGTGCATGGGCTCTGGGACAGCAGGGGTATGCAAGGGTACACAATTTGACACAGGGTGGCACGCAAGCATCATGCACCATACAACAGATGGGAGCATGCAGGTGCAGCTGGGGGTAGGGATGCAGGACTGCCGGTAATGGGGATGCACGGGAGGTAGAGCAGGACAGGTGCACACACCACTGAGGCCAGGGTTGAGTACAGGGCACATGCCACAGTGGAACCCAATGTACTAAAGGACACACGTCTACCCCCACAGGAGACGCTGCATATCCACTGAGGCCCTGGCTCCTCACCCCCATCTGATGACACAGAACAGTGGCGGAGGAGCGCTACAATGAGGCACACATAGCGACACGTGCCATCATAGAGTGTGTCTTCAGCACGTTGAAGATGTGATTCCGGTGCTTGTGTCGGTCAGGTGTTGCCCTACAGTATAGCTCTGAGAAGGCCTGTGGCATATTCCTGGCCTGTTGTGTGCTACACAATATGGCCCTAGACCATGGGATACCTGTCAAAGCCAGTGAGGGTGACAGTTCCGAGAGAGGAGGGGGTGGGAGAGGGGATGGACAAAGCAACCGCTGAGGGCCAAGGAGGTGAAGCCGGGCAGGACCGGAGGGACTCGAGGCTGGTGGACAGAGCAGGGGACTACCGCAGGTGTGTGGTGGAGGAAAACTTTGGGCCATGCAGGTGAGTATGCAGGTATGTATGCGTGCAGGTGTGTGCACCAAGGTGTAGAGAATGCATGCTGTGGGCACAGTGGACACCAGACGCCACATAGTGGCGCACCCACAGGCACACACACAGTGGGAGACACACAGATACAGACACAGACACACACACACCAGGCATGCAAAAACCATGCACCACCTAAGCCATGTAGTAGATGTCACGAGTCAGTGTGTACTGCAGCCTGCACATGGGCACAGCAGACATCAGAACGCACTCATCATTCCCAGGACACATGGCACAACAGTGGTGCACACAAACATGCAGGATGTCCTGCACAAGTAGCACAGAGTGGTGCCAGGATGGCTGTGGGGCAGGCAACTGCCACACACCACCACCGGCACCACCTGCAGGGCATCCGGTACACACATGTGTGCCATCCCACCACCACAGACCCGGGGACATGGGCATCACAGGGCAGCTCCACGGCTGCCACGGACATGGAGGCGGCCTCTGCCATGGCTGGTGGTGGCGGGTGTGCCACCACTGGCCAAAGGGGGTGTTACCTGTGACCCTGCAGGGGTGCTGCACAGAGACCGTGAATGGGTGCCCAGTGGAGTGGCCATCCCACAGCCACCGGCCGAGCCATGGACAGAGGTTGTGGAGGCCAGTGGTGATGGAGTCAGCAGCAGGGTATTCACCTGGATCCACTGCCAGGGTGTGCAGGACGTGCTCCTGGGTGTCCAACTGGATGCACGATGTCCACGGCATGTTGTGGAGGCAGCCACCACCTCCACAACTGCTGCAATCCACTCTAGAGCTGTGGTCATGCCCACCCGCATGATGCATGTCTCTGCCAGCATCAGTGCATGCCAAGCAGCTGCAGACTCATGCTCCTGGACCATCACAGCCCTGTGGCTATGGAACTCCACATGGAGGGCCTCCTGCCCCTCCACAGTCATCCACAGGAGGGCAAGGTAGGCCTCCATGTTGTCGGCGGGTGATGCATTACGGTGGCATCGCCAACGAGCAGGGGATGTATCAACCTGTCCCAGTGCATCCACAGGTGGTGGTTGTACCCTGACAGGCTGCAACATGGGCGGGGCTTGGCTGGGCACCGCCACTGACTGCCCATGGGTGGTGTCCTCCAGGGCCAATGGAGCGGGTGCGTGCACCGAGGCACCCTGCCTGGATGACACCGAAGTTGCCGGCACTGCACTTGGCTGTGGTGCAGGGAGCACAGCACCCACAGCTGTGGGTAGCTGTGCTGTGTCTGCACCTACACCTTGCACAGTGGGAACATCAGTGGCACCCAGGGCCACATGCACAGGCAACCCCATGATGTGTGCACCGCTGTCGGCCATGTCTGCGTCGCTGGTGTCAGTGATGCATGCGGTGGTGCCAAGACCCTCCCCCTGCACACCACTGGCAAGCACAAGGAGGACATCAGCAATGTCCACCGCATCATTTGGGTCAGCATCAGACAACCCGGACAGGCTCCCCAACCAAGCGATGTACCCACCGACTGTCCCGCCAGTGCTGGCCGAGGGGCCCGCAGGGCCCACCTGCACCGGGGCCATGACTGGTGTTGCTCGAGATGTGGATGGTGCTGGTGCAGAGCCATCTATGGTGGAGTCATTGGCCCCATGTGACAGGCCAGCATCATCGCCCGCGAGGGCATCACGTGCAACCATGGCCATGTCCGCACCCTGGAGGCCTGATGGTGCTGTGGAGAGAGGAAGCAAGAACATGGTTAGTGCACAGTACACATACGTCATATTGGTAATGCACAACAGAACACAGCTGTCTACACGGCGGCAAGGCTGCAGACCTGACCACCCCAGGGCCATGGCATGACAGCGCTATGCAGACCATGGAATGGTCATGCCTGTCACTGTCCCATTGTGCACACTGCATGGCAGTGGTGGCACATGCCACATGGATGCACAGCAGACATGTGCCCCCCCCCGGTGCAGTAGCATAGCACCTGCAGTACCACGGGGCATGTTGCAACAGGCCAGGGGTGACCTTCCCCAGGAAGCTGTGCCTGGGTATACAGTGACAGTGCATGCCATGTAGGGACAGGCATGACAATCATGGCACACGAGTTGGCAGGCCTGTCTAGGACACATAGCTACTCACCATGCTGCAACGGGCTGCCACCAGTCTGGAATCCACCACTGGGGACACTCTGCACAGCTGTCCGGGACACACTGGCAGCCAGGAGGGCCTCATTTGGGCTGAGCTTTTCCACCATGCTTGAGCTATCCCCTGTCCACTGCAGGGAGGCCTGGATGTTGGCCACCTTCTCCATGGCCCTCCTGCACCCATCATTCCAGTGCTTACTTCATTCTAGGACCGTGCGATTGTAAGGTACCATGGCATTCACCTGCCAGGCCACCTTCTCCCAGCCCGCTGCCCGCGCCATCTGGATGCCTCCCCTGCCAGTGAGGACAACCAGGTGTAGGTGGCATGCCTCTATGAGTGACCTCTCCTCATTCTTGGTGAAGTTTGGTCACCGCCTGGTGGTGGCACCTGCATCCTATGACATACTGGCTACTGCGGGGAGAAGCATCCAGGTGTTAGTCGCGCCTGTGGGTACAAATGTTCCCGCACCCGTCTGCATCTGTCTGTTGCCCCCCCCAGGTTCCACGCTGCTGGTGTTCTGGGCGGTGGTCTGCAGGTGGTTGTCCTGGCACAGCGGGCCATGCCCCATGGTACATGGTCCACTGGGGAAGGTGCACATGCCATGTATGGCAACCGGTCCACAGCTGGGGCAGCATTGCAGGGGGCACACGGTGCAGTCTGCCATGGCCATGACCTGGTATCTCAGCAGCGTGAGTGTAGCCGCCGTGGTACCCCGTCCATCCCAGGTGCCACCCTTGCTACGTCTGTTGGGTGGGGGCACAGGACATGTGGCTGCAACCATGGTGCAGCTGGCTGCAGTGTGTGGCATGGTGACACTGTCATTGTGCCAGCACAGGCGCTGCTGTGTGCCTCGGACAGACCTGTAGCATGTCGCTGCATCCACCATACATGGCCAGTGACATCCAGTTACACATACCTCTCAAGTGTCCCACTATATAGGGAACAGTTCCTCTGTTTACGTCGCATAACCTCCCTGTTTCACATTGCAAGGCCTTGTCCCACTGACAACCGTATCATCATTCAGCAGTACTGTATCATATATGCTGACATGTTTACGTCATGGATCACTAACAGCCTTTCTGGACATGACAGTAAACAGTCTATGAGTGTTCTGTGCTCCTTATGTACTGCTCTGATGGAGTGTTCCACATTATGCCCATTTGTTCCACATATTAGGAGGCACTGTTCAACATATGGGGACATAATCATTGAGAGGTATGCATGCACATGTTCAATCCCCCCAGTGCGTTCTGTAGACCTTGTGAATATAGCTGTGTACTCACCTTCAAGGCTCTGTCTCCTCTCAGTCACCTGATCTCGGCCTGCTGGTTTGGGAGCATTTATGGCTCGGGGCATGCAAATGAGGCCTTGGCCCCTGGTAATGAGATGCTAATCAGCTGAGATGCCCATGCATGTGGAATGATGCTGTTTTGGGCGCATTATCTGTCAATTGCACAATTTCCCCAGCTTATCTCACTTTACAAGGGGCATCTCAGATTTGTGCCAATGCCAGTACAGCGCATCAGTGGTGAATGCATGTAGAATTGGGTGCATGTTCCTGTATCCAGGGCAGTTTACACGGCGCATCTGTCATGCATGCGTGGTCACCATGTTCAATGACGCATCTTCCATGATGTGACGCTATGTTGCTTACTTGATGCGCTGCTGCAGGGCTGCTGTCAATTATGCTGTGCACTCTATCATGCAGTGTGATCCCACATGTGTGGTACTTGCTGCACTGTGTTCGTAGTGCCCATGGGTCGCACACTACACGCGGTAGGTGTATGTAGTACGTGACGTGCACAACATGGCATCTGCACATGCATCACGCTTGTGCAACCCGGCTATGGCCTTGCCACACCTTTGCAGTCTGCATTGCACATGCACGGGCATGTTGCCTTTCAGCTATCGCGCTTCATGCACAGTGCGCGCTGTACTGCATGTGCCTTGGTGTTCCATATGGCGCATATCAGACACTCGGTTGCGCATTGCGTGTTGCTCCTTAACACTGTTACTTGGATTTACAGTATGCCTAGGGCAGGGAGACAGACACTTAGGGCCATGAACTGGTCCCAGGTGGAGCTGCTGCATTTGGTGGCTCTTGTCCTGTCTGTGGAGGGGCAGCTGTTTGTGCAGGATGACCTCCATGTGCCCAGGGCTGAGGTGTGGACCTCTATTGCCCGAAGGCTTGTGCGGTGCACTGGGATGCCACGCACTGGGGAGCAGTGCAGGCATCAGTTTGGCGACCTCCAGAGGTGGGACCCGAAGAGACTGGCACAGCTGCGTCGCCGTGCACGCAGGGGTGCACTGCCAAGGCCAGGTAGGTGTTGCTCATCTGGCTCCTTTCGTGGCACGTACTGGGTGGGTGTGTTGAGGCCCTCATGGGGCACCCACATGGGTCACAGGCATCCTGCACACATGGCAGTGGCTGCACCTGTCCAGTGCAGCCATATCATGTGTGCCATGGGGGGGGCACCAGTTGGTGCTGTGTCTGCGTGCAGGCTGCTGGGGGCTGCCCAGCTGGTTATCACTGTATGCTGCATGGCTACAGGCCGGCGAGGGGGGGGCCACTGTGTCAGTGCATCCTGTACAGTGGCAGTGACTGGCTGTCCCTACATCGCCTGTGCATGTCGGTGTTGTGGTGTGTTTCTGGCACCACTGTGTTGACTCATGGTGCATTTGAGATGCGCGCAGAGCAACTTCTTTGTGAATCCTGCCCATAGTGTTTATCCTTGAATAGCTCCTTGTTGTTTTTATGAAACCTATTTGTGTTTTACTGCAACAGTTTTGTAATCTAATATTGATTGTGCTGAATAGTGCTTTTTTTTTTCCTTCTTTCAGTGACCCTGGGACAAGTAATACGCTGGATATGGCTACCGTCCCACCTTCCGCTTGTATTTTTGTGAGATGTGCCAGCATCACTTGTCCCTAAATGTATGACTACTGTTGGATTTGTACCTGCATATTTGAGCAGTTTACCTAGTCGTTATCAACATCTTTGATTCTGGCTCCCGGAAGACAGGTTACCATTGTGTATTCTTTCTCAGGTTTCCAATTGGTGGAGTCAATACAATGAATTATTTAATTTCCGACTATTTGTTTTCTAGTTTTATGATCTGAGGTATTGTTTGAACAAATTACATGGTCATTTGTTTCGAGCATGCTGAAACCATTTTGGGTTGTAATCTCAGTGGCAGGAGAGAAGATGGCTCTTCTTTGTTTATTTTTTTGCCTGGGCTGGTACAGTGTACCACTCAGTTCTGCATGTATCATTTTCCTCCCTACCCATTTTAGGGCTCCTTTCCTTAGTTGATGGGTTAACATGGGTATCTTCCTCCCTTGTTTTTTTTTCTTTTGTCCACAATATGATTTGTTTTAGGCAATTTTCTGCAGCTAGTGAGTGAACAAATGTTAAGATTTTATTTAATTTGAGGGCTCTGTGCAGCTCTTTTTGGATATTTGTTATTTCTGAAGATAGAGTTGAGAAAGCAAGATATTTGCCACAAGTGAAGCTGTCCGTTATTTCAAAGCTTCATATGGGGGCATGCATATTGCATTTTACACACGTGACCACAGATCCCTCCTAACATAAAATTTCCAAGTGGTTCACAGTTAGATTCTTTTAAACTAGACTGACTTCCAGCTGGGCAATTCACCTGCGATTCAACTAAAACAATACACCCCTGCCACATACACCATGCAAGGAAACATTCGGCATTGACAAATGCTTGTTTTCTGTCAGTCTTGCATTTTCCTCAGGCCTCCTCATCTGCCACTCCACCAGATGGCACTCCCCCACCTTGTCACTAACCTTCTCAGGAACTTACTTGTTATCCACCACTTATCAAGAACCACAGTGTGGTATAGGCCGGCCTTGTCAGTCATGTATGGGGCTGTGCTTGGGGAGGGGGGGAGCCACATTGGCTCTGTCAGATTTTGGGATTTTTCTTTTCCATGTTTCCTCGCACTGAGGGTGTCCACATGCAGTAACATACACGTAGGTATTCAGAGGTACACATGAATGTCAATGCCTTGATCAAGCACCCACTATGTTGCCACCTGACTTACAGCAGGTGGCAGTTATTGAGTGGGCTACTTAGTCCCCCCTTCCCGAGGAAGGAGAGCTGTCTGTTGAATGCTCAGTCCTCACTGCCCTGGCAGCTCCTCGAGCGAACTTAATCCACTCCCAAACCCAGGCAGCTGGCATAGTGAGCAGTAGCATGTACGTCTCTTTATGGCAGGTACACAAAATATAGTCCATGTTAAGTAATTGGCCCTGTTCAATGTACTTGATCACAAAATGGATGAATGGAGTGGCTGCAGTCAGCTAGACTGTAGTGACTTTTGAATGCCTGCATACATTACCTACAACAGAGTACGGGTGTAGGAAGACATCCTTGAGGTTCTCCATCATGTACAATTTTATTTCACATGGGCAACAGCAAGGCTCTGCACTACTACCGTTGTCCCATGCAACACAACACAAAGCAGCTGATCCTTTCTGTAATTCTATTCCTGGTTGTTATAACTAGAGGGATTCTCCACTAAGACTGTCTTTGCATCCCAAGGACCATACAGCACTACAGGCTGCAGAGGTGGTGGTGTGTGAGTGTCTGAGGTTCGTATAATCCATGCAGCACTGCTGTGAAGTACTAGTAGTTGCTACCCTGTCGGAGGTGCCGTCCTGTGGGCAATATGTTGAACTGAGGTTTCTTTTGCCCATTTCTAGTAGCTGTCCAAGGGGGGAAATTAAACCTCCTATGGCAATTTTTGAAAGGGTGTTGGGGATTATGCCAGTGTACAGTGTCCTGTTGGCATTCCCTCTCTGCAATAAAACCAGTTATACTGCAGTAGTATAGAACTGTGTGGGGCACTGATCAGTACCCATAGCTGCTGCAATTTAGAAGAAAGGAGGTCAAAGAGCAGGTCTGGAGAGCACTCCACATTCAGATCATTCCATGGAAATTCCAATTGTTCACCAGTATTCTAGCATGCATTCGTACTTAACTCAAATTATTAGTCACTCGTATCACTTGCTGCAATGTGTCTGAATACATCACAGCAGTAGTATCCCAGTGAAGCATTAAAGAGCAAATGTTTAGTAAAAGTGTATATCATAAAGAATGATGGTTTGGAGCTTTTAGATGCCTCTGCAGTCATTCAGTTTGCTTTTATTTGTTTCTTTGCTTACATTTTCATAGTTTTATCAGTATTTTGCCAACTGCTAGTGAGAAAAGGGTTCAATGGAATCCTTATATTATGATGTCAGGAACTCTTTACTGGCAAGGCTGCCAGTGTATTTCAATGGGAAACTGCAAATCTGTTTCCAAATTTCTATGGAGAAATAACACTTTCTGCCACAAAAATAATATATATTTAATAGAAATATGTGATTTTTGATAGCGTGTGATCTTTTGTTATAATTTAGCAGGTGATATTTTCTTCATAACCAGACTTTACTTGGAAAGAAGAAAAGAGAAACTAATTATTGTCTTTAGAAACATAAAATCATACAGAGGGAGCACAACAGTGCAAACACATAAAAGACAAAGTTTGTTGATGAAATACATATCAATTTCTTTTGAAAAGGATAGAAGAATATATTTAGTTTCTCATTGAAATACATTGGGCTTTTAAGTAGCTGGCAGTTTCTGACATCACAATACCAGAATTCTACTGAATTCTTTTTTACTAGCAGTTTGAGAAGCAAAGGTGAAAATCCACTTGCTTTACTGCACTAACAAATATTTTATCATACAAGTAGAAAGTAATTACTAACACATCAAAATACAATTAATAAAACAGTTAGTTTTCTATTTATTAGAAGTAAACACCTGCTCTTTAAGCCTAGCCAGGGGTAGGATACGTTCAGGATTTCTATATGGGGGTCAGGAGGCATGAGGCACAGTCGAGTGCCTCTTGCCTCTGAAGGCAACCCATTCCCTGTACTGCCTTAGTGATATTGACCGTTAATGTAAGCCATTAGAATGCACATCAGCTGACCAGAATATTCAATTTCCTGCCATTATTTTACAATACATATTTTGTAAATCACATGGGTATATTTTTTACATTGGTTGCGCATGTGCAAACTAACAAATTGTGGCAATACGGGATTTCAGGGGGGGTTACTGCCGAGCCCATTGCAGTTCACAGAACCAGGAGCTCGGCAGTCTACCCCAATGACTACTAGATGTGGTCCTGACGCAACTCTCTACTGGGTGGGCTGAGCGGTCATGCACTTCAAAGGCCCGAAGCCACTCTAATCAGAGAGGGCTTGGCCTTTTGATTTGCATGACCATTCAGCCCACCCGGGGTGCCCAATCCCATTGTCGGTGAGCCCCCCATAGTGTCTGACATCGGGGTGCAATGATCCCTCTCAGTGCTTTCTGACATCAGGGTGCCCAGTCCCCATGTTGGTGATCCCCCAAGTACTGTCCGACATCAGGGTGCCAGATCCCCATGTCCACGACCCTCCCCCAGCACTGTCTGACATCAGCTTGCCCACTCCCCATGTCCATGATCCCCCCTCTACCATGGGACACTGGGGAGGTCACCCCCAGTGTCCCCAGTTATGTTACTCCCCACCACCATTCTGGAACACTGGGGAGCCCAGCCCCAGTCTCCCCAAACATTTTTTATCCCTGAAAAAAAGAAAGCAGTCCCCCGACATTTAAAAAAAAATTTAAACCTCTAAAGAAGAAAACAGTCCCTCATCATCTCCCCATGCCCCTCCCCCATCCCAACCTCCCCTGTGCACACCCACCTCCCCACACCCCTCTTACTCCATACTTAACTCCAGAGGTCAGCGGCTGGCATCTTCTCTGGACCGGGACATGTCTGCACTCATCAAAGCTTAACGGTGAACTGAAGAGTCAAGGTTAAGTGCTGTATAATGGCAGTCAGTTGCGTTTTTGACTTATATTGATATCTCAGCCATTTTTAGGTGTTTTTGCACCAAATTTTCAACATGGGCTTTTTGGGACCCCACATCATGAAAGCACTGTTGTTTCATTACACAGTCCCAAAAGGTGATTTCATGGTCCCTCTGCGGAATCACCTTTCAGGACCAAGTAATAAAATGACAGTGCCACTGTTCATGAGGTGGTGTCCGAAAAAGCCCATGTTGAAACTTTGGTGAACAAATTCCCAAAAATGGTTGTGTTACAAGTGTGCAATGCTCGGTTTCTACGCAGGTGCATAACTTTGGGAATTTTTAGTATTTTCACTCCAAATTGTCAACATACAGATTTGTTCACACCACCTCATAAACAATACACCTGTCATTTCTCACATCCTGCCCCAAATGTGTTTGCACACCTGTAGCACGGAATGGCATGATCCTTGCAAGAAATCACCTTTTGGGGCTGAGTAATGAAATGGCAGTGCCACTGTTCACGAGGTGGGGTCCCAAAAAGGCCATGTTGAAAATTTGGAGCAAAAATGTCAAAAAAAAGCCAGAGTTACGTGCACTTGTTGACATTTTCATACGCATGCATGTAACTTTGCCAATTTCTCATATTTTCACTCCCAATTTTCAACGTAGCCATTTGTTCACACCACCTCATGAACACTACAGCTGTCAATTCTCACATTCTGCCCAAAACTAATTTCTGCAGCTGTGGCGTGGAAAGGTGTTTTGCCACAGATTAAGAAATTTTCACCTATGGGGTTTATGAGGTAAGGTGATAAGAAGACTATGTTGAACATTTGAGGTCAAAATGTGAAAACATTTACAAAGTTATCACGGTAACATACAAGCATCTGCTTGCTACGCCTACATCCTGGGTTCGGAGACAGACTCGGGAATTGGAGGGCCAGCCAGGGGTAGTAGGACTTAGTGTCCCATGGACTGCTCTCCTTCTCTGGGGGAGGGGGAAGAGCGTCCGGTGCATTGTGTACCTCTGGTGAAATCTGGGGGTACCACCACTGCTGGTGCATCACACAAGGGGGGGCGAGCAGATGCTGGTGTCATTGCACATCCCTGCCCCCAGGGATCTTCAAAAATTAGCATACAAATAATTCCAGCCTCGTTCCTGATGCCCCTTCTTCCGCTGCCACTCCTACAGCAAATGAGAGAGAGAGAGAGACACTATTGGGGGCCAAAGAGAAATGTTATAGTCACAGAAATCACAAATAAAATTTATTTTTGGCCCCAGTGTGGCTGTGTGTATACACAGGGCAAGAGCATGCTGGTAAAATACGTCTTTGACTTGTGCCACCATTCAGAGGAGAAAAAGAGAGAGAGAGACTATTGGGGGCCAAATAGAAATGTTATAGCCACAGAAATCACAAATACAGTTTATTCTTGGCCCAAGTGTGGCTGTGTATGTACACAGAGCAAGAGCAGGCTGGTAAGAGGGGAAATAAAGAGGAAGACTATTTGGGGCCAAAGAGACATGTTATAGTCACTGAGATCACATATAAATTGTATTTTTGGCCCCAGTGTGGCTTTGTGTGCACAGGGCAAGAGCAGGCTAGCAACATAAATCACAAAGAACCTGCGTTGAAATTTGGTAATGCAGGCTTGTAACTTTGGCAATTTTCAATATTTTGACCCCAAATTTTCAACATGGCCATTTCTTCAGAGCACCTCATAAATGTAACAGCTGTCATTTTTCAGATCCCGGCCAAAATGGGTTTTTTTTGCATCCCGAAAGGTGATTTTGCAGTTGCTGCGCGAAATCACCTTTTGGGCAGGAGTTGAAAATTTTCTCTGCACTTGTTCATGAGGTGGGGGTCATAAGAAGGGCATGTTGAAAATTTGGAGCAAAAGTATTCACAAATAACAAAGATATGAGCCTGCCTTGAAATTTGTGAACGTGGGCTTGTAACTTTGGCAAGTTTCAATATTTTTACACCAAATTTTCAGCATAGCCATTTATTCACAATATCTCATGAATGTGACAGCTGTCATTTTTTAGATCCTGGCCAAAGTGTGTGGTTTTTTTTGCATCCCGAAAGGTGATTTCGAGGTTGCTGTGCGAAATTACCTTTCAGGCAGGTGCTGAAATTTTTCTCTGCACTTGTTCATGAGGGGCAGTCATGAGAAGGGCATGTTGAAAATTTGAGGCAAAAATATTAACAAACAACAAAGTTATGAGCCTGCGTTGAAACTTGTGAATGCAGGCTCATAACTTCAGCAATTTTTAATATTTTGACCCCAAATTTTCAACATAGCCATTTCTTCACAGCACCTCATGAATTTCATAGCTGTCATTTTTCAGATACTGGCCAAAATGTTTTTTTGCATCACAAAATGTGATTTCTCAATCGCAGTGCGAAATCACCTTTCGGGCAGGAGTAGAAATCTTCAAAATTTGGGCTCTAAACTGCAAAAAAAAAAATGTTTAACAAGCAACCAATATTCACCATTGACAAGATCTTGTTTAGTATGGAATGTGCTGTATAAAAAAAAAGTTGTATTACATTCTGTTTCAGCTTCTTAGCAGTCATTTCTGCTCACCAGGCCACCTTGAAAAATTACTTTAACTATGGTATGAGTGACACAGTAGCTTTACATTATCCACACTATCTCCTGCTGAACACACTTCTAACTACTGTATCTCCCTCTGTGTCTCTAGTTGAATTTACGTGCTAGGGTTTAATAATTTGTTTAATCCTTACAGTCATTTTAAGTTCTGAGTTGATATTAGAAGTGAATTTAGAGCTTTTTTTTTTATCTATTATCTCCGTATACATCCCGACCAGGGACCCTAAACATGGATTCAACGAAGTCCTAAACTTCATCAACTCTCATCCTCCTGAAGCTGAACTTATTCTACTAGGGGATTTCAACATAAACTGGTTAGCATCGAGTGCCAGTGCCTATAAAGACTCCATCTCAGCTGCTAACCTCACGCAAATGGTAAATTCCCCTACTAGGATTAACTACAAGACTGGCACCAGTACCCTCTTGGATTGGGTCCTCACCACTCACCCCACAAGGATTTCTCATACCACCATTCTCCCAGACTCACCCAGTGACCACTCCCCAGTCATGTGTGCATGGTCTAACAAATTTCTTAAGCCTCCTCCCAAAATTATCGCTAGCAGAGTCCTTCCTCGTGGAAAACTTCCACATCTCAAACAACACCTGCTTCTACAAGACTGGCTACCCATCTATGAAGCAACAGATGTTAACTTGGCTCTTGATCACTTCATCTCAATTTTCAACAAAGCTCATGACCTCTTTGCCCCTGCTAAAGGCGCAAAACAAAATCTCTCTAACCCATGGGTCACGCGGCTCTTTCTCACAGCTGAAACTAAGGGATCACCTCTGGGCAGTTACCAGGCCACTGGCAAACAACTGGACATCCAAAATTACAAACAAGCATGAAATGCCTGCACAAAAGCCATACGGCTAATGAAATCCACCTATTACAAAGACGCCTCACCAATACATGGGAAATGGTCGTGCTTTCTGGGACAATATCAAGGATGTCACAGAGAAGCAGCCAAAACCTCTCCGCCTTGTTAATGGTTGATGGATCCTCAACCCTTGACCCCAAGGTGATCGGGCAAACATCTTTAACATGGCTTTTTCAGACCTTTAGTGCTGTTCTACCCCATGACTTTTTCAAAACAGGGCCTGCTCCCCAAATACCTCAGCCCCTCAGTCTAATCATCCCCTTCTACTTCAGGAAGGTAAGGCTGAATGAAGCTCACCGCTATATTACTGCAGCTATCTCTAAATCTAGATCTAGTAGCGACACCCTGGACCTTAAGCTTTGTTGCTCACCTCGTTGAGGTAATTCATCCATTAACAAAAATCCTAAACCTCTCTCTCAGCTGTGGAAAATTCCCGGACCTATGGAAAACAGCCACCATGACACCTGTCCATAAAAGTGGGGACAAGATGATTCACTCAAATTATTGCCCTATCTCCATACTGCCCCCACTCTCTAAGGCACTTGAGCGCATCGTGGCTGATCAACTTACTGACCACTTGGACAAATACAATATACCTTGTCCACAACAACATGGCTTCCGGAAAGGTCACAGCACCACCACAGCCCTTATTGAGTTCACTGGAGCTTTGCACAAATCCCTTGACAACGGCCTTCTCACAGGGGCCGTTTTCGTCGACCTCTCCAAGGCCTTCGATACAGTACACCATGGACTACTAATACACAAACTACTGAATGCCAGGCTATCACCTGACTCTTCTCTCTGGTTTAAAAGCTACTTAGAAAACTGGTCACAGAGAGTAAAAATTGCAGACACTCTTTCTAACACCCTGGCTGTTCACTCGGGTGTCCCACAGGGATCCATACTGGGACCCCTCCTTTTTAGCCTTTTCTTAAACTCCCTCCCTTACCACTGCTCTGAGCAGATCATACTATATGCCAATGATGCTATTGTATTCTCCACTCACAGAGATCCTGCAACTCTTCAACACAACCTTCAACTTGGTTACAGTTCTGTAGAGACATGTTTTCTTAATCATAAACTGGTCCTCAATGACAAGAAAACCAAATCTATGCTCTTCTGCAGCTCTCATAACCCACACAAGCTACACCACTTGGCTATCTCCACCACCCAGGAGAACACTCTAGATCAGGTGGTGTCCTTCAAATACTTAGGGATTCAGCTTGACCCTAATCTCTCCTATGGACTTCATGTAGATAATGTAGCTAGAGCTGCTACTACACGGCTTGGTCTCCTCTACAAACACAGACCACACCTCACGCCAGAAGCTTTGAAGGTTGCCGTTCTGAGCTCTGTGATCTCTGTAATAGACTATGGTCTCATCTTTTATGCCTCGGCCACAACCACAACCCTTAGATGCCTCTCAACTGCCTTAAATAAAGTATGTCGGCTCATCACTGGTGCTCACCGTCTCACCCCACATGTGACCTGTACACTCAGACCGGCTGGCTCCAACTACCAAACCACATAAAGTTTCTACCTGCTCCATGGTGAAAAAATCTACCTTGGCCTTGCACCTTCTGGGTCTCAACTCTGTTACAACACAATTCAACAAATGGTGCCTTAGGAGATCCACGCCACAGCTACTGAAAGTCCCCCACTGTCACACTTCACAGGGACAACGCCTTTTGCTTATCGGCGCCACTCTGGTTCAATGGCCTCAGCCCAACCATCTCCTCTGCCCCAACTATTGGTATGTTTAAAACTAGGCTTGACTATCTCACTACCAACAGCTCCTGTGACTGCCCAACTTAACCTTGTTTCTCCACTTCCTTTCTGCTCTAGTTGCCCCCACTGGATTCTACCCTCACATCTTGGTATACCCAATGCTGCACTTTTCACTCTCGCCACCCTTCCTACATTCCTTCTTCCCCCTACCCTTTTCCCTCTCCCATGACTCTGACACTTTATTTGTTGTCTATTTTCTCTGACAAATGCCGCTGGTTGCCTTGTTACAATGTTTCCCTTGAACTGTATTAATCTGTACTCTGCAATGTCCACATTGTTGTAATGCCTGTCTTGATGTTCCCCCATAATTTGTATTTCTCTGACGTGGAACCTTTGTAAAAGAGCCATGGCTCAAAGGTATTTGTAATCCTAGACTTGATAAATAAATAAATAAATAAATAAATAAAACATTGTCTCAGTTTACAGTATTTACACAACAATGGCAAATACTATTCACTGTGCTTGCTCTATGAGATGACAATGAGATATTTTAAGTGCAGTATTATCCACTGCTAAGCAGTATAGCACTATGACTATGAGCAATGTAATCCTAGTCATAGGAATCCATTTTCTTTTAGCTGATGCACAATAGCAAACCAACCCCCCTTTCTTTATAAGCTCTGAGCTGACAATCTTGTGCAAGCAACAAGCAGCACTGCTTTTAGGAGGATAGTAATTAAGAGCTGATGCAGGCGGTGACACATACATGGGAGAACTGGACTTTCAAGCCACAGAGTGCATCAGTGTGTACATATGTGTCACATGTGGCGTAGAAGGACTAATGATGCAAATACTGATGTGACAGGAATGCTAAGGCAAATTGTTTACATTTAAAGGGATCATGTCATATGTCAGCATGCACACTGTGGCTTTAGCATGCCCCACTACTTAAACCATGGGCGATGATGTACATTTCTATGTGTAACTGAACAAAATCTAGCTGTAACAACAGTAATGACGTACAGTTTTCAGAACCAGAAGGAAAAAACAAGGAAATGATTCGATTAGAAAGAGAGTTTGGAAAATGCTCAGATGGGATGTTTAGGTTTTAAATCACTCTCCTATTAAACTATGAAGGGGTGCATAACTGACATGGAATTGGCCATTATAAATCACAATATAATTTTAATCAGCCTGGATTGTTTATTTCTAAATGTTCCATATCCGTTTATATGTGCAGTTACAGCATCTTTGCGGTTATAATAAGCGTGCCTTATATAGTTTGTTGAGTGAGAGGACTGTGAAACTCAACAACCTGCAAAAGACTTAAAAAGTCACTATTTTTAACCATAAGAAACAGTAACTGTACACATGAAGCTATTCAAAATTACATTAGACTTCTGGCTTCAAAAAGAAATTAAATGTAATGTACCCCCTTCCCCCAGGTTCTTACTAGCATACCCCACGGATTTGGGACCACTGGGTGAGCAGTCTTTCTTAGAAACATAGAAACAGAATTTGACAGCAGATAAGGACTGCTTGTCCCACCCAGTGTCCCCATTTTTCTTCTCTGTCTATAGTGTCACCGCAGACCCTACTTGATCTCTGGCTCCCTCCCCACCTCCTTGCTTCCCACTAAAATTCCCTTGAGCCTTGTCAGGTGGGCAAAGCAGATGTTTCCTCACTTTACATTAAATTGGACTACTAGAAGCATAGTCTTAAAGCAGCAGTACCAGTTAGCCAGCAAAAATTGCATCCCACCTTTTTCAGCAGTAACGTATTCCTCATTTTTTTTTTCTCCAATTGTTTAACCAGGTGAGACACACTAAGCTGAAATCTTGTTTACAGGTGCAACCTGGGAGCACAGGGAAGTTAAATGACTTGCTCAGGGTCACACAGTATGCAAGTGGGGGCTGTGGGATTCAAACCCAGGTCTCCAGATTTGCATCTCAGAGCCTTGAACCTCTGCGCTATATTGCCTCACTCATAATCTTTAATTCTTTATTTGAGTATTTTAGATTCATCAGCTGTTTCTGAAACCATGTTTAATTACAACTTTTGTAAATTGCGTGGATCTACAATAAAGATGGCAGCCCTCCCCAGCAACCTTCAAAAATCTCCCCAGAGATCACACACTAACTGCACCCTCTGTATTTATAAAGTAGATATCTCAGGGTGTAGCCTGCACATGTTTCTTTATTTTTTTTTTTTGTATTTTCTATTTATGCTCCACCCACATGGCACCCCATACAGCCACTCCTTCAGAGTGCCAAGGTTCCTGGTACCCACCCAACCCCTGCCACCATCCACCAACCCCTACTGCAGCTTACCAGGTAGCCCAACATATCTCTTCGTTGGGAGGGTCCCTCTCTTCGGGGGGGGGTGCCTTACTGGCAAACTATGCATCCCGGAGCTGCAGGGCTGGTCCAGGCTTTCTCTGGGGCTTCATGGCAGCAGGAGCTGGCACTTGTCATCGGGTCAGGTGGAGAGCTCTTTTTTCCATATTTGGCCCTGCCCACAACAGTTCTCAGCCTTGCATGAGCACAGGCAACCTTGGGCAGGGACATGCAGGGGGTGTGTCAAGGCATCACATCGCCCAAGCATGTCATCCAATCCACCCACAGGTGCCAAGGCTTGTCCCACCCCCCAGGGATGAAAGCGTCCAATGGACACTTTGAATCCCCCTTCCTGCCGGTCTCCGCTCCTGGTCCCAGGCTGGGTGTGCGAACCTGGATTGCGAGCGTGCCAAGTGAACCGCTTCGCTCAGCACCACGGAACCAGCTCTGCACATGTTTCTGATGGAAAACAGCACATTACCACACTGACATGCTTACATCTATGATGGTGGACTGGCAAAGGGGCAATACCTTTTTAGAACTTCAAAATCATCTATCTTGACTCAGGAATGAAATAAAGCAAAAAAGGAAATCAGATATATTGATGCTTTGGTTTGTTTTAACTGCCAACCAAATTATTTAGCATTTTAGTTAATTACTACTGCTGCTTTAAGGTCAAGTACTGTATGTGCCCAGCCCACCCTCCACAGCATGAAGTGCCCCTAATGACATTTAAGTGGATTGTTGATGCAACCAGAAATTTAATATGACATTTTCAGCAGTGTTCACAGTTAACCTATTTTTCACCTTGTGTAATACAAAAATCAGTTTTATTTACAAATTTCCAACAAACAGGACCAAATTTCCTACGGAAAAATCTGCTACTGATCCTCCCCCTCACTAAGAGACTGTGCATAAAGGAAACACAGGTGTGTCAGAGAATACAGTAATAATGCGTGCTGTGAAGATAAAATATTTTCTGGATTTTAAACAGCTGAGGATAAAACATTGAAGGAGAAAAAATCTTGTAATTCACAGAAGAAACAGCATAAATTTGAACTACAGAATTTAAGCAATCCCATGGCCAACCGACTGGCGCAGCAGCAGAGATACCACTCACAACCCTGGCAGCCCGGGTTCAGGAGCGGACCAGAGTGGCTGGAGGGCAAGCTGGGTGAAGGTGGATTAAAGGGCATTAATAGGCTGTCCTCCTCCGGGGGGGGGGAAAGGAGGGGTTTGTGTCCTCTAGTGCAGGGCTCCTGAGTGATCATAGGACATCCTGATACTGGAGACCCAGCTAGAGCTGGCAACGGAAGGAGTGCCGGACACATGTGTGGTTGCACAACAGCATTATTGTATGCCATGCCTCCTGCCTCTGTGGAAAAATACTGCTGGACATGCCCAATAATGCTCCCATTATGCCATCACCTCTGCGTAGCATGCCAAGGCACAGCATTCCAGGTGCTCCCCACCCAGAACGGGACACTGAAAGTTTTAAAGGGGCAAAGGGGACACTCTAGAGGCACCACCTGGGGGGGGGGTACAGCCAGGGGGGGTCCACCAGGTAGGGGAGGCCTCGGCGCTACCAAGACGGTGGACACATGTGCAGGGAGTACTGACAGGGGAAGCCATCCTGAGTAAAGCAGGGTAAGAAACCAAAATTAAAAACATTTAAGCTATCCCTGCTATGAACTATGAAATTTCACAGAATCTGATTTCAGTGAATTATACAGAGAATAATACATAGGCTGGTATGTGTAACCAGAATTTGACACAAACCCGAGATGTGGGATGCTACATAAACACCGAGACCAGTGCTCGAGGGGCTTACAAATACATCCCACATGGAGTGTGTGTGTGTGTAAAATTCTGGTTTACACACAATCACCCATGTCTTGTTTTATTATAATTACTTGTTTAGTGTGTTTTTTGTTTTTGAAAATAACATTACATCAAGGCATAACATTAAGAAAACAGTCATTTCTTCTCACACAGGTACAGAATAAAAAAAAAATGCAGGTGTACAATTGAAAACTAGGGTAAGGGAACAAAACAGTTATTTCATCTCACACAGGTGATCAGTACCCATGGCTGATGCAATTTAGAAGGAGGGAGGTCAAAGAGTGGGTCAGGAGAGCACTCCACATTCAAATCATTACATAGAACTTAAAATTATTCACCAGTATTTTAGCACACATTCATATTAAACTCAAATTATAAGTCACTCATATCACTTGCTGCAATGTGTCTGTATACATCACAGCTTTAGTATCTCAGTGAAGCATTAAGTCTAGTCAGGGGTAAGTTACCTTCAGTTTGTCTGTCTAGGGGGTCATGAAGCATGAGGCACAGTCGAGTGCCTCTTGACTCTGAAGGTAACCCAACCCCTGTAGTGCCTTAGTGCTATTGTTAAAACACTTTTTTAGATGATTTTTTTTTTTCAATTTAAAATATAATTGTTTTGTTGTACAAGAGGGCCATTAGAATGCACATCAGCTGACCAGAATATTCCATTTCCAGCCATTATTTTACAATATTTATTTTGTAAATCACATGGGTATACTTCTTCAGTATGGAACATGCTGTATAAAATCATGTTGTATTATATTCTGTTCTAACTTCTTAGCAGTCATCTCTGCTCACCAGGCCACCTCAAAAAATTACTTCTGCTATGGTATGAGTGATACAGTAACTTTATATAACACCCCTGTCCCAGGGGCTTCTGTGACTGCCCCCTTTGGAGGTCCCTTTTCCCCTGGGTTTGTTCCACCCCCATTTTTTCCCCCAGTCCTGGCTGTCCCCTGGTAGCAGGACTGAAGTAGCTGTAGCACGCAGCACCAGTTTGGATTTGCACCTTTGGGTGTATTACGACGCCCCGCGCATGCACATATGCGCATTTTCAATCAGCTGTTTGGCACCCTTTGGAGTCATCTCTTTGGTGATCCTGGTCCCTCTGACAAGTAAAATGGGGGTGATCCTGGTCCCTCTGACAAGTAAAATGGGGACCAGTGACTTGGGCAGACCAGAGAGACAGCAGGGAGAGAAAGGAGAGCCAAATTTGTGAGCGCCAATCGCGCTCGGAATTTTGGAGCCGCCTCGTGAATATTAATGAGGCAACTCATGGATAAACATGAGTGGGAGTCTGTCTAGCACAGGGGCACAGTGTTAGCGCTAGCTACAGGCAGGAAAAATAAATATAAAAGTTAAAGAATGCACTGGTGTGCAAGGGCAAGGGGTGCACTAAAGAACTAAGCGATAATGGTTAAACTAATGTGTTTATATTGACTGCTTTAGTGAGATAAAGTTGAGAAACTATATAGATTGCAATGGGGCTATGTGTGGCTGCCTGGGGGCAGTCTAAAATGACTGCAGCAACTGGGAAAGAGTTTGTTAAACAGTACAGTTACTTAACAGGGCACAGGGCTATTTGCAAAAGTAGGGGGGAGTATTCAAATAAAAGTTAAAGGTTTGGCTTTGGGGTGACTTAAAGCTGGGACACTGTATACTCTACAGTGGGACTGTCTACTATAGCAGCCATATTGGGCCAGCATGTGATCACAGCCAATCAACCACAAAGCCAGTATTTCCCAGGAAGATTCTGGAGCTTGTGAACTGACTCTTGGGGGAAAAATGCTGAGGAATATTCTGGCACTGTTCTGTGTAATCAATGAGGCATCGAGTGAGCCACATACATATTAATTTTCTTTGAGGACAGTGGCTCCAGCCAATAGGGAGCTGGAAAAAGCTCCCAAAAGGAGAGAGCTTTGAGATTCTGAGTCAGTCTGGGGAGAGCCCTCCACAAGGAGGGGGGCTCTTGCCCCTGTGAGGGAATGGGGCTGCAAGGCTGGGAAAGGGCCTGCCTGGGGGCTGCCAACACTCTGTCCCCCAGGGCTGGTAATGCTTTTCTCCATCCAGAGAGTAAGGAGAAAAAGGTTTATGCAAGCAGCTTTGCTGGAAAAACGAGAAAGCTGAAGGCTCCTAGAAAAGTCTGCTGTGGCAGAAAGATGCACCACAGTGGTGAGATGAAGAAAAAGGTTGTGTCTTGAGCCTGGAAAAAGACAAGTAGTTTCTGTTGGAAGGAAGTGGTCAAGGATGGACACAGAGTCAAAAGGTATCAGGTTGGACCAAGCAATTGCTAGGCAAATTTATTTTAAGCCAGCATGAAAAGCAAAGCAAATAAAAAAAAGGTGAACTGAATACGACAAAAATAAACAGAAGCAAATGAAAAAAGAATATATCAATATATACTTCTCTAGAAATGGCTAGAGCATAACAGCAGGTCCATGTACTACCAACCTCTCCACTCACTATCTATCTGAGGAGATGCACAAAAGCTGCTCCTTTTATCTCAGTGGGGGTCAGGTGATTTACTTGAAGCTCCGACCACTTACTTCCAAAATCCTTAATTTTAAAACTAACCATTATTTTCACATATTAAACACAGGACAGCTTCAATTCAGCATAAGACTATGTACTGTAGTATAGCTTTTCATATCAATAAATATGCTTTATTTCTTTTATTGTAATGCTGTTCCTGGTAGCAGACTCCTTCCCTGAATGACCCAAGGTATAAGTATGGAGAAGAGAGGGCCAGCTGACTCCTAAGGATCCATTCATAATGATCCCTGCAAGGAGAAAGCCCCTTCTAGAAGATTCCCCCTGCTTATACCTCGGTAAGACCTTCCATTCTTAAGTAACAAATAAACTAACATTGGAATTTTATACATTCTTTGAACCAAAAGCTGAAAGTTATGTAGAATTCTGCACATTTAGGTACAGAGGTTTCTTTTTCATATTTACAAACCTGCTGCAGCACAGGGAAACACAGAGCTCTTAAAAGCATTGTGTTGCTTTTGTATGGCCATTATCATTCTTACTTTATGTTTATTCAACTATAATACTTCTGAAGATTCTGCAGAAAACATAAACATTAAAACCATGTTTTCTAGAATTCATTTCACAGGGTTACTGACAGAGAGAGAACTTCATATCATTCAGTGTTATGCTTGAATGCCTAGGCCTGAAGAAAACAAACAGAAAACTGTATTTGTTTCGGTTTAGGTTTAAAATACAGCTTCTACTGAGACAAACTCAACAGTTTAACAAATACCTCCACATGGAGGTCTCTTTGACATCTCACAAGGAAAAAGGAAAAGGTGTTTCACCTTGCAAGTGTGGGGGCACACTCTTGGCAGGAGGGGTGGGGGCCACTAGATCACCAGGGGATTCAGGACGTGGGGTGAGGGATGCCACCCACGACCGGGCTACTCGGGAGGTGGGGTTCTTTCTATTATGCCCGCGATTGGGCTACTGGGGGACCTTTCATTATGCCCGCGATCGGGCTACTGGGGGCGGGGACCTTTCTATTATGCCCATGATCGGCTACTGGGGGTGGGGACCTTTCTATTATGCCCGGATCGGACTATTCGGAGGTTGGGGAGGTTAATATTATGCCCGCCGATCAGGCTATTCAGGGGTGGGGAACCACTATTATGCCCTCGATCAGGCTATTCGGGGGGGTTGGGGGACCTTTCTATTATGCCCGCGATCGGGCTGCTGGGGAGGGACGGAATACTGTTCTGCCCATGATTGTGCTGCAGGGGGCGTCGGTCCCCAACGGCTGCTGCCTGGCAGGGTGCCAGGCTCAAGTCGTCGGGGATTGACGCACCTGCATGCTAATGACATGCAAATTGGGCCATAATTAGATGCAAATGACCCCCCTGTGCCTTGCATAAATTATGGCCCCATTTGCATGTCACCCTTTGAATATCGCAGGTGCTGCGCATGGCACAATGGAACTTGCGCCACCGCATCTCAATGCTCCACTCTGACCACTTGCAGTGGTGCAGTTCCACTGCGCCATGCACAGTGGGTGTGGCTAGGGGTGATATTCAAAGAAGTTGCGCCATAGCGCAACTCCTGTGAATATCGCCCTGGCCACACCCCTGTGCAACTTTTTTGAGCAGCGCAGGGGCTTGTGCCTCACAATGGCGCAGTTTGAATATCTGGCCCAAAATGCCTTATTCCATAAAAAAGATTTAAGAGCCTGTTTAAAGCTCCCCACCGTCGAACACTCCCTTATCCAACGTGGTAGAGAATTCTAAAGGGTTGGTGCCGCAAACATAAAAGCCCGGGCACCAGCTGATTTCAATGTGACCCTAGGAATCTCTAGCAGCCCCTTGTCGGCCGAGTGGAGTGACCTCACAGGGAGGTAAGGAGTCAGGAGATCTTTCAGATAGTCAGGGCCCAGATCATGTAGGGCTATAAAAGTCAGTAAGCCAACTTTGAAGGTGATCCGCCACTGAACTGGTAGCCAGTGCAGATCCCACAGCACTGGAGTAATATGAGATGTTCTAGGAGTACCTGTAAGTACTCAAGCTGCGGAATTCTGCACCAGTTGAAGGCGGCGGATATCAACCCCCGGAAGCCCAAGGTAAAGTGAGTTGCAGTAGTCCAGGCGTGAGGTCACGAAGGCATGGATCAAAGTTGGCAGATCGCCGGACGGAACGAGGTGCTTTATTCTGGTGATGTTTCTCAGATGACAAAATGAAGATTTTACCACTGCTGACACTTGAGATCATAAAGTCAGCCCAACATCTAAGATCACCCCCAGATCTTGCACCCATTCAGAGACCAGTAACTCGACATCCCTACAAAACTCCCCAGAGGGGGAGCAGGCCACAGGTCCCCCTATCCGGTGATCCGGATCCAAAACCAACACCTCAGTCTTCCCAGAATTCAACTTCAACCAACTGGACCTCATCCAATCCTGGATTTCCTCCAGACAGCTATTAAATACTGAGACAGCTCCTTCCTGGTCGGGTGCATAGGACAGGTACAGTTGGGTATCATCTGCATAACAGTGAAAGCCCAACCTGTACCATCTCACAATGTCTCCGAGGGGAAGCATGTACACCGCAAACATGGGGGACAATATAGAGCTCTGAGGGACCTCACAAAAAAGAGAGAAGAGATCAGAGGAAAAAAACCCTGACATCACCCTCTGAGATCTTCCGGTGAGGTATGATGTGAACCATCTGAGCACAACCCTAGAAAGTCCACAAATACATCTCAGGCGCTCCAAAAGAACCCCATGGTCAACGGTGTCAAATGCTGAAGATAGATCCAGTAACACCAGAATAGACCATTTTCTCTGGTCTCTCATAATCAGGAGATCACTGAGCACCCGAACCAGCGCAGTCTTGGTACTATGCCTCTTACGGAAACCTGATTGGAGAGGTTCGTAGATGCTATGGATGGTCAAGTGGTTCTCCAAGTGGGCTGCTACCACCTTCTCGATCACCTTCCCTACAAAGGGGAGGTTCGAGATAGGTCTGTAGTTAGCCAGACATTCTAGGTCCAAAGATGGTTTCTTCAACAAGGGTGTCACCACTGCCTCTTTCAAGGACAGGGGATATTCACCCGAGTCAAGAGAGGACCAGACTATCTGTACTAGAGCCAGTAGAACAGAATCTCCACACCCTAAGATTAAGGGTGTGGGACCTGGATCTAAACTACAGGAGGTAGGATGCAGCCCCTGGACAATCCGCATAACATCCACGATTTCCATGCGGTCGAAGGTACTCCAGGAAAACAAAGGGATAGTGACCTGGTCCTGGGCACCCGCAACTAGCATAGAATGTGCCAAACTGATGTCTGCCCTAATGTCGGCCACCTTATCAGCGAAGAACCGAGCAATCTCATCACACTGTGATTATGACAACGCTCTACGGAGCTGTAGACAGGTTGGGTTGCACAATCTGTCCACAGTTCTGAAAAGCTGAGCAGGTCGGTTCTGAGTGGCAGAAATTTCCCCGGACAGGAACTCTGCCTTCTTATGGGAGATTTCTGACTGACAGAATTGATAATGTTCTAGCAGTCTAAGGTGGTCGACATCCAGGTCAGACCTCCGCCAGCAACATTCTAACCTGTGTCCAATTCGCCACAACTCCCTCAAAACCCCATCAAACCATGGGGTTTGAGGTCAGAGGGAGAGAGGAAGCACATGAACTGGAGCAATAGAATCCAGGGCAGAGGTAATGGCAGTATTATAAGCCACAACCAATGCCTCTGGATCATTGCTATGCCCAGGAAGTTCTGATAGGTCAAGAACCGCCGCAAGGCCATTAGAGGAAACATTCTGCAAGGGGCGGAACTTGTCCATCTCCACAGGGGTTGGCCTACAAGGAGGGGCGCCAAAATTGAATCTCACCAGTGATCTGACCAACTGACTGGTTCCACCCCCCACATCAGAAGCCTCAATCCCCAGGAGGAAGACCAAGTCAAGAGAATGGCCAGCTTTATGAGTAGCAGAGGTAACCACCTGTGTTAGGCCCAGTGAATCCATTAACTGGAGGAAGTGTTGTCCAAATTGAGAGAGTTCATCATCGATCCATGCATTAAAGTCACCCAGGACCATCAGCCTGGGCGACTCAAATGCCAGGTCAACAATGAAGTCTGCTACTTCCTTAAGGAATTGCTTCTCATTTCCTAGTGGACAGTAGATGAGAGAAATTCCGATAACCCACACCTGCTACAACGGCACATTCAAAAGAAGAGGTCTCCTCAACTGGAACATTGATGAGATCCAATTTGGTCTTAAAGCAGACTGCAACCCTCTTCCCCCCCCCCATGGTCCAACCTTGGGCGATGCATCACCATATACCTGGCTGGAATGGCGGCCTCCAATATCGGTCCCACATTGTTATCCAGCCAGGTCTCAGTGATGCAAGCCAGGTCCATCGAGGCAACAAGATCTGAAATTATTGCCATCTTGTTCCGGACGGACCTGGCATTGCACAACATCACCTGGGTTGGACAGGACTCCTGGACTGCCCTGACCACCTGCCCATCACTAAGGATGGTGCCCTTGGGTATGGGGACCAAACAGGACAGCCCACGCTCTAGGCTCCACTTCGCCCCAGGGCGTCTCCTGGGCTTAGTCACCCTAATGAAAGCGCTCCGCTCATCTCGCCTCCACTGTTCACCCCCCCTCCTGCGGGCAATACCTAAAGCCTGACAGTGTTGGTAGATGGAAAAAGCCAGAGGGGTGGCATAGAAGGGGCGGAGGGAGTGGAGAGCAGAGGCTGAGTAGCGTATGACCGGGGAGGCCACAAGAAGACACATTTCAAACAGAGCAAATCCTCAAAAAACAATAAAAGTAGTTAAAATCAGTTCCTTATAAGAATTAAAACAAGCTGACTAATAACAATAACTAAACAAATTTAAAAACCCCAAATCACAGCCAAACCTTTTCTCACCCCCACCCCCACCCAACTAAATAATCAAACCAACTTCAAACAAACAACTAATATATAACTTAAACAGTAGAAAACCTAACCTCCCTAACGCGTAAAGTAAATAAATAAATAAATAAATAAGCCCACCGGTCCTCTCACAACCTGGGCAACTTAACAACACAACAATACAAAACTAAAAATAAAATTATAAAAGTTATTCGAAATATTTCCCCTCAGAGAAGTCTCTCACAAATCTCTACAGTGGGGAGATTTCGCAGATGTAATTACCAGCAAAGAATAAAAGAGCTAAAGTCTGAGAGTCACAAATTCATAAAAGTCACAAATTCATCGGAGTACAGGGTCAGCCAGTAGGTAATTCATCCCTCTCACGGGTGGAAAACCGGTTCAAAAAAGCAATGGATTGCAGACCGCTCTTACCAGATTCAAAATGCATCCAGGATCTCACACTTCCAAGGAATGGTAGCACTATTCAGTTTCTCAAGTGAGCTCTCACCTCCATTTGAAAACAACAGAGCCCCAAACAGTGTTCTTAATTCTGGAAAGCATGCATGCAGTCTGCAGTCAAAGCCCAAACTCACTGCGAAAGCCAAGAAACAGAGAGCAGGGAAAGTCAAGCCGAGGCACCCAGGAAACCAAAGTTCTACTTCTCCACTCCAACGAATAGCTGATAGCAGAGCTAACAACAGCGCTTCAGGTACTAGAGAACTCCAGGTCACCACCGATACTCCACCACTCCAGGAAGGTCCCACCCAGATCCCAATACCTCTTCCCAGACCCACTCCCCGCTACGGCTGCCCACCAGCTACCGAGCAGCGAAAACGGAAGTGCTGCAGATATGGCTGCCCAACAGCAGCAGCACCACAGCACACCACTGGATCGAGGTCAGGATTGGGAAGGAACTCCTCCCCACAGTTCACCGGAGTCTATCTCTAATCAAGCGCTGACCAGAATCAATCCCCGCTCCTCACTGCTCAATCAGGGCCACTCAGGCTTACTCCTCGCTACTCCTCGATCCACCACCGGGACTCCACGCTCTGCTCCGCACACTCACGCAATGTCGAGACTCCACAGGTAATAGCTCCTTCAGTTCCTCACCACACTCAGTCCTTGTGCAGTTGTTTAAAAGGAAAAAACGGCACAATTCACAGACACGAACCAGGGTGAAAACAACATGATTCAGGGATGCGGACCGGAATAATAGCAAACGAAAACGGAGTAAACTAACTATGGAAACAAAATAACCAAACAAAAATAAACTAAAACAAAGAACTAAAAAGCGAAAATAAAAACGCAACTCGACTCCTGCTTCTGATGACTAGCCCAGCGTGGCCGCCATCTTGAAATGCACTTAGCTGTTGCATTCAAAGAAAGGGGAAATAAAGCAAAGTCAAAAGAGACAGGATAGATACAGAAGGTGCTGCTGCAGCAGACTTGAAGCAGGAGAAAGAGAAGAGGGTTCCAGAAATACAAATGGTCTTACAGCACCCTGTGACAGTCTCCTCCCCACTCAAGCAGAAACCAGGGGAAGAAGTCTACGGGTTTCTCCGTAACTACCAAGGCAAAATACAGGCAGACACAGTATCAGATCTCTGAGGAGAGATGGAGCTTCAGCCCACCCACTCCCAAAGCTCCACCTCAGGGTCCCTCTTAAATAAACAAACAAACAAACAAGACTCAGAGACATAACCTTATCTCTGAATCTACTTATTTTCACTTACCCTGAGGTCTGACTGGTCTGACTGCACGTCAGCCCCATAATGGGACAAGAAATCAGCATTCTTATTGAGGGTTCCTGCCCTATGTTTAACAGTAAAGGTATATAGTTGCAACGACAGATACCAGCGCATGATGCGCTGATTTTTATCTTTCATCACATGTAACCAGCAAAGTGGATTGTGATCAGTGATGACCTCGAATTGAGCACCCCATAGATAAAATCTTAGTGCCTCAACAGCCCATTTGATGGCTAGGCATTCTTTCTCTATGCTCGAGTACGTGTCTCTCTCTCATGGAGTTTATGACTCATGTATATAACAGGGTGTTCCTCCCCCTCAAACATTTGTGACAAAACAGCCCCAATACCTGTTTCTGATGCATCTGTCTGATCCATAAAAGGCATAGCAAAGTCTGGGCTTCTTAGCACAGGCGAGCCACATAATTGAGCTTTTATGTTACAGAATGCTTCTTCACAGAGTGGGGTCCATTTTACTTTTGTGGGATGACTCTTTTTAGTGAGATCTGTTAGGAGCTTAGCTAGTGTGGCGAAGTTTGGAATGAAACACCGGTACTACCCAGCTAACCCCAAAAAGGATCTCACATGTTTTTTGGTCTCTGAACGGGGACTCCTGGCAATGGCATCTACTTTACCTACATCAGGTTTGATGTAACCGTTGCCAATATAAAAGCCAAGATATTTAGTTTCACTCATCCTTATGGCACACTTTGTTAGGTTGATTGTTAAATGAGCCTGAATGATGGCTTGTAATACAGCCTTGAGGTGCTGCAGGTGCTCTTTCCATGTTTTACTAAAGACCACCACATCATCAAGATAAGCGGCACAATAGGCCATATGTGGTTGTAATATATGGTCCATGTATCGCTGGAACATGGCGGGGGCCCCATGCAGTCCAAAAGGCATTGTATTAAAATGGAACACGCCAACGGGGGTTATAAAAGCTGTTTTTTTCTTTTGATTCAACATCCAGAGGAATCTGCCAATAGCATTTAGGCAAGTCGAATGTAGTTATGTATTTAGCATTCCCAAGTCTGTCAATTATGTCATCTTTCCTAGGCATAGGATAGGCGTCAAACTTGGAAGTAGTGTTTAACTTCCTAAAGTTCTGGAAGATTCTAATACCCCCTTCCTTTTTCTTAACAATAACCATAGGAAAGGCCCTGCCACTTCTGGATGGTTCTATTACTCCCAGTGTTTGCATTCTTTTCACTTCTTGAATAACTTCACCACAAAGGTTTTCAGGTATTCTATAGGGTTTCTGTCTCACTGGGGTCTCCTGAGTAACCACAATTTGGTTTTGTACACCCTCTGCCTTCCCAGGGGTAGAGGTAAATGTATTTTGAAACTGCAGAAGAACCATGTCTAGTTCCTGCCATTGCTGTACAGATAGTGTTGAGTTAATCACTAAGTCTCTCAATTCCCCATGTTTCTCCAACCTACCATATGCCATTTCCATGTAATTTTCCTTCTGTTCAGGGCAGATATACAGTCCAGGGTTGGTCCTCTGATACCATCTTTTTAACAGATTTGCATGATAAATGCTTTTGGTTTTCCTTCTATCAGGTAGCTGTCTCATAATTAACAGGGCTAGTCTGCCTGAGGACTGTATATGGACCGTGCTATTTCACAAGCAGTTTTTGATCAGAACTGGGTAACAGCACTAGAACTTTATCACCAGGTTGAAAAACCTTCAAGCCTACCCCTTTGTCATAGTACTCTTTCTGTACATTTTGTTTATCACTGTTTGTCTGATGAGCTATTTTACTATAGTTGGTGAGTTTTGTTCTTAATTGGGTCATATACACCAACGTGCTTTGAGCTGTTTCCCACTGATGGTCCTCCCATTCCTCTTTGATAACATCCAGGGGACACCTGGGCTTTCTCCCGTACAGTAATTCAAAGGCGGAGAACCCAGTTGGCGCTTGGGGAACCTCCCTGTATGCGAACATGAGGTAGGGCAGGTACTCGTCCCATCATTTCCCTTCAACCTGCACAAATTTCTGCAGCATCTTCTTTATGGTTTGATTAAATCTCTCAACCAATCCATCTGTTTGCGGATGGTAAGGAGATGTGCGAAGGGCTTCCATGCTAAGAGATGCATACAACTTTTTCAATAGAGTGGAACAAAAGTTTGTACCCCGGTCAGTTAGAATTTCATCAGGGATTCCAACTCTACTGAACAGTTTAATCAATTCATTCGCTACCTTCTCAGCAGTTACTATTCTTAAAGGTATAGCCTCTGGATACTTAGTAAAGTAATTACAGATCACCAAGATAAATATGTTACCCTTAGAACTTTTCTGTAAGGGTCCCACTATATCCATGGCTATCCTTTTGAACAGTATGGGGATCACAAGTAGGGGATGCAAAGGGACCTTCTCTTTTTTTATCAATATTGCCACCTTTTGGCACTCCGGGCAGCTTTGGCAATAAGTTGCCACCTGTTCATGTATTCCTGGCCAGTAAAAGAGCAATAAGAGATGACTGAGAGTCCGGTCTCTGCCCGTGTGGCCAGCCAAAGGAATATCATGTGCCAGGTACAACAATTTCTCTCTGTAGTCCTTAGGAACTACTAGCTGTTCTATAGATTCTCCTGTATTGGGATTAGTACATATCCTATACAACATGCCGTTATGCATTTTAAACTGAGGCCCCTGTTCAGTATTCTTCCCCACCTGTTTAAATAAATCATATAACGTGGTATCACATTTTTGTTGTACCCCAAACATATTTCCCTTTTCATCAAGCAGTAAGTCCTTATGCAAGTCCTTTTGACCCAAAGTCCACTGAGTTTTTTTCTACTCTTCTCTCTCCCTTAGACTTACGATCTTTTCCAGCTAACCCATAGAGTTCTGAGTCAAAGGGGAACAGTTGTGACCATTGTTCTTCTTGCTTGCTTGCTTTGTGCTCTAGTGGTTATGGCACTGAAATCATATAAATGTGTAACAAATGTCTTAAAGTCTGGATGATCGTGACCAATCACTACAGGCACGGGAAGACATGGGACCACACCCACATTCATCTGTCGCTCAATCCCCTTGACAGTCATTTTGATGTTGGACAGAGGGTAATAATGAGTGTCACCAAACACATATGTTACACCAGCTTTGGACCCATTGGTGGTTACTTTGTCCAGCACATCAGTTCTAACCAGGGTCTGTTTGCTTCCAGAGTCAATTAGGCCATCCACTACTTCCTGACAAATAGTTACTGGGAGAAGAAACTGCCCCCAGTTAGCTAAAGACAGTTGTGTGAGAACAGGTCTCTTTTTAGGGCAGAAACATGCAATGTGTCCTTTGCCCTGACATTCTCTACAAATTATATCAGGATTGTATGGCTTTCTTGATGTACTGGTCTGATTACCCCCGATACAGTTCTAGAAGCAGTAGAAGAGTTTGTATTGTATCTTACCATGCTGGTGGTCCCAGTACCTGTGCCAACAAATCCTCTTTGTCGATTTCGTCGGGCTGAAATGTAGTCTTCAGCAAGGGAGATGGCTTTTTCTGATGTCTCCGGTCGGTGTTCCTTTACCCAGGTTTGCACATCCCCAGGCAACACCTTCATGAACTGTTCTAAAATAATCATCACTATTATCTGGTCAGGTCTCTTAAGTCCAGGCTGTAACCATTTATGACAGAGTTCTTTCAGACTTACATATGCTTCCCTTGGTTGTCCGATGTATGGTATTTGAAGGTTCGGAACCTTTGCCTGTAGGTCTCCAGGCTTATGTCATACCGGCGCAGTATCTCCTGTCATACTGCATTGTAGTTGTTGGCCTGTAGACTGTCCATGTGACTGTAAGTGAGCTGTGCTTTACCAGTCAGATAGGGTGCAAGGCAAATGACCCACTGCTCTCTCGGCCACCCACATGCTTGCGCCACCCTTTTGAACATCGTTAGATAAGATTCAATATCATCTGACTCACCCAACTTCATCAGTTTGATGTCTTTAGGGAGGTCAGATGACATAGAAGAAGGTTGGCATCCCATAGCCTGAATTGCTCTCAAGGTTAATTCATGTTTCTTATCCATTTCCACCTGTTTGATGCAGAGCCACCACAGCAATTCTCGAATGTCATCAGGTGGAACATCTTCAGGGGGTTCCTGTACCGGAGTAACATCTTCAGGAGCTCCTCCAGTCACCCCTTCTTCTTCCTTAGCTTCGGTCTTTGCCGTAAATGTTTTTTGTCACACATCTGGTAGGCCGGTCAGGAGCGGTTCTCCCAGTTTCTCTGCCATGGTGCAGGTGAGAACACCTCTGGACTGCTCAAACTGCTCCACAGCTGCTGGCTGCCACCTTCAGCGTCCACCTGGGCAGAAAGCAGTACCCTGCTCCAGCAAACTCCAAGCCAATCCCACTTCTGACACCAGTGTCGGAGGGAAGTGGTCAAGGATGGATGCAGAGTCAAAAGGTATCAGGTTGGACCAAGCAATTGCTAGGCAAATTTATTTTAAGCCAGCATGAAAAGCAAAGCAAATAAAAAAAAGGGCGAACTGAATACGACAAAAATAAACAGAAGCAAATGAAAAAAGAATATATACTTCTCTAGAAATGGCTAGAGCATAACAGCAGGTCCGTGTACTACCAACCTCTCCACTCACTATCTATCTGAGGAGATGCACAAAAGCTGCTCCTTTTATCTCAGTAAGGTCAGGTGATTTATTTGAAGTTCACCTACTTACTTCCAAAAATCCTTAATTTTAAAACTAACCATTATTTTCTCATATTAAACACAGGACAGCTTCAATTCAGCATAAGACTATGTACTGTAGAATAGCTTTTCATATCAATAAATATGCTTTATTTCTTTTATTGTAATGCTGTTCCTGGTAGCAGACTCCTCGGCTGAATGACCCAAGGTATAAGTATGGAGAAGAGAGGGCCAGCTGACTCCTAAGGATCCATTCATAATGATCCCTGCAAGGAGAAAACCCCTTCTAGAAGATTCCCCCTGCTTATACCTTGGTAAGACCTTCCATTCTTAAGTAACAAATAAACTAACATTGGAATTTTATACATTCTTTGAACCAAAAGCTGAAAGTTATGTAGAATTCTGCACATTTAGGTACAGAGGTTTCTTTTTCATATTTACAAACCTGCTGCAGCACAGGGAAACACAGAGCTCTTAAAAGCATTGTGTTGCTTTTGTATGGCCATTATCATTCTTACTTTATGTTTATTCAACTGTAATACTTCTGAAGATTCTGCAGAAAACATAAACATTAAAACCATGTTTTCTAGAATTCATTTCACAGGGTTACTGACAGAGAGAGAACTTCATATCATTCAGTGTTATGCTTGAATGCCTAGGCCTGAAGAAAACAAACAGAAAACTGTGTTTGTTTCGGTTTAGGTTTAAAATACAGCTTCTACTGAGACAAACTCAACAGTTTAACAAATACCTCCACATGGAGGTCTCTTTGGACATCTCACAAGGAAGAAAGGAAAAGGTGTTTCACCTCGCAAGTGCGGCGGGGGGGTACACTTCTTGGCAGCTTTAAACCACTGCTTTACTAAGTATACCGTGTACAGGTTTCTAAATGAGGCTAACAGGGCAAACGCCCATGCGGCAAAATCTCTCTGCAGAATGCACTGTGCATAGAAATTCTAGCACTGTCAAAGTGCCATAACGTTGCAATAATGGGACACAAGTAAAGATATATTAGCTACATTAGCTACCAGGGGGGGAGGGGCATGAAGACATTTTGCTTCCTGAAACCATAAAGAATCACAGGGATAGTACAAAGAGCTTTCCCAGGTAGCCTGTCTGGGAAAGGGGAAATAAAGCAAAGTCAAAAGAGACAGGATAGATACAGAAGGTGCTGCTGCAGCAGACTTGAAGCAGGAGAAAGAGAAGAAGGTTCCAGAAATACAGATGGTCTTACAGCACCCTGTGACAGTTTCATCCAGAGAAAATGGAAGAGAGAATCTCTTCAGAGTTCATCTGCACCTGCACGGTGAGGAGAATATTGGTTGTCCATCAGAGGGTTTGAGAGAAGCCCTCAGTGAGAAAAGAGATGTTTTAGAACTGTGTGGTAGCCAGAGCAAGACTGGCTGCTTTCTAAAAAATGGAGAGACTGTGAAAGTCAAGAGATGGGCAGCGGTTCCTAATCTGCAGGGACCTGCCACAGCTGTTTGAGATCCAGATGAGAAAAGTGATAGAGGCTGCTTTGGCAACACCTTGTAGCTGATATTGAGAGGAAGATGACACTGATCTAAAGTTGCCATCCTAAATCCAGGGCCGGGTGGGGAACTCTCTAACCCCCATCGAGTGGGGTCTGCCCACTGCAGGGAACCACAGTTCTGTACCCAAGTGCTAGAGTGCTCTGACCTGTGAGGGAGCCAGGCCGTGGGGCCACTCCCAGATCTGGGTCCTCGGTGGCCGGTGGGCTCTGCCCAGTGCCCTGCAACAGACTTGAATAGGCCAAAGGGGACAAGCTGCAAGACCTTCAGTCAAGCCTGAAGATCTAAGCTGCAGCATCTTTGTCCCTTCAAGCATCAAGCCCAGCTCTGCAGGTGCAGCTTCCATCAACCCCAGGACTTCAGTCACCTATGCAATCCAAGGACCGATTCTGCAGAACCGTGAGTAACAGCAGGAATTGCCCTGCAAAAATCCTGCGAACTGTATATAGTTCAACCATGCCCACCTGGGCTAGAGGTAAAGTAAGGTAATCAAGGGGAAGCATGTAAAAAGTTAATTAATATTCATCAAGCGTGCCAATGCTGGCCGACCAGCTGCACCTCAGGCCTGCAACTGTAAGATCTGTGTACCCAGGGACAGAATTAAGGGGGTCATTATGGACAGGTACCAGTGGGTCTGGGTTATGGTAACACCTGCAGCAGTTAGTTAGGTAGATAGAATGGTGGCTTCCTTGTTCAAAATGTAGGTTTGGGAAACAAAGGGAAATGATAGTGGGAAAATGCCAAATCTTTAAAATGCAAATTTAAAATGTTGATTAACCTCTATTCCATTTATCCCATCCTATCCCTCCCCATATAAATAAATGTATTGTTACTGTTTTGAAAAAGTCTGACTCAAGAGCTTGATTTTAGTGAGAATTCTATTAGTTGATGTTGAAAATGCCAAAGGCTGAATGTGGGGAGTTCGACTCTGGTAAATCCATGGCTGGGGTTACTGTATTGGGGAGGTGGGTTGGTACAACATCCCAGGGGGTTGTACTTGCAGAGATCAGACCCACTAAATATGTACTCTGGGTGGAGGCACCTCCATTTTATTTGTAACTTTGGGAAAGGACCCCTAGTAATATCTGTATGGGACACTGTCACCCCGCTTAGGCCTCAAAGAGACCCTAGTTTAAAAATGCATGTTATGATTACCAACATAGCTGATAACTTGATTATGATTTTTTTTTCTTTTAAAAAGTGAAAAACAGACTGCCCAACATATTGGTGTTACCACACAAAAACAGGTTTGTTTACATTCCTTGATTAACTCCAACTGCATCTTTCCTGGGCTTGGGAACAGCCCAAATACAATCATGCCACTCATGATGCAATGGGAGTTTAGAACGCTGTTGCGTCATGAGTGGCTGCGCAGTTTGGTGGGTGTTTCTAATGTTCAGAAAGTATTCAAGAAGACTAGATTCAGGATTTGAAACAAAACAAAGTTGTTTATAATTATACACTAGCATGCATTTCAGTTCTACTAAACAAGGAGACAGACAAAACAAACAGCAACATCAATGAATTTTAGAGAAGGCAAGCAATCATAAAATGTAGGTTTTTAACTAGAAATAATATGATGCAACACAGGTTGACAGTGTCCCTCTAACCTTGGTCGGGCGTACATGGCAGGGGTAGTGGCCCTCTTTCGGATGGCACCAGAGAGGGGCTACATTTACTTTGTCTCAGTTTACAGTATTTACACAACAATGGCAAATGTTGTTTACATTGTTTGCTCTATCAGATGACAGTGAGATGTTTTTGGTGCAGTATTATCCACTGCTAGGCAATATAGCACTATGAGCAATGTAATCCTAGTCATAGGAACCCATTTTCTTTTAGCTGATGCACAATAGCAAACTAACCCCTTTCTTTATAAGCTCTGGTCTGACACTCTTGTACAACCACCAATCAGCACTGCTTGTAGGAGGATAGTAATTAAGAGCTGATGCAGGCAGTGACACATACATGGGAGAACTGGACTTTCAAGCCACAGAGTGCGAGTGTGTACGTATGTGTCACATGTGGTGTAGAAGGACTGATGATACAAGTACTGATGTGACAGGAATGTTAAAGCAAATTGTTTACATTTAGAGGGTTCCTATCATATTCATGCACACTGTGGCTTTAGCATGCCCCACTACTTAACCTATGGGAGAAGATGTACATTTCTATGTGTAACTGAACAAAATCTAGTTGCAACAATAGTAATGATGCACAGTTTTCAGAACCAGAAAGAAAAAACAAGGACAATGATTCGCTTAGAAAGAGAGTTTGCAAAATGCTCAGATGGGATGTTTTGGTTTTAAATCAGTCTCCTATTAGACTATGAAGGGGTACACAACTGACATGGAATTGGTCATTATAAGTCACAATCAAATTTCTAGTCAGGCTGGGTTGTTTCTTTTTAAACATTCCAGGACCTTTTGTATAAGTTTATATGTACAGGTGTCTTTATGGTTATAATAAGAGTGCCTTATGTAGTTTGTTGGGTGAGAGGACTGTGAAACTTCAGCAACAAGCAAAGGACTTAAAAAGATACTCTTATAACCATAAGAAACAAAGTAACAGTGCACACGAATATACTCAAAATCAGATTAGAGACTTCTGGCTGTAAAAAGAAATTAAATGTGATGTCCCCCCCCCCCAGCTTACTAATATACCCCATGGATTTTGGGACCATTGGGTCAGCATTCTGTCTCACAAACATAGAAACAGAATTTGACAGGAGATAAGGACAGCTTGGCTGACCCAGTCTCCTCATTTTATTCCCTGCCTATACTGTCACCGCAGACCATACTTGATCGCTGGCTCCTTCCCCACCTCCTTGTTTCCCATTAAAATTCCCTTGTGCCTAATCCACACATGCCTTAATCCCACACCGTGTTTGCCCCCATCACCTCTGCTGGAAGACTGTTCCAGGCATCCACCACTCTTTCAGTGAAGAAGTACTTCTCACATCTCTTCTGAAGTTACTCTCTCCCCACTTCATTGCATGTCATGCTACATACTAACATACTAAAATGCCAGCAGAATAGGCCTAATGGTCTTTCGAGTCTGCTCGATTGGTCAGCCCCCACCCTGAGTGCTGACCTTGCTGCCCCCCTCGCCTTCTCTGGCTTCTCCCTTCCCAGTTCTGGATATTCTTGCTGCATTGGATTTTGCTTCCAGAACCCTTCCCCTGTACCTGTCCCACCCCCTCTTGAACCCCTCCACTGTCTCTGCCTCCACCAGCCCCCTATGCAGTGCATTCAATGGCTCCACCACCCTCTCAGTGAAGTAGCACCTCCTCCTCCTTTCTCCCCTGAATCTTCCCCCTTCCAGCTTCCATCCATGCCCTCTAGTGGCCCCCTCCTCCTTCCTTCGAAGCACCCTGACTGTTCCTCCCCTATTTACCCTCTTCATGTACCTGAAGACCTCTATCATGTCCCCCCAGTCCCTTCTCTCTTCCAGTGTATACATATTTAGCTCTTCGAGCCTCTCCTCATAGGTTCTGTCCCCCAAGCCCCAAATCATTTTGGTTGCCCTCCTCTGGACCCTCTCCAGGAGTTTAATGTCCCTCTTTAAGTGTGGCCTCCAAAACTGCAATCAGTACTCAAGGTGTGGCCTCACCAAGCAGTTATACAGAGGGAGTATCACTTCCCTCCTTCTGGAGGTGATCCCCCTAGCGATGCATCCCAGCATCCTGTTGGTCTTGGCTGCTGCCCTCCTACAAGTCTCTGAGTTGTACATCTTGACATCCACCACCACCCCCAGGTCCCTCTCAGCCATCGAGACTTATAGCATTTCTCCCCCCAGGTTGTACACTTGGCCTGAGTTTCTGGCCCCCAGGTGGAGTACCTTGTATTTCCCTGCACTGAACCTCAGCTTCCACTTTCTAGACCATGTCCCCTTGTTCCCATGCATCATTTCCTCTAAAAAATACTCCCCTCCTCTACCGTACTGTATGTACCCCATGAGGTATTTATAGGCCTCTATAATATCCCCCCTTACTCTACTCTCTTCCATGGTGTACATATTGAGGTTCTTCAATCTCTCCTCGTAAGGCTTCTGATGCTGACCATGCACCGTTTTAGTTGCCCTTCTCTGGACTCCCTCCACTCTGTCTATGACCTTCCAAAGATGTGGTCTTCAGAACTGGACGCCAGTACTCCAGATGGGGTCTCACCAGTTATCTATACAGTGACACTGCCTCCCTCCTTCTGCAGGTGATACCCTCCATATGCACCCCAACATCGCACTGGCCCAATCACTGCCTTGTCACACTGCCTCTCCACCTGAAGATCATCAGATGTGACTACTCCTAGATCACTTTCCTGTTTGGTGACCATCAACACCTCCTCTCTCATAGTGTACTTTTCTCTGGGTTTCTGTGCCCTAAGTGCATGATTTTGCACTTTTTAGCATTGAATCCCAGCTGCCAGGCCATTAACTACACCTCAAGTTTTCTTAGTGCAACCCCTGTCCTCTCCATTTTCTTCAACTGAGAGATATTTCTTATTCCCATAAAACAAGTAATTTGAATAGTCTATATGCTCCTGCTCTGAGGAGTTTAGGGTGATTTTCAGGCAGGCTGCTCAACTACTCTCAGTCCCAACAGTGACAGTCGCCTACTGAGGCAGATACCACCCTCCCTTCCATATCTAGTAGTTAGAAGGAATAAGTCTTGTAGAAAGAGGGAGGGCTCTGTCTTGACTGAGCAGCATAAAAATAAGCAGGGCACATACACAGTACCTTATTTAAATTGTAGCAGCATTCCTTTGTGATGGTGTGAACTCTGTCGATGCTGCAGACAGATGACCCTTCCTCCATCCATGGCTGGTGGCTTCTCTGAATGCTGGATTTTATGTGGAGACAGTCGTTAGGCACATTATCTCTAAAACACACTTTGCTTCAACTCCAAATGATTGTTGGCCCAGGCAGAACAAAGTCAAAACAAGGAGATTTGTTTTTGTAATGAAACTCAAGCTGAACAAACTCCATGGAGGGTGCACAATTCATTTTGTTACAGTCCACACATTTCTACAGCAAGGTGCCATGGTACAGTACCTTGGGGGACCGGGATTTGAACCTGGACCTTTTTGATTACTTTTCTTGCTACAGTAGTCAGGCCAAAGGGGCTCAGAACCTCCTTTTTTTAATAATACTAACAGTGTTCCCCAGTTCCATCACTTCTCAAGAAAATCCCTGCCAGTGGGAGCAAGGTGTCTTCCCACTTGAACCATACTGTCCTCTGAAAGGGGGGGGGTTCTTAACTCCCAGGGCACATTCCTCACATAGGGAAGCAGGCTGCCTATCGATCCTTGGGCAGGGTTCACACAGGCCAGCCGTCCCCATGGTCTGTGTCTCCAAATACTCCACACAGCTTCCCCATCTTCTTCGGGATGGACATGACTAGGCAAGGGGGGCCGAACTGCCACTATAGTGCCTCTGAAGAGTCACTGCCACTACTACCCCAGTACCTGCACGTGGCAGCTACCTCACAGATCTCCCTTCTCAGCAGAACCTAGTGGGCTTCTGATCAACCCTTTGCTTTTCTGCTGTCTGCTGCAGGGTACTCCCTCCATCCACGATGACATGTGGAGCTGCTGCTGGGAGCCAGGGGGCAATCTCCCCACTCCAGCCCCAGGCCTACCCTGCCCGACTTTAGTCCCTCCCCTCATCTTGAACTCTCGACTCCTCACCCTACTCACTCTCTCCACTCACTCTGCACTTTAAAACCCTCAAGCACTGCCCAAGCCCAGCCCCCACGGCAAACCTGGCAGCGCAAAATTCCGATTCAAGCAGGGCATCATTTAGTGGCCCCCTAAATTCAGCACAGGGGTTACTTTAGATCAGTGCACATTCTTTTCACCCCCTCTGGAGTGTCCACCCTAGTACACAATTTGTTGTCATTCACAAAGAGGCAGGCCTTCCCTTCCCTTCCAACTCATCTGCAATGTCACTGATAGAAACAATAAAGAGGACTGGTGCCAGTACTGAGCCCTGTGGCACCTCGCTGGTCACTCTCCCTCCCTTCCTCAGAGTGAACTCCGTTTACCTCCAGCCTCGGTCACCTATCCCTTAACTAGTTTGTTACCAAATTTACCACCTTTGGACCCACCCCTAAGCTGCCAGGTTTCCTTATGAGCCCTCTAAGTGGAAGGGTATTGAAAGCCTTAATGAAATCTAAGTAGGCTACGTTCATTGCCCGGCCATGCTCTATTTCCATTTGTCTGACATGACCTCTATTTGTGAATCCATGTTGCCTCGGGATTGAAGATACTCCACAATCCTTTCCTTTAGAGGTGACTCCATTAACTTCTTCATCACCAGTATCAGGCTGGCTGTCCTATAGTTGTCAGTCAGTTGATTAAATGTCTGTTGAGTCCAGCTGGATCTGTGTACCATGCATTTTAAAGGAGAGACAGACCATCACTCTGAACAGACTCAATAAAATCCCAAATACACTTTTACTGTGTGGTGTGGTATGGTGTGGGCCGGTGCATGTGCCATTTGTGATTGTTGAAACCATTAGGAAAGTGACTGTCTACTGTCATGGGCTAGCCGCTCTCATTTCAGGCCTATTTCCCAGACCACTGTCAGTACTATTCATTGCACAGATCTGTTCATGTCCCCTTAGTGCTAAGTAATTTGACTGCTCTTAAAGTAGTGGTAAATCCTCTTTAGCGCATCCGTTGAGACCCAAATTTACAATAGTTTCAGCCGAACTGAAACTGAACAACAATCAGTGTGTGCAGTCAGTGAAAGAAGCCTGTTGTTCCTACCAGTTGCTTCAATGGTGCATGTAGGTCCCAAGCATTTTCAGTAAGGAAGGCTGGAAACTGTATACACACTAAGACTGAGATGGTAAATGCTGAAATGCTGAAACAAACTGACTGAGTAAACTAATTAAAATAACAGAACAGAAATGGGAGTGACTGCTTTGCTAGGAAGCAATTGAGTAGGAATGCAGTTGAACTGAGAGATTTGCAAGTGGCCTGGTATGAACAACAAAATGGAAAAGTCTGAAAGAGCACAAGCCAAAACAGCAGAATGACAAAGACAAGACATACTGTGTAAACTAATAAGAACACCAAGAACAAAAACAGAAACACAGGAGTTACATAGGGATAGGAGTTCAGCAGGAGTAGCTGACTGTGAGAAAGAAGGAAGCACAGCTGCAGCTAGGCAAGGTAGAAAAAAATAATGACATAGAAAGCCACTGAAGGCACAAACCGAACAGAAAACATGAAAGCCTAAAAGGAAAGCAGCAAACAGGAGGAAAAATGGGGGAGGGCACACCAGTAGAGCTTCTAGCTGCAGCAAAAGACTCATTCACACGGCCAGTTCTGGGCCATTGTTGGTGGTGCACAGCAGCGAGATCATTGCTGCTGCACATGTCTGAACGCCACCCTTTTGCCGTTTTTGGGTGGCGTTTCCTTGTGACCATGATCCCTCTTTTCTTGGGATCACATAATGCTGCAGGTGTTTTGCACCAACATTTGAACATCTGGCATCACTCACAACTATGCCAGCTGACTAGCCAGCCTGCAATTACTGGAAGATGGTGGCAATGCAGGAAGCAAGCCTACAACAGTGTACAACTGTATTGTATGAACGCTGGTCAGCAGCGTTATTAGATACAGATGTGGATCTGGTGGGGATGGCAACGATCCTGATACCTGCCGTATGAATGAGGCTAAACAAACAGTGCTTCTGAATGAGGCTGGCGGAAGCTGGCTTAAATAGCTCAGGAGTGAGCGTGTGTGTGTGTGTGTATGTGTGTGTGTGGTAGTACAGCCTTTGTGTTCTTGATAAGTTACGGTAACTGGTGACATTTTTTCATTACTGATTTTATTTAGTAATGTGGTTACAACATTTCACTTGGTGTTTCACATTAGAACCACAGATAAGGCAACCTCACACATGGGTCAAGGACTACCTCTCCAGTGGCACAAAAAAACTCTAAAGATAAGTTGACTTCACATATAAATCAAGTCCCCTAACTCTAGTGCATATTTTTAGAACCAAAAACTCAACTAGCTATATATTCAAGTATGTAATAAAGTCTCACAGTAAATGGAAACTGGGTTAGATCTATAAGTCCAGAGTGTATGATTGTACATAATGTACAGGATGAGACATGCCTATAGAGGACATTATTAAAAGAATTATATTTATCTGCCCACACCATCTGGCCATAGCAGACACGTCAGGTGGGTAAAGGAGATGCTTCCTCACTTTACATTAAATTGGACTACTAGAAGCATAGTCTTAAAGCAGCAGTACCAGTTAGCCAGCAAAAAAATGGTCCACCTTTTTCAGTAGTAACGTATTCCCGATAATCTTTGAGTCTTCATTTGGTTATCTTAAATTCAGTCAACTGTTTTTGTGACCATGTTTAATTACAAATGTTGTGATTTGCGTGGATCTACAACAAAGATGGCAGCCGCCCAGCTACCTTCAAAAATCTCCCCAGAGATCACACACTAACTACACCCTCTGTATTTATACAGCAGATATCCCAGGGTGTAGCCTGCACATGTTTCCGGTAGAAAATAGCACAATGCCGCACTGATAGGCTTATGGTGGACTGGCAAAGGGCCAATAACTTTTAAGAACTTCAAAATCCTCTGTCTTCCCTCACGAATGAAATAAAGCAAAAAAGGAAATCAGATATATTGATGTTTTGATTTGTTCTGACTGCCAGACTAATTATTTAAAGTTTTTGTTAACTACTACTGTAGCTTTAAAGAGGGACTCCAGCCAAAAGTGCTACATTGCTGAATTATAATAAGCATACCCAAAATTAATCTCATACCAAATATTAGGTTTCTACGTTACTTCGTTATAAAGTTATGAGCTATTTTGTTACTCTGATTTCGCTATCTGTTCAAAAAAGCCAGTTTCAGTGAAGAGCGTCTGATGATGTCATCTTCTGAACTCACAGTCTAGTCCTCCCTCTCAGCGAGCTAATAAGACCTGTTTATCCACAATTTAAAGATCATGTGCAGTGGTTTTCACAAGTAAAACAGGCAGCACCATTCAAAAAATATAATGTATGGTAGAATGTTGTTAACCTTAGGAAGTGATGATTCCCTAAGGTTGTTATGCCATCGTTGAGATGTATAAATGTTGTTAACCTATCAATGCTATGTCACATCGATAGGTTAACAATGGTGCTAGGTCTGCGCATATGCGCGCCTTTTTTTTCACTGGGGAACCGATTGATGCACGCAATGGTAAGGGAAAGACTAAATGGCCGCAGTGGTGACTATATTTTCAAAAGTAAGGAACCATTTTCATTTTTTCTTGGGACCATACACTATAAAAAATAATGTATGGTCCTTCTATCAGGAACCGGTTACTGTTAACCGTCTCGAGGTTGCCATGGCGATGTAAACTTCTTGAGCTTCGCTCCAAGGTTTACACGGTCATCCTGGCGACCTCTCGATGGTTAACAGACCGGTTACCGATAGAGGACCATACATTATCCTCTATGTTATAAAAACTCTGTGTGTTTCAGGTTTTGTAACAAAACTGATACATTCTTATTTTTTTAATTTCTTTTTGATGTGGTCCATTTCTCCAGGGTTGTTGGATGCTGAGTCAGCTTACCTCCAGGCTGCTGATACCATCTGGGTTACTACTCTACTGTGCCTGTTAGGAAGTTGTATTGTTGCCAGTATTGTAATGTTGGTAACTTCATTGCTGTTTGTCAGTGTCTGCTTTACAATAAGTTTTAATAGGGGCCTTATCTGCGTTAATTCCTACTAGGGGGTGGAAGTGTTAGCCCTGCTAAAAATTATCATTTTAATGTGAAGTAGAACATAGATGAGCCTGAATGTAGGTCAAGTAACAGCCTGCCAGGGAAAAAACACTGTGCTGGCTACTGTATAGAAACTTGAGGTAAGGTTTCATAACCGCATTACCTCTCATCCCCATTTACAAGGCGATGGAATAATTGTTCTAAAATGCCATCCTGAGAAATCACCACAATTGAATAACAGCTGTGAATAGTCACAGCCTTTCACCATATCAGATTTACCCTGTGTGCTATGACTGGGCATCCAGAGAGAGAAAAGGACTACAACAAAAAAGCACCAAAATAAAAATACGAATTTGTCAACTCTGTGACAAAACCTGATACACACATTGGGCTGGATTTTCAAAAGGCCCTTAGAGCCATGCAAGCTGCTCCAAACAACCAGCTTGAGTCAGATCTATGTGCGCCAAATACTGTACGTCATATTTTGCAATAAAAGCATTTTCTACGACAAAGTCCCCCAAACTGACACAAGAGGTTCACTGCATGAAAAAAATGGCATAAGGGATGATAATAGCACAAGCTGCACCAAAGTAAATGGTACAGGTTGAATCAAAAATGGTGCAAGTTGACTCAAAAAAATGACTCAAGGAACGAAATGACACAAACTGAGTAAGAAAATGGTGCAAGCGGTGTCAAAAAATGGTGCAAGGTGAGTCAAAAAATGGTGCAAGCTGAGTAAAAAATGGTGCAAGCTGAGTCAAAAACTGGTGCAAGGTGAGTGACAAATGGTGCAAGCTAAGTAAAAAAAATAGTGCAAGTTGAGTAAAAAATGACACAAAGGATGAGAATGATGCAAGCTAAGTAAAAAGAAAAGGGGCAGATGAAATGGCCAAGACTAAGCCCCCCAAATGTTCTAAACTAGTCCTGGAGGAGAATACTGGCCCTTAATCATAGCATAGTCAGGTCTGACCACCTGCAGTGGGTCTCTTTATATGCTCTAGTGTCCCTTAGACCAGATCTGGCTGGTCTAACAATGACATGCATCTTAGGCACAAGGACAGGACTGGCATTCTTTGAAAATCCCAAATAAGGGGATGGTGCATCATTTCGGTGATGCAGGCATCCCTTCCGACATGGTGCAGGCATTTATCTGTTGCAAACATGGGGCAAGCCTCTCTGGCACATACAGACCTGTTTTTGATGCAAGCACCATTTGGGAATCAGAATTGGTGCAAGGTTTGACACATCCTGCTCCTTGTGTCAGTTGTTTTTGACACAAGCACCCTGCGTCATTCTTTAGCCTTTGAAAATCTGGCCCATAGTTTTTAAAGCAATGTTTTTTGAATGGTGCTGCCTGTTTCACTTGTGAAAACCACTGCACATGATCTTTAAACTTTGGAGAAACAGGTACTACAAGCTTGCTGACAGGGAGGACTAGACTGTGAGTTCAAGAGATAACATCAGCAGCAGCTCTTCACTAAAACTGGCTTTTTTGAACAGACAGTGAATTTAGGGTTGTAAAATGACTTATAACTTTTAAACAAAGTAATTTAGAGATCTCGGGCTGGATTTTCAAAGCCCCAATGCAAGCTGTGACAATGGTAGCTTGTGTCAAGTATGGGTGCATCTGGGACCCTGCACCCAGTATTCCATTCCATAGGGTCCGGGCGCCTAAGTCCCATGGCATGTGGCAATGGTGGTAGTGTGCCAAACAGATGGCACACTCACTAGGATTGCTGTGGTGTGAGCTGCGCCATGGGCTGGGGGCATTTGTGTGGCTCATGTCCCCCTCCCCAGCAAGCCCCAATCTGCCCATACAGAGAAACCCACAATATCCCTTAGTACCCTCCAAGCTCCATTCTCGGTATGATAATCACACATATCCCTAGTGACTAGTGGCTCCCCACCAACCACCAGCTGGTAGTGCCACCACCACCTCTCTTTCCCATCGCACTCTCGCTTCCAGCGATGGCACAATTTTTTCGCGACACATCATTAACTGGTTGCTAAATGAAGTGTCAGAGTGCACTCAAGCATTACAGTATGCACTCTGGCAGTTCATTCAGCAGCCAGCCACGGTGGTGTGAGGAGGGCTGTGCCAGTTGCCGGAGCAGGGTACAGAACGGGGAGGGAGCAGGTAGCGGGCACCACCAGCCAGGTGGGGGTAACTAGATCACCAGGGTGCCTACACAGGGCAGTTGGGCAGGAGGGGGCCACTAGATCACCAGGGGCATTACTTGGGGATCGGGGCAGGATACACAGTGCCACATGCTGGATGACCCTCCTGAAGTTATCTAAGTACCATTAGACCAGCCCTTTGCTGGTCTAATGGTACTTGCCACTTTGTTCCTGGAGAGGGCTTTGATATTCGGGGCTGCGGCGGTCAGGGTTCTACCACAAGCCCCCTAGTGCCATGCCACAGCCACTTTCGTGGCACAAGGCTGGTGCTAGCACATTTTGGCACAGGCAACCTGCTGAGTGATGCAGGCTGCCTTTTAAAATTGCTTAGGACACTACCTTTGGCACAAGGTGCCTTTTGCGTCAGACTTGTTTGACGCAAACACCCTGTGTCTTTCTAAGGCCTTTGAAAATCTGACCCCTCATTTTTGGCATAAGGTTAATTGGGGCTATGTTGATCCAAATTCTGAATTTACTGATGCCAGAAAATTTGATCATAGTCCTTCTTTAAGGTCAGGTAGGTGCCCAGCCCCTGTGCCCACCCCACCCTCCACAGCATGAACTGCCCCTAGTGACATTTAAGTGGATTGTTGATGCCACCAGAAATTCAATATGACATTTTCAGTGTTCACAGTTAACCTATTTTTCACCTTGTGCAATAGAAAAATCAATTTTATTTATAAATTTTCAACAAACAAGACTACATTTCCTATGGAAAAATCTACTACTGATCCTCCCCCTCTCTAACAGACTGTTCATCAAAGAAACACAAGTGTGTCAGAGAATACAGTAATAATGCATGCTGTGAAGAAAAAATATCTTCTGCATTTTAAACAGCTGAGGATAAAACATTGGAGGAGAAAAACATCTTGTATAGAAACATAGAAACAGAGAAGTTGATGGCAGATAAGGACCGCAAGGCCCATCCAGTCTGCCCATTTCTTTTTCTACCTTATGAATGTGCCAACGGCCTTTGCTCTGTCAATGGCCTATCTATTCATACTCATCTATATTGCTCCCTTATGCCTAACCCATGCCTTTTTGAAGCCCTGCACTCTATTCATATCCACCACTTCCTGAGGTAGGCTGTTCCATGCATCCACCACCCTTTCTGTGAAAAAGAACATCCTCACATTACCTCTTAATCGGCCTCCCTCTAATCTCATGCTGTGTCCTCTTATCCTGCTATTTTTCTTATATTGAAACATGTTAGACTCTTTCACCTTGTTAATGCCCTTAAGGTGTTTGAATATTTCAATCATATCACCCCTCTCCCTCCTTTGCTCTTGGGTATACATAATGAGCTCTGTTAATCTGTCCTCATATGTTTTCTGATGCAGTCCCTGCATCATTTTGGTTGCCCTTCTCTGGACTGCCTCAATTTGGTTAATGTCCTTGTGAAGGTGTGGCCTCCAGTACTGCATGCAGTACTCCAGATGGGGTCTAACCAGTGTATTGTAAAGAGGGATTATTATCTCCCTCTTCCAACTTGTGATACCCCTACTAATACATGCCAACATCCCTCTAGCCTTACCTACTGCTTTAGAGGTCTGCTTGGATGACTTCAGGTAATCAGTGATGATGATGCCCAAGTCTCTTTCTTCCCTTGTGTCTTCCAGTAACTCCCCTCCCAACCTGTAGGTGGCTTCAGGGTTTCTCTTCCCTACAAGCATGATCTTGCACTTCTTTACATTAAACCCCAGTTGCCACTCTTCTGACCATTTTGCCAATTTATCCAGATCTCTTCTCATTTTGCCCACCCCATCTGAATCATATATTCTGTTGCAGTTCTTGGTGTCATCTGCAAACAGACAAACCTTACCCTCCAATTCATCTGCATTGTCACTGATGAAGATATTGAAGAGGACTGGTCCAAGGACTGATCCCTGAGGTACCCCACTTGTGACTTGCATCTCTTCTGACTGTATACCGTTTACCACCACTCTCTGTTTTCTACCCGACAACCAGTTTGCCACCCAGTTGACCAACTTCTGACCCACCCCGAGCCTACCCAGCTTATTAATCAATCTTCTATGTGGAACAATATCGAAAGCTTTGCTGAAGTCAAGGTAGGCGACATCAACTGCTCCCCCTTGGTCCACCACTCTGGTTACCCAGTCAAAGAAATCTATGAGATTAGTTTGACAGGGCCTTCCTGTTGTAAATCCATGCTGTCTTGGATCCTGTGCTCCTATGGATTCCAGGTGTTGCACTATCCTTTCCTTAAGGAGTGCCACCATAATCTTGCCCACTACTGAGGTAAGACTGACTGGTCTGTAGTTCCCTGCCTCCTCTCTGCTACCACTCTTGCGGAGCGGGATCACATGAGCCCTTCTCCAGTCTTCTGGGATCTCTCCTGTGCTCAGAGACTCACTAAACAGTTCTGATAATGGCTCTGCTAGTTCCACTCTTAGCTCCTCTAGTACCCTGGGATGTATGCCATCAGGTCCCATTGCCCTTGTCCACCCTACGAACATACGAACATACAAAATTTGCCAGCAGATAAAGGCCTAGAGGTCTATCAAGTCTGCTCGAATGTGCAGCTAGCACCCCTGGTTCTCCAGTGTCAGGATGTCCTGTGGTCACCCAGGAGTCCTGTAGTGGAAGACACAACCCTTCCCATTCTCCCTGGAGGTGGACAGCATGTTTATGCCTCCTCCCTGCTACCACTCTTGTGGAGTGGGATCACATGAGGCCTTCTCCAGTCGATATTGACCTCTTGTAGGACTCTTTCTTTGGTGAAGGGACTAGTGCACACCTTCCTCCTCCCTGTGTCCATGGTGCTGAACTGTGGGCCCTGCCCTACCTTCTCCTCAGTAAATACTAAGGAGAAGTATCTATTTAGGCTAGATACATTTACATGGTCCTCTTCCTCACACGCCCCTTATCCCCTTTGATCTTAGCAATACCCCCTCTGGACTTTCTTCTTTCACTAATGTATCTATAGAAAGTCTTGTCACTTTCTTTTACTGTTTGTGCTAGTGTTTCCTCGGTTTGGGCCTTTGCCTGCCTTACTGCCTTTCCTGCTTCCCTTAGGGAAGTTTGGTATGCCTCCCCATCTTCATCCGCTGCATTCCCTTATATTTCCTGAAGGCCAGCCTTTGGATCTGACCTTTTCTGCTACTGTTTTTGAGAACCAAAGTGGTTTCCTTCTTCTTTTGCACTTCCTTTTCTCTCTAACACAGTGGAATGTTGCTTCAAGTATTGCATCCTTAATGCTTGCCACTTTGCCTGTACCCCCTCACCTGCATTTCTTCTTGCCAGGGCTAGCTTAACTCTGTTGGCCATCTTATCAAAGTCAGCTCCTCTGAAGTCCCATATTTTGCCTTGGAATTCACAGAAGAAACAGCATACACTTGAATTACAGAATTGAAGCTATCTCAGGACGGTGTGCCAGCACAGCAGTAGAGTTACCGCTCGCAACACTGGTGACCTGGGTTCAAGTGCAGACCAGAGTGGTTGGAGGGTCAGCCGGGGTGGGGGGGGGAGGTGGATTAAGCAGCATAAACATGCTCTTCACCTCCAGGGGGAATGGGGAGGGTTGTGTCTTCCAGTACAGGACTCCCTGGTGACCATAGGACATCCTGACACCGGAGACCCAGTTAGAGCTGGGAACAGAAGGTGTGCTGGACACATGTGTGGCTGTGCCACAGTGTTATTGCACACCACGCCTCCTGCCACTATGGAAAAATCCCACTGAATCTGCCTAATGATGCTCTTGTTGTGCCACCACCACCTCAGCATAGCATGCCCGGGGCTCCACACTCGGAACCGGAGACTGAAAATTCTGAAGGGGTAAAGGGGGAGCTCCGGAGGGGTTACAGCCAGGGGGTACATCGGGTGAAGGTGGCCTTGGTACCACTGCAATAGTGGTCGCGTGTGCAGGGTGCACTGACAGGCGAAGCCATCCATGGTAAAGCAGAGTAAGTAACAACACCAAAAATAAAAAGAATTTCAGCTATCCCTGCTATGAACAATGGCATTTCACAGAATCTGATTTTAGTGAATTATACAGAGATTAATACATGGGTGGGTATGTGTAACCAGAATTTGACACACACCCGAGATGTGGGAAGCTACATAAACACCAAGACCAAAGCTCGAGGGGCTTATAAAAGCATGCCACACGAAGGATGTGTGTAACATTTTTTGTTTACACACACTCACCCATGTCTTGTTTTTTAATAATTACTTGATTAGTGTTTTTTTTTTTTTTTTGGTAATATAAACATTATAACAAGACATAACATTAAGAAAACAGTCTTTTCTTCTCACACAGGTTCAGAATTTGAAAAAAATGCAGGTGTACGTTTGAAAACTTGGGTAAGCCAACAAAACTAATTTCATCTCACACAGGTACAAAATTTAACAATTATTTATTTATTTATTGTTTATTTTTCTGTTAATCTTGTTTTTTTCCTCAGGCCTCCTCCTTTGCCACTTCACCAGACGGCAGCCCCCCCACCCACCCACCCTGTCACTAACCTTTTCAGGACCTTACTTGTTATCCACCATTTCCCAAGAACCACAGTGTGGTGTGGACCTGCCTTGTCAGTCTTGTATGGGCCTGTGGTTGGGGGGTTACATCGGCTCTGTCAGATTTGGGGATTTTTCTTCTCCGTGTTTCCTCGCACTGAGGGTGTTGACAAGCAGTAACATGTACGCATGTGGCACAATCGGGTAGTGCATTGCATTCTTAATCAAAAGGTTGGTGGTTCAAGTCCACCTAACAACGTTTGAGAGGTTGTGGGGTCTAAAACAGTGGGGGAATTCAAACATACATGGGACAGACATAAAACAATTATAGTGGGAGGTTGCAGGAAGTAGGCTGTTGGTTAACTAGAATCTGCAGCTTATCCAATAGGTAGAGAAATGGGCAGACTGGATGGGCCAAGTGGTCCTTATCTGCCATCAAAGTCTATGTTTCTATGTTTCTATGAATGACCGTGCCTGGATTGAGCACAAACTACACAGCCACTTGAATTACACCAAGTGGCAGTCACTGATTGGCTACAGAGTCCCCTCTCCCCGAGGGAGGAGAGCTGTCCTTGGGATGCTCAATCCTCCCTACCCTGGAAGATCCATAAACAACCTAAGTCCACTCCCAAACCCAGGCCACCGGCATAGTGAGCAGTAGTGTGTACGTCTCTTTAAGGCAGGTGCACAAAATATAGTCCATGTTAAATGATTGGCCCTGTTCAATGTTCTTGCTCACAAAATGGATGAACAGAGTGACTGCAGTCAGCTAGACTGTGTTGACTCTTGAATGCCTGCATGCATTACATGCAACAGAGCATGAGTGTAGGAAGACATACTTCAGGTACTCCATCATGTACAATTTTATTTCACAGGGGCCAAAGCAAGGCTCTACACTACTACTGTTGTTCCATGTAACACAACACAGTGCAGCAGATCCTTATTATAATTCTATTCTTGGTTGTTAAAACTAGAGGGATTCACCACTAAGACTGTCTTTGCATCCTAGGGACTGTACAGCACTACAGGCTGCAGATATGGTGGTGTGTAAGTGTCTGAGGTAGAACTGTACAACAACAGTATTTACCAGTGCATGGTTGGGGGTAACAAACAGTGCCATGGCATACAATTGTGTCATATAGTGCCACATAGGGGAAACACACATGGTCATGGTCCAGCAATTTTTATGCTGGCTTGCCGCACACGCTCAAGCCAACATCTTGTGCTAGTAGCACATTTCAGAGGTGTGCCTCCATGTTATCGAAAGCTGATCACAGTCGGCATTTTTCTACCCCCACCCCACCCCCATTGTATGCCACACTGGGAGCCCACCCCAGGGTGGCCAACATCACCCCCCTATAGTCATAAGGCACACTGGGAGCCCACCCAATGTGCCACAAAAAATTTTCTAACACCTGTAAAAAGAAACCTAGTGTTCGTTTTTTTTTTTTTTTAATTACCTGAAGCAAAGAAAACGCTGTTGGGTCCCCTTCCCCAACCCGCACCCACCATCTGAGCGCTCCACCTCCCCACACACACCCCTGACCCGTGATCTTCGGTGGAATGGATACACGTCTGCACTTTTCAAAGCTGACCACGAACTGAAGAAATGTCGGTAAGCTGCATAGTGGCATAAATGGGGGGAGGGTTCAACTTAGGTGGATATCCCAGTCATTGTTTTGAACATTGTCTCCAAATTTTCAACATGTGGTGCTTGGGACCCCACCTCATGAACACATGCCACTTTTACCTCATTATTCGGTCCTGAAAGGTCGCTTCAGGGTCACTGTGTGGAATCACCTTTCAGGACCAATTAACGAAATGACAGTGCCACTATTCATGAGGTGTGGTCCCAAAAAGCCTATCTTGCAAATTTGGTGGAAAAATTCAAAAAAATTACTGTGCTACAAGCGTGTATTGCGCAGTTTCAACGCACACTCATAACTTCAAAAATGTTTATCGATGTCTATGTATCTATGTATCTATGTTTAATATTTTCACTCCAGATTTTCAACATTGTCATTTTTTAACACCTCCTTACACAGCTGTCATTTTTCAGATCCTGCCTGAAATGTGTTTTCATGCACAATGGCGCAGTCGCTCTGCAAAATCAATGTTCAGGACACACTAACAAAATCACAGTGACACTGTTCATGAGTAAAGGTCACAAAATGCCTGTGTTAAAAATTTGGTTAAAAAAATCCCCAAAATAATTGCATTATGGGCATGCATTGCACAGTTTCTATGCACGCTCGTGACTTCACCAATTTTTCATATTTTCACTCCAGATTTTTAACATTGCCATTTTTGTACACCTCCTTATGAACAGTATAGCTGTCATTTTTCACATCCTGCCCAAAAATGTGTTTTCGCACATGTGGCCCACAATGGCGCGGTCGCTGTGGGAAATCAATGTTCGGGACAGATTAACAAAATCACAGTGACACTGTTCATGCCATTTTTTTACACCTCCTCATGAACAGTGCAGCTGTCATTTTTCACATCCAGCTTGAAATGGGTTTTCGCACCTGTGGAGCCAAAATGCACAATCACTGTGCAAAATCATCTTTCGGCTAATGAATTCATTGTGCCACTGTTCATGAGGTAGGGTCACAAACAGCCCATGTTGAAAATTTGGAGTGAAAATACCAACAAATGCCTGGGGCATTAGAGTTTCCAACCGTAACGCCACACCCTGTAGAGACTGACAGGCATCAGGGGTGTGACTTGGCATTGTCGTCTATAATGCTCATGCCATTCCACCCCCACCCTGCAGCAAGTGACAGGCATCAAGGTGTGCCTTGGACTCTTCAGCCCCAGAGTTCACCCATTCTCCTATACTGCACCCATCTCAGTGTATTTCCTTATGGAATGGGGTGATCGTAAGGCCTGAAGACCTCAAAGCACACCACTGCACTTGTCAGTGTCTGCAGAGTAGGGTAAGGAGAAATGGCATGAGTGTTATGACCGATGCCCCAAAGGCACACCCCAATGCCTGTCACTCTCTGCAGGGTGGGGTTGGGGTCGGCATCAGTTTACTACTTCACTGCCAATCCTACTGCGCATCTCTCTAACTCCTACACTACCAATGCCAATGCCAGCAAGCCAACATTTGGCATTGACAAAGGGAAGGCTTTAAGCCCAAGGTTCAATGTGGGGGAATAGCTCCTCCCACTTCCCCTTCAAAAGCACACCTCTCGCAACACTTTGTGCTTAGGAAACTGAAACTCATCTTGTCTGGTTCCCCTGAGCTCATGCATAAGCATTTGGATTCTTGTTCTCAACATGTGCTTCCTTTTTGTTGCTTCTTCACTTGGACTCTCCTTGCCTCCTGAGTGCGTTCTGCCTTTCTGGTGTTCCTCGGGTGGCTGTTCGCTCCCCACCCCCCCCGGCTAGGCCAGTTGGCTCTCTCCTGTCTTCCTGCTTTCATTTCCTCCAGTGAGCTATTTAATTTTTCTGCCCTGCCTGCCTTTCTTTAGTGCTCTCTTCTCCCTTCAGTTAGTCCTGGACTCCTCTGCTCCCTGAGCTTGTCTAGTTCCCACCGCTAGCTTGTTTCCTCCTTTCCCTTACACTCCTCTGCTGCCTCTTTGGCCACCCTGGCTAGCCCTCCTGCTGCGTCCGGGTCTGCCACAGCGTCTGTGGTAGTGCACCTTTTTCTCCTTTGTGGCTCTAGTTCTTCCCCAGAACATACCGCTACCCTCTGGCATTTTTCTCTCTTCTTGTGTTCTGTGTCCCAACCCTCTTTCTTCTTCATGTTGCATGTTATGGATGCAGCTCGCCCCTTTTCCCAGCAGTCGGGTTTCTACGTTCCTGCCTGTCTGTCTGCCTCCTACCTGTGGGGTTTGGTGGGGGATTCCACCTTGTCGGTGCTGTGAGGATGCTCCTGGTACACTGGGCCCCCTCACCTGGCTCCTGTACTATTTTATTGCCCCCTCATCTGCACACGGCATGGGAACCCATTCGTCTCCTAGCTGCAACCTGGCTGCCCGTATTTTGAGTTTTCAGCAGGTGTTAGTTTTCTTCATTCTATCGCCACTCAGGTTGTTTCTTCATCTCTAATTTGTGTGGGGGCCAGTTCATGTGGTCGATGAATTTGCTCCTAGTCATTCTGCGAGTTGATGGAGGTAGGGCAGTTCATCTGTCAGCCCCCCGCCATTCTGCCCTTCCCTCAGTACCGCACATGTCTTCATGCATGCCTCCATTCTGCTTTTGCACAGTGACTCCATTTTTACATGGTAGTCTTTGGTCTCCTGCTCGTTCTTACTTCATTTTTTTTCTCGGGGTGGCTGAGAAGTATCCTCTCCTTTGGAGGCTTTCCTTGCTACCTCAGTGTACTATGCAAACTAAAAAAAAAATACATGATTTTCATCTTCATCCCCCTTTTTTATTTCACTTTACTGCTCCTTCACCCCTTGCTTATTTTATTTTTCAGGTCCGTGGTACTTCTCTTCAGACTTCGCTGTCCAATTCCTGCAGCTTCCTCATCCTGCCTCATCCACACCAGGATCCTGCCTTCGGTGGTAAATTCTAGTCCTTCCCATCTGCATTCATTTCCCATTCATTCCATGCTTTTCAGTATTTCCTTGTTCTAACCTGTACTGCTCTTCCCCTCATGCTCATCTTTCTCCGTCACTTCCTATTGCTTTCACTCTTTTCTTTCTTATCCCCAGGTCTCCTTCCTGACTATGTCGTCCGTCAATGATCCCTCTTTTGATGATCCTTCAACAATTCCTCCACCCTCTTCTGCTCCCATTGGTCGCAAACGTACATCCAAGTCCCATCATTCCATCAAGGACTGGACCATTCCTTGACTCATGTCGGAGTTAACCAGAAGGGGCATATCCTACTCTAATTCTGCTCGAAAGCAGGTGCTCTACGACCGCCTCATGACATATATCTCTCAGCCTGGACCTATTCCGGGCCACAGCCAGCCTCCTCCTCCTACTCAGCCTGAATCTGCTCCCCTTTCAGACATTCGGGACTTCATGGCTCAAATGACCGCTTCTATATCAGACATCCAGACTCACCTTTCATTGCTTGAAGCCTGACCTGATGTTCCTCAGCCTCCTCCTATGGCTCCTGTTCTCCCCGCTGGTGTGCCGTCCATGAGCCTCATCTCCCCTCCGGACTCCAGTCTTCTTCTGGTCATGGTGCCTTCTCCATTCCTACCTCCCACCATTCCTTCAGGTTCATTACTCTCTCATCAGCCTCCGTTCATCTCTCCTGTCCATCTTGTGCTGGCTCACCTCTGCTAGGACATCCTGGATGGTAAGGATATCAACTTGGTCGCGCTGTTCATCTCTTCTCATGATGTTGTGGACAATCGTATCGTGTCCTGTGGGGACGTCTCAGTCATCCTGAAGTCCAAGGATTCTCATCTCTTCACAAAATGACCATGGCTGAATTCGTGCTTGCATGCAGCCTCTATCGTGATATTATTTGTTCAGCCTTCCCAGCACGCCAAGAAGAACTTGACACCTATCTTTATCTCCTCGTCGACCTCAGTGTCCATTATGGTGGAATGCATTTTTATGGCTACCATCGCTCTTTTTCAGCCAAGGCAGCATCCGCTTTATCCCACTACAACATCAAGCTCAGTTGGGTGGTTTTGGACAACTAACTCTTTTGTCGCCACTTCCAGGACTAGAGAGGGCATGGAATGAAGTTGGAGGGAGGATGATTCAGAGGAAACATGAGGAAGAATTTCTTCACAGAATGGGTGGTGGACAAGTGGAACACCCTGCCAGAGGAAGTGGTGGGGGCTGAAACAATCACGGGATTTAAGAATGCATGGGATAGACATAAAGGAATTCTGGAGGTCAGGGGTAAGGGGCAACAGACTTCTAGGAAAACATAAACTGAACTTACAAGCTCAAATGGGCAGACTGGGTGGGCCATAGGCCCTTATCTGCCGACACTGTCTATGTATCTATGTATCTATGTACTTCGCCGGCCAATGTGCCTACTCTTGTTCCCTTTGTAGTTCATTTAATGATTTCACTCCCCTTTGCCCCATGGCTGTGTCTCCTCCATCCTCTCTGTCCCTCCACAGGCCTTCTCACCCCTCCGAGTCCATTTCTTTTTCCGGAGTGACTCGCCCTGTTGCCGACTTTCATGCTCGCCTCGACTGGCATGGTCGTCCTATCCGTAACATTGGAAGCAAGTCCATGTGCAACAACTTTAATGACCGTGGTTATTCTACCCCCAGATGTAAATTTCTCCTCCTCTGTTGCATTTGTGGTGATGCACACGTTTGCTATATTTGCCCCAAGGCTCCGCGACTTTCCAAATGATGCCAAGTGCATCATTCTACCCCTATGGATGTCCTTGCCCTGGTTCGCCTGCTGTCCGCTCATCCTGACCAGGATTCCATGCATTCTGTCATCTTTGGTTTCACTCATGGTTTCCATACCGGTGTATTCGTTCTCCCTACTTCTTCCTTCATCTGTCCTAACCTGCAGTCTGCCGTTCAGGAACCTGATGTGGTTCGTGCCCTCTTTCAGGCAGAAGTTGCAAAAGGCTTTGTGTTGGGACCCTTCCTGCACCCTCCATTCCCTGTTTACAGGATCAATCCCATTGGCATTGCCATTCGGAAGTTTTCTGGTAAGAAGCGGCTCGTTATAGACCTCTGTGCTCCTCGCCACTCGTCCACACCAAGTATCAATTCCCTCATTCTGGCTGATGACTTTTCCTTGGCCTATGCCCGCACTGATGATGCCATTGCCATCATTAAGCATTCCGGCCATGGCTCCTGGCTGTCCAAAGCAGACATATCGGATGCCTTCAAGCTCCTCCCCATCCATCCTTCTCTCTGGCACCTTTATGGTGTTTCTTGGGATTCCATTTTCTACTTTTCTGTATGCCTTGCCTTTGGTTGCCGTAGCAGCAATAAGCTATTTTATATCTTTGCTGAATTTTTGTGCTGGGCCCTTCTCAACGTCTGCTGCTGGCCTGCAGTGCTTCATCTGTTGGACGATTTTCTCCTCATTGAACCGCCACACTTCTCCCTGGATGTTAGCATTTCTGTCCTTCTCCGCCTATTTGATGACTTGTCTATTCCAGTAGCGGCTGAAAAAACATCCAGACCTTCAAAACCCCTTGAATTTCTGGGCATCATTTTGGATTCCGACCGCATGGAAGCTCACCTTCCGCTGGATAAACTATCTAGGATTCAGGAATTGGTCTCTCATCTTTTTCTACATGGGCAGACTGCACCAAGCAGGAATTGCTCTCTCTTTTGGGGTATCTAAATTTTGCAATGAGAATCATTCCTCAAGGTTTCTAGTTCATATCTTACCTCCTCATTTAAGCATCATCTGTTCTGGATCTCCACCATCATGTCCATATCACAACATCTGCAAAATCTGACTTAGTTATGTGGTCCCTTTTTCCTGAAAAATTGAATGGATGCTCTACATTTCGTAAAGATCCATCGCCTCAGACTCACCCTCACACATTCACAGATGCATCTTATACTAATGGATACGCAGCCATATTCTCTCAGTCCTGGATCGCTGCCCCTTGGACTCCAGATGTCTCTTCATTGACAAATGTTGATTCTAATTCTCCTCTATTCAAAATATATCCCATAGTAGCAGCCACTGCTCTGTGGGGGCACCTATGGTCCCATCAATCAGTTTCAGTATTTTGAGACAATCAATCTACAGTAGCCATCATTAACAAAGGTCGATCATCCTCACCCTCCATCATGTTGTTCATGCAGAGGTTGCTCTGGCTTTCACTCATGCATGATTTCACTATTACTTGCTATTATATTCCTGGTGCTCAAAACCAAGCAGCTGATGCTCTTTCTCAATTTCATTTTCAGGAATTCTTCCGTCTTCATCCTTCAGCAGATCCCATCATGACTCCTCCGCCATCATACTATGACCTAATAATGACATAACTTTATATCGAAATCAAGCATCTCTCATCATGTAGTCAACATTGGCTTCATCTACCAGAGCTGTATATGCAATAGCCTGGAAAAAATATGTATCATAGAAACATAGAAACATAGATTTTGACGGCAGATAAGGACCGCTTGGCCCACCCAGTCTGCCCATTTCCCTACCTATTGGATAAGCTGCAGATCCTAGTTAACCAGCAGCCTACTTCTTCCTACCCCCAACCCCTAGAATTGCCTTATGACTGTCTCATGCATGCTTGAATTCCACCACTGTTTTTGACTCCACAACCTCCTCGGAAGTCCGTTCCAGCATCCACAACCCTCTCTGTGAAAAATACTTCCTTAAATTACCTCTGAGCCACTTCCTTCTATCTTCAAATTGTGCCCCTTGTTCTTGCACACCTCTCTTTTTGAAAGATGCTACCCTCTTGGACTTTGTTGATTCTCTTGAGATACTTGAAAGTTTCTATCATGTCCCCCTCTCCCTCCTTTCCTCGAGGCTATACATATTCAGCTCCTTAAGTCTCTCTTCATATGTCTTCCGGTGCAGACCCTGCACCATTTTAGTTGCCCTCCTCTGGACAGCCTCCATCCTGTCTATGTCCTTGCGGAGATTGGGTCTCCAGAACTGCACGCAGTACTCAGATGGGGTCTCACCAACTGTCTGTACAGAGGATAATAATCACTGTTTTCTACTGGTAATGCCTCTCCCATGCATCCCAGTATCCCCCAGCCCTTCTTGCTGCCCTCTCACATTGCTTGCCCACTTTTAGGTCATCTGATATGACTACCCCAGGTCCCTTCCATTTTGTTGTTGTTAGTATCTCACCCCCCATTGTGTACTCTTCCCTGGGTTTTGTTTCCCAGGTGCATTACCTTGCACTTCTTAGCATTGAATCTAAGCTGCCATACATTTGACCATTCCTCTAACCTTGCCAAGTCCCTTCTCATCCTTTCCACCCCACCTTGTGCATCAACTCTGTTGCAGATCTTTGTGTCATCTGCAAAGAGACATACTTTCCTTCCAGTCCCACTGCAATGTCACTTATAAAGACATTGAAGAGGACCGTCCTAATACTGAACCCCTGCGGTACCCCCACTAGTAACCCTCTTCTTCAGAGTGGACTCCATTTACTATTACTCTGTGTCCTATTCTCCAGCCAATTCTTTACCCAGGCTGTCATCTTGGGACCCACTCCCAGGCTGGCTAACTTGTATATTAATCTTTTGTGTGGACTGAGTCAAATGCCTTGCTAAAGTCTAGGTAGACCATGTCCACAGCCCCTCCTGATCTACTACTTTGGTCACCCAGTCAAAGAAATCTATCAGATTTGTCTGGCATGACCTTCCGCTGTGAATCCATGCTGCCTTGGGTCCTGAGCCCTCTGGCCTCTAGATACTCAACAATTCTTTCCTTCAAGTGATTCCATCATTTCCCTACCACTGAGGTTAAACTAACAGGTCTGTAGTTTTCTGCTTCTGCCTTGCTCTCACTTTTGTGAGGGGAATCACATCTGCCTCTTCCAGTCCTCGGGTAACCCCATCCTCCCATGATTTGTTAAAGAGGGTAGTCAGTGGTGTCACTAGTTCTACCTTAGTTCTTTTAGAATTCTGGGATGAATCCCATCAGGCCCCATTGCTTTGTCCACCTTCAGTTTTAAGAGTTCTTTCAGAACCCTTTCTTCTGTAAATGGGCTGGTATCAACTTCTGTATCCAGAGTGTTTCTACTGTTTGTTTTAGGTACCTCCCCTCTTCCTTTGTAAATACTGAGCAAAAATATTTGTTTAGTATCTCTGCCTTTTCACAGTCACCCTCTGCCCACCCTCCCTCCTCTTTATTAAGCCTCACTAGCCCTCCCTTGGTCTTCCTTCGTCCCTGATGTACCTATAAAAGGTTTTATCCCCCTTCTTAACTGGTTGGCTATCTTTTCCTCGGTTTGGGCCTTTGCTGTTCTGACTGCCTTCCCAGCTTCCTTTTGCTTTAACTGACAGTTCCCTGTCCTGCTCCTTCTGTGATTCCTTGTACTTCCTGAATGCTTTCTTTTTCTTGAACCTTCACTGCCACTTGTTTGAGAACCATAGTGGTTTCTTACATCGTTTCGTTTTGTTAATTTGCTTCACACAAAGGCTTGTTACCTCTGTGATGGCAGTTTTTATTATTCCCCATTGTTCTTCCACCCCTCCTTCCTGCCCATTTGCGAGTGCATTCCTTAGGCACTCACCCATTTTGGCAAAGTCAGCCCTCCTAAAGTCCAGTACTTTTGCCTTTGTATGGCTTGACTCTATTGCTGTGTTTATTGTGAACCATATTGTTCAATGGTCGCTAGTGTCCAGATGGCTACCCACTTCTGCATCTGTGATCCTCTCTTCATCTCCATTTGAGAGAACCAGGTCTAAGATTGCTCCCTCTTGAGTGGGCTCCAATACTAGTTGTCTAAGGCATGCCCCTTGTAGGGCATCTAGAATAACCCCACTCTTTGAAGTGGCTGCTGCAACTGCATTCCAGTTAACATCTGGCATATTCAGATCACCCATCAGCAATATCTCCCCTTTTTCTGCCATTCTAAGTATTCTTTCTATCATTTTCTTGTCCATTTCCTCCCCCTGAGAAAGGGGGTCTGTATACAACCCCTGTGCGGATTGTGGTGCCATTGCCGGTCTCCAAATTTACCCACAGTGCTTCTTCTCCTCCCTGTTTTCCATTTTGTTGTGTTGCTTTGATTCCTTCCCTTATGTAAAGAGCTACTCCTCCTCCTCTTTTACCCTCCCTTTCCCTCCTGTAGATAGTGTATCCTGGTATGTTTATGTCCCAGTCATGGTTTTGTGTGTACCATGTTTCTGTGACTGCCACAATATCCAGATGTTCCTCCTCCATCAAGGCCACTAATTCAGGAAGCTTGTTACTCAGACTACGGGCATTGGTACTCATTGCTCTCCATTTTTTGATGGCTTTACCTTCTTTTGCAGCATCCCCCACTGACCTGTCTACCTCGGTCTTTTTCTCATTTAGTACCCTGTTTTGTAGGGACAGGCTGGGATTTTCCTGCTGCTTATCAGTGCCTCCCCCCTTGACCAGTTTAAAAGCTTGCCAATGAAGCATTTATCATGCTGTGCTTCATCATCATCCCAACCAGCCTTCATTTCGGTAGATCGAGCTCTGGCTTTCCTGCCATCAGGCCTTACATCTTGCACATGGCTCCATTAAATTATACCTAGCAGGCATCCAGTTCTTTCTGTCTAAATGTTCTCCATCTTCACCATCTTTATTCTCTAATCAATCAATCAAGCTGCTATTATTGGGCTTTCAAAGACTATCCATTTCAAGTTCTCCTTGTCGCCTTCCGATCAAAAGACCGCCATTCAGAAATCTACTAAACTTGCTGGATTCAAATCCATTTGAGAATCATTCAAACATCATGATGTCATCAGCAATCATTCTTGCATTCTACGGATTTCTTCATCCAGGAGAATTCACTATAGCATCGGCTCGCTCATCTGCTTTTCTCAGAATTTCTAACCTAGAAAAGCATAATGACAGTTTCATTCTAAATCTACCATCATCAAAAACTGACAGACTTCAATCTGGGACTTCCATAACTTATTATTCTACATCAAACAAATGATCCCAGTCATCATACTGTCAAAACTTATGAATTTTCACACCAATTCCAATCCCTCTTCTCCTCTGCTAACTTCTGATGCCAATACACCCATGACATTGAAATGGTTCATTGACCACACAAGAAGCCTCCTTCAGAGACTAGGACAAGACTCATTTTCCTATTCAGGTCATTCATTCAGAATAGGAGCAGCCACCTCAGCATCCTGTCATAATATTCCCGTTCACATTATCGAAAGAATCGGAAGATGGAAATCATCTGCATTCGAAGTATACATACCCCATCCAACTTCCGAACTCAAAGATGTTTTTTCTGTTATCTCCTCTTAGTTTGCTCAGAGGATGAGCAGGTCAGTAGCCGTGGGTCCTCAGAGGGTCCTCTCCTGAGTGCTCCTGATCACACTCTCCAGAGTTGGAGGAGATAATTTTTTGGGCCTCTATTTCCTACAGCTACCCAGCTTATCTACCAAGGGTGATAATAGAGAAAAGCCACATTATAACTCAGTATCAAAATACTTACAAATCTCAGTATCACCAAGCACTACATATTTCATCAATATTGAATGGGAGGGCTTTAAGCCCGAGGTTCAATGTGGTGGAATAGCTCCTCCCACTTCCCCTTCAAAAGCACACCTCTCGCAGCACTTTGTGCTTAGGAAACTGAAACTCGCCCTCCATCCTCCCTATCAAACTCCTTCTTCTCCGGCACTCTGTCCACCCTTGGGTAGGACCTCTATTCCCTACAGCTACCCAGCTCATCTACCAAGGGTGGGAATAGAGAAAAGCCACATTATAATTCAGTATCAAAATACTTACAAATCTCAGTATCACCAAACACTACATATTTCACCAACATTGAAATGCTTGTTATTGTCTAGCTACACTCCTGCAACAGAACTGCCAACAGTTGTAGGAATGTGTTTTCTCATTCCAGGACATTGCTATTGGTACACAGCACTGCAAACTTTGCATGTCTCTGTGTGGCTTAGTGCTAGCACACGTGCCTTTAGGTGAAAAGTTCATGGGGTTAATGAAATCCTACACTTGAGACGTGGATTTGTATAATCCATGTGACACTGCTGTGAAGTACTAGCAGCTCCTGCCCTGTTGGAGCTGCTGTCCTGTGGGTAATATGTTGCACTGAGGTTTATTTTGCCCATTTCTATTAGCTGTCCAAGAAGGAAAGTAAACCTCCTGTGGCAATTTTTGAAAAGGTGTTGGGGATTATGACAGTGTGCAGTGTCCTGTTGGCATTCCTTCTCACAATAGAATCAGTTCTACTGCAATAGTCTAGAACTGTGTGGGGGCACTGATCAGTGCCCATGGCTGCTGCAGTTTAGAAGGAGCCTGGGAGGGAGATCAAAGAGCAGGTCAGGCGAGCACTCCACATTCAAATCATTCTTTGGAAATTCCTATTGTTCACCAGTATTTTAGCACGCATTCATACTAAACTCAAATTATAAGTCACTCATGTCACTTGCTGCAATGTGGCTGAATACATCACAGTAGTAGTATCTCAGTGAAGCAGTAAGCCTAGCCAGGGGTAGGTTACCTTCAGTTTTTCTATCTAGGAGGTCATGATGCACAAAGCACAGTTGAGTGCCTCTGAAGGCAACCCAACCCCTGTACTGCCTTAGTGCTATTGTTAAATTAAAACACTTTTTAAATGATTTGTTTTTTCAATTTAAAATATAATTGTTTTGTTGTACAAGAGGGATTACCGTTAACATAACCCACTAGAATGCACATCAGCTGACCAGATTACTCCATTTCCTGACATTATTTTACAATAATTATTTCATAAATCACATGGGTATACTGTTTTAGTATGGAATGTGCTGTATAAAACCAAGTTGTATTACATTCTGTTTCGGCTTCTCAGCAGTCATCTCTGCTCACCAGGCCACCTTGAAAAATTGCTTTAGCTACGGTATGAGTGACACAGTAGCTTTACGTTGTCTCAGTTTACAATATTTACACAACAATGGCAAATACTATTCACTGTGCTTGCTCTATGAGATGACAATGAGATATTTTAAGTGCAGTATTAGCCTCTGCTAAGCAATATCGCACTATGACTATGAGCAATGTAATCCTAGTCATAGGAACCCATTTTCTTTTAGCTGATGCGCAATAGCAAACTAACCCCTTTCTTTATAAGCTCTGAGCTGACAATCTTGTGCAAGCAACAAGCAGCATTGCTTGTAGGAAGATAGTAATTAAGAGCTGATGCAGGCAGTGACACATACATGGGAGAACAGGACTTTCAAGCTACATAGTGCATGAGTGTGTACGTATGTGTCACATGTGGTGTGGAAGGACTAATGATGCAAATATTGATGTGACAGGAATGTTAAGGCAAATATTTTACATTTAACGGGTTTGTATCATATATCAGCATGCACACTGTGGCTTAAACATGCCCCACTACTTAAACCATGGGAGATGATGTACATTTTTATGTGTAACTGAACAAAACCTAGCTGTAACAACAATAACGACGCACAGTTTTCAGAACCAGAAGAAAAAAAAAAACTATTTATTTATTTATTTACTGAAATTGTTTCACCAGGAAGAGCACACTGAGCAAGAAGATGCTCATCTCCCGGTGTGACCGGGGGGCTACAGAGGATACAGGATACATGATAATACAGTGACATTGGTACATAGAATATAAAATACACATTGTGGGTACACTGATTTTGCAACTACAGGTATGGACTATCAACAAACAGTACTCAAGATCGGAGAAGACAAAAACGTACACAATTTTGAAGACAAATAAGTGCCTAAAGAGCAAGTGTGTGTGCTTAGCTAGGAGTAGCCCAGCTTCGGAGCAGTTGCTAAGCTGCAGGTTGGCTGGGAGGGGAGGAGTAGCGGCAGTCAGAAGTTAAAGGCAAGAACAGTTTACCATGAAGTAGTTAGCAAGGGTGGAGGAGAGGAAATTTACAGAGGAGGAATGCCGGATTTCTGGGGGCAGCTCATTCCAGATTTTGGGGAAACGGTGAGAGAAAGCTGCTTGGACAGCAGTGGACTTACGCCAAGGGATGATAAGTAGGTGGGAGTCAGTGGATCTGAGGGCATGAGAGGGGGAGTAGGAGCGAGCAAGGAGGAGAGGTAGAAGGGGAGGACGCCTAGCCAGGACTTGGAGGTGAATTTAGCGCAGTGAATAAGGCGTCGGTTTTCAAGGGATGGTAGCTTGCAGTGATGGGTGAGAGGAGGGGCATTAAGAGCACAGCAGCAGAAGGCATTCAACAGGGTGTCTAGTTTGGATAGAGAGGTCTTAGGGGCCGCACTATAGACTATATCGCAGTAGTCAAAGGAGGGAAGAATCATCTTCTGGATTAGCTCACGGTGTACAGTTAGAGGGAGGCCTCGGTGGTTTCTGTACAGAGCTCCTAGCATGGGATGCAGTTTTTTTATAGTAGCATCAATGTGAACACTAAAGGATAGATGACGGTCAAGCCAGGCCCCAAAGTATCGGAATGAGGGGACATCATCGAGCACTTGCCCGTCGAGGGTTCGGAAGGTAGGGAGGGAGCAGAGTCTGGACAGGCATTGTCTAATGCTGAAGGTCATGGTGACATTTTTTTTGGCATTCAGGGAGAGCTGATGGGAGCAGAACCAGTGTTGGATATTGACAAAATCAGCTTGGAGGTTGGAGGCTACCGCTTCTGGGGAGGTGCCTGAGGAGAAAAGAACGGTGTCATCTGCGTACATGTGTATGGCATAGGACCGACAGACTAGAGGTAGGTCGTTCAGGAAAATGGAGAACAGTATGGGTCCGAGCACTGAACCCTGGGGAACACCGGTAGTGATGGGCAGGGGAGCAGAAATGGCGTCGGATATTCTTACGGATTGGGTTTGGCCAGTGAGGTAGGAGGAGAACCAGTTGGTGGCAGTGGCAGAGAGACCAGCTTCAGCAAGGTTGGAGAGAAGTAAGGCATGGGAGACAGTGTCAAATGCTTTAGCTAGGTCGATGAAGATGGCAGAGGTGATCTGTCCACCATTCGTGCCAGTGAGAATTGCATCAGTGAGCCTAGTCAGGAAGGAGGCAGTGGAATGACTCTTTCTGAACCCAGACTAGAAATCCATGTAGAAATTAGAGTCAGAGAGAAAGGAGGTAAGTTGTGAGAGCACTAAGTGCTCTTGCAATTTTGCAAGCATCGGGAGGAGAGAGCTAGGACGGTAGTTTGAAGTTGCGGTAGGGGGGCCTCCTTTAGGCAGGGGGATGACTATGGCATGCTTTCATGCCTGGGGGACAGTTGCCACTGTGAAGGACAGGTTTAGTAGGGTGGCAAGCAGGGCAGCTATGGCAGGGGCTGCGAGGTGGAGGAGCTTAGGGTCCAAATCGTCAGGTGATTTGCCTTTTGATGGGTTGAGTGACAGCAGGGCTGTTAAGGTATCGGTTGCTGAGATATCTTTGAAGGAGAAGGTGCGGGGCACATACGGCTTCTTGTGACCTTTAGTGGGTCCTAATGGAGTGGGGGTGGGCGGAGAGGAGAGAGGCTGCACAAGTGGAGAAGTATGAGTTGAACTCGGCGGCAACAGCACTAGGTTCTGAGAGAAGGGAGTTCTTAATGTTTAGGAGCAGAGTGGGGGTTGCGGTGGGGGGGGGGGAGTAAATGACCTTCCAGAATTTAGAGGCATTATTCTGGTTTGTTTGGAGGGTGGAGTTGAAATACTCAGCTTTGGCCAGCCGGGTTGCTCTGGTACACTTGTTTCTAAGCATCCAGAGAAGTCTTGTGGGTGATTAGAAGATTTGTGGACACTCCAGGCTTGGTCAGGGGCACTTTGACACGGTAGGAGTTCAGGGGTGATCCAGGGCAGATGGCTGCCATGTACCTTGTGCAACACATAGGAGCATGTTTATCCCAGACATTGAGAAATGTGCTTTTGAAGTGAAGGAGGGCTGCATCAATAGAAAAGGTAGTAAAGGATTGGACCCAGTTGGCTTGGGCAAGGTCATTTAGAAGGGGAGCAAGGTCAAGTGACTTGTAGGAACGTTGGACCAGGAACTTGGGAGTGATTTGGGGTGGTGAATTTTACAGACGAGGCAGGTGAGATGGTGGTCACTCAGGGGGTCTGGAAGGAGACCAGATTTGATGACCCAGTGGGGGTGGGAGGTCAGAGCCCAGTCAAGTAGAGAGTAGTTTCCAGTTTTGGGGTTTAGGTGGTGAGGCTCAGTGATGAGTTGAAGAGATTTAGTCCAGTAACATTGGTCCGTGCTTCGTTGAGGGCTGGGGATAGCCATTTGAGATTCAGGTCACCCATGATATATGATTCACCTGCAAGGGTGAGGGAGGAGGTAAGCGCAAGGAGGTCGGTGACAGTAGAGGAAGGTGTACCCGGACGGCAGCAGATACCAGTGACATAGACTGGGAGAGAGAAAGGGAGGGACAGTTGTAGCAGTAATATCTCGTAGGCTTTGGGTTCGGCCTTAGCTAGGATAATCGAAAAGTGCATGTGCGATTTTAGGTAAATGGATACTCCACCACCTCTGGTGGCCCTGTCCTGACGGGCTGTAGTGTATCCTGGGATGGCGACAGAGGTATCAGGGATGTTTTTATTAAGCCACGTTTCATAGAAGATAATGATGTCGGGGCAAAGTGGGCAGTGAGAACTTGAAGGGAGTCCAGTTTGTGGGGAAGGTTTCTAATATTTAGATGTAGTAGGCATAGTCCACGGGGAAGGGGGCTCCCTATGGGCAGAGAGGTGGGGGACTGGCTGTGGAGAGGGCCCATGGGGTGAAGGAGGGGAGGTGAGGGTAGGGGGCCAGGGTTGGAGTGTATGTCACCTGCAGTGAGGAGCAGGAGTGCGATAGTTAGGTACTGAACTGATAGCTGTTTGAACACGGAAGACAATGAACGTCATTGAGGTAGCAGACAGGAGTAACTTTTAGGGGCTGGGCAAGGGGTGAACAGATGAGGCATCATCCAAGAAAGCAAGGGATTGATAAGGGAGGGGCAGGGCTGTAAGTCAGAATGGGACCAGACTTAGGGGTAAGTAGAGGTGATTTGCAAGCTGGGGTAGTGATAGATTCCTGAGGGGGTAGGCAGGGAGAGGAGGGGGTGTAAGGGGGTGGTGGGGGGCATGGTAGAGGGGGGGAGGTAGAAGATGAGGGAAATGAACAGGGGCAGGTAGCCAGGCCTAGAAGGCATTCCTTTGAGTGGGGAGGAGGTGCATGAGTTACAGAGCAGATCAATGAGAAGTGAGAGGAGCAAAGGGGTGGTTATTGGGTCGGTGATTGGCTCCTGAGCGGGGCCGGAGTCCAATTGCGTATGAATGGGAGAGTGGGAGAGAAGTGGGCAGGCAGATAGTGTATTTAATCAGTGGAGGGGTGGGGTGGGCGGAGGACCGAATATTTAAACAGTATACAAATTCAGAACTTAACAGAAGCTTGGATTGAGTTCAAAATGACTGTAAAATGTGTTTTTTAGAGGAGCGCCAGGCGGCAAAGAAGTGGGATAAGTCCTGGCCAACCGGAGAGGGGTAGCGAGAAGTGCCTGTGATTCGATTGGCTGCGCTGCCGCCATACCTTGCTTGGGCTTTGAGTCCGGGGTCCTGCTCTCGATCGGCGGCAGAAGGTAATGGCCGATCGCAGGGAGCTGGAGCAGTCCTGTTCAAGGGCAAGCAGCTAAGGGGTAGAGAAAAAAGAGAGTATAAGTAGGCAGTCAGGCTAGAGGGGGGTGGGCAACATTAGCAAGACAAATGGGATTAGGATTTTGGGTGCCAAACAGAGGGGCTGGCTCCGTGGGGGAGTGATACAGGCAAGAATGGAACAGAAAGGAGCTGTAACACTTGTAATTTCTACAATACTTTACAATTTACACAGTATACAGATTCAGAACTTAACAGAGGCTTGGACTGAGTTCAAAATGACTGTAAAATGCATTTTTTAGAGGAGCGCCAGGTGGCAAAGAAGTGGGATAAGTCCTGGCCAATCGGAGCAGGATAGCGAGACGCGCCCATGTTCCGATTGGCTGTGCTGCCACCGTACCTTGCTTGGGCTTTGAGTCTGGGGTCCTGGTCTCGATCGGCGGCAGGAGGTACTGGACGATTCCAGGGAGCTGGAGCAGCCCTGTTCTTGGGCTTTGAGTCTGGAGTCCCGGTCTCGATCGGCAGCAGGAGGTACCGGACGATCATGGGGAGCTGGAGCAGCCCTGTTCAAGGGCAAGCAGCTTGCTTGGGCTTTGAGTCCGGGGTCCTGGTCTCGATCGGTGGCAGGAGGTACTGGCCAATCGGGGGGAGCTGGAGCAGCCCTGTTCAAGGGCAAGCCGCTTGCTTGGGCTTTGAGTCCGGGGTCCTGGTCTCAATTGGCGGCAGGAGGTACCGGCCGATCGCGGTGAGCAGGAGCAGCCCTGTTCAAGGGCAAAATGATCCCACAAATGCTTGAAGCCCTTAACTGTTTTTGCTCGCACCCCCTCCACTGGAAGACTATTCCAGGCATCCACCACTCTTTCAGTGAATAAATACTTCTTCCTGTCTCTCTTGAAATTACACCCTTTCAGCTTCATTGCATGTCCCTTTGTTCTTGTGCATCTTTTCCTCTGAAAAATACTCCCCTACTGAACCTTATTTACCCTGTGAAGTATTTATAGAATTCTATCATACCCCCATCACTCTTCTGTCTTCCAGGGTGTACATATTGAGGTCCTTCACTCTCTCCTCATAGAGCTTGTGATGCAGACCCTGCACCATTTTGGTTGCCCTCCTCTGGACTGCCGCCACTCTATGCCTTTCCCGAGATGTGGTTTCCAGAACTGGACACAGTACTCCAGGTGGGGTCTCACCAGTGATTTATACAGTGGCAACACCACCTCCAGCCATCTGTTGGTGATATCCCTCCCTCTGCACCCCAACATCCCACTGTCCCTACCCACTGCCTTGTCACACTACCTTACCACCTTCAGATCATCAGATATGATTACTCACAGGTCCCTTTGCTGTTTGATGACCATCAGTACCTCCTCTCCCAAACTGTACATTGCCTCTGGTTTTCTGTGTGCTAAGTACATGATTTTACAGTTTTTTACATGTAACCCCAGCTGCCATGCCATTGACCACTCCTCTTGATTTCTCAGGTCTCTCCGCATTATATTCACCCCCTCTGGAGTGTCCACCCTATTGCAGATTTTTTCATCATTCGCAAAGAGGCAGACCTTCCCTTCCAGCTTATCTGTAGTGTCACTTACAGAGACATTAAAGAGGATTGGTCATAGTACTAAGCCCTGTGACACCCTGCTGGTCACCTTCCCTTCCCCAAAGTGAACCCCATTAACTACCACCCTCGGTCACCTATCCCTTAACTAGTTTGTTACCCAGTTTACCACCTTTAGACCCCCCAAGCTGCCAGGTTTCCTTATGAGCCTCCAATGTGGAACAGTGTTGAAAGCCATACTAAAATCTAAATAGGTCATGTCCACCGCCCCACCCTACTCTATTTCCTGGGTCACCCAATCAAAGAAATCTATCAGATTTGTCTGACATGACCTCCCTCCTGTGAATCCATGTTGCCTCGGGTCTTGTAACCCACTGGATTCAAGATACTCCACAATCCTTTATTTTGGAAATGACTCCATTAGTTTCCCCACCACCAATATTAGGCTGGCTGACTGCCGGCCCACTGGCACAGCAGTAAGGTGTCTATCTGTGGTGCTGGCATCCCAGTTCAGGGACAGACTTGGGAGTCATAGTGCTGGCCAGGGGAGAAGGATTGAGCATCCCAGTGACTGCTCTCCTTCTCCAGAGGGAGGGGGAAGAGTGTCTGGCGCAATGTGGACCTCTGGCAGAGGCTGGGGGTACTGCTGCGGCTGGCACCACACATCGGGGTTGGGGTGGATGCTGGCGTCATTGTACGTCCCCACCCCCAGGAAATAAATTACAGCAAAAATGCTGGCTGCCACTAATGACCCCCCACTTCCCTTCTGCTTTGGCTGTCCGCTCAGACAATGGTCCACCGGAGGTCCCACTCTCATGACCTTGCCTAGGGGCAGAACTAGAGTACCATGTTTCCTTGGAGGGGGCACCTTCCCAGCAGTCCCGCCTGGGGGGGGTAAGCCTGGGGATGGGGGGAAGATTGGAGCAGGGGACCAGAACCCCTGCAGGAGGGGGTAGTAGCTGGAATAAAAATCAGGCTGGCTGTCATAGTTGCCAGCCTCCTCCCTGCTACCACTTTTGTGAAGCAGGACTACACCTGCCCTCCTCCAGTCCTCTGAGTTGTTATAAAGGACTATCAGAGGTGCAGCCAGTACCCCCCTGAGCTTCCTCAGTACCCTTGGGTGTACCCCATCTGGCCCCATAGCTTTGTCCACCTTCAGATGTGCAAGTCCCTGCCTCTGTAAAGAGACTTGTATCTACCACCCCCTCACCAGTGCCTCTGTTGCTTTTATGTGGCCCATGCCCTTCCCCTTCCTCTGTAAAGTCTGAACAAGAGTATTTGTTCAGGATATCTGCTGTTTCCTGATCCTTCTCTGCACAGTCCCCACCAGAACTTCTTAACCTTACAATCCCTGCCCTAATCTTCATCTTTTCACTTATGTACCTAAAAAATGTCTTCTCCCCTTTTGTTACCCCTTGGACTATTCTTTCTTCAGTTTCTTCAGTCTTGCTGCACATAGGCCCTTGAGACTCGGACTTAGGACTGAGATGTGCACGGTTTGGATACCGAGATGCTGCAAAAACAGCGTGAATTCCACAGAACTGTTCCCTAGTGATTTCAAGCAAGTGTTCACTTCAACATTTCACTCAGTGTAGTGCTGTGTGACACAGATGCCTACAGACAAGAACCAAAATCACCACTGCAGCAAAAGATGTTAGACGTTGATGCCCAGCCTATCGGTGAAACAGATTTGGGCAGACAGAAGCCCAAGTGTAGCTAACATGCAAGTGCCTGCCACACAGCTACTGGTATGAAGGAGACCACCAGTGAGATGTCATGTTCAAATCTGCCAACTGGGCACTGTGAAATTGACAGCCATGACTGCAAATCAGTAATCAACTTGGCGGAATGTATAAAAGAGCTTGATGCACTGTGCACGTGGAGACACTGAGCGGCTTCAAACGGATCTAGTCATGCAATCGTGTGCTACTGGAATTAAACTTGCATACCAGTCGAGCAAGTGAGAGAAGAAAGGGAGTCAGTGAACCATGTTAGTTAAAAGTCCGTTCGAATCCCGCTGGAGTTGAGTACCATGCATTTTAAAGGAGAGACAGACCATTAATCTGAATAGACTCAAGAAAATCCCAAATACACTTTTACTGTGTGGTGTGGGCTGGTGCATGTGCTGTTTGTGACTGTTGAAACCAGCAGGAAAGTGACTGTCTACTGTCAAGGGCTAGCCGCTTTCATTTCAGGCCTGATTCTCAGGCCATTGTCAGTACTATTCATCGAACAGATCTGTTCATGTCCCCTTAGTGCTAAGTAAGTTGACTGCTCTTACAACAGTGGTAATCCCCTTTAGAAGCGTCCTTGGGACCCAAATTTACAATAATTTCAGTTAAATTAAAACTGAGCAACAATCGGTGTATGCAGTCAGTAAGAGAAGTGTGTTTGTTCTTGGCAGTTGCTTCAATGCTGCATGTAGGTCCAAAGCATTTTCAATGATTGGGCAACCACCATCTCTCCCCCCCCCCCCCCCCCCATCATTATCAGTGCACAGTGTGTTCTGTAATCGCTCTGCCCAGATCACCAGCAGCAAACCACCAGTAGATCTGCAGACTCCTTTGCCTGAGGAGACTACCCAGCCATCCACACAGTCATTTCAATCAAATTGCTAATGGGAAGCTCGTGAGTACACTGGCCTCACCTGTTATGAGGAAAAATATAGAAATATAGGCAACTTCAGCAGAAAAAGACCATTGGTTTGTCCAGTCTGCCCAGTTTTACCCTACTCTACCCATGATGTCTCCTCCCCCCACCCTCACGCCCTGCCTTAATGCTATCCCCCCTTGAAACTATTATGCAGAGGACAGCAACTAAAATGATGGCGGGATTTCCCCAAAAACCCTATGAGGAGAGGCTGAGGGATCATAACATGTACGCTCTGGAAGAGAGGAGAGCGAAAAGGGGACATGACAGAGTCCTACAAGTACCTCACAGTCACAGGGGAAAACAGGGTGCAGGAGGGGAGTCTTTTTCAAATGAGAAAGAGCACCAGGATCTGAGGGCATGTGGTGAAGCTGTGGGGGAAGGGGTAAGAGGGATGTGAGGAAGCACTACAGTACTTCACTGACAGAGTTGTGGATGCCTAGAACAGATGGCCAGCAGATGTAGTGAAAGCAAAACCAGTACGGTGCTTCAAGCATGCATGGGACAGACAGGGGGGGGAATATTAGTAAATAGGCAGGGGGGAGGGAGGGTCACCAGAGACCAGTTAAGGTCTGCAGAGATAGACTAGGCAGGGAACATCTGGGTAGACTGGGTGGGCCAAGCAGTCCTTTTTTTTGCTGACAAATTCTACGTTCCTGTGTTTCTGAACAAAATAAATAACTCCAAGAACAGACTGATTGGGGCTATGGAGGATAGCAGGAAGGCCTGACAGTGCAGACAGGCTCATACCACGGGGTCAGGTGTAGCAGCTATTGTTACCTTACTGTGTGCTGTATAGTGTTTGCTAACCCATTCATTCCTCCCCAGGGATCTGCTTGCAATAAATGCTGGTTGCTATTTATACTATTGGTGCCCATAGCTGCTGATAGTGTAAAATTGCATTGTGGGAAAGAGGAAAATGCATTGCCATATGGTCATGAGAAGTGTCCTGAAGTGGGGAGTTGGATTAGTACTGCATCCAATACAGAGGTACCATACTTTTAACTAAGGCTACTGAAATTTCTCCGAGTGGAGACACACCATTCATGTCATTTCAGGTATTAGGATTCAAGCCCCCCCCCATCAGTAAGGAGTAAGCAACACAGTCCCCCCCCCTCCACCTTTGAACCTTTAGGGCAGGAGGTGCCACCACCTGACATAACATGGTGACATGTGAATGGCAACACATACATGACAGCTTCATTCTCAGGGTCTCTATGATGTCATCAGCTCCCTCAATGGAAACACACCCTTGCTGTTGATGGTCACCCATCCACAATTCTACATATTTCTTGTTTGCATCAGATGGTAGACTGGCCCTATGAGAGTCCCGTGGTACAGAAGGAAGCAAAAAGGGCTTAGTTTATTTATTGAACTTTCGAATTTGTGGCCTGGAGGGGCACACTGAGCTGAAGCTCATTTTCAGGGGTGTCCTGGGGTCACAGGCAGGTTAAGTGACTTGCTCAGGGTCACACAACATGCAAAGTGGTTACGGGATTTAAACACAGATCTGCTGGGTCTCCAGGTTCAAAGCTCAGTGCTCTATCTTGGAGGCTATGGAACCTCCATAATTTCTTCCTTCCTTCCTTCCTTGAAAAAGGCCTGCTGAGCTGTAAAAGCTCATTTCCAGAGGCTTCCTGAGTGCAGAGTAGATAAGGAAATGCAAAGGACAGGGGCAAGTAAAATGGCACTGCAACAGTCCAAGTACATTACGCATCTGGCAATCATAATACAGAGTCACATGAACAGTGCAAGCAGTGCAATCAATACTATTCGTGAGATGAGCAAAAAGATAAGGAGCTTTCCACAGGGAGGGTGGTGGGAACAACAGAGTATTACATTCAGGAGCACACATGTGTAGTGTGGGTCTAGTGTAGTGCCCCCCTTCAGGGAGTATGGAGAGGCTGTGGATCAGATAGGAAGGGGGCTGGACCAACATAGGGGAAGTCTATGAGAGAATGCAGATAGACCAGCTGAGGTTTTAGCCTGAGAAATGGAAAAGGAGCAAAAGTCAGCAGAGTGGAAGGAATATGAGGAAGACTGGCGGGCGGACAGGATGGAGGAGTTATAACAGGGCAGAAATCCAAACCAAAATTTAGATGTAATTTAGATATAAGGGAGGCACAGTGAGAGGGACACTGGAGTTCAAGGGAGGAAAGAGAGAGGAAGGAACAAAGGGAGCAGTGATGGGTGCGGGGAAGGCATTCCAGAACAAAGCGACAAAAAGAATGGAACAGGAGGCCCAGCCTGGCTAGCATTGATTTAGAAGTGCCACTATAGACCACATCCCCAAATGCGGTACTATGGGATACAAAAGTGCCAGCTCCCAAAAGTATAGTCTAGTCACCAGTGTTGAATTACTTCTTCTCGTGGCTCTTCCTGTAAAGCTATTTTGATCTTGTCATAAACCACAAACTTCCAGGGCTCACGTTGCTTCTTTTTTTAGTAGGAGGGAAAAGGCACTGTGACTAAAGTGGCATTATGCTGCCTCCCTCAGGATGCTGAGAACTCAACAAAGATAAAATAGTGTCAAAATAAAATATCATGTTATATTTGAACATTGTGTTTAACAAAGAATATTTTCTTGCAATTATTTACTTTTAAAAATGAACATAAAATATGTTTAGCTTGCCATTTTTTTAAATGTTACTGTACATGGGAAGAACTGCTGCAATCCCAAATGTATATTTGATTACCTACCGTTCTCTCTTAGCATTTATCATGTTGTTATTTTCTGTCACCCTGATTTAAACCAGTTCTGTGTGTGACCACTAACTGATTGCCATTGATGATGCCACTGGTTGGAGCATTTATAATATTGCAACAGGGTAGGCTACCTACAGATCTGGTTTTAAATACCAGGAAGACAGAACAGAAAACAAGTCTGCTAGAAATTTTAGAATATTAAACTTGGTCTGAAAACAGAATGCCAGGTTCAATGCCAAGGTCTAGCAGTTACTCTTAAGGCCTTTATATCAGTTTACCGAAGATGAACCCCCGCACACACACACACACACACACCACGGGCTGGAAGTGACATAACAGAAGAGATATCCCCAGTGTACTGGTCAACATTTCCTCTCTCCCTAAGACAGGTTTTGCCATTACTACTTACACTACTTCTGTCCCCTACTCTCATCTCTCCCTCTGCCCACACCTCACCCTCACACCCAACTTCCTAGCTAACCCTATATACTGACCCCTGCCCTACTACCAGACCCACACCCAGCCTGCCACTAACCCAGTGACCACTAGGAGTCGCTATTTCCACCCTGATTTTGGCCCAAACCCAGCCTCCTTTGAGCCCCCAGAACCTGGATCCCTGCTCTCATACAGGTCCTAATTCAACTGCCATGCCATGGTCTTGAACCTTGTCCTCCAAAGTCTGTGACACTACCACTACTCCAAAGTGGTATCTACACTTTCTGAAGGGCAGCCAAGATACCTGAACCTTTCTGCCCTGCTGTTATCTTAGGCATTATGTTTGTGACCCTCCTCCTCAAATGCCTCCCTCTCATTTACATGCTAGTACCCACATCCCATCAGCCAGACATCTCCCCTGGCCCACTTGTACCAGCACCCATAACTCTCCTTGACCTAGTCCGATCCCACCCTACACTGACCATGTACCCTGGCCCACGGCACCCACCCCCTGGATGTCCCCCCGCAGCCTACCCTGGCTCCCCATGGTGTCTACTCGTCCTCGCCCTCCCAACCTCTTAAACACTGCCCATTCCTTGTTCCCCTATGGCCTCCTCCCCATCCCAGCGTACCCCCCGGAAGCTTACATACTACCACCCCCTGGTCAGAGCCTTGGTTTTCCTACTACTCCTATTGGGTAATATACATTCAAACCCAGGCCCCGCACCCTCCAGCCCACCAGCTGGGTCAACTGGTCTTCGCATAGCCTCCATGAATATATGCAGCCTACTAAAAAATGTGATGCCCTCCAGTGCTGGGCCATGCTACATCAACCAGACATCTTTGACCTGACGGAAACCTGGCTGTCCAAATTCACCCCTGACTCCTTTGTCTCCCTCCCAGGCTATACCCTATACCAGGAGAACTGAGTAGGCAAACGCAGGGGTGGCTGTGCAATCTATACGAGAGACACAGTCATCAGACAAGAGCTCCCTGCCCCTGCTCTTGTAAATGGGGCCCAGGCCCTTACCCTCAAACTTGATCCTGACCCCTCCAGGGGCCCTCTTTATCTCACCACTGCCTACGTTCCCCCAAAGAACCCGAACCCGGCGCTGATATCTTTAACAGAATATCTTGTCACCCTCCACCACAAGGCGGAACAAATCCTAGTGGGGGACCTAAACGTCTACTGGCTCAGTGCCTCCTCTTCCACTACCCGAGATTCTTTCGCTGCCCTAGACCTGACACAACTCATTTCCCAGCCCACTAGAGTAAACCCAAAGAGAGGTACCAGTACCCTTCTGGACGTAATAATCACCAACCGCCCCAAAAAAATCCATAACATCCAGGTCCTCCCAGATTCAGTAAGTGACCACTCCCCTATCCTATTCCTTTGGGCTGCCCTGTCTCCCAAACCCACAGCCCTGACCATACTCCACAGGCGCCTCTGACCTGGTGGACTGATAAAACTCAAACAATTTCTCGCCCAGACTAACTGGTCCCCCATTCATCATGGACCAGACTTAGACACTGCCCTCGCCTTTTTCTCCCAAGCCTTTAACAAGGCCTGTGACCTCTTCGCACCCCTCACAGGAATTTGATCCAAGAAACATAATGCACCCTGGGTTACCCCTGCCCTGCTACAAATGCTCAGAAATAGAGATAATCTCTGGCACCTTGCCACTGAAACAGGCCGGATGGCTGATAGACAGGCCTACAATGCTGCATGGAACAGGTGCACATGGGCGATCCGTAAAGCCAAGGCCAACCATTACCAGGCCACCCTCACCTCCTCCTGGGGGTTTGCCTGGACGTTCTGGGACAATGTTAAACAGCTAAATGGGAAATCACGCTCCCCCCATCCCAACTCACTATTGATAGCTCTGCCTCCACCCACCCTGCCTGCATAGCTAACTACCTTAACTCCTCCTTTACTGACCTTAGCTCTGTCCTCCCCAGTAATTTCTTTGTCCCTCCCCCCAACCTACCTCCCCCTGTCCTCCAACACCCCATCTTCCACCTACGCAGGGTATCTGCCCAGGAAGCCAGACCTCTCCTAATCAAAGCATTAAATAGCAATAGTCCCAGCAGCTACTCCATGGACCCCTGTATTCTCCGGCTGGTGCTGGATGAAGTCCTTACCCCACTCACCAGCCTACTCAACCGATCCCTCTGCCTGGGGCAATTCCCCACTGCATGGAAAACGGCCATAGTCACACCAATACATAAAGGGGTGACAGGTCCTCCGCCAGGAATTACCGACCAATCTCCATCCTCCCTCCCCTCCAAAGCCCTGGAAAAAATGGTGACCATTCAAATCACTGAATATCTGACCAAGCATAACATCTTATGCCCAGAACAGCACAGCTTCCATGCTGGTCACAGTACCGTCATTGCACTAGTTGAGTTCTCCAATTTCCTACACTCCTCCCTGGATGCCAGCTCCCCAGCTGGTGCAGTGTTCGTTGACCTCTCAAAGGCCTTCGACACTGTCTCCCACTGTCTTCTGCTGGATGCCCTCTGCCACACTGGTTTCTCTGCTGGCCCTCTCGCCTGTTGCACAAGCTATCTATCTGCTCACTTCCAATGTGTAAAAATCAATGGGACACTCTCCAAAACTCTACCCATCTGCTTAGGGTACCCCAGGGCTCCATCCTGGGCCCCCTACTCTTCTCACTCTATCTAAACACCCTGCCCAGTGCATGCTCTGTCAAAATTCTTTTGTATGCAGACAATGCTGTCATTTTTGCCACCCACCGCAATCCCACCTCCCTCTAGAACACCCTACAACAATCCTACAATGATGCCGAAGCCTGGTTTAAAGAGCACAGACTTGTCATTAACCTCAAAAAAAACAAAACAATGCTTTTTGCCCACCCCCAAAACAAAGCCTGCAACTTCCCACTCCAGATCCTCCCCAGTACCAAACAACCACCTGAACAAGTCTGTTCCTACAAATATCTTGGGGTTTCTTTCGACTCAGCCCTCACCTACCACACCCACATTGATGCCCTTGCATTCGCCACTAACACAAGGCTTGGCATCATCTACCATTATAAAAACTGCCTCCCCCTTGATGCTCTCCAACTTGCAGTTACATCTTCAGTACTGTCCCTAGTTGACTATGGCCCATGGTCTATGGTACTGCTGACATTACCGCCCTCAACAAAATTAGGCTCACCCTAAATAAGGCCTGCAGGCTGATTATGGTGCCCCCAGGCTCACACACACTTGTCAACTCTATGATGAGGCAAAACTGCTTAACCTAGATGAACGGCTATGCTATCAAACCTGCCTCATCACAAAAAAAACTCTACTTGGACTATTCCCTCCCGGGGTGACAGCCTCCATCCGCCACACCCAACCCACTATTGCAACCTGAACCTCTGACAAGACCACTCTACTGGTTCCCAGATCGAGGACCACCCATGGTCAGAGGTCCTTCTGCTACAGAGCTCCATCCTGGTCTAACTCTCTCCCTGCTCCCATCTCCAATGCCCCCACAATCTCCAACTTCAAAACCGCCCTTCGGAGCCAGCTATTTAGCACTCACAGCTGCTTCTGTCTCTAAATATGGCCTTGATCACTCCACACTTGACAATGCCCACTGGGTGGCACTTCACCTTACCCCCCCACAACTCTCCCCGTTGCATATTGCCTCTGTTAATACCAGCATATGCTCAGCTGTATCAATGTAATTGCAACTAAATTGTATCAATGTAATTGCAACTAAATGGTAAAAATGTGTGAAACCACTCTGTGCATCTCTAATGACATGACTTTTATGCTGTAACCTAAATGTTTATGTTGTAACCTAAATGTGTTTCTGTCTGTCCTCTATGTGACGAGGTACCTTTGGAAATGAGCCTCTGGCTCAAAGGTTGCAAACTGATGTACAAATAAATAAATAAATTATCATTATAATACCTGGTGAAGTACAATTATACACTGAATTGCATAGCTCACTTTCTCCTTGATACACATGGTTATAATGAAGTGTGCATAACAGAGAGCGCATGGTTAGCAGCTGTGAATCAAGTCAGAAGTCATTAAGCCCATCTTATGCTGTACTCAAACAAACTGCCTCATTAAATTACACTGTCAGTCATTTACTACAATCACCATTCACCCTGCTGGCTAGTGCCAGGCACAGCTTCCTCTCCTTCTGCAATCCCAACCCCTTGGGTGACAGAATGTTAGCTTTGGTTCAGGTGTCCCATTTCATCTACAGGGTCCCTCACTCCCACTATCTTCAGATCAGTATTCATAAATTCTGTTCTGTACTGCTTGATTCTGTTCTATATTGTTCAGTTCTATACTGTTATATCATGTTCACTTCAATTCTATTCTATTTGGATCTATCCTATCATATCCTATTCTGTCCTGTCCTGTTCTGTTCTGTTTGGGTCTGTTCTGTTTTCTTCTGCTTCAAGAGATACCCAAGGGGAGACCTGGATTTAAATGTGGACTCAGGTTTTCTATTCTCAGACAAACAGGGGAGTAGACACATCACGAATAGCTCAGACACAAAGGGTAACCCTACGAGGCATACGCCAAGTGCGGTCCAGCACCTAGCCTTACTGTCTGCTGAGCTTCATTGATCTTCACCAACTAGTGGAGAGACCTATCACGGAGGAAAGGCAAACTCCAACAGGTGCAGAAGCAGGGATTCCTTGACAGAAATTCTACCTGGGTGAATCTCCCTTGGAGTGCACAGTCTGGGCTCCTTTCTCCGCTGAGGCAGCTTCTCTCCTCACTCACTCTATTCAGACCCAGCCAGCGGCTGCTCTCTCAGCTCTCTTTTCTGTCCAGCCGATCTTCTAACCCCAAGTTCCATGTGATATAGCAGCTGAGCAGAGCGGATCTCTAGTCTTTGGTGCAGCTACTGGATTGGGACTCACCAGGGATAGTATTGCACCCCCGCAGCAACTTCTAAGGAATGGCAGCTTGCACTTGCACCACTCCCCGACACCTGTGATCATGGCGGCAGTAACAGAGCCCTAAAGCAGGCTACTTCATGTAACCATCCAGGCATACCAGTAAGCAGCATGAACACCCACTCTAGGAGAGACAAGAAGCAAGCTATCGGAGGACAAGGATGCCCACAGAAGTCAGCTGCCACTTAGAAGATAGAGTGGCATTGATATTCTTCTCTGTCTTTTTAGGTTGGGGAGGCAGACAGCAGCCTTGGCTCTGGGATGTGGCAGTTTGTTTCTGGAGGTCCAGAGCAGGGTGCCAGAGGTTATCCCTGAACTCTCAGCTATTATGGCAGAGGCACAACTAGACTGTGTAGCAGTCACAGAAATGTGGTTCTCTGAAAACCACACCTGGGATATTAGCATACCTGGCTACTCACTTTTCCAAAAGGACCAGAAAACAAAGAGGGGAAGGGGAGTTGCATTATATGTCAAGGAAGGAATTAAGGCTACAGAAATTCAGGAGGAACATAGCAAAGCAGAAGCCCTGTGGGTCACTCTGGGAGCTGGGAGCAGGGCCTCTGCCTGGGTGTCATATATAGACCCCCAGCCCAGGACATTGGTGTGGACAAGGAGCTCCTTGAGACCATTCACACAATGGCTGACAAAGGGGAGCTGCTTCTTTAAAAGACTTGAACAGTGGTCCATAGTCTAGCAACTTAGATTCAAAGCTAAAAAATGCAAAGTGATGCATCTGGGTAAACAGAACCCAGGAATACAGTATATCCTAGATGGGCATACACTAGAGGTGACCAAGACTGAAAGGGACTAAGGCGCAATCATATCAGATGACCTTAAAGTAGGGAAGCAATGTGAAAAAGCAGCATGAAAAGAAAAGCAGTATCCTCGGATGCATAGACAGGGGAATTCACGCAGGAAACAAGAAGTAATCATCCCACTCTATAGATCCTTAGTGATGCCACACCTGGAGCATTGAGTCCAGTTCTGGAGGCCCCACCTAAAGAAGGACAAGGAGTGCTTGGAGACTATTCAGAGAAGAACCACTAAGATGGTGCAAGGCCTCCATCACAAGCCATATGAATCTAGACTCAGGGACTTGAACTTGTACTCCCTGGAACAGAGAAGGGACAGGCGGGACATGATAGAAAACATTCAAATTCATCAAAGGTATAAACACAGTTCAGGCAGACAACCTCTTCCAGGCCAAGAAAGAGGCACATACTAGCAGGCACAACCTACGACTGATAGGGGGAAGGCTAAGAAATAATGTCAGGAAATACTTTTTCATGGAGAGGATGATAGACCCATGGAACAGCTTTCCCCCAGAGGTGGTTGCAGCAAAGACGGTGAATGAATTTAAACACACATGGTACAGACACTACGGTAAAAGCAAAACAAGCAGCCTATAGGGGTAGGATTCATGGGCAGACTAGATGGATCACACGGTCCCCATCTGCCATTATCTTCTTATGTTCTTATGGAGCTGAGGTATTCTGCACCTGGGGAAAAAGGAGGCAGGTCATTTAGAAGTCCTAGTCACACCTCCTCCCTTGTTTGGTCATGAAGTCACATTGGTGTTGATTGTGAAGGCAGCTGTCCATATGCCCTTGCCAGGAGATCAAGATATGGCTGCAGTGGTTCCATGAACAGGGTTGGGGGTCAAGATGTAAAAACCTGGAGGAGGAAGGCGTTTTTCCTCCCAAAGAGGGACAATACCTACCTGACCATCTGCAGAAAAGAACCCCACAGATCTTCCCAGCCTATCCCAAGGCACAGGTTCAGTATAGAGGACATCTTCATTAAGAGGCAGTACGTAATGTGGCTCGGGACTGACAGAAATAAACAGGCAAAAAAAGCTTACCTAATTTGGAAATAGGTGAACTGGCCAAAGCAAAGAGAAACTGAATCCTAATTCTAATAGAAGATGCCTAATTAAATTAAATTCAGTTCTGTTTTATACTAACAAATAAACTAAGCAATCATATTTGATGTTATGTCAGCAATGCATAATCTCTTTTCCATCTTCCATTCTGAAAAATTGACAGAAAGTGGACAAATGACTACCCCGAATCAATCAGCAAAAATGACATAAATGATAAAAGTGTGGCCTTGGCCAAGAACCGAATTCATGTTTAACAAACGCCTATGACAAATGTGCTTGAATAGACACCCAGGGAAATCTGACACCTGAAGGGCACTCACAAATTCAAAAGCATCCAAGAAGTAACCAGAGGGAGGAGGGATCAGATCAGTTCCAGTACAGTATCTTCTTCTTGCTGATTTTACATTGTTTCTTGTGGATTTTACTTGGTAGAAGGTCATTTTTTTTTCTTTCTTACTAATTCTAAGGGGCTAGCAGGGTATTGTTTTGGGGCTGTTGGAATTTTGAAACCTATTTTGGTGGCTATAAGTGGGCTCACTTGTTTATTGTTTCACTGTGTAGCAGGCTGTGTTTGAGGAAGCCTATTTCTTCTGATTTAAAACCTATTCGGTGTGATTTTATTGCAGCTGTTTCTTTGAACTGGGGACCTATATCTTCTAATTTCAAGCCTATTTTGATGTGTTGTTGGTGAGGCTGTTTGAATTGGAGACCTGTTTCTTTTGGTAGCAAACCTATTTTTTGTGCTTTGAGTGGAATTGTGATTGCTGTTTGCTGGCATCACTAGTTTGCAGTGCTTGAAGGTGCAGTGAGGGGCAGACACATGGCTGATATACTCTAGTGAGAGTCGGTGTGGGCCCTAATCCCACCTCCCCACCCCTCACTCCCCAGAGCACAGCTCATTTATAGGGGAACACCTGCCCTGAAATTGGAGGAAGAGGCTTCAGGTATAGATCATGTAGTTTTCTCCACTGGGTGTTGGGTTTAAAGGCTGGGAGGGGGAGCTTAGGGAGTTGTAAACCTCCCCTATAAGCTAACTCTTAAGGCTAATAAGTCAGGTGGGGAAAAGTTCAGCCACCCAAGCGTTGCAAGTTTAAAAGTCTGTGTGCTGTATGGGGGGAATCGCCTAGGTATAGGTACTGGTAGCTCGAGAAACTGTAGAGCCACTGAGTTGGTAATTTGGCCTAGAAAAGACTGCTATGATGGGGAAGGGACTGCATATCACTAGAGCAGGTATCTTTGGGTGGGTGGTTGGGTGCACAGGCTGAGGTGCGGCCATGATACTGGACTGGGCTTGGACGTTTGGGGGATGCCCAGTGTGCTACCAGCTGGCACAGCTTAAGGAGGAGATAGAGTTAATTTAAAGGCAGCTGGTGTGGGAGGATTGGAGAGGTAGGAGGCAAGTGGTCACCTACATGGAAGCACTAGCTGCTGGGGCCTCCCAAGCTGGGGGAGAAGTGAAGAGAGGTGCTCACACTAAGAGAGGAGGGAAGGGGGTTACACAGGGGGCTCTAGGGGACCCTAACAGATGGGGCCGAAAAGGTGGAAATTTCCACAGCAGTAGGCAAGAGTCTGGGGGTGTCCAAAGGAAACTGAGAGAGGCAGGGGAGGCACTAGGGGATGGGCTAGGGCTCACAAATTGTTTTAACCCTCTACGCCCATTGGTAGAAGAGGGGTGTGGGGGGAAGAGAAGGAGGAGGAGGATGATGATGCTGCTGCTGGTGAAGCTGGGTCAGGGACGGACAGAACAGATGAAGGGGGCAAGTGGCAAGGATGCAATAAAGGGGGGTCCCAGACAGGATGGGGGAAGAGGGGTAGGAGAGGAGAAGAAAAAGGAGGATCAGGGGAGCAAGGAGGAGGCTAATGGTATGGAACAGGGGAGCACGACAGGCAGGAAGGCACAGGACGTAAATGGGATGATAGTGAGCAGAAAGCCAAGTAGGCAGACGGATAGGACGGATGGATTAGTAAGGAGTGGGGAAAGAGATACAGAGAAAGATATTGGGTGGGGGATAATGAAGGCCAGGACATGGGTAGAGGAGGTGACCAGGGACAATAGTGAAGGGACTACCTTCAACACCCAGATTGTGGGACGTGCGAGGAGCTGGTTGAGGGGAGAATCCTGACAAAGGGATGAGAAGGGGCATGGAAGGAGGGGGGAACCCAAGGAGTGAGCAGGGAGGCAAGGGAAGGTTAGAGTACTTTTATTGGGGGACTCCATGATCAGAGGCTTCCAGTGGGAGGGGCAGGAGGAGAGTAAAACCTGTCTGATCAGAACCAAATGCCACCCAGGCCTGACAGTGCACAAGGCCAAGCATGAACTGTATTCACTGGCAAGGGAATGTGGGGGGACCCTGGACATTCTAGTGCACTTGGAAACAAATGACATAAATGGTAATTGTGAACTAGAAATTCAGGCAAGGTTCCGGGAGTTGGCCAGGTTATGCCTTTCCATAGGCTGTAAGATCTCCTTTTCAGAAATCCTGCCGGTGCCAAGGGCTAGTGGGGAAAACAAGATGAAGATTAGGGAGATAAATCAGTGGCTTAGGGAGTGGTGTGGGGAATTGGGGTATGGTCTGGTAGGGGACTGGGGGGAAACCTGGGAGGATAAGGGGCTGTACGCTAGGGACAGGCTCCACCTTAATTTGTAGGGGAAGGAAATCCTGAAGCTCAAACTAGCTGGGTTCATCAGCGAAAGGTGGGGTTTAAACTTGTGAAGAGGGGAGGGCAAAAAAGGGGCAGTGTCAGCAGGTATGATAAATGAGGTAAATGGTCTCCACTCCTCTAGGGGGCTAGGGAGATATGGAAATAGGTCACCAGGTAGGGTGCAAGAGCTGAGAAATGGGAGCTCAAGGGGGAGAAAGGAGAGGAGGGAAAAGATACATAGATACATAGATACATAGACAGTGTCGGCAGATAAGGGCCTATGGCCCACCCAGTCTGCCCATTTGAGCTTGTAAGTTCAGTTTGTTTTCCTAGAAGTCTGTTGCCCCTTACCCCTGACCTCCAGAATTCCTTTATGTCTATCCCATGCATTCTTAAATCCGTGATTGTTTCAGCCCCACCACTTCCTCTGGCAGGGTGTTCACTTGTCCACCACCCGTTCTGTGAAGAAATTCTTTCTTATGTTTCCTCTGAATCATCCCTCCCTCCAACTTCATCCCATGCCCTCTAGTTCTGGAACATCTTTTTCGCTTAAAAATAGTGTTTTCCTGCACCCTGTTCCTCCCTGTAAGATACTTGTATGTCTCTATCATATCCCCTCTCTCCCTCCTCTCCTCCAGGGAGTACATGTTCAGTTCCTTCCAACCTGTCTTCATAGGACTTGTGATGCAATCCATGCACCATCTTTGTTGCCCTCCTCTGAACCTTCTCTACCCTGTCTATGTCCTTATGTAGGTATGGTCTCCAGAACCTGACACTGTACTCCAGGTGGGGCCTCACTAGTGTCTTGTATAGCGGAATTATGACCTCCCTTTTCCTGCTGGTGATGCCCCTGCTATACATCCCAGCATCCTATTTGCTTTACCTGCTGCCTTGTCACACTGTTTCCTACCTTGAGGTCATCAGAGATGATAACCCCAAGATCCCTTTCCTGTTTGGTGCATGCTATATCCTCACCCCACAACTGATATATTGTGCCAGGGTTTTTGTGCCCCATATGCATTATCTTGCACTTCTTTGCATTGAATTTCAACTGCCAAACCCTGACCATTCTTCAAGTTTCTGCAGGTCCTTCTCATTCTGTCTACACCCTCTGGTGTGTCTACTCTCACAGAGCTTTGTGTCATCAGCTAACAGTGAAATTCTGCCTTCTAGGTCCTGCCATGTCACTGATGAAGATGTTGAATAGGACCGGTCCCAGCACTGATCCCTGTGGTACCCCACTGGTCACTCTTCCCTCTGTGGAGTGACAGCCATTTACCACCACCCTCTCTGTGTCCTGCCACCCAGCCAGTTACCTACCCACCACACTCTGTCCTGCCCACACCCATATTCCCCAGTTTGTGTAATAGTCTTCTATGTGGCACAGTGTCAGGCCTTGCTGGAAGTCCAGATAGGCCATGTCCACTGCCCTCCCCTGATCCACCTCCCTAGTCACCCAGTCAAAAAATTCAATGAGGTTGGTCTGACATGACCTCCCCTGGTGAAACCATGCTGCCTTGGGTCCTGTAGTCCATTGACAACCAGATGTTCCACCAATCTCTCCTTCAGTAGTGCTTCCATGATCTTCCCCACTACCGAGGTGAGGCTGACTGGTCTGTAGTTCCCTGCTTCCTCTTTGTACCCACTTTTGTATAAGGGGACTACATCTGCTGTCCTCCAGTCTTTGAGTACCTCCCCTGTTTCCAGTGATCGGCAAAACAGGATAGCCAGAGGTTCAGCCACCACCTCTCTTAGTTCTTTAAGGACCCTGGGGTGCACCCCATCTGGCCCCGTTGCTTTATCAATTCTTATTGCTTCCAGTTCCTTCAGGACCCTTTCTGGTGTAAAGGGACTTGTGTCCATTTCTGCACCATTCTCACCCCTTGTACTCCCTTCAGACCCATTACCCTCCTCTTCCTCAGGAAAGACTGAGCAGAAATACCTGTTCAGTATGTCAGCTTCACTGTTGTCATCCTCCACGCGGCCCCCATCCTCCCCCTTCAGTCTCACTATCCCTCCCTTTGTCTTTCTTTTTTCACTTATGTACCTGTAAAAGGTTTTGTCCCCTCTACCCACTGATTTTGCAATGTGTTCTTCTGTCTGAGCTTTGGCTTCCCTTACTGACCTCCCTTACTGAATCAAGCTAAAGGGGTGGAGAGTTGTCCTGATAAATGCAAGGAGCTTAGGAAATAAAATGCCTGAGCTACAGGTGATGCTAGTTGAGGGGGAGGTAAATGTGGCAGCAGTCACTGAGACCTGGGCCACTCAAGGGCACGAGTGGGACCTAAATCTGGAGGGCTACACTATGTTCACAAAAGATAGGGGGGAGGGAAGGGGTGGTGTAGCACTGTTAGTCAGAAATAGCATGGGTATTGGAGGGGTAGAGGAGGCAGAGGGGAATGTGGAGGCTATTTGGGTCACCTTGCTGATGCAGGGGGTTAAGAGAGTAAAGGTTGGAGTGGTATACAGACCACCAGCACTGGCGGAGGTCCTGGAAGAAAGTTTGGTGGCAAATATCGAGGGACACTATAGACTGGGAAAGGGAAGGGTAGTGGTAATGGGGGACCTCAACACGCCAAGAACAGACTGGAGGACTATGACATCACCAGTGACCAGAGAGCAGAGGCTGCTGGATGTCTTCCAGGACATGTTTCTGACACAACAGGTGGGTGAGCCAACTAGGGAGGCCCGGACACTGGAACGTGGTCCTGGCGGACAGTGATCAGATTAGGGGCCTAGAGGTGAGAGACCCGTTGGCTGGGAGTGATCACTCCACAGTCTGGTTCTTCCTGAACCTAGGGGAAAAGGAAAGCAGAACAAGGACAGTAGTAACAGATTTTAGGGATGCAGACTTCAGGGAGATGGGAAGGATCCTTAAAGATCATCTGGACAGGATAAGGCTGGATATGGATGCTGACAGCAGGTGGAGGATCATTAGGAGGGGAATACAGGAGGTTACCAAATCCTGTGCAAGAGAAAGGCGTAAGTTCGGTAAGGCCAGAAAACCCTGCTGGTGGACCTAGGAGGTACAGGAGGTGGTAAGGGAAAAGAATGCGGCCTATAGGCGCTTCAAGTGCTCAAGGAGTGAAAGGGATCAGGAGGAATATGAGCTGACAGCCAAAAGAGTCACCAGGGTGGTGAGAGCAGCTAAGGCAAAAAAGGAGCAGCCCTTGGCCAGTGGGATCTGGAGGGGGGACAAGGGGTTCTTTAGATACATAGGGGAAAAAAGGAAAGTAAGGGGGCAGTTCAGCAAGATAAGGATAGGGGATGGTTGGGCAAAGGAGGCGGGGTAACAGGCAGAAGTCCTAAATGAGTACTTTGCCTCAGTTGTTACTGGGGGGGGTGGAGGGGCTTTGTCTTGCAAGGGGAGCGGGAGCAAACCAGAGCAAGGGGTTGGGACCGGTAGAGACCAGGGGCCCTGATGGGTCTGGGGAAAGGGAGTGGCCACCACAGACAGGTGGGGGCCCAGCAGTGCAGGGTGAAAAAGAGGGGAGGACATGGAGGCTGAAATCCCAGTAGAGAGAGAGTAAGGGAAGCCCTCAGGTCCCTTCAGACGGAGAAAGCACCTGGGCCAGATGAGATACATCCCAGGGTGCTGAGAGAACTGGCGGATGTCCTGGCAGTCCCTCTAGCGGAGCTTTTTAACATCTCTCTGAGGACTTGGCGGGTGCTCCAAGACTGGAGGGTGGCCCATGTTGTGCTGATCTACAAGGGGTAATCAAGATAGGAGGTGGGAAATTACAGGCCCATTAGCCTGACATCAGTGATCAGCAAGGTGATGGAGGGTATTGTCAAGGAAAGGCTAGGGGGGGTTACTGGAGCAAACTGGGTACTTGGACGATAGGCAGCATGGCTTTGTCATGGGAAGATCGTGCCAGACAAATCTTGTTGAGTTCTATGACCGGGTGACGAGGGCCCTGGACCAGAGTAGGCCGGTGGACGTCCTCTTTCTGGACTTTAGCAAGGCGCTTGATTCGGTAACCCACAGTGGCCTGCTGGCTAAGCTGAAGGAAATGGGGTTAGGGAGACAGTTGTTAAGATGGATAGGAAATTGGCTCTCTGAGCGTACTCAGAAGCTGGTGGTTGGAGGATTAGCCTAATCCCCAAGGTAGGTTACTAGTGGAGTTCCCCAGGGGTCAGTGCTGGGGCCGCTCCTGTTCAACGCCTATATCTCAGACATCAGGAAGGGGATCAGGAGTGAGATGAGTCCCTTTGCAGATGACTCAAAGATGGGTGCAGTGGTGGATGGGGAGGAGGGGAGGGTGGCCTTGCAGGAGGACCTGGAGGCTCTGGAAAGGTGGTCAGGAAAATGGAAACTAAAATTTAATGTGGGGAAGTGCAAGGTTCTGCACCTGGGAGTGAGAAATCCGGGCCAGGGGTATTCCTTAGGATGACACATGATTCAAGTCACGGAGAGTGAGAGGGACCTGGGGGTAGTGGTAGATGTCAAAATGAACAACTCAGAGACCTGTAGGAGGGCAGCGGCAAGGGCAAATAGGATTCTGGGATGCATCACCAGGGGGGATTACCTCCAGAAAGGTGGAAGAGATCCTTCCACTGTACAACTGCTTGGTTAGGCCACACGTCAAGTATTGTGTACAGTTTTGGAGACCACATTTAAAGAGGGTCATTACACTCCTAGAGAGGGTCCAAAGGAGGGCAACCAAAATGATATGGGGCCTGGGGGAGAGGACCTATGAGGAGAGGCTCAAGGAGCTCGACATGTACACCCTAGAGGAGAGGAGGGAGGGGGGGACATGATAGAGGTCTTCAAGTACATGAAAGATATCAATAAAGGAGGCCCAGCCAGGGTGCTCCAAAGGAAGGAGGGTGAGACAACAAGAGGTCACGGGTGTAAGCTGAAAGGGGCAGGCTCAGAGGGGAGAGGAGGAGATGTTATTTCACTGAAAGGGTGGTGGAGCCATGGAATGCACTGCCCAGGGAGCTGGTAGAGGTAGAGACTGTGGACGGGTTTAAGAGGGGATGGGACAGGTACAGGGGGAGGGTAAATCTGACCAGGCCCAATACAGGTGAAACATCTGGGACTGGGGACAGTATAACCCAAGGGGGGGACACCAAAATTGGACCTCAGTGTGGGTGCTGAAAATCGAGCAGACTCGAGAGACCGTTAGGCCTATTCTACTGGCATTTTAGTATGTTAGCATGTTAGTATGTAAGTCCTTTTCTGGAAACTAAAACAGGAACTGAACATGGCTCAGGCTGAAAAAACTAAATAAAAGCTGCTCTCTTAACGTATGTTTTGTGATTATGAGGAATCATTTGGCAATTAAAGATTTAACATGCTAAACCCCGGCTCATTCATTGAGTTTTAATCACATTTTTTAGAAACTCCCATAGTTTACTGGTACTGTAAGCTACATGTGGGTCAGCCTTATTTGCATTTTAGCTGAACTAGAATCTGTGGCAACAAAAAGAATGTAAGTAAGAAAGGAAAAACAACCTTAGGTGATTTGCAGGCACTATTGAGTGACATGTTTCTTTGGAGGGGGTGCACAGGATTCTGCCTGTTAATTGATATTTACCACAACAAGAAGCACCCTGTAAAACAGAAATGTACAGCAAGAGTGATTCAAACCAAGCGAATGAGCCAGGGTTAAGCATTTTATATCCTTAACTGCCAAATACTTGCAAAGGCATGTGATCCTCTCAATTTAACGTTACCCTACCCTACTGGCCATCTTGAGAGCCTCTTATGGGCTGCACTCTTTATGCATTTGAAGCTAGGAAGCTAGAATGTGGGATGCAAAATCAACAGTGCAAAACGGCCTTATTTTCATGCAATGGCCAAAAACAGCTCAGGAAGTGAAACCTCAACCGGTTTCCCTGGTATCACAGCATCATCAGGAGGAAGTGACACATCAGGTACTAGTCCACATTTTAAAAGAGCTGATTTAAAGTGATAGTGCATAAAATTAGTATATACAACAAACATGTTTAAAAAGGTGTAAATATATATATATATATACACACACACATACACACCCATAAATAAGCATCCATATATCATTCACTTTAAACTTACAGCATATAATAAATAATAACAACATATTACAATGATACATTATCTTAATCATCAAACTAGTAATAATAAAATGCAGCAGGTATAATAGCACTGTGGTAGTAACTCGGATTTCTCCAAAAATCCAGTTGAGTTGAAATCAAATAGAGCCTCCCAAGAGCTTCACACACCTGTAGGGAAACGTTAAACAATTAATTGATTTAATACAGACTATTTATCATGTATTTTAACTTATTTCTTTTTCTTATCTTTTTTTGATAAGAGGCATGATGTCAATCTTGTCATTTGATCCGGGCATTTTAAGAGCTCCCAGTGTGTAAATCCAATGAGCCTCCCCTCTAAAAGCTTAGCAACTAGGTCACCCCTCCCCCCCAGGGCCCAATTCAACACTCTCAATTCCACAGAATTTGAATTTATGGGTAACACTTCCCGTTTCTCTACCATTATGTCTCATACAGTGTGTAGCCAGAGCATTGATGACATCCCCTTCCACAGAGGGTCTCATTCAAGCAGTCATCAAAGACTATTTAAGACAACAGCCAGAGATAACCGAAGATATTAAATGGGGCCCAGAGCCGATGGGGGGAGGTGGAGCTTAGCAAGCAAGCAGTGAAAGGGGAAGGGATAGGTCAGTGGTGGAGGGGGGAGCTGCTGGAGCGAATGGTAGAGCTTCTAATATGGGGGAATCTAGAAATGGGAACCTGGGTAGAAGGGTGGGGACGAGAGTGAGAAATGAAGAAGGGGGTATATTGGTACTGGAGGCTCCATACTTAAGGAGATCAGATGGGGCAGTAAGGGGGAACAGCATTGTCACATATGGGTGGAGTCCATACCAGGGTTAATGGCAGACAGGGTGGGGCAGTTGATTTTAAAGTGCACAAGGGGGGTAGGAGGAAACTGCATATAGTGGTGCATGTAGGGACGAACGACCTGGCGGGGGAGATGGTGAGGGAGAGGTTTGAGGGTGTGGAAAGGCTGTGCGAGGTGATAGGGGAAACGGTAGCTTTCTCAGAAGTGCTTCCAGTACCCTGTGCGAGTTTGGCGAGGAAAGAGAGGATTGGGGGGTTCAACACATTGTTGAGGGAGTGGTGTCAATCCAAGGGGTACAGGGTATTAAATGGATGGTGCAGGACCTGGGACAATAACATAGAAACATAGACTTTGACAGCAGATAAGGACTGCTTGGCCCACCTAGTCTATCCATTTCCTTACCTATTGGATAAGCTGCAGATCCTAGTTAACCAACAGCCTACTTCTTCCTACCCCCACCAGAACTGCCTTATGTCTGTCCCATGCATTCTTTAATTCCCCCACTGTTTTTGACCCCACAACCTCCTCAGAAAGGCCGGTCCATGCATCCACCACCCTCTCTGTGAAAAAATACTATCTATATGCAGGGGATAGACTGCACTTGAGTAGGAAGGGAAAGGGGGTGTGAAAGCAAAAGTTAGAGGAGTATATATCGACAAAGGTGGATTTAAACTAGGTAGGGGGTGGCAAGTGGACAGCTGGTAGGCAGGGGTCTCGAAGAGAGGTTGCCAAATGAGTTAACCTCCCCCCCAAGCTAGCAACGAAGGATTCGTGTAAATTGTATGGGGGGAATAGGAGAGAGGAGAAGCAAGGAGAGGAAGGGAAGGGGACAGGATGGAGGGTGGTCTCACTGAATGCGAGAAGCTTAGGTAACAAATCAGCTGAGTTACAGGCGCTCTTGGCAGTGGGGAGGGTGGATATTGCAGCCATCATGGAAATGTGGGCCATGAGTACCAGGACTGGGATATGATGATCCTGGGTATAGGATATTCAGGAAGGATAGGGCAGAGGGTGTGTGTGGCAATCTATGTGCAAGAGGGGATAAGGTACGTTAGGGAAGAGGGGGAGGAAGGCAGGACAGAGACCCTATGGAGGCAGTTCCAGGACTCAAAGAAAAGGATGCTGATGAAGGGGGTAGTGTACAGACCACCAGCACAAGTGGAGGACCTGGACAGAGAGTTAGCTGATCAGATTAGAAGGGTCTGTAGGAAGAGGAACACAGTGGTGGTGGTGGGGGACTTCAATCTACCGGTGGCGGATTGGAGCACCTCAACCACCACGAGTGCAAGGGAACAAGTCATATTAGATGCAGTTCTGGACAGTTTCCTAGTGTAGTTGGTCCACAAAAAGACTAGGAAAGGAAGAACTCTGGACCTGGTATTATTAAATGGGGAGGATGTAAGGGATCTGGAGGTGAAGGACCCCCTGGCTGGAAGTGACCACAACACGGTGTGGTTCACGTTCAATATGGGAAGGGAAAAAGGGGGTACAGGAACTAGGGTGATTGATTTCTAGGGGCGGACTTTAAAATGATGGGAAAGATTGTGGGTAGGCACCTGGCGAGTATTCAGCTTAACATGGATGCTTGTCAGAAGTGGGAGATTATTAAAACAGGGCTGGTGGAGGCTACTGGGAAGTGTGCAAAGACATGTAGCAAGAGGGGCAGAGCAAAGAAGTCCATCTGGTTAACCCAGGAGGTGATGGGGGGGTGAGGGCCAAGAGAAAAGCATTTCAGAGACTCAAGAAATCAGGAAGGGAAGGAGACAACACAGAGGTCCAGGGAGGTAACCGGCTGGTCAGAGCGGCCAAGGCTTCGAGAGAGCTGAGGCTGGCACAAGATATCAAGGATGGTAAAAAGGACTTATTCAGATGTATTAGGGAGAAAATGGGAATTCTCTACAGCCCAAGAGGCAAAGGAGGAACTCACTAAATTAGGCCTACACTTCCCAGACCATGGTTCTGGGGTTGCAAGCTTGGAGAAATGCCCAGCAGGCTGGCAGACCAGCTCGAATAGATGAAGAGGGAAACAACAGGACTTGGGACCAGTTAAAAATGCCTTGGCTGTATACCAGAGAGAGCCAGATAGCAAGAATACCTGAAAACATATTCTCAGAAGATCTGTTGCATCTGTATTGACTGGTGGGATGATCTTGGGGAAGGTGGTGTATATCTGCCAGCAGTGGTTTAGATCTCTCTCCGCATTGATTCGTTTTTGGGCCTGAGGTGTGCTCTCTAATTTAATGAGCCACCCCAAGCTTAGATCAGACTGTTTGTGGAGTGGAGAGATACCCCCCCCCCCCACACACACACACCTTTGAACAGAACTGGCTCTCTTTTGACTGTTACGCAATTACATTGCATATTTGATGGGCTAACGATATTGGTTTGGCAAATGTTACTCTTACTCTGCTTATCTCTGCAATCTTCAGGTTGCTAACATTTTATTTTCTCCCCCCTTGGTTTCTAATTATTAGAAATGTAAACTCAGAATAATCGGGGAGCAGGGAAAGATGTGGATCTCTGGCTATATGTTGCTAACATGGAGTATTCCCCTATTTTTCTTTTGGAGATTTCTATGTCTACCCTTAATTGAGTTATCCTTATTTAGAGGGGAACAGTATAGTGATTCCTTGCAGGCCCCTAACAAGGTTGTTAAGGGATTCCCTTCACTTTTAGGGAGAGTTCAGATGCTCCAGAAGCATGTTTTTCTGGGGATCTGTAGTTTTTGTTTTCTCTCCCCACATTTGGAAGTCCTTAGATTACGACAGTATAAACTTTTTTTACTAGAAGACCTATTCTATATGTATGTTCAGTGCTTATTATTGTTCACGACTGGGAAGGTTTTTACCCAGATAGTTTGCTGTGTTATACACACCTGGGTCAAAAGGTGCATCCTTTTTGATTTTCATGCAATATTGAGATACATCTTTGATTTATTGGACAGCAGGGACTTTTTACTTAGATTACAGGGTCATAGATGGGCAACAGGGCAAGAACTATGTACTGGCCATCCTTCAATGGTGCCTTCTATAAGGTGGTCATTGATACTCTGTTTTTTCAAGGTGGGTTTCATACTTCTGGGGGGAAGTGTGGTAATGGTCAGGGATACCTCACTTTATAGATATTTAATATGATGGTGGAATGGACTAAGATATCATCACTAAACATTAATGGTATTAATCATCCTATAGAGAGGGCCAGGTTGCAACAGTATCTGTGGAGGCAGAGAGTGGATTGTGTTTATCTGCAGAAGAAGCATTTGTCACAGGGTGAACATGCTAAGCTTTCGGCGGGAGACAGATACACGGTTTTCTCCTCCTCCAGCAGATCTGGGAAGAGGCGTGGCGTGGCAATTTTGATCCCTACTACCACCACTTCATTTATTAAGGAAAAGGTATACTCAGACCAAAATGGACATTTTATAATTGTACAAGGATGGATGTTTGAGAGTGAGGTTATATTGGCTAATGTATATTTACCACCCGGTGCCTCTCCTGTGCTGATTAGACAATTTCTAAATAAGTTCCTTGAGTTGCATAAGGGGTTAATTTTGATAGGAGGAGATTTTAACCTGATTATGTCTTTACAGAAAGACTCTTCTTCCCCTAAACAGCATAGATTTACTCCCACTCAAAAACTTTTTAAAATCCCAGATTCCTAAGATGGGTTGCACAGATACCTGGAGGCACTTTTATCCTTCTCTAGAAGGGCACACCTTTGTTTCACCAAGATATCATACCTCCGCTAGAACTGACTACTTTTTTTACCTCCACGGAGTTCCTGGATAGAATCCAGGATATCTCTTTAGAGGCCCGCCTCCTCGCAGATCATATACCCCTTTTAACAAAGGTAGATTTAGGTAGATCCTGGAAAACAAACCTCTGGAGATTGAATCTTTCTTTATTGAAAGATGCAGAATTTAAATCTAAAATGGCTGAAAGCATCACGCAGGTCCTCGAGGAGAAATATGGCCCAACGGTGTCGGCCACTCTCCTTTGGGACACTCTGAAGGTGGTGATAAGAGGTGAGATTATTTCCTACTCCTCTAGACAGCATAAGCAAAAAGAATCCAGATATAAACTCCTTCAAACTACTTTATAGCAATTACAGGGAAAACGGGCTCAAGGAGAGCAGGTCTCTCCAAATGAGTTCAGATAGGTTCAATTGGAACTACAATCTATTTTAGACTATAAGACACACTTGTGCCTTTTATATCTTAAAAAAATTTACTATGAGGGAGGTCCCAAGGGCACTAGAAATTTGGCTAAAAGAACCAGAGGTTTTAAGCAGCCCATGGCCATTACTCGGATCCGTGACCCCCACTCAGGGACTATCCTCCAACAAGCACCTGCAGTTATGAAAGCATTTCACCAGTATTATACAACATTATACTCTGACCCTACTCCTCCCTCCCCAGAGGTTATTCATTATTGTTTGTCACCTCTTAATTTTCCACAGTTAACTAGGTCACAACAGGCATCCCTGCTGTGTCCTGTTTCCTCCACAGAAATTCAGACAGTTATTAGCCTCTCTAAAACTTTAAAAAGTCCAGGCCCAGATGGTTTTGGAGCTGAATGGTACAAAACATTCCCCTCTAAACTGCTCCAGCCTATGCAGCAAGCTTTCCTGGAGGTGCAGAAGGGGGAATTCCCCCCCCCCCAGCTTCATGGTCCTATGCAGCTATATCTGCCATTTTGAAGCCAGGAAAAGACCCGCTTTCACTTGACTCCTATAGACCCATCTCGATATTAAATAGTGACTATAAATTTTATATGGCAATCTGGAAGCTATGTTACCAAGCCTGATACATTTCGATAAGGCTGGATTCCTTCAGATGCGCCACACTGCAGATAATGTCCAGAGAATGATCCATTTAATGGACTATATGATTAAATCAGCCACCCCCTCAGCCCTTGTGACCTTAGACAATTACAAGGCTTTTAACAGGGTCTCTTGGAGGTTTCTGTGGGGGGTTATGACCTCTTTTGGCTTCCCTTGGGAGTTTGTTAAATGGCTTGAGCAGTTATATTTAACTCCGAAGGCATATATGAAACTTATTGGTGGCATTACATCCCCTATTACACTGGAGCATGGTACTAGGCAGGGATGCCCCTTATCCCCACTGTTGTTTGCCATCTATATTGAGCCACTGGCTGTGATGCTCAGAGACTCGGGGAGGATATCGGGCATTCAAGTGGGTAATCAAACTTGGAAATTGGCTTTATACGCTGATGATATTTTACTATCAGTGACAGATCCGGAATCTTCCACTCCAGCAATTTGGGAGGTTCTAGACCAATTTGTTCAAATTTCAGGCTACAAAATAAATTCCTCTAAAACAGAGGTCCTGCCATTTCATTTTAGTCCCTCACAGACATTAATGGCTAGGTTACCCCTACGTTGGAATAGTACCAAGGTGAACTATCTAGGCATATATTTACCACATCAGTTATTACACCTACGTTGGTAAACTACAAACCCCTCACACAAAAAATAGAATCTGATTTGCACCAGTGGTCCCAGCTCCACTTGCCTTTATATTCTAGGGTTGACCTTATCAGGATAAACATCCTACCCCATTTGCTATACCTCTTCCAAACCATACCAATTGTGCCACATTTGATATAGTTTCAATCCTGGAATAAATCTCTAGCTTGATTTGACTGGGTGGGAAAAAAAACATGGATTAAGTGGTCCACATTGATGCTTCCAAAAAATAATGGCAGTCTGAATTTACCAGACCTTCAGCAATATGTGTATGCTACTGTACTGGCTAGAGTTTTTAATTGGAGTAACCCAGCATAAAACATACCTTGGAAGACCCAGGAATTTGCCTTAAATAAGGTAAAAGATGACCCTGACCTTTTACATTCCATCTACCTTCCCGCCAAGAGGAAGCCTATTTATGCTCATAGCACTCAATCTAACCTAGAAGCTTGGCGTCGACTCATTTACTCTGTGGAGCTGAGGCCAGTATGTTTTTATCTTAACCTATTGAATTCAGTAATTCAATCCCCCACTTTAGAGCAGGAACACACTCTGGCCTGCTGGAGGCAAAGGGGTGTATTGTTTATCTTTAACGTAATTGATTTTACGGGTGTCCTCCCATTCCACAAACTTCAAGAGATCTTTATCATCTCACAGCAAGATTGTCCATTATACACACAATTGAGGGAAAGTATAGAGCAGAAAGAACGGCCCTGTAGTGTGCTTCCTAACCCCTTCCCCCAATTGCTCACCTTGGCTATGACTACTAGGAGAGGGCAGCTCTGGCCCCACTTTATTGGATTAATATATAGGAGTATGTAAGAGTTATCTAGACATTCGACTCAAGGTATTTTGGCAGCATAGAATAGGAAGATTCTGGCCCCAATTTCAGGGGAGAATTGGGAAAAGTATACTAAATTTTTGATAGGAATCCTAGGTGCTCCCTATTGGCGAGAATTCATGTAGAAGACAAGAAATAGATATTTTCATACCCCAGCAAAATTGGTCTGGTTCTCACCTGGAGCATCGGGAAGCTGTTGGAGGGAATGTGGGGAGCCCTTGGCTGGCCAGACTCATATTTTTTGGGCATGCCCATGATTAGCAGGATTCTGGAGGGATATCTTTGAAGGATTATCGGAACTGGTAGGGATAGAGGCAGTATTGACCCCTGAATTGGTCTTGGTCTCAGTCCCACCAGAAGATCTCCCTTTGTCTAGAGGATCTTTATTAGTTTCCTATATATCGGCAGCTAAGAAAGCTGTTACTAGAAGTTGGGGATGACAAGCTTCCCCTACTGTTCAGACCTGGCGCACAATAGTGGGGGAAATTTACATTTTGGGAAGACTTATAGCTAGATGTTCAGATAAATGGTCATCGTTTGAACTTAGATGGCTGAAATGAATTCTGTATCTTTCACCCCTGGACCCTACCTTTATACCCTGAAAAAGTATTACACTCATGTAATGTCACTGCTGGTTATAACTTGTTTCATTTATAAATTTCATTGTAACTTCTTTTCCCTGTCCAAAATGTTTATGGAAATTGTAACCTTGAGCATCTAATTGATGTAACTCTATACAGTTTTAAATGGTTCAATGTAAACCTCTTTTTTATTTTTTAATGAAAAATATAATAAATAAATAGTATAAAAAAAAAGATATATTAGGGAGAGACAGAAGAACAGGGACCAGATTGTGAGGATTAAGAAGGATGGAGTGGGCAGAGAGGAGGATGAAGCAGAGGCACTAATTGAGTACTTCTGTTCTGTGTTAACGAAGGAGAAAGGGGGCAAATACCTCTGGGGAGGAGAAGGGCAGGCAAGGGAGTGAGGGGGTGATTGATACAGGGATTATGGAGGCCATGGCTCTGGAGGGGTTAAAGGCACTGAGGGTGGACAAGGCACCGGGTCCGGATGGCATTCACCCTAGGGTGCTAAAAGAACTGGTGGCTATCCTGGCGGGACCACTGGCTGAACTGTTCAGTACTTTCTTGGACACAGGATGAATACCAGAAGACGGGAGGATGGCTCATGTGGTTCCCATTCACAATAGTGGCCCTAAGGATGAGCTGGGGAACTATAGACCAGTGAATCTCGCTTCGATTTTGGGAAAGCTCATGGAGACAATCCTGAAGGAGAGGCTGGTGGCATTTTTGGAGGACAATGGACTCAGGATGTTCAGCAACATGGGTTTGTCTTGGGAAGATCGTGCCAGATAAACCTAGTTGAGTACTAAGACTGGGTGACCAGAGAACTGGACAAGGGCCATGTGGTGGATGTCCTGTATTTGGATTTCAGCAAGGCCTTTGATTCGGTGCTGCATGAGAGGCTGGGGTGGGAAGCTGGAGGATACCGGGGTTAGAACCAAAAATGGTCAAATGGATTAGCAATTGGCTGACTGGAAGGCAGCAAAGGGTGGAAGTGTGGGGGGAGCTCTCATCACCAATGGATGTGATGAGCAGAGTGCCACAGGGATTGGTACTGGGACTGGTGCTGTTTGGAATATTCAAAACAGATATCTCACATGGAATCCAGAGTAAGATCAGTCTGTTCGCAGATGATACTAAAATGGGAGCTGTGGTAGATGACGTAGATGGGTGGAAAGGGCTGCAGGACACCTGACCAAACTACAGGAATGGTCAGAAACATGGCAGCTGGGGTTGAACACCAAGAAGTGCAAAGTACTGCACTTTGGAACTAGGAACAAGGGGAGGAACTATCAGCTCGGAGGGGTTCAGTTGGAAAGCACCGGGGAGGAGAAAGATCTCAGGGTGATTATAAGAGAGAATATGAACAACTCAGCACAGTACAGGAAGGTGGCAGCATAAGCCAACAAGGTGCTGAGGTATACAGCGAGAAGTATCTCTTCAAGGAATAGGGAGGTGATCCTTCCCCTGTACAAGTCATTGGTCAGACCACACGTGGAATACTGTGTGCAGTACTGGTGCCCATTCCTGAAGAAAGACATCATATTATTAGAAAGGGAACAGTGCAAGGTGACAAAGATGATCCAAGGTCTGGAGGATATGTCCTATGAGGATAGGCTGAGTGAGCTGGACATGTATTTACTGGAGGAGAAGAGGGATGGGTGGATATGATTGAAACTTTTAAATATTTAAAGGGGATTAACAAAACTGACACAGAGAGGATCCTCCAGATTAGAAGTGGGAGGGACACGAGAGGGCATAAATTGAGACTGGTTGGGGGAAGATTCAGGAGGGAAATCAGGAGACACTTTTTCACTGCATGAGTGGTGGATAAGTGGAATGCCCTGCCTGAAGAGGTGGTAGTCTGTAGTATGGTGGGGGGTTTTAAGAAGGAGTGGGACAGAGTGAGGGAAGGGGTAGGGAGCAGGAGAGAGGGTGGGGCAGCTGCAAATTGAGGGTCTAGCTGCACAATCGAACAGACTTGATAGACCGTTAGGCCTGTTTCTGTTGGTGTTTTCATATGTTCATATAGAAAGAGGAAGTAGTCTTTACATTTAAGGACCATCCTGAATTTGAAGTAATTGAAAATAAACTTAGAGACTATACTGCAAGAGGATAAAAAGATAAAACGACAGAAACTGAAAGAAATTTGAAAAAGATAGGTTGGACTACGCCATTAATAGGGTGTTCACCTGGAATAAAACTGACAGACAACAATCTTGTGGCCGGAAACACAAATAATGTAGAGTCCATTCAGCTGGAGCACAATCAACATACTCTAATTCTCAAGCAAAAACAACAAGATCTATATTAAAGAACTGCAGTAACTCTCCTTCTTATACCTCCATCAGAGAATCTGATACAGCAGAAGAGGTTTTTTTAGAGGAGGAACAGGAGGAACTAGACCTACCCCAGGGACACAAGGAATGAATTGTCCAGTTCCGTGAACAACATCAAGGGGAACAGAGGAACTTGAAACAGGTCCTACGACAAGACAACACAAAACACGTTCCGGGAGAGGTGCTAAAAAACACAAGTACAAAACAAGTTGTCAGGAAAGGGAAGTAGATAATAACACTGAGCGCACTGTGATTAACATTTCTAACACCCCACTGACCGAAGCACAGTTAAGATTACTATAAAAGGGATTGAATTTCGTCCATACACATGACCAGGACTCGTTTGAACTTTATGTGGATACTGGATATGCTGGGTAGATTGGGACAAAAGAAGGCACAAGGCCCATCGAGATTGTCTCCCACAACAGTAGATCATTGGTTGTAATGATATTAAGAGTTGAACCATGAATCTAACTGGGATTTAAATGATTCAAAGTTAGCTGTTAAACAAATCCTTAGGTAATGAATTCCAATGTTTGGCAACTCTAATAGAAAAGAAATTATCATCAATTCACTAGAAATTTTAATTTGAAGGCATTCTTTGAAAAGATCAGAATGCGTAAGGGAAATGCTAGTAACAGTGCCTTTACTGAAGAACAGAATATTTCTAGTGAACAAATACTGTAAATATTTATAGGGATTTTGACTTTTGCTCCCCCTCCACCTTTAACCCACCGTACAATGACACTGTTTGTGTTTTTGAATGTGCAAGTGAAGCTAAGATAGAGGAACTAATAAAACAAAATGAGAGGCCTGCATTTATTAATATTACTACTGATGAAGCTAGAGCGCTTAAAGAATTAGAAACAAATCCAGAAATTGTAATAAAGTTGATGGATAAGGGTGGAGCAGTGGTGGTAATGTCAAAGGAAAAATATGTGCAGGAAGTTGTAAAACAATTTGATAATCTGGTATTCTATAAGACATTGGGAAGGGACCCCACCAGTATATACAAAACAGAAACTGATGCCTTCCTATATGACTTCTGCTTAGAAGGTTGTATTACATCGGATGAGTTAGAACTTCCTTACTGTTCCACATCCCACTTGTGCAAGCATATACATTCCTCTTAAGGTTCATAAAGATTTAGAAAATCCTCCAGTACACCTGACTGTGGCAAGGATAGGTTTCTTAATAGAATAGCTGTCTCTCTTTCTGGACAACCACATTAAAATTCATGTTCAGAAACTGAGATCTTATGTCAGGGACACCACTGACATATTGAGCGTCTGGGAGGATCTTAAATTGGAACCTGATTGGTTGTTGGTATCTATGGACATAACTTCTTTATACACCAGCATACTGCATGAGGGGGTCTAAAAGCTCTGGAATTCTGGTTTGAGCAAGATGAAAACATTGGGCCAGACAAAAAACAGTTTCTGATTAACTGTGCCAAATTTGTGCCAAAAAGAAACTACTTTTTGTTTCAAGGAAATTACTACTTACAAACTAAGGGGACGGCAATGGGAGCTACTTTTGTACCCAATTACGCCAACCTCTGTCTGAGCCATTGTGAGACATCAACAGTCTACAATGTCGAGGCTAATCCTTTTTCCATAGGATTGATTTATGGCATCATTTTATTGACGATATTTTTATGATGTGGCATGGCATGCTGGAGGAACTTGTGGAATTTGTAGACTATTTGGAATTGAGCAACTTGAACTTTAAATTCATGGTACAATGTGATAAAACTACTGTTAATTTTCTGGAGTTGGAGATTACAAAAAATGAAGATGGTAGTATACAAACTACATTATTCTGCAAGGACACTGACAGAAATTCTCTTCTTATAGAATCATAGAAGTCTGATGGCAGAAAAGGACCTCTCTGGCCCATCAAGTCTGCCCCTTGCCCCCCCCCAACTCATCACCATTGTCAAAGGACCTCCCCCCCACTGATCAACCCCTTATGTCTGTCCCATGCCCTCTTGAATCCCTCCACCATTTCAGCCCCCACCACCTCCTCGGGTAGTTTGTTCCAGTACTTCACCACCCTCTCTGTGAAGTAACACCCCCTCACATTGCCCTTAAATCTTCCTCCTTCTAATCTTAGACTATGACCTCTAATTTTAGCACTCACTTTCCCTGTAAATAAGCTCCCCTCCCTCACCTTATTAATCCTTTTCACGTACTTAAATGTTTCTATCGTGTCCCCCTTCTCCCTTCTAGTCTCCAATGGGTACAGATCCAATTCCCTCCACCTCTCCTCATATGGCTTCCTATGCGTACTGTGCACAATCTTTGTTGCCCTCCTCTAAACCCTTTTAATCCTTTTAATGGTCTGTAACTGGATAGGAGAGAAGGGTTTTTATCTTTCTTTGGTAGGACGGTTATAATGGCTTCTATCATAGAATAGGGAAGTTTGCCTTGTGAAGATGCCTCTTTGAAGACCTTAAACAGTAAGGGGCATGAGATGTCAGCTAGGGGTTTATAAAAGTCTATGGAGAAAACATCACTCCCAGGAGCTTTACCAGATTTAAAGGAATTTAGCGCTGCTTGCATCTCTTTTAGGGAAAAGGGTTCATCTAGCAAAGCCATATCTTGTTGGGAGAGGTGTGGTAACTGTAAATTGTCCAGAAATTGTTGTATATATTCAGGTTGTGGGGGAGTGTGGTGAGAGTATAATTGTTGGTAGAAGGATTGCATAATAAGGTTAATTAAGGGATTATTTGTATGGATTTTGCCTGAAGGATCTTTCAAACTGGCAATATGTCTTTCCATCTGTTGATTTTTGAGTTGATAAGCAAGCAGCTTCCTGCATTTATCCCCTTGTTCCCAATAACGGTGTTTAAGTCTAAGGAGGGTGAGTTCAGCTTTTCTGGATATTAATTAGTTGATTTTAATTCTAAGCTGAAGAATTTCAAGGTGAAGTTGTGAGTTATTATCTGGATTTTTTGTTTTATAATATTGGGTTTCTTTTTCTTTAAGAGATTTCTCTAAATCAGCCAATTGCTGTTCCCTTAGTTTTTTTCTTGTGTGCTGCATAGTTTATAATTTTCCCTCTAACTGTTGCTTTCAGTGCTTCCCAGATGGTACCTTGAGATACATCAGGAGTGTTGTTAAAGGAAAGAAATTCTTGAATTTGGGATCTAATCCAAGGTAAGAAATTGGGGACTTTCAATAAAAGTGGGTCTAGATGCCAGGAGGGGGATTTAGATGGGGGCAGGCCCCAAATAAGATGTAATTTTATAGGAGAATGGTCTGATATAGTAATCGGGAGGATAGTTGTGTTGATAATTTTTTCAGTGATGAATGGGGAAGAAAACCAGTAGTCAATTCTACTATAAGATTTATGAAGCGGTGAGTAAAAAGTATAATAGCGCTGTCTAGGATGGTGTAGTCTCCAAATGTCGGTGAGACCAAAGTCTTTCATTAGCATTGAGAGTGCAGAAATACTTCTGGGGTGGGAATCACACAAAGAGTTATTTCTGTCTAAATGTGCTTCCAAAGCTAAATTGAAATTCCCACCTACAAGTATAAGAGAATTGTTAAAGTTACTGTTTATAATTTGTTGGGCTATATTATGAAAGAATTCAGTTGAATCAGAGTTAGGGACATAAATGTTGACTAACATAAGGGGGCCTGCAGGGGTATTTAAGTGGGCTATAATCCATCTGCCATCTGAATCTGAGATGGATTTGATAAGGGTCCAGTTAAGGGATTTATGTAATAGAATAGCAACCCCCCGTTTTTTAGAAGTAGAGAAGGACGCATATACTTGACCGTCTCAATCCCTTCTGAGTCTGTCGACACCCTTTGTTAAAAGTTTTGTTCCTTGTAAGAAAGCAATATGAGTTTTATGCTTTTTGAGGTAGGAAAGTATTTGCTTTCATTTACAAGGTGAGTTGAGTCCCTTAACAGTCCATGAATGTAGAGCTAGATCACTCATATTAATGGGGAGATGAGTATGAAAACACAAATAGGAAGTAAGGGACTCATATTGAAAGGGCTAGAGGATGTTACAGACTCAGAAGGGAGAGGGCTAGCACAGTCAAATGTGTGCAGAATATTTAGTTTGTGGGAATACTTAAATCCTGTGTGAATGTTTCCATTGGGTCTCACAAGGAAGAGAGGTAGCAAAAAGAATATAGAAGACATATATATAGTTACTAAACAAAACCTATGCATGTTATACTAACACACTATGAAGTCTTTAGGTAATATAGCAAGATATGAGTCAGTGAAATCACCAAGACTCTCTCGCTATACTGCAGAACATGTAAATAGTAAGTTAATCTTGGGAGAAAATGATCTTAAACCCAAGATACAAACTGTAAACAATTATTTCTATCAGGTTATAACTGTGACTAGAACTAAAGTGAACATAATAATTCCCTGTGGGGGACCATGGACATCTTACCATATATGAAAAGGGGATTACAGAAAGTATATGCAATCCCAGACATAATAATATATCTTGAACTTAAGTTAGACTAAAAAAAGAACTGAGCTGAAACACTATTATGGCAATACAAACAGTATGCTATCATGGTTGGCTAAGTCCTAATATTATAAGAGCAGCTGTACTTGTGCCATCTACTATGTACTTACTCACATAATCATATGCTTAGACACAGAAGTGTTTATGTACGGGGAGTGTTCAGGTAAAATGGAGCGAGTAGGGTCCAAATAGTAAAAGGATTTATGGGGTGTCGAGGCATTACTAGATCCAAATTGTATGGGGGGGGGGTATCTGGTGAAAGTCTTGTATTGAACAGGAATACGTAGTCATTCTGGCAATATGACATTTATAAGAGTTGAGTTTGCTCAGGCTTCGAAGTGCTGCATATATTATTGATAAGTACTAGGTATTTAATAGTAGCACAGACCCAAAAATTGCCCCTAGGGAAGGAGTTTCTTTAACATAGTGAGATTTCAAGACTTGGAAAGGGTCGAGTGAGCTCAGCTATAAGATTACAACACAGGCTTAAAAAGCCATATAATGTATGGTAAGTGCCTATTAACCACCATAATCAGCAGTTACACAGCTTTGTTATGCACTGTTTAGAATTTTAAAGTCGTTAACCACATTTCAGAACTTCCAAACAGTAGCACAACAAAAAAGAATGCACCAGAGTTCCATAATTCTCACACATAGAATGCAAACAGTGTTTTTGACCATACACTATAAAAGATGATGGCTGGTGATCGGGTGACAACCACACTGAAATCACCTCTCGTGGTTGCTAGGGCTACAGTAAACCTCTCGAGCTGTGGTCTCGAGGTTGCCCTAGCAACCACTCGAGGTGATTACAACGTGGTCATCACCTGATCCCCAGCCATATCCTCTATATCATAAGGGCTTCGAGTCTGACTGTGCTATCTATTATTGACTGCAGCACATTGAGTAAAATAATAAAGATGAGACACCTCGAAAATAGCTTGCAATGCCTAATTGTAGGGTAAAACTGAAGACTAAGTGATAGATAAATAAAACAACACAAGAAGTTGGTATACCATGGTTAATGAAAAGGGGATTTAAAAGTTAGATAAAGGCAGGTTGGAGTGGGAAGGAGACTAGAGAAAATTATTAAAGTGTTAAATGTTAGTCTGGAATGTAGTAGTGGACTAAGGGAATAACTAGTTGAGGACCTCATTAATGTAACCCCAAGATACTGTAAATTTATAATGTTTATATATGGTAGCAAACATGTGGGGTGATGTTGGATCACAAATCAGTTAAGCAGGCAGCCTCCCTTAATGGTTATGTGAGAAGGACATACTGATAACAAAGATGGTAGACACCTCTAACTGAATATAGAAAATAATTGAGCACATATGAATTAGTCTAACATTATATAAGAACTGTCCCTTTAAATGAAGAACATACCCAACATTAGGGGTACTCAAAAACTGACATTATGAGTAATATATGCAGAAATAACTGGATGTATAATGTAGCAGACATTACATTGAGAGAGAAAACTCCAAGATTGTAACAATGAGATGCCGAAATAATATGACATGCTATTAAACCAAAAGCCTGTAACTGCTATGTACAGCTTATCGCTTTCCAAACCAGCTGGGTGCGATAGTATGCACACACAAGGAATGTCATGCGCAGTTGCAGGGCAGACAAATTCTGATAGTGATCAGAGATCCAAGGTTATTTAGGCACTAACCTCGAGAGGTACTAATAGATACACATGCCCAGGCATCATTTATAGGTTTGATTTGTTTTTGTGCTTCCCCTTCCGTTTCTTTTTAGGAGACTCTGCCGATTTGAAAGGGGAGCTGGTCACCAATTCAGCCAAAGAGGAATCGGGAGACCTGCTGCCCTGTAAAGCCTTTCCAAGGTCATTGCCGACAGGATCCACAGCTGATTCCGGGAGGTCTTCCTGAGATGAGTTTAAGTCCTCTTGTAGTAAAGAAAACTTATTGGAGAGGGTTAGGGGTGTAGTGAAACCAACATGTTGCTCGTGCTGAGAGGTAAGCCTAGAAGGAGTAGCATTTGCACAACAGGCGTGTTTAGAAAAAGGTGGATTCAAATTATTTTTGTCTAGCAAGCGGGCTGAGATTCGGACAGGAGGTGCTGCATCAGCCTGGAGAGATATGGGTTTCTCAGAGCGTTCATGATTTGAAGCCATAATGTGGGTGTGCTGGTCTGATTGAGAAGTTGCAGAGACAGTGGAAGAAGGGGTCACATCATTATTTCCAAACGGGGCAGTTGGAGGCTGGGGCTCACCAAGAAATGCAGCCAAGGCTTCAGGAGTGTTGAAATCTTTGGTTGAGTCACCCAGAAACAGGCACATGACAGCAGGATAGTGCAGAGCAAATTTGATCCCTTGTTGGTGTAGGGTAGCTTTAATAGGATTGAAAGCTCTGCGTTTATTAGAGAGCTCTTTAGTGAAGTCTCTAAAAATAGAAATTTTATGATCTTGCCAAGTAAGCGTTCACACTTGTTTTGCTCTATTGATAATCAGTTCAGTGTGGACATAGTTTAAGAATCTTGCAATAATAGGCCTAGGTTTCTGATCTGGACCAGGCCTCCGGCTTAAAGTACGGTGTGATCTCTCAATATTAAGGTCTTGACCAGGTGGGAGTTTGAGCAGGGCTGGCAGCACATGTAATAGAAATGCACTAGTGTCTCCGAGTTCTGCACCTTCAGGAAAACCCAAAAATCCCAGGTTATTGCATCTGTTTCTGTTTTCAGTGTCATCAATTTTATCTTGTAGGCGTCTGATAACTCTGTCTTGCTCTCTGATGGTGGCTTGCAGGATGTTAATAGAACTTTCATTTTGAGCAACTTTAACTCCAGCATCATTGATTTTTTGGTCTAACACTTGCATGTTAGTGAAGTTTTGTTGAGATGTTATTTTTAAGTCGTTAATTTCACAGATGAGCTGTTGAAACATAGTTTCCACTCTGCTGAGGGAGCTATTTTGCAGGAGTTGCTCAGCGATTGTAGTAGGCCTCCACAGAGAAGAGGTATAAATGCAGAAAAATTATAGCTATAGAGTTATGATATAGAGAAATAATTGACCAGAGTTGAGCAATGATGTTAGTAAAATTATATTTCACTTGCTGGTAAATGCTGACGATCTGGGATCAGGAGGATGGACGATGATAGATGGTAGTCCCAGGGAGAAGCAGAATTAAGCAGCCATCTTCAGCACAGCCAGGCCACGCCCCCCTTTCTTTAACTTTTAAAACATTAGCCAGTCATAATTGTGCTCTAGTTCACAGCGGTGGCATCAGCGATTCCTAGTCCATCTTCAGCCACAGGGGCACCCACTTTGTCGGTGGCACACAACAAGAAAACAAACTAAACTGGAACTCCTCTTCACTGGGCCTCCAGCACCAGTCCCAGCCTAAGTACACAGGCACCACAAGCGACTTAGCAGGTAAGCCGTACCTTTGGGGGGTTACACTTATAATATACAGTTCTTCCTTTAAAGAGCAGATAATGCCTTTGGGGGGACATTTAGATATTTCATATTTTTCTGTAATTCTCTACTCCCATTCTTTAGTTTTATTTGTTTAACCCGGGTACTTGTACCAAGGGCTACTACTCCTACCTGATGACCACAAAACAGGTTGAGGGGTCTGGGCTCTGTTCTGATGGTGGCTAGGTGTTCCTTCCCAAAAGAAAAGTAAAAGGTGTATAGAGAAAATGATTATTTTCTCAAAGGGAGAATTAAAAGCAGTAAAAAGTGCCTCCACCCAGAGTAAAATATAGTGGGCCAGAGATTTGCGTAGTACAACCCCCTGAGATGCTGTACCTCCCCTCCTCCCCATCCAGTCATCCCACACATGGATTACAAAAGCCAATTTAACACTCTGGGTTGCATGCAGTTAATGACTATAGCTAATAATGTGCTCACAGACAGTATTAACAGCGACAACAATAAAAGATTTATTTTTGGGGAGAGGGGAATGGGATGCAAAGATAACTGGCAGTTGATGAACAAGTGAAACCATGAAACAGAACATTAAGAGTGCCCGCCAACCAACAGCACACAAACCCACTTCCCCACTAGTACCAGTGTCCTCTATGAGTCTGACTGGGTACCCAGGCTAATGTAGAGTGCAGGCCTGCAATCGTTGCCATGGGTTGGCTGGCGTTGGGGCCCCGAGTAACAGATTTAACTTTAAACGAAACTTAACTTTAAATTGCTGAAGCTGGCTGTCTCCCGGACAGGGCAGGCCTTGCCTGTGCTCACGGATTTGCAGCACAGCATTCTGTGGTCTGAAGCTGGGCAGCTGTCCTAGATGAGCTCCACAATGAACTGGCATTTCTGATGGCATCAGCAGGCACTAGGGGCATTGAGAGCGATGTCTTGCAGCTTGCCCCCTCCAGGTGGTTGCAGGCACTTGCAGCTTGCCCCCTCCAGGTGGTTACAGGCTCTTGCAGCTTGCCCCCTCCAGGTGGTTGCAGGCTCTTGCAGCTTGTCACCTTTAGTATGCCTTTCGCAGTGCACTGGAAGGGGCCAGTCTCTGTGACCACGGCTGATACACCTCAGTGGGGATGAACAGCAGAGTAGAGCGGCAGCAGTGCTGGGCTGAGTCTCCAGGCAGTCCTGGTTGGCAGGTAATCTCTTTCCTCACAGGGGATCAGGCAGTCTTTCACTTTCAGTAACATACAGCAGTCAAATCTTTGAGGCAGCTTTGAAACACTTTCTGGCAAACAGTGTATACAGACTCTAGGCAGAAATTCACCCTCTTAGGCAGCAATCTTCAGCACTGTCTGGCTCTCCAGGCTGTAACTGTCCTCTGTCTTTGAGGCCACATCAAGCCCTGAATACACTGTCCCAGACCCCTTAATGGCTAGGGGTTGTTATCAGAAAGCCAACTCATTTTCTCTCAGTTGGATCTGGGATTCTGGCTGTCCCATGCAATGGATAATTTCAGCAAGTTTCACTGCAGCTGCCACTGGAGCAGTGGTCCGACTTCACACAGTATCTCTCATGCACTCACAGCTCCCCTCACTCCTCAGGGAGCCTCAACCACCAACTGACCCAAGCTATAACTGTCCCAGAGGGCTGAAGAAAAAATGGCAGCTTCTGATTGGTTACCACAGCTGTCCATCTTTAAAATTATTAAACATTAAGTCTCCTTGATACCTCATTTTCTGGTTATTTTGGCACCAGGACAATGTCCTTACCCCCTTTCCCATGAGTCATTTCTCAGTCTTCCATGGCTCTTTGAATTTCAGTTGGCTGCTTTGGGGTCAAAGGTGGCAAATATGGTGGAGCCAGGGGTCAAGGGGAACAAGTATGGTTGCTATTGTAAATAGTCCAATACAGTTTACACAGTGTCCCAGATTTGCAGTTTTTTTTTCCAAACTCTGCAGACCTTTCATAAATATTGGCCCCCACAGTCCAGTAGGCGCCCCTCTGCCCTAGCTTCCGATGGCAGAGTGGGGCTACTAAGGGACTTCCCCATCTATCACTGCTGCCAAAATACACTGTCCCTCGATAGCAGTCAGGGCTCATTAATATTCATATAGCAGCCTTGGCTGCTCTTTAAAGTTACAGGTGCCCCTTAAAGAAATGTCGTTTAGTAGCGCCCATCATTAACATTTTATTTCTCTCCCCCCAAGTGCCTCCGGACCCCCTTTGTCATATTTATACTACCAGGAACAGGGGCGCACACAGAAAGCAATGGCAGAGCCACCACAGCATCTTTAAAATCAGAACACTGTAGCACTGTTATGCGCGTGACCGCACCCCATCAGCTCACACATCACAACGTGAGCTGCACAACGGTGCGCTCTGCTGTCTTGCCAAACAGGCGAGTTAATTCTTTTAAATACAGGTTCCTCCAGTCCCCCCTCACAGGATCAGCACCCATGCACTTGTAGGGGGCAACAGGGCATATTCCCAGGACCAGGACTGGCAGCGATGAGCTGACTGCAGGGCCTTTAAGCTAAGCCCCACCCATGTTGGGGGGTTACATTTATTATTATTTTTTTTTTTTTTTTTTTTGTTGACCAGGAAAAGAGGGCTAGAAAATGCTGTCAGTTTCCTGCCTCAACCCTGGGGCAGGGGGATGCAGATGCAAAGTGGCTGATATTGAACCAGGCTAAGCTACTGGTTGTTTTTGACTGAATGGGGAAAGTTTGGCCAGAGCACTGGGGAAGTTCCTCTTCTGTGTTCTAGAAGTGTCATGGGATCTTTAATGTCTAACTGAGCAACCACTAACACAGGCAGATGGGGGCTTTGGTTTAATGTCTCATCGAATGATGGCACCACCAACAGCCCAGTGACCCCAAATGCCATGCTGGGGCATAGGTATGGTTATTTATAACAGTGGGTAGAGTGCCCCCTGTGGAGCTACCAATGCGACATCCTGTCACACCCAATGTTCTTTGGAGGTCTCCCATCCTATAACTGACCTGGCCCAGCCCTCCTTAGCTTCTCAGATCGGATGGGATCAGAATCCAAAGTGCCAAGGCTGGAAGCTTATTAAATAGATTACATAGAAACTGTTGGCAGATAAGGACCACTTGGCCCACCCAGTCTGCCCATTTTCCGTACCTACTGTAATACTGCAGACCCTACTTGGTCTCCAGCTTTAACCCCCCCCATTCCAAACTAATAAGATTACCTTATGCCTATCCCATGCATTCTTGAATCCCACTACAGTTTTTGCTGTGACCACTTCCACTGGGAGGCTGTTCCATGCATTCACCACTCTTTCTGTGAAGAAGTACTTTCTCACGTTTCCCCATAATTTACCCCCTCCAGTTTCATGGCATGACCCCTTGTTCTAGAGCACATTTTTTTCTGAAAAATGCTTCCCTCTTTTACCTTATTTATACCCATGAGGTATTTGGAAACCTCTATCATATCTCCTGTCTCCCCTTGCCCTCCTTTCCTCCAGGGTGTACATATCGAGGTCCCTCACCCTTCCCTCATAGGGCTTTTGATGCAGACCTTGCACCATTTTAGTTGCTCTCCTCTGGACCGCCTCTATTCTGTCCATGTCCTTTCGGAGATGTGGTTTCTAGAACTGAACACAGTACTCCAGGTGAGGTCTCACCAATGTTTTAGACAGTGGAATAACTACCTCCCTCTTTCTGCGGGCGGTACCCCTCCCTATGCACCCTAGCATCCCACTAGCTCTCCTCACTACCTTGTCACACTGTCTGGCCACCTTTAGATCATCAGAAATTGTTACCCCCAGGTCCCTTACTTGTTCGGTGGTCATCAGTACCACTTCCCTCCTCTTGTACTCCACCCCTGGGTTTCTGTGCCTTCAGTGCATGACCTTGCACTTCTTCACATTGAATCTAAATTGCCACCCTTTAGACCACTCCTCAAGCTTTCTTAGATCTCTATTCATTTGTTCTACCCCCTCCCAGGAGTTTCTACCCTATTGCAGATCTTTGGGTCATCTGCAAAAAGGCATACCTTCCCTTCTAGTCCCTCTGCAATGTCACTAGTAAAGACATTAAAGAGGACCAAACCCAGTACTAATCCTTGTGGCAACCCGCTGGTCACTCTCCCTACCTCAGAGTGAACTCCATTTACCACTATCCTCTGTCTTCTGTCCCGCAACCAATTTCTTACCCAGCTTACTACCTTTGGACCCACTCCCAGGCTGCCCAGCTCGTTTATGAGTCTCCTATGTGGAAGGGTGTTAAATGCCTTACTGAAATCCAGGTAGGCCACATCCACAACTCCACCCTGATTTACTTCCCTGGTCACCCAGTAAAAGATATATATTACATTTGTTTGACATGACATCCTTGTTTTGAATCCATGTTGCCTTGTAGCCTATAAGCCCCATGTTTCAAGATATTCCACAATCCTTACCTTCAGTAGTGATTCCATTAATTTTTCCACCACCGGAGTCAGGCTCACTGGCCTGTAATTTCCAGCCTCCTCCCTGCTACAACTTTTGTGAAGTGGGACTACATCTGCCCTCCTCCAGTCCTACGGAACCACTCCTGTCTCCAGTGAATGGTTGAATGGTTGAACAGGATAGTCAGAGTCGCAGCTAGCACCTCCCTGAGCTCCTTCAATATCCTGAGATGTAATCTGTCTGGCCTCATTGCCTTGTCTACTTTCAGATTTGCCATTTCCTTCATGACTGTTTCCACTATAAAAGGTCTTGTGTCCACCTCCCTTCCCTCAATTCTCCAGCCCCTAATTTGTGGTCCTTCACCTTCCCTTCCACTGTAAACCCTGAACAAAAGTATTTGTTTAGGATGTCTGCTTTTGCTTGGTCCCCTTTCACACACTCCTCCCCTTCCCCCTTAATCTTACTATCCCTCCCCTGATCTTTCTCCTTTCACTTACATACCTAAAATAAGCATTTGTCAATGCTGAATGTTGCTTGCTTGTATGTGCTGCTTAGGTATTTGGAAGTGATAGTTCCATGCCTTCCTCCCAAGACATCCACTGTGTCTTTTCGTTCAGTATTCAGAGAAGAGTGGGAGGGGCAAGGGCCACAGCAGTACAGCAGTTGCCAAGGGGGTGAAGAGGTGGACAACAGTCCATTCAAAGGCATAAGCATCCTGCAGGAGCTCACTAAACTGAAGGTGGACAAAGCGATGGAACCAGATGTCATACGCCCAAGGATATTAAGAGAACTGCGAAGGGAGATAGCAGTACCTCTGGCAGCCATGTTCACTGAGTCCTTCAACACAAGTGAACTGTAGGAGGGCACATGTGGTCCCTCTACACAAGTTCAGCAGCAGGGAGGAGGTAGGGAACAAAAGACCATTCAGCCTCACCTCAGTAGTGGGGAAGCTCATGGAGACATTGCTTAAAGAAAGGATAGTGGGGTATCTGGAAGCCATCAGAGCCCAGAACCATAGACAACATGGATTCACAGTGAAGACATCGTGTCAGACAAATCTGGTTGATTTCTTTGACTGGGTGACAAAGAAAGTGAATCGGGGGGGCAGTGGACAACGCTTACCTTGATTTCAACAAAGCCTTTGACACCATCCCATATAGGAGGCTGATAAACTAGCTGGGTAGGCTGGGCATGGGGGAAAGGGTGATAAACTGGGTTAGAAACTGGCTAGCAGACAGGAGGCAGAGAGTGGTGGTAGAGGGGGTGACCAGTGGGGTGCTGCAGGGATCGGTCCTGGGGCCAGTCCTGTCCAATGTCTTCATTAGTAACATTGCAGAACGTCTGAAGGGAATTTTTTCACTAAATTTTCAACATAGCCATTTTAAGACCTCTGCTCATGAAGAGTGTCACTGTGATTTTCTTAATCTATCGCAAACATTGATTGCTCACACCAAATGCGCCATTGTGCACTACATGCACAGAAACACATTTTTTGCAACATGTGAAAAAAGACAGCTGTACTGCTCAAAAGGAGGTGTGGAAAAATGGCAATGTTGAAAATCTGGATTGAAAATATTGAAAATTCGCGAACTTACGAGCGTGTGTAGGATCAGCGCAACAAATGCTCATAAAACAGTCATTTTTGGGAATTTTTTCACCAAATTTTCAACATAGCCATTTTAAGACCTCTGCTCTTGAACAGTGTCACTGTGATTTTCTTAATCTGTCCCAAGCATTGATTGCACACACCGACTGCGCCATTGTGCGCTACATGCGTGGAAACACATTTTGGGCAAGATGTGAAAAATGACAGCTGTACTGCTCATAAGGAGGTGTGGTAAAATGGCAATGTTGAAAATCTGGAGTGCAAATATTAAAAATTCATGAACTTACAAGCGTGCGTAGGAACTGCGCAATGCACACTCGTAAAACAGTCATTTTTAGGATTTTTTTCACCAAATTTGCAACATAGACTTTTTGAGAGCCCACCTTATGAACACTGGCACCAGTGACCGTGAAATCACCTTTCAGGCCTGATTAACACCATGACAGTGACAGAATTCATGAGGAGGGGTACCAAAAACCCCATGTTGAAAATTTGGTGCCAAAATTCCAAAAAATGCCTGAGATATGCAGCAAAGTTGAAAAAAACTATCTATCCCATTATACAGCTTACCGGCATTTCCTCAGTTCGCAGTCAGCTTTAAAAATGTGCAGATGTGTTCCCGGTCCACCGAAGATTGTCGTGCCGAGGTCCGGAGGTAAGTATGGGGTAAGGAGGGGTGTGGGGAGGCAGGGTGCACAGTGGGTGGGTGCGGGTTGTGGGAGGGGACAGAGAGAAGCACCAGTGGACAGTTTTTGTATTTACAGGTTTATTATTTTTTAATAAGACGACAACGGACGTTTGCCACACTGGGGTGGGCTCCCAGCATAGCAGCTGGAAAGTTGTTTAGGGGGCTGGAGCCGATGGGGATTGGGCACCCCATCAGCCATAACACATTTGCCATGCTGAGGTGGGCTCCCTGCGTAGCACCTGGATGCTTTGAAGTGGAGCCATTGAGGATTAGGCACCCCATCGGCCGTACAGTGTGCGTGGGGGGGGGAAGGCGCATGAGCACGCAGTATGCGTGAGTGTGTGTGTGTGTGTGTGCGTGCGTGTGTGTGGATGGGGGAGCTCTGTTCACTGAAGTGGGGCTCTCCCTTTCAACTGTACGACCACTGCATTTTCAACTGCTGTCATAGATAGCTGCAGCAGTGATTGGGGAACTGGGGCCACGCCTGCAAACACACTGACTGAATTGGAAGACGGGTGCCACACCTCCAAAAACTCTGATGATGGCACTATGTTTCTTGTACATGCGTGCAAGCAACATAAAAATGTCTTGTCCCCTCTCTTTACTTCCTGGGCTATTTCTCCTCTGTTTGTGCTTTTGCAAACCTGACTATTTTCCCTGCCTCCTTCTGCTTCTGATACACCTCCTTACCCTCACCCCTCTTTGACTTCTTATATCTCCTGAATGCTAACTTTTTTGGCCTTACCTTTCCAGTCACCTCTTTTGAGAACCATAGTGGTCTTTTTTTCCTCTTGCTTCTGCTAACTTGCCTGATGCAGAGGTGTGTTGCCCTTGTTGTGGCCCTTTGTTTTGCCCACAGTTCCTCCACTCCACCAACCCCCCTTTCCAGGGCATCTCCGGCATTCCCCATCTTTGTAAAGTCGGTCCTCTTAAAATCTAGTGCCCTTGCCTTAAAAAAGTATATATCGGCATAAATATGTGAATTTTGTTACCTTCAGACTTTGTCCACCCCGATAATGATTCCTTACCTGAAGTCATAATCCTCTGTGACAATATAATTTTTTTGGAAATATGGTACTGTTGTAGAGAATTTATGACCTCAGGTGGAGGAATAAACAGCAGAAGCAACTGAACTCCAAGGGGAAAGAAAATACTGTTTCATGCAAATATCCTTAGGAATGAACAGCGTGAGGAAGAGAAACACAGACAATATGAGAAAGTCATGCTAAACTGTTTCTACATATTGTATTTTTAAAAATTGCACTGAGGTATCAGCTACTTTTAACCACATGAAGGGTGAAGGAATGGATCATAAATCAGTGCCAGTGACTTGAACAGAGACATGTAAAGCTGTGAAATGCAATGCCTTTTTCTGAAGGAATACCTATTTAGGACTTGGATGTGCAATGTTATTTTTTTTTTTTATTCTGTTTATCTCCTCCATTCAGTGTGACAGCTACCCCTGCTGATCACCCCAGTCTCATCTCCCCAACTTCTCTCTGGACTTACAGCCCCTGATGATGGAACACGTCAGCCCTGAGGCGCTGGGGTTTTGAATAGTGCTCTCATGTTCTACTAATAGACCATGAGTTTTTTCAAAACTATTTATTGTGATATTTTCTGAATGAGTGTAGACCTTGTGTGTTTTTTATTCTCAGGATTTACTCAACACTTGTTCAATCAGGGCTTGTACCCCCCTGCCAGGGTTGGTAGGGTTCCCTGCCCCCTGTCATGACTAGGGTTGTCAGAACTAGTTCGGGAAAGATTCGAACCCATCACGAACCCTGGTGTTCGAGTTCTAATTCAGAACTCGAACACTAGAGGGTTTGCAAACGGTTCGAATCAATCTGTTTTTTTTTAAGCATTAAGAAGCCACAATGCAAGCAACATGAAGCAACCTGCCTGATTTAGTAGCCCCAGAGTGAAAAAAATCTCACTTGCCTCTGCATAAAGTCAGCTCCCTCCAGTCCCGCTTTAGCTCCAGTATGATCAATGACGGTCCCCGATTCCCCTCCCATCATACCATGCCATTAGTGTTGTGGGGGCTGAATGGTGTGGAGTTGGACTGTGAGCCTGCGTACTTCATCCCAGTCCATGCTACCACCTGACCATCTGCACTGCAGTCAGGTGGTGGTAGAATACGTAAACATTCATTTAGTCCCAGTGCCGTAAAGGAGCTGCAGACTGCAGCAGTTTCTGCTACTTGCTCTGTCTGGGCTAGCTCTGCTCTCTGGCTCTGGCAATTGCTAATTGTGAAATCATTGTGTGTGTCAGGGTAAGTTGATTTATTGCAAAGAAAAGGAAAAAAATAAATAAAAAAGCTAAGGGGTGGATGGGGGTGAAAACTAAAGATGGGGGGACTCGAGGAGTGGGAACCGAGGAAAAGAAAGGGCCCAAAGGAACAGCTGGTGACAGGCTCAGCCTCAGGATGAGATGGACAGAGGGAAGTTAAAAAGTTGCTGAATATTTGAGAGAAACTGAGAATTTATCTTTCATTTAATCTCAATTCAATTATCAAGTCAACAGTTCAAACTTTATTTCTGCCTGGCGTTACTTGTTTCACACTGGGAAGGAGCGATCATCATCACCCTGGCTGGGGGAGCAGTGAAGAAATTAAAACAAACAGATTTACTAATTGTGAGGAAAATTAAGTTTAACTTTAATGTGTGAGAAGTTGAAACATTTGAATTTGATGGCATTTACTACTTTATACCCTACTCCACAAAACAAAGTAAAATAATAGTCAGGAGGACAGGATTCTGTCTAAGGACTGTAGTACTGTGCTGAGCATTCTTTTATTCCACCCTATAAAATTCCTGATAGAACAACACCAGGCTGTTTTTAGTTTTTTTTTTACACAGTACTCCCTACTTGTGTGTTGTGTGTGTGACTCCACTACACTGTATCTCTCTATTCTCCTGTGGTGTTATCCCATCACCCTGCTGTGGCTGCTGAGTGTGTACCCTATCCATTGTGTGTTACTGCGAGAAGCCCATTGTTGGGCAGTTGTGTGGTGGCATTATATTTAAATACATGACAGAAGCATATAAATAAATTTTAGTGTTGGGAGGAGAGACAGAAAAATCTCTTTCCTTGGGTGGTTTGTGTGTGTGACTCCGTCTCTTGTGGTCAGCCCATCACCCTGCTGCTGTGCGCCTCTTGACTACACTGTACCCTACCCAGTGTGTGTTACCATGTGAAGCCCAGTGGCCAGTTGTCATGTGGTGGAATTATCCTTAAATACATGACAGAAGCCTAAAAATATATTTTCCTGTTGGGAGGAGAGACAGAAAAATCTCTTTCCTCAGTTTGTGTGTGTAACTCCGTCTCTTGTGGTCAGCCCATCACCCTGCTGTTGTGTGCCCCTTCAGTGCACTGTACCTTACCCAGTGTGTGTTACCGTGTGAAGCCCAGTGTGCAGTTGTGTGGTGTCATTATCCTTAAATACACGACAGAAGCCAAAAAATATATTTCCCTGTTGGGAGGAGAGACAGAAAAATCTTTTTCCTCGGTTTGTGTGTGTAAATCCATCTCTTGTGGTCAGCCCATCACCCTGCTGCTGTGCGCCCCTTCACTGCTATGTGTATGCCTATGCCCAGCAGCCCAATCATTCTGTAAGCCTTGAACCTGAGATACTTTAGTTGCAACCCATCATATTCTTCAATTACTTTCAGTCCACTGCATCACAGTGTCACACAGCCAAAACAAAATTTTAGAGTTGTAGCCAGCGATCATAGATCACATTGCTTCCTTACACAGGAATTGTGTGGGTGTATTCACTGCGGTATACTGGTACTGTTATGGCTGACACCAACATAGATGAAGCATCTAGTGCTGGTGCTGGAGCAGGTGTTGGTGGTAGTGGTAATCCTGGTGCTAGCAGAAATAACCAAAATGTTTCACGTGATAAAAATTCAACAAACAGCAAAAGAGAAACAGCGAAGTGTGGTAAAGGGGGACCTTTTAAGAAAACCTGTGCAGCTGCTGGGGTCACAATAAGGTATGCCATTCATGCTGTTAAAATCCCTGTGACTAGCAGTGATAATACAAGTGACAGTGAGTCCCTCTCTGACTCAGACAGTAGCTCTTTGTTTCAGTCTGACACTGTTGTGTCTTGTGACGTATCATTACTTCCTCAACTAAGTGAAATGAGCAAGTCTGCTGACAATGAATCAGGTAGTGCACTAGTAAATACATCCAGCACCGTTGGCAATGCAAAGGACATATCCATTGAATCCACCACTTCTGTGTCGGCCAGCAATGAAAATCCATCAAAGTCCTCTGCCCACTCTTCTAGCACCAAGGAGCATGTCCCAGGTTCTGTTAGGACAGGTGAAAAGACACAAACAGTCTTTAGCTATCTTCCTAGCACTCGAACAAAATCTGTCACATCTGAGGTGTGGAATTATTTCTCTGTCAGTAAAACTGATGCATGCCGAGCAATTTGTTCCATGTGTAAACAGAATGTAAGCTGTGGTAAAGTTGTGTCACGCCTTGGCACTACAGCTCTTAAACGCCATCTGAAAAAGCATTCAGTTTTGCTTGATCATCCAAAACCCATGTCCGCCATCTTCCAGACCACATGTGAGAAGGGTCAGGAATCTGAAATGGATACTGAATTGTCTGAACTTGATGCGGATAGAACCACTGCCAGCCCTAGGATCACTGTTACCACCAATGCCAGCACCATTAGTGCCAGTTGCACATCCAGTGATGGCACTGAATGTATAAGTCCTAGTCCACCATCTCAGCGTCCATCTGCCCATTGAAGCACAGTGTATAATAAACCAGCAGGGACGTGTTGTAAACAGCTAACACTGTCTCGGGCATTTGAAAGGAAGAATACCTTTACTAAAAATCATCCAAAGACCCTTCATCTTAATCACAGAATTGGTTAACTGTTAGCCGGAGCCCTTCTCCCATTCTCTTTGGTAGATCATGAGGATTTTAGGGAGCTCATGAAATTAGCAGAGCCTCGTTACAATGTTCCTCATCGAAGGTACTTTTTTCTATGTTGAAATAAACATTTATCAGGCTTTAAAAGTGACAGTGATGCTTGCACTTAAAACTGCAGAGGGTGGGTTATTCATGTCACAACAGATATGTGGACCAGCACTCAAAACATAGATTACATGTCTCTTACCGCTCATTGGGTCACGTTTTCTTGTGCTTCTTCAAAAACAAAGACACCCCAAAAGATGGGCGCTGCTGCATATAAAGAAGTTTGGGCAAAGTCATACAGCTGCAAACATCTTGCAGGAACTAAATGACCTCCTTGACGAATGGATTTATTCTCACGGCCTAAAATGTGGCTTCATAGTAAGTGACAATGGAGCCAACATCTTGAAAGCAGTACAGGATGGAGGATTTATGCATGCTTCTTGCTTTGCACATTGCTTACATTTAATTGTCATGGGATTTCTCAGCAATGAAACACAAGTGGATGGTATGATTGCTGTTTGCAAAAAAAATTGTGACTCACTTTTCACATTCAACCAAGGCTATATGAACATTGTCCGAACTGCAAAAAAACACAAGCTGCCCCAGCAAAAGCTGATTCAAAATGTTTCCCACTCATTGGAACTCAACACTTTATATGCTGCAGTGCCTCTTGGAGCAAAAGCAAGCTGTACATGAGTATTGCTCCAGTTACATTATTGGAGATGGCATTATGCTGTCTGTGCTGCTGTGGAAATTAATGGAGACAGTGTGCTGCATCCTAGCTCCTTTTGAGACAGCTACAAGGGACATGTCTTCTGAAGGCGCATCTGTGAGTCAGGTTATCCCACTCATAATGCTGATTTCACATCATTTTAGTGTTCTAAATCTACAAATAGAAAAAGACAGATCTGAAGCTCAGACAACATGTCGTCTGTATCATGGGAATCTCGTAAAGAGAATGAGCGAGCACTTCAAAACCAATGACGAATTAGTTGCAATGACGAAATCAAAACACTACATCCTTGCAACTCTCTTAGATCCCAGGTTCAAGGCTATACATCTTCCAAAAAACAGATGATATAGAGCAGTACAAATGTCTGTTGCTAGATGAGCTGCAGCACTCAAAGGAGTCAAACACAGACACGCACAGTACCCTCAGGTTGTCATCACCACAACATGCAGGTTCATCTTCACAAAGGGATACAGAACTGGAAAAGTTACCAAACATTAACAGTAGTTGTTCCACAACTGCCACTTCTTCAACCCTTAGTAGCAAGTTAAATCTGTGGCAAAACCTTTCCCAAATTGCTGCCATACCAGCTTATGCTGATTCCTCTTCTGAGTGGTCTCTGTCCATCATGGTAGACAGTTACCTGCAAGAACTGCCTATTCCTATTGATGCATGCCTTTTTGAATACTGGAGATCAAAAAAGTCGATTTGAACAGAGCTGTATGATGAAGCCTGTAAATATCTTGGTTGTCCTGCAACAAGAGTCTCTTCAGAACGCATGTTTAGTATAGCTGGCAATATAGTGACAGACACCAGAAATACATTGCTGCCAGAAAATGTACACACGTTAACTTTTATTAAAGTTAATAAGTTACGATTTTCATATCCCTACAAGAGTATACAAACTGATCCTGAAGTGATTGATGTTGTGGATGTTGATGGTGATGACAACTCAGATGGTGGTAGCTGGTAAATATTGTGTGGAACAGAGTCTCTCTGCACCAAAAAGGAAACTTTTACAGACTTTGATGACTTTGGTTGTCTCTATCTCCTTTCTCGATCTACTACCTTGGACTGTATACCCCCAAAAACTTTCACCATTTCATGGCAAACTGCTTTGTAGCTAGGGTCTAAAGTCAACAAGTTTTATATACGGGGCAATTTTAACATCAGTGGGAACAGGCCCAAATTTGGCATAAAAAGGACACTGTCATGTCAGTCATCTCTGTATCATATTATTTATAGTTAAAGTGCAAACATATATTTTTGGATTTACATTCTGTGACTTTGTGGTGCATCAGTATGGGCTGGGACCGGGGGCGGTCTATTTTTCAATTTTAAAGAGGACAAAACGATGAGTTCTAATTGGTAGCTGTTTATTATTTTTTCAATTACAGAAATGTTAGCCATAAACCAACATGATCCATATGTAACTTATCTTACTGAATAAAAAATATGGGAAAAACTGTATTTTGTATTGTTATGTTTCTGTGGACAGCATCCTGTTACAAGTCTCTTCCGGGAAACAGAGTCATCTGGAGTTTTACCCAAGTCATGGTTGAGCACATATTCTGTAAGCATAGGTCTCACACCACAATAGCTTGTGTTTAACATTCTGTTGTACACAGGCCATGGCATAATAGCGACAACTCTCAAATTACTGGTTCCATGAAGAGGACTGTACAGAATGTTGTCCATAAGAAGAAAGCAATTGAAAAGACAGTTTTTCACATAAGTGTTGTTTATTAAGGAACAGTTAAGTATGGCTCATTTGGAGGCAAGAGTTTCATTTTTCTTGAGTAAACATGTAGTAGATTTAGCATTTGAGAGGGGGAGGAGGGTAGAATGGGTGCTGGAGGGTGGGAAAGGGCTGGAGGTTGGTTTAACATTAATGCAAGAGGGAGAAAGATGGCATGGATGCTAGTGCATGGGTGAGGGTTGGGGGTTGGCTTTAACATGGATGCAGGATGGAGAAACATGGCATAGTTGTTAGTAGATGGGTGATGGTTGGAGGAGTGGGTTTTAACATGGGTGAGGGACAGAGAAGGGTGACATGAATGGTCATTCATGACTAAGTGTGGGGTAGTTTAAACATTTGGGTGAGGGAGGAGGGTGGAATACATGCTTAAGGGGGTGAGGGTTGTGGGTTGGTTTTAACATGGGTGTAAGGGTGGTATGGGTGCTACTGCATAGATGAGGGTGGTGGAAGAAAAGTGGAATGGGTGCTGGGGTGAAAGGTGGGTGTTGTTTTAGTCCTTTCGTTTACAGATTCATGATCAGCTGGGGATGGTGAGGAAAAAGATGATGACAGACCGATGGTATGGGAGGGCTGTACCGATTGCCCACTGTGGAACCTACTATAGATATAATATATATATATTTTTTTTTCTTATTAAATACATATCAAACTGCTGCCACCTAGCACAAGAGTCCTATCCCCTTTAAAAAAAGAATAAAGGAATCAGAAATAAAAGAAAATTTGCATCAGCAGTTTTCACAGAATGTGACCTATCATAAAGTGTTTTTGCTTTACAAGTAGTAAAAATTTGATACATAATGGGGTTGACAGACACTGTCCCTTAAACATCACATGCCAACTGCTGCAGCTACATTAAATGTTCCTTCAGTTAGTATGTGGTGAGGAAACCACTTTTTTTATTTATGTGACTGAAATACAGATTTTATTGACGTATCAGCTGGAAAAATGCATCATCTTAGAAAGTTGTATGTATTACTTCAATTGGCCAACAAGAATGTTGGTATATATGCATTATCTTAGAAAATTGCATGCATTTTTTGGCAGCAACAATGACTGGCATATTTTTTTTATTCAAATGTCTTGACTGACTACGTTATGACATAATGGGACAGATATTCAGAGCTCAGCGCTGGGTGCAAAGCCGTTGCGCTGGACTAGCGCCGACCTTGCAGCAGACTGCAATATTGAAAGGCAGCTTTAGCGCCGGCACTAGGTGTTAGCGCTGACGCTAAACCAAAATGAAAGCAGGGGTGGGACAGAGGGGAGGGTCCCTGAATGCCAGCAGCACTGGCATATTCAAAAAACAGAGCGCGCTTCTGAGGCATTAGCGGCCTGTAGCGCGCAGCCTAGTTACCGCACAAGAAAAGCTGCTCCGGCGCCAGCCGTGGTGGTGTGAGGAGGGCTGGAGCCAGTCGCCGACTCCATCTGTGGCTGCTGGGGTGATGTGCGAGGCTGGCGCTGTTGAGGGGGGGCCAGACTACCAGGGATCTGTGTCACAACACGGGATCAGGGTTGGGAAACGACTGGGGGCCGCTTAGACTACCAGGATCTATGTCACAACATGGGGATCGTGGTCAGGAAACATACTGGGGCACCACTAGACTACCAGGGATCTATGTGAAAATACGGGGATCGTGGTCGGGAAACGTACTGGGGGGGGCACCACTAGACTACCAGGGCTATATGTGAAAGTACAGGGATTGGGGTCGGGAAACATGCTGGGGGGGAAGACTACCAGGGTGTGCAACAGGCACACATGGCAACAGGGAGTGGGACCATGATGACAGGGCGGGACAGCCTGGACCAGCCAGTCTGCCCAGGTCCCTACTGTATGGATATGCTGCACACCCTAGTAGTCTACAGCATATGTCCATCCACCCCCACCAGGCATGCCTTATGCTTGTCCCACGCATTTGTGGGTCCCCCCACTGTGTTCCACCAACACCTGCCGTAGAAACATAGAAACATAGAAACATAGAATGTGACAGCAGATAAGGACCGCTTGGCCCACCCAGTCTGCCCATTTCCCTACCTACTGGATAAGCTGCAGATCCTAGTTAACCAGCAGCCTACTTCTTCCTACCCCAACCCCCCAGAATTGCCTTATGACTATCCCATGCATGCTTGAATTCCACCACTGATTTTGACTCCACAACCTCCTCCGGAAGGCCATTCCATGCATCCACAACCTCTCTGTGAAAAAATACTCTAAATTACCTCTGAGCTGCCCCTCTATCTTCAAATTGTGCCTCTTGTTCTTGCACACCTCTTTTTGAAAGATGCTACCCTCTTGGACTTTGTTGATTCCCTTGAGGTACTTGAAAGTTTCTATCATGTCCCCCTCTCCTCCTTTCCTCAAGGCTATACATATTAAGCTCCTTAAGTCTCTCTTCATATGTCCTCCGGTGCAGACCCTGCACCATTTAGTTGCCCTCCTGGACAGCTTCCATCCTGTCTATGTCTTTGCGGAGATTGGGTCTCCAGAACTGCACAGTACTCCAGATGGGGTCTCACCAGCTGTCTGTACAGAGGGATAATAACTTCCTGTTTTCTACTGGTGATGCCTCTCCTATGCATCCCAGTATCCCCAGCCCTCCTTGCTGCCTTCTCACATTGCTTGCCCACCTTTAGGTCATCTGATATGACTACCCCAGGTCCCTTTCCATTTTGTTGTTGTTAGTATCTCACCTCCCATTGTGTACTCTTCCCTGGGTTTTGTTTCCCAGGTGCATTACCTTGCACTTCTTAGCATTGAATCTAAGCTGCCATACATTTGACCATTCCTCTAACCTTGCCAAGTCCCTTCTCATCCTTTCCACCCCACCCTGTGCATCAACTCTGTTGCAGATCTTAGTGTCATCTGCAAAGAGACATGCTTTTCCTTCCAGTCCTTCTGCAATGTCGCTATAAAGACATTGAAGAGGACTGGTCCCTACTACTGAACCCTCGGTACCCGCTAGTAACCCTCCTTTCTTCTGAGTGGACTCCATTTACTATTACTCTCTGTGTCCTATTCTCCAGCCAATTCTTTACCCAGGCTGTCATCTTGGGACCCACTCCCAGGCTGGCTAACTTATATATTAATCTTTTGTGTGGGACTGTGTCAAATGCCTTGCTAAAGTCTAGGTAGGCCATGTCCACAGCCCCTCCCTGATCTACTACTTTGGTCACCCAGTCAAAGAAATCTATCAGATTCGTCTGGCATGACCTTCCGGCCAGAATCCATGCTGCCTAGGGTCCTGTGCCCTTCTGGCCTCCAGATACGCTGCTATTCTTTTCCTTTAGAAGTGATTCCATCATTTTCCCTATCACTGAGGTTAAACTAACAGGTCTATAGTTTCCTGCTTCTGCCTTGCTCCCACTTTTGTAAGGGGAATCACATCTGCCCTCCTCCAGTCCTCGGGTACCACCCCATCCTCCCATGATTTGTTAAAGAGGGTAGTCAGTGGTGTCACTAGTTCTACCCTTAGTTCTTTTAGAATTCTGGGATGAATCCCATCAGGCCCCATTGCTTTGTCCACCTTCAGTTTTAAGAGTTCTTTCAGAACCCTTTCTTCTGTAAATGGGCTGGTATCAACTTCTGTATCCAGAGTGTTACTACTGTTTGTTTTATGTACCTCCCCCTCTTCCTTTGTAAATACTGAGCAAAAATATTTGTTTAGTATCTCTGCCTTTTCACATTCTCCCTCTGCCCACCCTCCCTCCCTTTATTAAGCCTCACTATCCCTCCCTTGGTCTTCCTTTGCTCCCTGATGTACCTATAAAGGTTTTATTCCTTCTTAACTGAGTTGGCTATCTTTTTCCTCAGTTTGGGCCTTTGCTGTTCTGACTGCCTTCCCAGCCTCCTTTGCTTTAACTGATACAGTTCTCTGTCCTGCTCCTGCTGCGATTCCTTGTACTTCCTGAATGCTTTCTTTTCTCTTGAACCTTCACTGCCACTTCCTTTGAGAACCATAGTGGTTTCTTACATCGTCTTGTTTTGTTTATTTGCTTCACACAAAGGCTCGTTACCTCTGTGATGGCAGTTTTTATTATTCCCCATTGTTCTTCCACCCCTCCTTCCTTGTTGGGGGGGCATCTACAAGGGCACATATGGCCAGTGGACATTTCTGTGACTATCTCCCCCTCTCTCTCTCCCTCCCTCTCTCTAAATATATCTATATCTATATATCTATCTATATCTATATAGATATATATATGCCTGAGTGTGTGTATATCAGTTGTATATCTAGCTATGTGATGCATACGTATCACTCCCTCCGTCTCTCTCTCTCCCTATATTCATACCTTGTGTTGTACAGCTTGCAGTGCTGCATGGGCAGGATGTCTGCCTGTTTGTGCCTGCCAGCACACAGTTCCCTGCTGCTTCCAGCCTGTACTTCCTGCTGACCAACAGGGGTCGCGCTGTGGGCATGCCTTGGCTTACTGCATCCAGCTTGTACTACCATTCCGACCAATAGGTTGCTTCTTGTGCTCCATGCAGTAGCACTATGGGCAAACTACGTGGTACTAACTGCTAAGCAGCAGATAATGAGATGCAAATGTACCTGTTTGCCACAGATTACCTAAGTAGGCTCATTTGCATGGGAGCTTTGAATATGGCTCCCATTTGCCCTGGCTATTCAGCTTGCACTGGGCTAATCGTTAGCACTCTGTACTCAGGTTAGCATGGGCAAACCGCCGCGTCAGCATAGCACAGTTCTGCAGTGTGTGGCTTACATTGTTGTTTGCAGTGGATGTGAGACATCTCTGTGCAGTCGCACAATGCTGTCTACCTGCAACACTGCTTTCTTCAGTGTCTAATGGGCTGCAGTGGCACTGTGCACTTCCTGTTGCTATATTCAGTGCTATCTTATTCCTGGGCTATTTTTGCCCTGCACTCCTGGCCCTGTTTGCCCGACTTCCTTTGTTTGCTATATTCAGCAGGTTTTGCTCCGGGCTATTCCTTTTGAATATGGCTTGCTTTTTGCTCCAGGCTATGTTTGCCTGCTGGGCAGTGCTACTTTAGGCCCAGAGCACAGTTTTGAATATCTGGCCCAATATGTTTTGCAACAGTTCCATGTGCTGCGGCTGCAGTACCTTGGCTTGACTTCGTTATAAAAGCTTTCTTTTAAACATAGCAACTTTTGATTTACTCATTTAAAACACAAAGCAGCAAATACCTGAAATTAGGTAATATCAGTTATTTTTTCTAATAATTCATGATGATGAGTATATATACTGAGGACATAAATGGCTAATGTGCCGTTTTCTTTCACTAAGGAACTATGATGCAGCTGCAGCAGGAAAACTTTTAACATATGGGTGGGTAGGTGGGCCTGTTACGTATAAAGTTGTTGGCTTTAGCAAACAGAAGAAACCATAGATAAACCGAGATGTATTCCTATCAGTGTCACACATGATCATTTCTCTCCCCCTTATATTAAACAGTTTTTTCTTTACATATATTTCATTACTATCTTCATTACTGGCAGCACAATTAAAAAATAGGGTTTGAGTTCTAAAAAATTCTAAAAAAGATTAGAACCCTAGAACTTTTTCAAAAGTTCTAGACTAGAACTAGAACCCAGAACTTCAGAGGGTTCTGACATCTCTAGTTATGACACCGTTCCAGTTAGTGGCATGGCCTGAGTCACTGGATATGGACCCTACAGGTGGCCAGAGTAATACTGCTGGCTGCCACTTTCACCTTTTCTTCCTAAATGGTGGAGCATGTCCTCAGTGTGTTACAAGGCTCCATTTTACACAGTCATTCTGTACCAGTGTGACTGGGGCAGCAGATCTGATGCACTAAAGGAACCCGTTTGAAAAGGGTTCCAAGTCTAGAGGTGCCATGGGAACAAGATCCCCCTGGACTAAAAGTGCCTTTGGGAAGTATAGGAATGAATCCCCCAGAAAAAGAGAGAGAGGTTGCCACTAGAGCAGGGGGCTATGGTGTGGCAAGGAAAATGTGTATCTGAAGCAAGCTGGAGCATGTTCGTTAAATAGTATTTGGAGGGGGGCAGAGAAGGTAGCCCACTGATCCCAAACCACAGACATAGCCTCTCAAATAAACGATCACGAAGGATGCAAGACTGCTGTGTAGTCCGAATTTGCAGCTAAAAATAATACTAGGAAAATGAGGGAACACTCTAGATAACGTAAAGTTGGGCATTTCATGGGAGTTTGAGGAAACATTGCCTTACATCAAGAGTAGTAGGTCTCTTGAATAATCTATTTATGTGCTGGTTGTCTTAAACGCTGGGCTAATTTAAGACTAACCTAGATGCAGGGCTACATCCACAGACAGATATGTGTCTACAGAGGGGTGCCTATGTGGTACAGAGGTGTACAGAGGTCCTGCTTCACACATGGGGAGACCTCTATGCATCCTCACCCCTGGCTGCATGGTTCCCACTGAACCTGTTTCCATGGCCTATGCAATGCTATGTGATCTGCTGGGCCCAGTTATGATAGTGGGTAGGGGTCATGCATATGCCCGATCGCAGAGACATACTCCATGCTACACAAGGACAGCAGAGTGGGTGGAGACTACACAGCCCAAGGGGCTGCTGTTTGCCTATGTATCTCCCTCTTCCTGGCTACAGGACTCCACTTGGGGCCTGATAAACCCACTCCACCTTCCTCCAGCCCTCTGTGCAGATTACGATGACTGGGGTCATTCCATCATGACCACTACCAGCAAAACACTTGACCTCACAATGGGGATATGTAAATTCTTGGAGTGATTATACTGTATTTCCCATGGTCCCCTGCTCCATATGGAATGGAAGATCCACTGCAGTGATAGCCTAGGTATCTCATTGGATGCCTTGTGTCCTGTAAAGCTCCATCCCCCTTGCCACTCCCTATCTTGTACAGGGCTCTGCACTCATGGGGTGTAGTGGTCATGGGTGGTAGACTCTGTCCAGTGGGGATAGACATCAGAGTGTGGCCCTCTGTGGCTACAATATGCACGAGCTGTGCATATCATAGCCCATCCTGTGGAATGAGCCCAAAATATGTGGTGAAACTACAGTGTTATAACACTGAGTCTTAGGGAACAGTCACAATGGGCTAATGAACTTACATCTGTCTGGGGCATCAGTGTTCCTACAATACAGTTTGCTATGTTTCTGCAGCTCTATAACACATACACACATACATATGCACAAAAGCCTACTGTTTGCTCTGGTTGACAGCCAGTGGCAAACATCCCAGTGGATTGCTAACCCATTGAGATGGCAACCACTGACTGTCCACCACAGCAAACAGAAGGCTTTCATGCATGCGTGTGCATGTGTTGTAGATGCACATAAACATAGCATACTACATGAACATACAAACAACAGTGCCAAAAACTGTAGTAGCCCAAATTACTGTAGATACAGTGCCATTATCTGTGTTCTTATTTCTCTTCTTCCATTTCCTAGTACAGTAATCTGATCTCTGTAAATGTGAAGATCAGACACAGATTAGGTGAAAAGCAGAAGCCCTTTCACAGCCCTTTGAAGTGTTCATATAGCACATGAAACAGGAACAAATAAGGAACTGACTGTGGTCTAGTGGTTGGTGCACTGAACTGTGAAACAGGAGGTTGCAGGCGTCACTCCCTTTTTAGTTTACGCTAATGTAAGAGGCAGTGTGGTCTAGTGGTTACAGCACTAGCTTGGGAAATGGAAGGTCACAGGTTGAAAGCTCTCTAGAGAACCGGCTGGTGGCGCAGAGGGCTGAGGCGCTGGAAGTCTAACCTCACGGCACGCTGGCAACCCAGGTTCAGGAGCGAGCCAGGGTCGTCGGAGGTTGGCCGGGGGGGGTAGAGCTGGATGGAGCAGCTGTCAAGGCAGCTCTCCTCTCCAGGGAGGTGGGTGGCATCCCTCACTCACAGCTACCCCTTGGTGGAGGCTGAGAGGTTGTGCAAGCAAGGGTGCCGGCGATAGGCCAATGGGGCAAGCGGAGGAGGGCCGTTACCGAGGCTGTAAGGTGCATGCGTGCCTCCACATGCATGCGTACTTCTCCTGGGGTCCTTGGGCTAAAATGGGGAGTAAAGTGGAAAAAACACCAGCGGCAGGATGGCGACCGGCTCTCCACAGGCACCGCCCCTGGACCAGACGTAAGGTAAGCCCCGGTAATTCTGGGGGATGGAGCTGGGGGAGTCAGTCAGATGGGGGCTGTACAGGGATAGGAGAAAGATAGACATGATAAAAAAAAGAAAGCCCGCTAGAGTCAAATGCTCATTGTGTGACACTGGATGAGTCACTCAACCTCAGTGCTCCAGCCCACCCAGCAGTTGAAATGGGTAGAAGCAGGAACCAACTGGAAATGAGATTCTGCATCTCAGCTGGGCTCTCCAGGGTAAATAAATTGTTTACAGAAATCCTGCCATGGCCACAGACTCCATGGGCTTGATTTTCAATGGGTGGCACAGGACTTACGTCAGGTCCTGCATCAAACCGATATTTTGGTGCAGCTGCACCAAACACATTTGCCACAGCTGCATCTGATTTTAGTACATCAGGCACAGTTGCAACAGTTTCCACACTTTACGGCAGCTTGCGCCAATATTTGGCGCAAGCCCCATAAAAATGGTCCATGGAATGCTGCAAGTTAGATTGAGGGGAGTCAGTCTAACTTATGGCATTTGGTGCACGGGAGTGAAAATACCAATCACCACCAGGCGAATGCTGCAAGCCCCGTGCACCATATCATTGGCATACCAAGGACTTGCAGCACTCGCAGGTACTCTGAAAATCAAGCCCCATGACCTTGAGCAGGAAATATGAACTCCCTGTGCTTCAGTCCCTGCCAGCTGTAAAAGCCTGTACAATCAAGAGGACCCAAGCCCACTGGTACTTAGATGATGCATCTCATCCTAGATAAATAAATTGTAAATGTAACCTTGTGCCAAATTAAGGCTACTAAAAAGGTTTCAGAACCAAAAGGGTTAAGGGCACAGCTGTTAGTGGTGCCTCTTGCACTAGGAGCTGGAAGGGCTAAACTACAGGAAATGGGAAGGAGTCAAGAGAGTAGAGAGAGCACAGTAGACAGATTCTATTTGGTGCTTAGCTGGAGAAGAGTTTTGAAGGAAAGTGCTGCTGAGAGCAGCTGTCTGTCACAGTGTGTGGGAATAAACTTCAGACGAGGCAAATTTACAGGTTTAACATACCATGGTGTGATATTTATTTTTTCAAAGTTTGAAAAATAATAAAAGAAAACAAAAAACATTGCAAAGAAAATTACTACTTAACTTCAGTAGTTTCTCCCATAATACAGTCCTGGATCTTAAAGCTCCTAAGACCCTTCTCATCTGCATTCAACAGCTTGTCTACAGTAGCAGTAGAACCCTCTCTCTCTCTCTCTCTCTCTCTCTCTCTCTCTCAGGGCTGAGCCCTACTGGGCTGAACTGATGTCAACTCTGTGAAGAGGTATTTATATATTTTGGTGGGGGGGGCACCTGACTAAGCCCTTTCTATTCACAAGTCTGGACATGTTGTTTCATGTCTGAACATGTTGTTTCAAAACCAAGGGGGAAGGGGTTTGTTTCAGGGGACTTCCTGGTTCAGTTAAAGGCACAGTGTATATATCCACAAGTACTGACTCTCTACAGCTCTGATCCACAATGACTAAACACTTTTGTAATACAACCTTATATACAGTAACTGATTTATAGTATGAATTTATGAAACTATCTTAAGGATTTCTTATAACTGTACTAATCATGACATTATTATTGTTTTATATGACTTCTGAATCCTTATTCTTTAAAAAGGCTTTATTAACTCTATTTATTCCTATTTAAAATAGCTTTCATGTTTTTGTACACAAAATGCACTTATGCACTTTACACAACACCTCTCCAGGTGTTTGGCATCATTCCAGGGACTGGATGGATGGAAATGGAAAAAGAATGAAAAGAGATAACTAGTAGGAAGTTTAGTAGGGATAGTAAAGAGCTATGCTAGGTGGCCAACCTAGGGTAGGGGGAAAAGGAGAAAAGCATTAACTGTAGCTAGGAAATAAGAAGATAGAAAAATAGTCCATCAGTCACATCCGAGGGTGTCGCCTAACTCTACCACACTGTCCCAGCATGCAGGATGAGATTAGACCTCGGGGTGCACTGAACTGGGGTGTACCTGCTCAGCCTGGAGGGATGGCAGACCTCTAGGCCTGGGATGTGTGTAGGGTAGGCTGTCGACCAGTCCTGAGTACTACTCCAGGGCCCTTGTGACAGCTAAAGGGGGGCCGGCCTGGGTCCTTGTGAGACAGGACCATGTTCACTCACCCTTCAGTGGTGTGGTGCCTCCACCTGAGGACTCAAGCAGACTAACCAGTGACCTTTCCCCATTCCCTAGGAACAATACTTCCACCTCCCAGACCCTTCCAAACACTCCCCCAATACACAATATCCCAAAACAGTTGTGGAGAGAGCAATTGCCATAAGCACAGCAAGTATTTATTACTATAGGGCGAAGGACTTCCAACTTTGGCTGCAAGAAAATAAGGTTAGGTTAGGCACTTATACAGCACTTTTCAACACCAGTAAGTATAGCAGTAATGCCATCAATAACACGCAATGCAACTTCCCCCAACCTTCCGCCCGTTTGGTACCAGACCTATCCTAATGTCGTTTGGGGTACCCCACTATGGTGGCAGGCCAGCTGCAGGTTGGCCAATGTTGGGGCCCTAGATGAAGAAATAACACAAGGCAAAGCAACTTGGAACAACCACCACCATTTGTAATCCCCCTAGTGGCAAAATTGTACTTAGCTGACACGGCGCAGGTGTAAAGGATGTCCTTGGCTTCTGATCACTTTGGTGAAATCCTCTGAACGGCAGGAGCTTCTCGGCTAAAGATGAACCGCAGCTCTGTCGTTCTGGCAGGAACAGTTCAGTGCAGTCTGCGATCCCCAGCTGGGGTCTCAAGCAGAACACCCTGAGGTGCAATTTCCTTGAACAGCAATTAGGCAAAAGTCTTTTGTAAATCCAAAATTGAGGTCCTATGAGCGAAAGATGAGCTCCAGACTCTCAAATGTCTTATCAGGAATCTTCACCACCCTCCGGTGGACTTAAGCGGGTTTTGTAGCAAGCAGTTTGATAAACACAGCCCAAATTAGCAGCAATCCACTTAGGCTCTTTTGCAAACAGTTCCAGTTTTTCTTTTGATTCTTCAGTCCCAGCACTGTAGCTTAGTGCCTGCAGTAGTCTAGACCAGCCATCACAGCTTGGGGCTCCAGCCCTTGGTGCTGTCTCTCCTGGTCTCTCTTCTCCTTGGGAACTGGATTTTTGGTGGGATCTTGGTGCTATTTATAATCTTCCCCAGGCTCCCTGCTGATTGGCTCAGCTCTTCCCAGGCAAAAGCAGTCATACTGTTTTTTTTTTCTGTTCTTCTTTCCTGCGGAGAAGCGATGTCCACCTTTGTTTATGCTCCACCTGAACCCCACCACCAGAATTAAAAGGGCCGGGGGAAAGTTTTTTTGCTGGACCAGTCGTCTTAAAGCCACACAGGGGTTGGGGGCTTATGTAACCCCTCACCCCTGCCTTTTTACTAAAACGACAGGTGGCATGCTGTTGGCATTGGCAGCAGTACCTGGGGGGACCTGCGTTCAGGGAGGATGAGGTTACCTGGCACAAGGGGACCTAGGTTTGGCTACTCAGCACAGGGCACCCAAGTAAATCCAACTACAGGAAGCAATAACTGTAATGTCCAGAACCAGGATTGGATTTTTCAGTGTGGCTTTATTCATAACTAGCTGAACACAACAAAGCATAGATGGACCCCTAAGGGCTATTACGCTTACTGATAATGCAGATTGAGACTACCAGGCGGTCCACTTAAAGAATGAACCCATTTCTACTAATTTCAGGCTCTGGACCCACCAGGCACACAGCCTGGACTTGCATGCACTTTGGATACACAGCCCGACTGGCCCGGCTCCCCTGCCGGCCACTTGACTGACGGTCCATTTAAGGAATGAACCCAATTTTACTTGTTGTGGCTCCCCACACCACTTAGAGTCTGCAACCCCAGAGAGATTTTCTTCTTACTTCCTTCTGACTCCCAAAAAACAAGGAGAATTCTTTTCCCAAGTTGTGGCTCCCCACACCACTTAGAGTCTGTGACTCCTAGAGAGATTTTCCAATTTGCGACCCACGTCTGGGTACCTACCTCATCACTGGCCAGGTGCATGAGTCAAGTAGCAATCACAGATGAAAACCGTAGAGGTGGACCTGGTTACTAAAGATGGGGGGGGTTGCCCACCTCCAGCTCCCACAGCCCATACCCAGCCATTTCTCTGGAGAAACTAAAACTTCGAAATGTAGATTAAACGGTGGATGGACTGTAGCACCCCCTCTACAACATTACTTGAATTCATACAGACTTTAGATTTTGACACTACTCCATTTGTTTGTCCTAGTACTATAGGCCTCCCAAATAGTAGTCCAAATCCTATACTTCTTCACATTTTCCAAACTGAAGAAACATATTGTTTGCCCTCTCAAATTAGAGCAAAACACTCACCCTTTCGTTGCAGGTGCCCCACAGGCGAAGTACAACTTCTTCCACTTTTAAGACCAAACAGAAACTGTAAAAAAGGCAGCTTTCTTCCTTTAGCAGGCATTAGGGGATTGCCACTGGAATCCACATAGGGATACTTTAATCCCCCCCAGAGGGAGGGGGCACTGAGACCTGGACAGCGGTCTCCACCACTTGAAACTGGACAATGACCTTCCCTCACAGAAGGTAAACAAAAGACACTTCCTTCCTGCTGGCAGGCAAGCAGGAGACTTCTTCTCACAAGGAGGTAAACAGAAAACTAACTTTGAAAACTCCCAACGTTCTATCTCACTCCCTGTGCTGCAGATTCCAATGTGGCTTATGCAGCTGCGACAGTTCTATGGTGATGTCATCTCTCAGTCTCAGCTGAGACTGAGAACAGAGTGAGACAGTGTGAAACCCATTTAACTGGAGTTTCACAAGCTGCCCTCCCTGCCTACCACTAGGTCTTACTGGGATTCTAGTAACCCCAGGTAACAAGGGGTTACACTTACATGTGCAGTTGGTAGGGATGTAAGTTTGTCATGGATGAAGTTTTAATGATTCATTGTTTGTTCATGAAATCATTAGTAAACAGTAGTAAATGTTGTGGCACTGTCATCATTGCTACATTCTGATGACACTAATGAAAGTCATGGAAGTCCTGAATAAAGATCAAACGTCATGGAATCAATGATGTGTATGACTGCCATGACAAACTTTTACATCCCTAGCAATAGGTCACCTCTCAGGTTCAGCCTCCAGAGGCTCGAAGGAAGCAAGCCAGAGAGTATGAGATCTGGATGAAAGAAGCAAGCCAGACAGTGTGAGATCCAGATGCAGTACAGCAGAGCAGAGGCTCCCAGAGGACTAAGGTACTGGGATGGCTATGTAGGTCACTTAATGATGAGTCCTGGAGTCCTACAGTTTACCAGCTGGATACAGAAAGAGGAATGGGAGAGCAACAGAGATTGAGAGAGATGGGAATTAGAGATAAATGCCCTTGGTAAAGATGTTAAGAGCGAGACCCCCTGAGGTTTGATGCACAGATTCAGAAAATAGTTTCCCTTGCCAAAGAACAAGTCAAGAATGCAAGATCAAGTTCTACTTTGAAGCTACTGAAAAAGACATCATATTTTACAGAGAAAGAGAGGAAGTATGGAATAAAAAAAGGAAAAGAACTGAGAACTCCATTGGATCCCCTCAAGGTTTATAAAAGCTAAAGGAGCAAGTGACAGGCTCGGGGGGCTTCAATTAATATCTGGGGAGGATGGAGGTTAGTACCCTATGGTTCAGTTGGACAGTGCAGAGGGGCACTCGAAGAAAATTCTCCAGCTGTCTGATGTACAAGGATACTACCAGTGGGGGTCACACACCTGTGCTGAGTTCTGCTGACAAACAATGTTCTTTTTGCCCAGGGATTTCCAAGAAAGTTCATCTGCCTGGGGAGATGGGGATGAGGGCATGGTACAGTGAAAAGGATCAGTGCAAAAACGTCCACTGTACCATCTGCCTCAGTGAAATGTAACACGCAGTGCTGCCTCCCTTATGGGAGCTGCTGAGAAAAAGAAAGGAAAGTTATGAGCTTGCTTAATAAACCCCTACTGTTTCACAGAAGCATAGAAACGGCGAAATTGTTGTTAGATATGAACCACTTGGCCCACCCAGTCTGCCCATTTTATCCCTGCCTATACTGTCACCACAGAACCTACCTGATCTCCTGCTACTTTAAACCCTGTGCTTGAAGCCCACCACTGTTTTCATCCCACTACCTCCGCTGAAAGACCGTTTCGCCTTCTCTTCTGAAAAATACTCCCCACCTGTACCCTATTCACCCCCGTGAGGTACTTATAGGGCTCTATCATGTCCCCTCTCTCCCTCCTCTCTTCCAGGGTGTACATATTACAATCCCTCCATCTCTCCTCATAGGGCTTATGATGTAGCCCCTGCATCATTTTAGTTGGCCTCCTCTGGGCAGCTTCTACCCTATGCCCTTCCTGTGATGTGATCTCCAGAACTGGACACAGTACTCTAGGGGTAGTCTTACCAATGATTGATACAGTGGTAATGTCACCTGTCTCCTTCTACTGGTGATTCCCCTCCCTATGCACCCTAGCATTCCACTGGCCCTGCCTACTACCTTGTTGCAATGCCCCTCCACCTTGAGGTCATCCGATATGGTAATCCCTTGGTCCATTTCCTGTTTAGTGACTGTCAATACCTCTTCCCCTATTTTAGGTAGCATGTGAGGTGGGTGCCTGAATTAAGGTGCCGTCCGAAACGGCGACGTGATGTGGGCAAAGCCTGAATGGCGAGGGGTGGGAGGGTGACAGGATGTGGTGGTGGGTGATCAGAAGCATAGGATGTCGCTATATGTACATGCGCTGGGAGGGGGAGTGAGCATAGAACGTGGCCTGGGAGGGGCGGTAGAGGGATGTAGGGGTGGTGCTACAGACGGTTGCCAGTTGTGCCATGGCGTCAGAGGTTGGCCTCTGCTTGTGGTGTGTGGGGTTCCAGGTTGGTCTGGGTCTGGGGCACTACTACGGTTTTTAGCGGCGCCAGCCCACCACTTGCTTTTTTGCTTGCTTTTGCCCCCGACATGCACCCCTGGAGTTGAGAATTTTAAGTAGGGGATGTGGGGTGAATTCACCCACAGAAAGCAAATGCTTAAGTCCCCAGCACCATTCTTCCATGCGCCGAGGATGTCAGGGTGGCAAAATTGTTTTTACCGCCCTGACATCGCGATAATGCGGGTCACCGTTCGGCACTCACCATTATCACATAGAACCCCTATTTTATACACCACTCCTGGGTTTCTGTGCCCTAGGTGCATGATTTTACACTTTTTTACATTGAAACCCAGCTGCCGTACCCTTGACCACTATTCAAGTTTTTTCATATGTCTGCTCCTTCTCTCCACCCCCTCCAGAGTATCTACCCTATAGCAGATTTTGGTGTCATCTGTAAAGAGGCATACCTTGCCTTCCAGTTATTCTGCAATGTTGCTTATGAAAACATTGAAGAGGACTGGTCCCACTATTGAGCCCTGAAGTACCTTGCTGGTTACTCTCCCCTCATTAGAGTGAATGCCGTTTACCACCACCCTCTGTCATCTATCCATCAACATGCTCCATACCCAGTTTGCCACTTTGGGTCCCACCCCAAGACTGCCTAGTTTCCTTACATGCCTCCTACGTGGTATGGTGTTGAAGGCCTTGTTAAAATCTAAGTAGGCCACGTCCACCCACCACCTTGATCTATTTCCCTCATCATTCAGTTGAAGAAATTGAACAGGTTTGTCTGAAATGACATCCACTCCATATATCCATTCTGCCTCAAGTCTTGTACTCCACTTGCGTTTCTTTTAATAGTGTCTCCATTAACTTCCCCACCACTGACATTAGACTGACCAGCCTGTAGTTGCCAGCCTCTTCCCTGCTGCCACATTTATGAAGCAGGACTACACCTACCCTCCTCCAGTTCTCTGGAACCATTCCTGCTTCCAGTGAGTTGTTGAATAGGACTGTCAGAGGTGCAGCCAGTATCTCCCTGAGCTTTCTCAGCACCCTATGGTATACCCAGTCCAGCGCCATAGCCTTATTCACTTTCAGATTTGCAAGATCTCTTGGGCCCCTTTCCTCTGTGAATGGACTTGTGTCTACCTCCCTCCCCCCAGTGTTCCTGCTGCTTCTATGTGGTCTGTCCCCCTCTCCCTCCACTATAAAGACTGAGCACAAGTATCTGTTCAGAATATCTGTTTTTTCCTTGCCCCTCCTCTGCACAGTCTCCCCCAGCCCTTCTTAATCTCACAATCCCTCCCCTTGCCTTCCTCTTCTCATTAATGTATCTGAAAAAGGTCTTCTCCCCTTTAGCTACCCCTATGGCTATCCTTTCCTCTGTTTGCACCTTTGCACCTCTCACTGCCTTCCCTGCATCCCTCTGCTTTTCCTGGTACACCATCTTATCCTTCTCCCTTTGTGTCTCCTTGTACCTCCTGAATGCCACCTCTTAGCTTTTACCTTCACAGCCACTTCCCTCGAGAACCATAGAGGTCTCCTTTCTCTCCTGTTTTTGCTCACTTCTTTTGCACCGAGGTTTGTTGCCTTCAATATGCCGTCCTTTAATCTGACCCACTCCACCCAGGCAATTCCCCCATTAGGTTGTTTCTGAGACATTTACCCTTTTTTTTTTAAATCTGCCCTCCTGAAGTCCAGGATCCTCATTCTTGTCTGGTTTGCCTCTGTTGCCATCCTTATGTTAAACTACACTGTACAGTGATCGCTGGTCCCCAGGAGGCATCCCACCTTGAGGTCTACAATACTGTACCTATTTGAGAGCACCAGGTCCAGTATTGCCCCACCTTGAGTAGTCTGATGTAGACAATGAAGTTACTGTGTTTGGTTAAGATGTTTAAGGTGCCCTTGTACGTTTCCTCATACCTACGGTACCAGAAACCTATGGAAACCTTAGCCCCCCCCCCAAAGATGGAGAACCCCATGGTACCTGACATCCAGAGTTCAACTGCATAAAAAAGATAATGAGGATTCTCTGTGATTATGAGCCCACTTTGCTCTGTGAGAATGGGGTTGGTAATATCACTAAGAACCTGTAATCAGGAGAGAGCAGAGACAAGAGTTCTGCTGTTTTACTTCACATATATGTAAGCTGCAGTATCAGTCATGATCACAGGATCATAGAGAAGCTAAAGGAGCAACTGGCTGGGCCTCTTGATGTACTGTACAGGTGTGGTCCAAGAGGACTGGAAAGTGGCCAGTGTGGACCTCGTCTTCAAAAAGGGGGCAAGATCAGACCCAGACAGCTACAAGCCAATCGCCCCAACATCAGTGTTGGGCAAGGTCTTGGAATGCATCATCATGGACCGAATAATGGTTCTCTTGGTTGAGCTCCAGGTTCTCATCCCCTTCCATTATGGCTTTCTGAGGGGCAGGTCATGCCAAACCAACCTGATCAGATACTTTGATGGGGTGATCAAGAAGATGGCCAGGGGTAAGAAGAAGATGTAAAAAGGAAACAGAAACATACGTTCATTATTTTTGGGAGTGTGCACAGCCCTGGACCTGCTGGACAAAGGTTACAGCAGATGTCACCATGATTTTTAATACATTGGTGGCTGACACTCTCATATCACTGCTATTTGGTGTGGTTGACTGGGATATGGATGAATAAAGGGATACTATACCCCAGAGTGATGATGGTAGTCCTAATGTTTATTTATTTATTTAAGTCTTTGATAACTGGGTAGGTGCACTGATCCTGGGGACCGTTTTCAGGCACAACTCGGGCAAGAAAATGTTTAAAGAGAAAACGTGGGTCTGTTATGAAATATCCACAATCAAGGTGTGGTGGGACCTGGTGGTCAAAACCCTTCCCCTGGAACAACTCACCTATGAGTTCAGGCAGAAAATAGTTTTGAATCCAAATGGGACCCTTTTCTTAACTACTTACAGTATCAGTCACAGAAGGGACTCTTATTAGAAAAGGCATACTGATGTAACCACCTCCCAAAGAGGGCTTACCTTCTATCTCTCTCTGGAGCACTGCTACAGCCTTCTCCTGTGCTGCTCCTTAACCCCTAGTCCAGATCAAAGACTACCGCTGTGGGACCCGGTGGCTGAACTGCACACTTTAATTTGTTAGGTTGCATGGAAGTGCCCTTTTTGCTGTGGTCAGGGGCCACATCTTTGCTTCACTCTCCTAGCCCCGTGGACTGTGGCAGCAAGGCCAGGGAGTCAACTTGCACCACACCGCCTTTCTTTAATACAGTCATGCCACAAGCACCAGTGGCCCATGCTGCACCAGTACTTTATTCACATAGCCCTACTTGGTCTATAAATGTAAAAATGTGATAACCCTGAATCTAAACCGCATGTTACTAGAATGTGATGCGTTGGATAAGGAAAGAAGGAAATGGATTATACCACTCTTACAAACATGTAACCCAAGAAATGTGGAAAACTGTATGAGATATTTATTTATTTAAGTTTGGATAAAATAAATGTTATCTATGGTATGGAAAAATTTGTAAATAAGTTGCAAAGATGATTGTTATGACTTCTGGGAATTTTAAGGCATTTTGCATTTTACATTACTCAATGGCGTGAAATGGATAAACTGTATTTATTCTGACTTATTTTTTTAATTATGTGATGTAATAAATTGTGAATGATTTTATACATCTGTACCCAATAAAACTTTGAACTTTGAACACAGCCCTACAGACTGTCTTTGGGGTTGGGGAACATAGAGAGGAGACTCCACCATCTGTCTGCAGATCTCAGAATGGCGCAGCTGCCAGAATCACAGTGCACACTCAAACACTGCCCCTCTATGGAGCATGGACCTGCAAGAGCACCCAACATTGTTCCCCTGCCACCAGTTCAACCCCCAGTCCTACCAGATGGCAGCAGTGACTGTGAGGTACCCAACTTGATGACTGGAAGCTCTACAGAGAGAAAGAGATAACATAAATAAAAAAAATCAGTAAAATGCTGCAAGGGGGCTGCCATTGTTGTTGTGCCTCTGGCCCCAGGATTGCTGGGTAGGGGTCAGAGAACAGCACATGCTGCACAGGAGAAACATCCAATTGTGAACTTAGTTCTGAAAATTCAGCTAGTTGCAGTCTAGTTCAGTTTCCAGAGGACTGTCTGTTCATGCTTTCTGTGGGAAACTACATCCACCAAGAGCAGTGGGATTAACATAATGAATGTATGAGCTGATGCCAGCCAGTGATAATTGATCCTAGATTTTCTGGGGTTGAAGAGCACATGTAAAAAAGAGCCATATTTGTCTGGGAGCACGAAGGAGAGAGACACGTGACTGAATTCAGCAGTACTACATCCGAGTTTCACCAGCTCATTAGAGAGTTGGGTCTCAAACAGGTTATTTCCTCAGCCATGCATGAGAGAGGCCACACCCTCGACCTTATCTTCTCTATGGGTTTGGAGATTAGTAACATTTAAGTGGAGCCAGTCATTTGGTTGGACCACTGCACCATATTGTTCATTGTCGGGGTTCTTGCCATACCACCTCCCACTGCAAAACTGATCTGGTGCCATGCTAAACAGGACCTGGATCCAATAAGGTTTCTGGGTTTGCTAGACACTTCGAGCCTGGTTAAGGTTTTTACTGGGGCATGCACCGCTGCAGTTGAAGCCTACAATAGGGCTCTCTCCAAGGTGATGGATTCCCTGGCACTAGTCCATTCTTGCCTGATGACCTTGCGCTAAAGCACACCTTGGTTTTGTTTCAGTTTCAGAAGTTTTCAGGTCACATGTCGGGAATTAGACCATAAATGGAGTAGATTTTGGGTGATGCTGACAAACCTGCCCTGGAGGAACATCTTAGATATTACCAGGGTGCTATCAGGGAGGCAAAAAAAAGTTTATTTTTACCTCGGTGATGGTAGCTGAGAGGATCTGACCCACAGCACTTCTCAGAGTAGTAGACAGCCTTTTACATCCCGACATCCTGACTATCTACAGCTCAAGGAACAGGCCTCCATGGAGAGGTGTAAGCAACTTACTGAGTTCTTTAAAGCCAAAATTGTAGGCATCTGAAAAATGATTTGCAGAACAACTCCAAAAGCATGTTTCAGAAGGTATTTGAAAAATAGCACCTGTCATTTTCATGAGGAGGGACAACACAGGAGAAGCGTTGAAAATTTGGGCCCCAAATTTACAACAATAAAGTTATGGGTAAACGTTAAAGAAATTCAACATTTCTTCACAACTTAGTTGTTTTTTCACATTTTGCCCCCAAATTTTCAACAGAGGTCAAGATATTCAAAGATTAGCCCCAACGTGAGCATGGTTAGAGATACAGTATCTGTCTACCAAAGATTCATAAAGGCACTTGCTTAAACTGATGACTTATGCATCTTTAAGGACTCTCAGTCAGATGGTGCTGTCATAGAAACATAGATGATGATGGCAGAAAAAGACCTGAGGTCCATCCAGTCCGCCCAAGTTCCCTACGATCCATGGAACATACTGTTCCTCCAGGGTACTAACCCTCCCCATCCTCTCTCTCTCTAGTCTCCTCCTTGGTCCTGTCACCCCAAGTAACCACTATTCCCGTCATTATGTCTCAGCCCTGCTTGAATCGCCCAACTGTTTCCGCACCCACCACTTTAGCCAACAGACTGTTCCAAGCTTCCACCACCCTTTCCATAAAGTGGTACTTCCTCACATCTCTTCTGAACCTACCTCCTTTTAATTTCCATTCATGTCCATGTGACCGCGAATTGGTATTCAGGCTAAATAGTTCCCCGCAGTTCATTTTTTTAATTAATTTAAGGAACTTAAAGTATCTTTATCATTTTGCTGCCTACTTAGATTATGTGGCTGGTCTGTACTTCAAACTAGCTGTGAAAGAAAGTAGGGCCTGTGACAGGGTTGAATAAGGCCTTGTCCCATTTGTTATATGAACATATGAATCTGTCAGCAGAAACAGATTTTATGGTCTATCAGGTTAGTCTGCTCGAATGTTTAGCTAGCACCTTTATATTGCAGCTGCCCACCCTCCTCTTCCCCCCTACCTTTAGCCCCCCTCGCACCCTGTCCCATGCCCTTTTAAAATTGCCCACGGTGCTACGGGATACCACCTCCTTGGGTACAGTGTTCCTTTTCTCCACTACCCTCTCTGTGAAAAAATGCCTCCTCATCTCTCCAATATCTTCCACCCTCCAACCTGAGACCATGCCCTCTGGTGTCCCTTCCTCTCTTCAGCTTAAATATCTCTTCTGCACCAATTTTGTTAATCCCTTCAAATATTTGAAGGTCTCACTCATATCCTGCCTTTCCTACAAGGTGTACATATTCAATGCAGTCAGCCTGTCCTCATAGGTTTTGCCCTCTAGCCTCTGGATCATCTTAGTTGCCCTTCACTGCAACCCCTCCAGCAATCTGATATCCTACTTCAGAAACGGATGCCAGAACTGCACACAGTACTCCAAATGTGGCATGACTAGTGACCCATACAGTGGCAGGATCGCATCCCTATTTCTGGATGAGATTCCTCTTGCAATACACCCCAGCATTTTGTTGGTTTTAGCTGCCACCTTCCTGCACTGAGCTGAGTCATTCATGTTACCCGTTATGATCACCCCTAGGTCCTTCTCTTCCTCTGTGACCTCTATCTGAACCCCTCCCAACTGGTAGCTCCTCCCTGGGTTCCTTGCTCCGAAGTGTATAACCTTACACTTCTTCGTATCGAAGCTCAATTGCCACTTTTCTGACCACTCCTCCAGTTTGATTGGGTCCTCCTGTAGCCGCTGCCACCCCTCTATGTCATTCACCACCACCTCTATCTTGGCATCTTCTGTGAACAGACTGATCTTGCTCCTAACACCATGTGACATATCCAATATGAATAACGCAAACAACATCGGATCCAGGACTGAGCCCTGTGGCACCCCACTTGTCACCGCCCTTGGGGAAGAGAGTGCCACCACCACCTGTTCCTGCCTCCCCTTCAGCCAGTTATGCAGAAAGAGTTTAAATGCCAGGGTCTGTTCTATCCTCTTCTTTTCTGTCTCTTGTCTGTCTAGTTGCACAACCAAACTTTCTTGTGAGACCTAGGAACTGATCACTCCGAAGGTTTCGCAATTCTCTTCCTCTAGCTATGTCTCTGCTTTCCCTTGCTGGTTCTGTTTTTTTAACCCCTTGCATATCTGCGGGTATAAAAAAAAAATATGTGAATCTTTATGTGGAAATGACACTAATACTGCAATTCCTTTGTTTAAAACTGTATATAGTTATACTGTTGAAATGAGTGCAAAGCTAAAATTGTATATAGTTATACTGTTGAAATGATTGCAAAGCTAAAATTGTATATAGTTATACTGTTGAAATGATTGCAAAGCTATTTGGAACTCAAGGGGTTAACCTGAGATACAATTTTTAAGCCTTTTGCAGAGCTGTAAACAAGAGCTCAGTTCTGGGTCACAATGTTCTTTTTGCAGCACCTGCTGAAACTGACAAGAATACTGTGTGAGAAGCAGAATGTTCTCTTAACGAGCGGAGGTTGCAAAGACTTATAAAAAGAGCAGCATTGCTTTTGCTAAAAACAGACTGAGAGAGGATTTGAGATTAAGAAGAAACACTCAGAAGAAGGACTTTGTTTTCTCTGTTTGAACTGCCTTTGTAAACAGTTATATTGAATCATGTTTATTTTTTTATTTTGCTGTTATTGAGAAAAATAAAATGCTATTTGTGAATTTTGAAACTGCTCCTGGTTTTCCTATGCTTCCTGACCCATGCCTCAATGACAGATGGTGTCAGCCTATGTGGGATTTACACCGTGCATACTCTAAGCCATGAGTTTTGTGTGTGGGTACTAGACCTGGTACCCGGGAAGCATAGCAGAAAAATATGGATTCTGCAGCAGCAAGCCAAGGAGTCATTACCAGAAGAATGGCAGCCAAACTGGAAGCAGAAACAAAAGGGCAAACTAAGACGCTACAGCCAGCACCAGCCATGGAAAAATGAGCAGGCAATGACAGAACTTGAAAGCCTGGCTGACTTTTTCAAATGGTGGGCTGTACTACAACAACAAGAGACTGAAAAACAGAGAAGAGAGAAGATGCAGCAGAGAGAAAAAGAGAGTCAACATTTAGAGACACAGAGAAAAGAAGCGTACCAGGTCATAATGTCATACGATTAATAGCATACGGCATTGTGCATGAACCCCAGACCTGTGCGCTCTCCGTGTTGGACCCCCCGGAGTTAGAATCCTAAGTGGGGGGTTCCGGGGGGTGCAGCCCCCCGTAATGGGAGTTGTGGGGGTGGAGCCTCCCACAGATCAAAAGGAATAAATAAATTGTGCAACACGATTAAGGCACATGGCATTCTGCCATGTGACATTTTGACCCCATGCCAAAAAGAAGAAATGCAACAACTCGAGAAGCAGAGAAAAAAAAAGATGCAGTGACAGGAGCAGCAAAGAAGAGAAGAGAAGAGATGCAGTGATGGATGGATGCCTTGCAAGTTATCAAAGCTGGAGGATGTGGCACAGGTCCAGCAGACCAACAAGACACAAACAACTTAAAATACGTTCAGCTTACAAAGTTGAGTCCCTTGGATGATATCGAAGCATACCTGACAATTATTTTTTTTTACGTTTGTCTTTATACTCCTTCCTCTCCTGCTGTAGCCCCTCTCTTCCGGGACCCAATGTGACCAGGCTTCAGAGCTTCCCTGAGGTTCACCAACCCATATAGCTGCCCCACTCTTGGACCCTGAACACTCCAGATAATCCCTTGGCTGGGGTGGAGGGGTTCCCCTAACTCCTCCAGATCTGTAGCAGAGCGTGCACTTTGCACTGTCCTCCTTGGGTTCCTCTGAATGCCGGTGCTGGGACCCGTCTACCGGCCCCACTGCAGGGGTGTTTTTCCTGGTTTTCTTTCTATCCCCTGCAGGCATCAGCTTACTAGGAGGGCCAGTGAGACAAAGGCATGGTGAGACGTGCCTATGCTCTGGCCCTTGGCTGACGTCTGCCCCTTCCAACACTTCTGCTGCCTCCAACTGCACCTTCCACCCGAGTTCCCCCAGGTGGCGGTATCAAGCTTGGTCTGCAGCCCACCCTCCCTGGAGAAGGAAACCAGCCCATTGGGTGCTCAATCCCTCTCCCCCCAGCTGGCTCTCCAGCAACCCTGGCTCGCTACCGAACCTGGGTCACTGGTGCTGCATGTGGTAGCACTACTGCTGCACCAGAGGACCAGCTTTCTGACAACTTTTGAAAGGATTGCCACAGCCTGTCAGTGTCCAAAGCAGTAATGGGCAATCAAACTGGTACCTTACCTGACAGGGAATGCCCAGCTTGCCTACAGCAATATGGACACTGCACAGTCAGAAAACTATGACCTGGTGAAAAGAGAGGTACTTAAAAGATATGACATCTCAGGAGAGACCTACAATTTTTGTCTATGAAGTACAACTCACTCAACAACCTTCAAGAAGCCTTCACCTGACTCAGAGAACTCTTTACAAAATGACTTCAACTAGAGGGCAAAACAGTCCCACAGATCATCAACACATTTGCAATGGAGCAATTCATCAACATCCTGCCTACAGATGTACAGCTTTAGGTAAAAGAACACAGACCCAAAAGTGGGGAAAAGGCAGTTTTTTTGACCAAAGACTACCAAATGGCTAGACAGATGCCACAGCAGCAAGGTAACAGCCAAGCACTGGTAAGACATTCTTTTTCCCATTTAAACTCCAAGTCTGATAAGAACTCTGGTTGAGGTAACATTTTTGCCCCTAAAGATTTTACTTGTTATAATTGTAATAAGCCAGGACATATTGCAAGAAATTGCCATAGTAAAAAGTGACACTGGAGCAGATTTGTCCTTAGCAAATTGGGGCAAGTACTTAACAAATGTCAAGGTGGGAGATAAGACTGTGAAAGGACTTATTGATTCGGGAAGCAAACATACCCTAGTGCATATTGAAGTGCTGGTAAACAATGTCCAAAAGGACTAGGAACTAGTGCCATCTGCATCCATGGGGACACTCGATACTATCCCCCCAGCCAAGTGACTCTGACTATTAATGGGATGTCACAACAAAGGAAAGTGGGGGTAGTACCTAAGTTACCTGTACCTGTGATTATTGGAAATGACTTTCCAGGATTTACGGAGTTAATCAAAGAGGGAGTCAATCCTGATGTTTCAGTAGCTGTGGTGACAAGAGCTCAGGCAAAGAAAATCTCAGAGGGTGGGGGCTCGTTTCCTTTCACTGATTTTGATTCAGACTTATTTGAGCACAGCTCCAAGATTCAGAAGTCAAGGAAAGAAAGATGACACCTAAAGAAACAGTGGCAACAAAAGACTGATGGACATAAGTGGTTAACATATGAAAACGCTGAAACTAAACTTATCACTGATTGTGATTTACTTTCAGAACAAGCTAATGATGTTTCCCTCAAGGGTTTTTTTAAGCAACTGGTGGTAAAACCAAAACAGGGTGAACCTATGTTTAAAAAATGTAATGGGCTACTGCACAGAGTTTGTGTTAAACCTCAGACACTGGACCAGACAGAACAATTGGCTATACCACAAAAGCATAGATCTGAGTTGTTACAGATAGCACATGATAGTCCTATGGCTGGTCACTTGGGGAGGGATTGCACCCTTCCCAGATTGCTATACAGACTTTACTGTTCTAGAATTCATGAAGATGTTGCTACCTATTGCAGTTCTTGTGCTGAGTGTCATAAAGTAGCCCCAGTAACAAAAAAAGACAAGGTGCCCCTACCCTTGATAAATGTGCCTTTTGAAAGAATTACAATGGATGGGGTTGGCCTCTTAGACAAAAGTAAAAAGGGTAATCAATTCATATTGGTAGTATGTGACTATGCTACTCAATACCCAGCAGTAGTTCCAATGTGTACTGCCACAGCCCCAAAAGCGGCAGCAGAGCTTGCCAAAATTTTCAGCAGGGAGGGCATACAGAAATTATTACTGATCAGGGTAATAATTTTGGTGCTGCATTATTAAGGAGCTGTACCGACTACTAGGTATAACTGCCAGAAGAACCTCCCCTTATCAACCTCAGACAGAAGGTCTTGTTAAGCGTTTTAATCAAACCCTAAAACACGTGTTAAAAAGGTTTGTAAAAGGGGAAGGGAAAGACTAGGACCAATACTTACCTTACCTGCTTTTTGCTTACAGAGAAGTGCCACAGGCATCAACAGGTTTTTCACCATTTGAAATGCTGTATGGTAGACAACCTAGAGGGCCACTAGATATAATAAAAGAATCATGGGAAGACAACCCCATCAGAAAAAATCTATTACATCTTATATGTGTGCCTGAGAAAGAAGTTGGCAAAATATCTTGAAATCATCCATAGTAATCAGGAAGAGCCCGCAAACCAGCAGGAGGTATATTATGACCATGGTGTAAAAGAAAACATTTTTGAGCCAGGTTAAAAGGTCTTGCTACTGTTACCCACTACAGAAAATAAACTGTTAATGAAGTGGCAAGGGTCTTATAAAGTTTTTAGACATATTGGCACAGTTAACTATGAGACTGAGACCCCTGATAGGAAAAATCCTACTAAGATATGCCATGCTAACCTCCTCAAGAAATGGGTTGAAAAAACACCAAAAGCTGTTTTTGCCAGAAACTGATGAAGATATTGGTGTTGCTCATGACAGACTGGAACAAACTGTAACTGCTAATGCTGTAAAGGTGAATGTTTGCTTAACCTCTGAACAAACTGCAGAAATGTGCAACTTGCTAAAGACATTCAACAGTATTTTTACCACAGTACCAGGCCAAGCAAAAGGGGGTCAAGCATGTAATAGTGACAAGGAATGCTCGCCGTATTAGACAAGAATCATACAGACTACCAGAGCGGATAAGAGCAGATGTGATTAAGGAAATAAAAAAAAAATGAAAGAATTGAGTATCATAGAAGAGTCAAGAAGTGCTTGGTCATCACCAATGGTCATTGTAAACAAAAAAGAAGGGTGTGTACGAATCTGCCTTGATTTTAGAACACTTAATCAAGTGTCAGAATTTGACAGTTATCCTATGCCCAGACTAGATGATTTGGTGGACAGACTGGGGAGTGCCAAGTATATCAGTATCCTCGATCTCACCAAGAGTTACTGGCAAATCCCCCTAGCTAAAGAATCCAGAGAAAAAACTACATCTGCCACTCCTACAGGATTCTATCAGTTCACCATGATGCCATTTGGTTTACATGGTGTATCCACTACATTCCAGCGGTACATGGATGTAATTGTATCCCCTTACACTGGTTATTGCACTGCGAACCTGGATGATGTCATGGTGTATATTCCAGACTGGAAAAGCCACCTGGAACACCTACAAGCTGTTATCCAATCGATCAAGAAGGCAGGTCTGACAATTAATCCTACCAAGTGTGCATTGGGCATGCAGAACACCAGATATTTGGGCTATGTTTTGGGAAATGGAGATGTCAAGCCAGAGGTTTCAAAGATAGAAGCTGTAGCTAACAGCCCTGTCCTCAAAACCAAGAAACATGTCAGGTAATTTTTAGGGCTGGCTGGTTATTATCAGAGATTTATTCCCCAGCTTTGCTGAGTTAGCAGCTCTCCTCACTGAACTCACAAAGAAACGGTTCCCGAATAGTGTGAAATGGACCTCAGAGTGAGACGAGGCTTTTTGGGCCATTAAGGCTACATTATGTTCAGCCCCTGTTTTAAGAAGCCCAGACTTTGAGAAGCAATTTCTATTATAGACTGATGCATCAGACGTAGGCCTAGGTGCAGTCTTGAGTCAGCATATAGATGTGAAAGAACCATATACATCTCAGACAGTGACATGTCGACAGCGACCAACACTACAGCGACTACAGCACCAGGTCACTGTAGTGTCAGCACTGGACCCTGGCACTGTTTTCTGGGGGTCTTGCACCCCTTCCCCTAATCAGCTCTGACTCAGAGTTGTTTATTTTAAGTAGGGGGTGTTGGGGGCACAGCCCCCTGCTTGGGGGGTTGGGGGTGAAGTCCCCAAAGAAAACTTGAAAATAGGTGATTACCTTTATGTCGACCTCAAATGCGGCTCGACATAAAGGTTTTGCTGTACCGTCAATCGACAAAATGTTTTTGCCATACGGTCGTAGATCCTGAAAGAACATCCTATTCTATACATAAGTAGGACATTGCACAACAGAGAGAAAAGGTACTCCACCGTTGAGAAGGAATGCCTTGCAGCAAAGTGGGCCATGGAGTCCCTTAAATTTTACTTACTAAGAGCTGACTTTGTACTTGTAACAGATCACAATCCTCTCTGTTGGCTTAACCAAATGAAGGATAAAAATTCCAGAATCACATGGTGGTACCTGGCACTACAGCCATTTAAATTTAAAGTGATGCGCACATCTGGGAAAGAGAATGTCAATGCTGATTTTCTGTCAAGATATGGATCAGGAATTAAGAATTCTGAAGGTTAAAAAAATGTGACTTGAAACTTCTCTGTTTATTATACTGCATATGCACTGAACTGTAAAGGTTATAAGCTAATGATAGAAAAGAAGTAAAAGAAAGTTTTGGAAACCTGTTTTCTAAGTAAGCAATAAGGCATGAAGGGGTGTGTGTAAAACATATTTTACAGCACAGCCAGTGGCATAGTAAGGCATGATGCCAAAGGCCGAGTGACTTCAGTCACTGGACGTACTATAAAATATGTTCTAGGATCGTGGATATGTTGTTCATCCACACTCTTTGGCATGTCCCGTTCCATTTTGAGATCAGTCGTAAGTCTTCAAGCTGGCTCCTCCCACCCACCCAGGTGTTATATACCTCTGCTCCACCCCATGACCCCAGATCTTCCTTTCCACTGGAAGATTCAGGTTGTCTCCCTCATGCTTATGCATTTTGTAGGCCCTGGCTTTCAAACCTCCGGTTATTCCGAAAATTCGCATAGTTTGCGTTAGCGATCACAAGTTTACCGCTTTAATTATGGAAGACAAAACTTCCCCCAGCTTTCATCGGTGCCCTTGCGGACAGAAAATGTCGCACACCAATCCCCACACCATGTGCGTTTATTGCCTCGGTATCGACTATGACACTTCGAAATGCGATATGTGTCTCACCTTTCATCCCAATGTCCTCGACGACCACCTCGTATGCCTGAAGCTGAGGAGGCCGGAGAAACGGAACCCTCCAGTGAAATCCAAGGAGGCTCGGTGGGCCGTTTCCATGGCTGCAGGATCCACCGAGCAATTGGAACGCATGCAAGCGTTTGAGGAGGAAGCGGCTCGTGCTGTAGAGACTTCTTGGAGCTTCTTCGTTCTGCTCAACCTGGGCTCCACCTTCTCAGGTTCCTTCGAGAGTTGTGCCAGTCTCTCGTGACCAAGGGAGAGGCGCCGGTGGGCTCGCACTCCTCTCGATCCTGTAAGTGGGAGAAGGATCAGGGATTGTCTTCATCTTGACGGAGATGTTCTTGGGAGTGGGAGAGATCTCGGTCCCAGGTACTTGCGGTCTCGACCTCGGTCGAGATTGCTTGTTCAGCAGCTGGCTTTTCGGCTTTGCCATCTGGTCAGTCAACCGAACTGTCACTTGACAATGCTGAGATCATCATCGATCCGATCAATCCGTTATCGCCGAATCCAGTCGACAGTTCCCTCGATCGAACTCCTAATTTGGTCTTCCAAGATGATGAGATCCAGCCTGCTGGACTCCCATTGAAGAAGTGGTCCCTGATCCCAGGAAATCACTGGCCCGCCGGTGTCTCCTGAGCGACCGAGTCGGCCTGTCCGATTTCGGTTGAGATCTCGGACCCCCTCGACCGACTGGCTGAGGAAGAGCCATAAACACTCTAAAAAGAGGCAATGCCATCGGTCATCCTATTCCTCCTTGGATGAGGAGAGGCTCCGGCAGAAACTCCGTCGGCACTACAAGGACCTCATGTGGCAACAGCTGATTTTGATCGGGCATAAGCCGACTCCAGCTTCTACCCTGGCCATTACTTGGCTTTTGCCTCCTAGGCCCATTTAAACTGGTTCCCCAGCCCGTGGAGCTGGTAAAACCCCCAGTTCATCCCAAAACGGTCTCTTCACCAATCATGGTGGAACCACTGCCCAAGCAGCCTGTGGGAGGGTCTCCTTCCAAGGAAGACAGGCTGGACACCGGGCTCCCCTGGCATCTGTCAGTCACGGTCACCCCGGACTGCCCTCAATGAGTCGAAGGTGCCCTGGGAGGTTGGCCATTATATCCAGATTCCTTGGATTCGGACATCACCGGCCTGCATTTTCATCACGGGGATGATGAATCAGCCATTGGCTTGGAGACAGAGGAAGGTCCCTCATCTTTCCAGGGCATTCTTCACCTCATCTCTGAGTCCACAGGGATGCCCCTGGAGCCAATCCAGAAAAAGGCAGAGTACCCTCTTACGGACATCCTTAAGAGAGGGGATACCCAGATGCAGGCTTTTCCTGTGGCCGAGGCTATTGTTGGCCTGGCCTTAGAACTCTGGCAGTGCCCTGCCTCTTGTTCAGCTCCATCTGCCCACATGTCCCACAAGTATGCAGTGCCCATGGGGTCCCTTGCGTGGTTCACAGAGTACCCTTCAGCCGAAAACCTGGTGACTGCCTCTGTGTTCAGGCATACTGGCAGTTCTGTTGACACTGACTGACCTCCTAATAAAGAGTCCAAGCTTTTGGATCATTCAGCCAGGAAAGTCTATGTGGCGTCCTCCTTGGGCCTTCATCAGGCAAGTTTGGCCGTCATCATGGCACACTTCTCTCACACCCTTCTAGGGTCTCTGGATGAAGTCCTCCCACATCTCCCCATGGACATGCAGACCACAGTCAAGCAGGTTCAGGATCAGGGCCAAGCTGTTGCCAAACAACAGCTTCAAATGGCCCTAGACATTGGGGATTCTTGTGCCCATTCAATGGCTACCGCAGTTGCCTCCCATCACAGGGCTTGGCTGAGGCTCTCCTCCTTCCCGGTGGATACCCAGCACAAACTAGCTGATGTGCCCTTCCTAGGGAGCAACCTGTTCAGCCCAGGAGTGGCTGGTCACCTTGGGTGTTACTTCTGCTAAGAGCTCTTCAGGCAAGAACCAGCAGAAGAAAAAGAAGAAGCCTTTTTGGCATTCTTTCCCTGCGTCTCAGCAGTGCTGCTTTCAAGGTGGACAGCAACAGCAACAGCAGCAGGCTCAAGCTTGGCACCCCCCCAAGCCCTGGCCCTCCCAGGTCCATAAAGGAGGCCGAAATTCAAGTCCTGGAGCCTCCTCCTCTAAACCTGCTCAGTGACGGGGCGGGGGCTGTCAACCCCTCTCCATTCACCTCAGCTCTGGGTCCTCCCTTGGGGGGGCTGGCTCCGCCACTTCCCTTCCACCAGGTCCACTGTCACTTTGGACAGGTAGGTTCTCGAAGTGGTCAGTCAGGGACTGCCTCTGGAATTCAAGCAGTACCCTCCAAGCTGAGCCAGTGCCCCTAGGGAGGAAAGATTATCCACTCAGATTCAGTCGGCTCTCCAAGATGACATTGCTCAGCTCCTCCTCAAGGAGGCAGTAGCTCCAGTGGTGGATCCTCCAGCAGACCCAGGATTTGTCTCCAGGTTCTTCCTGGTGCCCAAGCGGATGGGGGGCTGGCACCCCATTCTAGATCTGCACGACCTGAATCAATATCTCAGGTCATGCACCTTTTGTATGGTCACTTTGTCCCACTCTGGCCCATCTCAGGTGTCGGGGGTCAGGATTTATCCTTACCTCAATGATTGTCTCCTAGCAGGTTCCACCCAACCAGAGGTGGAGAGGTCCAGGGATCTGGCCCTCCAGACCTGCTCCCAACTCGGCTTCCTGATCAATGAGGCCAAGTTGGAACTCATGCCTTCTCAGGTGATGGGCTTCATCGGGGTAGAGCTCAACTCTTGTCAAGCTAGAGCTTGGCTTCCGGTGGACAGGGCAGAGGTTCTTTCCTCCTTCACCCAATCATTACTGGTTGGGCAACTGCACCCTGCCTGGGACTTTCTGCGCCTTCTGGGTTACATGGCAGCATGCACCTCAGTGGTCCATTGGGCCTGGTTGCACATGCACCCCCTTCAGTGGGAGCTGGCCACCCGGTTGACTCAGCGCCATGGTCATTTTGACCAGCTGATCACTGTAACCCAGAAGATGTGGGACACTCTCCACTGGTGGACCACCCCAGACCAGTTGCAGGAAGGGAACTCATTTGTCCGCCCTGAGCCAACAGTCATTCTCACAACTGATGCCTCTCTCATGGGCTGGGGAGCACACATGGGAGACAAAAGGACCCACGGGCTCTGGACCCCCAAGGAGTCCCGATGCCACATCAACCTGTTGGAGCTCAGAGCAGTCAGACTGGCATTGTCAGCTTTTGCTCCTCAGCTCCAGGGTCAAGTGGTTCAAGTCCAGATGGACAATACCATGATCATGTACAACCTCAACAAATAGGGTGGCATGCACTCCCGTCCGCTGTGCAGGAAGGCGCTCTGCATCTAGGTCCTTGTGAGCCGATTAGAGGCAGATATCCTAGCCATCCATGTGACAGAAGCCTCAAACCATCTGGCGGATACTCTCAGCTGCTTAGGTCAGACATCCCTCGAGTGGGATCTCCATCCAGAAGTAGCTTGCAGCCTGTTCTCCCACTGGGGCAAACCGACGGTGGACCTGTTTGCCTCCAGGGACAACACCAAGCTGAGGCTGTTCCATGCCAGCCCCCCTCAGCAGGGCTCACTGCAGGGGGATGCCTTCTCAAGGCTGTGGACCCCAGGCCTCCTCTATGCCTTCCCTCCATTTCCCTTGATCCACAAGTTGCTCCTTAAGGTGAAGGTGATCCTGGTAGCCCCAGACTGGCCGCGCCAGTTCTGGTATCCAGATCTCCTCAGCCTCAGCTGCAGGACCCCATAGCAGCTTCTTGCATGCCCAGACCTGATATCACTCAACCAGGGGAAGGTATTACATCCAGATCTTCAATATCTGCACCTCACAGCCTGGTATCTGAGCAACTAGAGTTCCAGGCTTTGGGTCTTTCCGAAGATGTCTACACCGTGGTGGAGGCATCCAGAAAGGAATCGACCAGGAAATGTTATGCCTTCAAATGGAAAAGGTTTTCCATTTGGTGTCAGAGCAAGGGCCTGGACCCTTTGTCCTGTCCAGTGGCTAGCATTCTTGACTACCTTTGGTCTCTCTCTCCAAAGGGGGTCTACGGTCATCAACCCTTAGGGTGCACCTGGCAACCATCTCTGCTTACCGGGAGTGGGCCAGTCAGCCAGCGGTGGTGCAGAAGGCAGTGGTCAGGTGCTTTTTCAAAGACCTGGATCACATATCCCCTCCGGTGCATGAACCTCCACCTCCATGGGATTTACTGCTGGTACTGGCAGAGCTCATGGGCAAGCCATTCAAACTAATGCACTAGTGTGAGTTGTCACACTTGTCATGGAAGATGGACTTCCTGGTGGCTATCACATCTGCCAGAAGGACAGGGGAACTCCAGGCACTTTTGGTGGACTCCCCTTATCTGGACTTCCACATGGACAAGGTTGTCCTACACCCCAACCTGAAATTCCTTCTGAAGGTGCTGTTAGAGTTTCACCTTAACTAGGTGTTAACTCTGCCTGTATACTACCCTAATTACACCTCGGAGGCCAAGTACAGGCTCCATACTTTGGACCTGAGACGTGCTCTCTCCTATTACAAGGAGAGGATGGCGGTAATTCGGGGAGAGGTTCACCAGCTGTTTGTCACCGACGCTGAAGCTGCTTCTGGCAGACCTGCAGCAAAGCGGACAATTGCACGATGGATTACATCATGCATTAGTCTATGCTATGAGTTGGCAGGCAAGGAGCCCCCCAGAGGGATAAGAGCTCATTCTACCAGCCATACCTCTAAACCTTCTGCCTCATAAATCAGGGACAAGGCCTAAAAAAATCAGGGACAAAGGATCACAATCAGGGACCTATCTTCACAATTGATGATGTCCACTCAGGAAGCTAGTAGAATAATGGAATTAGTTTAAAATGCATTTTCTAAGGAAAAACAAGTCTGTAACTTAATGTTTGATATTATTTTGTGCTTACAAACACAACTGTTTGGTCACGGAAACACAATTTTTAGGAGGGACAGAGTAAATTTCTGAGGCAAAATCAGGGACATCCCTGAAAATCAGGGACAGTTGAGAGGTATGCTACCCACCATACCACTGCATCGGTGGCTGCTTCCAGGGACATCCCTATCCAGGAAATCTGTCGGGCTGCTACCTGGAAGTCAGCAAACACCTTCATCACCCACTACCACATCCACCTTGAGTCACACTGGGTTGCTGGTTTTCGGGCCTCAGTTCTCCAATCTCTGTTCCCTAAGTAGGCAGTGTGCACCTTGCCTCCCTCCTCCTGGAGAACTGCTAGGAGTCTGCCAAAGTGTGGATGAACAACATATCCATGATCCTAGAAAATGGGTTATTCGCCTGTACAGTAGTTCTAGGGTGGTATACAGCTCATCCACACGATTCCACCCAGCTCTCCCTAGCTGCGGACGCACAACACCTGGCTTCCAGCGGGCTAAGATCTGGTGTCATGGTGTGGAGCTGAGGTATATACCACCCGGGTGGGTGGGAGGATCCAGCTTGAAGACTTCCGACTGATCTTAAAGTGGAAGGGGACTTGCCAAAGAGTGTGGATGAACAACATATACCACTCCTAGAACTACCGTTACAGGTGAGTAACCTGTTTTTTTATACACATCCCTGAGTGCCTTATTGCACTTATAAAATTGGCTCCTTTTTTTACTTTTTATTACTGGGAAAAGCATGTTTATATGCAGAAACAATAGATTTACTTGTGTGCATTTTTGATAAAATAGTCCTTCCGCCTACTGCTAGTGATGTTATTGATGATGTAATTGTATTATTGCCTACTTTCTGCTTCCTGTTTTTTTTCTCTTCTCTGTTTTTCTCCACATTCAAGATATGGAATGTTTATCATGGAATGTTTACTATGGAATACGTAGAATAAAAATTCTGCTCAGTTCTACTGCCAGAATGTTTCTCTTCTAACACACTGTACACATAGACAACAAAGGCCTTTGACAAGGTGGTGAACTGGTTTAGGAGCTGGTTAACAGACAGGAGACAGAGGGTGGTGGTAAATGGGGTACAATCTGGAGAGATGGGAATGATCAGTGGGGTACCTCAGGAATCAGTACTAGGACCAGTACTGTCCAATATCTTCATTAGTGACATTACAGAGGGGCTTGAAGGAAAGGTCTGCCTGTTTGCAGATGACACCAAGATCTGCAACAGGGTGGATACACCAGATGGGGTCCAGATAATGAAGAGGGACCTGGAGAAGCTTGAAAGATGGTCAGAGATGTGGCAACTGATGTTTAATGTAAAGAAGTGCAAAATAATGCACCTGGGTAGCGGGAACCCTGGGGCGAGCTACAGGTTGGGAGGAGAGGAGCTGACTGTCATGAAGGAGGAAAGGGACCTAAGGGTTATTATCTCTGATGCTCTAAGGTATCAAAGCAGTGTACAAAGGCAGCAGGGAGGGCCAGTGGTATGCTGGGGTGCATAGGCAGAGGTATCACTAGCAGGAGGCGGGAGGTGGTGATGCCATTGTATAAAACATTGGTAAGGCCTCACCTGGAGTACTACGTGCAGTTCTGAGACCACACCTGTGCAAGGACATAGATAAGGTGGAGACTATCCAGAGAAGGGCAACAAAGATTGTGCAGGGCTTATACCACAACATATGAGGAGAGACTAAGGGACCTAAATATGTACTCACTGGAGAAGAGGAGACAGCAGGGGGACATGATTGAAACTTTCAAGTACCTTAAGGGCATAAATAAGGTGCAGGCAGGGGAGCTTTCCCAATGTGGACAAAGTACTAGAACAAGGGGCACAATATGAAATTGGAGGGGAGTAGGTTAAGAAGTAATGTGAGGAAGTTTTTCTACACAGAAAGGGTAGTCGATGCTTGGAATAGTCTGCCACAGGAGGTAGCGGGGCAAGCACAGTGGAGGGGTTTAAGCATGCTTGGGACAGGCACAAGGGAAGCCTGAGTGGGGAGGGAGTGATGACAAGCCATTGCTCACATAGGATCAGTGGTCACATACAATGCATAGGGCCTACGGGCAGACTGGATGGGCCTAGCGGTCCATATCTGCTGACAATTTCTATGTTTCTTTGTTACAGCCAGAGACTCAGTTATCTCACTGTCAGGGCAAGAAGAAGAAGAGAGTTCCCTGATGAGCAGGTAAAGACAGAAGGATGATTTTTCATTGTCAGCAAAGAAACAGTTATAGTGAAAACGATAAACAATACTTATTGTTTCTAATTTGTTTATGTATGAAAGGAGAGTGTGATAATCAGGAATCAACATTTAATGAAATAGCCTTATTTTTTGTTTAAGGTAGTTTTATTTTTATGGCCCAGTTGAAGTTTTTTTTTAGTGTAAAGGTAGCAGCCGTGTTTGTGGTAGAAGATCAGTTCTGGCTGTAGGGGATTAACTGAAATGCCTGTGTTCCAAACGCCCATTGATCTGGGTTCCTGACTCTTCACTGCTGAACAGTTCTTTTTTTAACCAAGTGTAAACCATATTTTACACATAAATAAGAGCCAATCAGATTACTGGCTTTTACCCTGCCATTTTATAAAACAGGTTCCCTCTTAAAGAGGGTTGGGGGGTGTGTGACAGGGTTGAATAAGGCCCTGTCCCATTTGTTATTCAGAAAGGGTTTAATCACAAGAGTCTGCTCTGTCCTCTTCTTTTCTGTCTCTTGCCTGTCTGGTTGCGCAACCAAATTTTCTTGTGAGACCGAGGAACTGATCACTTCAACGGTTTTGTGGTTCTCCGCCTCTGGCTCTCTCTCTCTCTCTCTCTGCCTTCACTTGCTGTTTCTGTTTTTCTTCACCCTTGCATATCTGCAGGTATAAAAAAAATATATGTGAATCTTTATGTGGAAATGAAACTGATACTGGAATTCCTTTGTTTAAAACTGTGTATAGTTATACTGTTGAAATGATTGCAAAGCTAAAACTGTATGGTTATACTGTTGAAATGATTGCAAAGCTATTTGGAACTCAAGGGGTTAACCTGAGATGCAATATTTAAGCCTTTTGCAGAACTGTAAACAAGAGCTCATTTCTGGATCCCAATGTTCTTTTTGCTGCACCTGTTGAAACTGACAAGAACACTGTGTGAGAAGCAGAATGTTCTCTTAATGAGAGGAGGTTGCAAAGACTTATAAAAAGAGCAGCAATGCTTTTGCTAAAAAAACAGATTGAGAGACTGAGATTTGAGATTAAGAAGAAACACTCAGAAGAAGGACTTTGTTTTCTCTGTTTGAACTGCCTTTGTAAATAGTTATACTGAATCATTTTTATTTTTTATGTTTCTGTTATTGAGAAAAATAAAATGCAATTTGCGAATTTAGAAACTGCTCCTGGTTTTCCTATGTTTCCTGACCCGTGCCTCGACGACAGGGCCCTATCAATTGTGTATAACATCTGTCATTTCATTTTGGACATCCCTTTATGAACACATCATTGCTTGTTGTAGTCATAACTTGGTTGGTTATCCCCTAAGGCTAGATTAGCATATTTTTTTGGTTGCTTAATTTATAAATCCCTTTTTTCTAAAAGTTAATTTCCATTAAGTTAAGTTGGTTTCAGTATGTGATACTTCATTAAACCTAACATCATTTAAAGGGACTCTCCTGCAGACCAAGCTACATAAATCTAAAGCCAGGTCACTCTCTTTTTCATCTGTTGCTCCCCAATTTTGGAACATATTACCAGAAAGTATAAGATCTACCTCCTCCTTACAAAGTTTTAAAGCCGATTTGAAAAGCTATTTATTAGACTCGGATGCCTGTAAATGTTTTGCTTTAGTGTGTAAATGTGTAATTTTTGTATTTGTGTGTGTATATGTTTTATATGTCATGTTGGACCTGAAAAAGGACTTGTTCCAGTGCCCTTACTCAGTTAACAAAATAAAAATAAAAACATAAACAAAAAAAGTCATATCTCCTCTCTCCCTTCTGATCTCCAGTGAGTACATATTTAGTGCTTTGAGGCGCTCCTCGTAGGATCTGCCCTGCTGGCCCTGAATCATTTTTGTTACTCTGCGCTGCACTGTCTCCAACCTATCCTTATCCTTTCTGAGGTGAGGACTCCAGAACTGGGCACAGTAATCTAGGTGAGGCCTCACCAGGGATCTATGGGGGGGGGGAGTATTACCTCCTTTCTTCTGCTATCAGTACTCCTACCGATACACCAGCATCCTGTTAGCCTTGCTATAGGCCTTGTTGCACTGATGTGATCGCTTAAATGAGTTGCTAATGATAACTCCCAGATCCCATTTCTCAGATGTAGTGATAAGTCTCTCTCCTCTTATCCAGTACTCTGTCTTTGGGTCCTTTTTTCCTAGGTGCATTATTTTGCACTTTCTAGCATTGAATTTTAACTGCCAGACCTTTGACCACCCTTCTAGCTTTTGTAGGTCTCTCTACATTTCCCTTATTCCCTTGTCACTATACATCCTCCCATATAGTTTTGTGTCATCTGCAAAGAGACACAACCTGCCCTGGATTCCTTTTCCAATGTTACTAATGAACTTATTGAAGAGGACAGGACCCAAGAATGATCCCTATGGAACCCTGCTCATAACCTCCCTTTCCTCTGATTTAACCCCATTGACCACCACCCTCTGTTGCCTCCCTTCTAGCCAGTTACCCAACCAGTTTATTATTGGTTTCGCTGCACCGAGGTCTTCCATCTTCTTGAGCAATCATTTGTGAGGTACTGAGTCAAAAGACTTACTGAAGTCAAAGTAGAGCAGATCAGCAGCGTGACCCTTGTCTAATTCCGTTGTCCCCCCATCAAAGAAAACTATTAGGTTAGTTTGACAAGATCTTCCTGCCACGAAACCATGCTGTTTACTATCCTGGAGCACTCCAGGTAGTCTATGAGGTCCTCTTTGATCAGTGACTCCGTCAGCTTCCATACTATAGAGGTTAGACAGGCCTGTCATATGTAACATTCTAACAGTTTTCTCAAATCTGGCAGGAGTCCAGATTAATTTTTCAAAAAGTGCATCTTTGATGATAGGACCTGCTGTGCATGACCCTTCTCTACAGAGTATAGCAGCTGTCCCACTAGTTCAAACTGTCAAATTATTGGGGGTATAGTTTGGATCTGAGAACCTAACTAAATTAACCTGGGAGTTAAGCCTAAATCAAGCATTTTTGATACTGTCTGATTGGAAAAAAATGCTTTTTGTCCAAAAAGATGAGTGTTTTTAATTAAAACCCTACTTCCCCAATTCCTGCATTTCAGCCACGTCTTTCACCCTCCACCTGAATGTGAAACTTTTCTGTATAGTCTATTTTTTCAAGCTCTGTGGGGTAGCAGACTGGAGTCTTTGAAGCAGGAACTTACATACAGAGCAGTTGCTAAAGGTGGCCTAGCCATGATTCACCCATAGCTTTTAATTTTTGTATTTTTTCCTTCGGTAATCTAGATCCAGTTCCCTGGGCCAAGCCTGCAAATAGGCTTTTCTATGTCTAGTACACCTACCCAGTTATAAAATAAATAAATAAATAATGTCTCCCAAATGTGGGCAGAGCTTGTTTGGGGAAGGGTGCTTCCACTGGCTCCTAACTGGGAAAGAGGGATTCTCAGACTTCCAGAAATAGGGAAGGATCCTGCTATCCCTGCTTATATTAGTCATGCACTGATTAAGGTAAGGCAATGGAAACTGGTGCCTGGGCAACTTGTTTCCACTAGAAATACTATATATACAGTAATACCATGTTGGAAAGTATCTGGTATGATCCAGTAGTCTTCCTGGGCTGTCCACGGTCTTCCTTACCGATGGTATTGGACTTATTAAAGGATGTCAGAATATCTCTTACTATGTGGGATGTTACATGGATGTGCACTTGTGGTAGACTAGGAGTAACGGGGTCCTTCAAGCATAAAACTTTGGAAGAGAGAATGTGCCTTCGCTCCTCCTGTACAGGAGTGGAGGAGACACAGGACCATTTACTTTTTAAAGGTCCATGTATTGCGGATATCTGGAAAATTTTGGCCAGTGTCTAGAAGGAGCATCTTTTTCTGAAAATAGAAAAAAAAACATGTAGTCTCTGATATTTTCTTCCGAGTGGAGAAAATGTAATACTAGCACCCTGCGGGTTATTTTTGCTACTATTAACTATCAGTTGTGGCAAGCACGCTGTGCACTTTCCCTGCAGAAAAAAAAACTTCTTACTGGCAGTGAGGTAGTCCAGCAGCTGACTAACACATTACAGTATCTTGCCAAGGCGGAATATGCCCGACTGTCATTTCAGCAGTTCCAGGGAGAGGAGATGTACATGGGTCATGGAAACAGTCTATAGGTGCCCTATACAAGGTTTAGCTTACAGTTCTCCTACTACTGTATGGTTTCTCCTTCTCTGTTGACATTCTTTTTGTTTATCTACAAAAGTTGCTGACTTTATGGGGAGTTTTTTCCATATTTATTTGTCCTTCTCTGCTTGATATACATGCATTTTTGCTGTCTTTTCTTCCCACAGGGGATAAAACACATATGCATACACTGTATCTAACATAGAGGATTTTGTATGGTCACCCATACATAGCAAGCCAGTATATGACTTGAGAGGATGCCTTGGCAACCAGAGACCTCTAAGCCTTGTCCACACTGGAGTTCTTGTAATGTTACCGGGAGTTGGTAATGTTACAAGAATGGCAAACACGGTTCATGTCCACACTGTAGCACAGTAAAACCATGCTATAAACCGTGTTCAAAAACCATGCTCGAAACCTGATCAGAGCAGGTTTCGAGCACAGTTTCAGCCCAAACCGGTTGCTTTAAACTGTGTTAACAGTAGTGTAGACGCAAATGGTGCTGTAACACAGTTTAAGGCAACCTCCACAACTCTTCCATGGCTCTACACTGTTGCCAGGACAAAAGGGGGAGGACTTACACACATCCACGAGCTCCAGGTAATCCTCTGAACAGTAAGGTGCTCTTTTTATCTGGATCCCTTACCGAGTCTGTTACAAGTATCCCGATATGCATCGCAGCACTGCGTGCTATGCGGTTCTGTAGCAATCATGCCTGGAAACTTGAGCTGGCAAGCATAGTTGTTGGAATGCAGCGTGGATGCTCCAACAACCATGCTGAGATACAGAATTAAAAACGTTTTTAAAAACTTTTTTAAAAACTCCCTCTAGTGTGAACAGGGCCCTAGAGTGCAGCTTGAGAGGTCCACTGGTTGCCAAGGCAACCTCAAGAGTTGGACACAGGCATGTCTGTGTATGGGTGACCATACACAATCTTTTATGGTGTATGGGCACCCACCTGGATGTGTCACTCTTACTGCTGCAGCCATTGACCGCACAGCCGCAAACAAAAAGCATCTTTCACGATCATCAATGCTGTTTTGCATCAGTGATCAGAGCCACGGAATGAATGAGGCAGCCATGTGATGATGTTCAATGTTATTGTGTTACAGTATTGACATCCTCAGTGCAGCACAATGTCATGACATCACAACTGAAGCACAGCAAGACTGTTCCAGGCAGGGGTTTCCATACAGAACAGCGTTCGTCCATACACTATATAGAGGATTATGTATGGTCACTCATACACAACAACAGAAACAACAAGTCAGAACACACCCTGACTCCCCCCCCCCCCCCACCAATGTAAAAATAAATATATGTTTTTTCAGTCTGGATTGGCAACTTACTATTTTGATTTCTTTTTTTTTTTTTTGAATGCTTTTCTCCCCAGTGGAGCGGGCCAAACTACCTTCGGCTGCTGGCACCCGCACCCCCCGGACCTGGTCCAGCGCATGACTTGCTCCATCGCACATGGTCGGCCACACTCCAATGAGGGCACCTCTCAAGTCCGGGGTCGCAGGGCACAGCCATTAGCCACTGAGGTCACCCTGCCATTTTCCACTTTTCTGGTCCCAGGTAGCCCGGACGTGCCATGGCATCTAAGCACGTCCATGCTGACACCCGCCGCATTCCTTTTGATTGCTAGGCATGCCACTGCAGTGCAGCTGGCCTCCACCAGTCACCGCTGCAGCGCAATGCACCATGCCCACCCACCCCAGAGGAAGGAGAGCAGTCATGGGATGCTCAATCCTTCCTCTCCCCTGCCAGCCCCCAGCAGACAAAAGTCATTCCCGAACCCGGGTCATCGCCGTGGTGCGAGGTGTGGCATCCAGTGCCTCAACCCTCAGAGCCACCGGGCTGGCTACTATTTTGATTTCAAAAGGAGTGGGGGTCTCTTAGTATTCACCTCAGGGCCCTGCTGTGAAGTCATCCAGTTACCAACGTTGAGGTAGACAACCCATTAGCTGAGTCCCTACTCTAAACTGCATCTGCCTCAAATGGCTTACATTTATAGGGTGCAACAGCCAAAATTGGCTTAAACACTGGTTTCGACAAAATCCAAGTGCCACCTGCACAAATTGAGTCATGCACAAATATTGTTTATGTGCTAACTGCTTTTTATTCAAAAAAATGATAGTTCACAGTAAGCAGTGCAAATTCACTTTTGGAATGACAACAGAAAATATGTCAGCCCCTGCACTTCGTCTCCTAGCCTTCTTCCCTCATGCCCCCTAAGGAAGGCTAGAAGCCGAAGCACATGGGCTGGTGGATTTTCTGTTGTCATTCCAAAAGTGAATTTGCACTACTAGCTATGAACTGCTGTAATTTTTTTTGAATCAAAAGCAGTTAGCACAGAAACAATCTTTGTGCATGACTCGATTTGTGAAGGTGGTACTGGCGCTTGGATTTTGTTGAAACCAGTGTTTGAGTCAGTAGGGCTGGTGGTCTGTTTACAAGTGCACCCCATCTGTTCCCTGAGCGCAGAAAAGTTTTGAACCTGCTTGGAACCAAAAAACTGCTTTAATTAAGGTGTGATCCCAGCCAATGTGCATGTAGCTGATGGGGAGCTAGTTAAATGAAAAAGCCATACTTCTCCATTTACAAACCAAATCCAATATTAACTGCTCACCCTAGCTCATTCACAAACTATAAATGGGATTTTAAATGAGTAGTGCGTCTGTGTACGGCATACATCAACAAAAACAAAAGAGCCGCAGTTTGAATGAGGCAGCCATGTGATGACACTCAGAGTTATTGTGTTGCAGTAGTGATATCCTCAGTGCAGCACAACATCATCATGACATCACAACTGCAGCACAAGACTGTTCCAGACAGGGGTTTCCATGCAGAACAGCATTCGACCATACACTATATAGAGGGTTATGTATGGGCACCTATACACAGCAAGCCTGAGTATGATTCAAGAGCTTGCCGTGGTAACCAGAGACCTCAAGAGTGTGGCTCAAGAGGTCTACTGGTTGCCAAGGTAACCTCAAGAGTCAGACACAGGCTTGTCTGTGTATGGGTGCCCATATACAGTCTTTTATAGTGTACTGGCACCCACATGAATGTGTCACTCTCACTGCTGCAGGTGTTGGTCTCACATCCACTAAAAAAAGGTGGCTGTCATGACTGCCAATGCTGTTTTGCATCAGTGATCAGAGCCATGGTTTGAACGAAGCAGCCGCACAACAACGTTCAATGTTGTTGTGCTGCAGTAGTGATGTCCTCAGTGCAGCAGAACAACATCGTGACATCACTACTGCAGCACAACAAGGCTGTTCCAGACATGGATTGCCATGCAGAATAGAGTTTGACCATACACTATATTACTATATTATTTTAGTGGGAGAAGGAATGGATAAAATAATCAAATACACTAGTGCACCTAAACCTACAGGCTTTGTTTTTTCCCAATGGTCCAAATAACAATGGGTCTAAGACCGTTATTATGGACTTTGTGCCAGTACCTCCACAGACTTGCCAAAACACAGTACTAGAAATGTAAGCCCAGCTAGGAAGGGGACTAAAAACCACAGTCCCAAAAATTAAGCAGCGCCAGAGGAAAGATCAGGGGTACTCCAAAGGGGTTGGCATTGGCAACCCCAACAGTACATCAGATCCAAAGGCAATGGACATAATAAAATTGTATTCCAAGGCAAGGCAGGCCTTCCTTCATTGGGTCACCTGAGTTGCTACTGCTTCACACTGGTGACTGAATTTGACTTGAATGAATAAAGTTCCATTTTGCTTTGGAATACAATTATATTGTGTCCGTTGCTCATATTATTGTGGATGGTGTGCTCCTTGCCTTTGGATCTATGGAGGGGACTACCAATGCAGCAAATGGACAAGGAAATGATAGAAGGCATCCTTAAAATGGCAGAAAAAGGGGAGATATTGTTGATGAGGGATCTGAATATGCCAGATGTTAACTGGAGTACCTTTGCTGCAGGCACATCCAAGAGCAGGGTCATTCTTGATGCCCGACAGGGGGCATGCCTCAGACAGTTAGTGCTGGAACCCACTCAGGAGGGAGCAATCTTAGACCTGGTACTCTCAAATGGGGAAGGGGAAAGGATCTCACATTTAGAAGTGGGTAGCCATCTGGGAACAAGTGACCACCAAACAGTGTGGTTCACAATAAACACAGCTATAGAGTCGAGCCATACAAAAATAAGAGTATTGGACTTTAGGAAAGCTGACTTTGGGAAAATGAGAGAGTGCCTCAGAAAAGCACTAACAAACAGGCAAGAAGGAGGGGCGGAGAAGCAATGGGGAATAATCAAAACAGCCATCGTAGAGGCAACAAGCCTTTGTGTGAAGCAAATCAACAAAACAAAATGAAGGAAAAAAACACTATGGTTCTCAAAAGAGGTGGAAGGGAAGGTTAAGGAGAAAAGGATAGCATTCAGGAAATATAAGGAAACACAGAAGGAGCAGGACAGAGAACTTTATCAGTTACAGCAGAAGAAGGCAGGGAAGGCAGTCAGAATAGCAAATGCACAAACTAAAGGAAAGATAGCCAATTCTGTTAAGAAGGGGGATAAAACCTTTTATAGGAACATTAGGGAGTGAAGAAAGACCAAGAGCAGAGGGTGACAGTGAAAAAGAAGGGATACTGAATGAATATTTCTGCTCAGTATTCACAACGGAAGAGGAGGGGGAGGTACCTAAACCAAACAAGAAAGAAACTCTGAATAGGAGGTGTGACCCGAGGACAGCCAGTTCTGAGTACACTATGACTTTTTCTGTAATATAAAAATGTGTTATGGACTGTCTCTCATGAGAGATGCTGAGACAGCATGTGAGATCACGCACACACACACACACACACACACACACACACACACACACACACACACACACAGGTTTTAGATACAAGGAGTTACCTGGAAGGCCAGAAGTTAATTATAGACTAGAACAGGCCTTAATCAAGACTATCCTGTTATCTAAATTAAATATAGCTTTTACTGCTAAGAGGGAAATCAGTATCCCTTTTATGACGTTTCGAGGAGGAAACCAGGTTTAGCACACTGGTGCGAAATCATAAATGCTTTGATGTCTGTGTGAGGGGATACTGCTCATAGATGAAAGAAAATTTATAGACTTGATTGGGGAAATCACATGGGGAAAGGAGTTTCTGCTGATATAACCTTAACTTTCCTTCTAAAATGATAAAACTTCCTGGGTGTATGATTTTTAATAAACAGAGGAGGAGGAGCTAGGTGACCTCACACAAAGGGGTTGGCAAATACAGTTTTTTTAAAGAATATTCTGTTTTCCTTCAGAGACACTTTTGTCTACACTCTGACAAAGAAACATCTTTGAGCACTTTAAGCAGGTGTTTAGAGAGAGAGACAAGATCTAAGTACTGCAGTAGGAATTGCACTGTTAAAACCTTGTTCTTTTAAAAGCTTGTATGGTTCTTGTGCTATATAGTTCTGTATTTTATGTTTTACATACTTTATCTATTTTAGTAAAACTCTATTTTTAGAGCCTACTTGGTCTGTCTTTGAATTTCTTTTTTTTAACAAGTGAAGTATATATGGTTAAAACAGACACTGTGCATAAGCTTGAATGGCGATACCAAACTGGAAAAAGGTAAGAGTAATCTGAGGTCTTTTATTAGAGTTTTTAAGGGTTCATTTCTGTACACCTGGTTAGGTGCCTGTAGGCAAAGATATCTGGCCCCACGAATGACAGAATTATCTGCACCTGTGCATTGGGTACGCTAGCAAGAGCTTCACAGTTTGAATCCCTCCAGAACTGAGACCAAAGGTTGATTCAAACCCACAAAACAGACAGGAGGGTTACTATGTTTCTGTTAACTGTTCACAAGACTGCGCTTGGAGGTTGGCACTTTGGGAGTAGAGGGCTGAACTGCTGAGTGGGTTTGTGACAGATTGGTTGGCAGTGGTGTGGATAATTTTGGTATTACAAGCTTTTATTGTTCAGCATGTCAGCTTGAGACCGTCAGCTCACTTGCAAAGAAATAAAAAGGCAGAGTTTTATTTTAAAAGGAGATAGAACTATATCACTTGGTGTACAGTCAAGTTCCTACCCATTTTATTTTTTTTCCTAAAGTGCAAGTCAGAGTAGCAGTAGTTAGGGAAGATGGCTTCCAACTACAGCAGGCACACTGTAGACTACTTATGGCAGTTGTGCGGGGACAGAGGAGTCCCATTCAAGGTGAAAGCCAGCAAGCAGAACCTCATAGCTGCCCTGATGGTAGCAGATACCCAGAGCAGAGAGTCACAGACCATGACTGAAAAGGACTAAACCTCAAGTGTGGCAGGGCTAGTTGCCAGTGCAGTGTCCAGATCCGATGAGGAGGGCAACAGGGCCACTGTCAGCAAAGGGCCACAGCAGCAGGGGAAGGTCACCAGTATCCTGGATCCAGAAGTACTCAGGCTGCAAATTGAGTTGTGCAGAATGGAGCTGGAGTTCCAGGAGAAGTGAGAATGAGACAGATGAGAGGCAGAGCGGGAAAAGTGGGAGGCAGACCATGAGGAGCATGAGTGCCAGCGAGCTGCAGATTAGAAGAGAGAGTGAGAACACCAAGATGCAGACCATGAGGAGCAGGAGCACCAGAGGCAACACGAACTGGAGATGCTACGACTCCAACCAGCGGTACCAGAGCAGGTATGTGGCTTGGGTTTAACTGGGACTGCAGGACTGGGTTACAAATTGAACTCCAAATTGATAGCCGAGTTTAAAGAGGGGGAGGATATGGATGTCTTTTTAAATTATTTTGAAAAAGTTTGTATTCAGGCTAAAATTCCTAGATAGTCCTGGAGCTCCCAGCTATCCCCGCTACTTACCGTGAAAGCTCACGATGCATTGGGTCAAAGGGACAATGAGGACAGTGATGATTACTGCAAACTTTAAGCTGCACTGTTAAAGAAATTTAAATTAACTGCTGAATCATACAGAGTTAAGTTCCGTACACTCGGGAGAAGCCCTGACATGAGCTACGAGGGGCTAGCCACGAAACAATATCAGTTTTTAAAATGTTGGTGGGAAGGAATTGAGGCAAACTCTGTTGATAAAATTTAAAATGTGATTTTGTTAGAACAGTTTTATTGGGCATGTCCAGCAGAGCTGAAAACCTGGCTGGAGGACTGAGATCCCAAAATAGTGCAAGAGGCTACTGAACTCTTGGACCGCTATGTCAAGAGCAGACCTGCTCTGAGAGTGAATGGGGTGGGTGTGGCAGCACAGAACGGGAAAAGCACACCTTCAGGGCAGCTTAAACCCTCACTGCCTCCACCGAAACCAGTTAGCCCCAGGTTTCAGAGAAAAGATTTCTCTGAAAAGAAAAATGAATGTTGGTCATGTAAAGAAACTGGGTATATTGCCAGACAGTGTCCCAAAAGAATGAGCAATAATACACAGAATGGTACTAGAAAAGAAGTGGGTTGTTTGTGTGTCCCTGGAAGCATGCCTGTGAACATGAGGGAACACATGCACCCAGTCATAGTGAATGGTGTACAGACACAAGGGTTAAGGGACACAGGGGCATCCTTGACCTTGGTAAAGGGGGATCTGGTATAGCCTGGTCAGCTTATACCCAATAATTATGTCACTGTACAGGACTTCACTGGTGAGGCAAAAACGTTGCCCCTCGCTAGTGTTCTCCTAGGCTTGGGTGGAACATGGGGAACTGTGCAACAGGTGGCTGTTGCCAAAACCTTAGCAGTGGATGTGATTCTGGGCAACAATCTAAAACAGGGGATGGTATGTGCAGTTACCCGTAGCCAAGTGGCAAGGGAAAATTGTAGTTCCCTGAACCCCACAGAAGCCATTGTGGAAACCGCTGAAGGCTGGTTCCCCAGTCTGTGTCTCCAGATGGGGATACTAATGAAAAAGGGGTAGAAATTTCCCCAGTAGCAAGTAACCACACAGCTACAGAGGGTTACTCTGAAGAGGGAGGGTTGACCCATTGTCAGAGGATTGGGATTGACAGTGATCCTGAGTGCCCTGACACTAGTGCTAGGGACCCTAGTTTAGTGACTGAAGGGGACCTGTCCCATGCTTTGGGAATGTGTGAGGAGTTTGCAGCTGCTCAGAGAAGTGACCCTAGTTTAGAGAAGCTGAGGGCTTGGGCAGACTCGGACGGCACACAGGGAGGTGACAGCAGATATAAGGTTTATTGGGAAAATGGACTTATGTACACTCAGGCTGTGCAAACAGGGGGAGGGGTGCTAGGCAGGCAGCTTGTCGTTCCCCAGGGGTATCGTGAGCAGTTTCTCAAGATTGCACATGATATTCCCTTGTCTGGTCATCTGGGAATCGCATGCATTATGCAGCAGTTGGCTCAGAATTTCTATTGGCCTACCTTCACCCAGCAGGTGAAGAAGTATTGCAGGTCTCGTCACTGGTGCCAAGAAATAGGGAAGGCGGGCAAGAAAACCCAAGCTGCCCTGATTCCCTTACCCATAGTGGAGGAGCCATTCCAGAGGTTGGGAATGGATATTGTGGGGCCTTTAAATACCCCCAGCTCCTCAGGGAAGAGATTCATCCTGACTGTGGTGGATTATGCCACCCCCATACCCAGAGGCTGTCACCATATCCTCACTGAGGACAGACAAAGTGGCAGATGCCTTACTTGGATTTTCTCCCATGTTGGGTTTCCGCAGGAGGTTATCACTGATCGAGGGGGTTCCTTCATGTTGGACCTGATGAAATGTTTATGGGAGAAGTGTGGGGCAGGCAGAGATGCATGACACAGTATCACCCACAAGCCAATGGGCTTGTGGAAAGGATTCAATGGTACCCTAAAGTCAATGCTCCAGGCATTTGCTGAACAACATGGAGAGGACTGGAGAATACCTTCCCCACCTGTTGTTTGCATACAGAGAGGACCCCAGAGTTGACAGGATTGTCCCCTTCAAACTCTTATATGGAAACTGGGTACGTGGGCCCCTAGACTTGATCTGGGAGGACTGGGAAGGCAAGCACGCCACCCAGGGAACTCCCATTGTGGATTACATCCTTAGGTTTAGGGAAAGGCTGAAGGAGCTTATGGGAACAACCCAGAGCAACCTAGCAGCTGCCCAACAGAAACAAAAAGTGTGGTACGACCGCAGAGTCAGAGCTCGCTTGTACATGGTGGGTCAGAAAGTCATGGTCCTTACTCCGGTCCAGAAAGACAAGCTGCAGACTGAGTGGGCAGGACCATACAAAGTGATTAGGAAGGTAAATGACGTGAACTACATTGTAGAGTTACCTGACTGAAGACAGACAGAGAGGATGTACCATGTCAACATGATGAAGCCATATGCAAATAGGGCTAACATGGTGTTTGCAGTGTGTATTCCTGAGGAGGGGAAGGATGAAGGAGACCCCCTTCTGGACTTGCTGGAAAAAAGTAAGCTTGAGTTCTCTGTGGAGGCAGTAAAATTGTCTCCCCAGCTGGCCCCAGACCAGATCCAGGAAGTAAAGGAGGTTTTAGCAGACTTTGCCCCATTGTTTAGCACCAAGTCTGGACTAACCCCCTTAGTGACGCACAATGAGGAGACAGAGACACAGACGCCCATACAGCGGACAGCATTTTGGGTGTCAGAGGCTGTCCAAAAGGACATTAGGAGGGAAGTGGAGGAGATGCTGGATTTAGGGGTAATCCAGAGATCCCACAGCCCCTGGGCCTCACCCGTAGTCCTTGTGCCTAAGTCAGATGGCTCTACTCATTTCTGCGTGGACTGTCATGGACTGAATGTATTCACGAAGTCAGATGCCCACCCAATGCCCCGGATGGACGAACTCCTGGATAAGTTGGGGGCGACCTACCTTACGACGATTGACTTGACCAAGGTTGGCCTTCATCACTCTGATAGGCTTATTTGAGCTTAAAGTATTGCCGTTTGGAATGAAGAACGCCCCGGCCACTTTCCAAAGGTTGGTGAACCAGGTGTTAAATGGTGCTGAGGAGTACGCCGTATGCGACCTGGATGACATTGCCATCTTTAGTAACCAGCTGGGGACACCTATCCCACCCAGGGAAGTGCTGTGCATACAGAGGCCAGGCTCACTGTCAAGCCGAAGTGCCAGGTGGCCATGGAGAAGTGGCATACCTTGGATGTGGTAGGCTGAGGACAGCTCCATCCTAACCAAATAAAGATAGAGGTAATCCAGGCGTGGCCCAGACCAGAAACACAGAAGCAGGTCAGGAGTTTTCTAGGGACAGCAGGGTACTACAGAAAATGTGTACCCAATTACAGTGCCCTGGCTGCTTCCCTATCTGACCTGACAAAGAAAAGGATGCCCAAGAAAATTACCTGGGGCCCAGCCTGTGAGGAAGCCTTTTCCAAACTAAAGGAGGCACTGTGCAGTGCTCCTGTTTTGACAAGTCCTGACTATAGTGAACCCTTTATAGTTCAGACTGATGCCTCAGATGTGGGTATTGGGGCAGTACTGAGTCAGACATCCAGCAAAGGGACAGATCACCCAGTAGTGTACCTGAGTAGGAAGTTACTTCCCAGGGGAGCAGGCATACTCCACGGTGGAAAAAGAATGTCTTGCCATGGTGTGGGCCCTAAAGAAGTTGGAGCCATACTTATACGGGCAGCATTTTGTGATGCAGACTGGCCACAATCCCCTGGTTTAGCTGACGTGGATGGGAAAGAACAATGGTAGATTGCTAAGATGGAGTCTTGCTTTGCAAGGGTATGATATGACAATTGTACATAGAGCTGGAGCCAAAAAACAGAACTCAGATGGTCTGTCTCACGTGTATGATGAGTGAATTGATTTGGGAAGCTCATCCCAATGCGGCGGGGATAGAGCCCCCAAATTCAGTCTAGGTGGGGAGGATTGTGACACGTGGATAGCCAGTTCTAAGTACACTATGATTTTTTTTGTAATATAAAAATGTGTTATGGACTGTCTCTTATGAGAGATGCTGAGACAGCATGTGAGATCACACACACACACAGGTTTTAGATACAAGGTGTTACCTGGAAGGCCAGACGCTAATTATAGACTAGAACAGGCCTTAATCAAGAATATCCTGTTATCTAAATATAGCTCTCACTATTAAGAGGGAAATCAATATCCCTTTTATGATGTTTCAAGGAGGAAACCAGGTTTAGCACACTGGTACAAAATCATAAATGCTTTGATGTCTGTGTGAGGGGGATACTGCTCATAGATGAAAGGAAATTTATAGACTTGATTGGGGAAGTCACATGGGGAAAGGAGTTTCTGCTGATGTAACCTTAATTAACTTTCCTTCTAAAATGATAAAACTTCCTGGGTGTATGATTTTTAATAAACAGAGGAGGAGGAGCTAGGTGACCTCACACAAAGGGGTTAGCAAATACAGTTTTTTAAAGAGTATTCTGTTTTCCTTCAGAGACACTTTTATCTACACTCTGACAAAGAAACATCTTTGAGCACTTTAAGCAGGTATTTAGAGAGAGAGACAAGATCTAAGTACTGTAGTAGGAATTGCACTGTTAAAACCTTGTTCTTTTAAAAGCTTGTATGGCTCTTGTGCTATATAGTTCTGTATTTTATGTTTTACATACTTTATCTATTTTAGTAAAACTCTATTATTAGAGCCTACTTGGTCTGTCTTTGAATTTCTTTTCTTTAACAAGTGAAGTATATATGGTTAAAACAGACACTGTGCATAAGCTTGAATGGTGATACCAAACTGGAAAAAGGTAAGAGTAATCTGAGGTCTTTTATTAGAGTTTTTAAGGGTTCATTTCTGTACACCAGGTTAGGTGCCTGTAGGCAAAGATATCTGGCCCCCCAAATGACAGAATTATCTGCACCTGTGCATTGGGTACGCTAGCAAGAGCTTCACAGTTTGAATCCCTCCAGAACTGAGACCAAAGGTTGATTTGAACCCACAAAACAGACAGGAGGGTTACCCTGTTTCTGTTAACTGTTCACAAGACTGCGCTCGGAAGTTGGCACTTTGGGAGTAGAGGGCTGACCTGCTGAGTGGGTTTGAGACAGGGGGGTCAATACCAGTCCATTCACAGAAGAAAGGGCTTTGAAAGAACTCTTGAAACTGAGGGTGGACAAAGCAATGGGGCCTGATGGGATTCACCCAATAATTCTAAAAGAACTAAGGGTAGAACTAGTAACACCACTGACTACTCTCTTTAACAAATCATGGGAGGATGGGGTGGTACCTGAGGACTGGAGGAGTACAAATGTGATTCCACTTCACAAAAGTGGGAGCAGGGCAGAGGCAGGAAACTACAGACCAGTTAGTTTGACCTCAGTGGTAGGAAAAATGATGGAATCACTTCTGAAGGAAAGAATTGTTGAGTAGCTAGAGGCCAGTGGGGCATAGGTCCCAAGGCAGCATGGTTTCACAGCAGGAAGGTCATGTCAGACGAACCTAATAGATTTCTTTGACTGGGTGACCAAAGTAGTAGACCAGGGAGGGGCTGTGGATATGGCCTACCTAGATTTTAGCAAGGCATTTGACACAGTCTCACACAAAAGATTAATATACAAGTTAGCCAGCCTTGAAGTGGGTACCAAGGTGGTAGCCTGCATAAAAAACTGGCTGGACAACAGGACGCAAAGGGTAATAGTAAACGGAGTTCAGGGTGAAGAAAGGAGGGTAACTAGCGGAGTAACGCAGGGTTCGGTACTGGGACCGGATCTCTTTAATGTCTTTATAAGTGACATTAGAGAGCGCCTGGAAGGAAAGGTATATCTCTTTGCAGAAGACACAAAGATCTGCAACAGGGTTTATACACAAGGTGGGGTGGAAAGGATGAAAAGTGACTTGGCAAGATTGGAGGAATGGTCAAATATGTGGCAGCTCAGATTCAATGCAAAGAAGTGCAAGGTAATGCATCTGGGAAACAAAAACCCAGGGGAAGAGTACACAATGGTGGGTGAGTTAATAACAGCAAAAATCAAAAGAGACCTACAGTAGGAGTAATTATATCAGATGACCTAAAGGTGGACAAGCAATGTGCGAAGGCAGTAAGGAAAGCTGGGGGGGATACTGGGATGCATAGGGAGAGGCATCAACAGTAGAAAACTGGAAGTTGTTATCCCTCTGTACAGACAGCTGGTGAGACCCCATCTGGAGCACTGCGTGCAATTCTGGAGATCCCATCTCCTCAAACACATAGACAGAGTGGAGGCTGTTCAGAAGAGGGCAACCAAAATGGTGCAGGGTCTGCACCAGAAGACATACAAGGAGAGACTAAAGCAGCTTAATATGTCTACCCTTGAGAAAAGGAGGGAGAGGGGGGACATGATAGAAACTTTAAAGTATCTCAAGGGAATTAACAAAGTACAAGAGGGTAGCATCTTTCAGAAGAAGAGATGTGCAAGAACAAGGGTGCACAATTAGAAGATAGAGGTGGGACAGCTCAGAGGTAATGTTACAAAGTATTTTCACAGAGAGGGTTGTGGATGCATGGAACAGCCTTCCTGAAGAGGTTGTGGAGTCAGGAACAGTGGAAGAATTCAAGAATGCATGGGACAGTTATAAGTCAATTCTAGTGGGGGTAGGAGGAAGTAAGCTGTTGATTAACTAGAATCTGCAGCATATCCATCAGGTAGGGAAACGGGCAGACTAGATGGGCCAAGCGGTCCTTATCTGCCGTCAAATTCTCTGTTTCTATGAGCAAATCAAGGGTGCATACAGCCAGAGCAAAGTAAACAGCACTGGACTCCTGATGAGGGTGCAGGACCCTCTGGGAATGGATACAAAAAGTCGCATCCACAGTTGAACATGGACTTTGCCAATGCCAGTTTGGATCTTGCAGAACACAAGTAGAACCTGCAGAAGGGCTATAGCCAAGGACGTTGCCCTCATATGGCAGACTGTTTTGCTTCACATGTTGAACTTGCTTATCACAGAAATGCATTGCACTTAAAGAATAAAGGGGGGGGGTGGAATGAATGCCAGAGAGAGTGTACGTGACAAAAACATCGCTTAATAAATACTACGGTGTTTGTCCCGGCAGATTTCAATGCCATGACACATGCGTAAAGCGAGCTAGTCTTTGACGTCAGCTTTAAAAAGCACCCTTTCTCATGCACACAACAGAAACCAGAAAGGACCCTTACCTGTCCCCATTTTAACTGGTGTCACACTTTTAAATTTATTTCTGCCCTTATTTTTCATGGGAGCTGAGCTGACAATTGTACATAGAACTGGAGCTAAAAACCAGAACTCAGATGGTCTGTCTCACATGTATGAGGAGTGAATTGATTTGGGAAGCTCATCCCATGCCGGGGATAGAGCCCCCAAATTCAGTCTAGGTGGGGAGGATTGTGACACATGGACAGCCAGTTCGGAGTACACTATAATTTTTTTTGTAATATAAGAATGTGTTATGGACTGTCTCTCATGAGAGACACTGAGACAGCATATGAAATCACACACACAGGTTTTAGATACAAGGTGTTACCTGGAAGGCCAGATGCTAATTACAAACTAGAACAGGCCTTAATCAAGAATCTCCTGTTATCTAAATATAGCTCTTACTGCTGGGAGCTGAGCCGCTGATCCCTTCTACTCCCTGATTGTGAGAGCTGCCCCCGTCCTAGCACGTTTTGTGATGTCATTATGGAGAGCATGGGGATCCGCTTCATAGACATTAATGGAGCTGTTTTTAAAGTCCATTTTTCATGGTTTAGATAGCATTTGGAATAAATCAAAGCCACTGCTTAGCTGACAAGGACCTTGTTAGTTGAGCAGTGACATTGATTTGTTCTGAATGGCTATTTAAACTATGAAAAATGGACTTTAAAAAATGGCCCCATTAATGTCTATGGAGCATGCCCTGCACTCTCCATATAATGATATCACAAAACGTGCTAGCGCAAGGGCAGCTCTCACAATCAGTATGTGGAAGAAATCAGCAGCTCGGCTTCACAGAGCCAAATCACGATTCCTTCCCATGAAAAATCAGGACAGAAATAAATTAAAAGTCTGACACCAGTTAAGTTGGAGATAGGTAAGTGTCCTTTCCAGGTTTTTTGGGGGCGATTGCAAAAAGAGCAAGAAATGTGCTCTTTAAGACCATTACAGCCTTGGAGAAATTTGGAGGGAAATATGCTTTGGAGTTTCTCATCTGTCCTGTACCTTAAGGATACCTAGTTCTTCCTATCCTTCCTCCTCCCCTCTCTTCCTCCACTCCTCTTTTCTCCAACAATCTTTTTCTTTCCTCTCCAGCTTACAACCTGTTACCCCAAAAGCTCTGACAACGCCTCTTCGGGCTGATGTTTTCTCTACTGCTAAATGCACATGAGGCCTCTCTTGGGCTGATGTAGTCTCAGCACAGTGCACTCCTTCCTGTCTACATTGTATAATGCTGTTCTCACTTTTTTATTGACCCCCCCTCAGTCTGTGCTGTCATCTTTCCCTTAGACCACCTTAATCCTCCCAGCTCCTCTTTGTGCTTATAGTAGCCTGTTATACAGAGTCCATTGACTGTGTTTTATTGTTTTATAGTTAGACTCATAGTTGTTTTACCTTGCACTTACTGCTGTAATGTATACTTCTGTATTTATTGATTCACTGTTTGTATAATTCTGATGTGGAACCCATGTAATGAGCTTGTTCTCAAAGGTGTTAATCTGTGATCACAATAAACAAATAAAGGGTACAACCCTGTGGTCACCATTTGTGACAATCCTCCTCACAAAGTGCACTATAAAAGTTATCACAGTTCTATTTCAGCATGAAGGAGGTCAATATCTTGGATTTTTTTTGTTATGGCTTCGGCAGAGGTGCAAGGTCTTGGACCATCCATCCCTCTATTATTGATACCAAACTTGTGCGGGCAGGGGGATGGAAAATCTGGGAGAAACTCCAATAAACTAACTCAGGGATCAGTCACTTCTGGAGGAGTTTTTATATCAGGAAGGGCAGGGGTTATGCTTTTATGCAGGGCAACCTAAGGTATGCCACAAATATGGATCCCAGACACATCTTAGTTGGTCTGTGACAGGCCTAGGCAAGGCAAGGCAAGCTTTATTTATAAAGAGCCCTTCCCCGAAAGTACAGGGTGCTGTACATACAATTTAAATCAGGTAAAATAGTGAACAAGCAAAACATAAAACACAGGGACGGGTGAAAAACGGGTAAATAACTACAAAATGTAAATAAAAAAAAAAAAAAATGTTTTCAGAGAGGTTTTAAAGGCCTCCACCAGTTGGACCATGTGAATATTTCCAGACAGCGCATTCCACAGCAATGGAGCCAAAACTCCAAAAACTCTGTCCACTGATAATCCTAGGCAAGAAGGAAGAGGAGACAATGAGCAAGCCCACAACAGTGGCACGGAGGGGATAGACTGGGTGATAAGAAACCAACAGATCTTTCAAATAGGTCTCAAACCACGTAGGGACTTGTTTGTTAACAAGCATATCTTAAAGGTGATGCGCCACCGCATAGGCAGCCAGTGTAGTGCACACAAGACCAGAACTATTGATCACTTCCAGAAGATCGTGCCACCAGCCAGGCTGCAGCATTCTGGACTAGCTGCAGGCATTGCATCAAACCTCCAGATAACCCTAAGTACAGAATGTTATGGTATTCCAGCCTAAAGGTAATGAAAGTGTGGACTGTCATCACCAGGTTGGTAGGAGCCAAACGTGGTCTGATCCTGGTGATGTTTTGAAGATGGTATGGATCAGACCACTGCTGATGCCTGTTGTTCTAGTGTTAGCCTGCTGTCTAGAATGATCCCAAGATTCTTAACTGCATCGAGAGCTACGAGAGAGATTTACCACCCAATGAAGGAAGGCCTGCCACACCTCCTGCCGCTGCTGAGACCCACCGACCCTTCTCAGTATATGCCCAGGACGGCGACACTATTACAGCTAATATATAGATGCCTACATCAACATTTTCACTGTAATAGACCGCCCAAGACCCCGGCACTCCCTTTCTCCCGTTCCTGCACCCCCTCTTCTATCTAACTCTGACTTGGAGTTAGAATTCTAGAGATCAGGGGGTGTGGGGGACAGAGCCCCGAGATGAAAAAACAGTCTCAAGTCAGATTTATGTCAACGGCAAGTTGCGGTCGACATAAATCCGTCACTGTGACGGCGGTCGACAACTTAGTTGTCAAACCGGCATCATAGATTTGCCATCTCAGTCACAATGACCTCTGTGTTCTCCACGTTGAGACATAGCCAGCAGGAGATCATCCAGTCATTTATCTCTGTGAGACATCGCCCCAGCACCAAAGCCACGTAATCCCCACCAGCAGAACAAGACATGTACAGCTGAGTATCATCTTCATAACAGTGAAACTCAACCCCGTGCTGTCTAATGATCTCCCCCAAAGGCAACATGTACACAGAAAACAACACAGGGTAAGGACTGAGCCTCGGGGGAACCCCATAGGAGTGTGCAGAAGCCCTAGAGATGAAATTACCTAGGGTAACCTGCGGTGTTCTTCAGATTATGTAGGACTCAAACCAGTGCAGAACTGTACTAGTGAGACCCACATAGTTCCTCAGGTGATCCAATAGCACCCCATGGTCAACTGTGTCAAATGCCAATGAGTGATTCAAGAGGCCAAGATGGAACAGGGTCCTAGGTCCCTAACCAGGAGGAGATCATGAGTCACCCTGATCAGAGCAGTTCCAGTGCTTTAGTGGGGCTGAAACCCCATCTGGAAAGGTTGAAAGAAGTTATAATTTTGCAGGCGATCACCAGCCCACCGGTGCAGTGGTAGCACTGCCCCTTGCAATGCTGATGACCTGAGTTTGGGGGTGAACTTGGGGAGTCAGTGGGTCAACCAGGGGGAGGATCAAATGTCTGAGGGACTGCTCTCCTCATCAGGGGTTGGGGGGACATGGAGCCTGGAGTATGCCTAACACCATATGGAGATTAGAGATAAGGCAGCACAGGACCATCAAGACACACTGGAGGTGCATTGGCCATCAACATACATCACGCGGGAGTGTGCAGCATGTATCATGATGCCATTGCATGTCTGCACCTCCTGGGGTGGAAATCAGGAGGAGAAAATGGCTCCTCGGCTGGCAGGATGATGCCAGTCTCCTGCAGACCCTGCACATGGCAATCCAGGTACAGTCTGAGGTCACCAGAGCCTGGTGAACAGCAGGGACTGGGAGTTCACCCGGGGGGGGGGGGGGTGTAAGCCTTGGGGGAAGCCGCCAGACTACGGTAAACCCTGGAGGATGCCATGGTGTCAGGGCTGGGGGGACAAGGGAGTGGGGATTGGTCAGGGGCTGGGAAAAAATTTTTTTTAATTCTCCAGACAATCCACAAGCTGATCCACCACCATCTTCTCAATAAGCTTCGCCAAAAAGGGAAGGTTAGAGACAGGTCTGTAATTCCCCAAAATATCAGGGTCCAAGGATGGCGTTTTTAGGAGGGAGTATAAGCACTGCCTTTTTCAGTTCAGATAGAAAAAACACCATCCCTCAAGGTGCCACTGATGATCTCAGCAATCACTGGACCCAGAGACTCACTACAGCCTAGAAGCAACCAGGTTGATCCCTGGTCCAGCATACAGCAGGTGGGGCACAAACTATTGATTACCTAAAGCACCTCAGCATCAAAAACTGGCCAAAACTTGCACCAGGTTGGCAACTCTACATCAACAACAGAGAGGCCATCACCGGCCCATGACAGGCCACTTGAAGAGATACCAGATCTAATGGAGGACACTTTGTCAGAGAAAAATTTACCAAACTCCTTGCACTTTTCTGCTGAAAAAACTCTAACTGATTGCAGACAGGGAAGATTTAACAACCTGTCTATGGTGCAAAAGAGCTGAGCTGGTCGATGTTTCCCTGTAGCAATTGACCTTGACAGGAACTCTGCCTTTTTCAGGTTGATTGCCCATTGATATTCACCATAATGAGTTTTTAATGCCAACCTGTCCTCCCCGGACTGAGACCTTGTCTAAGAATGCTCCAGCTTCCATTCCATTAGTCTTTAACCGATGTAGCTCATCACAATACCTCGGTGAGCTGTGACGGGATGTCAAGGGAAGAAAATGATAAGGTGTTAGGGAGTCTAACGCAGCAGCAAGAACCATGTTATACTACTCCATGGCTTTCCTAGCCCCCGGTGCACAAGCAAATGGCATACCTGAGACAACCAGTACCTCTTGAGTCTAGGTGTAACCTCTGTTTTGAATATGGCCATGTTAGCCTCCAGTGCCTGAACCCTCTCAAATGTAACCTCTGTGAGGAACATTGCCATTCTTACAGGCAGTGCCTGTGGGCTGCACACAACTGCACTGATGGTCTAAACAAGGAAGACGTTATAACAGGGCAAACTAGAGAGACTGGGCTGCTTTTTTTACCTCACCCACTGCTGACCCTAACCAAGATGAAGAAGCACAACCATAGTCTCAGAACGACCTACCTGTTTTGGTTGTACCTTCACAAGCCATACTGATGTCTGCTCCCCCAGCTTCAGGGTAAGACAAAGATTGATACTAAACCACACCAGGAAAGCACCCTCTCTGATACAGTAGCTTGCCCCCCTATAGAAATACAGGACTCCCTGGACCCAGAAACAGAAACAGCCAATACAAGACCTTGTAACCCCAGAGGTTATGCCCCCCCCAATAGATGACAATATGCACCCTCCAGTTAAGAGAAAGAGAGACAGATCACAGAGGCAAACAGCAAGAACCTCCAAACCCATTCCTAAGCATATACTGCACCCACCGTCCCAACCAAGAAATGGTCTGCAGCCCTCCTGAGGTAATGGTGAGATACAAAAGAGGAAGACTTAGAATTGAAGGGATTCTTTATCACTGTTTCCTTTTTTTTTTAATTCTATTTCTTCCCTGGGTCCCGGTCAGCTTACTATCCCCATCCACCCATCCAGCCCCATACCCCAAGATCAGGCAGCTATCCCTCTTCCCCCGTGGATTACCCCCCGTGGTGGGGTGGTGAGGAGCCCCTTGGCTCTACTCACCTTGACAGGATCCAGTTCAGGGAGCGCAATTCAGTGTCGTGGCCTGCAGCGGGTGGATGCATCATCCTGCGCGACCTGAACCTATTTTTTCTCCTTTACTCCCTAACCTGAGGGGCATGCAATGACGCCAGTGGAAGGAGCATGCACGCCTGCCCCATCATGCCCACTTTGTGCAGCACTGGCGCACTGTCCCACAGCCTCCACTAGGGGACAGATGCGCGCTGACCACTGGAGCCCCCCTCCCAGAGAGAGACAGCAGTCCTCCTGACGCTCAATCCCTCTCCTCCCCTGCCGACCCCCCGGCAGCCCGTGCTCGTTCCCGAACATAGGTCACTGGCATAGCGCGAGGTAAGGCATCCAGCACCTCAGCCCTCAGCACCACCGGGCCCTTTATCACCTTTACCATTAAAGATGCTGTGTTCGACTTAGAGATACTCTGTCTGAGGCCTCTGTTGCCAACGACACATGAGCAAACAGCCTACATCTGACCTGCCCCCCCCCACCCCATTATGAACAAAATCATGTTTAGGTACAACTCTTCACACTGTAACCCTTAATATAAATAGTGTCATGTGTTTTAAAAAATGAGCCTCTAGATTTTCAATTTTGCAGACCCTTCCAGGTAACATATTCTATTTACAAGATACTGAGCATAAAACATCGTATGAGCCATCTCTAGCTAAGAGGATGTGGACTGCTAGGTGTTCCTATTGGTCACAGGGGGAAGAGTTGTGAGATGGGGTTGGTATACTGCTTCACAGAGCCAAATTTAGAATTCATAAAGTGGTAGACATTGTGCCAGGCAGGGCTTTAATGCTGCACATTGTTTACCTGCGCTCTGCAGTATGGCTTATAAACATTTATGCCCTGCAGACTCCAGCAAAAAGCTTTCCGTACTAAAATTGGTACAGCCCAATTTGCACACTAACAGGGTGGTTATACTGAGGGGATTTCATGTGTGGGCTACCTATAGCAGATAAGGGATGTGTTGCAGAGAAATTATACAGTGACACAAACTTCCTGAATAAAATGGTGTCCACAGCTAGGCTCTTAGATGGTAATAAAGCTGTTAATTCTGACAGCGGAAGGACTTACCACAGTGGAAAATTCCACTAGAATAGACTACCTGTTTATTTACCCTCAATTAACGGTACGTAAAGCACATACTAGGGCCATACAAACTTCTGATCGTATGTCTCTGTCCTGTACAGTAGCTGTAAAATCAGTAAGGTTTTTTCAGGTAAGCCACCTCCTTGGAATCTAAATTGCTCCCTATTAGAGGATCAGCAAGTATATACCAGATGATATGACCTTCCTCAAGCCTGCCTCTCAGTGCAGTGTTCTTATGAAATCACCTTGGAGTGGTGGGAGGACTAGAAAAATTATTTTTACATTTATTTTCAGTCAAAAGGGAAGTCCAAATCAAGGGATGCATATTTTGAGTACCTGAAATTCGCACAATTTGCTGTATCTTTCATCAGAACAAAAATAGGCTTGAAAGATCAGTTTGATGTAGTAAAGGAAAGCATGATGAGATTTCAGTATGACAGGACCATGTCACTGAAACAAAAAATGCAGTTCGGCACGCAAGGGCGTCAGCTTTATTTAGATGTGTTCAAGTGTTGTCAAAGCAGAAAGGGACCACTCCTGGTGCTGCGGCTCTCAGTACTCCAGTACAAACAAAACAGCAAATGGGACCCTGCATTTGGCTGTTTAAAACAAAACAATCTAGTTCTGTCTGCAAGGGGTCAATAACCAACATATCAAGCCCTCTACTGGCTCTTAATCATGGGTTGGGTTTTTGACCCCTGCTTTGCTGCTCTGTAAGCTTTTATCTTTATTGAAGTATTTATGTATGAAATTCAGTCTGAGTAAGACTGTTTTGCTTTAAATGGCCAAACGCAGAGCATGATTTACATAGATACTATACATAGACAGTGTTGGCAGATAAGGGCCCATTTGAGCTTGTAAGTTCAGTTTATGTTTTCCTAGAAGTCTGTTGCCCCGTACCCCTGACCTTCAGAATTCCTTTATGTCTATCCCATGCATTCTTAAATCCTGTGATTGTTTCAGCCTCCACCACTTCCTCTGGCAGGGTGTTCCACTTGTCCACCACCCATTCTGTGAAGAAATTCTTCCTCACGTTTCCTCTGAATCGTCCTCCCTCCAACTTCATCCCATGCCCTCTAGTCCTGGAACATCTTTTTCGCTTAAAAATAGTGTATTCCTGCACCCTGTCCCTCTCTGTAAGATACTTGTATGTCTCTATCATATCCCCTCTCTCCCTCCTCTCCCTCCTCTCCTCCAGGGAGTACATATTCAGTTCCTTCAACCTGTCCTCATAGGACTTGTGATGCAATCCATGTACCATCTTTGTTGCCCTCCTCTTAACCTTCTCTACCCTGTCTATGTCCTTACGTAGGTATGGTCTCCAGAACTGTACACTATACTCCAGGTGGGGCCTCACTAGTGTCTTGTATAGTGGAATTATGACCTCCCTTTTCCTGCTGGTGATGCCCCTGACTATGCATCCCAGCATCCTATTTGCTTTACCTGCTGCCTTGTCACACTGTTTCCCTACCTTGAGGTCATCAGAGATGATAACCCCAAGGTCCCTTTCCTGCTTGGTGCATGCTATATCCTCACCCCACAACTGATATATTGTGCCAGGGTTTTTGTGCCCCATATGCATTATCTTGCACTTCTTTGCATTGAATTTCAACTGCCAAACCCCTGACCATTCTTCAAGTTTCTGCAGGTCCCTTCTCATTCTGTCTACACCCTCTGGTGCGTCTACTCTGTTACAGAGCTTTGTGTCATCAGCGAACAGTGAAATTCTGCCTTCTAAGTCCTGCACAATGTCACTGATGAAGATGTTGAATAGGACCGGTCTCAGCACTGATCCCTGTGGTACCCCACTGGTCACTTTCCCCTCTGTGGAGTGACAGCCATTTACCACCACCCTCTGTGTCCTGCCGCCCAGCCAGTTACCTACCCACACTGTCCTGCCCACACCCATATTCCCCAGTTGTGTAATAGTCTTCTATGTGGTACAGTGTCAAAGGCCTTGCTGAAGTCCAGATAGGCCATGTCCACTGCCCTCCCTGATCCACCTCCCTAGTCACCCAGTCAAAAATTCAATGAGGTTGGTCTGACATGACCTCCCCTGGTGAAACCATGTTGCCTTGGGTCCTGTAATCCACTGACAACCAGATGTTCCACCAATCTCTCCTTCAGTAGTGCTTCCATGATCTTCCCTACTACCGAGGTGAGGCTGACTGGTCTGTAGTTCCCCGCTTCCTCTTTGTTCCCACTTTTGTATAAGGAGACTACATCTGCTGTCCTCCAGTCTTTGGGTACCTCCCCTGTTTCCAGTGATTGGCTAAACAGGATAGCCAGAGGTTCAGCCACCACCTCTCTTAGTTCTTTAAGGACCCTGGCATGCACCCCATCTGACCCCATTGCTTTATCAACTCTTAGTACTTACAGTTCCTTCAGGACCCTTTCTCGTGTAAAGGGACTTGTGTCCATTTCTGCACCATTCTCACCCCTTGTACTCCCTTCAGACCCATTACCCTCCTCTTCCTCAGTAAAGACTGAGCAGAAATACCTGTTCAATATATCAGCTTTACTGTTGTCATCCTCCACGCGGCCCCCATCCTCCCCCTTCAGTCTCACTATCCCTCCCTTTGCCTTTCTTTTTTCACTTATGTATCTGTAAAAGGTTTTGTCCCCTCTACCCACTGATTTTGCAATGTGTTCTTCTGTCTGAGCTTTGGCTTCCCTTACTGACCTCCCTGCCTCCCTTTGCTTCTCCTGGTACTTCTCCCTATCCCCTTCTGCCTGTGTCTTTTTGTATTGCCTGAATGCAATCTTTTTGGCTTTCAGTTTCTTTGCTACCTCTTTGGAAAACCATAATGGTCTCCTCTTCCTTTTCCTCTTGCTAACCTGCTTAATGCATAATTATGTTGCTCTTGTAATCCCCATTTTAAATACTGCCCACTGTTCCTCAACCCCTGATTCTTGCCCCATTCCCCTTAATGCCTCTTTCAAGTATCTCCCCATTTTCCCAAAGTCTGCCCCCCTAAAATCCAGGATACGTGTTTTTGTGTGGTTTGGTTCTGCTCTTTCTGTGATTTCAAACCACAATGACTGGTGGTCACTGTTCCCCAGGTGCTCCCCCACTGTTACCCCCATCACACTGTCCCTGTTTGTGAGCACAAGATCCAGTATTGCCTTCTGCCAAGTTGGTTCCATGACCAGTTGCTTGAGGAAGGCACCCTGAAGGGAGTCCAGGATAAATCTGCTCCTAGTTGATGCTGCTGCTGGGATGCTCCAGTCCACGTCTGGAATATTGAAGTCTCCAACCAGTACTACTCACCTTTTCTGCCATCCTTTGGATGGCTAGCATCAGCTCCTATCTGTTTCTTCCTCCTGGGCTGGTGGTCTATAGACCACACCTGTGCGGATGGCTGGACCCATTTTCCTTTCCAGCTTAACCCACAATATCTCTCCCCCATTTTGTTCCTCCTGGATCTCTGTGGCCCTTATTTCATTTTTCACATACAGTGCCACTCCTCCTCCTCCCTTCCTACATGCCCTGCCTCTTCTGAATATGTTGTAGCCAGGTATGGCCATCTCCCAGTCGTGGTTATCATTACACCAGGTTTCAGTGATGGCCACAGTGTCCAGGTCTGACTGCACCATGACAGCCTCCAGATCTTCCATCTTGTTGCTAAGGCTCCTGGCATTGGCACACATGGCTTTCCATGATTTGACCTCCCTAGACTGTTTCACTGTTCTACTCCAGCCCCTTCCTTGGTTGTCCTTTATCCCTGGTTCTCCTTGCTGTCTGCCCTTCTGCTGAATTTTGCCCTTTCTGCCTATCCACCTCTTGGGCGCTAATCTCCATCTTTGCACTGATTTGTAGAGATAGCCCTCCTCCGGTTCACTGGTTCCACTGCTAGCTGTGGGGGTGCTAGTAGGTACCCTCCTTGCTGGTCTGCCACTCCCTTTGCTAGTTTAAATGCTTGTCAATGTAGCATTTAAACTTATCATTGAGTGCTTGATTCCCCTGCAGGATGGATGCAGGCCGTCAGGCTTGAACAAACCTCCATCCCTCCAGGTGAGTCCCCAGTCATCAATGAATCCAAACCCTTCCTCACAGCACCAGTTCTTCAACCATGAGTTAAAGTTCCTGGTGCATGCACCCCTATGCTCTCCCTTGCCTCTTGCAGGTAGTACTTCTGAGAAAGTGACAGAAGTAGCAACTTGCTTGAGACCCTTCCCCAATTTCCTAAACTCTTCCTGAACTTCCTTTGGTTCCCCATTTGCCAGGTCATTAGTACCTAGGTGGATAATGACATCCAGTTCACCCTCCCGTCTTGCCTTCCCAGTGATTCCCAGGGTCTTCCTTCCATCCCTCCATGCCATGGCACCTGGTAGGAACCTCACCTCCCTGTCCTCCCCCTCCTGTGTTCCTAGCTGGATCCCTCTTATCATGGAGTCCCCCACCAGGATTTGCTTCCTCCTCCTTTGGGGTCCACTGCTCTCCCCGCTGAGGTCACCTCCTTGGCTAACCTCCACATCCTTTCCTTCCACTTCTCTGGGTACCTCTATTTGGTTGTCCCCGTTTGCCAGTGTGGCATATGAGTTCTTGAGTGTTGTTGTTTTATTTGTACAAGAGTTGTCCAAACAGACTGACAAAAAGGGTAATCACAGCCCAGAATCATCCCCAGATGGTACCCCATGTACTGGATCAAAGTAAATTATGGCTATTATCCAGGAAACGTCAACAGAAGGTTTTGGGAAAGAACAGGAGGATGACTGGACTCAGATTTTCCAGAAATAGATATCTCACTTATCTATAATGCCCACTTATCCATAATGAAGCATTGCATTTCATGACATTGGGAAGGCTTAAGCCTGAGGTTCAATGTGGGGAATAGCTCCTCCCACAACCTCTATTTAACTTCCATCATTCCATTCACACACCTCCCTTGCTTAAGGAGTGTTTTTTTGTCCCTGTGCTCCCAGCGTGGCTCATGTGGTTGTGCTTTTTACTGCTCCACTGCTACTCTCTGTCTTGTTTGTTTGTTTTTTATTTTCCTACTTGTGCATCTCCTCCTTCCCTCTCATTGTTTCCTTTCTCCATTGTCATGTGTTTATTGCCTTTCTCCTGTGTTCTTGCTGGCCTCCCCTCCCTTGGTGGCTCTGTTCTGCCTCCCCGTTCCCTTCCTCACTCGTATCCATCACTCGTTGCTCCCCCTCTAGGTTTTCTGTTTGGGCTTCCAGCCCGCATCCACTTGCCCTATTGCACTGCCACTTCTGAGTGTCCCCAGCTTATTTTTTATTTCCAACGCTTGCCAGGATTCATCTTGCCCTGCATGGTATATGGCTGTCAGCATGGGGTCTCCAGCAAGTTTTTTTCCAGCAGCTCCATCTCCCCTTCCATTGCCCGCCTGCTTCCTGCCCGTCCCCCATGGGTGCCCCTTTCTCCTACTCGTCTTCTCCAGCTGCACGCCGTCTCCCCCCAGCACTCACAGGGACTCCACTCTCCATTTTCTCCTTGGCCTGCTCTGCTCTTTCACAGTAAGTACCACCTTACCTAGCAACCTCTGCCCATTACCTCAAAGGACTGCTTGTTGGATCCCTGGTTCTATCACCTGCACAGACAGGAATTTGGTGGTTGCATGTACCATGTTTAGAAGCTCGCATTTGTCCTTTAAACTTGACCCACAGCTGCTCCCCTGGGTGGTGCGACTGTATCACCACTGTACCTACCTTGTTGTGCTTCCTCCCTCCTCGCCTTGGTTTCCTGGGGTTGGACCACTGCCCACTTGGCTCTGTTCCTTTGTTTTTACAGCACTTACTCCCTGCTGTCTGTCTCCTGTATTTTTTTTGGGGGTGGGATACAGACTAGCTGCAGCTGCTGAGGTGCTTATTTTACAACTGCTCCACTTGAGTGTGGTGCTGGGGGAGGAGGATCGTACGTCTGGCATCCTGAAAAACTTTACTTGCACTTTAGGACGCGTGCCTTGGGAAGCTGTGATTGTCTCCTACTGCCCACTGCATATTATTCCTGATTCCCTACTCTCTTGGTTGGATGTTCGGTTACCCATCCCTTCCAGGTCCATTGGCTACATGCCCCAGGTCATTGGGGACATGGGGGGGGTGCTGGGGAAGGGGGTGTTCCCATATTTTGCATCTAGTTGTTCCAGCTTAACCGCCTCTGCTGCCTATGACCTCAGTCACTCTCAACCACATTTCTCCCCAGGTTCCTGCTTTTGTTTACAGTGGGGTCTTCCTCCCCCTCCATTGTCACTGTTTCCAAAGCCAGCCCTTCCTTCTATACAGCAGTCCTTGTTTCTGTGCCTACCATTCCCCTCATACTATGTATGTCTTTCCATACTTATGTGCTATTCATCATGCCTTTCTCATTACAGTTTCCTAACCTACTCTCTTTCTACAGCAGCATCTGTACTTTCTGCCAGCCCATACCAGCAGTACTCCGGACTCCATCCCTAACTCATGCCTTCTGAGGTGCTGAGCGAAGGTAAGCTTCCCCTGTCTACCAGGGATGGGATTCCATTACATTTACTACCTCTACTACTTACCAACCTGACATCCTCCATCCCAAACTCTGCTGAACAGCATCAAGTGAAGGTTAGCTCGCCCCAACTACCAGGGATGGGAGTCATGTCTACAATCTACTGAGTCATATCATACCTTCTCTACCTCGTACCAGTTGCTGCTTCCCTTCAGGAACGGAACTTCTTCACCCCATGTGCTCTCATCATCCTACCTATGCCTAGCTGCCTCAAGTCAAGATCATCCCACCTCAGCCGTCACCAATGGGTGTCTGAATCTCCATTGCAATGCTTCAACTTTACACATTCTCAGCCTGATACCCAGATGCTGCTTCCCTTCAGGAACAACTTTGCCCAACTTGCCTTCTTCATCATACCTGGTCTGCAGCCTCAATTCATGGTTCTATCATGCTAACTTCCATGGCTGGGAACCTGAATCCACATTTAACCATTTCCACCTTCTGCATCCTATACCTGATGCGGGTCACCACTTCCCTTCGGGAATGGGATCTTTATACTCCAAATGCCTGCTACCTCTCAGCTCTGCCTGATGACTTTGACTGTAGGTCATCTCACTGACTACCAGGTGTGGTAACCCATTTATGGATCCGCTAGTTCAGTACATCCTCTGTCTCATGCTAGTTGCTGCTTCCCTTCTTCTTTTCCTTTTTTTTTTTTTATATTCTTTATCTTGGTGAGTCCACTGTCAGCCCTCAGCCCTGGTCACGGCCCCTGGGACTTCCACCACCATCTAAAGTCACTTCTCCCCCAGTTACTCCCAGCTTACACCCCGGATGGTGGGGCCTCGGCACTGGACCCCCTATATCTGAGCCGGAGGACAAGTAACTGGTCGGTGGAGTGCAGCGATGGCAGTTAATTGAAGCCCCAGGGAGGGCTTCATTTAGAAAGTGGACCCACCCGCCTGCTCCTTTTTCCATTTTTCCCGAAGCGGGGATGTGCAATGATGCCAGCGTCCGCCCTGCCTCCCTGTGTTACGAGCGCTGGTAGCTTGAGTGACTCCCGGCCTCCGCCAGGGGTCCTCGTTGCTCTGGGCACTACCTCGCCCTCCCCCCCACCAGAGAAGGAGAGCCATCCATAGGATGTTCCATCCTTCTCCCCAGCCTGACCCTCCGATGATCCGGGTCCGCTCCTAAACCCAGATCGCCGGCCACACAAGCGGAAATTCACTGCCGCTACCGCGGGCCTGCTGCTTTCTTCTGAAACAGGACCTCATTAACTCATTTGCCTCCATCCTCCTACCTCTGCCAAATGAGATCAGATACTAGTTATCACTCCTCGATTACCAAGCCTGGAAGGTCATTTCTACAATCAACTGTTTTAACCTTATTTGCTCTCTACCAGACCAATGCTTACTGTTCCCTCCTGGACCTGAGTCATGTACTGAATGTGCCTTCACCCTCATACATTATCTGGAGTGTCGCATTCAGGTCATCTCACCTCAACTACCTCGGTTAGGAGCCTGCGTCTGCACCTGCGGGTCCATCCTTATGCATTTTCTATTGCCTACCCAATTACCACTCCCCTCCAGGCAGAGGACCCCTATGCTCCAAATGACTTGCATCCTTCCTCACCACTTACCATCCTGCACTTCCATGGGCCATTGTACTCGATCCCCTTGGCCTCCTTTCCCTCATGATTTGGATTTTGCTGGCTGGTTCAGTATCTATCTCAATCCAGTTTGACTGCCTCATACACTTCCTTGCTGCAGGTCATCCCTTCCAGCTGCTGTACGAGTTTGTTTTTCTCCTTCAGATGTGGGAACCTCATCCTTCATCTCTCCAGCACCTTCTGTCCTTTCCACTCATCATTTAAAGCCTTCATCAGATGTGAGACTCATGTATCTCAGCTCATTTACTCTTGGTACTTGGCTTCGTTTCTTGACCTTCCGTGGATCATCCTTGAATGACTTTCCACTACCGTTCGCTGAGGAGCTGACCTGGTCCTGTTCTTTCCTGCACTGTAAGTCATCTGGCTTCGCCTAGGCCATCTCCTTCCCTGGATCATTCCTTCAGTCCATTAGGATTCACTCCAGACTTTCCTTCCAATTTTGGATAGCTGCCTTTTCATCTCCGCCTTCCAGGCTTGGGGCTTCATCTTCTTGCTGTGACTCTTTGGGCATATTACCTTATCTCCGGTCAGTATTCCTACCCGGTCAACTAATCCTCCCATTTAGCCACCTCATACTTCTATATCCACTACTCGATGCCTCGCTTGTTCATTTCACCTAAGGAAAACTACTTCTAACATAACCAACCTGGCAGGCAGTATAGCTTAGAGATCAGAGTAACGAGCTGTGAACGAGCTTGGTACATCCAGCAGACCTGGGTTTGATTCTTACAACCTCCACTTGCACACTGTGTGACTCTGAGCAAGTCACTTAATTGCCCAGTGCTCCCAGGTCGCCCCTGAAAACAAGCACTTGTACCTAGTGGGCCTTACCCGGTTACCAAAGACTAAAATAAATTAAAAAAAATAACATGCCTCATAGACTCTTACGTCATCATAGAGTTTTCTATACCACCCAATCAGCTCTGCATGATTGTACCTGGAATCACATTTGACTGAACAATAGAAAGAACTCATCTGCCTCTATTGGATACTCTCTATGAATCCTGTCTATTCAATCTCTGTGGCTTCCCTGTCTACCATGTCTCACAAGCTATCTTCATGCACAGAAAGGACTTAAATTATTCTGTTATGCTCTTACTCCATAACCATTATCGTTGCTACGAATACAAGATACCTCATACAACTACGGACATCATCCGTTTTACCTTCTGCAGCCTCTCCTACCAACATTGACTCTGTTGACATGTTACGCGACTCCTACTTTCTCAACAGCTATTGCTCGTCCTAAGACATTCTCAGCTGCCTTCCCAGAACTTCCATCTTTAGATCTCCCACACCTAGCTGCTTTACTAACATCATGCTATACAAATCACTGTTTTCTGGTTCCTGGACATCACCAGATCTCATACAATCATCTGCATTTCTTCATTTCATTACCAGCAGTCACGTTAGCTGCCCATCCAGCGGTCCTTCTAGTCTATCCTTCATGAATTATCTCCATTACTCCCTCCAGTGAAGACTTTCACCAAGAATAGGCTCCTCCAGTTCTCAATCTAGAAACCGCAACCGTTATGGAGAATTCACTATCCCAGTCTTGCCTCTGAGCAGGTCTCACTCGACCATAGCACTAGGCTCCTCTGACATTCTACACTACTCGATCTCACTACCAACCCAGCCTATAGACTCTTCCATGTGTCTGTAACCCCTAGATGGCGCTATCCCAGGGGCTACTACCCCTGCCTGATTTGCCACTAACAGGTTGAGGGGCCTGGATCCAATGGCGGGTGCCTCCACCCAGAGGTCAGGGTTTGCAATAGTTAAACTAACTTGGTCACAGCCCTCTGGGACACTGCAACCCCCCTTTCTTCCCACTAGTGGCCCACACAATATATCAGAATTACCTTCACAGTATACACTTACCCCAGGACTGGTTCCGGCACTGGGACCTCCTGTGAAATGAGATACAGTGCAACAATCACAGTACAGTACTTTAACATAGACAAATACCTCCAGGCAGTACAACTTTGCTGAAACAAAGCAGCCCTGATTTATTTAGGGGATATAACAGGACAGGGAAATCAGGTTAATTAGCTTATCACTCTAATAATCTACCTATGGCTCTGTGCACAGGCCTATCCCTATCAGTTACTGTCCCTGGGTACCCAAGCCCTAGTGGCTAGTCCAAACCGTGGCAGCTGGTAGGGGCCCTTTCACACAGAGAAAAGGAAAATTAAACAGTCAGCAGTACAGTAATTCCATTTGGATTTAATGTGGCAATTCAACAGGGAGCGATCCTGAATTAGTACTCACGACCTCCAAATAAGATAGGGTCCTTCAATGTCAGCAGGGCTCACTTGAGGTACACAAACCTCTTCACACATTTATATAAAAGAGCACTATACCAGGCAGGCTGCATCTGTATCCCGATCGCAATTACTGCACAATACCGGAGAACACACAGCAGATTCAGTTCCTGACAGACCGAGTGCAATTTTCAGCAATTCTTCCAGTCTTCTACAGGGTGAGCCTGGTTTCTACTCTTCAGAGATCCTTTGATTCTTTTCACAGGGCAGTTCAGTCCTAACAAGCTGCAGACCGGAACTCTGGGCCTTACACGTTTTTGACTAAAACTGCACACTGAAAAAGCACAGGGCTCCTTCCTTCTTCACTGCCAAAGCTCAACTGAAACTCCAACCGACAAAACCGGGCTCTTCCTTTGAGTTCCTCCCAGTTCTTGACTGGATTGGCTGTCACTCACAATAGACTGCTGCTGTTGGTCCAAAAGGCACTGAAGTCTAAACTACATCTCCCAGAGTCACTGCCCATACAATCCTCTTGTGGCTGGCTCAGATTATGAGTCAAGTTCTGATTCGTCCAAGGCACCATTTTAGAGCTAGCTTACCCCACACTGATTGGTCCAGTTCAGCAGTTCAAAACTAGAATGGGGAACTAGCAGACACAGTTCTGACTGCAAAAAAGCAGGTTAGACAAACTGTAATTTTATTATTACTCTAAATAATTTCTGGCAAACAGTTACATCTTTCAGATAGGTTCCTTTGCACTCCTAGTGACTGCAAAATGAAGTGAATTGGCAGCAGCTCGAGTGGTACTCAGAGAAGCACACAGTCCCCATACAAACTAATTATGTCTGCAAGCAGACAGCTCTTAAAGAGACAGTACCAGAGGCTCTAAAACACTCACTGATAAATGGCTTAAATGCAAACACCATTCAGGCTTGGAGCATTCAAGCAAGCTCCTGGAAGTCTTTTGGGAACCCCATTTGCAGGGGTTACACCCTTCCTGGCCTAGGAAAGCTTGACGTCGCGTCAAGCAAGTACCCATAAGTTTCAACTGCAACCATATACATTTGCATTAGGCTGCACATGTAATCATCAGTCAATATATCATTTTACCAAGAACACATTTCTGAAACATTGCAGTCGTCACACTTTACACAGTATTACATACACATTGTACCATAACTCAAGTTATTACCTCTTGTACATGAAACCTGAAGAGAGGCCTTCCTATCAGTTACCTTGGGGCTGGATGGGGCAAGGGCACCATATGAAGAGAGCAACACAAGTAACTTGGAGTTAGCACTGATGCTCAGTTTGGGCAATGAGCTCGAGGACACATACACTCCTTTATGGACAACATTGAGAGGCAAGTCCACAGGCCTCCCAAGTGAATCATAACTGAGGTGCACCACAGGCTTTACAGCTCGACCAGTCTTTCTAGGGGAACTGTTATAGTCTCTGCACTCTGAGCCTCATTTTCAGCATTGTCCTCACTTGTCAGGGGAGTCTCTATGGGGTAGAGAGGCTAGAACTTGGGGCACTTTCAGCTCCAGGAGTTACAGTTTCTGAGTCCACAACATTTGGCTGCATGGAGAGCTTTCGGACACTGGCAGTGGACTGTCAGGGCACTCAAAATACTCTTCTTGTTCGGTGTATCACCAGTCTGCCCCAATCTATCATTTTCCTCCTAAAAGCTCAAACAGTTCAACCATGCACAATGATTCCATTTCATCTGATCTGATGCTTTGCACTTCACTTTCTGGGAGCATTGGCTCCAGGGATGAAGCTGGGGGCTTAGACAGTCCAGAAGGCCCAGCTTTGTCTCCAGTATTGACTAGGGGATTGCCCGAAACAATTGACTCAGTTCGTAAGAAGGATAGTATTCAAAGTCACTCTCACTTTCTTCTGATATGGACTGACAGTCATGCTCAACTGGGACTTGTGGAGGAACACTTTAACTTTGCTTCTGTAGGTGCAGACTTTCTTGATCTTTTCTTAGCAGCAGCTCTAGTCACTGGTCAGAGGGCATCTTCTGGGGGCTCAGACTCAATCAGGATTTGTCAATGGGCAGTAAATGATTTCTATGCATTGTTTTTACATCTTTGAATTATTCTCAGGCCTTACTTTGTACACTGGCAGATCATCTAGTTTGCCCACTACAATGTGAGGGAGATGGTGCCATCTGTCAGCAATCTTGTGCTTGCCATGCAGTCCCAGATTTCTTAGCAATACCCGATCTCCCTCCTGGAGTTCCTGTGCTTTCACCTTTTTATCATACCTTTCTTTGTTGTGAATTTCTTTTGGCAGCCATGGTTTGAGCCAGTTAGTGCATGAGTTAGCTGGGCCTTTAACTTTTGCACATACTGTAAATAGTTGTCAGCTTGAACCCCATCAGGAGAGACCCCAAAACACACATCTACTGGTAGTCGAGCTTCTTCCAAACATCAGGCGGTAGGGGAGAATCCAGTGGCATCACTTTTGGTGCAGTTATAAGCATGTACCAGGGTGCTAATTTGTTGGCTCCATCTAGGCTTGTCCTTTGGGTGCAGGGTGCCTAGCATATCTAGCAAAGTGCGGTTGAAACGTTCAGGCTGTGGGTCCCCTTGGGGGTGGTAAGGAGTGGTTCTGGACTTTCGCACTCCCCACAGAGAAAGCATCTCTTTGATCAGACGACTCTCAAAGTCTCTCCCTTGATCAGAATGGATTCTTTGTGGAGCCCCATAGTGAACAAAAAAGTTTTCTACAAGTACTTTGGCCACAGTGGATGCTTTCTGGTCTTTGGTGGGGAAAGCTTGGGCATATCTCGTGAAATGGTCAGTGACCACCAGCACATTACTGATATTTCTTTGATCTGACTCCAAACTCAGAAAATCAATACAGACCAGCTCCATGGGTGCACTGGTGGTGATGTTAACAAGGGGGCAGCCCTCTGGGGCAAAAGCTTTCCTCTGTAATAGCGACTACAAGTTCGAATGTGTTGCTCCACATCAGCCCCATCTTAGGCCAATAGAATCTGGATCTCACCAAGTCAAGTGTTCTGTCTATACCAAGGTGCCCCATGTGGTTGTGCAAGGACCTCAGTACTGAGTCTCGAAGGCAGTGGGCAGCACTAGTTGTTGTTTGTCTACTTGTCCCCTCTGTCTACTGTTTCTCTGTATAACAGTTTATTGATCAGTTTCAACTTAGGACCTTCTTTGTATAACAGTGCAGTTCTCAAATCAGTGGAGCGTAATTTGGACACATCTTTTCCTGCATAGAGGGCTTCAAAGCTGCTTTGATCATGGGATGCAGAGATTGAGCCCGCCGAATACTGTCATTGTCCAGCTGAGGCAGTGCACCAATGTCTATTGCAGAAAAGTGGCAATAAGCAGCAGGTATGCAATTCTCAGAGGCTCCCAAGCAATCCACCATGCAGTCCACTCGTCCGTGGACATTTGTTCCTCCCTGTCAAACTTCCGGCAGAGTGCCCGAATGTCAGGTTCTGCCAATCGGACCCAATCATTCTGGGGAACAGGCCTCGGGAGAGCATCAGCATCTATGTGGTTAGACCTGCTCGGTATTCGAGCATAGTCATATGTAGATAATGCAGAAAGCCACCTATGGCCAGTGGCATCCAACTTAGCTGAGGTCTGCACATAGGTCAAAGGATTATTGTCAGTTTTACTAGTATTTTAGCCCCATACAAGTACTCATGGAATTGGTCAACAATAGCCCACTTCAAAGCTAGGAACTCTAACTTATGTACAGGATAGTTCTTTTCGGATGGGGTCAGGCTTCTACTGGCAAAGGCCACTGGTCTCAGGCCATTCTCGTGCTCTTGGTACAACACAGCCCCAACCCTTGCAAGCTAGCATCAGTGTGCAGGACGTAAGGTTTTCTTGGATCGGCATAGGCCAGCACTGGAGCATGGGTAAGTTGATATATGATCTCATGAAAAGCAGTCTCACAATCAGAGTCCAGCGGGCCCCAAATACTTCACTTGGATGAAAATACACTCTTTCAGTCTTGAGGGCCGCTGACTTTTGGTATTTTTGTGGGTTGGGGATACCCTTGAGTAAGGTTAAGTAAAGGCGGATCACTCTTGAATAGTCCTTGATGACGCCGATAATAACCACAGAATCCCAGGAATCTTTGCAGTTCTTTTAGATTTTTGGGCTGTGGCCAGGTGGTCAAGGCCTCAACTTTACTTGGTCGGTCTCTATTCCCTCGGTGGATACTATGTGTCCCACATACTTTACTGATGTTTGAAAGAATTGACACTTATCAATGGACAGTTTAAGGCCAAAGTCCTCCAGTCGGTCCAATACCTTAAATAATCTGCTTTCATGTTCCTCCAGTGAGCTGCCAAACACAATAACATCATCTAGGTATACCAGGCACTCTAGTAAGTTCATGTCCCCACTGCACGCTCCATCAATCGTTGAAAAGTGGCTGGGGCACCTGAAATCCCTTGAGGCATCCTCATGAATTCATAGAATAGCCGGACAGATAAAGGCAGTCTCTCACGGTCCTCTGGGGCCATCGGATCTGGTAGTACCCACTCATGGAGATCCAGCACAGAGAACCACTTGCTCCCGCTTAGGCAGTCCAAAGCATCCTGAATGCGGGGCATTGTGTACTGATCAGGATAGTCCGCGGTTTAAGGTGCGATAATCCACACACATCCTTACTGTTCCATTCTTTTCCTCACTACCACAATGGGAAGCATAAGGGCTTCTGGATTCTTGTATTACACCAGCAGCTAACATCTCTTGCAGATGCCGTCTCACATCATCTATGTCAGCAGGTGCCAGGCGTCGAGACCTCTCACGAAATGGTCTTTCGTCATGCAGGCGGATATTGTGCTCAGCTCCTTGCACGCATCCTACATCCCATTCCTTTAAAACACCTGGTCTCTCTGGGCAAGCTTCTCACTGATCCTCACTTTCCATTCAGCTGGCAGCGGGAGTCGCCGAAATCAAACAAGTCAGGCGTTACTCTGTCATTCTTCCTTGAACTCTTGCTGCTGGGTAGCACTGCAGTGTCTGCACAATGCACATTAGCCAGGATGCAACCTCTGTTTACTCGAATGTCTCTTTCAGACACATTATGAACTTGGACCATTACCCTTCTGGCATAAGCATGGGCTCTAGCGGGCAAAATACTAGGCTTGACCAGCAGTCCCTCTGGCAATTTTCCATCGCCTGGTGCATCCAACATTAATATTTTATTCTTAACATCCTTTCTGATACGGACCTCTCCTGTAAGGTACACTGGGCATTTGGCGCCAGGATCAGAGACTCAGGATCCTTCTTCCATACAATTCCGACCGGTTCCTCTGGTTCTGTTTTTCAGCATCTCTCTGTGCCTCATAGGCCTTCTTAATTAAAGCGGAACTCTTAAAGCTCTACTAGTCTTTGACCCTGTTTTCATAACACAACTGTGCCAGCCTTCCGAACATATGAGCATTTGTTCCAATCAACAAAGGGACACCATCATACAGTCCAGTGGGGGACACACTAAGGCTAGGGTCTCTACTTGTTCGGCCACTCCAGCCACGGAGGTGGGGAAAGACAGCCAAATTCGGATATACCGGAATAGGGTGAGGCCTTCTCACTTAACCCCCATACATGCAGTCCTTCTAATGATTGTAAGGTCGTCTGACAAATGCTTCTGATACCAATCCTGGAACATAATTGTCACTTGGGAGCCACTGTCTAATACAGCTCTTGTAGACACTCCATTCACCTTTACAGTGGTCTCCATGGAGGGACCCACTATTCTGGACCAGTCTGGAGAGGTAGTAGGGGGCCTGGGCAACTGACCTTGCCACAAAAGGACGTGAGCATTTTGGTGCCCTCACTGGGATCATGTCGTGCACCTCTTAACCACTGATTTCTTCTCCGAAGCTCTCCTTGTAGCCTATATGCAACTTTGTCAGTGTCTTTTGGGGACTGGCATTCCCTTTTCATGTGCCCATCTTTCCCACAATTATAGCAAAACATACTTTCTGGAGTTTGAGCTGGCCGGCGCCACACTGGGAGCCAGGGCGGGGGTATTACTAACTGGAAACCTGGGTGCCATCTCTGTCTGCGGCGTGATAAGCATTTGGAGACATCTCGTCAGTTTCTCCACTTCCATGGTCAAGGAATTGAGTTTGGAGCTGTTATCAGCAGGAGATACATGGGTGGGTACCCCCACCCCCATAGCAGATGCAGTCGGATATAGGTCAGGGCCCGTACTTGCAGGCGTGGCCTTCATAAAGGGACTGTTTTTGAATTCCCGGATCTCTCTCAACAGTTCGCCCCATTGTGGCATATCTTTTTCCTTGTCAGAGCACTCATTGACTGTCAACCTCTGCCCCTGAACTTCACTTGATGGGTCACCCTCAGTCACTCGGATCGTAGCCACAGCTGTTGGTGCAGGTACCTCCCGAGGTCGCCTTTTCTCAACTCCTAAATTTCTCTCATTAACTCATCATAGGAGGGTGGGGATTCCAGTCGATTTGCCAGGCGTAACTGAAGCAACAGCAGTTCTGAGAAGGGCAGACTTAAGGATTCTGTCCAGTCTGGTTCGGTCCAGTTCAATCGCTGGCAAACTACCCTTTCTGAGGCATTCTTGCAACAATTTTTCCAGCCGAGAGACATACACAGACAACAACTCCCTTGTACTGTTGTGCATTTCTACTCTCCACCATAGGTCCTCATCAGAATCTGGGCTCCCATACACATTCTCAAGGCCTCAAGATAGGCCTGTGCAGTCGCTTCAGGGTTACTGGCCCGTTTAGCACGGATGGTAGCCAGGGCAGGACCTCGGGCTCTCACTAACCCTCTTTGCTTTTAGCCTTCCGAGCATTGCCATTCTAGCACTTGGGGCAACATAGTCTATCCAGGTCTCCCAGTCATCCTCCCTTGGGGTGGGGAGGGTGCCAGAGAAGATCCTCAACCTTGGTAAGAGTCGTGACTAATGGCAGGTGCAGAAATAGGAGTCTGCATTGGTTCAGCCACCATTCAGGGCACTGGAGCAGGAGAGGGTGTTGGGGAGGAACACCCCAGGTGGCAAGAATAGTTTCTTCAAGTCCTCCACAGTTTTCCCTCTCCCAGCAACCATTCAGCAAATTTCTCCTCAAAAGTTTCAGATAGTGGTGGGGCTGATTCCCCGGGTCTTTACTGTCCTTAGTTATCACTCTCCAAGCAGTGAGGGCTCCCTCTGGGGTAATGGTCTGTGGCACTTTGGAGCTATCTATGGATCCTTAAACTCTACTAGGGCCAGGAAAGTGTGGGTGAGCAGATTAGCATGCCGACCCACCACCACAGGGTTTTGTAAACCTTCCACCTTGGAAAGTACTCCCTGCACAGTGTCGTATTGATACCCAGGGGATGTCCAGGATAAGCATAGCATTTTGAGGTCGATCTCTCCCCAGTACACCACTCCACCAGCCGGTGCACAGCCACTTCTGTCGGGTACCCATTTTTTCTTTAACAGTGGTTGTAAATATGGCCACTAGAGGACACACAATCCCAGCGGTGAGCCTCCAAGATGTAACCCTAGATGGCGCCATCCCAGGGGCTACTACCCCTGCCTGATTTGCCACTAACAGGTTGAGGGGCCTGGATCCAATGGCGGGTGCCTCCACCCAGAGGTCAGGGTTTGCAATAGTTAAACTAACTTGGTCACAGCCCTCTGGGACACTGCAACCCCCCTTTCTTCCCACTAGTGGCCCACACAATATATCAGAATTACCTTCACAGTATACACTTACCCCCAGGACTGGTTCCGGCACTGGGACCTCCTGTGAAATGAGATACAGTGCAACAATCACAGTACAGTACTTTAACATAGACAAATACCTCAGGCAGTACAACTTTGCTGAAACAAGCAGCCCTGATTTATTTAGGGGGATATAACAAGGACAGGGGGAAATCAGGTTAATTAGCTTATCACTCTAATAATCTACCTATGGCTCTGTGCACAGGCCTATCCCTATCAGTTACTGTCCCTGGGTACCCAAGCCCTAGTGGCTAGTCAAACCGTGGCAGCTGGTAGGGCCCTTTCACACAGAGAAAAGGAAAATTAAACAGTCAGCAGTACAGTAATTCCATTTGGATTTAATGTGGCAATTCAACAGGAGCGATCCTGAATTAGTACTCACGACCTCCAAATAAGATAGGGTCCTTCAATGTCAGCAGGGCTCACTTGAGGTACACAAACCTCTTCACACATTTATATAAAAAGCACTATACCAGGCAGGCTGCATCTGTATCCCGATCGCAATTACTGCACAATACCGGGAGAACACACAGCAGATTCAGTTCCTGACAGACCGAGTGCAATTTTCAGCAATTCTTCCAGTCTTCTACAGGGTGAGCCTGGTTTCTACTCTTCAGAGATCCTTTGATTCTTTTCACAGGACGGATTCAGTCCTAACAAGCTGCGACCGGAACTCTGGGCCTTACACACGTTTTTGACTAAAACTGCACACTGAAAAAGCACAGGGCTCCTTCCTTCTTCACTGCCAAAGCTCAACTGAAACTCCAACCCGACAAAACGGGCTCTTCCTTTGAGTTCCTCCCAGTTCTTGACTGGATTGGCTGTCACTCACAATAGACTGCTGCTGTTGGTCCAAAAGGCACTGAAGTCTAAACTACATCTCCCAGAGTCACTGCCCATACAATCCTCTTGTGGCTGGCTCAGATTATGAGTCCAAGTTCTGATTCGTCCAAGGCACCATTTTAGAGCTAGCTTACCCCACACTGATTGGTCCAGTTCAGCAGTTCAAAACTAGAATGGGAACTAGCAGACACAGTTCTGACTGCAAAGAAAGCAGGTTAGACAAACTGTAATTTTATTATTACTCTAAATAATTTCTGGCAAACAGTTACATCTTTCAGATAGGTTCCTTTGCACTCCTAGTGACTGCAAAATGAAGTGAATTGGCAGCAGCTCGAGTGGTACTCAGAGAAGCACACAGTCCCCCCATACAAACTAATTATGTCTGCAAGCAGACAGCTCTTAAAGAGACAGTACCAGAGGCTCTAAAAACACTCACTGATAAATGGCTTAAATGCCAAACACCATTCAGGCTTGGAGCATTCAAGCAAGCTCCTGGAAGTCTTTTGGGAACCCCCATTTGCAGGGGGGTTACATGTCCGCTTCCAAGCTTCTCTCAAGTATTCAGGCATCGTATTACCTGTAAACCTAACCAGCCATAGCCACCTCAGTGCTTCTCACAGGCGATTACGCATGGAAATACCCATATTTACTTCAGCCGTCGGATAAGCACAACATGTACAATTATAGTTACGACATCAATGCCCAAATAAGCTATCCAATTCCTTGTACTGAACTTCCACTCATTCTCTATATATATTCAATTACCATCTGGACTGCATATGCCAATCTTCCTGTATTTGTCTACAAATCACTTATGGCAGTTCTCCTATCAGGCTCTCAAAGACTCTGCTCCACTCCTTCTTCCACTTCATGGATGCTTATTTCACAACTATCGCTCAACACTGAATTCCTTTCCTCCATACTTTACTGTGAACATCAAACCTGCCACAAATTGGATCATTCACCTATGACTTCACAAATCATCCCATTTCCCACTGTTCACTGTCTGGTAGCTTTTAAACCAAATCATGCTCTCTCTGCTCATTGCGTCCCCGTAATCTCTTTGGACAGTCATCCATCATTACCTTGGAAATCTGGACTTCATTCGCTCTTCTTTGACTGGATCTGCTTCATACTCAGGATTCTACTGCTCCTTCAGAAAAAACTACTTCTTTAACCTCAGGATCGTCCTCCAAACTACATCATCGTCCATGGATAGAGGATGGACCATCATCTCTCCAAGAAGCTCACCTTCCACAAAACCAACTATGGTTACTAGAACCTAGGTCCATCTCCTCTTAGTATGCCCAGAGGATGAGCAGACCAATGGCCATGGGTCTTCAGAGGTTTCCTCCACCTGGGAGTTTTGCCTCTCCTGAGTGCCAGTGGTCATACTCTCCATGAGTTGGAGGAGGTATCTTCTTGGGCCTTCTATTCTCTACAGATTCCTGCCTACATACTTACTACTCAAGGGTGGGAATAGAGTAAAACCACAAAAAGTACTACAAGTTACACAAGCACTAATACCCCATTGCTATTCCCCAAACATTGAATGGGAGGGCTTAAGCCTGAGGTTCAGTGTGGGGAATAGCTCCTCCCACAACCTCTATTTAACTCCCATCATTCACACACCTCACTTGCTTAGAGAGTGCTTTTTGTCCACCACCATCCCCTCCTCCTCCTCCTCCTCCTCCTCCTTCTCCAGTGCTCTTCTCACCCTTGTTCATGGGCCTTCTAGTCCCTACAAATTCCTACCTACATATTGTACCTACTACTCAAGGGTGGGAATAAAGTAAAGCCACAAAAAGTACTACAAGTTACACAAGCACTAATACCCCATCGCTATTCCCCAAAACATTGAACCATTATTACCCTGCTAGATGCTCAGGGTGCTGTTAAGTCACTGAACATTAAAACAGCACCAGGGGCCGATGGACTGCTCCTGGAGTTCTACAGAACTTTTTCTGACCACCTAGTACCAATATTGGTGACTGTATTTACTGAAATTTTGGATTCTGGAGATGTATCAGCCTCTATGAATGAGACATTTCGAATTTATATTTATAAAAAGAGGGAATGAGACAAATTTACTTAGTGGGAGACCTCTATGTCTCCTAAATAAATTAATGATTTAAAAATCCTATGCAGAATTTCGACAAAAAGATTGGCTAAAGTGGCAGAACTAGTGCTCTCCAACACACAGTCCAGTGAAATACCTACTAGATCCATATTTGAAAATTTAATATTCAGTCGAGAATTAAAAAAAGGGACAACATAGGACAAGTCAAGGGCTGTCTCCTGGCCTTCAATCGAAAGAAAGCCTTTTATTGGATAAGACACAGTTTCTTGTTTAAAGTGTTACCGAAATATGGAATTCCAGCCAGTTTTGTATCATGGATTGCCTTTTTATACAAAAATGCAGTAATGTATCCTAACATTAATGGATATATTGTTGAAGGAATTAGTGTGGTCAGGGTATAAAACAGAGGTGCCCATTAAGCCTCCTACTCTACACCTTCATTCTGGACCCATTACTATGCTTGTAACAAGCCCAGAGATCTATTCTAGGGAGTGTAATGCAGGAAGGCTTTACCATAAAAATCCTTGCATATAGGCCAGCTTGATGGCACTGAGGGTCAAGGTGCTGGACACCTTATCTCATGCTATGCCGGTGACCCAGGTTTGGGTCGTTGGGGTGCCAGCGTGGGGGGGAGAAGGATCGAACAGAGCCATCAGGCTGCTCTCCTCTCCTAAGGGTGGTGAGGTGGGTGGTCGCCCTCCCGTAGTTCTGCTCCCACCGAGTGGGAGTCCAGTGGGAAGCATAGGTGGAGGGGCAGCAAGGATGGGAGGGCAGAAGGGGCTGAGCTAGTGCCACGGTGTGCTTGCGTGCCTCCACACACATGCACGGTCATGTGCCGTGGCCTCAGGCAGGCGGGGTAAAAACCAACGGAAAAACCACCGTAAACACAATAATTAAAAAACAGCCTTGCATATGCAGATCACCCCTGCATAGCCACTAGTTCACATGCTGCAGGACCTGCTATACAAGACAGCTGGACCTGTTCTCAAAATTAGCAACAGGAAGTGTAAATCTGGCAAAAAGTGAAGCAATAAGCATAGGACGGCAGATACTAGATCATCCAGTACAGGAAATAGCTAGAGTGCAGGTGGTTAATTCTTTGAGGATACTGGGTATAACATTTGGTACAGGGAACAATACTACTGAGAATTGTGAGGAACAGATAACTTCCAGCCTCCACCAACTGATCTGGAGGAATAGGTTTATATCAAAAATGAAGAGGGCACACCTGACAAAGACCCTGGTACTCCCACAATTTTTACACCTTTGTCAGGTTGGGTTTTCTTCCTTCCCTTCCTCCCCCACCCCCATATCCTGCAAAACAAAAACTTAGTTTATTCTTCCAAGCACTATGGGGAAGCAGGTTAAACCCCGTGAAAAGGGATACCACATGTAGACCCATATCGAAAGGTGGGGTGGGAATGCTGCACCCTATAGGATTCTTTACAGTATTTTAATTTTTAGAACTATACCTCCAGTAGTGACATTTTCCCAGAAATCTTGGATCTACCTTATTAACTAATGGAACAGGCCTTTTATGTCCCAGTGGCGTTAAGGTGTCTTCAGACTTCCTAGACTGCATAAAGGTCCAGATATCCCAGAGTGTATTAGAACCTGCCTAATGAAATTATGCATCCGGAGACTTTCTCCAAGCCAAGTGTCATCTCATCTGTACCTCATTATACACAAACAATGTTCATACTGTATGTATTGCCCAATGGTATTCCCAAGATGTCCATGGGGACGCACCGTGAAAGTACTACTGTTACAGCAAGATACTAGACTACCGACACGTATGTGGGATATAACATGGCTGTGTGCACATGGGAGATTTGGAGTAAAGGGCACCTTTAAACATAAGTACAGAAGATAGAAGAAAGGGTTTGTGTATGATATACATTGAATGCTGTATTACAGTCACAAGAGCATTTTTATTTGAATGCCCCTATGCCAAAAGCTTCTGGCATGTTTTGTCACTGGCCTGGAAGGAACCTATTTTCTTGACTCCTGATACAGACAGTGTAGTTATAGGCATATTACACTGAGGCTAATATTTTCAATTTGTAAATACTACTTGTGGATGGCCCGCTATGCCTTTACACTGCAGTAGTAGCAGAGGTGGTTAACCAGGTAATAAAAGAACTACAGCAGCTTTGTAAAACTTAAATGTCTCATTTATCTAGCCCTTTATTTAATAGTTATTGGAAGGCATGTTCCCTGGACCAGCAAGTGAGAGGCTTAAGTACATTACCTGTGAGAGCCAAAGTTAACCCACATCAAGCTACTTTTTTTTTTTTAAGATAATTTCTCTATTACTCCTCAGCTGGAGGGGTTGTACCTATGGTTCCCCCCCATCCAACTGTATACCTCAGCCCTACTCTGGCCGCAGCCAGAGCTCTTCACCCCATGCCCTGCCCCACCCCAGCCATGTCGTGGTGGGAACTTACCCCGCTCACCACATAAGGCCTGGGAGCAGACACCAGGGGAGCTACCTGGGGTGCATCTGGCCCAGCACCACTGGATCAGTTGTCACTGTGCACACAAAGGATTTGTGATGTGATCCCCCCCCCAGCGCAGACGTGCAGTGACGCCAATGATGCTGTTGTGCGCGCATCTGCTCATGGCCCATCTGATGTCGCCCACGCTGCCCCACAGCTTTAACCATGGGATGTACCACCCTCCCAGCCACTGCCAGGAGCCAGTGTAACCACAGTATTCCCTCCCCACCCACCCGGAGGAGGACAGCGGTCCCTGGGATGCTTGATCCTCTCTCCCCCCGGCCAACCCTCCAGTGCCCAAGGTCACTCCCGATCCCGGGTCGCTGGCGTGGCATGAGGTGTAGCGTCCAGCGCCTCAACCATCAGTGACACCGGGCCAGCATCACACTACTTTTTGTTGTTGTACTGTTTTCTTTTAATTAGTTCTTATGCTACTGTAAAACCCTGTTTATCCGAATGTGTCCAGGGACTCTGAAAATGTTCGGATAAATGGGGTTTCAGTTAAATAAGAGCAATGAAAATAAATTTTGAAAAGACACCAGACAATGCAGTTAGCGTTCTTTATGATTTAATATGAGAAAACACATTCTAAAACCATATGAAAGTGTAGTGCAATTAAAACTGATGTTCAGTACTTTGCTGAATCCTAAATATCATTTTAAAACATCATTAAAGTGCGGTGCTAGCTGGCTCGGTGCTGCTGAGGGTTGAGGTGCTGGACCCCACACCTCACGCCATGCCGACGACCCAGGTTCAGGAGTGAGCTCAGGCCACCAGGGGTTGGCTGGGAAAAGATAGGCTGGAGCGTCCGATGATGGCTCACATTCTCCGGGGAGGAGGGAGGGTCTTTCAACCCAGCAAGCAGCGACCCCTGGCAGAGGTTGGGGGTGCGATGGCAAGCTGGAGTCACTGGGACATGATTGGTCACACAGGCATAGGCCAGTGACCAATCGGTCACAGGGGCTGCTCCTTCAAGGAAGGATGGGGAGGAACATTGCCAATGTCGACGTATAAGCCATGACATATGGGCCCACAAAGGTCCCACAGGAACAGAGGAAAAACACCCCATCGGAGCCAGGAAGACGGAGCTCCAGGTCGGGTCCTGATGTGCCGGTGCCTGCCTACAGCCCCGGACCCTGATAAGATATGCAAGATTCAGTGGTCTGCCCCAACCCCGACCCTGCTCGGGGGGGTTTCCAAGGCCGAATTGAGGGACCGTAAACTGTCAGGTAAGGCACTGGCAGGAACAGACTTAATGGATGACTCCCAATGGTGTGGATCTGATGGGACAGTAGGAGGGGAAAAAGAGAAATATCAAAATAAATAAATGAATAAAAGTGCAGTGCTATTTAAATTTCTTTGCATATCATTTTAAATTAATTTTGAAGAGATTACAGCATCTTAAAAAGAAGTCAGTCCCGGACAGTACCGTATGGCATCACAGAGGCTAGATAGTGACAAAGTAATGCTGTAGTTTGTTTGCTTGTGTTTGTCAAGTCGCTGTCTAAATGCCTTTAACTGCAGCTGCTAAAGAAGTAGAAGTTGAACTCCATCTGCATCCAGTTGCGTATCTAGCCAGTCAATACACTTCTGAAAGCAATCAGCAGCTTCTGCATCTGTGGATATGTTTTTTCTACATGCAGTCTCCAGTTTGCCATCATCCTCTTCAGCAGGCTCCACTGACTCGTTCTTATCAATTGAGAGAATGTCGTCATCTGTCATTTCTTCATAGCCAGCTTCTGTATCATCCGCCTCTGCCCATTCTGTGACAATCTCCCTGCGAAACTCAAGGTGCTTGGCAACTGAATGCAGCGCTTTCATCACTTCCGCCATCTGATCCACAGAGCTCTCAGCATTGTCGGCAGTTGTTGCAACAGGTGTGTCGATAAGTTGTGATTTTTGCCAACATTTTTTAATGGTCTCCTGCTTCATGTCCTGCCAGGACTCTGCCAGCATAATTAGGGCATCCTTAACAGTGATAGATTTTATAATTTCAGCAACAAACTGTGAGCTGCCGGATTCGTGTAGATTTTTGAACCGGTCCAGCCACGTCTCACTGGCAGAGAAGGGGTAATCAGCATTGAGCTGGTAGTGAAGGAAGAGAGCCTTCTCTTTCAGGATCATACCTGATATAGGAGTCCCTTTCGATCTGTTCTGTACAAACCATAAAAACACAGCTTTGTCCAGTGAATCGTCTCTACATGAATGCATGGTTTTGCATTTCTCATGTGAAATGCTGGAGTCCACTGAAGCAGCGAAGTCTCAGATCTTTTGCTTTGCTTTTTTAATATCACATACAGTGGTATTACCGAGACCGAATTGCTGAGCAACATCTACAACTTTTGGCCCCCTCTCAAGGCACTTTATTATCTATAACATTTGGCTAACATCCAGGACTGAATGCTTTTGTTTCGCCATCGCAGCACAATGAGGGAAGCTAACCGAGGGTTCAGAACAAGCTGTTAAGTACCCAATAATGGCTTGTTAATAGCTGCAACACATTTCCCATTGTGATTCACTAAGCAACTAATTAATCGCTAATCGGCAATAGTACTAGGCATATGAATGACAGACACATTTCAATTAGACAGCTGTGTGTATGAGATTCGGTTAACAGAGAGAGATTCGGATTTCAGGGGTTCGGATAAATGGGGTTTTACTGTATAGCAATTGTTTCATGCCCACATCTTTATTGGTACAATTTATCCTTCCTATATTGTTTTCAGTGATTATTTTGCAATTTGGAAGTGAAGATATTATGGTTTTGTTGTATGTTAGCACACCTGTAATGTTTCTTGACTTAATAAAACTCCCCTACTCTCCAAGGGTGACACTGCTGACTAGTGACTAGATGGATGATCCCGGAGGTGGAGAAGAATGTGCAACGGTGGCAAGTGAGCAGGCCTCCCTACCTGTCATCATGTCCCAGGAGGTCACAGAATTATCTGGAACAGAAATGGAGTTGGATGAAACACTGTTTAATACCCAAATGGAGAAATCTACAGCTCCACTGTGTTACTGCCCTGTGGGTGACCACAGGTAGTAGTGCAGCTGGAGTGGCTCATGGGTGGAAGGATGTCAACAGGCACCGCACCACATATGCCTTGCATGCATGGGTGCTTGGTGTGCCCTTATGCAGATATTCTGAGGGAAGGGGAAAGAAACACAGAAAAGAGCCCTGACTGTTTGATAAAGTTGCCCCTACTCGCTGGCTCCACATCTGACTACTCAGGCCCTGTCTCCCAAACTGGATCCATGTACGGCAAGGGTATGGGGAAGCTCTGGAGGAATATGGAGGTCAGGTAAGTCCCAGGGGATGCCAGAGTGATGGGGCTGGTGTGGAGCACAGCAGACGGAAGCTGGCCAGAGTGTGAAGGGAAAAAAATAAAAAGCTGACAGCGGGAAACAGCCAGCACACAAGACGTTCTGTCTACACCACACCAAAGATTCCCACAGAAGTATTCAATAACTGAAACACCAATATGCTGACTCCTGGACCCCAAAGAAGGCCCTCATGGCAGCAGGATGGGTCAGATCCAGTGACAGGGTATCATGGCTGCCAGGGGAAAAGAGACACCCAGATATCCAGCCACCCTCGCCACAAAGCAAATAGGTAAGCAGCATTCTCTCCCCCTTATGGTGTACCATGCTCCTGGTATACAGCCTGGCCCTGACCTTAACCCATTCATTCCCATAGACGCCATAAGGCATTGAAACATAGAAACATAGAATTTGACGGCAGATAAGGACCGCTTGGGCCACCTAGTCTGCCCATTTTCCTACCTAACAGATAAGCTGCAGATCCTAGTTAACCAACAGCTTACTTCCTCCTACCCCCCACTAGGACTGCCTTATGCCTGTCCCATGCATTCTTGAATTCCCCCACTGTTCTTGACTCCACAACCTCCTCAGGGAGGCTGTTCCATGCATCCACAACCCTCTCTGTGAAAAAATACTTCCTCACATTACCTCTGAGCCGTCCCCCCTCTATCTTCAAATTGTGCCCCCTTGTTCTTGCACATCTCTTTTTCTGAAAGAAGCTACCCTCTTGGACCTTGTTGATTCCGTTGAGGTACTTGAACGTTTCTATCATGTCCCCCCTCTCCCTTCTTTACTCAAGGGTATACATATTAAGCTCCTTTAGTCTTTCTTCGTATGTCTTCTGGTGCAGACCCTGCACCATTTTAGTTGCCCTCCTCTGGACAGCCTCCACTCTGTCTATGTCTTTGCGGAGATGGGGTCTCCAGAACTGCAACAGTATTCAGATGGGGTCTCACCAACTGTCTGTACAGAGGATAACAACTTCCTGTTTCTACTATTGATGCCTCTTCCTATGCATCCCAGTATCCCCCAGCCTTCCTTACTGCCTTCTCACATTGCTTGCCACTTTTAGGTCATCTGATATAATTACCCCAGGTCCCTTTCCATTTTACTGTTGTCAGCATCACCCCCATTGTGTACGCTTCCCTGGTTTTTGTTTCCCATGTGCATTACCTTGCACTTCTTTGCATTGAATCTGAGCTGCCATACATTTGACCATTCCTCCAACCTGGCCAAGTCCTTCTCATCCTTTCCACTCCATCTTGTGTATCAACCCTGTTGCAGATCTTGTGTCGTCTGCAAAGAGACATACTTTCCTTCTAGTTCGTCTGCAATGTCACTTATAAAGACATTAAAAGGACCGGTCCGATACTGAACCCTCGGTACCCGCTGTAACCCTCCTTTCTTCACTGTGTACTCCATTTACTACTACCCTTGCGTCCTGTTGTCTAGCCAATTTTTATCCAGGCTACTACCTTGGGACCCCTCCAAGGCTGGCTAACTTGTGTATTAATCTTTTGTGTGGGACTGTATCAAATGCCTTGCTAAAATCTAGGTAGGCCATGTCCACAGCCCCTCCTGGTCTACTACTTTGGCCACCCAGTCAAAGAAATCTATTAGATCTGGGCCTGACACGACCTTCCCATTGTGAATCCATGCTGCCTTGAATCCTGTGCCCCACTGGCCTCTAGGTACTCAACAATTCTTTCCTTCAGAAGTGATTCCATCATTTTCCCTACCACTGAGGTCAAACTAACTGGTCTGTAGTTTCCTGCCTCTGTCCTGCTCCCACTTTTGTGAAAAGGAATCACATCTGCCCTCCTCCAGACCTTGGGTACCACCCCATCCTCCCATGATTTGTTAAAGGGAGTAGTCAGCGGTGTCACTAGTTCTACCCTTAGTTCTTTTAGAATTCTTGGGTGAATCCCATCAGGTCCCATTGCTTTGTCCACCTTCAATTTTATTAGTTCTTTCAGAACCCTTTCTTCTGTAAATGGACTGGTATCGACCCCCGTCTTCAGAGTGTTTCTCTTGTTTGGTTTAGGTACCTCCCCCCCTCTTCCTTTGTGAATACTGAGCAGAAATATTCGTTCAGTATCCCTGCTTTTTCACTGTCACCCTCTACCCACATTCCCTCCCCTTTATTAAGCCTTAGTATCCCTCCTTTGGTCTTTCTTCGCTCCCTAATGTACCTATAAAAGGTCTTATCCCCCTTCTTAACAGAATTGGCTATCTCGGTTTGGGCCTTTGCTATTCTGACTGCCTTCCCAGCCTCTTTCTGCTTTAACTGATAAAGTTCTCTGTCCTGCACCTTCTATGTTTCCTTATATTTCCTGAATGCTGTCCTTTTCTCCTTAACCTTCCCTGCCACCTCTTTTGAGAACCATAGCGGTTTTTTCCTTTGTTGTGTTTTATTGATTTGCTTTACACAAAGGCTTGTTACCTCTGTGATGGCTGTTTTGATTACTCCCCATTGTTCCTCCACCCCTCCTTCTTGCCTGTTTGCTAGTGCTTTTCTGAGGCACTCTCTCATTTTCCCAAAGTCAGCCCTCCTAAAGTCCAATACTCTTGCTTTTGTATGGCTTGTTTGTATGGCTGTGTTTATCGTGAACCACACTGTTTGGTGGTCGCTTGTTCCATATGGCTACCCACTTCTAAATCTGAGATTCTTTCTCCGTCCCCATTTGAGAGTACCAGGTCTAAGATTGCTCCCTCCCGAGTGGGTTCCAATACTAGCTGTCTGAGGCATGCCCCTAGGGCATCAAGAATGACCCTGCTCTTGGATGTGCCTGCAGCAAAGGTGCTCCAGTTAACATCTGGCATATTCAGGGCCCCATCAACAATATCCCCCTTTTCTGCCATTCTAAGGAAGCCTTCTATCATTTCCTTGTCCATTCCCTCCCCCTGAGATGGGGGTCTGTATACAACCCCCATGCGGATTGTGGTGCCATTTCCTGTCTCCAGGGTGACCCAGAGTGCCTCATCTGCTCCCTGTTTACTCTTTAGTTCTGTTGCTTTGATCCCTTCCTTTATATAGAGAGCTACTCCTCCTCCTCTTTTACCCTCCCTGTCCCTCCTGTAGATTGTGTATCCTGGTATGTTGACATGCCAGTCATGGTTCTCTGTGTACCATGTTTCTGTGACTGGCACAATATCCAGGCAACCCTCTTCCATCAAGGCCACTAGTTCAGGGAGCTTGTTACACAGACTACAGGCATTGGTACTCATCACCCTCCACTTTTTGACAGCCTTACCCCTTTTAGTCCCATTTCTGTCCTTACTGCTTTTGCCTTTTTTTACATTTACCTCTGTTCTGCTCCCTAATAACTTCTCTACCTTGGTGTTTACCTCACTAATCACCATGTTTTGTGGGGGGCTGGGATTTCCTGCTCCTTTCAGTGCCTCCCCTTGGCTAGTTTAAATGCTTGCCAATGAAGCATTAAACCTCTCACCTAGGATCTGGTTCCCCGGACAGATGCAGACCATCGCACCAGTACAGGTCTGCATCCCTCAAGTGGCTCCCAGTCCCCAATGAAGCCAAAACCTGGGCTCCACACCAGTTTTCAACCACTCATTGAATTCCCTGGTGAGGAGTGCCTTAGCATCTCCCTTGCCATTGACGGGCAGCACCTCCGAGAAGGTTACCGTATGCGCTACTTGTCTAAGGCCCTTCCCCAGCTCTACAAACTCCTCTTGCACTGCTCTGATCCCATTCCTAGCCAGGTCATTTGTCCCTAGGTGGACAATGACATCCAGCTCCCTCTCTCATGCAGCTTCTCCCACGATCCTGAGGATTCGCTTCCTGTCCCTCCAAGCCGTGGCACCAGGAAGGCACCTTACCTCCCTCACCCCTTCCTCCCCCATTTCTACCCCCCTAATTATTGAGTCCCCCACCAGGAGTTGTTTCCTTCCCTGTGGGGTCCCATGCCACCCTCCTGTGGGTCTCCTTTGTGAAGGTTCCCAGCAGCCTCCTTGGTCTCCATTGCAGGTGCCTCCATAGAGGAACCACTATCCACCAGAAGAGTGAATGAATTGTGGAGAGGTACAGCTGGAGGGATGCAACTCTGTTCCACCACCCTCTCCCTTCCTGAGCCCACCCTGGTCCAGCCTCTCCTCTTTCTTGGCAACCTCTGAGGTAGTGGCATTGGCCCTGGTGGCCCCTGGGTGGGGGAGGAGGTTTCATGAATCCTAGCCAGGTCAGTCTGGAGACGGGCAACCTCCTCTCTCAGACCAGAGAGGTGCCTGCAAATAGGGCAGCATCGCAACCTCCAGAATGTCTCCCGGAACACTGCCGCCCCACAGCCATTGCACTGCACCACTCCTATCATGTCTTATTTTGTGTCCCATCTACTGTTTCTCTGTATGCTTACTCTCTCCTCTCCTTACAACTCTCACCCTTCATGTTCTGGGATAGCAACTTCCTATCTTCTTCAGTAGCCTCCTTCTTCCTTGCTCAATGTCAGACCACCAGCAGCTAGGGGAGGAGAGTGAGCTAATTTTTTCCTTTAGGGTTGACAAAACCAGTGTTTCTCTATGATCCTTCCTTCCTACTGCCAAACAGGAAGTTCCTGTTGACAGTCAAATCCAGTGGCTATAAGAGTAGAACTGGCTTAGGGTGGGTGGGTGGAGGGTGGGATGGAGGGCAATTAGTAAGAAAAAGGCTAGCAACAGGAAGTTGTAATTTGAGTCACCTGCTTTTATAGTGTCTAAGCCACACCCCCAATTAAGTTCTCTTTCCTCCTACTGGTTTAGCAAAGTCAGCTGATACAGTACCCTTCCCAGCACAGAACACACACTGACTTTCTTTCTTTTCTTTCTTTTTAACCCTAAATAAGACCCCTTCTACTTCTAATAAAGTATCTGTCTACTTAATCTCAACAGACACTGACTCCTGATGAGATATAAGTTTTAAATTAATAAGAAAATGTAGCTTCTTTTAGTTAGCTGCTTTCTGCTCTACAAGCAAGGCTAGCAACAGGAAGTTGTAATTTGAGTCACCTGCTTTTATAGTGTCTAAGCCACACCCCAATTAAGCTCTCTTTCCTCCTACTGGTTTAGCAAAGTCAGCTGATACAGTACCCTTCCCAGCACAGAACATACACTGACTTTCTTTCTATTTTTTTAACCCTAAATAAGACCCCTTCTACTTCTAATAAAGTATCTGTCTACTTAATCTCAACAGACACTGACTCCTGCTGGGATATAAGTTTTAAATTAATAAGAAAATGTAGCTTCTTTTAGTTAGCTGCTTTCTGCTCTACAAGCAAGGCTAGCAACAGGAAGTTGTAATTTGAGTCACCTGCTTTTATAGTGTCTAAGCCACATCCCCAATTAAGCTCTCTTTCCTCCTACTGGTTTAGCAAAGTCAGCTGATACAGTACCCTTCCCAGCACAGAACACACACTGACTTTCTTTCTTTTCTTTCTTTTTTTTAACCCTAAGTAAGACCCCTTCTACTTCTAATAAGGTATCTGTCTACTTAATCTCAACAGACACTTACTCCTACTGAGATATAAGTTTTAAATTAATAAGAAAATGTAGCTTCTTTTAGTTAGCTGCTTTCTGCTCTACAAGCAAGGCTAGCAACCTTCTATTGCTTGAATGGACCCAAAATGGCCACCGGGAGAGAATGGAAAACTGCAATGATTACCAGGTGCTATACTACAGATACCCTGAGAGAAGGGGATCCGCTCAGAAATCTGGAAAGGACAAACGGGAGACAATACTTGATGACTTAGCTGCACATAAACAGCTAAATATAACTCAAAACTAGGTGCTATAGATTTTAATAAAGTTTTCCTGCTCAGGTACAACCTCCTGATAATTGTTTTGGACTGCAGTCTGAAGCAGCAAACGTTGTGGTTACAAGCATCTCCCCCCCAGTTGTGAAAACTCCTAGTGATGTGAGGAGGCTAAAGCAGCAGCCCAAGTCTCTAACAAGCATTTGTCAATGCCAAACGTTTCATGCTTGGTAAACAATTTGTGTTTTGCAATTTTGAGCCAAAATTTTAAAGAATACTTATCTTAGAATTCACCTTATAGACATGATAAGTACCATTTATAGTATATTGGCCGAAATGTCATTTCGCACCAGAGGTGTAAAAACATGACTCATGCAAGATTTTAAAAATGACACGTCACATTTATGAGGTGGTGTGGAAAATGGCTATGTTGAAAGGTTGGAGTCAATGTTGGAGTCAAAATATTGAAAATTCACAGTTATAAGCAAACACTGAAATAGTGTAACGTTCAGTCATAACCTAGACATTTTACTGTATTTGTACACCAGATTTTCAGTACTGCCTTCTTATTACCCCACCTAATGAACCCCATATGTGAAATTTTTCAAATTCCAACCAAAACATTATTCCACACCTCTGAATTGTCATTCCATGCCACAGGTATGAAAACACATTTTGGCCAGGATTTGTCCATGATGAGGTACTGTGAAGAAATGGCTATGTTTAAAATTTGGGGTCAAAATATTAAAAATTATCAAAGTTACAAGCGTGCATTCATAAATTTCAGTGTAGGTTCATAACTTTGTTGGTTTTATTTTAATATTTTTGCCCAAAATTTTCAACATAGCCTTCTTATGATCCCACCTCATGGACAAGTGCAGAGAAAATATTCAATTGCTGCCTGAAAGGTGATTTCATTGCATGAAAACACATTTTGACCAGGATTTGAAAAATGATGGCTGTCACATTCATGAGGTGCTGTAAAGAAATGGCTATGTTGAAAATCTGGGGTAAAAATATTGAAAATTACCAAAGTTATGAGCCTGTGTTTGCAAATTTCAACATAGGCTCATAACTTTGTTGTTTTTTAATTATTTTTACACAAAATTTTTATCATATCCTTCTTATGACCCCACAAGTCAATATTTAAAATATTTTTTTCATTTGGATAAAGCATTTAAACCATTTTAAATATTGAATTTGTATAAGATATGCCTGTTGAGATTTGATCTATGATATATCGAATCTCAACTGACATATCCTGTAAAATATCACTAACAATGTGGTCATACTTTTATCCATTATTTCTAATGAATCTGCACAGTGCAGATCTTCTGAGAGGCAGTTTCAATGCCTGTTTTCCTTTTACACATTTTTACAATGTGTTTTCCTAGAATATGCCTGCTGATTGCAATATGCTATATTTAGCCTGGATAGCTCACAGAAGACATGGCATCTTATTTTCAGTGGGGCTCTACATCTACACAATATTATCATTTTTTTTTAATTGTTTAACCAGGAGTAGCACACTAAGCTGAAAGCTTGTTTACAGGTGCGACCTGGGAGCACAGGGAAGTTAACTGACTTGCTCAGGGTCACACATTATGCAAGTGGGGGCTGTGGGATTCAAACCCAGGTCTCCAGATTTGCAGCTCAGAGCCTTAAACCACTACGCTATAGTGCCTCCCATTGCATTGTGTAAAATCCGAACATGCTGAAAACAATATTTTACATCTGGACTAGGCTACCCTGAATATACATTATAAAAATGGTAAAATTATGACCCCACTGAAAACAAGATATTGCATCTAATCTGGGACATCCTGAATAAATACAGTGCAAAAATGTGTAAAATGAAGACCCCTATGAGAATGAGATACAACATCTCCCCTTTACTACCCAGGATACAAAATATAAGATAAGAAATATTTAAAGGAAATCTACCGTAAACTGAACTTTACTGTGTTCCACATAACCAAGACTGACATAAACAGTTTCTTTATTGTTTTATAACATATTAGATTGCAGTATTTATTTTGAATGTTGTGGCCATGAGGATGGTGTGTACAGTATTTGTGTGTGTGTGTGTGTGTGTGTGTGTGTGTGTGTGTGTGTGTGTGTGTGTGTGTGCGCTGTCTGAGACTGTACTTATCAGACAGTGTCTTAAGAGGTTAGAAAAACAGTATAAATCTTTTTTGGAGATTCCTTGCTGAAAAAGGGTGACATTTATGAGGTATGAATCTTTCTTGAAAGAGAATACCTGCCCAACTGACGCTAGTAGCAAGAAAATGTTTAAATGTTAAGTATAAATGTGCAAGTTGCTGCATTTCGAAGGGGGTAAACAAATCTCCAGTTTAATAGGCAACCAATATTTAACAAGTAGTTTCATTTTCCTAATGGCCATCTGATAAGCAGCTTGGAGTTCTGTCTACATCATTCTAAACAGAAAGAAGGGAGTATATAACTGTCATAGTGATTTGCTGTTATGAGAGGATACACTGAAAAGTACTAAAAAATGTGTTCCATGGTATCCCAGTTTTTCTAGCTAAAGCTAGTTGACTAGGCTCTGCTCACAGCCATAAAAATGGCCAAGTTATGCTACTAAGTTCAAAACCCCATTGAAATACATTGAACCACTTACCTGATTTCCCCAGTTTGTGGTCCCGCTTTGAAGAGTGAATACGTGTCTGCGGTCCAGAGAAGATTATGGCTTTGGTGCCCCAATGGATAAGTAATGGCTTGGAGGGGTGGGATGGTAGGTGCTGAGTGGGAGGGTCAGGTGGGGGGGAACTAACGGCACAACAGACATCAATGGACTTTTTTTTTTTTACAGACTTTTTAAAAAAAGGAAAAAATGCAGAGGGAAGGTTTTCATTATTTCAGGGTTCAACAGTGAGGGATTGGGCACCCCCATGTCAGTGTTATGTTTGGGGAGGCATAGGGTGGTGGGTGCTGAGTGGGAGGGTCAGGTGGGGGTGACAGTTACAGGGACGCAAGCAGTGGACACTGTGGGACTGGGCACCCCCAGTGTCAGTGTTATAAACTGTGGGGGGGCAGTTACGGTGGTGGCTGCAATAGACATCGATGGACCATTTTCTTTTTTACAGGGTGTTTTAAAAAAATAAAATAGAAGGTGGGGGGGTTGAAGTTATGGTGGCAGCTGTAACAGACATCAATGGATCGTTTTCTTTTTTGCAGGTCAGTTAAAAAAAAACGCAGAGAGAAGGTTTTCTTTATTTCAGGTTTTGACACTGGGGGATTGGGCACCCAAGTGTCAGTGTTATGTTTGAGGGGGTGCCTTAGTAGGAGGGTCAGATGGGGAGTCTAACAGCACAACAGACAATAATGGATGGTTTCTGTTTTACAGGATTAAAAAAAATGATGAGTGACAGTTTCTGAATTTCAGGTGATGACACTGGGGATTAGGCACACCCAGTGTCAGTGTTATGTTGCTAGGGTGGGGTGGGGTGGTGGGCGCTGAGAGGGAGGGTAAGGTGGGGGAGGAACAGTTAGGGGGCACCAGCAACAGATATCGATGGACGGTTTTCTTTGTTGTTGAAATGTGAAGAATTTCCATGACTTTGGGCAGGCACATTAGCATGGATGCTAATGCACATGCCAGAGTCACGGATCCAAACACGGCTCCTGACGTTGAAAGTCGCTCAGCTGTTTGTTGTTGCAACTTCATGCAGATTAAAGGACTGAAGCCCACTCTGATGGGAGCAGCTTCAACCCTTTGAAGTACAAGAAGTTTCTGCCCACAAAGCTGAGAGCTGCGTCAGACCACAGTGCATGGTCATTGGTCTAGACTACCAAGCCCCAGGTATTGTGAACTGCAATGAGCTCAGCAATGACACACCTCCCAAATCTCCTTGTACTCATCCTAAAACATTTGTTGCATGCACATCAAACGTAACAATGACCTCCAAGACAAAAAGTCATACAAGACAGCCAGGTGGCTGGGCCTTCATGGTTGTGATAGGGTTGAATAAGACCCTGTGCCATTTGTTATACAAAACATTTTTTTTTACTTACTTTATTTTAGTTTTGTTTAGACTTTGTTCTTGAGTTGCAGCCACTGGCTGTTTTGACTGTGAGCGAACGTGTGTCTTATATCCCGTACAGAGCGATTTCCACCATGGTGCCTGTCTCTCTCCTATCAACTCTGTCTTTCCCATAACACACATGCACTAATTTTTTTTCTTTTTCTTTTTTTTTTTACTTTATTTTCCCTTGTTTACAGTTTCTGTTTTACTAACAGCCACTGGCTCGCTTGACTGTCAACGAGCGTGTCCCTTGCCAGCTGCCGTACAGAGCGATTTCTGCTCAGACTTTTTAAATCCAAGTTCTGCTGTGTCACAGCACTATGCTGCATTAGGGGATCTTTGCAGCTATTTTCACTTGTTGTTTTCATAAATGTGGTGGGGTTGCTGTGAGGACTGGACAATGGAGATAGGAGATGCCAGAAAACGGACAGAGAATCCAGATTCTGCTAATGGTCAGTGTGTGGGGTCACTGGTTCCTGGCTGCCATTTGAATAGTGGAAGCAATAGAAATTCACTTGTGAGGGATGGCCAGAAAAAAGTAAATAAATAGGTGCTAAATGTTTTACATTTGTTCACCTGAAGGAAGGTGGGGGGGGGATTTCTCTTGATGGTACCATATGCTCTGCCAGTGTTGCCGTTGAGCTTCTGTGGGCTACTAGCTGATGAGCTGCATCAGGGACCGCTGGCATGGACTGATTTCCCCATGTGTCGTAGTTGCCACAAGTAGTACCCATTATAAGATTATGTCCTGATAAGGACACGTCTGGAAAGGGCATCCAGCCAATCAGCATTCTAGATTTTTTTTTTGCCCATTTTATTATTCTACATAACAAATGGGACAGGGTCTTATTCAAAGTTGTCACAATGGTAAAGTAGTACTGGTCCTCAAGGAACTGCCTGTAAGCTCAAGGAGAGAGTGGGACAAGACAGCAGTAGTAGTGTGGAAACAGAGCAACAACATAAGCCAACTGTGGGAGGGCAGGCCTTTAAAATGTTGAACCTGTTCATCTCCGGAGGTGAACCAGCTCAGAGACAAATGTAATTTGTCTAAAGTATGAAAGAGGCTTAGAGTTACCACCCAATTGGGTGTATATAGCCATGACCTTGCTAAACAACTCTCTGGGGTTTTATCCATCTGAAACATGTGCCATCATACAAATGGCAGCAGAAAATGTGTTGGATGTTACCTTTCAACAGGTTTTCAAGACAAATACACTGAGCTTATGGGCACTCCATTGTCGACCCGTGTCATGGTCATCCCACTTATGAAAGCCACAGTAAAACTGTCATGATATTGTTCCATAATGAGGGGGTTAATGTGATGGATATTGCTTATTGACTCACACAGAGGTGCAAGGTTCTGGACAGGCCTATTTCTAGTATTGTTCTCAGGCAGCTACTCAATGAACGCACTAGGGATGGGGCAGTGCTGGACTCAGGGCTTACAAACAGGGACAGCACTGCAGACATCACAGTGTGAAGTCCCCTAGGTAGCACTGATCAGTGTATAGTGTGGCTTAACATTGAGACAGGACCAGAGGCAAATGACACAAGGATGAGGGTCCTGGACTTTAGGAGGCAGATTTTAAAGCAGCAGTACTAGATACCAAACAAAATCTAGCTTTGGTAGTATGTTGTTCTTCCTTGCCCCTATGCACTAACCTGCTTTTTTGTTTGTTTCCTTTGTGTTTTATCCCAGGTATTTGCCCCAGTTTGTTTTCTGTTTGTTTATGTTTCTAATCATGCTCCATGTTGAGTTGAAACCAATCATACATGTGCTAGCTTCTTCTTTGAGTGTTAATGTCCTCCAGCTTCCTAATTTCTGTGCATGCTGGAGAGCAGTGAGATTCCAGAAAGCTTACTTTGGAATGGATGATCATGGGGAGGGGGGACCACCGGACACCAGGGAATGTTACACAATAAGGGCCTGTCAAAATAAGTTATATACCAGCTAATTTGGGCTAAATCTACCATTTGTAGAACCACATGTTAGCCCCCAATGCTGCTGGGCTTACCTGGGAACTTCCACTTCCCCCCGCGCTCTTCACTGCCGCTGGTGCCCGGGTTCATGTGAGCCCCAGTTCACCGCGCGGCGCGATGTGTTTTCTTTGCCTAAGTAAGGCTGCAGAAGTAAATCATGAACTGCCATGCTGCTGACTCATTAACATGTGCGGTGGCGGCTCGTGCATGCACGGTTAAGCATGCCCATTATTTGGCTGCCATTGCAGCACTCCCAATGCTTCTCTGGTGCTCCCGGACCTCTAGCTAGGGCAAACAGAGTCCAGAGGGAGCAACTCAAAAGGGAATCATATGTTTAGTTTATGAGCACCAATAGCGCTAGGGCATGGGCTCATGAATATTAATGATCTGGCCCTCTGAATATGAATGAGCCTGTCTGCTGCCTCAGGGGACAGTGTTCTGACAGCTGCGACAGGAAGGAGAGCAGATGTAAATATTAAACTCTGCATGTGGGCTAATGGACAGCGGGGATACTATTGATCTTTGGTGCAAATAATAACTACATTTTAAATGTGTAGCTGCAAGGGATGTTAAACGTTGTGAATGTGTTTGGGCCACAAGTGGACTGCAAATGCAGTAGCCATACTTGTGCCCTGTAACCCCTGCTTCAGCAAGTCGGAGTGACTGAAATCTTAAAAAGGCTTTTAGGATGTAACAGAGGACATTTGGGTGAAATACAGGGACAGGGACAATTCTAAAAGAACTAAGGGTAGAACTAGTGGCACCACTGACTACCCTTTTTAACAAATCATGGATTTCTGGGAGGATGGTGTGGTACTGGAGGACTGGAGGAGGGCAGACGTGATTTCTCTTCGCAAAAGTGGGAGCAAGACAGAGGCAGGAAACTACAGACCTGTTAGTCTGACCTCAGTGGTAGGAACAATTATGGAATCACTTCTAAAGATAAGAAATGTTGAGTTCCTAGAGGCGAGTGAGGCACAGGACCCAAGGCAACATGGATTCACAGCAGGAAGGTTATGTCAGAAGAATCTAATAGATTTCTTTTACTGGGTGACCAATGTAGTAGACCAGGGAGAGGCTGTGGACGTGGCCTACCTAGACTTTAGCAAGGCATTTGACACAGTCCCACACAAAAGATTAATATACAAGTTAGACAGCCTTGGAGTGGGTCCCAAGGTAGTAGACTGGGTAAAAAATTGGCTGGACAACAGGATACAGAGGGTAATAGTAAACGGAGTTTACTCTGAAGAAAGGGGAATTACTAGTGGGGTGCTGCTGGGTTCAGTACTGGGACCAGTCTTCTTTAATGTCTTTATAAGTGACATTGCAGAGACTGGAAGAAAAAGTGTGTCTCTTTGTAGATGACACAAAGATCTGCAACAGGGTTGATACAGAAGGTGAGGTGGAGAGGATGCAAAGGGACTTGGCAAGGTTGGAGGAATGGTCAAATGTATGGCAGCTTAGATTCAATGCTAAGAAGTGCAAGGTAATGCACCTGGGAAACAAAAACCCAGGGGAAGAGTACACAATGGGCGGTGAGGTAATAACAACAGAAATGGAAAGAGACCTGAGGGTAGTCATATCAGGTGACCTTAAGGTGGGCAAGCAATGTGAGAAGGCAGTAAGGAGAGCTGGTGGGATACTGGGATGCATAGGGAGAGGGATCTCCAGTAGAAAACAGGAAGTTGTTATCCCTCTGTACAGACAGTTGGTGAGTCCCCATCTGGAGTTCGGCATTCAGTTCTGGAGACCCCATCTCCACAATGACATAGACAGGATGGAGGTTGTCCAGAGGAGGGCAACTAAAATGGTGCAGGGTCTGCACCAGACATAGTGTAACCCCCTACAAATGGGGGTTCCCGAAAAGTCTTCCTTGAGCTTGCCTAAATGCTCACTGCCAGGCTGGTGTCCTGCATTTTAGCAGTTTAAATTTATTGCCAGAGAGTGCCTGTATAGCCTCTGTGTACTGTCTCTTTAAGAGCTGAATATATTGCAGTTATAATTAATCTGGAAGGGGGCTGAGTGTTTCTATGCTCGAGTCCCGCCCGGGCTGTCAGATAATTGCTCCATTCTGCCATCACTACTAGTGCAGCGGGAGCTCTGTTAGAAGGTATATTTGTTTGCTGATTATTTGTTAAAATGGAAAGATATAGTAGTTTGTCTAACCTGCTTTCTTTGCAGCATGGACATTTCTGTTTGACTCCACCATCTTGGCCATGAACTGCTGAAAATGGGCCAATCAGTACCTTTGGGGACACTAAAATGGAGCCTGTCCCCAGGGGCTTTGTGGGAGCAAAATTCTGTAAGAATTGTAGTTTTGGGCTTTTGGCGCCTAAATGAACCTGGAGGGGGAGCCCTTGTTGTGACTGACAGACAGATCAGCCAACAGAACCTTTTGGATCCTGGGGAAAATCCCAGCCTGCTTGCAGTATCAGTTCAGTTTGAGTTGGGAAGCGAAAGAAGTAACAGCTTGAGATATTCGAGCAGCAATTCTGCATAGATACGCGTGGAAGAACTGTGAAAGGGCTGAGTTTTGGCCTGCCTGTCTGCCTGATGTCCCTGAGAGGGAGAAGAGAGATAATTTGGACTGAATCTGAGTTGTGAGAACAAATTAATGCCACTGAACTGTGACCAGGCTTGAAACCTGAAGAAGACCGAAGATTTGCTGAATTCAATCGGCCTGTCAGGATTTCCAGCCACCTCTGAATTCACGGTTTGTGCAGAGACTCTGTAATTGCGACCGGATAGCAAATCTGCCTTGTATAGTAGAATTTCTTATGTGTAAATGTGCTGTGTGCTGTTAGTGGGTCGTGATTTGGTTCCCCACTGTGTGTTGAACTGTGTTCTGCTTGCTGGAGGCGGTATCCAGTGTCAACGGACTGAATCCGTGTTCATCTTCATTTGGCCTGGGCCTTGCCACACTGGCCCAGCCAGAATACCCGCTACATAGAGAAAGTCACTGACGAGAGACCTACCTGGGGATCAGCCCCCTGCTCAATGTCTTGAACAGGAATGACACCTCGGTGCTTCGTGTGGGCCCTGCTTCTCCTGGTACTTCAGCGCAACAACCTGCAGTCTCGATTTTATCCTGCCGTGTCCTGTATTGGGTATCGTGAGTAAACATCAGGGTAGCTCCCTGCAACAACAGCTAAATCTAAAGTGTTGTCATCTGATTGCCTTGTTGTATTTTCCTACACAAACTGAGCCCTCTGGCTCCGGATTACAAATAATGTGTGTAGTGCATGTTGCTTTCTTCCATCGCAGGGCCCCAACCAGCTCGGCCTTGACCTACTCGAACACTTGATCCTGGTTAGCCACCTCTTCCCCCACCTGGGTACCCAGAGTGTGTGACTGTGTAGGGACTCTGAAGTGCATGCATAACTGTCTGATTGATATAGCCTTTGAGCAAATCAACCTGATTACGCCCCTCCCTTGTTCAAGTCCCCTAAATAAATCAGATCTAACTCTTTTTGCATTTAACCTGACTGTGGTTCCAGTTTGTGTCAAAAGTACTGTACTGTTGCTGTTTGCTGTGCATAACCTTGTTTTGCAGGGGGTCTCCAGGGTCGAGCTAGAGGAACCAGCCCTGGTGGTAAGTGCAAACAGTGTGGGTAATTGCCTGATGAATAAGGGTCATTGTGAAAGTGATTATTGTGTATTGTTCAGGCCACTTGAAGGGAAAGAGGGGTGTTACAGTGTCCTGGAGGGCTGTGCTCAAGTTAGCTTGACCACTAACAACATTGACCTCCTGGTGGAGGTACCCATTTCAGTACCCAGGCCCCTTAACCTGCTACTAACCAAGCAGGTAGGGTAGTAGCCCTTGGGATAACGCCTTCTCAGGGGTTACAATATCAAGAGAGAGGTAGTTTAATATGTATAGCACACCAAGGAGAGGAGGGAGAGGGGGAACTTGATTTTTTTTGCCCATTTTCCTACCTAATGGATAAGCTGCAGATCCTAGTTAACCAACAGCCTACTTCCTCCTAGCCCCCACTAGGACTGCCTTTTGTCTGTCCCATGCATTCTTGAATTCCCCCATTGTTATTGACTCCACAACCTCCTCAGGAAGACTGTTCCATGCATCCACAACCCTCTCTGTGAAAAAATACTTCCTCACATTACCTCTGAGCCGTCCACCCTCTATCTTCAAATTGTGCCCCCTTATTCTTGCACATCTCTTTTTCTGAAAGATACTACCCTCTTGGACTTTGTTGATTCCCTTGAGGTACTTGAAAGTTTCTATCATGTCCCCCCTCTCCCTTCTTTCCTCAAGGGTATACATATTAAGCTCCTTTAGTCTCTCTTCGTAGGTCTTCTTGTGCAGATCCTGCACCATTTTGGTTGCCCTCCTCTGGACAGCCTCCACTCTGTCTATGTCTTTGTGGAGATGGGGTCTCCAGAACTGCACACAGTACTCCAGATGGGGTCTCACCAACTGTCTGTACAGAGAGATAACAACTTCCTGTTTTCTACTGTTGATGCCTCTCCCTAAGCATCCCAGTATCCCCCAGCCTTCCTTACTGCTGTCTTACATTGCTTTCCCACCTTTAGGTCATCTGATATAATTACCCCCAGAACCCTTTCCATTTTTACGTTCGCTTGCGCGCATGCGCAAGGCGTTACGGGAAGAGTAGCACACTTGGGTGCCTCTCCCGCCAATGCACTGCTCCCTGAGCAGGCGCTGGCGATCCTGCACCAATGGTGCAGGAGCTCATATGACAGCGGTGTTCCTCTGCTTCAAAGGAAAACACCGCTGCCATACAAACACCGCCACTATCCCCTCCGTCACGCGCCTCCCCCACGCAGCGTCGCGCCGCCCCCAAAGCTTTCCTGCCACGCTGAGGAGCCCACTAGCGTAAGCAAAGTTGCTTGTTTTGCCAACAGGGGTGCCCAATCCCCATCGGCTCCATGGCCCCCCCCAAGCCATCCTGCCGCCACGCTGGGAGTCCACCCCAGCGTGGCAAACCATTTGTTTGGTTTGCCGACGGGGGTGCCCAATCCCCCGTCGGCTCCTCGGCCCCCCCACACATCTTCTGCCACGCTGGGAGCCCACCCCAGCATGGCAAAGGTCCCACGTCGTCGTTTTTTTTGTTTAAACCTGTAAAACAAAAGCGGTCCGCGCGCGCCTCCCAACCCCTCCCACAACCCGCACTCACCCACTGCACACCCAGCCTCCCCACACACCCCCACCCCATACTTACCTCTGGACTCCGGCGCAACAATCTTCGGTGGACCGGGAACACGTCTGCACTCTTCAAAGGAGACCGCGAACTGAGGAAATGCCGGTAAGCTGTATAATGGGCTACATAGGGGGTTTCAACTTTATTGCATATCTCAGTCATTTTTGGAATTTTTGCACCAAATTTTCAACATGGGGTTTTTGGGACCCCTTCTCATGAATGATATCACTGTCATGGTGTTATTCAGGCCCAAGGGTGATTTCGCAGGCACTGCGCAGTCACTGCGTGGAATCACCCTTGCGCTGGATAACACCATGACAGTGACATCATTCATGAGAAGAGGGTCCGAACCATGTTAGAATCTGGGCAAAATCAAATGACTGTTTTACTGAGCGTCGTTGAGCAGTTCCTACGCAGGCTCGTAAGTTCGCGAATTTTCAATATTTTCACTCTAGATTTTCAACATTGCCATTTTATCACACCTTAGAAACATAGAAACATAGACTTTGATGGCAGATAAGGACCGCTAGGCCCATCTAGTCTGCCCATTTCCCTACCTACAGGATAGGCCACAGATCCTATTTAACCAACAGCCTATATCTTCCTGCCCCCCACAAGAATTGCCTTATGTCTGTTCCATGCATTCTTGAATTCTCCCACAGTTTTAGATTCCACAACTTCCTCAGGAAGGCTGTTCCATGCAGCCACTACCCTCTCTGTGAAATAATACTTCCTCACATTGCCCCTGAACCGCCCTCCTGCTGTCTTTAAAATTGTGTCCCCTTGTTCTTGCAAGTCTCTTTTTCTGAAAGATGCTACCCTCTTGGACTTTGTTGATTCCCTTGAGGTACTTGAAAGTTTCTATCATGTCCCCCCTCTCCCTTCTTTCCTCAAGGGTATACATATTAAGCTCCTTTAGTCTCTCCTCCTACGGCTTCTCTTGCAGACCCTGCACCATTTTAGTTGCCCTCCTCTGGACTGCCTCTATCCTGTCTATGTCCTTGGAGATGGGGTCTCCAGAACTGGACACAGTATTCAGATGGGGTCTCACCAACTGTCTGTACAGAGGGATAACAACTTCCTGTTTTCTGCTGCTGATGCCTCTCCTATACATCCCAGTATACCCCAGCCCTCCCTACTGCCTTCTCACATTGCTTTCTAACCTTAAGGTCATCTGATATGATTACCCCAGGTCCCTTTCCTGTTTTGTTGTTGTTACTACCTCCCACCCATTGTGTATTCTTCCCTGGGTTCTTGTTTCCCAGGTGCATTATTTTGCACTTTTGCATTGAATTCTAGCTGCCATCGTCAGACCATTCCTCCAACCTTGCCAAGTCCCTTTTCATCCTTTCCACGCCTCCTTGTGTATCAACCCTGTTGCAGATCTTTGTGTCATCTGCAAAAAGGCATACTTTTCCTTCCAGTCCCTCTGCAATGCCACTGATGAAGACATTAAAAAGGACTGGACCCAATACTGAACCCTGCAGTACCCCACTAGTAACCGCCCTTTCTTCAGAGTGGACTCCATTTACAATTACCTTCTGTGTCCTGTTGTCCGCCAATGTTTTACAGGCTACCACCCTGGGACCCACTCCCAGGCTGGTTAATTTGACTAATAATCTTTTGTGTGGACTGTGTCAAATGCCTTGCTAAAGTCTAGGTAGACCATGTCCACAGCCCTCCTGGTCTACTACTTTGGTCACCCAGTCAAAGAAATCTATTAGATTCGTCTGACATGACCTTCCGCTGTGAACTCATGCTGCCTTGGATCCTGTGCTCCACTGACCTCTAGGTACTCAACTATTCTTTCCTTCAGAAGTGACTCCATCACTTTCCCTACCACAGAGGTCAGACTGACAGGTCTGTAGTTTCCTGCCTCTGTCTTGGTCCCACTTTGTGAAGAAATCACATCCGCCTTCCTCCAGTCCTCGGGTACCACCATCCTCCATGATTTATTAAAGAGTAGCCAGTGGTTTCACTAGTTCCTTCCTTAATTCTTTTAGAATTCTGGGGTGAATTCCATCAGGACCCATTGCTTTGTCCACCTTCAGTTTAGGAGCTCTTGCAGAACCCTTTCTTCTGTGAAAGGACTGGGATTGACCCCCTATCAAAGTGCTTCTGTTAATTGGATTAGGCACTTCCCCTCCTCTTTTGTGAATACTGAGCAAAATATTCATTCAGTATTTCTGCTTTTCACTGTCCCCCTCTGCCCACCCACCGTTTATTCTATTCAGCCTCACTATCCCTCCCTTTGTCTTTCTACACTCGCTGATGTACCTATGAAAGGTTTTATCCCCTTCTTAACTGAGTTGGCTATCTTTTCCTCAGTTTGGGCCTTTGCTATTCTGACTTCCCTCCCTGCTTCTTTCTGCCTTAACTGGTACAGCTGTCTGTCCTGCTCCTTCTGTGTTTCCTTATACTTCTGGAATGCTATCTTTTTCTTCCTGACTTTCACAGCCACCTCTTTTGAGAACCATAGTGGCTTTTTCTTTATTTTGATTTGTTTATTTCTTCACACAAAGGCTTGTTGCCTCTGTGATGGCAGTTTGATAATTCCCCATTGTTGCTCCACACCTCCTTCTAGCCTGTTTGCTGAGTGCTTTCTGAGGCACTCTCCCATCTTGCCAAAGTCAGCCTCCTAAAGTCCAGTACCCTCACTTTTGTGTGACTTGACTCTGTAGCTGAGTTTAACATGAACCACACTGTTTGATGGTCACTTGTCCCCAGATGGCAACCCACTTCTAGATCTGAGATCCTCTCACTGCCCCGTTTGAAATCACAGGTCTGAGATTGCTCCCTCAGGAGTGGGTTCGAAACTAACTGTCTAATGCCTGCCACCTGTAGGGCGTCAAGAATGGCCCTGATCTTGGATGTCGCTGCAGCTAATGTGCTCCAGTTAACATCTGGCATATTCAGGTCTCCCATCAACAGTATCTCCCCTTTCTCTGCCATTCTAAGAATGCCTTCCATCATATCCTTGTCCATTCCTTCCCCCTGACATGGGGGTCTGTACACAACCCCTGTGTGGATTGTGGTGCCCTTTCCAGTCTCCAAGGTGACCCACAGTGCCTCCTCTCCTCCCTGTTTACTCTTTTGTTCAGTTGCTTTTATCCCTTCCTTTACATGAGAGCTACTCCTCCCCTCTTCTCCCCTGCCTGTCTCTCCTGTAGGTTATGTGCCCTGGTATGTTAACATCCAGTCATGGTTCTCTGTGTCCATGTTTCTGTGACTGCTACGATATCCAGGCATCCCTCTTCCATTAAGGCCACCAGCTCAGGAGCTTGTTGCCCAGACTACGGGCATTGGTACTCATTACCCTCCATTTCCTGATGGCCTTACCCCTTTGCCCCATCCCTGTCCTTCTTGCCTTTGTCACTTTCTCCATTTACCCCTGCCCTTCTCCCTATCGACACCTCCATGTTGGTGTTTGCCACACTTACTACCATGATTATTTGGGGCTAGGATTTTCCTGCTCCTTTCAGTGCCTCCCCTTGGCTAGTTTAAAAGCTTGCCAATTAAGCATTTAAACCTATCACCTAGGATCCTGGTTCCTCCCGGACAGATGCAGCCCATCATGCCAGTATAGGCTTGCATCACTCCAGGTGGACCCCAGTCCCCAATGAAGCCAAATCCTGAGCTCCACACCAGTTTTTCAACCACTGATTGAATCCCATAGTGCAGAACACCCTAGCCTCTCCTATGCCATAGATGGGTAGCACCTCCGAGAAGGTTACAGTGCGTGCTACTTGACTAAGGCCCTTCCCCAATTCCACAAACTCTTCCTGCACTTCTCTAATCCCTTTCTTAGCCAGATCATTTGTCCCTAAGTGGACAATGACATCCAGCTCCCTCCCCTGTGCAGCTGCTCCGGCAATCCTGAGGATTCGCTCCCTGTCCCTCCAAGCCATGGCGCCAGGCAGGCACCTTACCGCCCTCTCCCCTTCCTTGCCCAGTTCTACCTTCCTAACAATGGAGTCCCCCACCAGGAGTTGTTTCCTTCCCCTGCAGGGTCCCCTGCCACCCTCCTGTGGGTCTCCTTTGTGGAGGTTCCCAGCATCCTCCTTGGTCTCCACTGTAGGTGCCTCCATAGAGGAACCACACTTTGCCAGAATGGCATAGGATGTGGAGGTACAACTGGAGGGATGTGCCTCTGTTCCACCACCCTCACCCTCCCTGGCCCACTGTGGTCCAACCACTCCTCTTTCTTGGCAACCTCTGAGGTAATGGCAGTGGCACTGGTGGTCCCTGGATGGAGGAGGAGGTCCCACAAATCCTGACCAACTCAGCCTGGAGATGAGCAACCTCTTCCCTCAGCCCAGAGGGTGCCTGCAGATGGGACAACACCGCATCCTCCAGAACATCTCCCGGAAGACTGCTGCTCCACAGCCACTGCTACCACCTCCAATCATGTCTTATTTCTGGCCCCTTAACTGTTTGCAATCCTTACTCTTTCCTCTGTTTTTCTCTCTCTCTTACTTTCTGCCTGTGTGCCCTTTAAGCTCCTGATTGTCCTGTTCTGAGACAAGAATATCCTATATTTCTCAGTAGACCGCTTACTTGTTCAGAGGCAGACCTCCAGCAACTAGAGGGGCCAGAGAGCTACTCTTGCCCTTCTAGGATGGTGGGTCCTTGGTGGTTCTGTGATCACTCACTTCCTGCCCCTAAACAGGAAGTTCCTGTTGTCAGTCAAATCCTGTGCCTATAAAAATAGAACTAGCTTTGGGTGGGGGGTGGAGGGAGGAAGGAGGCAATATAGTCCAAGTAGAAGTTCAGTCACACAGCAGTCCTTTCTCCTGGAGTCTTCTGCCAAGCTATTAGCAGAATCTTTCTAAAGCAGTCTTTAAATGTAGCTTCCTTCTAGTTAAGCCACTCCCCCTACTTACCAGATCTTTCTACAAGTAATTTAAACCTCACAACAGTTAAGTCCTTTCAGTCACCTGAGATTTACACCTAGATGACTTTTCAGTTACCCATTCAGTTCAGTTAACTCAAACACACACTTTTTTGTTTTGTTTTGTATGTTAGTTTTTACCCTAAATTAAAGGTCTAAATACAAAAGTTCTTCTACTTTAGTCCCAGCAGAAGTTCAGTCACACAGCAATCCTTTCCCTGGGTCTTCTGCCAAGCTATTAGCAGAATCTTTCTAAGGCAGTCTTTAAATGTAGCTTCCTTCTAGCTAAGCCACTCCCCCTACTTACCAGATCTTTCTACAAGTAATTTAAACCTCACAACAGTTAAGTCCTTTCAGTCACCTGAGATTTACACCTAGATGACTTTTCAGTTACCCATTCAGTTCAGTTAACCCAAACACACACTTTTTTTTTTTGTTTTGTTTTGTATGTTAGTTTTTTTACCCTAAATTAAAGGTCTAAATACAAAAGTTCTTCTACTTTAGTCCCAGCAGAGAAGTTCAGTCACACAGCAATCCTTTCTCCTGGAGTCTTCTGCCAAGCTATATCTTATGAGTTGTACAGCTGTCATTTTTCACATCTCACCCAAAACGTGTTTCTGCCCATGTAGCACACAATGGCGCAGTCGGTGTGCGAAATCAATGTATGGAACACATTAAGAAAATCACAGTGACACTGTTCATGAGCAGAGGTCTTAAAATGGCTATGTTGAAAATTTGGTGAAAAATTCCTAAAATGACTGTTTCTGACGTCGTTGCTCAGTTCCTATACTTGCAAATGCGTTTACTAATTTTCAATATTTGCATCAGATTTTCAACATTGCCATTTACCACAACTCCTCATGAGCAGTACAGCTGTCATTTTCACATCCTGCCCAAAATGTGTTTCTGCCCATATGGCGCACAATGGCGCAGTCGGTGTGCGAACTCAATGTATGGGACACATTAAAGAAAATTACAGTGACACTGATCATGAGCAGAAGTCTTAAAATGGCTGTGCTGAAATTGGTGAAAAAATTCCTAAAAATGACTGTTTTATGAGTCTCGTTGCGCAGTTCTCATGCGCTCGTAGGTTGCAATTTCCAATATTTTCCTCCAGATTTTCAACATTGCCATTTTACCACACCTCCTTATGAGCACTGCAGCTGTCATTTTCACATCTTGCCCAAAGCGTGTTTCGCCCATGATGGCGCACAATGGCACAGTCGGTGTGCGAACTCAGTGTATGGGACACATTAAGAAAATCACAGTGTCACTGTTCATAAGCAGAGATCTTAAAATGGCTATGTTGAAAATTTGGCGAAAAAATTCCTACAAATAACTGTTTTACGAGCGTGCGTTGTGCAGTTCCTACGCACACTCGTAAGTTTGCGAATTTCCAATATTTGCACTCCAGATTTTCAACATTGCCATTTTACCACACCTCCTTATGAGCAGTACAGCTGTCTTTTTTGACATCCTGCCCAAAACGTCTTTCCCCCCATGTAGTGCACAATGGCGCAGTCGGTGTGCAAAATCAATGTATGGGACACAGTAAGAAAATCACAGTGACACTGTTCATTAGCACAGGTTTAAAATGCCAATGTTGAAAATTTGGTGAAACAATTCCTAAAAATGACTGTTTCTGACGTCGTTGCACAGTTCCACCATCGCTTTCGTGGGTTTGCGATTTTCAATATTTCCTCCAGATTTTCAACATTGCCATTTTACCGCACTTCCTTATGAGCAGTACAGCTGTCATTTTTCACATCCTGCCCAAAACGTGTTTCCGCCTATGTAGCGCACAATGGGGGTAACAAAAAGATCATGCTGACAGTTTATTGTGCAAATATCAGCAATCACACAGGGCATTAGGGTAAAGCACCATACATGCCAAACACCACTGCAAATACCTGCAAGCGAACGTTCAGCATTGACAAATGCTTGTTATTGTTATCAGTATCTCACCCCCATCATGTACTCATCCCCTGGGTTTTTGTTTCCCAGGTGCATTACCTTGCACTTCTTTGCATTGAATCTAAGCTGCCATATATTTGACCATTCCACCAACCTTGCCAAGTCCCTTTTCATCCTTTCCACTCCATCCTGCGTATCAACCCAGTTGCAGATCTTTGTGTCGTCTGTAAAGAGACATGCTTTTCCTTCCAGTTACTCTGCAATGTCACTTATAAAGACATTAAAAAGGACAGGTCCCAGTACTGAACCCTGCGGTACCCCACTAGTAACCCTCCTTTCTTCACTGTGGACTCCGTTTACTACTACCCTTTGCGTCCTGTTGTCCAGCCAATTTTTTATCCAGGCTACCACCTTGGGACCCACTCCAAGGCTGGATAACTTGTTTATTAATCTTTTGTGTGGGACTGTATCAAATGCCTTGCTAAAATCTAGGTAGGCCATTTCCACAGCCCTTCCCTGGTCTACTACTTTGGTCACCCAGTCAAAGAAATCTATTAGATTCATCTGAAATGACCTTCCCACTGTGAATCCATGCTGCCTTGGGTCCTGTGACCCACTGGCCTCTAGGTACTCAACAATTCTTTCCTTCAGAAGTGATTCCATCATTTTCCCTACCACTGAGGTCAAACTAACTGGTCTGTAGTTTCCTGCCTCTGCCTTGCCCCCTCTTTTGTGAAGAGGAATCACTTCCGCCATTCTCCAGTCCTCAGGTACCACCCCATCCTCCCATGATTTGTTAAAGAGAGAAGTCAGCGGTGTCACTAGTTCTACCCTTAGTTCTTTTAGAATTCTTGGGTGAATCCCATCAGGCCCCATTGCTTTGTCCACCTTCAATTTTACTAGTTCTTTCAGAACCCTTTCTTCTGTAAATGTACTGGTATTAACCCCCATCTCCAGAGTGTTTCTCTTGTTTGGTTTAGGTACCTCCACCTCCTCTTCCTTTGTGAATACTGAGCAGAAATATTCATTCAGTATCCCTGCCTTTTCACTGTCACCATCTGCCCGCATTCCCTTCCCTTTATTAAGCCTCAGTATCCCTCCCTTGGTCTTTCTTCACTCCCTAATGTACCTATAAAAGGTCTTATCCCCCTTCTTAACAGAGTTGGCTATCCTTTCCTCAGTTTGGGCCTTTGCTATTCTGACTGCCTTCCCTGCCTCTTTCTGCTTTAACTGATAAAGTTCTCTGTCCTGCTCCTTCTGTGTTCCCTTATATTTCCTGAATGCTATCCTTTTCTCCTTAACCATCCATGCCACCTCTTTTGAGAACCATAGCATTTTTTTCCTTTGTTGTGTTTTGTTGATTTGCTTCACACAAAGGCTTGTTGCCTCTGTGATGGCTGTTTTGATTACTCCCCATTGTTCCTCCACCCCTCCTTCTTGCCTGTTTGCTAGTGCTTTTCGGAGGCACTCTCTCATTTTCTCAAAGTCAGCCCTCCTAAAGTCTAATACTCTTGCTTTTGTATGGCTTGACTCTATGGCTGTGTTTATCGTGAGCTGTTTGATTTATTCCATCTTGGGAAAGAGAAACATACAACTCTCTGATAAGCACTTAGAGGTAATACATTAGATAGAAAGTATCTAACTGTATGTTGGTAGGAGTTTGTCTGTAGTTTTCTTTGTTTTCATGTCAGTGATTGTATGCTTTGTGATATATTGTTCTGTGTTTACATTTTTCATATTTTTATCATCTTTTGTAAAATCATTATTTGAAAGACTACCTGGGTGTGTCTTCCAAGTTCTTTTTTTGCATGTGATGTATTCATGGTTTGACAGAAGTTCTGGAAAGCTTGATGGTGTTACTAAACTGGGAAAAGGTAAGAATATGACTAGGGTCTTTTAAAGAGTTTTAAGGGTTCATTTTAGAAGCCTGGCTGGGTGCCCCTGGTGTAAGATTGTACCACAATCCCCAAAGAGGGTATGAATCTGTGCCTGTACATTGGGTACACTAGCATAAGGTTCACAGTTTGAATCCCCCCAGAACTTGAGACTAAAGGTGATTCAGACCCATAAGCAGACAGGAGGGTTACCCTGTCTGTTATCTGTTCACATTACTGTGCTCGGAGGTTGGCACTGTGGGAGCAGAGGGCCTGACCTGCTGAGTGCCTTTGTGACAGATTTGGTTGGCAGTGGTGTGGATAAAATTGGTAATACAAGCTTTAACTGTTCAGTGTGTCATCTTAATACTGTACAGCTCATTTAGAAAATAAGGCAGTGATTTATTTTTTAAAAAGGAAACAGAACTATATCATTTTGCTTACAGTCAAGTTACTGCTTGTTTGATTTTTTTTTCTAAAGTGCAAGTTAGAGTAGCAGTAGTTAGGGAAGAAGATGGCTTCCAACTACAGTGGGTACACTGCAGACTACTTGAGGCAGCTGTGCCAGGACAGAGGAGTCCTGCACGAGGTGAGAGCCACCAAGCAGAACCTCGTGGATGCCCTGATGGCAGCAGATGCCCAGAGCATCGAGTCACAGACTGAGACTGTAAAAGACCAAACCTTGGGCATGGAGAGGCTAGCGGCCAGTGCAGTGTCCAGATCCAGTGGGGAGGACAGCAGGGCCAGTGCAAGTGAAGGGCCACAGCAGCAGGGGAAGGTCACCAGCATTCTGGAGTCAGAAGCAATCAGGCTGCAGATTGAGTTGTGCAGAATAATAAATAATAATAAAAATAATAAAACTTTATTTATACCGCGCCTTTCTTGAATTCAAGATGCCTTACAATATTAACAAATAAATAATACATAGAACAACAATAATCTGAGCTCCAAAAACAATAATTAGTTAAAATAAATCCTTGACCATAAGTAGGTCTTCATGGCCTTTTTAAATTCCTCCACGGTCGCACAATGATGAGCGGACAGGGTAGAGAATTCAGAGGTTGAGCAGCATGTCACATAACACGTGCACCAGGCGATTTCCAAAGAAACCCTGGAATTTCTAGCAACCCCTCGTCCGCCGAGATCTGGCACCAGAAGCTTTTTCAAGTAGTCCGGGCCCAGTCCGTGTAGGGCTTTGTAAGTCAAAAGACCAACTTTAAAAGTGATCCGCCACTGAATCGGCAGCCAGTACAGATCGTGCAGCACCAGTGAAATATGACAGGCACGAGACATACCCATCAATAACTGAGCCACAGTGTTCTGCACCAGCTGCAAGTGGCGGATAGCAACCCCAGGAAGCACTAGATAAAGGGAATTGCAATAATCAAGGCATGTGGTCACAAAAGTGTGGACTAGTGTTGGCAGATCAGCAGGTGGAACAAGGTGCTTAATCCTGGTGATGTTCCTAAGATGATAAAAGGAAAGTTTGACAAGTGCCGACACCAGCGAATGCAGTGTTAGCTCATTGTCAAAAATCACCCCCAGGTTCCGCACCTGCTCAGAGGTAGGGAGCTGGAAGCCCCACAAAAATAAACCTGAGGGTAAACCAGCTCCCATCCCCTCTACTCTACGACCGGGGTCCACAACCATTACCTCCGTCTTCCCCGAGTTCAACTTCAGCCAGCTTGAATCCATCCAGCACTGGATTTCAGCGAGGCAGTTATTAAGACAGAGAGCTCTATCCTGGTGGTGCAAAAGACAGGTGAGCTGGGTATCATCAGCATAGCTGTGAAACCTCAGCCCATACCTTCTTATAATGTCTCTGAGGGGCAGCATATACACTGCGAACAACATGGGGGACAACACCGAGCCCTGGGGAACCCCACATGACAGAAAGACTGGGCGGGAAGAATTTATCCCCGACGCCACTCTCTGAGTTCTGTCAGTAAGGAAAGATCTAAACCAACTGAGGACTGCACCCGACAGGCCACAGATGAACTCCAGGTGCACGAGAAGTACCTCATGGTCCACAGTGTCAAAAGTTGATGAGAGATCAGCAAGATCCAAGATGGAATGGCTCTTCTGATCCCTAGCCATCAGGAGATCATTAAGCACCTGAACCAGTGCTGTCTCGGTACTATGCCTCTTTCGAAAACCAGACTGGAGTGGTTCATAGATGTCATGGAGGGTTAAGTGGTTTTCCAATTGTGCAGCCACTACTTTCTCAATAATCTTCCCTATAAAGGGAAGATTAGAGATCGGCCTGTAGTTGGCAAGGCAGTCGGGGTCCAAGGAAGCTTTCTTCAGGAGTGATGTCACCACTGCCTCCTTCAGAGAGCTAGGAAACTCATCCATATCCAAGGAGCACCAAACTATCCATGCCAGGACTGGGCCAATGATATCAAGATAACCCTTTATCAGGGAAGTCGGGCCTGGATCCAAACTACAGCATGTAGGGTGCATACTATGGACAATCCTCATGACATCACTGAACTCAGGCTGGCCGAAGGAACTACGGGAAAGACCAGGGTCTGCAACCAAACGCCAATCAATAACTTCTCCCATAGAGGGCGCTGGATGGAGTGCTGCCCTGATGTCGGCCACCTTATCTGCAAAGAAGCGAGCAAGCTCATCACACTCCACTTGTGAAAAAGCTCTCCGAACCTGAAGACAGGCTGGGTTGCACAGTGTGTCAACAGTTCGAAAAAGCTGAGCTGGTCGGTTCTGAGCAGCTGCAATCTCCCCAGACAGGAACTCTGCCTTCTTACGAGAGATTGCAGATTGATAGAGTTGATAGTGTTCCATCAATCTAAGATGGTCAGCAACAAGGGCAGTTCTCCACCAGCGCCGTTCTAATCTTTGTCCTTGTCACCGCATCTCCCTCAAAGTCCCATCAAACCATGGAGACCGAGGTCAAAGGGGGAGAGGACGAACACGGACCAGAGCAATAAAATCGAGAGCCGAGGAGATGGCCCTATTATAGGCTAGCACCAAGGCATCGAGATCATTGCTCACTCCAGATAACTCCGATAGATCAAGCACCGCTACTAGGCCTATAGAGCTAACATCTCGCAAAGAGCGGTACCTAACCATCTCCACAGGGACAGGCCTACAAGGGGGGGTGCAAAAACTGAACCTCACCGTGTAATGATCGGACCAACCAACAGGTTCCACCCCCACGTCGGAGGCCTCAATCCCCAGGAGGAAAACTAAGTCCAGGGAGTGACTGCTCTTATGAGTGGCAGAAGTAACCACTTGTGTAAGGCCCAAAGATGTCATTAACTGAAGGAAGTGTTGTCCAAACTGCGAGAGTTTGTCGTCAACCTAGGTATTGAAGTCACCCAGGACCATCAGCCTGGGTGACTCAAATGCCATGTCGACGACAAAGTCTGCTACTTCCTGCAGAAAATGTTTCTCATCACCTGGTGGACAGCAGATGAGAACAATTCTACAACCCATACCTGCCACTACAACATACTCTCGAAGAACTCAGCTCCCTCAACTGGTACACTTGTGAGGCCCAGTTTGGTCTTGAAACAGACCACAACCCCCTCCCCACATGGTCCAATCTCAGGCAGTGTAACACCGAGTACCCGGCTGGAACTGCTGCCTCCAAAACTGGACCAGCATTTTCATCCAGCTAGGTCTCGGTAATGTAAATTAGATCCACAGACTTAAGTTCTGCAATAACTGCAGTCTTGTTCTTTATGGATCTGGCATTGTACAACACTGCCCAGGTTGGACGGGCAACTGGAGTGGCACAGACCACTTGCCCAACATCAATAGCGGTGCCCTTGGGTATGGAAACCAGACAAGGAGAACCTCGTTCCAGAGTCCATTTCACCCCAGGGCGTCTTCTGGTCCCCACTACCCCAATACGGTGTCCCCACTCATTCAGTCTCCATTGTTCGCACCCCATAAAACCCCTTCTCACCCTCTGCACAATACCCATCGCTCTGCAGCATTGGTAAGTTGACCACTGTAATGGCGAAGGGAAAAAAAGGTGAAGGGCTCAAAGAGCGGAGGACGAATAGCATACAACCGTGGTGGCAGGCCCTCTACACATATTAAAACCCAACACCCTAACTCAGCACTACAACAACACAAAATATATAAACTTCCCCAAATTAATAAAATAACACACAAACAAATTAGGTCAAACAAACAAAAATAAAATCAAATATAAAATGTGCAATATCCAGATGTCCAAATGTCCAGAAGTCTGCAAAAAGTCTCTCAATTTTAGAATAAAGTCAAACAGTGCAAGTCTCGAAATGATCCCAACGAATCAGAATCTAGGTACAAATGATGTCCATCCCGATCAGAAAATTCCTTTAAAGGAACAAGAGAGGTGCTCACCCCCTCCAAGTCTAGACACCAAGAAATTCCTCCAAATGGCCAGTTCTTTGCTGAAGCTTTCTCACAGGAGCAGTCCCAAAACTCAGGCGAAGACATCAGATTTCAGTCACACTGGGGCTGTGATCAGAATATAGGTCCCTCAAGAGGAAATCAATAGCTCCCACCTACCACTAAACCCCTTGAGTTCCCTCTAAAACACAGCCACAGTCCCTACTCAGGTGCCATGGCCCTAAAGGCAGAAAATAACCCCCCTTTGGGTGAAAAAAACCCACAGAGAGACAGGCTGCTCTAGAGGGGAAACAGTGACCTCAGCCGCCCACCAGCCGCCGACATCCCCTTACCAGCCACCACGGGGGAAAAACCTCTGGCTATAACCCCAGCAGTTCCTCCACAAACAGCCCAAACCCTGCCAGTTATCCACCTGAGGAGGAGAGGAACAACTACCTAGAAAATCCACGGGAAGGTAATGTTTCTTCCAGTCCTCAGTACCCAACACATTCAAGGAGGTCATCAGCATCATCAAGTTTATTGTTTGGCTCAAAGAGCCTTCAACAAGTACAAATACAGTTAACGCAAAATATAAAAAGACACAAACACATACAATTGTATAAAAAGACATATAAATATACAAATAATGACTTTTAGCTGAAATAATTACAAGGTTAAAATCCCATCAACGTAATTGCACTACTAATTTTCCTCTTTATTTTACTAGCTGCCAGAAAGAATTTAGCTATTCTTTGAACAGAATATGCATCTTGTGTGTGAATTAGTATGAATGTCAGAGTTACATAGTCAATACTATACAAATTATTTATAAAAGGACCTAGCCAGTATGTGCGCTCTTTGTTGTACCACGCACAATACCACATAACGTGGATTAAATCTTCTCGTCCACTAATTGCATAACTACAGTTTTCATCAGTGTTTTTTTATATCTACATCTTAGAACACTGCTGTCAAATTGCTCAAATTTGTATACAGTAAATGTTCTTCTAAGCATAGGATTAGTCAGTACATCAAGGTATGCTTTATATACAAAATTAAAGTTATTATGTGCAAACCATTTGGAATAAGCTGAATATTTTATGCGTTCTAAATCTTGCTCTTCCCAATAGTTTCTTATTTTTTTGTCACATATTTCTAATATTTATTGCTTAATAGGACCCGCTTCTTGACATATCCCACTAGTGTTTCTAATTTATATTTATTTAATCATTTTAGAATTTTTGGGTACCAAAATCCATGGGTATACCCCATATAAAACCATTTCTGTTTTACCTCGATACTTAAAAAAGTAATCCTGGATATCGGAAGCCTTGTTATCCGTATCCAGAAATTGATCTGCCTTATATCGCATAAAGCTTTAATATTAGTAAATCCAAACTGTGACCTAATATATGATGCAGGACATGACCTCTCTGCTCCTAATATATTCCTTAAATAGTTAAACATAGGAATAGTAAGTTTTTCCATGATGGCCACTTCCCAAATTTCTGTACCATATAGGAGTTGTGATTCAAATTTGGATTTAATAACTTGGATCAGGGGTTTAATACTCTTTCCTCCATATCTGTTATTAAAATGGACTAATCCCAGCATTGTTTTATTTAAAGTATCTAGGCATCTTTGAAATTGGTGGTTCCATAATCCATTATCATTGAATTCAACCCCTAAGTATACGTAATTTTTAACAGTTTCCAACTTATTACCCTGTAAGAGCCAGACTCCACCCTTCTTATTATTATGGGGACTAATCATAAGTATTTTAAATTTATTTAAATTTATTTTAAGTTGTAATGCTCTAGATCTATCTTCTAGCAGACTAATCTTTTGCTGTATCCCCTTTTGAGTCAGAGAAAACATCACCAGATCATCTGCGTAAGCAAGAACTGAGCATGGTTGATTTTGTATTTTAGGGGAGTCTGAATTTAAATTAGTTAGATCTGTTAATATCCATCAATGTATAATGAAAATAAGATTGGGGCTAGGACACATCCTTGCCTAACTCCTCTATTAATTTCGATAGGAGCAGAGAGTTGTCCACCCATGCCCAATCTTACTCGTGCCCAATTATTATTATACAAATCATATATGATGTCAACCAGTGCTTTATCTGTGCCTCATTTTAATAATATATCCCAAAGCTTTGCCCTAGATATAGTATTAAATGCTGTGGAATAATCCACAAATATTACATACAATTTCTGTTTCCTGAGACATACATACTTCTCTATAAGGTGAGAAAATATAAAAATATTAATCAATGTAGAGAAATCCTTACAGAATCCAGCTTGAAAAGGGGGCAGCCCACCTGTTACTTGTATAGCTTCAATTAGTCTATTAAGAATTATTTTGGAAAATATCTTTAAATTATTATCCAAAATAGGTCGATATGTAGCAGGGTTCCCTTTATTCCCCTTTTTATGTATGGGGATTAAATATGCTCCTTTCCATGTATGTGGATATTTTGTTTCTTGTATGCATTTATTATACAAAATTGTCAGAACTCTGCACCATACTCCTGTATTACAGAAATAAACTTCTGCTGGCATATTATCTGGTCCAGGAGCTTTCTTTAATTTCAATGAATTAATAGCCAGGTAGACCTCTTGATAAGTGATTTCCAAGTGTATTAATCCCGTTGTTTTATATGTATTACTACCTGTATTTGGATCTACAAAAATCTGAGTAAAGTAATTGACCCGAGTAACTTCAGATATGTAAGAATCCATACCATCTTTATAATTAGCTGTACCCCTTGCCACTAACTGCCAAAATACTTTTTGATTTCTACTCATAATCGCTCTATTCATTTCTTCCCATTGTTTGCTATACTACTTTGTCTGTTTATCTTTCAAGAGGGCCTTATAGTTTTTCTTAGTCTGATTAATGACCTTCAATAGATCTTTAGTTTTATGCCTAATATACTGTTTATTTAATCTTCTTAATGCTTTCTTATATTTCACACAATCATCATCAAAACATCCCTTTCTTTTAATATTTATGTTAACAATAGACTCTAATTCAGTCCTTATTCTATCATAAATCATATATAGTTTGTCAATCAACTCTTCAACAGTGCATATTCTCAAGTACTCTAAACTCCCATTTAAGAACAAATTATTAACAATATCTGAAATGGTATGGGATGATTCTGACTTCCATATGATTTTTTTGTTTGTTCTAATTTCCATTTGAGTTAATAATTGTGGTATGGATGTCTGTCTAACTCTCTTTATTTTACTTTTAAGCACAATAGGGAAGTGGTCACTCTCTGTTCTTAAATTGACATTCAAACTTTCCCAATATTCAATAGAACCTGTCCACAAAACCAAGTCCATCAGTGATGCTCCTCTTTTTGAAACATAGGTATATTCCCCCAATTGGTCTCCTTTTAACCTTCCATTTAATGGATATAGATTACACTCCTTTAATATCTTAATCAGTGCATTACCAGCTTTGTTAATTTTCATATCTCTTGTTTCTCTTTTATCCCAATGATAAGGGATTATCGCACATTGGAAAAAGGAGTTATCTTCTAATCCATCGAAAGTACCCATACAGGCGTTGAAATCCCCCATTACTAAAATTTCTACTTCCAGAAATTTAGTCATAATTTCAATAAGTAGAGTACCCAATTGGTCCCATATATCCATAATGTAGGAAGAGGACTTTTCTGGAGGAACATATCTATTTATTACTATTAAACTCTGACTTTCATATTTCAGCAAAACAGCAATAAAATTATCACTTGTCATAATACACCCACTCCACAGAATTATTCAAGTTGACATAAGTGGCTATCCCACCAGAATTTCTTCCCCACTTAGCAGTCTTTTTACCTGGTGAATGCATAACTTGGAAGCCATTTATGTCAATTTGATCCTTTACACCACGCCAAGTCTCCTGTAAACAGATTACATCATAGGCTACTATGTACTTTAACCAACCATCATCTTGCTGTCTTTCTCTAATACCTGCTATGTTCCATGAAATGAATTGTAAGGTATCACTGATGGTATCATTTGAGATAGTATCAGATTCTAGGCTAATTTCTGTAATAAATTATCTTTCTAATGCCCCTGATTGTCAATCTAAGTAGCTAGCTAAAGACTGAAATTTGTTTTTGACTGGTAGTTGGTTTTCTACTCAGGTTATCTCTAATTTATCATTCTGTCCATCTAAAACTTTCGATTCAATTAAGTTTAACCCCATAGTATCCAATATTGTTGATTTCATCAGAATTTGTTCTGCGATTTCCTTATTCTTAACCAGAATGTTAAATTGAGATCCCTTTCCTATACGTACTACTGTTATAATACCATCTCTACCTAATCTAACTTGTAAAAAGTTCCTTAAGAGACTGCAGACTTCTCTAGTCAATTTTCAGTGAGTTTTTCTAAATAGATCATTTAAACTGAAGAGTATAAGTTCCACCAGTTTTTGTTCTGGTTTCTCTGTCTGTAGTTCAGAGATATTAAAAAGGTGCCTGTTAGGAAATTTTAAGTATATCTCTTTTTTCTGAAAAATTGGTGCATTTAGCCAAACATAATTAGCTATTCGAGGCGACTAAAAGTGGATATCAATTAGCAAGACAGAGTCAACTCAAATATTTTTTATCCCCATGATATCCTCTGGGTTAACATCCAAGTCCAACTCTATGTTTAGTTTCTCTGCTACTTGCCTTATTTGATGTTCTGAATCTAAATGAATCCATCCACTCGGGGCTAAAATCCTAACTAGTGGAATTGAATCTGCAGATTGCATTAGATTACTACTAAAGGCTTGTGCGTACATCCTTACTTGGTTAACTCATTGATCTTCATATAATCTACCCATATCATTTTCTTCATTTACTGATAGATTTTTATCTCTTTGATCTGTGCATGTATAGGATTAACATCCAATACATTTGTTGTCCCCAAATCATGGTTTAGCTGTACAATTTCCGCTTCTAATTGTTGTAAATGAGAGGTCAATTTAGAGCAGACAGATACTTCATTAACTGTTGGCACAATGTTTAAAGCTTGTTTTAAACATAATTCTTGATTTTCCTTTGCTACCATTTGTTCAATCTTTAATTGCTCTTTAGCCGGAACTTGGGTTTTTTCCTTATTTGGTTCAATCTTGTCTGTATTTATTACAATGACCTCTCTTTTTGTTTTACTACATTTCTTCTTTTCAATCTTTTTCCTTACTTCATTACCTTTCTTACCCTTTTTGTACTCTCCTATTTTATTTGCCTTAATTGGGTTAATTGGGCTATCTGGAATGTGTATACTCTCAAAGTCCGGTCTAATCTTTTGACTACTCATGTTCATTTCCTTACCTTCTGTTCCTTTAACTTTAACTTCCAGAGTCTCAGTTAGAATTGCTCTAATTTCAGTGAATTCATTTCTAACTGATTCAATTATTTCTTTATTCACTAGAACCTGTTCCATAATCAATATATTGGCTGTGTGTTGGTATGATAACATATCAATTAATTTATCTCTCAAAAAACTTGATTGATAATCATACTTTGTGCCTCCTTCAGTTTTCACATTGCACTCTTTTTGACACTTCCTACACAACTCCGATGTTTCATTGTGTTTATTAAAGTGTTTTAAGCCTGAGATTATACATCGCAAATCCCTTGATACTTCCTCTAACACAGTTTTTTCTTTAGTAAGATATTGTTCATTTTCCCAAAGATCAGGTGTCAACACTAAAGGGCTAATTGAAGCAGCCATCTCTTGACTATTTGGTAGATTATCAACCCTTGTTTCTTGATCATTACTTGAGAGTAAATGATTATGTTCAGTTTCTTTCCACTCGCTAATGTTCTTCTCCATTGTACCTTCTATTAATGATAAATTAGCATGTGATAATTGTGATACCATTTCTAAGGAATTACAAGATTTATATGTGGGAGTAGAGGTTCTACTGATATTAGATAATTTTTTTAATTTATTTAAATGATCTGTCATTTTAGTTTGTTTTACCTGTTTTATCATTGTGGTTTGTAGTACTTTGGCAGGGGTATGGGGTATTTCACTAGATGGGGGATATATGTGGGTTATTCATTCTTTGTAAACTAGTGTTCACTATCACAGCAATATATACTTAAAGCACAATAAAGTACAATATATATTGTACAGTGCGTAGTATTCCCACTAAACAATTGTACTTGCAACAACTGCAATGATAACAATGATAACAGTGATAATAATAGCTGAAACCTTTACACAAATACAGGTTTAAAATAAAGCAGGTTACACGCTAGTCAGCAGCAAATTGACAGCTAATCAACTATACAACAGCAATAGCAATAGTAGCAATAATGGCAATAATGGCAATCAAGTATTAGAGACTTAAATTGGTTATAACAATTTCCAACTCCACCTGTGTCCATAAGTTCATATATTTATCCTATTATCCGCTTATCTATTAATCTCTTGACCAGTTCAGATTCCTCCTCAGTGCAAATTTCACTTTGGTTTAAGATATAAATTCAGCTTCAGATCCAGTCAAGATTGCACGATTAAGATCGTAAGCATAGCAGAGCGAAGGATTAAGTCAATTCACACAATAAGTTGTCCAAAATCAATGTTCAAGCGATTCAGGTCGTTCACACACTTAATTGTCCAGAATCAATGTTCAAGTAGTCTGATCCACAGAACTTGTTGTTGGGTATTACGTAATTCATCTCATAAAAAGGGGACCAGTCCAAACAATCAACCAGCTTTGCTCAAAAAATACAGACAGAACATAATTTCTGCTTCCTGTAAATTCTATTCTTCTGTTTGTAGTCTCAAATCTTTAAGTAAACAGAAGAAAACAAAAAACATATAAGGGCATCAGAAAATATAATGCAGCAATACTAATAGGAATAGTAATGGTCATACAGGAACGCTAACAACCTATCTAATGCATGATATACACCACATATGTCAGAGCAATAGACCTGAATAATAATATATTTTCCCTCAAGAAAAAAAAACTATCAATAGAATTTTAATTACTGATTGTACAATCTAACATGGATCCAAATAGCAGTTCTCACTGTATGAAAACATGATAACATATAAATATCTAATGCTTACTCAATCAATACTTCGATTAAAATTTCCATCCTTGGATTAATGCACTTGCTCCTCTGATTCAGGAAGTGGCACATACATCTCATAAAAAGCAGAGTAACAAATTTAACAGAGCAACAAAGTGGTGTAGCCAGTTAAAATCAAACTTGTTTAAAAAACGCTTCAAAGAACGCTTGGTCTCCTCCTTTTGTAGCTCACTATAGGAGTCAGATAATCCACTCTTTCCAGCAGCAGCAGTAGTAGTAGCTCTTGACCCAGTGCTGTGCCTGGACTAACCAGCAATCTGCTCGAGAATGCCACGCATGCGCTATTACTGCAAACAGAGGATCATGTGACTCAACTGTGGCTAGAAAATTAAAAAAGTCTAAATCTTATCTCAAATAGTAATTTTAATAATAATAAAAAGCTAGTAATAATATAAACATTCGCACTAGTCGCTATTAAAAAAAACAATAGCTTTTTTTAAAAATAGTTTGAAAAAATAAGTTTGAGAAGCCTCCGTTCTTTTTATCTGTTATTGTATTAGGCAGATTACAGACAGATTGCGAACAGACACAAATACTCAAACACAAATCACTTATTTAGTCTTGTGACAAGAAAAATTTCTCCCTTGCTCGAACAGAGGAAGGCTGTTTTGCGTTTTAAATTGCTTAATGTGCTGGATGCCAGATACTGAGCGAGAGGACTAGAAAGTCAAAAGTCAAAGCTTTTCTGCCTTGCACGGCTTCCTCACATTACACTCAACGCTCCGCAGCATTTTTCCTCAGGGCTCCCCACAGGTTGGCCAATCCCACCACGAAACTCCAATCTTTTCTGGAAAATAATAAAGCTTTGTGCAGCTCCTGCTAATACCAGCTATTCCTCAGCTGGTCAGCGTGCAGCAGCTCAGTAACTCTACTCAGTCAGCTCCTCCAGCAATGACGTCTGACACCATTCCTGTAATCATTAGAACTCCTACTGCAGGAGCTCACTAAATTGAAGGTTAACAAAGTGATGGGACCAAATGACATACACCCAAAGAGAACTGTGAAGGGCGATTCAAGGAAGTCCAACTGGAGCAGAAGAATGCTCCATAGGCGGCCCCTGAACTCTGGGCACTCTCACCACCCCAGTAGTTGATTTATAGGTGGCAACAAACCCACAGCTATCGCCAGACTTCATGCGCTCCCACCACAGTCAGTCAGCATAGATTAAACAAAATAGGAGTAGGCAAAAAGGGGCTTTACTCACAGTCTGACGTCCACGTTTGAGTACAAGGAAGTCCTCCAACGATATCAGCAATAATCCAGAACTGCCCCACAGTGCCAAATGCACTACAGTACTGACAGTCTTCTGAAGAAACACACTAAAGACGTTGAAATTAATCAGAGCTTATCGGGACCGCAGCAATAACTAATGCACTGATATATGAAAAAATGACAAACCAACATATTAATAAATGAAGGACATCAAAAGCAGAATAAAAACTTTAAAAAACATTTTAGAGCTCAGAAAAGTCAACACAGCTCTGGCGGCTCACACACCACCATCATCTTGTTAGAGTGAGAATGGAGAATGGAGTGAGAATGGAGCTGGAGTTCCAGAGAGAAGAGAAGCGAGAGCATCAAGCTGCAGAGGAGAAGAGGGAGTGTGAACAGTGAGAGGCAGACCATGAGGAGCGTGAGCACCAGATGCCACATGAACTGGAGAAGCTACGCCTCCAACCAACCACCCGCATCAGAGCAGGTAAGTGGCATGGGTTTAACTGGAACTACAAGACTGGGTTACAAATTGAATTCCAAATTGATAGCTGAATTTAAAGAGGGGGAGGATATGGATGCCTTTTTAAATTCCTTTGAAAAAGTTTGCATGCAGTCTAAAATTCCCAGAGGGAATTCATTGGTCCTGGAGCTTCCAGCTATCCCCGTTACTTACCGGGAAAGCTCGGGATGCATTGGGTCAAATAGACAATGAGAACAGTAATGATTACAGCAAACTTAAAGCTGCACTTTCAAAAAAAGTTTGATTTAACTGCAGAAGCATACAGAGCTAAATTCCATGAGCTCAGGGGAAGCCCTGATATGAGCTATGAGGAGCTAGCCATGAAACGACAACAATTTTTTAAAACATTGGTGGGAAGGATAAAATTGTAAATGCTATTTTGTTAGAACAGTTTTTTGGGGCATGCCTAGCAGAGCTAAAATCTGGCTGGAGGACCAAGATCCCAAAACAGCGCAACAGGCTGCTGAACTCTTGGACCTCTATGCCAAGAGCAGACCTGCTCTTAGAGCGAATGGGGCAGGCGCGGCAACGCAGAAAGGGAAAAGCATGTGTAACCCCCCTGTTACCCGGGGTTACTAGAATCCCAGTAAGACCTAGTGGTGGGCAAGGAAGGCAGCTTGTGAAACTCCAGTTAAATGGATTTCAAACTGTCTCACTCTGTTCTCAGTCTCAGCTGAGACTGAGGGATGACATCACCATAGAACTATCGCAGCTGCATGAGCCACATTGGAATCTGCAGAAGGGAGTTAGATTAGAATGTTGGGAGTTTTGAACAGTCAGTGTTCAGTCTGTAGTTGGAGATTGGTGTGTGAGGAGCACAGCAGTTCTGTGCACAGGCTCTTGGAGCCTCAGCTCTGAAATAGAGCTACATTTAGGGAAAGGTGTGTGTTTCCGCCTAAAGAGGGACACAGTGAGCTGTTCTTTAAAGTGGTGGGGACCGCTGATATGGGTCTCTGTGCCCCATCCCTGAGGGGATGGGGGAAAGGTTTGTCTGCTATTCCAGGGGCAACCCCCCTGGCTACTGCTAGAGAAGAAGCTGCATTGTTTTTTCCATGTGTGTGGGGTACAAGAAGATTTCAAGATTCGCCTGTGGGGCACCTGCAACCAAAGGGTGAGTTTTGCTCTTTCTAAAGGGCCCATGTTTCATCCTGAACTGTGTTAAAGTGGGTATTGGACTGCTGATGTAGTGGGAGGCCTAGAGTAATAGGCTTAGCCAAAAGTAAAAGTATGTTCAAGTCCAGCACAAAGGGGAAAGTCAAGACATATAGAGGAGATGTGATATACGTCTACCCTGTAATCTACATTGCCAAGCTTTCAAAAGAGTTGTTTAATTTCCAGAGAAATGGCCAGGTATGGATTGTGGGAGCTGGAGGTGGGAGACCCCGCCATCTTTAGTAACCAGGTCCCCCTCTACGGATTTGCTCTGTGGATTTCTACTTTGCCTCATGCACTTGGCCAGTGATGAGAGAAGTACCCAGACGTGGGATTGGAAGGAAAATTCCCCTTAAGGAGTCGAAGGCTCTAAAGTGGTTTGGGGAGCCACCAACAGGAAAACTGGTTCATTCCCATATGGACCGTGTTCAAGTGGCAGGCAGGGGAGCCGGGCCAGGGAAAAAACCCAAGTAGTGTACAAGTCGGGCTGTGTACCCAAAGCTGCGTGCAAGTCCGGGCTGTGTGCCTGGTGGGTTCAGAGCCTGAGGGCTGGAATAGTGAAGAAGTGTTCTGTGTCTCTAATCTGTATTACCAGGAATGTAGCCCCGTGGGGGTCCGTCTATGCTGTGTTTGTTCAGTTTGGATGTGAATAAAAGCCACACTTTAGAATCCCATTCCTGGTTTTGGACATTACAGTTATTGCTTCCTGTGTTCAGATTTACTTGGGTGCCCCTGTGCAGAGTAGCCAAACCTAGGCCCCCTGTGCCGAGTAACCTAGTCCTCCTCGAACCCCGTCCCCACCAGGTACTGCTGTCAGCTTCAACAGCATGCCACCTGTTGGTTTACAAAAAGGCAGAGGTGAGGGCCTTACAAAATGGAGGCACCGCTTTGGATTTTAATTTAGGGAGGAAGAGTGCTCGAGCAAGGGGCTAGCGTTTTGGCTATCTGGCAGTGGGTAGCCCAAAAAGCTGAAGCAAGTTAACTAGTGCATCGCTGTGTGCTGTGGATCTTATGCTGCTGTTAAAATGCCAACTGTTTACCAAGGAGCAGTAAAGCTAAAAGAGTGTGCCCTTGTCTTGCATCAAATGTTTACAGCGTTTTGCCAGCTTTTTAAAGAACTGTGTGTGATAAAGAAAAGTGTGGAAGACTAGGGGTAGCAACAGTAAAATTGTGCCCTGGACGTTGGAAATGCTTTTTAAAAGAACTGTGGTGATAAAGAAAAGTATGGAAGACTAGGGGTAGCAACAGGAAAATTGTGCCCTGGACGTTGGAAATGCTTTTTAAAAGAACTGTGGTGATAAAGAAAAGTGTGGAAGACTAGGGGTTGCTACAGGAAAATTGTGCCCTGGACGTTGGAAATGTTTTTGAATAAACTGAGAGACTTGCTGTGTGAATGGCCATGCTAAATGGCTAAAATGGGCTCCCGCCTTGGAGTCAGTTGAAGAAAAAAAAAAGTGTGTTGCAGTTTAAATTTGCCTGCTCGACGACCGCCGTGAAGAGAAGAGCACTCGCAAGGAAGAAAAGGCTCATTTGGATGGCGTCGTGTGATTGGTGAGGCTGCAATCAGTCCCACCCCTCAGCCAGCTTTACAGTGACTGCCCAGCATTCGAGAGGGAGTGTGACTGGAGTGCGTGTACTGGCTTGGTGGAGGAGCATCGCGATGATTAAAAAGCGCTGTAAAACTTGTAAAAATAGACTTTTCTGTTCAAAATCGGGCTCAACCCGCATCTCGATCGACTGAATTGCGAGTGTGGTGATCAGGGAGACAATCGTCAGGACTGCCCACCCGTTTTCTTTCTAAGGCCTCCAAGACTGGCTGCAGGCCATTTTTCCATCGCAGCAAACAGCTACTGATAACAGTGAGTACCAACAGAAAAAATTGATCAAACAGTGATTTTCTGCCAAAAGCCAGCTGAATATGTGTGCAGCAGTGTAGTCGCTTTGCAAATAACGACTGTGTCAAATTTTACCAGCAAGTGAAAATCTGCTGGGCCATTGACTGTGAGCATGGTTATAAATTCAGCATCAGTTTAAAGTTTTAAAGCCAGAGAGAGACTGTGAGTTGTAGCCAAATGTGCAGCACTAGTTTACAGGCAATCCTGTGCTTGAAATCCTGAGGCTTTAAGGGACTGTGAACTAAAGAAATGTTTTCAGCAAGTGAAAAGTCCGTGGCAAATCATGTAAATGTGTTAGAAAAAGAACAGTGCAAGTTTGTGCAATTTGAGCAAAAGTTATCAGTAGTGTGTGTAAATTGGATGCGCAGTGGCTTGACCCAATTTCTGAATATTGATGCGCAGGAGTGCTGCCGCCGCCATTACAGGGTGGGTTAGTAAAGTAAACACAGCAGCAGAGGAGCCATTTTAAAAAGTGAAGAAAGTGTTAATTGAAGTGGGACTTTCAGTAACAGTGAGCATTTGTTTGTTTTCCCTGCAGTTATGGCCTCAGGACCAGCTCGCTACCCGGATCATGCCCGGGCTGCAGTAACAGCAGCAGTAAATAAGTTAAGGGACATTGAAAGGTGTTATTATGGAGGACAACTGCCTTCTCATGTGGCGATTCCTGGATATCCAGTGCAAGTGTGTCAAATATGCTTAAATGCTGGAAGGGGCGTCTTCATGATACCTCACTGTTGTGGGTGCCTAGAAAAATATGGCTTGTATAAAGTGCCCCAGATTTGTTTGGCTCCCACATGGACAAAGGTTCAGGAATCTGTAGTTGGCAGCACACAGCACCAGGCACAGCCTGTTGAAGAAGGCCCCTCGGGGGAGTGTGGCACAAAGCTAGAGGGTGCAGATTTAGAGACAGAACCAGATGTTGATGTTTCGGATGCTGGATCGCAGAAGGAAAATTCAGATAAAGCATCAGTAGACCCCTGGGGGGGGGCCTAGCTCAAGTCTCGCAGGAGAAGATGAGATGAGGGAGGCCTTTGAATAGGAGATGTCGACCTCCACACCTAGTGATGAGTGGATAGTCTCAGGAGTGCGGACGACTGCTCACTCCTGGGAACAGATTCTCAGTGAGGAAGAAGATGTGGGAGAACCTATGTGGCCTTGTGAAAAAGGAACAGGTACACAGCCTCAAGCTCTTGCCTCAGAAGAATGCATGGAGGAGAGTGGTGATGCCACTGCCCTGGCGGTGCAAGAAGAAGAAGTCCGGGATCCGTTTTTCATCTCCTTGAGGATGCGTAGCTGGCAGAACCAGGACTGGCTGCCCCCAAGCCAGGCCAGCGGTCTCAGGTTGACCAAAGCTAGTAAAGAGGAGAGACTGGTTCGTAGGAAGGCAAATGAAATCTATGGAATGTCCTTTCCTACCTTTCCTCAGAAAGTCTGGGAGGAGATTGAGAACAGCAGGAAATCCTAGATCTGGGCTGAAGCAATGAAATGTGTGCATCCTGGTGCAAACAAACATGTCAAGAACAGACTGTTTCATGAGAAATATACCCATTGGAAGAGAGGCAGGACACTGTTTATGGACACTGTGCGAATAGTGGATGGAAAGGGATGTGAAACCTTCTACAGTGGAAATTATGTGTGCCCAGATGGGGTGATAATTCAAGCTCCTGACCCCCGGTACTATTGGCCTCAATGCAAGGACCTCCTGGCAAATGTGCCCGTGCCTGCCAGATGGAAAGTCGAGCAGTGGTAGTCAATACTGCCACACCAGCCTTTGTAGTGCCTTTATTGATCCGCCAGTATGGACATCCAGGACTCAGGTGCCCCACATTCATCAGTTCTACAGTGTACTGGCCTTTCCAGAATCCATTGACTGGCCCACCAGATGACTTCAGATCCAGAGAGGACACCAGCCCAGCTGTATCCTGCTTCATCGCCTGGTAATCGGATGACGTCAGACCAGCTGTTTTCCTTTTTGTTCCTGTTCTAATGTTCCATCTCCAGAGATGACATCAACCCAGCAGTTCCCAGATGTGCCCTCCTGTAGTTCCCGAAAGATGTCCGCCCATCTGTATCGGAAGGAATGCTGCCAGGGAGAGTCTTCGGCTGAGGAGCAGGTCGGTGTATCTTAATCTTTCTACAAGGGGCTGGTAAGTCTGAACTTTTCTATCCTTATGACATCGCAGTACACACCCTACACTAGCAGACTCCAGAATGCGTGAACTGTCCTCAAAGACTCTCCCCTTCGGGACTTTGGCCTGCTAGAACTGTGCTTCACCGGGCTCCGGCCCAGGAGAGACTCTTTAATGGACTAGCCTCCGGGAACTGTGTTCTCTAATTGGGACTTTTAGGGCACTCCATCCCCCAAATGTGTATTGTAAATAGTGTCATTGTTTTTCTACTGTTTTCTAGTGTATATACTGCTTTTCTACCTTTTCTAAAAAAAATATTTTTGGGATTCTCCAGTGTTTTGATGGTTGGGGTTTAGGTAGACTGTGTATGCAGATTAGGAGTGTGTGTTGTCTTTCTTTTTCTTGCAGGTGTTCCTGGAGAAGATAGAAGAGAAGACAAGAAGAGGAGGAGGGGCTCATCGGAGTTCCTCACTAGTACTTTAGTGTGTAGTAATTTAAAGTACTGTGGTGTTGTTATTGTTGTTGTTGCTGTATTAACCCTTTCCTTCCACAGGTGTGGTTGTGGGGGAAGGGAGGCAGTAATGTAATGTAATGGTATGGTATTATTTTCTTGGTGTGTGGTTGCAGGGTGCCCAAGGTGGGGAGGTCCCCGGGTTGTTTTTGTTTTTGGGTGTTAAGTTAGAGGCAGACAGGTTTTCCCTAGAGGGCTAGGGGGATAGACAGGCTGTGGTCCTGAAGGGCCCTAGGGACTGCAGTGCTGATCTATTAGGCTATGCTCTGGACAGTTCTACCAGAGCCACTAGCGTCCATAGTAAGTGGGTAGAGTAGAGGCTGAAATGTCAGCTAAAGGCCTCTAGGCCTTTAGCGTTGCCTGCCTGTGCTCGCACATGGTAGGAGGGGGCCTGATCACCCCCCTCTGCAGGCAGCACATAGAGTGGGATGGCCTAAGCCGGGTAAACAATGACTGCGGACAGTCATTTTCCTGGTCAAGGGTGAGTGTAACCCCCCTGTTACCCGGGGTTACTAGAATCCCAGTAAGACCTAGTGGTAGGCAGGGAAGGCAGATTGTGAAACTCCAGTTAAATGGATTTCACACTGTCTCACTATGTTCTCAGTCTCAGCTGAGACTGAGGGATGACATCACCATAGAACTATCGCAGCTGCATGAGCCACATTGGAATCTGCAGAAGGGAGTTAGATTAGAATGTTGGGAGTTTTGAACAGTCAGTGTTCAGTCTATAGTTGGAGATTAGTGTGTGAGGAGCACAGCAGTTCTGTGCACAGGCTCTTGGAGCCTCAGCTCTGAAATAAAGCTACATTTAGGGAAAGGTGTGTGTTTCCGCCTAAAGAGGGACACAGTGAGCTGTTCTTTAAAGTGGTGGAGACCGCTGATATGGGTCTCTGTGCCCCATCCCTGAGGGGATGGGGGGGAAGGTTTGCCTGCTATTCCAGGGGCAACCCCCCTGGCTACTGCTAGAGAAGAAGCTGCCTTGTTTTTTCCATGTGTGTGGAAGATTTTATGATTCGTCTGTGGGGCACTTGCAACTAAAGGGTGAGTTTTGCTCTTTCTAAAGGGCCCATGTTTCATCCTGAACAGTGTTAAACTGGGGATTGAACTGCTGACATAGTGGGAGGCCTAGAGTAACAGACTTAGCCAAAAGTAAAAGTATGTTCAAGTCCAGCACAAAGGGGAAAGTCAAGACATATAGAGGAGATGTGATATACGTCTACCCTGTAATCTACATTGCCAAGCTTTCAAAAGAGTTGTTTAGTTTCCAGAGAAATGGCCAGGTATGGATTGTGGTAGCTGGAGGTGGGAGACCCCCCATCTTTAGTAACCAGGTCCTCCTCTACGGATTTGCTCTGTGGATTTCTACTTTGCCTCATGCACTTGGCCAGTGATGAGGGAAGTACCCATACGTGGGATTGGAAGGAAAATTTCCCTTAAGGAGTCGAAGGCTCTAAGGTGGTTTGGGGAGCCACCAACAGGAAAACTGGTTCATTCCCATATGGTCCATGATCAAGTGGCAGGCAGGGGAGCCGGGCCAGGGAAAAAACCCAAGTAGCATACAAGTTGGGCTGTGTACCCAAAGCTGCGTGCAAGTCCGGGCTGTGTGCCTGGTGGGTTCAGAGCCTGAGGGCTGGAATAGTGAAGAGGTGTTCTGTGTCTCTAATCTGCATTACCAGGAATGTAGCCCCGTGGGGGTCCATCTATGCTTTGTTTGTTCAGTTTGGATGTGAATAAAAGCCACACTTTAGAACCCCATTCCTGGTTTTGGACATTACAGTTATTGCTTCCTGTGTTCGGATTTACTTGGGTGCCCCTGTGCAGAGTAGCCAAACCTAGGCTCCCTGTGCTGAGTAACCTAGTCCTCCCCGAACCCAGTCCCCACCAGGTACTGCTGTCAGTTTCAACAGCATGCCACCTGTCGGTTTGCAAAAAGGCCGGGGTGAGGGCTGTTACACATGCCTTCAGGGCAGCTAAAACCCTCACTGCCTCCACTGAAACCAGTTAGCCCCAGGTTTCAGAAAAAAGATTCTCTGAGAAAAGAAATGAATGTTGGGTCTGTAAAGAAACTGGGCATATTGTCAGACAGTGTCCCAAAATGGTGAGCAATATGCAAAATGGGGCTAGGAAAGAAGTGGGTTGTTTGTGTGTTCCTGGAAGCATGCCTGTGAACATGAGGGAACGCATGCACCCAGTCATGGTGAATGGGGTACAGACACAAGGGTTAAGGGACACAGGGGCATCCCTGACACCGGTAAAATGAGATCTGGTAGAGCCTGGTCAGCTTATACCCAATGAATTTGTAACTGTGCAAGGGTTCACTGGTGAGGAGTCCACATTGCCACTCACTAGTGCTCTCCTAGACTGGGGTGAAACAGGGGAAACTGTGCAACAGATGGCTGTAGCCAAAACGTTAGCAGTTGACGTCATCCTTGGCAACAATCTCAAACAGGGGATGGTGTGTGCAGTGACCTGTAGCCAAGTGGCAAAGGAAATTTGTAGTTCCCTGAACCCAACAGAAGCCATTGCGGAAACCATTGGGAGGCTGGTTCCCCAGCCTGTGTCTCCTGATAGGGAGACTAATGAAAAGGGGGTAGAAATTTCCCCAGTAGCAATTAACCACACAGTTATGGAGGGTTACTCTGAAGAAGGAGGGGTGACCCATTGCCAGAGGGTTAGGGATGACAGTGATCCTGAGTGCCCTGACTCTAGTGCTAGGGACCCTAGTTTAGAGACTGAAGAGTACCTGTCCCATGCCTTGGAAATGTGTAAGGAGTTTGCAGATGCTCAGAAAAGTGACCCTATTCTAGAGAAGCTGAGGGCTTGGGCAGACTCTGATGGAGCACAGGGAGGTAATGGTAAACATAAGGTTTATTGGGAAAATGGACTGATGTATACTCAGGCTGTGAAGACAGAGGAAGGGGTGATAGGTAGGCAGCTTGTCGTTCCATAGAAACATAGAAACATAGAATTTGACGGCAGATAAGGACCACTTGGCCCATCCAGTCTGCCCATTTCCCTACCTACTGGATAAGCTGCAGATCCTAGTTAACCAGCAGCCTACTTCTTCCTACCCCAACCCCCTAGAATGGCCTTATGACTGCCCCATGCATGCTTGAATTCCACCAGTTTTTGACTCCACAACCTCCTCCAGAAGGCCGTTCCATGCATCCACAACCTCTCTGTGAAAAAATACTTCCTTAAATTACCTCTGAGCCACCCCCTCTATCTTCAAATTGTGCCCTTATTCTTGCACACCTCTTTTTGAAAGATGCTACCCTCTTGGACTTTGTTGATTCTCTTGAGGTACTTGAAAGTTTCTATCATGTCCCCTCTCCCTCCTTTCCTCGAGGCTATACATATTAAGCTCCTTTGGTCTCTCTTCATATGTCTTCCGGTGCAGACCCTGCACCATTTAGTTGCCCTCCTCTGGACAGCTTCCATCCTGTCTATGTCTTTGCGGAGATTGGGTCTCCAGAACTGCATGCAGTACTCCAGATGGGGTCTGACCAGCTGTCTGTACAGAGGGATAATAACTTCCTGTTTTCTACTGGTGATGCCTCTCCCTATGCATCCCAGTATCCCCCCAGCCCTCCTTGCTGCCCTCTCACATTGCTTGCCCACCTTTAGGTCATCTGATATGACTACCCCCCAGGTCCCTTTCCATTGTTGTTGTTGTTAGTATCTCACCCCCCATTGTGTACTCTTCCCCTGGGTTTTTGTTTCCCAGGTGCATTACCTTGCACTTCTTAGCACTGAATCTAAGCTGCCATACATTTGACCATTCCTCTAACCTTGCCAAGTCCCTTCTCATCCTTTCCACCCCACCTTGTGCATCAACTCTGTTGCAGATCTTTGTCATCCTGCAAGAGACATACTCTTCCTTCAGTCCTCTGCAATGTCACTTATAAAGACATTGAAGAGGACCGGTCTAATACTGAACCCCTGGCGGTACCCCACTAGTAACCCCTTTCTTCAGAGTGGACTCCATTTACTATTACTCTTGTGTCCTATTCTCCAGCCAATTCTTTACCCAGGCTGTCATCTTGGGACCCACTCCCAGGCTGGCTAACTTGTATATTAATCTTTGTGTGGGACTGTGTCAAATGCCTTGCTAAAGTCTAGGTAGGCCATGTCCACAGCCCCTCCCTGATCTACTACTTTGGTCACCCAGTCAAAGAAATCTATCAGATTGTCTGGCATGACCTTCCGCTGTGAATCCATGCTGCCTTGGGTCCTGTGCCCCTCTGGCCTCTAGATACTTGACAATTCTTTCCTTCAGAAGTGATTCCATCATTTTCCTATCACTGAGGTTAAACTAACAGGTCTGTAGTTTCCTGCTTCTGCCTTGCTCCCACTTTTGTGAAGGGGAATCACATCTGCCCTTCTCCAGTCCTCGGTACCACCCTCATCCTCCCATGTTTTGTTAAAGAGGGTAGTCAGTGGTGTCACTAGTTCTACCTTAGTTCTTTTTAAAATTCTGGATGAATCCCATCAGGCCCCATTGCTTTGTCTACCTTCAGTTTTAAGAGTTCTTTCATAACCCTTTCTTCTGTAAATGGGCTGGTATCAACTTCTGTATCCAGAGTGTTTCTACTGTTTGTTTTAGGTACCTCCCCTCTTCATTTGTAAATACTGAGCAAAATATTTGTTTAGTATCTCTGCCTTTTCACACTCTCCTCTGCCCACCCTCCCTCCCTTTATTAAGCCTCACTATCCCTTCCTTGGTCTTCCTTCGCTCCCTGATGTACCTACAAAGGTTTTATCCCCTTCTTAACTGAGTTGGCTATCTTTTCCTCGGTTTGGGCCTTTGCTGTTCTGACTGCCTTTCCAGCTTCCTTTTGCTTTAACTGATACAGTTCTCTGTCCTGCTCCTTCTGTGATTCCTTGTACTTCCTGAATGCTTTCTTTTCTCTTGAACCTTCACTGCCACTTCCTTTGAGAACCATAGTGGTTTCTTACATCATTTTGTTTTGTTTATTTGCTTCCATAGAGGCTCATTACCTCTGTGATGGCAGTTTTTATTATTCCCCATTGTTCTTCCACCCCCTTCCTGCCTATTTGCTAGTGCATTCCTTAGGCACTCACCCATTTGAAGTCAGCCCTCCTAAAGTCCAGTACTTTTGCCTTTGTATGGCTTGACTCTATTGCTGTGTTTATTGTGAACCATACTGTTGATGGTCAGCTGGTTCCCAGATGGCTACCCACTTCTACATCTGTGATCCTCCTCTCCATCTCCATTTGAGAGAACCAGGTCTAAGATTGCTCTCGAAGTGGGCTCCAATACTAGTTGTCTAAGGCATGCCCCCCTGTAGGGCAGCATCTAGAATAACCCACTCTTCGAAGTGGCTGCTGCAACTGCCTCCAGTTAACATCTGGCATATTCAGATCACCCATCAGCAATATCTCCCTTTTTCTGCCATTCTAAGTATACTTTCTATCATTTCCTTGTCCATTTCCTCCCCTGAGAAGGTCTGTATATAACCCTGCGGATTGTGGTGCCATTGCCTGTCTCCAAATTTACCCACAGTGCTTCTTCTCCTCCCTGTTTACCCTTTTGTTCTGTTGCTTTGATTCCTTCCCTTATGTAAAGAGCTACTCCTCCTTCTCTTTTACCCTCCCTGTCCCTCCTGTAGATAGTGTATCCTGGTATGTTTACGTCCCAGTCATGGTTTTGTGTGTACCATTTTTCTGTGACTGCCACGATATCCAGATGTTCTTCCTCCATCAAGGCCACTAATTCAGGAAGCTTGTTACCCAGACTACAGGCATTGGTACTCATTGCTCTCCATTTTTTGATGGCTTTACCTTCTGTTGCAGCATCCCCCACTGACCTTTCTACCTCGGTCTTTTTCTCATATAGTACCCTGTTTTGTAGGGAGAGGCTGGGATTTTCCTGCTGCTTATCAGTGCCTCCCCCTTTGACTAATTTAAAAGCTTGCCAATGAAGCATTTAAACCGATTGCTCAAAAGACTTGTTCCCTTCCTGGACAGATGCAGACCATCCTGCCAGTATAGGCTGGTGTCCCTCCAGGTGGAGCCCCAGTCCCCAATGAAGCCAAACCCCTGTGCTCCAAATCATTTTTTTAACCATTCATTAAACTGCATGGTGCAAAGTACCCTCGCCTCCCCCATGCCATTGACAGGCAGCACCTCTGAGAAGGATACTGTGTGTGTTACTTGTCTTAGGCCCCTCCCCAACTCTACAAAGTCCTCCTGCACTGCTTTAATCTCGTGATGAGCCAAGTCATTTGTCCCTAGGTGGACAATGACGTCCAGCTCAGACTCCTGTGCAGCTGTTCTCGTGATCCTGAGGATGCGTTTCCTGTCCCTCCAAGCCATGGCACCAGGCAGGCACCTTACTTCAGTTTTCCCTGCTCCCCCAGTTCTATCCCCCTAATAATTGAGTCCCCCACCAGGAGCTGCTTCCTTTCCCTGTGGTGTCCTCTGCCTCCTTCCTGTGGGCCTCCCTTGTGACAGTTGTCCTCAGCCTCCTTAGTATCCTCTGCGGGTGCAGAATGGTATATGGATTGTATATGGATTGTGGAGTGGAACAACTGCCTGGGTGTGCCTCTGTTCCACCATCCTCACCCTCTCTGAGCCCACTGTGGTCCAACTGCTGTGCTTTATTCGCAACCTCTGTGGTAGTGGTGGTGGCTCTGGTGCTCCCAGGATGGGTTCCCCAGGGGTATCATGAGCAGTTGCTCAAGATTGCACATGATATTCTCTTGTCTGGTCATCTCAGAATCATGAGCACTATGCAGCGGTTTTCTCAGAATTTCTATTGGCCCAACTTCACCCAGCAGGTGAAGGAGTATTGCAGGTCTTGTCACCGGTGCCAAGAAATAGGGAAGGCAGGTAAGAAAACCGAAGCTGCCTTAATTCCATTGCCTATAGTGAAGGAGCCATTCCAGATGGTGGGAATGGATATTGTGGGGCCTTTAAATACCCCCAGCTCCTCCGGGAAGAGGTTTATCCTGACTGGTAGATTATGCCACCCAATATCCACAGGCAGTCGCCCTATCCTCACTGAGGACAGACAAAGTGGCAGATGCCTTACTTGGTATTTTCTCCCGTGTTGAGTTTCTGCAGGAGGTTATCACCGATCGAGGGGGTTCCTTCATGTCAGACTTGATGAAATGTTTGTGGGAGAAGTGTGGGGTGGTGCAGACATGCACGACACCTTATCACCCGCAAGCCAATGGGCTTGTGGAAAGATTTAATGGTACCTTGTAGTGAATGCTCCAAGCATTTGCTGAACAGCATGGGAGGGACTGGGAGAAATACCTTCCCCACCTGTTGTTTGCATACAGAGAGGTGCCCCAAGAGTCAACAAGATTTTCCACCTTCGAGCTCTTATATGAATGCTGGGTATGTGGGCCCCTGGACTTGATCCGGGAGGACTGGGAAAGCAAGCATGCCACCCAGGGCACTCCCATAGTGTATTACGTCCTTAGGTTTAGGGCAAGGCTGAAGGAGCTTATGGGGACAGCCCAGAGCAACCTGGCAGCTGCCCAACAGAAACAAAAAGTGTGGCACAACCGCAGAGCCAGAGCCCGCTCATACACGATGGGTCAGGAAGTCATGGTCCTTATTCCGGTCTGGAAAGACAAGCTGCAGGCTGTGTGGGAGGACCGTATAAAGTAGTTAGGAAGGTAAATGATGTGAACTATATCATAGAGTTACCTGACATAAGACAGACAGAAAGAATGTACCATGTCAACATGATGAAGCCATATGCTAATAGGGCTGTCATGGTGTTTGCAGTATGTAGTCCTGGGGAGGGAACAGATGATGGAGACCCCCTTCTGGACTTGCTGGAAGAAAGCAAGTGGGAGTCCTCTGTGGAGGCAAATTGTCTCACCAGCTCACCCCGGACAAGATCCAGGAAGTAAGGGAGGTTTTAGCAGACTTTGCCCCCCTGTTTAGCGCCAAGCCTGGACTAACCCCCTTAGCAACGCACAATGTAAAGACAGAGACACAGATGCCCAAGTGGTGGACAGCATATCGGGTGTCAGAGGCTGTCCAAAAGGACATTAGGAGGGAGGTGGAGGAAATGCTGGATTTAGGGATAATCCAGAGATCCCACAGCCCTTGGGCCTCACCCGTAGTCCTTGTGCCCAAGCCAGATGGCTCTACTCATTTCTGTGTGGACTGTCATGGACTGAATGCAGTCACAAAGTCAGACCCCACCCGATGCCCCAGACAGACAAACTCCTGGACAAGTTGGGAGGGGCGACCTACCTTACGACTATTGACCTGACAAAGGGGTATTGGCAGGTACAGTTAACTGACAGAGCTAGGGAGAGGTCAGTCTTCATCACTCTGATAGGCTTATTTTAATTTAAAGTAGTGCCTTTCAGAATGAAGAACACCCCGGCCACTTTCCAAAGGTTGGTGAACCAGGTGTTGAATGGTGCTGAGGAGTACACTGTGGTGTACCTGGATGACACTGCCATCTTTAGTGCCAGCTGGGAGGAACACCTCTCCCATGTTGGGGAAGTGCTGGGCAGGATACAGAGGGCCGGGCTCACTGTCAAAGATGAGAAGTGCCAGGTGGCCATGGCTGAAGTGGCATACCTTGGGCATGTTGTAGGCCAGGGACAGCTCCGTCCTAACCAAGTAAAAATAGAGGTGATCAAGGCATGGCCCAGACCAGAAATGCAGAAGCAGGTCAGGAGTTTTCTAGGGACAGCAGGGTACTACAGGAAATTTGTACCCAATTACAGTGCCCTAGCTGCTCCGCTATCTGCCCTGGTAAAGAAAAAGATGCCTAAAAAAATTACCTGGGAACCAACGTGTGAAAAAGCCTTTACCAGACTGAAGGAGGCACTATGCAGTGCTCCTGTGTGACAATTCCTGACTATAGCAGACCCTTAATAGTCCAGACTGACGCTTCAGACGTGGGTATTGAGGCAGTACTGAGTCAGACATCCAACCAAGGGAAAGATCACCCTGTAGTGTACCTGAGTAAAATGTTACTTCCCAGGGAGCAGGCTTACTCTACTGTGGAAAAAGAGTGTCTTGCCATAGTGTGGGCCCTAAAGAAGTTAGAGCCATACTTTTATGGACAGCATTTTGAGGTACAAACTGACCACAACCCCCTGGTTTGGCTGACCCAAATGGGGAAAAACTAATGGTAGACTATTAAGATGGAGTCTTGCCTTGCAAGGGTATGACATGACGATCTTACATAGGGCTGGAGCAACCAATCGGAATGCAGATGGACTGCCGCGTGTTTATGAAGAGTGAAATGACTTGGGAAGCTCATCCCATGCAGGGTATAGAGCCCCCAAATTCAGTCTAGGTGGGGAGGATTGTGACGCTTGGCCAGCTGGTTATGATTGTTGGGTGATATTTGTAATATAAAAATACAGTGTGTGATTGTCACAGTGCTTCCATGGTGCCCCCGCCCAACCAGGTTTCAGTGAAAATGACAGGATATATATTAAACCAGGAGATCTCTGTAATATAATTAACTTCCTTGAGACATTGCATTTTATGGCTTTTTTTTTATGACCTGTTGCTTCTTGGAAATGGAAACAAAATGGTACTTTATGAGACTGCCAGAGAATGGAGATCATAAACTTTTATGACGTCTTAAGAGGAAGAACACTTAATATCAACTGGTGTTAAAAAGATATAAAAACCCTTTGAAATGCCTGATGAGAAGGAACTGGGAAATCACAGACTTATAATTTGGGAAATTAGTTTTTGCTGATGTCACCTTATTTAAAATACCTTCTGATAGGACATCATGTTTGTATTTTTTATATTCTAAAAGGAGGAGCTAGATGACTCATAGAAGGGGTGTGGGGAGACACAGTTTAAACTATACTGTGTCTGAGCTGTTTGATTTATTCCATCTTGGGAGAGAGGAACACACAACTCTCTGATAAGCACTTAGAGGTAATACATTACATAGAAAAGTATCTAACTGTATGTTGGTAGGAGTTTGTCTGTAGTTTTCTTTGTTTTCTTGTAAGTGATTGTATGCTTTGCGACATATTGCTCTGTGTTTACATTTTTTTATATTTTTATCATCTTTAGTAAAATCATTATTTGAAAGACTACCTGGGTGTGTCTTCCAAGTTCTTTTTTTGCATGTGATGTATACGTGGTTTAAGTTTGACAGCTGTTCTGGAAAGCTTGATGATCTTACTAAACTGGGAGAAGGTAAGAATATACCTAAGGTCTTTTTATAGAGTTTTAAGGGTTCATTTTGGAAGCCTGGCTGGGTGCCCCTGGCATAAGATGGTACCGCAATCCCCAAAGAGGGTATGAATCTATGCCTGTACATTGGGTATGCTAGCATAAGGTTCACAGTTTAAATCCCCCCAGAACTTGAAACTAAAGGTGATTCAGACCTACAAGCAGACAGGAGGGTTACCCTCTCTGTTACCTGTTCACACTCCTGCGCTTAGAGGTTGGCACTGTGGGAGCAGAGGGCCTGACCTGCTGAGTGCATTTGTTACAGTCTTAGCCTGCAATTTACCTACAGGTATGCTCTATCACTACCCCAGGTGAAGTACCATGCACACCTGTTGTTGCAGTACAATTTGCCTGCCAAATAACCTAGGTCAGCCCCCATAGGGTGTGTCCAGGGAAGACCTGATGGCCCCAGAAACAGCCAAGGTGATTCCGAAAGGGGCTGTATCACGCACTATGCCAGGCTGTACTCTGATCAAACAGAAAGAACTCATGAATGTGTGTCACCCTCACAGGAACTAAACAACGTAGAGAGGGCAGGGAGACGTAAACACACCAGGAACCATATTTTCTGTGGATCCACAACAGTTATAAGCTTTATTAAAAATTACTCAGACAACACATCACATCAAAATAAAAAGCACAGATTCTGAAACTGGAAGACAACCTGGAAAGGAAGAATAAAAAAGGTTAGTGACAAACACTTCTTTATTAACCAGTACTGCTAGAGATGGACACTACCTCAGAAACTGCAGTAGGGGGGATGCCATGGAGAATTAAAGAAGCAGTGGGGGAAAATAAGGGAGGGCATAATTAAGGCAACTAGTCTCTGTGTGAAGGAAGTGAGTAAAACCAAAAGAAAAAAGAGACTGTTATGGTTCTCCAGGGAAATGGCCATGGTGGTGGTGAAGGATAAAAGGGTGACATTCAGGAGGTATAAGGAAACACAGAAGGAGGAAGACAAGGAGGTATACCAGGTAAAACAGAAGGAAGCAGATAAGGCAGTTAGGGGAGCAAAGATGCAGACAAGGGAGAAGATAGTCAAGGGAGTAGCAAATATGAATAAGACTTTCTTCAGGTGCATAAGTGAGAAGAGAAAAGCAAAGGGTTGGGATAGTGAGGATAAGGAGGGCGGCAAAGGCAGACTGCACAGAAGAGGACCAAGATAAAGCAAACATCCTGAACAGGTACTTTCTATTGAAGGGACACGAGAGGCCATGGGCTAAGATTAGAAGCTGGCAGATTTAGGAGAGAGATGAGGAGACATTATTTCACAGAAAGGGTGGTGTCAAAATGGAACACCCTACCAGAGGAAGTAATAGCGTGCAAGGTGGTGGGTAGTTTGAAAAGGGCATGGGACAGGGCACGGGGGGGGCAGGGTAAGTAGTGCTGAGAAGTTACTGGAGGTGAAAGGGGGAGGTGCAGCTACAATCTAGGGGTGCTAGCTGCACACTCGAGCAGACTTGATAGACCATGAGGCCTGTTTCTGCTGGCAGATTCATATGTTCATATGTATGAAGTGGGGACGGACCACCAGTGATCATCAGGAACAAGGGAGGACAGGAGGCAGACTCTAGTCCATTTTGAGAGAAAAGAGTCCTGAGGGGACTTACATCTCTGAAAGTGGGCAAGACTATGGGACTGGATGGGATACACCCAAGGGTTCTAAAGGAACTCAGGGAGGTACTGGTTGCCTCACTGACAGCCTTATTCAACAGCTCACTGGAATCAGGCAAGGTTCCAAAGGATAGAAAGAGAGCAGACCCTCTACCTAAGTGCGGCAGCAGGGAAGAGGCTAGTAACTATGGGCCAGTAAGCCTCACCTCAGTGGTTGGGAAATTAATGGAAACACTTATAACAGCCTTTTGACTCACCTATGCTGCTCCAGGGGCTTTAATTTTTACCTGGAAAACACCTATGAGGAGCTCAGCCCAGGTTCTGCAACTGGACGATCAGTTGGCGTGGAACCTCCACCTGGGGCAGTGGCAGGGAATACTTGTTGAAAACTTGCAGGTCATAAACCCCCCCCCCCCAGGAAGTAACAGTATTTGCCCCTAGTACACTTCCCCACTCAATAAAATCCCACACACACCGTAACTTGAGCACATATATTTACAATCACAAGTATTACTGTGCAAACAGAATAACAACTTATTTGAGGAAAGGGGAAAGAGCTGTAAATGGCAACACAACCTTTTATAAACACTTCCCACAGAGTTACCCTCAGTCTCTGGCCTTCCCTACCCCAGGGTGCACCCTTAATGTCCTTGCTGTGGTGGGTACCACACTGAATAGAGATGCTGACCTGAGAACTTTCATTGGGGCCCAACAACTTGTTAAACAGCAGCTGAAGCCTTAAGAAAATCTTTGGAAAATATAATATTTTGACACAATTCAGCATGTATTTCATATATCTTGCATAGATTTCTCCTCTCCATTTTTTTATTACTGAAGAAATTCCAGCAAAACAAGATCTTTATTCCTTAGAGTTCATTTGCCTCTATAACCTAGTCCCTACTTGAAATCATAATGCTCTGGTGTGACATTACAGTCTGTTGCCATGGGAATAACTGTGATGTCACAAGCAGAGTATTATGACATCAGGTTGGGAAGAAGCAAGCAGAACTGATGGACCCTTAAGGAACAACTATGCTGTTTTCAAGCATATAGCCTCAGTAATAAATATTGGGGATAAGAAATACAGCGCGAAGAAGAAATATAAGCTGCTTTGTGTCCAAATATTATGTTTCTCAAAGTTCTTCTTGAGGCGTCAGTAGCTCTTTAAACACTTGCAACACTTTAAACCTTGTGTCTCAACTTTTATATTTGCTTTAAACACTTTAAACCTGGCTTGTCCCAACTTTCACTCTCCCTTATGACACATTAAACTTGCTTTGTCTCTGCTTTCACTTTCGCTTTCAACACCTTAAACCTTTGCTGTGTCCCACCTTTTATATTCGTTTCCCAACAGTCCTGACAGGGGTTGCCCCAGACTCTAGCTACCTAGCTAGACACAAGAAACTCCCCACAGTCGCCGCTTGGGGTACTCACAGTTTTGATGTCTGCACAGGAGCATTGCAGCTGGCTAAAAGGCAGTTGCAGTAGCAGTTGCACGGTACCATGGAGGTCCCAGAAGAATGCTACACCAGTGACAATGCCAGAAGAACCAAAAACAGATGATCTTTACCTGCCTAGCCTTTAACTCTTTGCCTGATGGCCTTTATAAATGGAGTTCACTAGACAGGCCTCTCTTTATCCCACGCCGCAGGTCTCTCCCGCGTCTTTAACCCAGGTGGTTCTAAACTTGGTCCCCTGAATCCTCTCAGTCTCACATGAACCAAGCAAATAACTTCAGATTGTACTTTACTCAGTCTCGCAACCCAGCTCTAGGCTCTTCTCGTTCTTCTCTTAGGCAGACTGGCCCATCCAAAGTCTGACACCAGCACTCTCAAGTACTCCCCTTGCTGAAACACTGCTCCGAGGAGGGGAAGGTTGGACACTGATACAAGGGTTCCACCCAGAAACTTGAACTGCAGTAGCTACTTCTCTGAGCTCTGAATTCAACTGCTTATACCCAGTCCTTAGTTCAAAACTTAAACAGCTTTCTGCTAACTTAGTCACTCAGTCCCAAACTTAAACAGCTTTCAGCTCATTTTTTTTCAATCAGCAAAACTCTTGCACCAATGTGTCTGCAGCCACCTCCAAACTGGTTATGGCTCCTATAGCAAACTCTGTGCTTTCTGCTTTCTCTGTACTTCAGCTTTCAATAATCTTATTGCAAACTCTGTGCTTACTCTGTACTCCAGCTTTCTCTATCTTTTGATCCTTTAGGCTTTGGGGCCAGAGTGCAGCTATGGGGCGGTGAAGCCCTCTCCAGCTTTACTGCACTCCCCTCTGGGAGATCTCCTCTTTTGGCAGGCTACCAGTCCTATTTATAGTCTCTATCCAGCCATCTTCTGATTGGATGATGCAGTCCCTGGCAAATTCAATGACCTACAACCTTTTCCCAGCAGACCCCAGTGTTTTGTAGTCCTGTGGAGGCTGCTATCTTGGAGTACATTAATCTTTAAGCAATACAGTCCTTAAATATAAACACATGAGCCCTTAAAAGAGTTGAAAGCAGTTTTCCCTTGGACTGGGGGTATTAATACACTATGGGGCTCAGTTCCCATCTACATGAGGTTCGAGACATAAAGTCAAGCAGTCTTGGAATCACAGAGACAATCATGGAACCACCCAGTACGGAGCCCACCCAGAGCCACTGATGAGGCACTGCCAAGGGAGTGAGAGGCCATAGCCCTATAAGGTAAGCCCATTTTGGGGGCTTACACACTGCTAAAGGAAAGATTGGTAGAGTAACTTGAATCCAATTGGCTGCAAAACCAAAGGCAGCATGGAGTCATGGGAGAGGAGGTCATGCTAGACACATTTTACTGAGCTCTTTGACTAGATGACCAGGGAAATAGATCAGGGGAGGGCAGTGGATGTGGCCTATCTGGACTTTATCCAGGCCTTCAACACTGTGCTGTACAGGAAACTGATTAAGAAATTGAACAGCCTAGGAGTGGGATCCAAAGTGGTGGGTTAAAAACTGGTTAATGGATAGGTGGCAAAGGGTGGTGGTTAATGGCACTCACTCTAATAATGGGAGCTTGACCAGCGGGGTGCCGCAGGGCTCAGTACTGGGACAAGTCCTCTTCATTGTCTTCATAAATGACATTGCAGATGAACATGAAGAGAAAGTATGCCTTTTTACAGATGATACCAAAATCTGTAATAAGGCGAACAATAAGAAATGGGCAGAAAGAATGTGTAAGGATCTTGGCAAGCTCGAGGCGCGGTCAAGAGCTTGAGAGTTGTGATTCATTGCCAAAAAGGTAAAAAATCATGTACCTTGGGCATAGGAACCCAAGAACTGAGTATAGGTTGTGGGGGATACTGTTAGTCACTAAGCAGTAACGGGACCTTGAGGTTATCATATCTGAAGAATGGTCAGGGGTTTGGCAGTTGAAATTCAATGCAAAGAAGTGCAAGATAATGCATATGGGGCACAAAAACCCTGGCACAACATATCAGTTGGGGGGTGAGGATATAGCATGCACCAAGCAGGAAAGGGATCTTGGGGTTATCATCTCTGATGACCTCAAGGTAGGGAAACAGTGCGACAAGACAGCAGGTAAAGCAAATAGGATGCTGGGATGCATAGGTAGGGGCATTACCAGCAGGAAAAGGGAGGTCGTAATTCCACTATACAAGACACTAGTGAGGCCCCACCTGGAGTACAGTGTACAGTTCTGGAGACCTTACTTATGTAAGGACATAGACAGGATAGAGAAGGTTCAGAGGAGGGCAACAAAGATGGTACATGGATTGCATCACAAGTCCTATGAGGAGAGGTTGAAGGAATTGAATATGTACTCCCTGGAGGAGAGGAGAGAGAGAGGGGATATGATAGAGACATGCAAGTATCTTACAGGGAGGAACACGGTGCAGGAATACACTATTTTTAGGTGAAAAAGATGTTCCAGGACTAGAGGGCATGGGATGAAGTGGGAGGAGGGCGATTCAGAGAAACGTGAGGGGAATTTCTTCACAGAATGGGTGGTGGACAAGTGGAACACCCTGCCAGAGGAAGTGGGGGGGGCTGAAACAATCACGGGATTTAAGAAGCATGGGATAAACATAAAGGAATTCTGGAGGTCAGGGTTAAGGGGCAACAGACTTCTAGGAAAACATAAAGTAAACTTACAAGCTCAAATGGGCAGACTGGGTGGGCCAAAGGCCCTTATCTGCCGACACAGTCTATGTATCTATGTATCAAAGCAGCAAGAGAGATTGACAAAACAGTGAGTAGGACCAGAAGGATGCTGGGATGCAGTGGGAGAGGTATGTCCAGCAAGGAGATGAAGGTGATGCTGCCCCTTTATCACTTGCTCAAGAGAGCTCATCTGGAGTACTGTGTCCAGTTCTGGAGGCTGCACCTCAGAAAGGACATAGATAGGATGGAGGAGGGTAAATAAAATTGCACTTATGTGGAATATTGCACTGTCACTTAAAGAAATGTCTTTTTAAGCCTATTCCCTGGCCAGTACCTTATCCTCCTGATGATGTACTAGTGTGTACAAAACTGGTCGAGGCTGTCAGCACTTGCACTTTGCTCCCATTATGGCGTTTCAGCATTTAATAAATTCTTCTGTTTTTGCACCTGCTTCTGGCTGAGGAGTGCATGTTTTTGTTGGGGATAACTAAAATGGTGCAGACTGAGGGATCTCAACATGTACACCCTTGAAGACAGGAAAGATAGAGGGTACATGACAGAGATCCACAAGTACCTCACGGGGCTGAACAAGGTGCAGAGGGGAGTCCCTTTCAAATGAGGAAGAGCACCAGGACCAGACAGCATGCAATGAAGCTGGGGGGGTGAGTTTAGAAGGGATGTGAGGAAGTAATACATCACTGAAAGAGTGGTGGATTCCTAGAATAGATGCCCAGCAGAAGTGGTGGAGGAAAAAACAGTAGAGGGCTTCAAGAATGCATTGGATTGACATAGGGAAATACTAGGAAATGGTCAGGGAGGAGAGAGGGTCACCAGAGACCAGTTAGGGTCTGCGAGAGAGATTAGGCAGGGACTATCTGGGTTAACTGGGTGGGCCAAGTGGTCCTTTTCGGCCAACAAATTTCTACTGTATCCCCCCCTGTAGGAAGAGAATCTACAGTGGTCTCCAAGAAATACTGTTTTCCTTTCTTATGTAGGTCTGTGGGCCTAAAGAACCCAAATATTTACTTATAACAATCACACAGGAGTGCAGTGTGCATATTTATGAAACACAAACAAACAGAGGTGAGAAAGAAGTAAGTGCCTCAGCTAGGACTTGAACCCAGGCCGCCCGGAATGCTGTTCCATTTGAGAAAGAGTAATGTGCTCGGGGACAGCCAAAGTTCCAGTTGTCTCAGTGGCACAGCTGATTAGCACTATTGGGACGGTATTCCGAGCGGCCTGGGTTCAATCAAGCTGAGCACTTACTTCTTCTCCTCTGTTTGTTTGTGTTCCATAAATATGCACACCACACTCCTGTGTGATTGTTACCAGTAAATATTTGTTGCCATTGGGTTGTGCATTTGAGAAAAAGGTAATATTAACTCGGGACAGCTCAGATCCAGTCTCCCCAGTGGCGTGATGTTTGTGTAATCAGAGCGGTATTCTGGGCAGCCTGGGTTCAAGTCACAGCTGAGGCACTTAATTCTTTCTCGTCTCTGTTAGTATTTCTTCCATAAATATGCACACCGCACTCCTGTGTGATTGTTACAAGTAAATATTTGTGTTGTCATTGGGTTGTGCATTTGAGAAAGAGTAATGTACTTGGCCCCAGCCCAAGTTCCAGTTGTCTTGGTGGCACAGCTGATTAGCTCAATCGGAATGGTATCACGAGGCCTGGGTTCAGGGCCCAGCTGAGGCACTTAATTCTTTCTCGTCTCTGTTTGTATTTCTTCCACAAATATGCACACCGCACTCCTGTGTGATTGCTACAAGTAAATATTTGTGTTGCCATTGGGTTGTGCATTTGAGAAAGAGTAATGTGCTCGGGGACAGCCAAGGTTCCAATTGTCTCAGTGGCGCAGCAGGTTAGTGCAATCAGTATGGTATTACGGGTGGCCTGGGTTCAAGTCCCAGCTGAGGCACTCACTTCTTTCTTTCTCACCTTCTTTTGTATGTGTTCCATAAATATACACACCGCACTCCTGTGTTGGTCCACGCCTTTGTGTCCGCTCGTCTTGACTACTGTAATGCTCTATACTTAGGGTTACTAGGGGTGGATCTCCATCACCTGCAACTGGTTCAGAACACTGCAGCCAGGTTGTTGACTGGGCTGTCAAGAACTAGCCATATCACCCCTGTGCTGCGCGAACTGCACTGGCTGCCGGTGTGATGAAGGATCACCTTCAAGGTCACATTGCTGACCTACAAGACCCTTCACGGACAGGGACCGGGTTACTTGCAAGACCTCCTTCGGCTTTATTCCCCCTCCTGCCCACCTCTCTCCACCAATGAGGGATTGCTATAGGTTCCCAGGGTCCGTCTTCAAACATCAGGTGCTAGGGCTTTTTCTTTGGTAGCCCCGACCCTGTGGAACTCTCTACCTCGTCAGATTAGAGAGTGCCTGTCCATCGAGACCTTCAAGTCCTGATTGAAAACATGTATTTAATTTAGCTTTCGGGGACAATATTTAGTTTTACTGCTTGCTACTTTTTTATTGTATATCTCTTAGATTTTATATTTAATGGCGTATGTTGGATTTAATATTGTATTGTGCTTGTGCTTTGGTTTTTAGAAAAGCGCATTATAAATAAAATTTGCTTTGCTTTGATTGTTACAAGTAAATATTTGTGTTGCCATTGGATTGTGCATTTGAGAAAGAGTAATGTGCTCGGGGACAGCCTAGATCCTAATTGTCTTAGTGGTGCAACTGGTTAGCGCAATCAGAGCAGTATTCTGGGTGGCCTGGGTTCAAGTCGCAGCTGAGGCACTTATTTCTTTCTTTCTTTCTCACCTCTGTTTGTGTTCCGTAAATATGCATACCACACTCCTGTGTGATTGTTACAAGTAAATATTTGTGTTGTCATTGGGTTGTACATTTGAGAAAGAGTAATGTGCCTGGGGACAGCCTAATTCCAGTTGTCTCAGTGGCGCAGCTGGTTAGCGCAGTCGGAATAGTATTCCGGGTGGCCTCAGTTCAAGTCTCAGCTGAGGCACGTACTTCTTTCTTTCTCACCTTTGTTTGTATGTGTTCCATAAATATGCACACCGCACTCCCGTGTGATTGCTACAAGTAAATATTTGTGTTGCCATTGGGTTGTGCATTTGAGAAAGAGTAATGTGCTTGGGACAACCCAGGTTCCAGTTGTCTCAGTGGCACAGCTGGTTAGCACATTGGGAACAGTATTCTGGCTGACCTGGGTTCAAGTCCCAGCTGAGACACTTACATCTTTCTCACCTCTGTCTGTATGTGTGCCTAAAGAACCCACTAAGAAGTTATTCCTTGGAGCCTCAGGGAGCTGAGCAGCTAGGCTGTGTTGGCTTCCTGGTCAGAGGGAGAGCTGCTTGTAGCTGAAGAAGTTGCATTTCAGTTTTGCGGAGTTGAAGAGGTGATCAACAGGCCTGAATGGCCTGGCTCCTGTAAGCTGAGACACTCTTTTTCTTTGGAGAATGGCCCAGAGCATTGACCAGTGAAGTGCATGAGGCCATTTGTACACTGCCCCTACGGGGGCAACAGGCAGTTAGGAGGAGGGGGGTATGCAAGAGTATGTCGCAAACATGAAAGGAACTTTAATCCAGCAGCCTAACAGAACTCTGCAAAAGACTGTAAGGACCACTTGGAGCTAAACCTACTGAGCTCCAGGAGGGAAAACCTTAATGGCTCTGCAGACTTGGTAAATTGGCTTTGGGACCCTCACTCACAGGGTCAAGTTCTTGGGTGAGGTTGGGGGGGGTTGGATCGGTGTGGCACCTCGGCCTCCCAGAAATTCCAGCCCTTCCTTTGCCTGCTAAATTGTAGCCGTGTGGGGTGGAAGATGTAGTAAGCCAGTGGGTGGCAGGTACCATCTTGTGGCACCATGGATCCCCTGTGGACAGTTGCTTGCCCTAAACATGTAAAATTAAAATGTTCAGTAGCTCTGATGGCAGCTGAACCTTAGTGCATAAAGTCTGCATTGATGAGCTGTTCAGGTAAAGATTGGTCCTGCTTGGAAGCTGCAGTTTGGAGCAGGAAAAAGATAACTGATGTCTAGCCACCAGTAAAAGTGCTTCTTTGCGAGGCCAAACAAAGAATTATGTGAAAACTGTGTGGAAAGAAGTCAATGAAAGTGCTTCTACTCGAAGCTGATTAGGGAACTATGTGAAACCTAGTGGGAATGGATGAATGGGGATCAGCTTTGCAGCAGTCCAGAATGGTATTACTTGAGGCCATGGAATATGGCCAGCAGATCCTGCCTCTGGAGTTCAACTAGTGAGATAGCGAGTAATGCACCTGCTGCAAAATAGGTGAAATACCTGTGACCAGAAGTGTTTAAATAATGTTGCCTGCTTTGGTTAATCGCAACGAATGCCCAATGTAAATATGAATTGTCCAGTGTAAAAAATGAGCTGTCTGCTGTAAATATGAACTCTGGAACTTTTGAACTGTGCCTGCGAAGACCCTTCAGTCCAAAGACTTAGTTTCCCCCAGTGGGGCCATTGCACAATGTCCATGCTGTTCATGGACAAATCAAGTTAAGTGAAAGTTCTGTTATTGTTGTTAATCCTGTGTTGGACTGTTTAATGCCTCCAGTGTTCAAGTGTTGTCTGCTAACCAAGTTTGCCTCCTAGCCCAGCACCCCGAGGGAGAAGATCTGTGCCCCACCTGTGGAACAACACGTGAGTCAGCAAACGTGTTTCTGTGTGGCCCTCACTCCCCATGGACATTCCATCTGCATACCCCTATAAATTGGGGAGGGGGGAATACAATGGGGGCTCGTCCAGGATCTGGGGTGCTTCTCTGTAGCAGATGGGACCCTCAGGGGCAGTTTGGGTGAAGAATTACATTGTTTTACAAAGTTGTGCAGTTCAAAAGTGAATTCGAGGTGGTGCCTTAGTTAGAAATGTGAAAATTCGCACTTTGCAGAGTCAGAGGAGAAGGAAATACACTTGAAGCATGTGCAGAGATTCATGAGGATACAAACTAGCTGCAAGAGGGAGCCAGGATTGAGACCAGTGAAAGGGTATGTGTTGCCGCGTACCCCGATGCATCATCCGGCTGAGCGTACCTTGCAACGTGGATAGGAGAGGAGCCAGTTCCAGAGACTGATGCAATTTCTGTTATTCCTGACTATGTCCTTGTGCTGGATGCAGAGCTGGAAGAGGGAGGCGTGCTACAGTACCTGTTTCTGAGGAAAATAGTGTTGCCAAGAAAGTCTGGACTGTTGAGACCCACAAATGGGTGAGAGAACTCCTTTTGCTTTCTTTTTACAGTTTAAAAGAAAAAAAATCTTGTTTACTGTTTTATTGCACTAGCCTGCTGGCAAGTAGTTTTGCTTAAGAATTTATATTTGATAGTGATGCAGACTTTGACAGTCTTACATACTTAGACATTTTAAAGACTTTACTTAGATGGACATTTAGGGCTTGTTCTTTTAAAATAAATGCCAGTAAAAAAAATTGCATTACTGCTTTACAGTTATATGTGGGTCCCTGTTGGGCCAGCTATTACTATAGTATAAGGTAAATGTTCTTCAATACTGGGGAAAATGTTTTAAAGCAGCAGTACAATGAAAATGGGTACAAATTTTAACCCCACCTTTTTTTCTTCCTAATCGATGGCAGATCGTCTTCCAGTTTATTTTGGTGGTGGAATTTTTAGTTTTTGTTATCATTTAAGAATTTTATGAAAGTTTTAAAACAATTATTTCTCAAGAAAAAAAAGATGGCAGCCTAATTTTTGCATAGAAATAATATTGAAGACCTGTGGAGGGTAAGAATGACGACAAAAATGCAAAGGTATAATACACCACATAGGAAGCATCCAGCAAACCCAGATCAACAGTTCTGCCAATATTTTTCATAGCCATAGCAGAAAATTAGCTTTTTGGAAAAACCTTTTTTTGTTGCACTGTTGCTTTAAGGCACTGCTCCGTTTTCAGTATGGTAATGTTTTGCAGCATTTAGGCAGCTAGATAGTGAGGCAGGATCCCGGTAGCAGGAATCGGGTTGCCAAATATTAGACCTGGGGTGCCAACTGCTGGTCACTTGGGTGCAGTGTCCTGAGGGTCCAGTGTAGTGTGCAGCCAGGAGAGTTTGGAAGATTCTGTGCACCAAGCTAGGGAGCCCCATTTTATTTTGGAGTATGAGTATCAGAGGTGTAAGTGTTTCCTGTTTGAGCAAAGGAAGGAACAGGGAAATATAGTTGTGTACTGGCTGGGTATAAGCTCACAGTAGGGTGTACTAGGTACCCATGAAGATAGAATGTAGTAGTTGCCCTGTATGGGTGATATGTCTGAGATTTGGGTTTGAGTGTATAGCTTAGGCCTGATGCACCACTCTAGGTCTCCTGGGGTAAATCACTCAAGGGGCTTGGGGATTGGGACTATCAGAGGAGTTATTAGGATGGAATTAGACCCTGAGGCTTGGGGAATAGAGGAGCCGAAAGGATGGGATTAGGCCTAGAGGCTCAGAAGAGTTTTAGATATGATTAGTTTAGTGTAAAGCATTACCTCTCATAGTGACCAGCCATATTTCCCCCCTCAGGCAGGCTGGTGAAGGAGTGGTCAACCCCCTGCCAGATGGGCCTCTGGGTGGGAAGGTTGAGTTTAGTGCTCGCCAAGAATGCTGAGCTTTTAAAAGGGGGTGAGATGTACTCCCCCATGCCTCCATAGGAAGAGATTCTACAGTGGGTCTCCAAGAAACACATTTTCCTTTTTTAAGTAGGTCTCCTTGTCTAAAGAACCCACTAAGGGGTTAATTCCTTGTAGCCTCAGGGAGCTGAGCAGCTGTGCTGTGCTGGCTTCCTGGGGGAGGGGCAACTTCTTGTAGCTAGAGAGGCTGCAAGACGTTGCATTTCAGTTTTTCAGAGTTGAGGAGGTGAGCAACAGGCCTGCATGGCCTGGCTCTTGTAAGCTGGACTATTCTTTTCTCTGGAGGATGGCATGGAGCATCGACCAGTGAAGTGGTAGAGGCCATAGGTGCACTGCCGCCACGGGGGTCATGGGCAGTTAGGAGGAGGCAGGAGTGCTAAAGTATACCGCTGGCATGAAACAGACTTTAATCCTGCAGCCTAACAGAACTGTGCAAAAGACTATAAGGACCACTTGGTGCTAAACGTCCTGATCTCCAGAAGGGAGAACCTTAACTGCTCTCCAGATTTCTTAAAATGGCTTTGGGACCTTCACCCACAGGGGTCAGTTCTTGGGTGAGGGTGGGGGGGTTGGATCTGTGTGACACAGCAGCCCCCCCAGAGATGCCAGCCCTTCCTTTGCCTGCTAAATTGTAGCCTTGTGGGGCAGAAGATGTAATTGGCCAGTGGGTGGCAGGTACGCTCTTGTGGCACTACAGACCCCCAGGGACGTTTGCCTACCCATGCCATGTAAAATTAAAATGTTCAGTAGATCTGATGAGAGCTGAACCTTAGTGCATAAAGTCTGCGTTTATGAGCTGTCCAGATAAAGACTAGTCCTGCTTGGAAGCTGCAGTTTGGAGCAGGATAAAGATAATTGATGTCTAGCCACCAGTGAAAGCGCTTCTTTGAGAAGCCGAATATAAAATTATGTGAAAACCATGTCGAAAGAATTCAGTGAAGGTGCTTCTTCCCGAAGCCGAATAGGGAACTACAGGTACGTGAAACCTAGTGGGAATGGATGAATGGGGATCAGCTTTGCAGCAGTCCGGAACTGTATTACTTGAGGCCATGGAATGTGTCCAGTGGATCCTGGCTCTGGAGTTCAACTAGAGAGATAGTGAGTAAAGCACCTGCTGCAAAATAGGTGAAATGCCTGTGACCAGAAGTGTTTAAATGATGTTGCCTGCTTTGGTTAATCGCAATGAATGACCAATGTAAATATGAACTGTCCAGTGTAAATAATGAGCTGTCTGTTGTAAATATGAACTTTGGGACTTTTGAACTGTGCCTGCGAAGACCCTTCAGTCCAAAGACTTAGTTTTCCCCAGTGGGTCCATTGCACAATGTCTACCTCAAGCTGTTCGTGGACAAATCAAGTTACTTAAAAGTTCTGTTATTCTTGGTAATCCTGTGTCAGACTGTTTAATGCCTCCAGTGTTCAAGTATTTTCTGTTAACCAAGTTTGCCCCCTAGCCCAGCACCCCGAGGGAGAAGAACTGCACCCCAGACCTGTGGAACTAAACATAAGTCAGCAGACATGTTTCCGTGTGGTCTCCCCTCCCCACGGACATTCCATCAACATACCCCAAGACCCTGTGATGGGAGGGGGCTACTCTATGTTATGGACAATGAGCAAATATGGATGAGGGTTGGCTGGTCTGTGTGAAGCTGAACCTCACTAATTCAGGGGTCTTTCATTTGCCAAGTACTTTTTTTCATAGGAAGGAACTGCGGTGCCTGTTTTTATCCAGGACAGCCTAAGTCCTGTTACAAATGTGACTCCAGGCAACACCTTTGATCTTCAAATAGCAAGGTTATGTGTGGACAATTTCTAGACTATGGACACATTAGTGTGGAGTGCCCAAATCCATTTAACATACAAACATATGAAGAAGCCAGCAGAGGAAGGCCATTTGGTCTATTATGTCTGGTCGTATTGCTGGGTCCACAGCTTGAGCTAATGTCCCTGCCCTCCCTCCCTGGTCCTCCCATCCTCCCTACCAATGATTCTTACCTTTCCCATGCCTATCCCAGCCTCTCTTAAAGCTGCCCACTATCTTCAACGAGATGACCTCTTCCGGCAGCGCATTGCAAGTGTCCACCACCCTCTCTGTGAAGAAGTGCTTCCTGACCTCCCTCCTAAACCTCCCACCCTCCAACTTAAGACTGTGCCCCTAGTGTTATGGTTGTCACTCAGCTTAGAGACTCTCCTCATCAACCTTATTTATCCCTTTCAGGCACTTGAAGGACCCAATCATGTCCCTTCTCTCTCTCCTGTTTTCCAGGGAGTACATGTTCAGTGCCCTTAGCCTTTCTTCATAATTCTTACCCTGCTGACCTCTCCAGCAGGTTAATGTCCTTTTTGAGGTGTGGGCACTAGTACTGAACTCCATACACTTGATGCCGCCTTACCAGTGACCTGTACAAGGGCAGTATAACCTCCTCTCTCCTACTAGTGATCCTCCTAGATATGCATCCTAATGTCTTGTTTGCCTTTGCTGCTGCTTTCTTGCACTGCGTGGAGTGCTTCAGGTCACTAGTGATCCTCAATCCTAGGTCCTTCTCCTCCTCTGATGCAGATACTTGGACTCCACCCAGGTAATACTCTGTCCTGGGATTCTTGGCTCCAATATGCATAACTTTGCATTTCTTGGCATTGAAGCCAAGTTGCCAGATCCTGGACCACCTCCCCAGCTTTTCCAGATCTTCCTATAGGTCCTGTATCCCTTCAGCTATGTCCACTCTCCCACAGAGTTTGGTGTCATCCACAAATAGGCACATTTTGCCCTTAATGCCATCCCCAATGTCACTGATGAAGACATTGAACAACACCGGCCCAAGCACTGAGTCCTGTGGGACCCCACTGGTTACCTCTCTGGTGCCAGATATCTCTCCCCCCACAACCACTCACAGGGTTCTGTTGCTCAGCCAGTTTTCCACCCATCTGGCCATTTTTTTCCACAACCCCAAGATCCACCAACTTCAAAATCAACCTTTTGTGGGGCACAGAATCAAAGACCTTGCTGAAATCAGGATACAGGATGTCTACCGCTTGGGCCCTGTCTACAGTCTTAATGACACAGTCAAAGAAGTCAATCAGATTTGTTTGACATGATCTCCCTCCTATGAACCCATGCTGCCTCTCATCCTGGAGACCAGGCTTCTCTAGATATTCCACCAAACCTTTCTTTTAGCATGATCTCCATGAGCTTGCCTACCATGGAGGTCAGACTGACTGGTCTGTAATTCCTGGGGTCATCCTTAATAATAATAATAATAATAATAATAATAATTTTTATTTATATGGCGTCTTTCAATTATCAAGGCACCGTACATGAATAACAGTTAAAACAGTTAAAAATCATTAGAAAAATTCAGCCAAACCAATACAGTTAAACCAATCAATATTCTAAAAATGCATTTTCCCAAAGAAAGGTCTTCAAGCCCCTCTTAAAACCCTCCACAGAGGTGCACTCCCACAACCGATGGGGTAGAGAGTTCCAAAGGGTGGGGGCAACATACGAAAAAGCCCGAGCACCAGAAGATTTCAAATTCACCCTTGGAACCTCTAACAATCCCTCATCGGCTGAGCGGAGTGATCGATCGGGGTGGTAGGGAACCAGAAGTTCTTTCAAATAGACGGGGCCCAGATCGTGTAGGGCTTTGAAAGTCAGCAAGCCGACTTTAAAGGTGATCTGCCACCAAACTGGCAGCCAGTGCAGTTCGCGCAGCACCGGAGTAATGTGACAGGATCTACTGGAACCCATCAAAAGCCGGGCTGCAGCATTCTGCACTAGCTGCAGGTGACGGATTTCAACCCCGGAAAGCCCTAGATAAAGGGAGTTGCAGTAAATCAGGCATGAGGACACAAAGGCATGAACTAAAGTTGGCAGGTCAGCAGACAGAACAAGATGCCGAACCCTGGCGATATTCCTAAGATGATAAAAGGAAGTCTTGACGACTGCCGACACCTGCAAGTGCAGTGTCAGCCTATCATCAAGAACTACCCCCAGGTTCCGCACCCGTTCAGAGGTCGGGAAAGAAACGCCTCCAAGAAAAATTCCAGAAGACGCAACACCACCCGACCCCCCCTATCTGTCGATCAGGGTCCACAACCAGTACCTCAGTCTTATCAGAGTTCAACCTCAGCCAGCTAGAATTCACCCACTCCTGGATTTCTCTTAGACAGCTGTTAAAGACCGAGACAGCTCCCTCCTGGTCGGGGGCAAAAGAAAGGTAGAGCTGAGTATCATCTGCATAACACTGAAACCTCAGTCCATACCTCCTTACAATGTCTTCGATGGGTAGCATATACACCGCGAATAATATGGGTGACAATACTGAACCCTGAGGCACCCCACACGACAAAGCCGTTGAATCCGAGGAAAAAACCTCGGACACAACTCTGTGATCTCCCAGTGAGGAATGATATGAACCATCTTAAGACGGTTCCAGATATTCCACAAAGCAGCCTCAGGCATTCTATCAACACCATGTGATCTGCGGTGTCAAACGATGAAGAAAGGTCGAGGAGAACCAGGATGGAATGGCTCTTCTGATCTCTAGCCATCAAGAGATCATTGAGCACCCGAACCAGTGCTGTCTCGGTACTATGTCTTTTACAAAAACTGGACTGGAGGGGTTCATAGACGTCATGGATGGTCAAATGGTCCTCCAGTTGTGTAGCCACTACTTTCTCAATCACCTTCCCAACAAAGGGAAGGTTAGAGATAGGTTTGTAGTTTTCGAGACAGTCAGGGTCCAAGGTAGCTTTCTTCAAGAAAGGTGTCACCACCGCCTCTTTCAGGGAGCTAGAAAACTCACTGAATTCCAAGGAGCACCTGACTATCTGCACAAAGACTGGACTGATGATATCAATACAACCCAAAATTAGGGAGGTTGATCCGAGGTCCAAACTACAGCACATAGGGCGCATATGCTAGATGATCCTCATGGCACCCATGAACTCCAGCTGGCTGAAGAAGCTCCAGGAAAACTGGGGCACCGTGGTCTCACACTAGTCACGGCAACCCCCTAGAGTGTGATGGCAGCAGTTCCGTCCCTAATGTCGGCCAATTTTATTTGGTGAACCGAAAGCAAGTCTTATCGTACTCTAACTGCGAAAAAGCTTTCCGAATTTGCAGACAGGCTGGGTTGCACAGTCTGTCCACAGTTCAAAATAGCTGAGCTGGTCAATTTCGAGCCACCACAATCTCCCTGGACAGGAATTCTGCCTTCTTACGGGTGATTGCAGATTGATAGACAGAATAATGGTCCATCAGTCTAAGGTGGTCAGCATCAAGGGCGGACTTTCACCAGCAACACTCTAACCTTCACCCCTGTCTCCGCATCTCCCTCAACATCCCATCAAACCAAGGGGACTTGGGGCGAAGGGAGAGGGGACGAACATGAACTTGAGCAATGAAATCCAGAGCCCCGCAACGACTGTGTTATAGGCCGACACGAGAGTCTCTGGATCACTGCTTGCCAATGCGGGGGACGATAGGTCAAGCACCGCCGCAAGGCCTTGGGAATCTATAGCCCGCAAAGGGCGGTATCTAACCAACTCGACAGGGGCAGGTCTTCTAGAGGGGGGTGGAAAAACTAAACCCCACGGTGTAATGATCTGACCACCCGACGGGTTCTACCCCCACATCGGATGCCTCGACCCCAGAAGGAAGATTAGGTCCAGAGAGTGTCCAAATTTATGTGTAGCAGAGGAAACCACCTGTGTAATGCCCAGCGTTGTCATTAACTTGAGGAAGTGTTGACCAAATTGTGAGAGTTCGTCATCACCCCAGGTGTTGAAGTCGCCCAGAACCATCAATCTGGGTGACTCGAACACCAAATCGATGATGAAGTCTGCCACTTCCTGAAGGAATCGTTTCTCATCACCGGGTGGATGGCAAATGAGGGCGATCTGAAAGCCTACACCTGCTACTACTATAAACTCAAAAGACTCAACCTTCCCCCCCCACTAGGACCTCTGTGAGGCCAAGTTCGGTCTTGAAACAGACCACAACTCCCCCCCCCCCCGCGATCCAATCTTGGGTGGTGTAACACCGAGTACCCGGCTGGAGTCATAGCCTCCAAAATGGGGCCAGAATTATCGTCCAACCAGGTCTCGGTAATGCAAGCCTTTAAATCCTTGGATAAATGTAATTCTTGGGACCGCTTTTGTGGAGAGGCACTACATGTGCTGTTCTCCAGTCCTGCGGTACCACGCCTGACTCTAGTGAACAATTAAATAGGTCTGCCAGTGGCCCTGCCAGATCCTCAGCCAGTTCCTTTAGTACCCTTGGATGCACTCTGTCCGGGCCTGGTGATTTGTCCACCTTCAATGCCAGCAGCCCCTCCCTCCCTTCCTCTATCCTGCTCTATCATTACATCTGTGTTCCCCTTCCCCCCTGCTCCTCTTTGGCCCCCCTGAAGGCACTGGTCTGTACTTCTCCCTGATGAAGATGGAACAGAAGTATTAATTTAGTATCTCAGCTATTCCCCCATTATCCTCCACCCACTCCACCCCTTTCTTAAGCTTAACAATTCCTTCCTTCTTGTCCCTTTTCTCACTTATATAGTGAAAGAAAGCCTTCTTGCCTTTCTTAGTTCCTTCAGCTATCTGCAGCTCCTTCTGTGCCTTTGCTCGCCAGACTTCCTTACTTGCCTCACTAGCCAACCTTAGGTAATTTTCCCTATCCACCTCTCTCTTGGTCTTCCTGAATTTTCTATAGGCCAACCTCTTTTCCCTTACTGCCTTGCCAGCCTCAGAACTGAACCAGCTGGGTGCTTTGGCCCTTGTGTTCTTCCCCTGAGCCTAACGCACTCATCTGTGGCAACCAGTATTCTTTCCTTAATGATGGACCACTTTTGGTCCACCCCATATCTGCTCTGATGCCTGCCAGATGGCTCCTTAGCACTTTGTCCATTTTCCTGAAGACTGCCCTCCTGAAATCCAAGATTTTGGTCTTAGTCGGGATGCTTTCCCTGCCTATATCCAACTGGAACCACACTGTGCAATGGTCACTTCCACCCAGTGACTCCCTGACCATTATTTTCCATACATGCTCCCCATTTGTGAGCACCAGATCAAGAATTGCCTCAGCTCTTGTTGGTTCAGTAACTCCCTGAGTCAGGAACCCACTCTGCAGTTCTTCCAGGATCACCTGACTCTTAGCACATGTTGTGGATGGTATGCTCCAGTCCACCTTGGGCAGGTTGAAGTCCCCCACAATTACCACCTCTCCATTCCCCGCAGCTTCCAATATTTGTGAGATCAGTTCCCTGCCCTCTCCTCATCTTGACTGGATGGTCTGTAAACCACCCCCAACCTCACCTTTCTCCCTCTATTGGACCTTAACTGAACCCATAGTGCCTCCAACCTGTGCGAAGAGCATGGGCATTCATGCAGACAGTACCCATGGGCTGCACACAGTTGGGATGATGGAATGGATTAGGAGCTCCTCATCATAAGAAGCAAAATGCAGGACACCTGGACCACATACTATACAACAGAATGGAGTGACACTGCCAGTAGTGTAAGAGGCCCTTCTAGTACAATGGTCCCCATACAAAACATTACAGCACCAGTGAGAGCTGAACCCGAGACAGCTAGTTCAGAGATAATGGTGGTAGAGAACATTACTCCTCCCCTACTCCAATCCCATCCTCACCCCGAATGGCCTATTGTTATAATGGATCAGGAAGAAGCAATAGTTACGAAACTCCCTAACCAGGATAGTTCAGAGGCACAGTCACAGACTGACGCTATGTACTGTACCAGATCCCCCTCCTCCCAGAAAAGCTGAGAAAGAGAATGATCATAAGAAGGAACAGAGGAAGGATCAGATAAATAAAAACTAGATTTAGTAATTCTTCAGTAATCCCTGTATAAAACAATTCTGAAATCTTACAAAAAAACTAGACAATGGGGAGACACCAAGGAAAAAGAGGACTCAGAAGCTTCTTCTGTGGCTTCATCTTGAAAATATCTATTTTCACATGTGGAGGATTCAAAGTCAAAAGCCTCAAGCCACTATAAAACCAAAATGTAGAATGAGAACCCTTACTAACTCCTAAGGAAGCAGTTGTCCCTTTTCTTCTACCCATGCATTTTGGGGCATCTATCACTCCTGTGACACTAATAGATTTCCTTGACTGGGTGACCAAAGTAATAGACCAGGGAGGGGCTGTGGATGTGGCCTACCTAGACTTTAGCAAGGCATTTGACACAGTCCCGCACAAAAGATTAATAATCAAGTTAGCCAGCCTGGGAGTGGGTCCCAGGGTGGTAGCCTGGATTGCAAACTGGCTGCACAACAGGACACAGAAGGTAATAGTGAGTGGAACACATTCGGAAGAAAGGGGGGTCACTAGTGGAGTACCTCATGGCTCAGTACTGGGTCCAGTCCTCTTTAACATCTTTGTAGGTGACATTGCAGAGGGTCTGGAGGGAAAGGTATGCCTCTTTGCAGATGATACAAAGATCTGTAACAGAGTCGATACACAAGGGGGGGGTAGAAAGGATGAGAAGGGACTTGGCAAGGTTGGAGGAATGGTCAGACATATGACAACTTAGATTCAATGCAAAGAAGTGCAAAGTAATGCACCTGGGAAACAAAAACCCAGGAGAAGAGTACACAATAGCAGGGGAGGTACTAACAACAACAAAAATGGAACGGGACTTGGGGGTAGTCATATCAGATGATCTAAAAGTGGGTAAGCAATGTGAGAAGTCAGTAAGGAGAGCCAGGGGATACTGGGATGCATAGGAAGGGGCATCACAAGTAGAAAAAGGGAAGTGGTTATCCCTCTGTACAGACAGTTGGTGAGACCCCATCTGGAGTACTGTGTGCAGTTTTGGAGACCTCATCTACGCAAGGACATAGACAGGATGGAAGCAGTCCCGAGGAGGGCAACTAAAATGGTGCCGGGTCTGCATCAGAAATCATATGAAGAGAGACTGAGAGAGCTTAATATGTATACCCTTGATGAAAGGAGGGACAGGGGGGACATGACAGAAACGTTCAAGTGCCTCAAGGGAATCAACAAAGTCCAGGCGGGTAGAGGTGTGTAAGAACAAGGGGACACAATTTAAAGATAGAGGGGGGACAGCTCAGGGGTAATGTGAGGAAATTTTTTTTCACGGAGAGAGTGGTGGATGCGTGGAACAGCCTTCCTGGGGAGATTGTTGGGGCTAAAACAGTGGGGCAATTCAAACATGCATGGGACAGACACAAGGCAATTGTAGTGGGGGGTGGCAGGAAGTAGGCTGTTGGTTAACTAGAATCTGCAGTTTATCCAGTAGGTAGAGAAATGGGCAGACTGGGTGGGCCAAATGGTCCTTATCTGCCATCAAAGTCTATGTTTCTATGTAAATGTGAACAATATGAAAAGTCAGAAAAATAAATTTACTGCATATGCCTTTCTTGAATCCCTTCCTGGTAGTTTTTTTTTTTTTTCCGGATACTGGAATAAAAAACCTTATTTGAAATCTCATAAGTGGAAAAAAAAAAAGGATGGTAGAGTGTTCTTTCTGACCCATGGGAGAGAGTTTATATGATGTGCTAGGAATTCTGTTTTAGAGGCAAGCATGTTTTGGTTTCAAGAGTAATTGACACTCATCCAGGATGGTTTTGAATGCTGCATGTGGAATACTTGAGACATCAGTACTGTCTCATAAATGAGTATGCATCTCAGACCAAGGCCACAAGGATTGTTCCATTTAAGGAAAAACAACCTTATTTATGTAGACCCCCACCCTCTCCCCGATGTCTAGGGGTATGCTGAAGGAACATCTGTGGGTTGGGGGAAATCACACAGGAATACCTGTTTGATTATTTACGTGTTGCTCCACGGGTCTGGGGTGCAGATCTTCTCCATCGGGGTGTTGGGCTGGGGGCAGACTTGGTTAGCAGATAACACTTGAACATTGGAGGCATTAAACAGTCCAGCCCAGGATTAACTAACAGAACTCTGAATTAACTTGATTTGCCCATGGACAGCTTACGGTAGACACTGTGCAGTGGTCCCACTGGTGAAAAGTAAGTCCCTGGACCAAAAGGTCCTTGCAGGCACAGTTCAAAAGTCCCAAAATCCATATTTAAAGCAATTGCTCATTACACACAATTCAGGAAGCGGTTTGTTAAATCTTTCACAGTGCAAGGGTAAACACTTCTGGTCACAGGCATTTCAGCTGTTTTGCAGTAGGCGCTTTTCTCGCTATCTCTCTATTTGAACTCCAGAGGCAGGATCCACTGGACCCCATTCCCTAGGCACAAGTAATACAATTCCGGACTGCTGCAAACTTCATCCCCATGTATCCATTCCCACTAGCTTTCACATAGTTTCCTATTCGGCTTTGAGAAGAAGCACTTTCACCGAGTTCTTTCCACAGTTTTCCTGTTTTCACAATTCCCTATTCGGCCTTGCAAAGAAGCACTTTCACTGGGTCCACCCTTCTAGAACCCAAATGGAATTAATAAGGGGCATTTGGTGGCCCCAAACAGGTGCATCACTCAGAATCTCAGCCACATTCTCTGACTCTTTCTCTCTCTGAGCTCTGGAGGTACAGACAGCAGCTCTTTGATCAGTTATATTTTACTGTTCCAAAACTGCAGCTTCCAAGCTGGGACCATTCTTTACAATTACAGCCCATCAATGCAGACTTTACATGCTAAGGTTCAGCTCCCTTCAGATCCACTGAACATTCTACTTTTACATGGCTAGGGCAGGCAGCCATACCCAGGGGTCCATGGTGCCACAAGACCTGCCACTCACTTGCCAAGAAACTGACCCCGGTGAACAACGTCCATATGCACAGTTGCATAAATTTAGCAGGCAAAGGAAGGGCTGGCATCTCCGTGGGGTCTGCAGTGCCTCACAGATCAAACCCCCCCACCCTCGCCCAAGAACTTACCCCTGTGGGTAAGGATCCCCAAGCCAAATTACCAAGTCTGCAGAGCCATTAAGGTTTTCCCTCCTGGAGCTCAGGAAGTTTAGCACCGAGTGGTCCTTTTAGTCTTTTGCACAGTTCTGTTAGGCTGCTGGATTAAAGTCCCATTCATGCCAGCGGCATACTCTTACACTCCCACCTTCTCCTAACAGCCCTTTGCCCCATAGGGGCAATGTACCAATGGCATCTGGCATTTAACTGATCGATGCTCTGGGCCATTCTCCAGAGAAAATTATAGTCCTGCTACAGAAGCCAAGCCATGCAGGCCTGTCGATCACCTCCTCAACTCTGCAAAACTGAATGCAACTTCTTGCAACCTCTCCAGCTACAAGTAGCTGCCCCTCCTCCTAGGAAGCCAACATAGCCCAGTTGCTCAGCTCCCTGAGGCTCCAAGGAATTAGCCCTGTAGAGGGTTCTTTAGGCCCAGAGACCAACTCAAAAAAGGAAAACATTGTTTCTTGGAGATCCACTGTAGATTCTTTTCCTACATGGGGGTTACATCTCATCCCATTTTAAATGCTCAGTGTCCTCAGTGAGCACTAAACTCAATCTTCCCATCCAGAGGGCCATCCAGCAGAGGGTTGGCCACCCCTCCAACTTCTTGCAACCTCTCCAGCTATAAGCAGCTGCCCCTCCTGCCAGGAAGCTAGCACAGCCCAGCTGCTTAACTCCCTGAGGTTCCAAGGAATTAACCCCTTAGAGGGTTCTTTAGGCACAGAGACCTACTCAGAAAAGGAAAACAGTGTTTCTTATAGACCCTCTGAAGATTATCTTCTTACAGGGCGGTTAGAGTTACAGTCTACTAAAACAATAGTAACAGGCGGTGATATTAGTTGTGGCCTTGCGGTGACGGACAGGTGGTTGCAAACTCTCTCACCTAAAAAAGAACTACAGTCAGGGGCACAAGGTAGGAAACAACACATAGATGTGTTTGTGGATATAAAGATAGGTTGATAAATATGACATTCATGGGCCTGAAATCTAGCACTGATATGCTATACTCGGAACATTAAGGGATATTATAAGTTGTAAAAGTCTGCATGAAATTTAAGGAGTCATTGAGTCCAGTTCTCATAGAATTGTACACACACACTGTATTTTGAATACTGAAAAATGTCCACCATCTATGACTACACAGTCCTTACATTTCTGTTTAAAAAAGGAGACAGACTGGAACTGCAAAACTGGAGGCCCCTCTGCTTATTAAACACTGACTATAAAATCCTGCCAGTGATTTTGGACAAAACGCTGTCTCAGGTGGCTCACAGCCTTATTATTCAGATCCAAGATTGTTCTATTCCATCACAAACTATCCAGGACATCTTGTTAATCATCAGGAAAGTCATAGAAAGGGGTAACAAAGGGTTGGTCAAAGGTCTTCTGATATCCGTAGATCAAGAGAAGGCCTTTCAAGGAATGTCCCATGATTATCTTGAGAAAGTATTACAGTGGTATGGTATTTCCAAATAGTTTATTGCTTGGATATGTGTACACTACAACAAAGCCAGTCTTATTCCGTTAATAAATGGTCACCTGGGTAGACCTCTTTTGGCTAGGCAAGGGGTAAAACAAAGGTTCTGATTAAACCCAAAGGAAAAGTCCCTGTGGGTTGTCACAAACCCACTTCCGTGGGGCAGGATTTCCCTCTCTCTGCGTCACAGCAAATCTCTCTTGTGATGAGGGGGATGGGGTGAGACATACCCTTTCTCTGTGTGAAAGGATCCAAATACAGTCTTGAGTCTGTGTTTCTGGGGTAGAACCCTTTCAGCCACTGTACCACAAACCAGAAAGCCACAGGCGTGTATAGGCTTCAGGGGGCCCTATACACCCAATTATGTGTCTTTACCCAGAAATGCAGCACTCAATTCAAAACCCACCACAGGCTCCTCCTGAGACCCTCCATATTTCCTCCCCTCCTTTAAAATGGTACTTCATGAGGTTCCGGTGACGTCACCGTTCCATGTAGACACAGAACACGGTCACTCTGCCAACTCCCTCAACAAAAAATAACTTAAATCAGCTCCTTTCTTGAGAACACACTCCTTTCTAGCAGGCTTTGAGCAGCAAATTGATGGCGACCAGAAATAAGCCGAGGACGGCTCACAGACGAGGACTGAAGCAGCAAAAATTAAACCTACCTCCCAAACAATCAGCCGCCAGCTCGGGGGCTGCGAAGCCTGCAGATGACGTAGAAATGGAGGTGAAATGGGACAGCGACTCTGAGGAGGATGGGGAAGACTTTATCATCACCTCTGGTCAGTTATGCCGAGAACTGCGACACATGACCAATACCGTAGACTCGATCAAAGCAGACATTTAGGAAAACAAGTCCAACATAGCACAGCAAAGCAAAAAACTTAAACAGATGGAGGAATATATTACCAGCAACACAGAAACTGTAGATTTACATAATGGGGCTATCCTGCAACTCCATGACCGCTCACAGCTTCTTATGAGTAAAATTGAGGATCTAGAGAATAGATCCCGCAGAGTAAATTTGAGGATCCATGGCTTACCGGAACAAACCGAAACAAGTAATGTCCCAGAATATATAGAGGGCCTTGTTAAAGAATTACTAGATTTGGATACGGAACCTCATTAAATATCATTCGTGCCCACAAAGCACTTTCGGCTCCTCCGAAGGATTCCAAGGCAAGACCACGCTCCCTAATCGTCGCCTTTTTTTTTTTTTTTTTTTAATTTAGTTGTTTAACCAGGAGTAGCACACTAAGCTGAAAGCTTTTTTACAGGAGCGACCTGAGAGCACAGGGAAGTTAAGTGACTTGCTCAGGGTCACACAGTATGCAAGTGGAAGCTGCGGGATTAAAACCCAGGTCTGGTCTGCTAGATGTCATCAGATTTGCAGCTCAGAGCCTTAAACCACTGCGCTATACTGCTTCCCCAGTGGATTTCAGAACCAGAGAATTGGTACTGAGGAAGGCTTGGGTGAAGAAGGGGATTATTTTCGGATATGCCAGGCTGTATTTTGAGACAGACTATGCCCCCACCACAAATGGCAAGATGCAAAATCCTATTCCCAGTTGTGAAGGCTCTGGGCACCAAAGGCCTGACAGCCAGAGTTGACTTTCCAGCCCGCCTACGCGTAATTTCTGATGCGGGCACTAAAATATTTGACTCCCCCTCTGAAGCAAAGAAATTTTTGGTGTCATTAGACTTTGCTTTAGATGATTTGATTAACCTGGAGGCTTTGAGGGAGCTTGAGAAGAGGCAATGGTCAACAGCTGGAGGTTTGAGAGGGAGGAATGCAAGACCAATCACTGTGAATAAAAATGGGAACTCCAGTGCGTGGAACAAATTAAGAGACTAAGTGAAGTCACGAGTGACACAGCTAGGAGAAGAAAAAAGGTCCCAAAGCTTAGATCCTTGAACACTTTTCACTGCTTTATTTTCCAGAAATCCTGGAAAGTGTTTATGGAGACCTGGCTCCTCCAGAGCCTACTGGGGACAACAGATAGCCGTTTTGAGAGTTCTCGGAAGATGGCCCATCTGTTGACTGTTTCTTTAACATGGGTTTACTTCGTTGCTTTATCACCATCTGCATCTGCTAACATTGAATTAATTCATGCAAAATAGGTTCTATCTGGTAGGCTTAGTTGCCTTACCTTAAATTGACAAAATTACAGCATTTACAGTGTATGGAGGGATAGAAACTTGGGAAGGGGAAGAAAGAGATGGACTGTTGGTGTTTGCCAACTCCCTTTTTTCTGCATGAAAGTTGGGGGAGAAGGAATGAGGGGGAATGTCTACAATTGTACAGGTGACCCCACTGTGCCTGGCCATGCCTGAAATATTTTGGGCTGCGCTGCCTAGTGCCGAGTTATTCTCGACACCTCCCGCCACCATCAGGGTATCTGATCGCGGTGGGGTGAATGTGGCACCCTGGAAGCAATTTCTCTAAAAGAGATATGCGAAGTTAATCTCGCCAGTTGGGAGATCGTTGATTTTGGAGGTTAGAATTTGCAAAATGGTTGTTACTGTTGTATGTTCCTGTTTTACTTTTAGTTATGTTACTGAGACTGCGTGCTCCCCCACCCCACCAGGCCCGCTGTTTGCGGGGTTGGTCTGCCTTCGATTTTGGGCCCGTCCGGACTCTCTCATTATGGAGGGACTTAATATAGTGTCTTATAACATGCGAGGTATAGGTCACCCAATTAAGAAATCAAAAATTCTACAGGAATTGGCTAACCTACATACCCATATAGCTTTCTTGTAAGAGACCCACCTCACAGAGGTGGAACATAACAAGCAAAGACGTAGATGGGTGGTAATGGTTTATGCCTCCTCATACATGGAACATCCCCATAGATGAGGGGTAGCTATTTTAGTCCATAAAACATGCCCCCTCCGGGTGCGGGAGGTCCGGACAGACCCTGAGGGTAGATTTGTAAAGGCATGTGCCTCATTGGGGGATCTGCATTACAGTTTTATTAACATTTATGCTCCCAATGAAGATAGAGAGGCTGCTAGCTTTTTCAAATTCATTATGTCTGACTTAATGCACACTGAAATAGACCACATTCTGATAGTAGGTAGAGATTTTAATACAGTGATCTCCACCACAATGGAGAGACAGGGGGGTGCTCAAAAACCACAGCTAGGGTCGGCAAGCATAGCACTAAATAGAATAACTCAGATGTGGGGCCTAGTGGATACATGGTGCTGGGTAAATGGCCCAGATAGAAACTATTAGCACTATTCAGATCTACACGGTAGCTACTCCCGGACTGATATGTTACTTATATCAGAAGAATGGGCTTATATAACAACACATAGACAGATTTCTCTGAGGTCTGTGTCGGACCATGCCCCAGTGTGGCTCACTCTAGCCTCGACCCCTACACTCAGGAACTCGCCATGGCGCTTTAATATAGGCCTCCTAAATAACCCCGAATTTAAGACGCATATTAGGGAGTCAATCCAAGAGTACTTAGAGTTAAACCCAGAGGGGCAAGTTCCCTCACTCTATTAGACAGGATGCCCTTAAGGCACTGCTCCAGGGAGTAATTATTAAATTTGCCTCCTGGGAGAGGAAAGGACGCTCCCTGAGAATAGAAAAACTTCAAGCTGAGATCGTTGAGCTGCATCCTGATACCAAAAAACAACTTGAGGAGAATAGACAAGAGTTAGATAGAGCTCTGACACAGCAGTTGGAAGGTGTATACAGACGGGTTCATCAACAATACTATGAGGGGGCTAGTCGAGCAGGAAAGCTCTTAGCAGCCACACTGCACTCCCAGCAAGCTAGCCAGTTAATTCTTAACATAGAAGACCCAAAGAGGAATGGTATCATGCATTGCAAACCGGAAAAGATTACAGAGATTTTTGCACGGTACTATAGAGATTTATATACCCAAGAACAAGCCCCAAACACGGCAGAGCAGACAGAAACCTTCCTACAATGGACAATCCTTCGATCCCCTCTCAGAGACATCAAGGAACAGCCTAGAAGCTGAGATCACCTTAGATGAGCTTAGAGAACAGGTTAAATTGCTCAAAAATAATAAATTCCCAGGACTGGATGCATTTCCTTCAGAATTTTGCAAGAAGTTCAGGGATTTGTTGCTTCCCACCCTTTTGCAAGTCTACAGAGAAGTGGCAGAGGGAGAGGGAGGGAGGGTTGTTGCCTAGCTTTATGGGAAACCGCCCTTATTTCAGTGCTGCATAAAGAAGGTAAAGACCCAATGAAGTGTGAGTCTTACAGGCCTATACCCTTACTTAATGTGGATCTGAAGATATTTACTGGCCTTCTAGCTAGACGCTTACAGAAAGAGATTTCTCAAATTATTCATGAGGACCAGACTGGGTTTATTTCCAGTAGATACCTCACTGATAACATCCGGAGACTACTAAACATTATATCCTCCCAAGAAACGAGTCAGAAAATCCAGCTGGCTATATCCATGGATGCTGAAAAAGCATTTGATAGGGTTAATTGATAATTTCTAAAAAGATCCATGGAGAGAATGAATTTCGTCCCTAAATTTTTACAGATAATCACCTGACTCTACTCCATCCCCAAGGCAATGGTGAGGACCAATGGTATTAGTTTGGCTCCTTTTATTGTTTCTGGGGGACCCGAGAGGGCTGCCCATTGTCACCACTCCTATTTGCAATTAGTTTGGAGCCTCTGGCGGCCAGAGTGCATCAGACTCTGGAAATTAAGGGCATAACAGAAGGGGAACTCGAGCAAAAATTATCTCTTTATGCAGACGATTCTATATTTTACTTATCTTCCCCGGAGCTCTCCCTCCCTCCTCTTATGGAGCTGTTGCATTTGTTTAATGGGATCTCAGGTTACAAGATTAATCTATCCAAGTTGGAGGATCTGGTTGTGAGTGGTTCCCCATTCCCATTAACCTCACAAAGCTTTTTGTAGCCAACTACGAAGCATTGTGGGGGTCAGTCTAACAAGATTTGGCAAGGTGGTACCTTCCCCCTCTGTCACTGGTGGGCCGCATAGAAGTAAAAAAAATGAACATTTTACCCTGACTTTTGTTCCTGTTCCAGAATCTCCCAATTCCAATCCCTGACCATTTGTTACCCCTCCCTCCTCAGAGTAACCTTCTGTACCTGTTTGGTGCATGGCTACTTGGGGAAGTCCTACCTCCCTTTCACTATTCTCCTTTTCAGGAGACACAGGCTAGGGGACCAGCCTCCTATTCCCTTCCACAGAAGCTTCTGTATGGTTCAGGGAAATACAAGAGGCCTTACCTGTCTGACTGCGGGTAACCGCACGCACCTCCGCTGTATATTATGCCCTATAATCACAACCAGAGCAAGGTTGTCTGCCACTGCTATGTTTTGTCACCTCTCTCCTGTCTCACCTCAATTGAGGAGAACACTAGCTAGTGGCAGGTTTTTGTTTCCTCCCCTGTGAATCCCCTCACAGTGACAAACTGATTAGGTATAAGCTGTTCAGGCTTAACCAAATCCCCTTTTACCAGGAAAAGAGATGCCCCTGTGTCCCTTAACCCATGCGTCTGCACCCCATTTACAGTAACAGGGTGTATGTGCTCCCTCATGTTCACAGGCATACTCTCAGGGATACACAGTGTACCCACCTCCTTTCGAGGGACACTTTTCCCACTCTGTGCCATTTTACGACACTGTCTGGCCAGATGCCCTAGCTGCTTACAAAATCAACATTCATCATTCTTTTTTTCTAAGACCTCCCTTCTTGGTAACTTGAGGCTTCCTCCTTTTTGCAGACACATTGAGGGTTTTAGCTGCCCTGAAGGCGTGCTTTTACCTTTCTGCCCTGCAACACCTGCTCCCCCACTTCCTTTCAAAGCAGACCTGCTCCTGGCATAGCGATCCAAGAGCTCAGCAGCTTGCTGTGCTGTTTTGGGATCCCCGATCTTCCAGCCAGGTTTTCAACTCCACTGAGCAAGCCCAAAAGAACTGCTCTAAAAGTATAACCTCCTCAATATTCCCCACAGAGTTTGCTTCCACCCCCTCCCACCAATGCTTTAAAAACTGCCATTGCTTTGTGGTTAGTTCTTCAAAGCTCATGTCAGAGCTTTTCTGGAGTTTACAGAATTTAACCCTGTAGGCCTCAGGAGTCAGTTCATACTTTTTAAGTAAAGCAGCTTTAAGTTTCTCATAGTCTTGGCTATCATTATTATCCAGTTGGCCAAGTGCCTCATGCCCTTTCCCAGTAAGCAGCGGGGATAGCTGAAAGCTCCAGGACTCCCTGAGTATTTTGGCCTGAATATAGACCTTTTCAAACAAATTCAAAAATGCATCCATATCCTCCCCCTCTTTAAATTCCACTATTAATTTGGAACTTAATTCATACCCCAGCCCTGGAATTTCAGGTCTGTCCCTGCTACTTACCTCCTCTGGTGCTGGTCGTTGGAGTCTCAACTTCTCCATTTCGAATTCCCTCTGGCCCTCTTTTTCTCATTCCCGCATTTCCAGTTCAGACCTCCTCTGCTATCTTTCTTCCTGGTGCCTTTTCTCATTGGTCTCTCGCTGTCTCTGAAGCTGTGCTTCAAACTTTCTCTGTTCAAATTCCAGCTCCAGTTTCCTCAGCTCTAGCTGAAGCCTGATCCCTTCTAGCCTCAGCTCTGTGATGGCCTTCCCCTGGTGCTCAGTAGCGTAGCACATCCCCAGAGGGCCTGGGTGCAAGGGTATGTTATAGGTCCCCCACCCCAGTTTTGAATAAACATTAAAATTATGATTTGGGCCCCTCAAACCTCATGGGCCTGGGTGCGACTGCATCCCCTGCACCCTTGTAGCTACTCCCCTGTAATTTTACTCTTTCTCCTGCCCATGGCCGCTGGTACATCTGCCCGGTCATGGACTTCTGAACTCCCACCTCCATATCAGCCGTGGCTCCCCCAACACCCCTGGCTTTTCCCCCAGGGTGGGGTTGCAGCACAGGAGCTAATGCCGCAATCATGGGACTGGATCGGGGAGCCAGCCTGGAAGCTGATCAGAGCCAAGGGCAGGTTTCACTCATGGCAGCCATATGCTATTTTTAGGTATGCTCCCTGGGGGCAGGGCTGTGCAATGATGCCTGTGTCCACCCGGCCCCCCCCTCTGAACTAGACGCTGGCAGCTTGTGATAATTCTCGCCCGGGTAGGATTCAAAAGCGCCTGGCACACACCCGACCTTCCCCGGAGAAGGAGAGCAGCCCAGCAAGCACTCTATCCTTCTCCCCCGGCTGGCCCTTCGGCTCCCTGGGTCTGTTCCTGAACCCCGGTCACCAGCGTCACAAGCAGAAATCCAACCACTGCACCGACGGGCCAGCCCCCAGCAAATCCCTTTTGTGATTGAGGGGAAGAATGGGGTTAGAGATACCCTTTCTCCATGCAAGGAGATCCAAATGCAATCTCGAGTCTGTGTTCCTGGGGTAGAACCCTTTCAGCCACTGCACCACAAATCAGAATGCCACAACTGTGTATAGGCTTTGGGGCGCCCTATACACCCGATTATGTGTCTTTCCCCAGAAATACAGTGCTCAGTTCAAATCCCACCAGAGGCTCCTCCTGAGACCCTTCGTATTTCCTCTCCTCCTTTAAAATGGTACTTCACTCAGGTAGTGTTTAGTCTTAAAACAGTCACACAGGCATGGTATCATTTGAACAACTTTTACTCAGGCAGCCACACACAAACGACATAGGCAGAATTATTTTTAAATAAGCCAAAGGCTTTACTAACATAATTAATAAGAAAACAGTAAATAACAAAAAGACAAAATAATTTAGACCTTGGTTACAGGATATTGAAAACAAAAAGGAAAATTATACATAAAAACCTACACTCTAAACTCTGAGGTTGAAAGTCTATTTTGAGTTCTTAGCTGGAATTTTAAAGGGCAGAAGTGTCCTTAAAAAGAGGGGTAGATGAAGTCTTAGCTCTCAGTGATCCAGGAGAAAAGTGTCTCTGCATCAAGACAGCAGGTATAGAGGGTCCCAAATGCAAAATGGCAAAACAGAGGCTTCAGTGAAAGGCAGCAAAAAGGCTCCAAAAAGGCTCAGATACCCCTCTGTATCCTGGTTTTAAAGGGGTTCCAGATAGCAGGTCCAATCAATAGTGGCTGCCCTGCAGTTGGCTAGCATTTCAGTTTCTATGGTTAACAAGCCAATCACAGTTCAGTACTTTATTACAATAACTCAGAGTTTCTAAACATAAGAAAAAAAACATGTGGTAAACCAATTCAGACCAGATTTTCTGGGGGATAGTCCAGCTTTCCTGCTGGGAGATAGCTGCCATTAATCAACCCTAACTACAGCTATTTTACATAAATGGTAGCCTATTCATTTGTAATGAGCTTAAGCCACTGCAGACCTCTGAAAACAAAGTAAAAAAAGGTAGACGAAGAGGCACCTGCGGTGCTGTGTTCCATTGAGACACAAATGGACCTGCCAGCTGGCCAGCTCAGCTTAAATATTCTTTTGTTTCCATGTAGATAATTTAATTAACTCTAGCCTCCTAGCTAGCAACAAACAGCTTTTCTGCCCAGTAACAAGAAAATCACATCAGTCTACAGGGCCTATGATCTGTGCCCATGATTCCTTGAACTTACATTGGGTCACCCTGGCAATCTGATGCATTATATACATAAAAATTGTATAAAACATGTCCCAAAATATGGCATTATCTCACCTCATGGGTAATCACTTAATCCTTAATTTGCCTGGTTGAGGAGCTAGCCCTGACAAAGAATCAACAACAGTAACAGCACTGGTGGACCACTCTAGGCCACTAAAAAGCTCAGAGACTTCTGATGTCAACACTATTTTCTTTATTATGCAACACTCCAACATTTCATCACATTTATTTATTTATTTATTTCATTTTTTGAATTGTTTCACCAGGAAAGATACACTGAGCAACTCAATGCTCATCTCACAGTACATCCTGGGGGAAAGGGGAGAGGGATGTACAGCAGGAGAATTCATAAAACATACGTCATTAAAGAGGTGCATAAAAAACATACATGCATACATTTCAATGCATAGTCAAAGGGATAGGGTACAAAGTAATCAAATGCATACATTTACATTACAGGAGGATCACATGTGATACATACATTCATGACATACATACAAATAATATCTATACAGAGTCAAAGGCATAGGATTCATGGTAGTCAGGTGGATACAATTGCATTACAGGTGGTTCGCCAGGGTGGAGACAGAGGTAAGCATGACACATATTTAAGAGCTAGGCAATATAGGGCATGGTAAGTGCAATGAGGTAAGGGGTGAGAGAAAGAGAGTGAGAGAGAGGGAGAGAAAGAGCAGGTGGGCAAGGAGGGGGTCAGAAGCAGGTGCAGGTAGGAGTGAAGTAATTGTGAAGTGCAGAGGTAAGAGAAACAAGCGTTTGTCAATGCTGAATGTTTGCTTGCTGGCATTGGCACTGGTAGTGTAGGAGTTACAGAGCTGCATAATAGGAATGGCAGTGAAGTATTGAACTGAAGCCAACCCCACCACCACCCTGCAGATACTGACAGGCATTGGGGTGTGCCTTTGGGTCGTCAGGCATATGACTATGGCATTTCACCACACCTACCCTGCAGACACCAACAGGTACACGGTGTGCCTTGGGGGTATTTGGCCCTTATGTTGACCCCATTCTATTAGGAAATATGGTGAGATGGGTGCAGTATAGGAGAATGGGGTGAACTTTGAGGCCGAAGAGTCCAAGGCACAACTCGATGCCTCTCACTAGCTGCAGGGTGTGGGTGGGGGTGGAATGGTATAAGCATTACAGGCAACAGTCCCAAGTCACACCCCTGAGGCCTGTCAGTCTCTACAGGGAATGCCGCAGACGTTCATTGGTATTTTCGCTCCAAATTTTCAACATTGTTTTTTTGTGACCCCCACCTTATGAACAGTGGCAGTATCAGTTCATTAGCTGAAAGCTGATTTTGCACAGTGACTCACGCCATTTGGCTACTACAGTTGTGAAAACACATTTCGAACAGGATGTGAAAAATGACAGCTGTACTGTTCATGGGGAGGTGTAAAAAATGGCAATATTGAAAATCTGGAGTTAAAATATCAGAAAAACTGGTGAAGTCATGAGTGAGCATAGAAACTGCACAACGCACACCCGTAATGTAATTAGTTTGGGGATTTTTTACAGCAGATTGTTAACACAGGCATTTTGGGCCTCCACTCATGAACAGTGTCATGGTGATTTTCTTAATCTGTCCCAAACAGTGATTTCCCACGGTGACCACGCAGTTCTTCGCTGGAAGTGTGAAAACACATTTTGGCCATGGTGTGAAAAATGACAGCTGCACTGTTCATCAGGGAATGTGGAAAAATGCCAGTGGTGGAAATCTGGACTGAAAATATTACAAATTTATGAACTTATGAGGGTGCGTGGAAACTGCGCAATGCTCGCACGTAATACAGTCATTTTATGAACTTTTGTCACCAAATTTTTAACATAGCCATTTTAAGACCTCTGCTCATGAACAGTGTCACTGTGATTTTCTTAATCTGTCCCAAACATTGATTTCGCACACCAACTGCGCCATTGTGCGCTACATGCGTGGAAACACATTTTGGGCGAGATATGAAAAATGACAACTAAAATAGTCTCTGTTCATTTGTGTGCTGTGGAGGAGTTGCCAACCATTGAATTATGTAGAGCAGACACTTGGTAAAACGGTATGAGGGAATAATTGTGAAACTATTAACAGGATATTTTAAAAAAAAATCCCCCTTTTAAAACAGCAATTAAAAGCAGATGAATTCAGGTAGCTGCTGTACTGTTGCTGTCTTTTGACATGACAACAATGCCTTCACATGTGCGCGCTGATTTCATTTATATATCCTGCATTATCCTAAGTTATTTAATTGCTGTTTTTTTCAAATTCAGTGGCATAGTTGAAACCATTGTCACACAGGCTAGAACATCCCTTGTAAGTTTACTCATGTAAGCTTCAGAAGAAGACCTTGTTGGGCCAAACACTTAGATACTTTGTTCTTTTTGTAACATCCATGTATGTTGGTTCAGTAAAAGGCAACAAACCATTTGCTTCAGTATAATTTTTTTGAATGCACTGCATTAAAATAATAATTATATTGTAAGACCCTGGCAGACTACATACAGCAGGGCTCCCAGATCTATAGGGAGTCATTTACAGGGGAAATTGTTCCCATTGACTTGCATTGGTTACAGGGGTATCAGACATAAGCCCTTTTACTCAGGATTTCATGACAAGTTGAATTATTTTGGGGAACAATTGCAGTGACTGAAGTGAATATAGGTTCACTAGGAGAGAGTGAGTGTGTGTGTGTGCGTGTGTGTGTGTCTGTGTCTGTGGGAGAGAGAGAGAGAGAGAGAGAGAAGAGAAGGAAAAGGGGGTGAGAGAGAGAGAGGACAATATCTCCTTAGTTATAGTATCTCCCCACCCACATTATGGTGATGTGGGGTGGGTTAGGGGTATTGTTTGTATGAAGAGGAGAAGAGAAATTACATTTTTATCTCTTTTTCAGATTCCTTAGACACTTGTGGTACATCAAGTTGTTACGTTCTCAGTGTATATTGACATCAGTACATATCAGGCTATGTGGTCTTAATTCCTTGAGGTTCCTCGACTAGAGTTTTTTGTTTGACACTAATATTATCAATTTATATTTAAATTATCATTTATATAGTCCTGAGGTTTTTGAAATTTCTTGGACCTTATATCTAGCTGGAGAGTACAGCTGGGTGACAGGTCCAGCTAGGTTTTACACATCACACTGTGTGCACTTATGTCTTTAAGACAACTTTACTGGTAAATTCTTGTCTATAATGCAGACATTGAAACTTCATGAGCCCTATAACAATCTTAGTTTGTCTTTAATCTGGTGGGGTTGCCTTTCAGTAATCACATCCTTATACTAACTGCGACACTCATAGCTTGATTTAGGAGTTATCTGCTTCAGCAGTGTTATCTTATGTCAATTAAATTTATATGCAGTAGGATTCTTTGTATGTGTTCCACCAAGCACGTTTAACCCAAGGTTGCTTCTGGCTGAAGGCAGTATAGTACTGTTAAACTTCTCTGACATCATCTTCTGTTTTTTTTTTTCTTTCAATGAGTATTTTAAACCAATGGGGATTTTTTTCTGTTTTTCTCTGCATTATCTAGCTGTTATAAGTATTGTATTTTCTAAACAACTGCCATGAGCTTCTGAAGAAGGACTGGTTGGTCCGAAAGCTAGAGCACTTTGTTCTTTTTGTTACACCTATGTTGGTCCATTAAAAGGTAAATAATCATTTGCTTCAGGGGCATCAGAGCAATTCTGCTTCATGTGAAATAATGAAATGTACGGGGGGGAGGAAAATTTGCACTAGAGTTACAGGAAAATGCAAAATCAATGTGATAGCACTGCTACTGTGTCCTCTAAAGTCCATCATTTGTTTTTGGTTTTTACATTCACTTGCACGCATGCGCAAGGAACGTCTTGGGAGAATGGGACACTTTGGAGGTGTGCCTGCCCTGTGCAATCCCCTGCTCTGTTGAGCAGGCGTGGCGGTCCTGCACCAATAGCTGCGGTGCTGTGTATGACAGCGGTGGTCTTCTCTTCAAACAAAACCACCGCTGTGTGCTTGCAGCGCATCATGCCCCCCCAAATCTTTGCTGCCACGCTGGGAGCCCACCCCAGCATGGCAAACGTCCTGCATCGTCTGCCGATGGGGGTGCCCAATCCCCTGTCGGCTCCACCTCCCCCCAAACAGCTTTCTCTGCTGCCACGCTGGGAGCTCACCCCAGCGTGGCAAACATCCCGCGTCGTCTGCCGACGGGGGTGCCCAATCCCCCATCGGCTCCACAGCCCCCCCAGCCATCCTTCTGCCACGCTGGGAGCCCACCTGTAGAGTTGTGGAAAAAATTACAGTTAAGTATAATTATCTATTACAAATACTTAGAAAGGAGATGAACGGAGACGGTACTGATGGCGGAAGAATTTAATGATTATAACAATAATCACAGCGAGAGATTACAAGTGGTACATCCTTCATTCTTAATTCTTCATTCTTCAAACTAACAGTGTATAGTGGCTTGCTTATATAGTGGAAGACAGTATTCTCAGTTTCTATGGTTGTCTATGATTGGTTTATAACAAGTACAAACATCAACTTAAAAGGCAATTCTCTTTTAGTATATGTATGAGCTAATCTTTAGTCAGCACAAGTGTATTGATAGTGTAAATTATATTACTATATAAGGCTAGTATCATTACCAGTTACCAAGGTCTAGAAGGAAGAAATAAGTTTGCACTTAGGAATGTGCACACAGGCACTCTGGCCCATCCTAATAATAATAGTCAAAAGGGTAACTTGAACTCTATCCCTGTGTTTCTATTTGTGCAGACACCTGTTTTCTATTACTCACATGGTCAATACAAATATTAAAAGACACTTTAATATTGCAGCTTGTGGCTTAGTTAAACTTGTAGCTTTACAAGTTTTAATATGATTCAATTATATAGGCCATCATTTGTTACACAAACACATTATGTTTTAGACCAAAATGAGGTTAGCCTGAAACATGGGGACACACTTCTTTATCCCTTGTTACAAGCCCCCCTTGGCCCTATGTTTCCTAATTATTATTTGTGCAACAGTGCAACTCCTTGGAGCATGTACATCTCACTATGTACTTTATAAATAGTAAGTCTTAAGCGTCACAGGCCTATAATTACCAAAAACACTAAGACCACTTGCAACACAAGTAAAACTTTAAAAGACAGGACTCCTAAGGGTCCCTCTGCATAGCTATAAATCAAGTGCTCATTATCACTCTCACTGAGCAATTCATTTACAACTACTTGTGCCTTATGAATTTGTATCAAATGAGTATCTTTCTGATTTAAAAATGACTGTACATTAAGAAACAGGAGAGGTATCACAGCTCCAAATGATGGCATTTAACATGTCAATTAACATAGTGGCATAAAACTTTGACACACCAGTATCTGCACAACTATTGTTAACATTTATATTCCAACCAGAGAAAATCTAGATTTATATGTACTCTACTGTACTTCACATTATTCACAAGCATTTGATCAAAAAGTGTTGATTAAATTCACTCTCTGGCCCTTTTGTCACATTTGGACATTCAGTTGGTGTTACAGTTAAGTATATGGCATTTGAGACTACAAAACATAATGAGTTGCTTACATTAGCATAGTTACAAACACTATTATTACCCCAAAGACAGTAGGACAGAGTTAACACATAAACACCATTGTCCTTTGGTGTGGCTCTGTTTATAACAAGAAACTCATTTGTCTATTTTTAGTCCATGTAGCTTTGCTGTGATCCTGTCTTGAGCTTTGAGGCACAGCTGCTAGACCAGCTGTTAAGTATGTCCACACACCAATTTAGAAAAGTCAGTGTTTATATTGCTGGCTGGCTGATTAGCAGACACACTGCACTGGCCAGGGGTGTATTAGATTGTGCATTGAGTAGCCACACACACACACTGGCATGGCATTTGTGTAGTGGTAGTTGATTACACCCTGGCACACAGATTAACAGTCCATAAAAAAGTAATAGTTCTGCATAAAGTGCCAGCCATGTATGGAACAAACAGCAGTGAAGAAAATGGATGTCTTGCTTGAAGATCAATTGAAGAAGAATCTTCTTGCTGAAGTTAGGGGATTGCCCCTACCCCAGACTTAACTTCATAGTAAGTAGAAACAATAAGCTTGATTGCAGAGTTTAAACTGACTAGATCTTTTCAGTTGATTTAAAGTTGTACAAATAGATGTAATTTTGCTAAAACATTACACTTGCAGAGGTAATAGTGACTTGATTTTTGCAATAGAACTTATGTGGAACAAATTAGGAAACATAAGCATTTTTGCAATAGAACAATTTTAGTATTGAGCATAATGCATAAAATACATTTTAAACACGAAACAAATATAGCTTGTAAATGGGCTAAGAAAGCTGAAAAGACAATCAAAAGAATGAATATGTGGAAATACATACACAACTCCCACTCCAGCTTAACTGATTCTTGAAGCATATGTTTTTGAAGAAGAATCAAATACACATTTTTTGGTATTTACCCTATGGGGAGATGGTAATGTACCTTGCAACCTTTGTGGACATTACACTGAAAGGAAGGAAGGGTAGCTAACCCCCTCCCCCCGAGCTTCTACTGGCGGAAGATACAGCTCAATTACTGTAAAACAAGATTATTTCCATAAGATAAAAAGAGCCCAGCGTCCCTGGGTTTTCTTATCCTAAGCATGACAAAATGTCAGCTGAGTTTATAAAATAAGTTTTGATTACAGTTAAATGTTGATTGACTGTGTTGGCTGCAACACAAGAAGGTCAAATAAAATGCAAAAGGTCACATAGTGTGCATGCAAGGGTCGCTCAAACCCAGTTATTTTTGTAGTGGCCTTGAACGCTACTGATATTAAAAATATCTTAATGTTACATTGCACAGGAAATGAAAACAACTTTTCATGTAATTAACTTAAACATTTTTTATCCAAGAACACTTGAATACCATATTTAAAAGTATGCCAACATCATTTTTAATGAGAATCTTTTGTCCTTCAGAAATGCTAGTGTTACTGATAACATTATTAATCATGTCAAACAACTCTGGGTGGTTTGTTTGGTTATGGTAGCAATCACAGAAGAACAAGTGGCTAGCCTTTTCTCTAGTCCACCCCACAGCATACTGAGAGTATTTAGAATCAAACTCTTTAACATTAGAAAAGGCAAGGTCTTTGGGCATTAAGTTAGTATGACTTGCCAATACCTGACTTTTTACTCTTACATTTTAACTGCTCCTATACAGGAGTTAGCACACTGTAAAGTGCCTGTTTTTAGATTTTAAGACATTTACATCTTACAAACGTGCTACAGAAGCTGTGTTATAGTTTATATTGCAATTAATAAAAGAGAATTATCCCTATCTAAAAAACAAAGGTCTCTCTGTACCTTTACAAACTAACTTTAGTTATTAGTTTTTCTCTTGCAGGGATTTTGGCTCTTGACTTATTTGCATTTCTAAACTACCTATTTTTGACTGTAGCTGGATTATTACATCTTACTGTTCATGAAGCTTTTATTTTTTTTAAAGTCTCATGTGTTAATGAATTACCACCTGGCTATATTATCACAGACTTTGTACAGTATTTGCTAGTTTCTCTTTTTTAATTTTTTTATTAAAATACTGCTGTGCCTGTTGATCATGGTTTGTATGCTCCCCCCTTTAGGTGTTTCCCCTAGAAACAACCTATTACTATTTTCATACTCATTTTTTATCTTTGTGCCTGCCTAGCCTTTACTGCCGGGTCCAGCCATGCACTGGTACCCCAGTCCATCTGACTATGACTTACAGCTCCCCTGTGAGGTCTGGCTTGCAAGTCCCAGCACCTTCACTTACCTACTCTGCCCCTAGAGTTCCTACAGAGTTAAGCATTACTTTATATTTAAAGAAATTGGAAAGCATACATCACCTGATTAGCAAGTGACTAAACTGTCTATGTGCACCATTTTCTCTCGCTTTAAGCCATCAGCACCATGTCTCCATGCATCGTCACCTTCTTATTAGGGCTCGCAGACTAACCAACCAGTAGTTAGGCAGCCTCTTCAGCATGCAGCACCAGTGATCCGAGTCACGGCACCAATTGTAGAGTTGTGGAAAAAATTACAGTTAAGTATAATTATCTATTACAAATACTTAGAAAGGAGATGAACGGAGATGGTACTGATGGTGGAAGAATTTAATGATTATAACAATAATCACAGCGAGAGATTACAAGTGGTACATCCTTCATTCTTAATTCTTCATTCTTCAAACTAACAGTGTATAGTGGCTTGCTTATATAGTGGAAGACAGTATTCTCAGTTTCTATGGTTGTCTATGATTGGTTCATAACAAGTACAAACATCAACTTAAAAGGCAATTCTCTTTTTAGTATATGTATGAGCTAATCTTTTAGTCAGCACAAATGTATTGATAGTGTAAATTATATTACTATATAAGGCTAGTAATAATTATCATTACCAGTTACCAAGGTCTAGAAGGAAGAAATAAGTTTGCACTTAGGAATGTGCACACAGGCACTCTGGCCCGTCCTAATAATAATAGTCAAAAGGGTAACTTGAACTCTATCCCTGTGTTTCTATTTGTACAGATACCTGTTTTCTATTACTCACATGGTCAATACAAATATTAAAAGGCACTTTAATATTGCAGCTTGTAGCTTAGTTAAACTTGTAGTTTTACAAGTTTTAATATGATTCAATTATATAGGCCATCATTTGTTACACAAACACATTATGTTTTAGACCAAAATGAGGTTAGCCTGAAACATGGGGACACACTTCTTTATCCCTTGTTACACCACCCCAGCATGGCAAACATCCACACACAATTATAGGAAAAGAAAACCTGTAAATTAAAAACAGTCCCATGAGTCCCCCACCCTCCTCCCACAACCCTCACCCACCCACGCACTCGCTGCCTCTCCACACCCTCACCCCATACTTACCTCCAGAGCTTGAGCGATGATCATCGCTGGACCGGGAACACGTCTGCACTCTTCAAAGCCGACCGCGAACTGAGGAAATGCCGGTAAGCTGTATAATGGGCTAGATGGGTTTTTCAACTTTGTTGCATATCTTAGGCATTTTTTGGAATTTTTGTACCAAATTTTCAACATGGGGTTTTTGGGACCCCTTCTCATGAATTTTGTCACTGTCATGGCGTTATTCGGGCCCAAATGGTGATTTCGCAGTCACTGCACAAAATCACCTTTTGGGCCCGATTAACAAAACAACAGTGCCAGCATTCATAAGGTGGGCTCTCAAAAAGCCTATTTTGAAAATTTGGTGGAAAAATTCCTAAAAATGACCGTTTTACGAGCGTGCGTTGCGCAGTTCCTATGCAGGCTCCTAAGTTCACGAATTTTCAATATTTTCACTCCAGATTTTCAACATTGCCATTTTATTACACCTCCTTATGAGTAGTACAGCTGTCATTTTTCACATCTCACCCAAAATGTGTTTCTGCCCATGTAGCTCACAATGGCGCAGTCGGTTTGCGAACTTAATGTATGGCACACATTAAGAAAATCATAGTGACACTGTTCATTAGCAGAGGTCTTAAAATGGCTATGTTGAAAATTTGGTGAAAAAATTCCTAAAATTACTGTTTTACGAGCCTGCGTTGCGCAGTTCCTACGCACACTTGTAAGTTTGCGAATTTTCAATATTTTCACTCCAGATTTTCAACATTGCCATTTTACCACACCTCCTTATGAGCAGTACAGCTGTCATAGTTCACATCCTGCCCAAAACATGTTTCCGCCCATGTAGCGCACAATGGTGCAGTTGGTGTGCGAAATCAATGTATGGGACATATTAAGAAAATCACAGTGACACTGTTCATTAGCAGAGGTCTTAAATGGCTATGTTGAAAATTCAGAAAGAATTTAAAATGACTGTTTCACGAGCCGTGGCGTTGATGCAGTTCCACGCACGCCTGTAAGTTCAAGGGACTTCAATATTTGCACCCAATTACTTTCAAATACCTAAACAGCACATAGAAGCAAGCAACATTCAGCATTGACAAATGCTTGTACTTCTTTGTCACTGATTTTTTTAAGCCATGTCCAAGTGCCAAATACCACTGCAAATACCTGCAAGCGAACGTTCGGCATTGACAAATGCTTGTTTTCATAGTGTAATAGACCAACAACATGCCTTTCCCTGATTTGAAAGGAAGTATGAATTATTAAGTTTCTGAATGTGCTAGTGTGAACTAGCCTTCATGCTTTGCCCAAGAGAAGTGGAGGTGGAGGGTTGAAACAAAGAGAGTGGATGAGGCAATGTGCAGTGTATCTGGCACAACTTCTGAAATCCATGTAACTCTTCTCAATTCAGTAAGCACCATTGGCTTTGTTTGAGAGTTGTGAGGGGGATGAGTGTGGGAATGCAGACACATGGCTGACATACTGCATCTTGTTTCTGCAGTCACATAAAAATGCCAGCTCATGGCAATTCAGAGAAAAAAACATATTTTGAAGCTGCATTACCAGACTAAGTGTGCAGTTTAGTGAATTACCACACAGGGGTGTGTATATGACAGCACTAAAAGGCGCATTAAAGTGCTTCAGTCATGAAAACCTCCCCCACTGGCTGCTGCTGAAATGTATAGCAGTATGTTCTCTTTTGTGCATTCTGGCTGTTCTTTGCTTCAGCTGCAATTAGGTCTGACTCTTGCTCAGGATTACGTTTGCATAGGTTTTAGCAGTGGGGAGTTCATATTGACAGAGTCTAGTAAGAGAAAATGCTTGGAATTACACATACAATGAAGTCTGAGTTTTCATATCAAATGCTGAGGTATTTTTTTTCTGGAGGATTAGAACCCATGGAGTCCATGAAGGTGTGCTTTGGAGAGCTGGTGTGAGTAAGGACTGTTAGGCACCCACACATTTTGGTGGTCCTGCTGTAGCAGGGAACAGTTTATTAAAGTAATGATGTGTGGCTTGTCTCTCAAGCTAGACAAGACTACAGCAATCTATCAGGTAACCAACACAGTTGATCTGTGTGTGTGGAGGAGCTGCTCACTGAGCGTAGCTCCTCTTTCAACTGTATGCCACTGCATTTTCAACTGCTGTCATAGACAGCTCCAGCAGTGATTGGAGAACTGTGACCACGCCTGAAAACACACTGACTGAATTGGAAGATGCTGACACACCTCTGAAAAACTCAGATGATGGCACTATGTTTCTTGCACATGCGTGCAAGCAAACATAAAAAGGGAGGAGGAGGAGGAGCGGATTTGTGGAGGCAGTGCATTCCACATTTTGGGCAGGTGGTAAGAGAAGACTTTCTGGCCAGAGGATGTAGGTCTGCAGGGGACTGAGAGGGTGCATGAGTAAGCATGGGATCTCAGGGAATAGAGGGAGGGAGTAGGGGTGAGAAGAGAGAAAGAGATGTAGGAGGGGAGCAATCCAAGCCTGAATTTAGAGATGAACTTAACACCATGTAATGCACTCTGATTGTGGAGGGGAAGGACGTTGAGGGAGCGGTAGAGATCGCAATGATGTGTGAGGTGGGGGGCATCAAGAGCGAAATGACAGAAGATGTTGTAGAGAGAGTCCAGTCTGGATAGGTAGGACTGAGGGGCAACACCATAGACTATGTCACAGTAGTCAGAAATAGGCATGAGCATCTTCTGTACCAGCTCACGCCTGGTGGCGAGAGGGATGCAGCTGCAGTTTCTGTAAAGGGCCCCTAGCTTAGGCCTTAATTTTTTTCAGAACAGCATCAATATGTACAGAGAAGTCAGGATATCTATCCAGCCAGATGCCAAGATATCTAAATGAGGGGGAGTCCTCAAGAGCAGTCCCATCAAGGGTATGAAAGGTGGGGAGGTGGCTTAGCCTTGCGAGTCTCTGCCTTGTGCCAAAGGAAATGGAGACTGTCTTCTTGGAATTTAGAAAAAGTTGATGAGAACTAAACCAGAGCTGGACCTTGGTGAAGTCAGACTGGAGCCTGGTAGTGACATCAGAGACAGATTTGCCAGAGGTAAACAACACTGTATTGTCAGCATACATGTGGATGTTGGATGCAGAGCAAACCTGGGGGAGGTCGTTTAAAAAGATGGAGAACAGGATAGGGCCAAGCACTGAACCCTGGGGAACTCCAGTGGTTATAGGCAAGGGGGGAGGTAATATCAGCTATTCTAACTGATTGCAACCTGCTGGACAGGTAGGCACTGAACCAGCCTGTGGCAGAAGGGGAGAGTCCAGCTGCTTGTAGGCTGTGCAGGAGGAGTGGGTGCAAAACAGTGTCAAAGGCTTTGGGCAGGTCGACAAAGATAGCCGAGGTAATGTGCCCTTTGTCAAAGCCTGAGGAGATGGTCTCAGTTAGCCTCAACACAGAGGTGGTGGTGGAGTGGGATTTTCTGAAGCCAAACTGGAAGGGTGTGAAAAAAGTAGAGTCGGAGAGGAACAAGGAGAGTTGGTTGAGGGCTATGTGTTCTTGTAGTTTAGCTAAGGTTGGTAGGAGGGAGATAGGACGATAGTTCCCAGGTGAGGAGGAGTCATCCCTCTTCAGAAGGGGGAGGACTACAGCATGTTTCCAAACAGAGGGAACAGTGGCAGTCTCAAAGGAGAGGTTCAGTATCAGAGAGAGTGGGTAGGCTATGGCAGGAGCAGAGAGGGAGAGCAGCCTAGGGTCAAGGCCATCAGATGAGGAGCCTTTGATAGAGTTTAGTGCAAAGAGAGCTAGTAGGGTAGTGTCGGGAGAGAAAGGAGAGAAAGAGAACTGGGGGGTGGGAGGTAGGGGTGTGGGAGGGTGTGAGGGGTAGAGCAGCAGAGGGGAGGAGAGAATGATTGTGGGGATGAGTTAAGGGCAGGAGGGGGAGCAGTGGATGGAGTGCCAGTGTGGGAGGTAGGAGAAGGGGGCACCTGAGCAAGAGGGAGGGGCTTGGTAGGGTGCTCAGCAGAGCTGAGGCACAGGTGGTGAAGTGGTAGTTGAAGCGTTCGGCACTGGTCTTAGGTTCTGAAAGAACAGCGTGGTTGTGCCTGAGGATAGGTGGTGGAGGGTTAGTGGAAGGTGAGAAGAGGGAGTGGACGAACTTCCAGAATTTGGATGGGTTTTTAGTATTAGTTTGGAAGTTGGACTTGAAATGCTCGGCTTTGGCGAGGCAGATTGCTTTAGTGCAGCCATTCCGAAGTTCACAGTATCGTTGGTGATCTCTAGGGCAGTTGGAGACTTTGGCCCATCTCCACGCAAGATCACAAGCCCGTTGGTAGGCCAGAAGCTCAGGAGTGACCCAGGGGAGGTGCCCGCCGCGGACCCTAGTTTTGTGGAGCAGAGCTTGGGAGTTCCAAATTTGTAGGAACTTAGAGCTGAAATGGGCAAGGGCCACGTCAGCTGAGGTTGCTGTGGAAAGGGAGGACCGGTCAGTTTGTGTGAGGTCCTGAAGCAATAGTTGCAGGTCAAGAGATGTGAAAGGTCGAGTGAGAATAGTTTTTGCTGGTTGCTTATTCCTATGTACTTTGCGCACTACAATGGTCATGTGGTGGTTGCTGATAGAGTCGGGTAGTAGCCCAGAGGCCACTACTCGATGGGGATGGGAGGTGAGGACTAGGTCAAGTAGGGAGTGGTTTAGTCTTTTATAGTTTAGGCAAGTGGGTTCCAGTATAAGTTGATGGAGGTTTAAGGCTTCGATGGTGGAGCGAATATTAGCCAGTGATGGGGCCAGCCAGTTTAGATTTAGGTCACCCAGGATGAATAGTTTGCCACCGCTGGCAATTGAGGAGAGCTTTGTGACCAAGTCAGTGACATTAGAAGGTGGCGGCCCTGGGCAGCAGTAAACTCCAGTGACGAAGATGGGGACAGTGTGGGATAGGAGATTTTTAAAAGGAGGGTCTTGTGGGATGATTGAACAGAAGTTGTGAAGGAGGGTGTGAACTGGAGGGAAGAAGAGGCATAGATAGCCATGCCGCTGCCTCTCCCTGCCTTGTCCTGTCTTGAGATGGTAAAGCCAAGGATAGAGATAGCAAGGTCCAGTTTGTATGAGCAGCCCTCCCCCCACGGAGCAATCGCCGGTCCCTCTCCCACGAACCAGAGACACGGAGGTCGCGAGTGTGAACAGAGAAACCCTCCCCCAAGCAGAGCACCCATCCCCTTACCTGCACCGGAGCACCGTAAGATGTTTTAAAGGTATATCCATGGAAAGAACTCCTGGTCTGGCTAATCTTGATGTGCCTGGGCAAACAAAACATCCTATGGCTCCCAACTGCTTCTCAGGTGGACTATCAATAGAGACTGCGACCTTGGCGCCATCTGCAGAATTTAAAATTCGGCATAGCAGTGGAGATAGTCTCTAGACACTATGATTTCTGCCCAAAAGCCTGGCCTTTAGTGTTTACCTGACTGTTATCTTAAGGAAGCCTGCTCCATGTCTTGTATTTAAATAACTGAATTAATTTGATGCTTAAATATTAAGGTGTCCCAGCACGGCTTGCACTGCCTGCTTATACAGAAAAGCGTTGCCCCCAGCCTAACCGGGCTGTTATCTTAAGTAAAAAAAAAAAAAAGATTTGTAGTAAAAGTAAAACACTGCCTGCTTCAATAGATCTAACAATTGTAACCACAGCCTTGCCTTTACGAATCCTGCTTCATGTCGCAGCTTAAGTGCTCTAGTTAACTTGCAGCCTAAAGTTTAGAATACAACTTCTTATACCTGCTTCATTTGATAGCCTGAAATTCTCGAATTAACTTGCAGCCTAAAGCCTTCAATTTAATTTCCGAATCCTGCTTCATGTCGCAGCTTAAGTGCTCTAGTTAACTTGCAGCCTAAAGTTTAGAATATAACTTCTTATACCTGCTTCATTTGATAGCCTGAAATTCTTGAATTAACTTGCAGCCTAAAGCCTTCAATTTAATTTCCGAATCCTGCTTCATGTCGCAGCTTAAGTGCTCTAGTTAACTTGCAGCCTAAAGTTTAGAATATAATTTCTTATACCTGCTTCATTTTGTTGCCTGAAATTCTAGAATTAACTTACAGCCTAAAGTCTTGAATTTAAAGTGTCCCAGCCAAGCTCCTTACTGTACTCTCTAATAGTAAAGTGAAATTGATGTTAGGGGCTTACTGTGGAACACACTGCCTGTCCTGCCTGGGTAGCCTGTCCGAGGACATACGCAGCAGAAAACAGCCAAATCAAGCCCCTGAAACCTGATCACTCTACTACTACTTCTCTCCCCCTCAACCCTACTTAAGTCCCCTTTCTCTCCTCTGCCTCCACGGATTAACTGAGCAGTGGAGGTCGCGAGGCACTTGCTGAGCGGCCCTCCCCCCATGGAGCAATCGCCGGTCCCTCTCCTACAAACCGGAGACACGGAGGTCGCGAGGGTGAACAGAGAAACCTTCCCCCAAGCAGAGCACCCATCCCCTGACCTGCACCAGAGCACTGTAAGACGTTTTAAAGGTATATCCACGGAAAGAACTCCTTGTCTGGCTAATTTCGACATGCCTGGGCAAACAAAACATCCTATGGCTCCAAAGTGCTACTCAGGTGGAGCCCCGCCGGTGCTGTGCGCCGGCTCCCCACCACCCCCACTACCGCCCTTGGTGAGCATCTGCTTATATAGCAGTGGTCACATGAGCTGTAGAACCTATCAGCTCACTTTCCCATCTGCAGGTTATCAGACCTCCCCACTAGAGGTCGTACTACAAAATGCACTGTCAGTCTCCTACCCATTAAAATGGATTAAATCACTACTTACAGCTGACAATTGTAGGAACTTAAGCTCATATCCCCCTCCCTCCCCCGAGCCAATAATCTGCGACATAAATACAATCCTGATGTGCTCCCTATGCCCAGGCCCAATAACTCCAACTGGCAGAACCACATTTTTCCCCTCATGCAGGGACCACTACCCAAGTCAGAGAATTTACTCTGGAACTACCTTATCCCTGACTGCTGGGAAGAGCCATTCCCTAAAAATACCAAACCACTACTTCCCCCCAATTCTAAATCATCCTATACATGAGAGGTTGAACAAGCCTTTACCAATCATGCAAGAACCTCCCCTGTACACTCCCAGTTATAATCCTGCTCCAGACTGGAATCTAAACAGCCCCCGTCCCCGCCTCACCCAACTCCACGGGCCCTCGTCCAGGCTGAAACTGATGCTTGGGGGGACATTGAAACTAACCCTGGTCCCTTTTCTCCAAACCTCACCCTCAGTGACCACACAAACCCCCTCTGGGCTAACACCAGTGGGCTCAAGCTGGTGCACATGAACATTGGGAGCCTAAGGCACAAAATGCCGGACCTTGAGGCCTGGACCCTGCTCTACAAACCGGACATACTAGCAGTGATGAAGACATGGCTAAAGCCTAACATCCTTCCCCATGAAGTCGAGTTGGCCGGCTATCAAACCATAAGAAAGGACAGAGCTGGAAAGAAAGGGGAAGGGGTTCTTATCTAACTCAACTCCTCCCTGAATGCTACCCTGATTGACCTCCCCACTCCTAACGGATCTCTGGGTGAGGTACTACTTGCCAAAATACTCCTGGGAGATACCAAACCTCTCTTTATTGGGTGTGCCTACCTCCCACCCCAAACCACCGCCTCCTCACTAGAATCCTTTACCGATGCCCTCCACAACCACCCCTTGGGGGAGACCATCCTCCTTGGGGATTTCAACCTAAATTGGCTTTCCCCAAGTGCCTCCAAAATCAAGAAATTAATATTGGACTCATCACTTACCCAAGTGATTGACTTGCCAACCAGGCTCAACAACAAGTCTAGCAATCACACACTACTCGACTGGGCGCTCGTCTCCTGCCCCGACCGGATACTGACTGCAGGGATTATGTCCAACTCCCTGAATGACCACTCCCCTATTTTCTGTACCTGGTCCAATAAACCTCCTAAGGTCGCCGCCAGAGTGATTGAAGCAAGGAACTACAGCCGGTTCGTACCCACTGACCTCTGCACCGACCTTTGGCAAGTCGACTGGGACCCCATTGTCTCCCTCCCCACACTAGATGAAGCACTGGAATACTTCACTAACTTGTTCCTGTCCATAGCTAACCAACATGCCCTCTGGAAAAAGCTCAGAGTACAGGGAAAATGCCACAAATGGCTAAACCCTAAACTAAAGCATACCATGCGGCTCCGAGACAAGGTGTGGGGACTCTACAAATCCTCTGGCTGTATACCGGACTGGGAGAAGTACCGGTGCCTGAGGAACCAATGCAAAAAATCTACAAAACAGGCCAAATCCAAATTCCTTAGGGGCCTCCAAACGGGCCATCTAAGTGACCCAAAGAAATTCTGGGGCCACATAAACTCTCTCCTCAAAGGCCCCTCAAAAGAGCATGATGTTTCACTGCTAATCAGGGACTCATTTACCAATGACCCAACTAAAGTGGCTGAAGCATTCTGTGCCTCCTTTACAAACCCTAAGGGCTGCCTCCCACCAGTGCCTGGGAACCCCTTCTACCCTACGTAGACAAGGTACTACCTCGCCCCTTATTCCACCTGAAACTAGTTGAGCCTGAAACAGTACTCCCCCTTCTTCGCAAAATAAAGCCCAACTCCTCTCCTGGAAATGACCTCTTAGAACCCCGGCTGTTAAGGGCTGCAGCCCCGGCCATCACCTATCCCGTCACCCTGCTCATCAATTGGTCCCTCCAAGAAGGGACGGTCCCCAGTAAATGGAAAGTTGCGACCATAGTCCCTGTCCACAAAAAAGGAACTCGGGACAGAGTGGAGAACTACAGGCCCATCTCCCTCCTTTGCCCCTTGGGGAAAATCCAGGAAAGACTTGTCTATGAACAACTGCAAGACTACTAAGAGCAACACCTTCTCCTCTCCAAAGTACAGCACGGATTTAGGAAAGGCCATGGCACCGACACTGCCCTCATCCGGCTAACATCGGACATACTTAATGCCATGGACCAGGGCATCCCAACGGGTGCCCTATTCATTGACCTATACAAGGCTTTTGACTTGGTCAGCCATGAGCTCCTCCTTACCAAACTCCATCGACTTGGCCTGGATCAGCTCTCTCTCTCTCTCCTGGATCATGAGCTACCTAACAAACAGATCCCATAAAGTCCACTGGCGAGGAGCGCAATCCAATCCCAGATCTATGATCTCTGGGGTATACCAGGGCTCCATCCTGGGCTCCCTACTATTCTCACTATTCCTAAATGACATCGAAGAGGATTGTGCTCCCTGCAACCTCATCCTTTACGCGGATGACACCGTAATCTACTTTAATGACCCCCAACCCTCGGTTATCTCCACCAAACTCCAGACCAGCCTCTCAGCTCTTGAAGTTTGGTTCACCACAAACTCCCTAAAACTAAATGAAGAAAAAACAAAAGCAGTCCTCTTCGGGGACTCGACACCTGGGCAGTGACCGTAGTGGGCTACTCCAACTCTCATCAGCCCTAGGAAGGCAAGTAGATGTCTCAGACCAGTTCAGGTACTTTGGGGTTCTCCTCAACCAGGAGTTAATCTACAAACCTCATATTGATGCCTTAACTAGATCCATGCATCAGAGGCTTGGCCTCTTATACCGTCTGGGAAACTCCCTCTCCGGAGAAGCACGACAAGCCATAGCAAACTGTAACCTCCTTCTCTCATTGCTATATGGATCCCCCTTACTCCAGTCCTTCTGGGAGTCAGAGTTAATCAAGCTTACCACCCTTTATCACCGAATAGCCCGCTTTGGAAACAACTCCTCCTCAAGGAGACATCACTGTGAGACTCTAAATGACCTTCACTGGCCGACCCTAAGGCTTAAACTGTCCTATGCCACTGCCTGCCTTACCTATAAACTCACCTCCCTAGGCCACCCGCCCCACCTGAGTGGCCTGCTCACCCCCAAAGTCCCCCGCTGAACCCTCCGGTCTACAACGGGTCGACTCCTTGACATCCCCCGATGGGACCAACCAAGGAAAGCGCTCTTTTCAGTTTGGGGCCTCCCACTTGTGGAACTTGCTCCCAGCATGCATACTAGACAAGCCCACACTCACGGGATTCAAATCAGGACTCAAAGTGTATCTTCTTGAGCAGACCCTCTGTGGCTGTAACCGCTAGATCAAGTCCTAAGCCTAACCCCTCTCTATGGCAACTGACTAAAACTCTTCTCTCCTTGAACTGCCTATAGATAATGCCAATAACTCTGTTGACCTATTGTAATGAAACTGTATCTACCAACTTGTCTAAATGTACCCCACTGTCCATGTATGTAATCCTAAACTGTTGTTACTGTATTCCACCAGAACCCTCACCTAATGTAAAGTGGTTGGTGTGCGCAACCCCAGGTCGCCCCTGAAAAAGGGATCTCTGGTCTCAGAGGGCTTACCTGGTCACCAAAATCTAAATAAATAAATGTTTTTTGTCAGCCAAGTTTCAGAAATTACAATGATGTCAGGGGCATAGGCAAGTACCATGAGTTGTAATAGGGAGATTTTTGGAATGAGGCTTCGTATATTTAGGTGAATGATTTTAAGGCCATTTGGTAGTGAAAGTAGAGTGGTGGCTGGGTGGGCACTGGCTGGTGGATAGGCAATATCAGGGCCAGGGTTTGAGTGGATATCACCAGATGCTAGAAGGAGCAAGAGAATAAGGAGCTGTCATAGCCTGCTTCCCTTATAGGAGCTATGGAGTAGCCGTTAAGCTGCTTTATGGGAGAGCGACAGAAGCATAGGGGAGGATGCCATCTTGAGGAAGGTGATGAGCTGAGTGGATGCCGAGGTGATAGTAGCACAGGGGAGCACCGGGCAGCAAGGGAGGAATGTAACATCAGGGTGGAGCGCTGTTCCAGAGAGGCAGACTGAGCTGTTTTCCACCGTCAGTGGCACTACCAGTCTGGGTGAGTTATATTGTTTATGGCTTCCTCAGGGGACCCTGAAATTTAATACAAAGATAAAATGGCCCTCCTGCACATCTCCCATGGGAAAAAAAGCTTTGATGAAAAAACAAAATTCCGAATTTACAGTAAATAAATAAATAAATAAATAAATATACATGTATGCAAAGCTAATTGGAAATAAACTTAAAACCATATTAGCATTCCTTCACTGTTTATTTCTTTTCAGAGCAGGCCTAAAAACCTTCCTATTGGGTAGCTCAAAATGTGAATGCTACGTTGGCCTACCTGTCTCCTCTCCCCTCCCCCACACACCCACACAGGGGCCCCTCAGGCCTATCTAACCCCCATGCTCAACCTAGGGGTCGCAGGTATGTCTCCTACCTGCCCAAACCAGGAAAAAAAAAAAAATCTCTCTGTCATCATACCGACAATGAATTCAGTAATACCACTTGTTTATTATGTATTGAAAGTTGCCTTCCATTGCCTTTACTGTCATATGTCTCTCCACCCTCTGTAACCACCGGAGAGCTAATGTTACTAAAATGTGATTGTACATAAATCTGTAAATAATTTGTGCTTGTATATAATTTTCCTGTTCCGTCTGTCTTCCCCCAACTCGTGTTCCCCCCTCCACCCTCTGTAACCGACGTGGAGCCTTTGCAAAAGAGTCTTTGACTCAAAGGTTTGTAATTCCGAATTTACAGTAAATAAATAAATAAATAAATATACATGTATGCAAAGCTAATTGGAAATAAACTTAAAACCATATTAGCATTCTTTCACTGTTTATTTCTTTTCAGTACAAATTCTTTAATTTTTGTTGTTATTATTGATGTAATATACTTGTTTTATCTCAAATCATTATGTATAGAAAATGTAACTATTCACCACACCTCAAAGTGCCACCCCTTACTGTTTTCAACTGTGTACCATCTGAGCTACAAGCGCCCAATTACCCACCTTCAGGACTTTGCTGCAGCAAGTCTGCAATATTAATTGATTTTTACTTGCAAAGTTATATTTAAATATTTTAAAACCCTTTAATTAAATATAAATCCATGCATTTGCTCGATATTTTTATGCATAACATGTGTGAATACGTTGGTCTTGTTTGACCTGTTACCCTATGGGATTTCATCCTCACTCTGTTGGATAAAGCAGACAGGGTCTACATATAAATGATCTGCAAAGCTTGCTCTGGCTTATAACTTTAAAGATCTCCTTATAGTGTTCACACACGCTACCATTACAAGGTTGCAGTCAGCCAATTATGCTGATGCATCCATTTATTTAATTGCTGCAAACTGACAAAATTCCAAACTGAAATGGAAAGGAGAAAGAAATAATCACTTTTGGGGTCACTATTGACTTTCAGCCATGTCACTGAAGTAATTTACCTGGGAGATAAATAAAGCTTGTGAGACCCCACCTGGAGTGCTATGTCCAGTTCTGGAGGCTACATCTCAGAAAGGACATAGATATGGTGGAGGCAGTCCAGAGGAGGGCAACTAAAATGGCACAGATGTTGCATCAAAAGCCCTTTGAGGGGAGACTGAGGGTTCTCAACATGTGAGGAGAGTAAGAGGGGACATGATGGAGACCTACAAGTACCTTACAGGGGTGAACAGGGTGCAGGACGAAAAAGAGAAAAAGCACCCAGACCGGAGGGCATGTGATGAAGCTAGAGGGGCGGAGTTTAAGATTTCTGTTAGGAAGTACTACTTCACTGAAAAAGTGGTGAATGCCTGGAACAGACTGCCAGCAGAAGTGGTGGAGGCGAAAACAGTAGGGGGCCTTAAGCTTGCATGGGATAGCATAGGGGAATATTAGTAAATAGGCAGAGAGGAGGGAGAGTTGCCCGAAACTAATTAGGATCTGTGGAGACAGACTAGACTGGGATCATCTGGGCAGACTGGGGGGCCAAACATTCCTTTTCTGCTGACAAATTCTGTTTCCATGTTTCTAACCATCCAGAACTATCCAGCACTCTTGGGTATATGATTAAATAATATAATCTTACTGTCCTGCTAACAAATGCAGGTATTTTTAAGACAACAAAGCAACTTTTTGAAAACATTATAAAGAACTTCAATGCAGTAAAGTACTGACAACTCTTTAATTTTGTCAGCTTGTAGCAGTTAAAATAAATTAGTGCATTAGTAAACTTAGCTGACTGCAACCTTGTAACGATAATGTGTAGACACTATAAGGACATCTTTAAAGTTATAAGCCAGAGCAGGCTTTGCAGATCATTTATGTGTACTGTCTGTCTGCTTTATTCCACAAAGCAAGGATGAAATCCCTTAGGACAACAGATCACACAATACCAACAAGTTCACCACATTATGTAGTAAAATAATGAGCAAATGCATGGACATATAATTAATTAAAGAGTTTTAAAATATTTAAATATGACCTTACAGGTAAAAATCAATTAATAGTGCAGCCTGGCTGCAGTGAATCCCTGAAGGTGGGTAATTAGGTGCTTATAGCACAGTGGGTGTACAGTTGAAAACAGCATGTGGTGGCACTTTGAGGTGTGGAGGATTGTTACATTTTCATTCAATACATAATGATTAGAGATAAAACAAGAGCAGTTTGTATAGTACAGCAATAAGAATAACAATGATAGAATTATGATGAGCCAGCCCAATGGGGGCCACAGTATCGCTACTGCCCACCACATCAGCGACTGGTTTCGGGAGCAGACTCGCATTGATGAAGGTCAGCTGGGGGGGGGAGGATGAGTATACTGAAGACTGCTGCCCTCTCTCGGGGGAGGCTCTTCCAACCCCACTGCTGACTGCCACCTGGTGGAGGCCTGGTGGTAGTGCAGGCTGGGGTGGCACACAATAGGGAGTGGCTGCTGGCGTGGCATGGTGTGGGTACCTCCACACTTCATGTACCACTGCCTATCTGGGGCGGGGGGAATCCAGAAAAGGGAAAATGGGGCTGTGTGGGCTAAAGAAGCCCTTCATGCCTTCCCTCACCCCGTACCACGAGCTGACCACCTGAATCTGGATTATGAGCACCAGGAAGGGGGAGAATGGCCCTCCCCTCCCCTGGCCCACTGCGAGAAGAATCCACAAGAGAACTCTGATGAGTCAGTGTGGTGATCACTGGTCGAGGGAGGCAGGGATAGGGCTGATAGCCCTCCTGCACATCTCCCATGGGAAAAAAAGCTTTGATGAAAAAACAAAAGATGGGATTACAATGGTATTTTGTCTTTGGGTGTTGCAAGATAAAAAAAGAGTGTTTATGCCATAAGTGCCCAAGCCTTTTTTGGCCTAGAGTGGCCCACCAGTGTCTTGTGATTGTTGCGTCCATTATGACCCCTCATATATGTGTTCTCCCTAGACCCTTTATTAAGGAAAATTCAAGCCTGTGACAAAATCCAAGGTTTAATGTTACATCCAGATAGTCAGTCAATATTTTAGCTTATGCATATGATGTTTGCTTGCCACTAAAAGACACAAAATCTTGCAAGGAAGTGGTCAGAATACTAGAAAGCTTTGCACATACAGGCCCGGATATTCAAACTGCGCCCAAAAAGTGTGCAACAGCAGGAGCAAGCGCAAGTCCACTGCGCCCATGCGCAAGAAGCGCGATATTCAAAAACTGCACAGGCCAAGATGCGCCTGTGGCACACGACTGAATATTGCACCACCTGCACCATAGCGCAACCAGGGATGTGCAGTTGCGCATTTCAGATGCACCATAGCACAACAAGGGATGCTCAGTGGAACAGTCCAGATGCGCCATAGCGCAACCAGGGATGCTCCGTGGAGCAGGGCAGCAATGCAACAGCACAACCAGGGATGCGCAGGGACAGGATGCAGGGGCCCACCACCCATGCTACAGATGGGCAGAGGAGCACACAGCAGGACAGACATCGCCCCCCACACCCCATGCACTGCACAACCAGGGAGAGCTGGAATAACCACCGGCCCATGGATACCAGCAACCAACCCACAGCCAGGGCATGGTGCCCCAGCACACCCCCTGGCAAGCTGTGACCGGCACACAAGGAGGGCTGACCACCCCATGCCACACCATCCCACCAATGCAGAGCACACCCTGCACCACGATCCCCATACACCCTTCCCAGGAGTAGCACCCAACAGTGCAGGACACCCAATGCATGCCACCACCCCCACTGTGACACTGCAACCCTGTGCACCATGGAGCCATGCAAGGCAGCCCCACCATGTGCACCCTGCAGCGGGCAGCAGCAGACAGCGATGCGACAACAGCATACACAGTGCCACCCTGCACGTCCCCCCGAGGTACAGCTGAGAGACCGACCATGCGTCAGCACACGAGGTACTCCACATGCGACAGGGCATGCCCCGGACCCCACCACCAGTGGTACAGCGCCCTGAACACCCTCCCAAGGACACATCCCATCCCAGCACTGGCCACAACAGCCAGCACAGACACACACAGTGTTGCATGGAAGCATGCGCCACACAGGATGCAACACAGTGCATGGACAAACACCCACCCTACCCAAAGGGACACCAACACAGGGACACAGTAGCGGGTCAACCAAGCCACTGGCGTGTGGCCACGGCAGCTGTGTACACACGGCCAACACCCCTACATGGCACAGGTGTGCCAGCCACCCTACGCAGGCACCATGAAGCTGTATGCCACCAGCATGCGGCCGGAGCACAAGTGACAGACACTGGAGCACAACCCCTGCAACAGACACAAGTGACAGCATGGAGGGGGGACAACAACAGCGGAGGCCACAGTGCCACCCAAGGCAGATGTGCACCATACTGGTGATGGGAGGCAACCTGGCATTGTGCCGGGTACAGCGGTTGTCCAGCATGGACAGCCACCACTGACATGCCAGCAGACCGTGTATATCACAGACATGCAAGGGTGTCAGCTGCACAGGCCATGGACGGTCTGACAGGGGTGCCATGCACGCAGTGCATGCACCATGGACCACTGCACACAGGCATCCAGTGCAATGAGAACAACACACAAACCACAGACAGTGACCGAGTCCCCCACCCCCACCATAGGTGGTTCCCTGCCGGACACACACACACACACGCCCATGCCTGCACTACCCCGATGCCATGCACACCACTGCAGCCGAGCACCTGTAGCCCGCTGCAAATCAGAGACCACCACAGTTGTCATAACAAAACGCATTTATTGAAATGAGGTAACAAAAAACTATTTACAGGGGGGGGAAGGGCCACAAACCAGGTGGGGGCGGGCATGGGGCAGGGGTGAACAAATGGGAGAGGGAAGAAGGGGTGTGAGGGTGGGTCCAGGAGGGGTTGGTTGAGTCAGGGGGCATGGAGGACCTATTGCCTTCCCCGCTTTCCACTCCTGTGGCGCCTATGGGTTCTTCTTCTTTGGACCCCGTCCCACTCCATCTGTTCAAGTATCGCAAGGGTCGCCCTCACCAGCTGCAGCATCTACTGCATTCCTCTTTGCAAGGCCATCCAGTGATGTCCACCTAGGACAAGGGAGCAGAGTCAATATGTGTGAGTGTCCAGCCCCTTGCAGCCCACCCATTGTGCATGGCATATAGCCATGTGTCACGCCCCTGTGATGGTGTGTGACCACCCACAGTGACCGCATCCACAAGACCAGGCACCCACAGCCATGCGGACCACTGCACACACCCACTGCCCATGTCCCGCACAGCACCACCGTGGCCATACAGTGACTTGCCTATGCGGTGTGAAGGCAGTGGCACAGCCATGTACCCGGTGCACGCATGGACCACCATAGACGCACTCCCAGACATGCAGTGCCACTGGACAGTGCTGACTGTAACAAGTTGTGTGCATGGCAGTGGTGTCAGTGGATGGTGGCCATGCCCCGCTGCCCACCCTGTTACACAGCATGCAATAGTAATCATGGATGTAAGGCACTCACCATCATCAGGCTGGTCCCTGCACCTCTGCGGACCTTCATCCCTCCTGGCCTGCTGGTCCTCCTGGCAGTGCCTCCTCTCTCTCATCCACCTGCGCTCCTCTGGGCCTAAGGGGTAAACACGGAGAGAGGAACATCAGTACAATCCGGTAGCAAAGTCCTCCCACCCCAATGTGTGTGCAATCCCACACAGCCATACCCATCCACCCCCCACCCCGTTACCACCACCACGGCCAACACTGGATGCCCCCCCATGTGCCGGACACATGCAACCGTGATACCCGTATGGACGTTAACAGTGTATGGATGGGGCACCTACCTGGCCATTGCACCGTGCCCCTCCTGGCACATCCCCGCAGGTGGGCAAGCATGTCCAGGTCCCTGCGCCGGAGGTCTCCGTACCTGTGGCGACACTGCTCGGCTGTGCGCCTGATTCCTGTGGCCTCCTCCAGTGCAACCGCCACCTCCTCCCAAACTGCACTCCTGGCCCTATCCAGAGGTGCATCACCATGTAGTACCCCAGCATGGGGCTCTACAATGGCCACCAAATTGGCCAATTCAACCTGGCTCCACATAGCAGCCCTTCTCCGTGCCATCTCAACAGATAGTTGGAGTCAAAATGGCGCTCGGTAGCGCGGTCCACCACTTGCAGACGCTGTGTGGTACAGCGTTGCCATTCCCTATCACGCTGTCACCGAACAGCACAATAGTGGTGCACCCATGCTGGATGCATGGTGTCTAGGGGGCAAAGGTCGGGCACAGAGTCAAGGGTCTCTCGCGCACGGACAGCCACAGCACAATTGGAACCCAATGCGTGTAGCGAGATTGGGTGCCTGTGTGCCACCTCCTGTAGTGGCCTACAGAGCTGTGGACCCAGTGCACCTATGGCACCCTAGTACCACAGTGCCATATATGTGAACAGCGCAGTAGCGCCACTGGCACAATGGTGGCCATGCCCTGCATTGCCTCCCACACACAGCACGTCAGCAGCGTGGCAGGTGTCTGCGTCATCACCCTGGGCATGCGCAGTTCGGTGTGTACTGCACATGTCACAGAACTGCGCCCTTGCCTGAGCATGTTCAACACAATTGCGCAAAGTGCAACAGCTCGATATTCAGCCAGCATATGCAAATCAGCTAATCAGCCATTCAATGGCACAGACACTGCATTTGCATCCACTTAAAAATGCGCCTCGTCTCATTTGCATGCGTTGCGCTATAAAAATGTGACATTGGGCTGCACTGGCCATAGTCGGTTACTGCAGTCTATTGTGGTGAGTTGCGTGCTGTGTGCTGTGGTGTGTGGGACATGCATGGGACTGCACAGTTACAGGTAACACCTGTCATTCTCACAGGACGAATAATGACCGATCATGAGGTGGAGGAAAAGGAACAGAGACGTGGGCGGAAGAGGAGGCCTAACTTCACCAAGGCAGAAACAGATACCCTGTTTGAGGCCTACCTCAACCAGGAGCTACTGCTCGGCAGATGCCAGGAAACACCACAGGCCCGTGCTGCTGCATGGGAAGAGGTGGCGCGTGCTGTCAACCTGCATGGCAGCCACCAGTGGTCCATGCAGGAGTGCAAAAAGAAGCTGGGCACAGACAGGTGGAGGATTAAGGAGAAGGTGGCTGCCATCAGGGCAGCATGGTCTGCGACCGTTGGGGGACAGCCGGACGTGCAACGCCTGACCCCATAAGAAGAGTGGGTTGCTGGCAGCATGCAGTGTTGTGCCATCAAGGGTGTTCTGGGTGGTGGATTCCAGACGGGTGGTAGCCCGTCACTGCATGGTAGGTCCTGGTCTGTCAATGTGGGGGGACAGGGTAGGGCAGATACTTTAATGCAACTGTTTTTCCCTTACAGCTTCTGAGCATCTACATGGGTCAGCAGTGGTGGGCTTGTCCACTGAGGGCAGTGGCATGGAGATAGAGGAGGGCCCATCCACCTCCACAGGCGTACAAGGGTCAGGGTGACAGTGGGCCCACCTGGATGTCTGGACTGATGTTAGTGGAGCAGGTGCGAAGGAGGCTCTGCCCGTGTCCCAGTGTGCCAGCGTCCATGGATGCCAGCATGCTGAGATTGGGGCTGGTGCCGGATCCATCACTTATGATGATAGAGCTAACTTCATGGGCAGTGATACATGTGGGCCACAGGATGGCCACACAGCAGGTGACATCACGGGCATGGCCGTGGGTGGTGCCGCCATGGAGGCCTGCGTGACATCCCAGTCCCAGACTGTGCCTGTCTGCACCAGTAGGGCAGCACTGGTGTGTGTCCAGGACAGAGGGGCTGTTGTGGCCACTGTGGTGGCACTGTTGAGCTCTGGAGAGCAGCAGCCAGAGGGGCAGTGTCAGCAGTCGGCCAATGGCCATGGGGGTACAGTGTCAGGGGCCGGCATCAGTGCACCACCTGTGGACATGCCCAGGCCTGGCCCTGGTGTGCAGCGCCCACCCTCAAGGGGTGCTGACCATCAAGGCCGCGAACACCATGAGGGACAGCATGCCAATCAGGCAGATGACCTCTTAGATGAGCACATCCGCATACTCCAAGCATCAGTCAATCAGCAGGTGCGGTTTGTGACGGCGGTGGATGCACTTAGTGAGGCTCTGCACCAGGCAGAGGAGTGGCACAGCAGAGACACCGCTCTGCTCCTGGCAGGGATGGACCAATTGCGGGAGGATGTGACCACTGCCATTGACCGGCAGACACAAGCAATCACAGCTGTCGTGGCCACAATGGGCACACAGTTATTTGCCCATGTGTCGCAGACACCGCACAGTGCAATGTCCACCCCCCATTCCCGACATCATGCAACACCCTCCTTGTTGACACTGGGTTCAGCTGTGGGCATGCCGAGCATGCCTGGCGCAGGCATTTTCGGTGTGCTATAGACCCCTGCACGAGCACGGTCGCATTCACGCAGTGGAACCCTTGGGGGACCGTTGGTGCCACCCCTTGAGGCCATTGGTCAGCCTGTCACTGCTGGCGGGTCTTGGTGGGGCTGCCCATGCATCTGTGGTGGCCGTGGCACTGTGGCACATGACTGACCTGTCTCCCAGCATGGCTACTGTCTGATGCTGCCCTGTGTGCATTGTGTTGTTCAGCGTGCAATGCACGGGTGGGGTACCCAGCCCTGCACGCACGCACACGTTCCATCTGCACACCCTCCTGGCTGCTGTCTGCTGTGGTGTGTGCATGATGATGCCTGCATTTCACTGTCCGCCACTGTGCAATTGTGCCCAGCGTCTGACACACGCACAATGACAGGCACTGGGCATGGTGGTCTGTGGACGTGTGTGTGGCTAGGGGTGGCAGTCGGGGTCGGCATGCCTCCTACCTTTTGTGCATGTCTTGTGAGGTGTGTGTGTGTGTGTGACCACGTGCCATGTTAGACCTTGCCCATCCCTGACAGCGTATGCGGTTCCATGCTCAGCCAATTCCCTTAACGACATGCACCCCTGGTGTTTGTCCATGCGTGTTTGTGAGTTGTGCCTTTGCCACTGGTGGTTGCACATGGCCCCATGACTTACCTGGGTTGGTTGAAGTGCTCCTCTGTGATGGTGTCCCGTGCAGCTTGCCACCCAGATCAGTCAGGGTCCTTCGACCAAGGGGGGGCTGCCCATCACCATCTTCACCAGCATCCTCATCATCCCCATCGCTGTCCCCCTCTTCGACCTGTACAGCTATCCCACAGTCATTGGCCATGTTGTGCAGGATACAACAGGCCAGGAATAGCCCACAGGCCTTTGAGGGGCTGTACTGTAGGGCACCGCCAGATGTGTCCAGGCAATGGAAACTTGCCTTCAGCATCCTGAACACCCGCTCGATAACATTGTGTGTGGTGACATGTGCCTCATTGTAGCGTTGCTGTGATGGGGTTGCGGGCCGCTGGTATGGTGTGAGCAGCCAGGGGTGGAGTGGGTATCCACTGTCACCTGTGTGTAGAGGGTGGAAGTTAGTTTGGTGATCAGCATCGCCCTGCCTTGGGCCATCTAGGCCAATACCCATGTCACCTCTGACTATGCCCCTCCCAAGCTCCATGTCTTTCTGCGTGCTTTGCATACTCACCCACTAGGTGGCCAGTGGGGATGTCCCCTCTCTCGAACCTGTGGCACAGTGCTGACTGGTGCCAGATGAAGACATCATGTGCTCCTCCAGGGTGCGTGGCACAGACATTGATTATGTGCCCCCTGGCATCGCACACCACCTGGCAATTGATGCTTGCATAACCCTTCTGATTCATGTATGTGGCCCCTTCAGGGCCAGGTGGTGTGCAGATGGCCACATGGGTGCAGTCTATTGCCCTGAGCATGCCAGGCATACGTGCTACCCTGTGGAACTCCTGTATGTTTGCTGTGTGCTCCGCCGGTGTCCTGAGGAAATGGATGTACTCCACAGCATGTGGCAGCAGTGCGCTGAGGAATTGGGTGAGGTGGCATGACTCGGCCGACTGGGTTATGCCTGTTGTGTCCCCTGTTGGTCTCTGGAGGGTACCCGTGGTGAGCAGGCACATGCAAGCTGTCACTTTGGTCTCCACTGACTGAGCAAGGCTCCATTGTGTGGGTGCCTGCATCACATCACTGCACAGCTCACAGAACGGCCTCAGAATTGCCCGGTTCAGGTGGTAACGGCCCATGATCTCAGTGTCAGTGTACAGCTCGAAGCTGGTGCGGGCTCAGTACTGCCTGTTGGGGGCATACCGCCGACGGACCCTTCCACGGCCGCGCCCCGCTGCTGCCTGCCTTCTCACCATCCTCATAACTGCCTCCATCTGGATAGTGGCACTGGCCATGTCCCTGGCTTGTGTTCCCCCTCCCCTGGCAGCTGTTTCTTTGTTCCCCCCGCTGTCCTTGCTGCTACTTCCGCTGCACCAGGAACACCTTCCTGTACTGGCCTCAGTGCTTTGTGGCACTTCCCCCTTTTGGACTGCACTGTGGCAGTGGCTCCCCACATCTTCCCTGTTCCTGGGGGTTCCAGGTGCTCTGTCTCTGTCCTGCCCTGTCCTGCTCTCAGTGTTTTGTGCCTGTGTGGCTGCCTATGGTTCAGCAACATGTGCCTTCCCTGTAGCGTTCTTGTGCCTCTCTCTTGTTCCTTTTCATTTTGGCTCATTTCCGCTATCGCGCAACTTCCGCTTGCTCCCCTATTGTGCATGGCGCATGTTGTTGAATATTGCACTGCGCCATTTATGCATGGTTCCTCCCCCTTCAGTTGCACGTGCATTCATTATCATTGCGCTTTTGCGCAGTGTGATTTGGGGGGCGCATCTGCCTCCTGCTGAATATCTCAAAATGGCGCATTTTCGGACTTATGCTGGTGCATCCTTATTGTGCATGGCACAACCCTTTTGAATATCTGGGCCACAGTATATATCTGGATCCAGAATAAACCACCATAAGAGCAAAGGCATAGTAATCGGAACCAACAAGCCGGTTAATGTGTCAGACGTGGCAGGAATACCAATACTATATACAGACCTCAAGGTAATTTTTAGTAAAGGGGATATGGTTCAAATAAACTGGAAGCAGGGTTTGTTCGAAGCAATGAGGAAAATAGCTTAATGGAAAATCTGGCTTTTTTTAACTAAAAGTAAGAGGGTGTGCTTAATTAAAGCTTTTTTGTTGCCTATTTTTTCTTCCTTAGTTATATTCCCCTTCTTCCCACTACTGAAATGTGACTGCACAGCATATTATTTAAGTGTTTCTTGGGAAGTCATCTCAACCCAGTAAAGAGGGAGATGACTTACAAAAAAATTGAAGAGGGTGGGATTAAAATAAACCCATTAGTCTTTTATTTTTGTATATACTTAGTGAGTAATTTTAGTCCTGCATTTTCAAGGAGTGGGAAAGAATTGGGTACCGCTCATAAAAGAATGGACAGTTCCTCTTTTGGAAGCATGGCAGAAGAAGGGGCATTTGCACCTGCCAGGTTCAGGATGGGACCATGATATTCCCAGCTACATTAAACATTCCGTTATTAAAATACGTCAGTTGAAGATGTCTATAGAACAGTTACAATTACTCCCTAGAAAGAAATTGTATGATTCAATATCAGCAACAGTTTTCTGGGTGCAGGTTAAATTTAAACATTGTTTGGAGGGTAAAAAGTAAGAGGTTCTAGTCCAGTTAGTAAATAAATAGGTCCCATCTCATATGTTGGACAACCTAGGGCTATGTAGTCACAGGAAGCTTGCTGTCAGGATCTCCTTAAAATATAAAGCACTGGACAAGATAAACTGTCCCAGACCTTCTTGTTTAAGGGTACCTGAAATGTAAATGGGTTTATTTTTTGAATGGTCCTATGTAATAGCTTTTTTAAATTTCTTAGCTGCATAGTGGAAGAAACCTTTGATTAGTAATTTGACCTATCATGCATTAGTTCTAGGCATTTTCCCCCTCCCTATGCATAAATATGACAAAATCACTCTAACTGTAGTACTCACACTCTGTAAATATTATATGTAGCAAGCAAGGTGTGCATTTTCTTTGCAGAACAAAGCTCCTATCAAGAATTACTATTACTGCTGGCCCATTGGCACAGTGGTAGCACTACCGCTTGTGACACCGGATGACACAGATTCGAGAATGAGTCTAGGTAATCAGGGGCTGGCTGGCTGGCAGGAGTAGGACTGAGCATTCTAGAGGATGCTCTCCTCCTCAGTGGAGGGTGAGTGGCTTTCCTCACCACAACAGAACTACCTAGGTGACCACAGATGGCAGTGCAGTCGAGGATGCCATGGGAGAGACAGACGCAGGATGGGGACTGGTGCAGCAGCGCACTCTGTATACACATGTGCCTGGGTCTCCCTAATATGCCTGCATCTGTGGATCTTGGGAGAGCCAGACAGGAAAACGATAGACCTACTGGCTGAGGATGATGAACCCTGCTGAACCAAAGGTGACCAGATCTGGCCTGCACTGTACACCACCTGACAGTGATGATGCAGTTCAGGGGTACATCCCACCACCCTGTTCCCACCCAAGGGATGAAATGGAGGTAGGCAGTTGTAGTGGGCAGATCCGGGACAGCCAGGCACCTTGTGGTTTCTTGAGGGAGATCAGCCAGTAATGAGCACAGGGCATGAACAAAGAATGAAAAATGAATTACTTATACTGGTCTGTAATTCAGGGGTCAACCTTAACTTTTTTTTGGACTAGCCAGCCAGGCTAGTGAACTAGAGATTGCACTAGCCCGTAGAAGTTTGCAGTAGCCCGCAGTCAGTATGGTTAATAGTGATTTATTAAACAAAAGGCAAATAAAAATGCATCTGTCCTGCCAACAGTCTGGACGCCTACCAACTGATTTTACACTATGGCTTTAACTGCAAACCACACATACATTGTCTCAGCTTCTGTAACTGAAGAGTCAGTGGTTCTGTCACTGATGATTGAAATTAACTTTGTTCCCATAATTTTTTCTCGTAGCACCATATGTTTAACCTTGGCAACATAGTGGATAAAGATGCAGGCATATTTGTCCTTTTGATATGCTGAACTGATATCTAGCCCGTTCATATCATCAAGGCTGCACATCCACACAAAGTCTGTGAAAGGATGTCCTTTCATAGCAATTGCATGACATGTGTGAAACAGTTTATCCAGATGGTTAAGCGTTACTTCATTCATGTTCTTCAGCATTTCCTCTGCATTACTTGTCCCTGGAGTAGCAGTGCTGGCATCCTCCTTTTCCTTTGCCCTAGCATGAACTTCACTGATATGATGGGACGAGACAGAGTCAAGCTGGAAGTTTTCTGTTCCAAAATGAAAATGATTACAGTATATGGTTAGGGCTTATTGTGTATGGAAAATGATCAAAAAAGTTGTACTATCGTTCTGATGTCACATCGATAGTACAACAATGTTTCAGTTTTGAACTGCCATCGGATTGGCTGCAACAGTGCTGTTTTCAAAAAATATGCTCTAAAATGGTGCCGGTACTTAGCCAGCGGTGCAGTCGGGTGAGTAGTTCATAAACACAGTTTGGACACAGACTGCTAGAGTCAGCTCCATGTATCCAAACTATTAATTTGAAGGTTTTATTCTTTTTTTTTAATTACTGGCACAGTTACAGGATCAGAGCAGAGCGATCTTTGGGCACAGAACTGCAGCGAGAAGGACCTGAATCTTTGGGGACTGGAGTGGAGAGACCAGGAATCTAGCCAGGACCAGTGCGAAAGAGTGAACACAAGGTACAAACACATTTCGGGGAACCATATACTATATAAAATAGTGGATGGGTGTCAATCCACAACTAAGGCTGTGTTTCCATCTTGGGAACTGATGATGTCATAGAGACCTCTCAAGCTTCACTCTCGAGGTCTCCATGACGTCATCAGCTCCCTCAATGGAAACATAGCCTTGTTGTGGATGGTCACCCATCCACTATTCTATATGTTATTGCCCGCCTTACACAACTACACAAATGGCAGACATCAGATCTTTTGCACCATCATACTCCAACCAGTCATATTTTTCTAGCCAACATTGCTGGAACCGATGTCTTCACTTTGTCTTTTCATACTCACGATCTTTTATTTCATTGTCTTCGTCAGCATGCTTTCTTTTAATTTCAGTTGGGTTACTGACTTCTTTAATATATTTTCACATTTTCAGATTTGTAGTTAATAAAGTTGCCATGAAAAGTGTGTGTGTTTTTTTCTTCCCTTTTTCCTTCCTTTTTCCACACTGGCCACAGATCCTAGAAATGCTTGATTGTCCCAGTTCTATTAAAAAATGTTCACAAAAAAAAAAGGAAAGATAAATTCAACAGCATCAACCCATACTGTTATTTATTTATTTGTGTTCTTTGGCAACCAGGTAACTCCCATTGGGCACAAGACCCATTTACAGGGGTGGCCCAAGATCACAGGGAGGTTACGTGACTTGCTCGGGGTCACATAGTATGCAAGTGGAGGCCGTGGGAATTTAAATCCAGATCTGCTGGATGTACAAAGCCCATTTACAACCTGTTGCTCTCTCTGTTAAACACTCTCCAATTCTCCTTTCCATGACAGCCATGTATTCGGATATGTTTTGGCCACCTTTTTGATAACTGAACTATCAGTACTTGTGGTATCCTCAATACTGCATTGTGTTCTCTTTACCTCATAAGCAAGGCCCCTGGAATTCTGCGGTTCTGCGGTTGCAGAATTTTCCGCAGAATTTGCATCATGCCGCAGAATATATATAGTGCCACAGAATTCATTGTTTTTGGTGAATTGTCATATAAATATACTGTTTTCCATAGTGTCAGGCTTTCTTTCCCACCTCGTTTATCCTGAAGCCCCTCCTCTATGCTCAGCATATGATGTCAATGATGACATCACATCATATTTAGCCAATGACAGGACTGCATTCTGCCAGAGAAATGAATAAATCATGCCGCAGAAATCAGAAAATGCTGCCGCAGAAGTCAAGGAGCCCTGCCACAGAAATCAGAAAATTCTGCCGCAGAACACCAGGGGCCCTGCTCATAAGCTATTGCTTTTTTTTCCAAATGTCTAAGACATCGCATTCCTCAATTTCAGACACACCATTCCATGCTATTTATTCCAATGGCCTGTAAAGGTGTAGCTAATATACTGGAATGTTCAGGATGGTGGTATAAAAACAAGCATTTGTCAATGCCGAATGTTTGCTTGCTGGCATTGGCAGTGATAGTGTAGAATTTACAGAGCTGCGTAATAGGAATGGCAGTGAAGTATTGAACTGAAGCCAACCCCACCACCACCGCTGCAGAGACTGACAGGCATTGGGGTGTGCGTTTGGGTCGTCAGGCATAACGGCCACGCCATTTCACCACACCTCACCCTGCAGACACTGACAAGTGTCACAGTGTTCCTTGGGGTCTTTGGCCCTTATGCGCACCCCATTTCATTAGGAAATATGGTGAGATGGGTGCGATATAGGAGAATGGGGTGAACTTTGGGGCTGAAGAGTCCAAGGCATACCTCGATGCCTCTCACTGACTGCAGGGTGTGGAATGGTATGAGCATCACAGGCAAGAATCCCAAGTCACACCCCTGATGCCTGTCATTCTCTACAGGGTTGGGCGTTATGGTTGGAAACCCTAATACCTCAGGCATTTGTTGGTATTTTCACTCCAAATTTTCAACATGTTTTTTTGTGACCCAACCTCATGAACAGGGGAATATCAGTTTGTTAGCCGAAAGCTGCTTATGCACAGTGACTACAGCATTTAGCATCACAGGTGCAAAAACATTCCGAACAGGATGTAAAAAATGACAGCTGTACTGTTCATGGGGAGGTGTAAAAAATGGCAATGTTGCAAATCTGCAGTAAAAATATTTAAAAAAATGGTGAAGTCACGAGCGTACATAGAAACTGTGCAACGCACACCCGTAATATAATTAGGGTTGGGATTTTTACAGCAGATTGTCAACTCAGGCATTTTGGTGCCTCCGATCATGAACAGTGTCACTGTGATTTTCTTTATCTGTGCCGAACAATGATTTCCCACAGTGACCACGCCCTCTGCACTGAAAGTGTGAAACACACTTCAGCCATGTTGTGAAAAATGACAGCTGTACTGTTCATAAGAAGTGTGGAAAAATGCCACTGGTGAAAATCTGGACTGAAAATATTACAAAGTCATGAACTTAGGGTGCGTGGAAACTGCGCAATGCTCACTCATAACACAGTCATTTTATGGACTTTTGGCACAAATTTTCAACATAGCCATTTTAAGACCTCTGCTCATGAACAGTGTAACTGTGATTTTCTTAATCTGTCCTAAACATTGCTTTGCACACCAACAGCACCATTGTGCGCTACATGCGAAAAACACATTTTGGGTGACATATGAAAAATTGCAGCTGTACTGTTCATAAGGAAGTGTAATAAAATGGCAATGTTGAAAATCTGGAGTGAAAATATTACATTCGCTAACTTACGAGCATGCATAGGAACTGTGCAACGCACACTCGTAAAACAGTCATTTTTAGGAATTTTTTCACCAAATTTTCAACATAGCCATTTTAAGACCTCTGCTCATGAACAGTGCCACTGTGATTTTCTTAATGTGGCCCATACATTGATTTTGCACATCGACTGCGCCATTGTGCGCTACATGGGCAGAAACACATTTTGGGCAAGATGTGAAAAATGACAGCTATACTGCTCAGAAGGAGGTGTGGTAAAATGGCAATGTTGAAAATCTGGAGTAAAAATATTGAAAATTTGCGAACTTACGAGTGCGTAGGAACTGCACAATGCACGCTCGTAAAACAGTCATTTTAGGAATTTTTTCACCAAATTTTCAACATAGCCATTTTAAGACCTCTGCTCATGAACAGTGTCACTGTGATTTTCTTAATTTGTCCTGTTCATTGATTTCGCACACCGACTGCGCCATTGTGCGCTACATGGGCGGAAACACATTTTGGGTGAGATGTGAAAAATGACAGCTGTACTACTTATAAGAAGGTGTGGTAAAATGGCAATGTTGAAAATCTGGAGTGAAAATATTGAAAATTCGCGAACTTATGAGCCTGCACAGGAACTGCGCAACGCACGCTCGTAAAACAGTCATTTTTTGGAATGTTTGTACCAAATTTTCAACATGGGGTTTTTGGGACCCCTTCTCATGAATGATGTCACTGTCATGGTGTTATTCAGGCCCAAAGGGTGATTTCATGCAGTGACTGTGCAGTGACAGCAGAAATCACCCTTAGGCTCGAATAATGCCATGACAAGTGACATCATTCATGAGAAGGGGTCCCAAAACCCATGTTGAAAAGGTGCAAAATTCCAAAAATTCCTGAGATATGCAATAAAGTTGAAAACTCCCTATCTAGCCCATTATACAGCTTACGGCATTTCCTCTGTTGGGGTCGGCTTTGAAGAGTGCAGACGTGTTCCCAGTCCACCAAGATCGTCGCGCCAAGGTCCGGAGGAAGTATGGGGTGAGGGGTGTGGGAGGAGTGCGCAGTGGGTGGGTGCGGGTTGTGGGAGGGGCCAGGGAGACTGGAGACTACATGGGACCGTTTTCCTTACAGGTTAAAAAAAAAAAAAGGATGAGCGGGCGTTTGCCACGCTGGAGTGGGCTCCCAGCGTGGCACCCCAGTACTGGGGGTGAGGGACAGTAGAGCCAATGGGGATTGGGCACCCCGTCAGCTCAATTAGTTACCACGCTAAGGGTGGGCACCCAGCGTGGCATTGGAAAGGCTTTGGGGCGGGGAGCGCAGCACAGCCGACGGGATTGGGCACCCCGTCGGCTATACAATGTGTGTGTGCGTGTGCGGGGCGCTGCGACGCCTGCGTGCGTGTATGTGTGTGTGTGTGGGGGAGCTGCGCATGAGCAGGTGATCTTATCGCTGCTCACCTCCAGCATAGCCCCTCTTTGAACTGTATGCCACTGCATTTGGAGCTTGTCATAGACAGCTCCAGCATGCATTGGCTTTCAGGGGCCATGCCTGCCAACACACTGACTGAATTGGAGGAGGAGGTGACACACCCCCGAAATCTCGGATGATGGCACTATGTTTCTTGCACATGCATGCAAGCAAACATAATGAGAGCAGCAACTGCTTAGTACTTAGGAGAAAAATGATCAACACAGTGACAAAGGCAATAAAAATGTGAAAACTTATTCGAAAAGGTGGGTCTAAAACATGTGAGAATATAGGAAAAACAAATAAAGCATATAAAGATGTAAAAACTGTTTCCTATCATGGCAGTAAATGACCATACTTAAAATTCATAGTTGAAAAGATTAGGTTGATTTACTGCTAATGGTCTTAATGGCCATACTTTACACCTCCTAGAAGACTGGCTTTACAAACAAAGGCCTGTGACTAGTGACATCAGAACTTTTTTGTAACCTGGACATGCATGCAACAGTGAATGATTTGATACAATCAATTTTAATACTATCTGAGCACTCAAAATGGCCCCAAAACTGGACTACATTTACTCAAAACTGGATGACCAGATAAGGACCCTGAAAACCAGATTATCCGGTCTACAACTGGACAGGTGGCAACCCTAGAACTGTGCTGCTTCTGGACACAGTCACAAATCTGCCTGCCATGAGTACTGAGCTAAACAAGGAAAGAAAAATGAGAAAGGATCTTTACCAGCAAATAATACAAGCAATAGTTAGTATAAAATGAAAGTTTGTAAATGCTCTACACACAGACGTCTATTTTTTTTAATTTCACTAATGCTAAGGCAGCACATAGTTAAACCTCCATGAAAAGGACCTGGCTTTAAATTAAATAATAGTTATATTTATGTGTCTGTTTATTTATTTGATACCTGGGTTGAGAATGGAACTGCAGCTTTCCACAGGAGGAATTGCACTAGCCCAGCCCGGCAAGTAACAGAGATTCTGCACTAACCCACGCAATCTGCACTAGTACCCAGGCTAGTAAATGAATGTTAAGGTCAACCCCTGCTCTAATTCATTAACATGAATTTATTAATGAGAAAGTAAAAAACTGCAAGCCAAATGCCTACAAAGCTTATGGAAACACTGCTCTTGGCTAAACATCTACACTAAGATAAAATAAGCTTGGGATCTATCACTTTGTAGCTCTTTATTTACTACAGTTCTGTTGCATAATGTAGATATTTTTTCTTTGAAGTAAAAATGTCCCTACTCTTCTTCTAATAAGTGCCATGGGATCTTTAGCTTCTGCCTGGACAATGGTCAGAGTTGGGCAGAAGGGACCTTAGTTTGCTGTCTCATCCAAAGGATAGCGCTTCAACAGTGCAGCCACCCCCAACACACACACACACACACACACACACACACTGCACTGCAGTGTCAGTTATGGGTATTATCCTAAGTATTTAGTGTGGGGCTACAGGAACCCATGCCCTTTCACTCTTCCAACTGCAGGGCAAGCGGGCCACCTTCTGAACCACTGACACTGGTAAACCATTGTGTGTTCAATGTACTGTGTAACTTGATATGATGTTATGCTTGTGCAACTTAGATACATTGTGGCTATTCACCTCTCTGTCCATGGCATATACCACCCTGTAGGGGTACAATGGCAAGGAACCCAAGAGGAGGGTTACACCCCTATAGGTGCCACGGCAATGATTCCCTTGGCTAAAGGTAGCCTAGGAAGGAGCCCATGGAAGAAAGTGATGACCCACTGAAGGAGGAGGGGAGGATGGTGGGGCAATGAAAAATGATCCTGAAGTGACCCGGAGGAGTGGCCTTTTAAGGACTGATTGGGGGCATGGTTTGTTGCTCCACACATTGAACCACAGATGTAGCCTTACAATTCAATGTACTACACAACTTGGTATGATGTTATGCATGTGTGACTTAGATATATTTTGGCTGTTCACCTCTCTATCCATGGGATATACCACACTGTACAGGTATGATGGCAAGGAACCCTAGAGGAGGGTTCCATCCATATAGGTGCCATGGGAATGATTCCCTTGGCTAAAGGTAGCTTAGGAAGGAGACCAAAAAGAGTATCCAAAAGGGTGTTGAGCATTGTGTAGGAGGTGAGGGAGTCAGAAAGTATCGAAGATAGGAACGGAGGTCGAGAGGCATAGATGATTAGGACCGGAGAGGAACAGGAGACAACAGAGGAAGAATTATGGACTGGAAACTGACATGAGGCAGGATGGCAGGACTTCCTAAGGAGAGAGTGAACAGCCAGGGCCTCCATCTGACTCCATCCACCAGTGGAACCTAACCATGGAACCTATGAAAGTACTAACCCTATCTAAATATTATGACCATTGGCCCCCCTTTAAGGAGGAAACCTCTGGGGATCCAAGGCCTTCGTCGCCTTCCATCCAGGCTGAAGGACATTTTGGTTAGTGATAGCTCAGCTACTGCAATTTAGAGTCAAGATCTAGGGAAGAGGAAAATTTTCCAATTTGGAGGAAACTCTCACTCTGTCCTTCTAACAGGAATGCTTTTGAGGGTTGCGAGCAATGTCTCTGCAACTAGGTGTCCAAAAACAAAGGAGAGAAATGACCCCTGAGGCACTAACATGGCCTACACGAGCCTACGAACAGACCAGGTGAGCCAGAGGTGATCGGAGGAAGAGTAGCATAGATGGTGCCTCCAAACTTCCTCGGGCAGCCAAAGGGGCTCTGCTGATGAGAGCCTCACCTCTCACAGATGAAGTCATAAATTCTATATCCAGAGGTGTCATTGGAATGAGTGACGACTGAAGGTCCACCCAGAATGAAGACATTCTCACTATGGGCCAGGGAGAAGGGCCCCACTCTGAGCTTCACATGCTCTAGATGCAGATTTAGTGGGTGCAGAGCAAGACCATCAGCTACAGGCTAGCCCAGAGCCATGAAGCAATGGACACAGAAGGCATGTCTCTGAGTGGACAGCAAGTGAGTTGCGGTAGCATAAGACACAAATGAGGGGTATGCTCGGTTGATATGAATGAGTAAACCTACACAGAGGTCGGACAGAGTGAAGGAGATCCTGATGCAGGTCAGGAGCAGGCACAGTGCAATTAGTGACCACAGGAGTGCATGCCAGCTGGGTCCATTAACTCTTTGAGAATTGAATATATTTGAATGCATATAGATTCTGGATGTGTATATATGACTGCAGTCTTCTAAGGGTTAAAGCCAAATTAGGAGAGGATGGAAGTGTACAAGTGGATGAAATGAGAATGGCCAGGTGAAGCCCGCAGCCAACGGTGGAGGTACAAAGTACCAGGAGGAAAGCTAGATAGAATGGTAAGTAGGAGTCGCTTGAAGAGCTGAAATACAATGACTAGAGTATGGAGGTGAAAGGGGCGGTGGTACTGCTGTGAAAGAGGTGGTGGGCAGACCATGGAGAGCCCAAAAGAATGCACAACAACAGGGAGCCAGGGAAGCAGGGGAAGAGAGGAGGATTGAGAATGAAGAGACAGGAGACAAAGTAGGTATGGCGAAGGCAGTACAGGAGGAATGAGAACAGAGTGGAATTATGGAGTGTGAATATAGCAGAAATGTTACAAAGGGGCAGGTATGAGAAGGAGATCAAGCTCAGTCTGCTGGGAGCCAGGGTGCCACCGTGACCACGCAGTCCCCCACCGTGGGAAAAACAGAGAAGCCAGACTAAGCACCATACTACCATACAGCCAATTAAAAGAGTAGGAGAAATAAATTGAGTAAATGCCAGCAGCCAAAACTGGGCTGACAGGAAAGGAATGAACTCATGCTGAAGCAAGTTGGGGAGGGGAAATAATTGAGCAGATGCTGGCAGCTAAAACACTGAGGTAAAAAGAGAGAAATATAGTACAGCAGACTTAACAAGAATAGGGTCCAAACAGAGGACCAGGACAAGAAGCAGAAAGAGCCGAGAGCTACGACAGGGAAACCCTAGAGAGGGCCAATGCAGAGGCAGAAGTCCCATTGCAGGACCACAAAGAAGAAGCTGTCCAAAAGATGGGAGGCAGAGAAATCCAGGGTGAGGATGAGGAAGGGAGAAAACATGGAGTTGAATGCAAGGAGGGAGGCTTCAGATAGGCAGGCGAGTCCGGCTACTGGGGATGGAGCATTGCACCTACCCAAGAGTAGGAGGGAGCTGAAGAGAGGGAACGACAGAGAAAAAGGGAAGAAGGAGCAATGGGGTGAGCAGGCAGACCCACTATGGAATGGCTGGAAGACGACAGACAGGGGCACGGGAGGGGAGAACCAAGAATGGAGGAGCCGAGCAGGTGATGTCAGACCCAGAGTGCCAGTATGAAAATGGAGCGGTGGCCAGAAGTAGGAAAGAAAAGTGCAAAACCAAGCAGGGTGGAGGACGTACCCAGAGGAAGGCTGGCGGGGAAATAGCAGTGGTGACACTGGGAAGGAGGGCCAGAACAAAAACAGAACAGGACTGGGGAGTGAAATGAGGAAAACGAGAAATGAATGGAATGGTGGGTGGATGGACAGGGAAAGGAAAGAGCAAAATGAGGGGAGGAAAAATGAGGAAAGGAGATGACAAAAACAGGAGCAAGAAGAGGTGTGTGGGTAAAACAAGGGAAAGAAAGAGGCAAACAGGAGGAGAGCTGGAGGGGAAACAGACAGAGGGAAAGCCCAACAATCAGCCAGCAGTCACAAAAGCAGTCACAGAGCACAGGGAGACACTGATGCGGGAGCACGGAGCCACAAGCAGCAGAGAAAGGAGAGATAACGAGGAATGAGGGAGCGGTTGACAAATGAAAAATTATCTTGGAGTGACCAGGAAGAGCGGCCTTTTAAGGCCTGATTGTGGGCATGGTTTGTTGCTCCGCCCCACTGAAACACAGGCATAGCCTTACAAATATGGAAGAAGGGAGTTTACTGAAATGTCATCTATCAAGCAACCTTACCACTGATGGAAGTTAATTCAGCAACATGTCACATTTCTAAACCTTAGGCTAAAAGGACTATGAGGAAGTAGACCTACAGCATGTCTGTATTTATGTAACTGGATTCAGATCAATCAAGAATTGGGGTTAAAAAGGGTCAGTTCCATGTCTCACACCCATAACATGTTGCCCAGGTCTTCTTCCAGCATTGCTTGATAGAGGGTTCACTCTCTGGGAGAAAAAAGGCCTTCGTGGACTCCAGCAGTTTTTTCAAGGAAATATCATGATTAGCTTCAAAGAACTACAGCAACAACTTCACTTAGCAAACGCATCTCCAGATCAAAGACTTTACTGCCACAGTGACACAAAAGAGCCTACTGAAAGCAAGCAGTAATCAACTCCTGATGTATTGAGCTATCTGTATTAAAACTAGAACTAGTAAATGACATATCTCCAATTTCTACCAATTATTACAGTACTTGCAAAGAAATGGGGATGCATTCCTCAAAGAAAAATGGCATCAGGAATTACCAAATCACAAATAAACACTGGGACATTATATCTTGAGACATTCTCAATACAGTTCATACATATTATATATTACAGAGGCATGGTAGTGGCTGTGTATGTTAGGGTTGAGTTAGTGTTGTGTCAAAACAGAGGTTTTTGATAGCTTATATCTAGGTGATTTTAGCCCATAAGACCACAAAACTTGGTTTGTATTTTCCCAGGCTAATTTTCTGGCAAGTTTGGTGGGAACTGGTTGAGCAGTTTGGATGTTATTAATCAGCAAATTATTTAAAAGTGCCCAAATTAAGACTATAGTTGTGCTTGTCTTGCAGAAGAACTAAACTGATTTAAATAATTAAAATTAAAGATTTGTTAGACTGTGTGTCAGAACAGGGCCTTTCCATGGCTTGAAAACAAACCAACTGTAGTTTTTAAGTTATAAGATTTAAGCATTTAAAAATCAAGCACATGCACAGTATGCTGAAAGAAACAACTGAAAACATCTCAATTTTTTTAAAATCATGACTAAATTCAGTAATGCATGGAAAAAAAACAATGTGTTTCAAAACTGTTTGTCACCTCCCCTGGCTGCCTGATTTCCACATAATCACACCCATGGCCGGTGTTCAACTCCACTGCCAGTGCCCCCCACTTGACCCACCTGAACTGTTAGTTAACAAAGCACCAGTGGCAGATGCCCAATCCTGCTGCCAGTACCCTAAATCTAGGTGCATTTCTACACATAGAAAGAAACAAAACATTGATGCAAAAATGTTCTAAATCCAACAGGAACAAAAAAAACACAAAAATCATCAGGAAAATTATTTTCAATTCCAACACAAAATATTTAAAGCACCAACATGATTGCAAAAAATCTACTAAGTCCTAATAAAAGTTAGGACTCGTACAGGTCTCGGGTCGTGCCTGAAAATAGACAACACTCTTGTTTAGCGCACTTACCCAGTAAACAAAAAACAAGTAAATAAAATAAATAATTGACCCAGTTGTATGGTGGGCTGAGGCACTGTCTGTCTCACTGCCTGCTGCACCAGAGACATGGACTTGGGAGAAGACCAAAGGCTCACAGGGGCTGGCTAGGGGGAGGGAGGACTAAGCATCTATAGGACAGTTCTGCTCACTCAAGAAGAGGGGACTACACATCCCACAGTGTGACTGCAACCTTAAGAAACATAGGCAGCAGGGACGTGAGACAGCAATGGAAGGAACACCATGCCTGTACACCAGGGGCATATCTATGGAGACAGAGCATGTACATTGCATCACTGCATTGCGTGGGACCTAAAGGGAAGAAATGTAGGAAAACACCTATAACCACAGCATAGTGGCAGTCGCCCAGTCTTTCACCAGCCCCACACCAATGACTAGGCACCACTGGACAAGTCCTGTGGCAGAACATAATTGGAGCCAAATGAATCACAGTGATGTCAGGTGACAGATCTGGGGGTGGTCAAAGTGAACAAGAGAGAAACACACAGTGGGAAAAAAAGGACTTATGCATAGTTTATGCAGGGCCCAAAGGGCCCAATTCATCCTGCTTTGTACACATCTGTAAAGTAAATTAGGACTCATTGCCTTCTGTGCAAGGCCCATATGGCCCTACACATCCCACCTCACACAGGACCCAAAGGGCCACATGCAAAGCAAAGTTAGGACTCAGTTCCTGTTTTGAGACTTGCACATCCAGCTTCACTCAGGGCCCTGTATGAAGGAAGCTACAAACTCTATTTTCTCAAAAAATGAGGAAATGTATTGCAAAAAACTGCATTAATGTTCCATGGCCACAATTGGAGGGAAATGGGTCTGGGAGAAGGGGTAAGTGTTAGGGTTGAAAAGGCCCTAACATTTTTTCAGATAGACAGAGATACAAATCTGTATGTGATTAACAGACAACAGTGTGTGGTCATGCTATGATATAAGCACACCTCAGGTACACTGTGAGGCATGAGGTAAAGCCAAGTACCTTCAACCACCTGAGAAATGCATATATAAGATAACAACCATACCCTAAAGTGTGTTATTGCACTTAAAATGAGCACAACATTAATATATAGGGGAAAACCTGTGTGAAAAGATGAAGGTGTGTAGTAATTATGGAATAATGCATGGCCATGTGATTTGTTTGCATCAATGGTAGACTAGGATTTTTCTTACCCATTTTAGATACTGTATATATGTGTCTCATTGCAAAAAAAAAAAAAACTAAATTTTTGCATATAGTAGGGTATAAAGCCACAAAAGTAGGGACATGTGGTGTTAGGGTATCTTCACCATAATGCCCACCCCCTCACCCAGCCCCTACTAAAGGAGTGAGATGCAGTGTTAGGGTATTTTCAACCCTAATGCCCACCTACTCTTCCAGCCCCTACCCTTGTAAACCAAGGCCAAGCTACAGGAACAGGGCTGTACCCAAAGGGTCTGCTGCTTCATGCTACATGTCCTGAGCAGTGCCCTACAAGCCTGCTGTTTCACATAGGGCACAAAGCAACACAGGATCACTCATACCTTTCTTTACACAGGGCTCTGTGTACTCTTCACAAAGCAGGAGATCAGTCATAACTTTCTTTGCACAGGGTCCCAGACTTGTAGCTTTAAGCAGCAAACTCACTGGGTACAACCCTGGACCAGTAGCTTGGCCTTGGGTCGCAAGGGTAGTGACGGGGTAGGGGGTGGGTGTTAGTATTGAAAAACCCTAATGCTACATTTCCCTCCTTTTGTAGATTTATTACCCTAATATTTGCATTAATGCAGTTTTTTTGCAATGAATTTCCTTACTTTTCAAGTTTTAATTTGCTTTGTACAAGACCCTTCAGGCACTGTGCATAAGTCCTAACTTTCTTTGGGCAAAACAGGAGGTGAAACATAACTTTCTCACTATTTTGTTTGTGTATAACTTTAATTGTAGTACAATAGGCACACATTTTTTTCAGTTGTGTTCTTGTCTGTTTTTGTGTTTTGTACCTATAAACATTTTGCTCAGGTAGGGCTTAACATTTTTCACAACAGTTTTTACAATTCTCAAGTAACTCACTTTCTTGACTGTTTTACATGTTTTGTGCCTTTAAACATTTTCTTGACTTCTGGTAACATCACAGACCAGTTAGAGGACTGATAGAATAGCTCCCAATCCTCCTGTGACCAAAGCTTCCAACCATTTATTTTTTTTCACTTAATTCTGTTCACTGTGACTGGAGGAGGTACAAAGGATGAACAGTTAACCAGACTGTGGCAATGATTTGTTTAAAGAGCAAGATGCTGATGGATTACAGTCATGGAGCGTGGATTTGTTATGCCTGGGTTATATACCACCAACTGTCCCACATGAAACTGTAACATTATACACCTAGAAGTATTAGTGCCTTACCACAGTCTTATAATGTTTTATCTTCTTTTATTACTTATATTAGCGTTATTATATTTGCTATGCTCATATTTGTGTGTAATGCATTTACCTATATGCTATGTTTCTGCCATATATTCTGCTATACTCATAATCACTCATATTCTGTAGTTTTCCACTATTGTGACATGTTGTGTGCTTTTCTGATTATAGTTGCATATATTTCCAGACTGTCTGGAAATAAGAACAGATACTTATTCTGTGAATGTCTAAGATATATGCCAATCATGCACTCTTGCTTCCAGGGGTCCACCCAGATATTGCACTCTGTATGTTATATCCAGTTGTATTTGTCTGCCTTATCCAAATGTTTCATTCTTATAAGCACTGTATATATGTAACTGCCAGCCAGCCCCTCCACAGTCTCTGAAATTTTGGTGTTCTTTCCGTACATTTGTTTCTTTCATGTTTAGATTTATTTAGTACGTGTAACCCTGGGGCTGACTGGTGGAAATCATCCTTTTTGTAACTCCTTGTTACATGTTTTGGCGTGAGTATTAAAGTAATAAATATTTCCTTTAACACTTGTTTGCCCTGCGTTTTCTTTACTTAGCACATGCATACAAGAACCTGAATTATGAGCAGGACTCATAAGTAACATTACTGGCGACATGTGGATGATGCTGTGACTAGGAAGGAATTCATAACAGGCAAGTTGCTGTGTGTGGCTTTTGTTTAATTCTTCTCGGTCTGTGTTTTTCCAGTGTGACTCATAAGGCACCAGGAACCCCTGTTTTTATTCAGACAGGCTGCCTTTGTCTACTGGTTACAATAACAGCAGAGTGAGTAGAGGAACAAAAAGTAAAAAACACGCAACTGTTTGTGGTAACTTTTTCTATCTTTTAAAGTCATCCACACATGCCTCCCATTTGCCAGTGTTCATCTACTGTGGTTCACTCTAAGAGTGAGCCCTACCATTCTTTCAATGACCATGCTGACTCTCTTGCAAAAGGCAGCGCTCGAGGAGGGGACAAATGGGAACTGAAAACCCCCTCTACTACAGGTACTGTATGCATTGCTGCTGTGAAACAGCAAACACCTTTTGTGCTGCTAGATCTAGCATCCACACAAAAACAGGACCCTCATCTGAGGGTAGTATTCAAATTCCTTGACAAAGGAATTGAGGAAGAACTTCCACCACACAGTCCCTACAAGCAAGTAAGGGATCACTTTCACCTCTCCAGTGATAACCTACTTATATGGTATCATAACCCCAACAATTCTGAGAAATTGGGGGTAATTCCAGGACAACTGAGGATGGATTTTATCCATCAAGTGCATGACACTCCTACTGGAGGGCACCAAGGAGTGGGCAAAACCATGGATAGACTAACTACTTTTGGATGGTGGCCACACGTGAAACATGATGTGGAACACTACATTCATAATTGTTTGGTCTGCGCACAGAATAACCCAACTTTGGCCAAGAAAAATGTCAAATTGTTACCCCAGAGGCACTTGGGCCCCTGGAATTCCATCCAAATAGATTACATTGAGCCACTTCCAATAACCAAAAACAACAAGTTTGCATTGGTGGTCACTGATATGTTCTCTAAACGGGTAGAGGCATTCCCAACAAAAAACAACACTGCAAAAATTACTGCCAGGGTTCTGGTAGAACACCTTTCCACCAGATGGGGTCTCCTCTTTAAGGTAAACTCTGATCAGGGTTTGAGTTTCACAGGTGAACTGATGCAGGAAACTCTGAAACTCCTAGGAGTCAGTCAAAAGTTTCACATCCCTTACCACCCACAATCATCAGAGCAGGTGGAAAGGGCAAACAGGCAGATCAAGCTTATGTTATCCAGATTTTCTAAGGACAACCCCAAAAACTGGGATTCCTTATTGCCTTTGCTTCTTATGGCAATAAGGGCTACACCCTCAACGAGTACAAAATGCACCCCATTTGAGGTCATGACTGGAAGGTTGGTAGGGTTACCAGAACATCTACCTCTGGATTTGTGTCCTTCTACTAATGATACAGTATTAGTAGACAAGTATGTCCAAAAACTGAAACAAGACATCCAACTGATACACTTGTTTGCTGTGAAACGCTTGGGCAAAGCCCAAAAACAGTCAAAGATACAATTTGACAAGACAGTCCATGATGTGGACTGGCAGGTCGGAGATCAAGTGATGGTTCTAAGATTTGCTGCTCCTACTCATGTTTTCAAAAACAAATGGGAAGGTCCCTATCCTATTATAAATAAGCTCAGTCCTTCGGTCTACCAAGTTAGGCTGCCACATAATAAGAAGCTCACTGACAAATGGCTACATGCCAATCAGATGAAGTTATATAAAGGAGATTAAACTACTTTTCCTAACCCCACAGGGTGGAATAGTATTGAACTAATCATGTTTTTCTTTTTTCTTTTCTTCTAGGTACCTAACTGAAATGGTGACGCAACACCTACTCCTTTATGGAGTCTTGTTCATGACCTCACATTGTGTGGTCTATCATAAATGTCCCCATGACCCTGATTCTGGGGTGTCCAACATCAACATCGAAATCAATGAGGTGATTTCTCGCAGAACCCAAATTGATGTCACAAGTCCAAAGATCATCATTCAGGAGGGCGAAGTAGAACTACTGAATGTTATGGTTACTGCCTCAGATCAAACCAGCCTTGATATTGTATGGTATACAGATCGCAATGGAAAGCAAGTACAAGTAGTCCACCTGGTTAATAGCACTTTTGAAGGATTGCCCAATACCAAATTGGCTCCTAAAAGTACCCTTTTCATCCATCATGCAAACCCCTCACATTCTGGTCTGTATAACATTACAGCTTGGTTTGATCCTAGCTCATGCAATACTTTCAAAAATTATGATGATCAAAAATTCTGTATCTTACATTTCTTGGCACATTCTAGTATTCAACTAGAAGTTATACCTAAAATTAAATCTCTTAGAGATCAAGATTGGTTTAGCAAGGCAAATGGAATGTGCCAAACAAACACTGGACCCACCCAGTGGCTTAATTGCCAATTCCTTAGCGGGTGCCTTGATTAATAATGTGCAGTTCATGAACATTCCTGTTCTTTTGAACCTCTCCTTGAGGGACATGAAATGATTTGGTTTATGTTCTGAAACAAATGTTTCAAGTTTTTTCACATTTTATTTACTGATATTATTGCTACATATCAAACACGCATTAGTGACCCCTTAACTGGGATCCTTAGCACTGAATTTAGGGGAGTCCTTAGACCCCACCCTAAATCTTCTGTAAAAAAGGTAAACCAAAACGCTATAAACGTTTGGTATGACATCTGCTGGTGCACTGTCACAGGCCTGTTTGGTTCTGGTATGCCTATTTGGAATAGGGCTGATATAGCCAGTTTAAAATCCCAAATGTCTAAAACTGATGAAGCATTTAAATTTAACATTTTTCCACCACTGTTATATGGTGCAGACAGTCTAAGCCAAGAAGAATGTTTCACAGTTTATAACATGAAAGAAATATTTGAAGGGTTTGAGGACACAAGATTAAAAATGAATCAACTGATTTCTGCTCACAATAAGGAAGCAGAAAAGCATTCAATTAGAAGGGAATTTTATGCACTGCGTATGGTTCCCACATCGAAACTACAATTAAAGGATTGTTACTTGACCTGGAATCTGGACGTATTCCGTATCTCATCCATGATAAACATCTTGGATGATGGTATTGCCCTCAGTGTTCCTCTACGTCATGTGTGGCAATATGTTTGAAACAAACTTTATCTATGCAGTTATCAACAGCAAGAAATCTGGTATATATATATATATAACCCACACCAACATTTCTCCATGCTTTGCATCTAAGGCATACTCAATCCAGGATGTGGTTTATGTGACATTTACCATCTCCTTACTGCAATTTGATTCTTCATCAGCGATTTTTGACCATCTGGCAAATGTCCATTCTATTGGTCATCTTGATGGTAACATTTGATCTGAACATTTGGATCTTCCTCCATTGTTGGTGTTCTTCCCTATACTCAGTGTTTGGGCTGCTTCCCACACTGATTGCTGTGCCTGGATAAGGTATCATTTTCTCTGCAGATGTGATGTCTTTGATGTCATCCGCCCTGTTTGTGGTTATTCACCAATGAACTTGGATTGGTCGTATGCCTCTGATTTGGGTCTTCTGAACAATGGAACTTTGAACGTTCCTTTATGGAACTTTGGCATTAGTACTGATGCTTTGACTCCTGTTGATTCTTCTTTTGACAATGGAAGAAACCATGGATTTATCCCTGGACCTAATTTTGGTGCTTGGATTGTGGACAGTAACATAAACCTCATTTGTCCTGTTCACCTTCGCAAATGGAGTGTACCTTCTGCTAAAGTGACTTATTCATCCGATGGAGAATTTTGTGTTGTATCCAACCAGAAAACATTCCACTATGGTGATAAACATTGTGACAGTCTTCAACCAAACTTTTGTCTCACGACTATTATTGGTCACACAGTGATCACACCTGTCTGTTCTATGGAAATGGACATCATTGAGTCTGACCCAGACTACCTGAATGCTTTATATCAATATGTGCCTATCTTCAATGTCCATATAGGGCCTCTGAATCTGTCTCTTCAATCTCTTCTCAATCGTACTGATGCTCAATTGATTTACTTTAGCAATGTTATTGCAAAAGTTACTGAATTTTTGAATGATTTCATTAACGATTATATTGGTTTCTTTTTAGACAACCCTATAGTTGAATTTACATTTAAAATGTTTGTTATAATTCAATCCTGTTTGACCTTCTCTGAAATATTAACTCTTTGCTGTCTTTGGCGAACCCTATGACAACACAGACGGCAACTAGATTTCCTTTACAAGTCCCGTACCTTGGGCTTGTTAACGAAATAAGACAAACCATTACTACACCTAACTTTCTTCTTTTTGTTGTGTTGCCCTTTGAGCTAGGCAAAAAAGGAGGGGACTGTTGTGCCTGGGTTATATACCACCAACTCTCCCACATGTAACTGTAACCTTATACACCTACAAGTATTAGTGCCTTACCACAGTCTTATAATGTTTTATCTTGTTTTACTACTTATATTAGTGTTCTTTATTAGATTTGCTATGCTCATATTTGTCTGTAATGCATTTATCTATATGCTGTGTTTCTGCCATATATTCTGCTATACTCATAATCACGCATATTCTGTAATTTTCCACTATTGTGACATGTGTGCTTTTCTGATTATGTTGCATATATTTCCAGACTGTCTGGAAATCAGAACAGATAACACTTATTCATTTGAATTTCTAAGATATATGCCAACCATGCACTCTTGCTTCCTGGGTCCACCCAGATATTACACTCTGTATATTATATCCAGTAGTATTTGTCTGCCTTATCCAAAAGTTACATTCTTATCGGCAGTGTGTATATATATATATATATATATATGTAACTGCCAGCAAGCCCTCCCAGTCTCTGAGATTTTGGTGTTCTTTCAAATGCTTTGTTCTTTCGTGTTTATATTTATTTAGTATGTGTAACCCCGGGATGACTGGTGGAAATCATCCTTTTTGTAACTCCTTGTTACATGCTTTGGCATGAGTATTATAGTAATAAATATTTCCTTTATTACTTGTTTGCCCTGTGTTTTCCTTACTCAGCACATGCATACAAGAACCTGAATTATGAACATGACTCATAAGTAACAGATGGCAGCCACAGCCCATCCCCTCCTAGCACCAGGGAATGAGAGTACTGTATGACACAGACCAGGAGTCCCAAACCCTGACAATGAGCCACTTTGAAATTCTCAAGAGAAAAACCTCTTATGCGATTAACAAGAAGGAATTTAGAAAGCTCCACCAAAAAGTGGCTAAAGTGGAGCATATGATGGAGGCTGCTGAGGAGCGGATAACTGTAACCAAAGAGGGCACCATACAATTGGGGGAAGTGGTTGAGGCCCTCTTGCACCACATGACTGCATTACTAGAAAAATGCACTGACCTGGAAAGTAGATCACAGTGAGACAATCTGTGCCTTTATGGGCTCCCTGAGGGCTCAGAAACTGGCCAAATGCCAGACTTTATAACAGACCTCCTAAAAGACACTTTGGAGTTGCCGGTGGACTACATTCTAAATATTGGAAGCACACCAGAGGCAGTAAGTAGTGAAAACTCTTCAGGATAAAGGGATCCAGCTCCGCCCATTATCAGAGGACCTGACTTTCAAATGCAAGCACAACCCAATGAACCGCAATCTGTGAGGTCGCAGAAACACACACTTCAGGATGACCTGCTGCACCAGGAGCCACCCAACAAATCTGCTGAAAGCTCCAGATTCTCCAGCATACCTGAGACAGTTCCTCAATAGATGCTACTAACAGTTGAACTGGGCACATGCAAGTATTTTTGTTCTTTTCCTTTCACAACTCATAAGAGCCCTATTATGTTTCCTGTCCATTTGAGTACCCTGCACCAAGTCTGCATGTTCATCCTCAGAACCCAGGAGATACAGAGTATTTATGTTAGCTACAATAATAGACACAAGATATAATGGACTAATAGCAGGACATGCCTATGGTAATACTCTTCTTGCACTGCTTAATTACTGCTTAATTACAGTTAAGTCTGCTCCCTCCTCTTATCTGCAGCATTCGGGAGTTGATGTATATTAATGTTTTCATAGCAGGCTTACAGTAACTGACTGCTATTCATATGGCAGGGATTCTGACTCTCTTTTGGGATAGTGTATGAATTTAGGCAAAGGCATGTTGAGTGTATTAGTAGCCACAGCTTATCTTGGCTGGGGTTTGGGGAGAGTGCCGAGGCAAGCACCACATTTTATGCTAATTGGGGTGAACAGTCTGCTGGGGGAGCAGTCCTACTGGTGGTTATTTTCCCCCAACCGACATGATATCTCACAGCTAATGGACTGCCATGCTGCCCTCGGCCTGCTCCTGCCCATCTCACTAAGGTGAGTCTCTCCAGAGCAGAAACCAGCAGCTGTACAACATGTATTTCCTCTACCCAGACAAGACTGCTGGAGAGAATCCAGTTTACAGCCTTGCAAGCAAGTTTCAAGGGGCAAAATGACAGAGACTGCATATGGGATAGATAATTACATCAGCAGCACTTGTAAGAGCTTTCCTTTACCTAGTCCTGCATTATTTTTTACACGCTGCTGCTCAGATTACATTGCTATGTTCTTGCAAAGGTGGAAGGGGAGGGAGAGAAGAGCGCTCACAGAAAGGGCCTCTCAGCAAGAGGATATTACTCCTCTTCCATCCCACCCCCTGCCTTTTTACCATCTCAGCAGCATGGGGTGGGGCCGGGGGGACAGAGGTCTGCTGTACCATGCCTCCAACCTTGGAGGTACACAAGTTGTACTATTCCTGTTATTTCTTGCCCAATTGGCAGTTAGTTTTGCTACTGTGCCACTGTTTATTGTTCAACCTGTCACTAAGTGGGAAAGTGAGGGGCTAATTGACCTGACACAGGTGTTGAATTGATACTGCCTCAGATATTATGTTTATACCTTGACTTAAACTAGGGACAATGGTTAATGTGGATTTCTTTGATTTTGTCATATAATGTTCATGGTTTAACCAGTCCGGTGAAAGGAAGTAAGAGCCTTAGTTTTGTTAAGCAATCTAAAGCTGTTTATATTAATCCAAGAGACTCACTTCTCAGAGGTGGAGAATGAAAAGCTGAGATGGTTTGGGTTCCATACCATGACAGCCTCCTCCTATACATCTGGGTGGAGGAGGGGAGCTGTGGTTATGGTCCCTGATGCTGTCTTGTTTGAGTTTGCGGACCAAAAGACAGATAAAGAGGGTAGGTACACCCTTCCTAAAGGTCACTATAAAGGGACTATGATCACTCTGGCTTCTATTTAGCCCCTCAGGGGTGGCTTTGCCTTCTTCCATAGTCTTTTCTGACACTGGCAGAAGAGGGAGGTCACTTAATCTGCAGGGTGACCTTAATGGGAAAGTCCGCTCAACATTTTAATTCTTTATACCTGCACAGTTTGTGGGCATAACTATTGATTCCCTCTCTTTTACCCTCCTAATGTCATCTTAATTTAAATATAAATGAAGTTGCTTCACTCAGCTCTGCCCAGGTGTGAAAAACTGGTTGGTGCCATTTCAAATTTCATGACCCCACTCAAGCAAAGCAGCATGGGTATTGATGATGTGTAGCTCATGCCAGTAGAAGCTCTACAATCAGTCAGTGCTGTCACACAGCTTGGGAAGTAAAAACACTCTTGTCTTGGGTTTGGCAGCCACGTTCCCTACTGTTTTCTGTGTGAAAAGTGTGTCTGAGTTGGAAAAAGAAAAGCATTTGGAAGGGTGCTGCTGCTTGCTTTGCTATTCATCTGATTGTATGGTTTTACTGCTAGTAGCTGGCTCACAGAGCTTGAGACAACCGCTGCTCTCACTGTGCTTGTCTCCTGCTGGCAAGTAAAGTCTGCTGAGCAAGTGACCTTTTTTTAATTTCTTTTTTTTTTTTTGGTGGATGTGATCACAATTCCAATACAGTCCACTATTTTTGGTTTACAATCATTAAAGTTATTACTGCACGTTTATATAATCAGTATGTATAAGTGCAAACCGTGATGACTGATTACAATTTCTTTTATACAATCTTGACTGTGCTCATTATTTCACAAGCATTCTTACCCCCCTCTTTACTACATATTAAATAATCTTTTTCTGTGACCCCAACTATTATTGGAACCATGAAGTTTGTCCCCATACGTTTGTTTGGAATTATCATTCCTCTGGCAGTTACTTACTCCTTCCAAATACCTCCTCAAGGAGTAAAGTCGGGATCGTGTTGAGAAATATAAAACACCCATGGCCTTCAATATACCTCACTCACTGAAATGTTGTTATGTAATTTGGCCGTGAGAGATATAATAAATATCGAAACCACCCTCCTCCAAGCTTTAACAGTAGGAACCTCTAGTGACATCCATTTTCTTGTTATAGCCTTTTGGCTGCCAGAATATAAATAGGTAATAAAGTCTGATGCCAAGATGGTCGGTGGGAGGAAATATAGTTAGTAAGATAATCTCAGTAGTTAATTCTATCCTCTCACCCAGACAGTCTGACATTTCTTATTGTAACGATACCAATAAGGTGTCAGACATGGACACATCCAAAATATGACCAAGATCAGCATGTGAACACCGACAATTCCTTCAGCATGCACCATAAGAGGAGGGAGGTATTTAGTGAGGATGGCCAGGAATGAAAAATCTAACTCGACACTTCCAGGCAAATTCATGCCAAATGGTAGAATGAGTTATCCTACAAGCCAATGGGGAAGCCTGCAACCAACTGTTGTTCAGATACCTCTATTTCAAGATCCCTACACCAGCTTCCTAAAATGGAAAGAGATTAATCCCCCATCCCCTCCCCAAGGATCTGATACAAACATCCCATCTGATGCCCCCATGAATAGCCAGATATGGTATCCTCTAGATATTTCCAGAACCTTGGAATTGGGTCTGGCTGTCTAGGTTTTATATCTCTCTGTTTCAGGAGGTAGCTTTTGTCCCTGGGTGTACCTGTATAGATCATTATTTGATAAGCCATAGGTTGATTGAAGGATTTCAAACTGGACAATGCCCTCCCAAGAAATAAACTGCCTGAAAAATTGAAGTCCCACCCTCCTCCACTTTACAAATGTATGGTCTAGTGAAGCAGGAAAAAACCTGTCATCCTTTGAGACCAATGTATAAAAGAAAAAGAACTTTCTAAAGCCCTGGTGCCATTTTAACCTGTACCATTGTTTTAAAATTTGGGCAGTATAGGGTGTGAAATCCTTCAAAGGAGGAATTTTAGCTGCTGAGGCTAGGGTTATCTTTATGATATCATATAAATCATTAATTGCAAACTCTAAATCCTTCCAAGGCACTTCAAAAGCTGGGGTCAACCACAGGGACAATATTTTTAAAAAAGCTGACTGAGCATAAACTTTTAGGTTAGGTGAGTTAGCTCCTCCCTGTGAAAGTGGGAGCTGCAACAAGGACATCCTAATATGGGGCCTCTGGCCGTGCCAAATAAAATTGGAAATTATTTTGTCCCACAATTTAAAATAAAAGATGGAGGGAAAGGTAGGGACATTCTGAAATAAGTATAACAATTTAGGTAAGATAATCATACGAATGGACTCTATCCTTTGGAAGAAACCCAGAGGTAATTTGGACCAAACAGACAAATCCAACTGGATTTGTACCGACAGGGTTTCATAATTTAGTAACTCCAAATTGTTGAAATTCTTGGGAATATTAATGCCCAAATATTTAAATAGTGTTCGGTGCCATTTTATTGGGTATTTATTTTTCAGAGATTGGGATGGGGTAAAATAACAAGTGATCATTTTTGAGGTTCAATTTCTGATATCTTTTTCATGGGAGGGTGACACCAAGTATAAAGGAAGTGTTTTACTTCTAGTTTTTAATTTTAAATTCTGCTCAGCTATCTTGGATAATTTAATCCCAGAAAGGATACATACTCACCATCCTTCCAAACACAGGGTATTACAGAAAATTGTATGCTACTAGACTAAGAATGTCTATATTTTACCACTTTTACACTTTCACAAGTCTTAATTTGTGAATAAGTATGTGGCAGGCACTATGCATTTTCACAGTTGATCACCACTTTCTGGTAAGTTTTTCCCCTTTTTCATACCCTGAGATCAGTTCACACTGTCTGCTATTTTACCTGCATTATATTCTTTGATTCTTTGTAAAGTGGTGGGGGGATGGTGCTCCATTGGTTTCCCTGGGGCCATTTGAAACTAGTGTAACCCCCCTACAAATTGAGGTTTACTATCATGTTTTCCTGGGCTCCTTAATGCCCACTGTCAGGCTGGCGTCCTGTCTTAAGTAGTTCTATCTATTTGTGTGAGAGTGCCCTAGTGAGCCTCCGCACCTGTCCCTTTAAGAGAGTACCTAATCTGTGTTTAGAAATTAGTCTGAGCTGGGTCCAAGTGATTTAAGGTTTGTGCCCAGCCAAATACTGTGTTATTTTGCTCCATTCTGCAGTTGCTATTTGTGCCGAGGGGCTCACATAGGAACTGTGATTGTTTACTACGTACCTGCTGTTATATTAAAGATAGAGAGGTTTGTCTAACCTGCTTTTATTGCAGCTCAAACATTTGAATGGGAGCCACCATGTTAGGTTCTGGACTTCCAGTATTTGGACCAATCGAACCATAGGGGACCTAAAATGGACCCCAGGGGTCTTGTGGGAAGAAAATTCTGTAGTTTTGTAGTTTTGAGTGTTGGTGCCTAAAAGGACCTGGAGGGGGAGTCCAGCCTGTGACTGACAGTTCCCTCAGCCAACTGAACCTTTAGAATTACAAGGGAAATCCCCAGAACTGCCTGATGCTATCCTTGCAATACCCAGGGAAAAAACCTCCCTCGCTCAGAGATCCTTCTGCCACAGGGCCCCTGCCTGGTTTAATGCACTCCCAGCAACTGTCACCAGCACACCCAAGATTGCCCCTTTCAAAATCACTCTCCGGGGCCACCTCCTCAATACTCACTCCTGTAATTGCAACTAACCAGTGCTCTCATGCCCTCTAGGGTCCAAACTCCTGACAAAGTCCAATTTGACTGCCACCTCACACAACTTCTAACAATGTCTAATGTGACAATGTCTAACTTGGACTGCCATCCACCCCAACCCACCCACCCCCACCCACTGGCTCCTCAACTCTGCACAACCCTGTATTCTGGGGTTCCACCTTGATACATGAGTAATATGGAAAATACAGTAACTGATGCTCTCATATGGTAACAATGTGTCTCGTGCTTAATTATGTAAATGTCTGTATTAACAATTGTAAAAAAGTATGTATACAATGTCTGTAATCACTACATGACAGCATTTCCTTGTAACCTGTATTCTCACTGTTTTCTGTCCTCCATGTGACAGGTACCTTTGTAAATGAGCCGTTGGCTCAAAGGTTGTAAATCTGATACTTCAAATAAATAAATAAATAAATCAGTTAGAGTTGGAAGTGGAAGAGTGAACAGCTTGAGCTTTCGAGCAGCTGCTCCCAGAAGGAGAATAGGGAAATTGGGGAGAAGAGGCTTAGTTGGCCTTTCTGCCACATTCTCCTGCAATCAAACTGCCTATTGCAGAAGTCAGACCTGTCTGATTTCCAGCCTGGAACTGCAGCAGAAGAATAGAAGAAGTGTCGTTGCAACTTGCAATTTGGACCAAAGACTTGCTCGGAAGCGATCGCCCAGCTTGTTGAGAGAATTAGATTCAAATTGAAAGATTTGCACAGTAAAACTGTCTATTTGCAACTGGACTGAATCCAAACTGTCATTTAAAGAAGTTAGTGATAAAGTGTGCTGAATGTGTTTCATGGGTCACAATTTGGTTCCCCACAAACAAATTCGTTACACCAGCTGAAGACCTCACCAGCAGAAGATCACAAACTTTTCCAGAACTGTTCATCCTGCCTGGGCCTGCCATCTCAGCCTAGGCCATTACTCCTGCACCAGAGACCATCTCAGCAAAGACTGGCTTGGGGTTCGGCCCCTGCACAACAACACTGAGCAGGTTTCGACCACCAAAAGGTGAGTTGTGTCAGCCCAGCTTCCCCCGGCCCACTTGATCATCACCATGAGGTCTACATATTGCCTGCAGTGCAGCCAGATCCTGGTAGCATGAGTACAAATCAGTGTAGCTCCCTGCAGCAAAAGCTAAAATCATTGTGGTACCATCTACTGTAATTGTTTTCTTTTACTGGGTTCTTGCAACAGACTGAGCCATCTGGTTTGGATTACAAATAATTGGGTTGTGCACATGTTTAACTGCTTTTTCTTCCCCTAAGGGCCCCAACATCAGCTGCAACACCTGCCACCCCGGGCAACGCTTCAGGGTAGCCTGCATGACATTCTGGGTACCCAGGGTTGCTGAACTGTCTAACTGGGACTTAAAGTGCATGCTAGACAATCCTGATTTAAATCAGATTGCTAATCATTCTACAAGATTCACGCCCCTCCCTTGTTCATTTCCCCTACATAAACCTGATTGCCTGTTTTCATGTTTAACATGGCTAGTATGCATACTGAGCCCTGTACACTAATGGGGCAGAGTGGCTATGCACGCGTATCAGGGGCATGCAACAACACCGCACCCATGCGAGTCCCCTGCAAGGATGCACTAAGGGGACATGCAGCACATATGTGCCCAACCCTGATCGTGCAAAGAACAACACACTGGGCGTAGGTGAGTTGTGGGCTGACACTACGCACCATGCACCATGGCACATAGTGCATCCTCAGAGGGGTGCAGTGGACAGTCTGCTATGCCATGGGGACCCTGCCATAACCGCAGAATGCAGCCAAGTCCACACATCCACAGGGTCCCCCAGCCTCAGCAGTAGAGAGCTGCCCACCCCAGCACACCGAGACACCACTGTCCTGGTGGTGTCACAGCAGCCCCCATCTGACAGTGCCCCTGTCCTGGCTGGCATGGCTGTACCACCCTCTCCCACTGGCACAACTACCCTTGCACTGCTGCATAAACTGATGCCCCACAACAGTGATGTGCCCTGGCTCCTCGTGTGATACCAGCACCAACACCACCCCAGCCCCATACCTGCATGCCAGTGCCCGTGGGATGTCCGCAGCACATCCCTCCACAAACACCCACAGCCACTGACCATCTGACTTATGCAGGTGCACTCAGCCAATGTATGCCACGCATGTCAGACGGCAGCCATGGCGGTGTGTGAGGGAGGCTGTGTCACCAGCCATTCTGAGGTGCACCGACATACATGTACAGGAGGTGCAGTGCCGGGGGGAGATGGCCGGTCAACAAGCCAGTCAGGGTGACTGTGGGAACATGCAGTCACCTATAGGGGGTCCCGGGTTGGTGCTGGGCCACTACAGTCCAGGGCATGGGGGGGTTGGGATGCCATAACAGGTGGTGGCCCTGCAGTGTGGCAGGTTGGTGGGGGCCACCAACCAATGGCCCGACATCCCTATTTGGACTCAACTTCTCAAATTCCTAAAAGAGAACATAAACTAGCCAAACAGGTTTGAAAACTGGTTACAGAAATGGATTACTTAGACATCTCACGTCACTTCCAAGGCCAGGTTAAGGATCTTACTTACTGTTCATTACCCCAGCAAATTTACACAAGATTAAACTACTTTCTGGTGCATAAAGAACTGTGGGAACACACTTCTGATAGCTAGATAGGTGATCTGGGACTCTCAGAACATGCTGCTGTATATATATATATCACACTTAGTCTAGGCAAGGTTACTCATAATACTTTCTGGAGGTTCAATGTCTCTCTCCTATAAGATGAAGAGTTCCAGAGATCCATTCTAGATTTCATAGCACAGGTTGTGAGGGAGAGTAATTCCCCTGAAACCACCCCATGTTTGCCTTGGGATACAGGTTTTTTTTTCATATTGCTTTTTGGCACCGACTGCCTCCCCTGCCTAACATTGGCCCCCCATTGATCTCCAGTCCTGTTGCCACTCCTCCCATCATCAGGCTGGCAAGGATCTGCATGATGCAGGACCCAAGAACCATGGGGGCTGTCACTTTCGGTGGCCATGTACATAGTTTTTATCTCCCTTTTTCTCCCCTTGGTCCTGTCCTTCACACCAGATGTCTGGCATAGCCTCTGGTGACCTTGGACAAAGCAGCACATGCTGAGCATGTGCCACCCTTCATGAGACAGCAAGCTCCTTGGCTCACTGTGAGGGGCTGTTACTATACTGGATCTGGGATATCTCCTTCCCCGGCTGGCCACCTTACCCATGCACACCCAGGCTCATTCCCAGTACAGCAGCACATACAGCTACCACTGAGCCATCAGATGGCCGCTTGGGATATAGCTGAGGGCATGCTAGGAGACAGTTTATTGAACTGTCCTTGAGAAAACAAGTTAAGGGAAGCCCAGAAGGAGGAGCTCACAAAACAAATCAGGGACCTAGAAGCCCTACAAAAAGTAAAATTAAAAACCAAGGGTCACCTCTGACTAAAGTTAACAATTCTAGCCACAGCCGATAGGGCTGTGAAGAGCTACCAAATGACCAAAGTTATTTTCTTGTTGGTGCCATATTGTGCTGCTTAGACTCAATCATCAAAATGGGCATGCTGCTAATTCAGTCCTCTTGAATTTAATTAGTCAGAGTACATGCTGCTGTGTGTGTGTGTGTGTGTGTGTATAAGTGTGTGAGCACGCAACCTATCATGTCCATAGGAATGAGATAGCTATAACAGCTGCACTGTCTGTAAATCTGACACTGTAGTCTGACTTTCAGAGTTTCAGTAAATTCCAGAACAACATATAATGAGTTAACCCCTAGGTTGCTCAAAGAAATAAAATAAATCTATTAGACTGAGCTGGACAGATGATAGAAACAGCAGTTAAAAAGGTTTTTTTTGTTCATATCCTGAGAAGTTCGTAGGTACAATACATTAGCATTCCCCCTCCCTTCAGATGCCTTTAACATAGAGCAGCAAATAGCAAAAATCAGAGGGGGAGTGCACTATTTTGCAGCTGTGGAGGAATACTTTCAAAAGACCAAAAAGGGAGTTCCACGATCAGCTGTTTTAGAGCTATAATCTGATCCCAATAGGGCTGTAGGCTCCGCTCACAACCCTAAAAAAGAATTAAGTTTCTATACTAGACTACAGAGTAGAACAGCAAGTTACATTTTTTAAAGCAAAGGTATTATGAAGTGGGCCCCATGGCATTAAAGGTATTGGCTTACAGCTAAGGACTCAGAGGGCAAGAGTACACATTGACCTGCTACTTGACCTTATATAAGGCAGCTGAGAACCCAGGATAGGCTGCCATTGCTTTTCCTCTGCAAGTTACAACTTCCTCAGGTTTCTGAAGCGTGACACGAAGCCCTGACTGAACTGGTAACTAGACAGGAAACTGACAGGGAGATCAGTAAGCTCAAGATGGGAAATGCCAGGAACAAATGGGTTTGTAGGGGAGCTTTATAAACAATTTAAAGAGGCGGTATCACCCTTCTTACATAGGGCCTTTACAGAAGCCTTGAGTGATCAGGGACAGGTGGCTCCATCAAGGTCACTGGCAGTGATATCAGTGATCCTGAAGCCCAGCAAGGACCCTTCAATTTGTTCCTCTTATTAGCCAATCTTCATTACTAATATAGACTAAAAGATCTTTACGTCGTACTAAGCAGGAGGTTGGAACCAGTATACCTCAATTGACCCACCTAGACCAATCTGGATTTGTACCTGGCCAACATGTAGGGCACTCCATATCATTGACAATCTTAACCAAACAAAACAACCAGCCCTTTAATGCATTTAGATGCCAAAAAGCTTTTGACAAACTTCTGTGGGCTTTTTAACCAGGGTCACTGCCAGATTTAGTTTCTCTGAACTCAACTCAGTGTCAGTGGCTCAGTGGGTACACACATGCCTATAGGGTCAGAAGATCAGATGGTATGGGTATTAGTCTCATACCAGGTACTTGGGGTAATACCCATATCTGACACTATAGTGTACAATGAAGGGGTGCTGCACTGGTGAGGTCCCATCTTCGGATATGATGTTAAACGAAGTCCCTTCTGCCCATCTCTGGTCACTGTCCATGTGGTAGTAAAAGATCCCATGTCACTTATCAACAAAGATATGGGAGTTTCCAGGCGCATGGCCAGCATTCCCCCTCTCAATAAAACAGGTCATACATCCCACCCCCAGGACACACCTAGAAACAAGCTATATTAGCTTTGTGTACCTTTCCTGGTCAAATATTATAAATAAAAATAAAAAAAAGAACTTAATCCAATATAGTGTATCTCCTCAATATACACAGCGCTGTAGGGTATTTTTCACTTGGATGGGGCACCAGGTGGAGCTGCCCCTTATCCCCCATCCTGTTTGCTCTGTATATTCAACTACATGCAAAAACATACGGTTAAATACTAATATCCAGGGTATCCATTTAGGGGACTTGAGCATAAATTAGTCCTCTGTGTGGACAATGTTCTTTATATCTCGTGACCTGAGAACTCCTCCCAAAAGTGCTGAGGAAAATACATTTATTCATCTGTATAAGTATACACTTAACATGACAAAGACAGAGGTTCTAGTCTTCTCACTTTGTTTCTGCAAGCCTTAAGAGGTAATTCCTAATGAAACGGGGCCTCTGCCACCTCAAATACTTAGGCATGACACTGGTCTACTCCAACAGCATTATTTACTGACAACTATATCCTCTTAGCACAAATGACAGTAGATTGAAGATGTTGGTCTCTGCTCCCACTCCCTTTGCACTCCAGAATACAAATGAACAAAATGAATGTGCAGCTTTGTTTTCTCCATTTGTTCCAATATGTTCCATGCCTCATTCCGCAGAAGGAATTTCAGAAGGGGCAAACAGAAATTCAGTCTTTTATTTGGCAGAGACCTCCATACCAAATCCGCCAACAGACCCTTTATCTCCAAAAGAAGCAAGGGTGGGCTATTCCACTGCTGCTCGAATACTAGGTGGCAGTACAAATGCAGGGGACTCTACTTTGGGATAATGAAAAATATTTCTCTTATTGGAAAATCATTGAGTTGGTGGAAACCTTTCTGATCCCCCTCCAGGCTGTATTATTCTCTCCTAAAGCAGATGGTAGAATTCCCAAAAATACACTTACAAGTATTCAGACAGTGCTGGCTGGTTGCAAAATGGGATATAAAGAGGGACCCTACCAAAGACTACTTGTAGAGATATGCCTGGTGGGTCTGGGATGAGAAGTTTCTTCCTACCACCGCAGACCCATGGTTTCGAAGACAGGCAAAAGAGGTCTCCACTCTTCGTGGCCGCTTTTCAGGGAAGCTACTGTGATTCAATTTGAAGAATGTGTCCAGCCCGTTGGTTGGCAATATACAGTACCAACAGATTTAGTTTTTCCTTTTTCTTTCAGCTTACTTTTTGTAGTTTCCTGGGAAAGAAGCCACCGAATGTAGTGCGAAGAGATCAAGTGACTCGGCAGCTTCAGAACATGCGATGCAAGCACTATAGCAACACTATATAACACTTGCATCGAGTCCTAAGCTGCCTAGAAACTAAAAAGTAAGCTGAAGGAACAAAGCTGATATGTTTTTTATGCTGAGTAGTGCTCTTCTGTACAATTTGCACAGTATTATTTAGAAGACTGAACACCACTCAGTCACGCTCAGTCAGCAGGAAAAGTGCAGGAAAATGAAAGTTGTTTGAAAGCCGTAATAACTGGATTTCAGGTTAGTATGGCATCAAACGCTGTAATAACCAGATTTCAGGTTATTACGATGTTTGAAAACACTCATAATCAGGTTGATAAATGGGGTCACCAGTAATTATAATTGTCTAATGCACACCCCATTGTGTCTTATTACTTACATGCTGCCTTCATGTAAATGGTGTCATCAGTGACAGTAGCACCAGTGACATCCTTCTACAGCAGCTCTGCTTCCTTGAGACCATTAACCATTTTTCCCAGCAAAAAGAAATAATTCAAGGGGGACATATTCAGAGCCAGATGGTTGTGCAGGTGCAAAGATGCGCCATGCAGAATAGGTGCGCCGGCCAGTTCTGAGGGTATATTCAAACAGCATGTGCAGTCGGTACTGATCGTGCATACTGTCTGAATATCCAACCCCGGATGCACAGCCCAGAGGGGTCGGCCGCCGAGTCCTGTGCAACTAGGGTTTGTGCTGAATACCACCAGTGGGCTATGTGTGGCACATACCTGGATGCTCCATGATCCGATGCGTGATATTCAGCCAGGAAATGCTAATGAGCTTATTGGGCATGCATGGCACAAACGGGCACCATGCATGCTCATTATGGGCCAATTAGCATAGCTGCATCATGTGGTGTATGCCTGTCCATCTCCCACCGACCCCGATCCCCATACAGTGCAGACAGAAGCACAAACTCCCATCGGAGACTAGTGGTTGCCCCTCCCATCCACTGATCTCTGGTGTAGAGCAATGTGAACAGTGTGGTAGATGCCTTGGCAGTCCAGTAGAACCCACCATCCTGATCGCTGTTGTCAGCCACGTAGTAGCGCCAGTGCTGTCCTGGTAGTCCTGTGGCCCCCAGCCCTAATCCTCTCCACAGAAAGACCCATACCTAATCCCTTGGGATCACGTGTCACAGTACATCCCCCATTCCCAGTGTAGGGCACCAATCCCAAGCTCCCCGACTCGAACCCCTATCATGAATCCCAGACCCTATTCCACTCACATTATGACCAGTACTGAATAACAATCCTGCTTTGCACTGATTCCATAGTGTGGTTCCCCAAACCTCCCGGTAGACAGGACTCCTTCCCAACACCCCTTGTACCACCCGTGCCGGCAACTGGCACAGCCCTCCACTCACCACCATGGCCAGCTGCCAACTAAACAGTACAGGAACTGTACTGTTCAGGACATGTGCTCATTGGTTGAGCACGTATTTTGAACAATACAGGTCCTGGACTGTTCAGTCGGCAGCTGGCCTTGGTGGCGTGTGGAGGGTTGTGCTAGTCGCTGACACGGGAGGTGCGGGGTGCAGGAGAGGGGTCCTGTCTACTGGGGGTAAATACATCATGGAAACTCTGTGAAGCGGGATTGTTATTCATAGGTATTAGTCAAAATGAATAAGGACCAGGGTCTGAATTCACAATCGGGGCTTGGGGTGGGGGGTACAATACATTATGGACACCAGGTTCTCTGTTGGCACTTTTGGAGCAGAACATGGGGCATGGGGTGGGGTTCACTACATTGTGGTATTAATGGACATCCAGTACTGTTTCTGGGCATTGGGGAATGGGCTGGGAGGGTCATCACTTCTTTTTTTTTGCATGATCTGTTTACTCGCCTCATGCGCCAGTGTTCCCTTCTCCTTCAGGCTCCACAGTGCTCCCAACTCACTGGCCATCCTCTTCCTGGGCTCACCTCGATCCTCAGATAGCAACCGACTCCCCAGGGGGTATCCTGGTGTATTCCTTCACTGGGTGGGTCCCTCTCTCCTGAGGGGGAATGCATCAGGAGGGGGCTTACCAACACACTATCTATTATGTCCCCCCGGAAGTGCTGCTGAGGTACAGGAGGCCTGTGGAGGTTCCGGTGTTTGTCACAGAGTGGGGGGAGCCATCATCTGGTGAACACAGGAGCTATTTACCAGTTTCCTGGTGTTCCCACATTGTGCCACTCTAAACAGTGCCCCCAGTCTCCACTGGGAGCCACTGTTGAGCGAGGCAACCCAATCCCCCCACTCCCAAAGAGGAGAGCACTCCTCTGGATGCTCAGTCCTCTTCTTCCACTGCCGACCCCCAGCACCCTGAGTCCGTTCCTGAACCCAGGTCACCGGCATGGTTCGAGGTGTAGTGTCCAGCCCCTCAACCCTCTGCACCACCGGGCCAGGCTCTGTGTGCACTTCTGATGCCTGCCTGTGGGTGGCTGGCCGGGTTAACCAACTTTTCATTGTGTAACTGTGGGCCACGCAGCTCTGACTGTAGGGGTATTCACGAATAAGCGCAGCAGCATATGCATGGGAATGCCTCCACTTGCACAGCATATATTACATACACCCTGGCCCATTCCTTGTGCCCAGTGCATACCGCACTGCAGCGCATTGTTGGAGTTACAGCACATCTGTTTTTCTGCCGAGATGCGCTACACATCTCCTTTGAATATGGGGCTCAAGATCAGGTTATGTCACTGGTGTTGCTGTATTTTACAACACTTGAACTTTGAGTAAGAATAAAAGCTCTTCACAATTCCGGTCTGCCAATGGCATGGTTCCATGTTGATGCAGACAGTTCCATGTCCTGTGAAGCTAGTTTTAAGCAGCCATAAATCACCTCTCCATGTCCTCTGGAATAACGTGCAGAAAACCCTAAAAATGATACTACTAGTGAAAATACCCCTCTTTAAAAATCTTTTTGCAAGGGCCTTTAAGGAATCTTGCAACTGTTTCCACTAATTAATCACTTATGGTACTCCTTCCATCAATTAAACTACCATTTCCGTATGATCTAATCCACTGTAGAAATTGTATATTTTTATTGTGTATTATTTATAGATTGTACATATGTATTCTCTTATGTTCTATTGTATATATGTGGTCTGTAACCCAATTGCAGCTCTGTAACTCTTGCCTTGTGTGCCTTGTATCATATTTCCTATTCTTGCCTTGTATTCGTACCAGCACCTGACCCAGGTCCACCTTGTAAATGAGTTATCTCAATGGTGTTTCACCTGGATAAATAAAGATTGATTGATTGAAAATGAACACCTCACCATTCATTTAGCAGACAGCTGTTGCTATGGAAATTAGCAGTTGTTTCATTTGATTTAAAATACGATAACGTATGCAATTCCTATTTAGTTGCCCTTTGAATTACATAAGTAAGCAGGCTGAGTTTGAGTTTTTTTTATTTAAAATGTGCCTAGTGAGTGAAGCGCATTTCCAATGGATGACCTGTCATGAAATTTTTACACAGAACACTCCCTGCTAAACACCATACATATTGTTATCGAGGTTGGTTCCTTTTTTATTTATTTTTTCTTGCAGCTTGCTTTTGATCTTATTCTTAGTATCCAGCTGTAAAAGCTAGATCCTTTTACAACTGGATACTAACAAGATCAATAGCAATCTGCACAAGGAAAAAATAAAAAAAGGAACTGACCCTATAACAATAATGCATCGCTTAGCAGGAGTGCACCAAGTGCGCTCCACCTCACAGGCCTAGATATTTACATAAAACAGCATCAAACTTGGTCTGCTCACTTATGTAATTCAAAGAGCAACGAAATAGGAATGGCATGCAGCCTCGTATTTACAATCAAATTTAAAAAAATGCTCATTTTCACGGCAACCACTGACTGCAAAATGAAAGGTGAGGTGTTCATTTTAAAATAAGCTTCGGGGGACATGGAACTGTCTGCATCAGTGCGGAGACGTTCCACTGGCAGACTTCAGAATTGTGACAAAACTTTTTAAATTTTTTTTTTTACACAAAGTGTAAGCTTTAACAGCTCTAAGTAAATCCTGATGTTTATTAACATTGTCACTCTTTCTCTCCCTTTACTTCAACTAACACAGTACACCCCTGCCACATACACCATGCAAGGAAACATTCAGCATTTACAAATGCTTTTCAGTTGTGTTTGTGGCTATTTTTATCTCAGTGTTTTTGTCTTGTCATGTCTTACCAAGTGCATGTAGTATCTGTTATGCACACGATGAGTTTGTTACAGTCCAGTTCAGCCATTTTTCAACACAACCATGAACATTTTTTTCTAGTTAAAATAATAACTTATAGAAACATAGAAACATAGAATTTGACGGTAGATAAGGACTGCTTGGCCCACCCAGTCTGCCCATTTCCCTACCTAATGGATAAGCTACAGATCCTAGTTAACCAGCAGCCTACTTCCTCCTGCCCCCACCACTTAGAATTGCCTTATGTCCCATGCATGCTTGAATGCAACCACTGTTTTTGACTCCACAACCTCCTCCGGAAGGCCATTCCATGCATCCACAACCCTCTCTGTGAAAAAATACTTCCTTACATTACCTCTGAGCCACCTCTATCTTCAAATTGTGCCCCTTGTTCTTGCACATCTCTTTTTGAAAGATGCTACCTTCTTACTTTGTTGATTCCTTGAGGTACTTGAAAGTTACTGTAATGATTTTTTTCAAAGTTAGCTCGGCATCTCGTTAGACTGTCTTAAGTTAGTGCAGACATCTCATTGATAAACCCCTCAAGTGACAACATTTAGACTTAAGTATTTAGCTTTTGTTCATTTATGTATTGAAATTGTTTTAGCGGAAAGGCCTACTGAGCCATACAGAGCTTGCTTCCAGCGGTGTCCTTCTGAAGGGGCACATGGAAGACAACGGAGCAGCAGAAGTGCAGAAATGGTAACAATGTACAGCAATATAAACAGGAATAGACACAGAATCATTCAAACGATATCAACAAATTACAATTATAGTTTATAGCTCACTTTCACTAGGAAACTAGCCAAAGCAAATAAGAGCTGTGAGCAAGCAGCAAGAATGAAACAGGTAGCAGGGCACTGCAACATATGAGCACAAAATAGCTATACAATTTGTGACCAGTGAGAAACAGCATGGATAAATATAATATATATATATATATATATATATATATAAGAGGTTGAGAGACATGAGCCTAGGCAGAGAATCAAGTATAGGGACAGGCAGGAATGGTGTGGGTATGGGGAAGGGACTTCAAGGAGGAAAGGGAGGTGACAGCACAGATATGGGGGGGAACCAGAGAAGAGGGAGCCTGTAGGAGAAAGCAGATTTACCAGCAGAGTACTTGGCATGTAATATGGAGAAGGAGCGGGAGCCTAGAGAACAAAGGGAACAGGAGGTTGGGTGACAACAAGAGAGGAGGGAGGAGAGATACTAGGGAAGTGATCCAAACTAGAACTTAGCAAAGAGGGTGGTGCTGTGAGAGAGGTAGCAGCCATCAGGGATAGGAAGGAGAGGGAGGAGAACACAGAGCAGTGATGAGTACAGGGTGAACAGTCCAGAGCCTAGCGGCAGAAAAAGTGGAAAAAGGGATCCAGTCTGGCAAGGGTGGATTTAAGGGTGACGTTGTATACCACATCACCAAAATCAAAGTTTTAAAGTTTTTGTTTGTGCCCAGCTGTAAAGGATTTGTGTTTTTCAGCTATTTTTAAGTGGTCTGTGTATGCAAGAAATTTTTAAACTTTATAACTTAAAAATGAATAAATATTTTTTCTGAAACTATGAAAATGCCCTGTTCTGATCTGGGGCCAGCTGTAACAAACTGTAAGTGACATAATTTAAATCGGTGTCATTTTTTTCTCTATTTGTGGACAATAAAGAGCTTTGTTTTCTCTGGAAGAAATCCTGTCTCCTCTTACCATATCCTCAACCTATCACTTCGGTTCGCAGTATTCCCTCAAAAATGGAAAGCTGCAGTAGTTACTCCTGTGTACAAGAGCGGGGATCGGGCCATGCCCGAGAACTATAGACCCATCTCTATACTTCCACCACTCTCGAAGGCCCTGGAACAAATCGTCATGGACCAACTTGTCGAATACCTGGACAAACATAAGCTCCAATGCCTTGAGCAGCACGGTTTTAGGGCAGTGCACAGCACCACTACAGCCCTCCTGGATTTCACAGGCTTCATTCTTTAACCCTTCAATCTTGGACAGCTTGCTAGGGCAATCTATATCGATCTAACAAAGGCCTTTGATACAGTCAATCATGCTTTCCTAGTTGACCAACTCACTGCTACAGGCCTTGCCCTGAGGTGGTTGTGCATGGTTCCACAGTTACCTGCACTGCCGCCCCAGCAAGTCAGGATAGGTACTGTCCTCTCAGACAGCAAACCTGTTTGCTCAGGCGCAGGGGTCAATACTGGGTCCCCTCCTATTCAGCTTATTCTTGAATTGCCTCCCCCAAGCCAGTCAAGGTCACATCCTCCTTTATGTAGATGATGCGGTTGTCTTCTCAAATGGCTCAGACCCCAGTGCCCTTGAGCAACAACTACAGAGCGACTTCACCAGTGTAGAGACGTGGTTCAAAGATCATAAATTGATAATGAACTACAAGAAAACAAAAACCATGCCATTTTCCAGCTCACTAAACAAACACAAAAACTTCCCACTATCAATATGCAATAGTGGAGGGGTTTCCCTTGAACTTGTCAACACTTTAAATACCTCAGTATCACTATTAACAACTTGCCTCCTCCTATACTCCACATTGACAACATGGCCAAAGCTATCAACAAGCACATAGGACTACTTTATCGCCACAAGCATAGCCTCTCCCCTAGCCTCAGCATAGCTGTTCACATTTCTGTGGGTTCCTGGTGGACTACGGGCTGCCTATATATGGTTCTGATACAGATACTGCTCTCTGGTGCATAAAAACTGCACTCAACAAAGCCTGCCAGCTCACCTTAGGTGGGCACCAACTGACTCACACCTGTGATCTCTATGCCAGGGCACACTGGCTCACGCTGAATGGCTGACTAAAATATCAATCCTGCCTTCTGGCCAAAAAGATCTGCCTTGGTCAGCTACCACCAGGGGTCCAACAACTTCTGGTTCCAGCAGTAATCCACGGCACACCCATAACTGCCAACACCAGTGCTTCCTAACTCTGAAATGTCGAACATCTCAAGGACAAAGGTCCTTTGCTTACCGGCACCACTGTGGTTCAACTCCTCCAGGAGAACATTGCGCCCCACCACACTGGGTACTTTCAAACGAACTTGAAACTCCTTATGATACGTGAATCTCGATGTGCCTGCCATCGCTAGCACCACTTTTCCACCCCCCATCACTTCCATCCACTGCCCCTCAACCTTCCCTCTCCCCTGAGTAGGCCCTCCTGCTCCCCCACACACCTAGCACCTCTCCCTCTGCCTCCAGTCTAGTCACCTCCCTCCGATCCCTACTGCTATACTGATATTACGCGCTCCTTTTGCACACTGCACTTGGCTCCTCCCCTTCACCCCCCTTGTTTCTTTTTTTCTTTAGCACTTAGCAACGCTCCAAACAACCTCTTGTTTGCTGACAACTGACTGGTTTCACCATTGGGCACTGTAAATTGTCTGATTTCCTGTGACCTGTATTGTGTTTGGTATATAATCCTGTTTGTTTACCTTTGTATTTCTGCAATCCTTTGTATAATTTCACCTATCTGTTGTACTGAAATGTCCCGACGTGGAACCTATGTAAAGAGCTCTGAGCTCAATTGATTTTCTGAGTACTGAAATAAATTAATTTGGGATTTTTTAATGTAATTTCACAAATTATTAACTTTTTACTGACCAAACCAATTTTCACCAAACTTGCCAAACATTAGCTCCTAGGACTGAGACTGTGTGCAACAAATTTTGCAGTCCTAGGGGCTAAGCTCGCTGAACTAGAAGCTGTCAAATACCTTATTTGTGACACAAATACTAACTCAACCCTAATATACAGGCACTACCACACCTGTATACATGTGATAGATAGATAGATAGATAGATAGATAGATAGATAGATAGATAGATAGATAGATAGATACTTTATTTGTATAGTGCCTCTTCCCGGAGGCTCAGAGTGCTTAATAGAAATACTTAAAATCAATACATACACAATGTCATAACACAATACTTAATACACAACAACAGAGCATGCAGTACAGTTCAATAACAAAAAAACTCGATCTATCATTCATTTATAACACTACAGTTAAATAACAATTTTACTCTTGTCTTACATGCCAAAAGCCTGGTTAAATAAAAATGTTTTTAATCCCCTTGTGAAGGTTTCCACCACAGGTGTCTCCCTTAGACATCTAGGCAGAGAGTTCCACAGGGTTGGCGTGGGCAATGCAAATGCACGATCCCCAGAATGCTGCAGCCTAACCCAGGGAATCACAAGGAGGCAACCTTCAGAGGAACGGAGAACCCAGGATGAGCAGTGGGGAACAAGAAGGTCTTGTAGGTAGCTAGTCCCTCATGCAGGGCTTTAATATACTGTATATAGAGAATAAATGATGGCTAAGTGAGGTATGTGAGGGAATAGTACCACTGAAGGGTCAAACAAGCTTATACAACCATAAGCTTGAAGGGAAAGTGGCCTTCATGAGCTTGTTCGATCCCAAGAATGTAATATAGTGTATGGCGGAACATTGTTCCAACCTGATTTTCATCTCAGCTGAAACACTGTTGTACTCACAGTTTAACCCTTTAGGCTGTCGACAGAATTAGAATGTATAGGAATTCTTGACTAATATATCAGTCCACGGCCCTGCAAGGGTTATAGGTCATGGAACGCGACTGTATCCTTCTGTGGTACAACAACATGCTAACTGATTTGTAAAGCGCACGAGCCACACAAAAAAAACTGCTGAGGCAACAGAAACTGCAGGATCAACCAGACAAAAGGTTGTGGTGGCGGCACAACCACTTGCATAAATCCCCCAGATACAGGATCACCCAAATACAAAAAAAAAATACAGGATCAACCAGATATGTTCACTTATACAAATAATGCAATGCAGGATCAACCATATATTTAAAATTACTCACAAAATAAAACGTGGTTCCTCACAGTGAATACCCTCTTGCTAAGCAAGAAATGCAGCCATAATTTTTTTAAATCCTCCCACATACAATGAACAACCAGTGGAAGTCTACGCTTATAAATGTAGGGATGTCTGATCCCAACAGTCACACCACTGACCCTAGCAACCAGCCCTAAATACCTGAATAAGATGCAGCAGTGAAGAATTTATTTTGGTATAAAAAATAAGTGATTCAATTGTATTTAGATTATTTGGGAGGGCACCATACACTATAAAATACTGGATAGGTAACTCTTGAACAACCAGTGTGTTCTGCCACAGAGAGGTTCTGATTCCACAGACCTCTCGAACTTTGCTCTTGCTCTCGAGGCAATAGACTCACAACCCCTGCAGCAGAACACACTGGTTGTGCATGCTGCCCATCCAATATTCTCCATATTTCATGAGTATGGCTGACTGTGCCATCATTTATTGTGGTTTTGGGTTTTGTTCTGAGTGTTGTGGGGTTGTTTTTCCATAGTTTGGGAACACATGTATTTTTTTTTATGCACTCACCCATTCTAGCGTAACCCCTGCAAAAGGTGGAGTGGTACGCCATCTTTTCCTTTTCAGATGGCTTGTGATCAGAATTGTGCATCTTGTGGTGTCAGTGCATTGCGGGGGAGTGTTGTGCGGTTGGGAGTGGTAGTCCGGCATGGTTGTGCACTTGGGAGAGGTTGTCCAGTATGGCTACGTGGTTGAGAGTGGTGGTTTTGAGCGGGAGTCCAGAGTAAGGAGCCACATGAAAGAAGAGCTGAGAGTCTGTGTGAGGCGCAGAATGGAGGAAGAAGCAGCATGGAGGGCTTAGCAACTGAAATGAGTCCTGGAGCATTAAGGAACACGGTTGAGTGGGGAATGATGTTGGAGGGACCTAGTGTATTGCTTTGTAGGTTAGGGACATTTTCTTCTAATGCCCTGTGCTGGTTTTGCAGGGTCTATAGTTAGAAAAGCTGTTAGGTTTATAACGTGGTTGTTAGATGTCTCATTACAGTGGTTGTTACACATGTTAATACAGTGACTATACATGTATTATAAAGGTGTTTTTTACATTTGATAATGAGGTTGTGATGAGAGGGTTAGTAGTGTGTTTGTTAGGTACTAATGTGTTTTGAATGGATGTGTATATGCTAAATGACTATCATTATATATGGGAAAATATTTGATGGTTTGTTCTATAGGGATGAGGGCCCAAACATGATACTGTGCATATGTGTGTGTGTGTGTGTGTGTGTGTGTGTGTGTGTGTGTGTGTGTGTGTGTATTCTTTGCAAAACTGCGTTAATGCACCAGTTAGGGTTCAACTTAATGCCACAAAAGTAGTGAAATGTGGTGTTATGATTTCCAACCATAACTCCAGACCCCCAAGTAGCAAAAGGAAAAAACATCAGTGGTGGGGTCTTGCTTGGGGTTGTCAACCCTAATGTCCCCCAGCATGCAGCCTGCTGTCCAAAGTGCAAGGTGCAGATCCAAGACAGTGCCTCATAGTGATACACTCTTCAAAGGTGGAGAAATTTGTCTCACACATGTTGCCAACAGAGTCTTTTAAAGCTTTCACATGTGACCTTGTTTGTTCAGGGAAGCGGTGGGCATTAGGGTTGACAGACCCAAGAAGACCCACCAGTGATTCTCCAAGACTCCAGAAACTCAAATCACTAATGTTGTTTCCTTTTGCTGCCTGGGAGAGGATGGAGAGTTAGGGCTGGAAACCCTAATGCCATATTTCCTTATTTTTGTGGCATTAAGTTGAACCCTAACTGGTGCATTAATGTAGCTTTCTGCAAAGAATTTCCTTTCTTTTTGATAATGGAATTGTATCCTCCTTTGTGAATAGATGCAGAGGCCCTGCACTGAGGGAAGACTCCGCCCACCTACTGAAGTGCAGGTCTATGGGCCCTGCACTTCTGCAGCAAGGATGTCAAGAATTCATGGAGCTGCTGGTGGACTGTAGCCAGGCCCTCTGGGTCATGCATTTCCATGTGGCCACAGACTCAGATGCGGAGGGTAAAGAATCCATCTCTTAGCTGAATCACAGGGCCCTCTGGCACCTAGGGGTGCAGGCCCTATGCCAAGAGAAGAGCTATCTTCTTTATATGGCATTTAGGCCCATTCAGGTAACCCTACACCTACCTTTCCAGGCTGGAGGTAGTACAGCTCCATCCCTCAAGCCTCATACCATCCAGCTGAGTCACTGAGCTCACCGCACAAGGTCACAAAGCACTACCCACTGGGGTAAAGGCTGGTGCTACATATAACATTTCTTAATAATTATCTTCTTTTTAAATTTTAGCCCCAGATTTTCAAGATTTTATTTTATTGCCCCCTTATAAACATGATATGTGGCATTTGTAGAATGCTGGCTGAAACAACATTTTGTAGCACAAGTGTGAAAACTCTTCCAGGATTTGAAAACAACACCTGTTACGTTTATGAGGTGGTGTGGAAAATGGCTACATTGATAGTTTGAGTCAAAATACTGAAAATTAGTGAAGTTATGAGTGAATGTTTTAAGTTATGAGTGAACGTGGAAATATTTCAATGTTCAATTATAACTTGGTAATTTTACCATATTTTCACGACACATTTTCGACATCGTTTTCTTATGACCCCACCTCATAAACCCAGTAGGTGAAGATTTTAAAATACCACCCTAAATGTGATTTTGTGCAGAGATTGCAAAATCACCTTTCAGGATGAATGTGAAAAATTTCACCTGCCTTTTTATGAGATGGGGTTCAAAAAAGGCTATGCTGACAGTTGGTGGTAAAATGTTAAACATTTGCAAAGTTATGACTAACCTGCTGAAATATTTCAATGTTCATTCATAACTTGGTCATTTTAGATATTTTACATCAAATTTTCAAACAGCTTTCTTATGAACCCCACCCAATAAACCTTTAGGTGAAAATTTTCACCACCGAAGGTGATTTCAAGACAGAGGTCATGAAATCACCTTTAGGCTGAATTAAAAAAAATTCCACTGCCCTTGTTCATGAGGTGGGGTCCTAAAAAGGCCATGTTGAAAATTTGGTGAAAAATATTAAAACATAACAAAGTTAAAATTACAGAGTTATGAGTAAAAGTTCAAACCCCACTGAAATACATTAAACCAGATTTACCTTATTTTCTCATATTGCAGTTGCTGGTTCCAGCAGCAAGACATGTTGTCAATCAGAGAGTGAATCTTCATCAGCATGGGGTCATAACATCACTGAACAAAACAGCATGACAATCAATGCTGCAAGGAAAACTGCATCTGTGTAATACGTGGGTAACACCACCATACCCACCAAAAAACAGTGCACACCATTGAACATAATAGGACTTTCTTTGTTTTTGAGGGGGCTTCATCCCCCGAACACACCCCAATGCGGGAGGCTTCACCCCCACGCCCCCAGAACTAAAGATAACATACTCCAAAGGGGGTGTGGACTTAAGGGATGGGGAGAAACTGTATGGGGAACAATTAAAGAAAAAAAAACACAAAGAAAATAGTAGCAACACCTGGAAACCTGAGGGAACTGAACTTGGTCCCAGGTTCCAAACCTGCCATATGCTGGTGCCTTAGCCACCAACCAGACACCACACACATGGCAACTTGATCCTTGCTATGTAACAGCACAGAGCAACAGGGGTAGTTATTCCCTCACCACTATTATACCCCTGTCATTCTAAATCCATTCACGCTTTACACAGCACAGTTCTTGCCATGCTGTTATTGTAGTGCTATATTGACCTGGTACCATCTACATCATGGGACATTCTCAGGTGAGTGAGGGTGTGTGGGGAGCTGGGGTGGTGGATGCTGAATGGGGGAGGTCAAGGTAGGGTGGGAGGAGTATTGGGGTCAGATTGGTGATGGATCATTTTCTCTTTTTTAGGTTATTTAACAAAAAAAGACAGGACTGTTTTCTCTTTCAGATCGGGATCTGACACTGGGGATTGAGCACTTCAGTGTCATCTTTTACAGTACAGTGCCACTGGGGAGAGGTTGGTCCCCGGTATCAACTCTGTGCATTTGGGGGGTGCAGTCTGGAGGGGAGGTAGTTGGGCAGGCAGTACTGGGGGTGGGCACCCTAGTCTACTTTAATTATCAGATCAAATCAAGTCTGAATTGGGGAAGGACAAGGGAGGACTGGTTGAGCTGGGAGGGGAAGGATAGATAGATAGATAGATAGATAGATAGATAGATAGATAGATAGATAGATAGATAGATAGATAGACAGACAGACAGACAGACAGATAGATAGGGAGGAGGGAGGAATATGTAGATGGATACACACACATACATACATACATACATACATACATACATACATACATACATAGACATACTGATCCAGAGAGAGAGAGAAGAGATGATTGGCTCACTGCTGGCACACAAGCTGGCACACGCTCTCATCTGCAACTGCAGATGTCAAGAAACTCCTGTTGTTCTCATACACAGAACGTGGGTGAATGGCTCCTGTCACTACACTGGGTACTCTGGATTTTGGGTCACCCAGAAAAGGTATTTCTGGGGATTTTTTTTACAAAACAAACACCAGAATCTAGTTAAATGGATCCTGTTTAGCTAGGTTTTGGGTGTTTGCTTTTTGAAAAGAAACCCTTTTTACATATTTTCCATGTTTTTTAAGTTCAGGGGGAAAACAAAATGGCGGAAGTCATGGCACAAAAAAAAAAACTCCATGTTGTGAGAAGCAAGTGGTGAGAAAGCAAAAAGCTCTCGTGAAGTGGAATTTTTGGTGTCGTATCAGAGGGTTATCCAAAAACCTAACTGAGCATACTCATAAAAGAACACTTAAATCTTTATAACACTGGAACTATTTTATATTTTTCCACAAAACCTTGAAAGGCACTACCTTGGCACAAGATGCTTCTGCTTAGAAAGTTTAGGAAAACAGCTTCGTTTCATTTAGGCTGTAGATGACAGCAAAAAAATAATGTTAAGTAAAGAAAACAATTAGCTCTCTACTGAAAATGACATATGTGGATCTCAGAAACCACACAGCTGCTGTCACAAAACTTCCCAAATACTTAGGACTTGAGTCCTAGATAGTGCACACCAAATTTGAGGTCATTCTGTCAAACAATGCCAAAGCTATTCAGGTGCAAAGTTAGGGATTTAACAAAGAACCTCTCACTCAACCCTAACTACTGGTGCTACCATACCAGTATAAGATAAAGATATATATCCTCCCCTGCATCCCCCTACCTCCACCCTTCTTCTTCCCTACCTTGCCCTACCTTTCCTCATGTCCTCCACTTCCACCCCTCTCTTACTCTTCTCAGCTCACCCTTCTACATCTCTTCCTACACTCTGTGACCTGTTTGTCTTGACAAAGCCTGCTGGCCAATATTAATGTACTGTATGTATTTTCCTGTGCCTAAAACTGATTTGCATAATGTGTCTCTGTTGTTTTACGTTGACTGTCCATTATGATTTTGTGCCATTATGGTTTTTGTACTCCTATTTACACTTTTATTGTACCGTACTTTTACTGTCCTGTTTAATCTGTTGTCCTTTCTACTGACATGGAACCTTTGTAAAAGAGCTCTTAGCTCAAAGGTATATGTAATCCGAGACAAATAAATGAAAAAATATATACTGTATATATGTTCAAAAATTTTGAAGGGTTCTTTAGATTCTGGTGGAGTCTGATGCAAAATAGTAGGCTTTGGCCACTCAAGACCTTTTTGGGAAAGAGTTTCTAGTTAATAGAAAACATTTAATAAATATAGTTTATCGAGTCCTATTTCAGTTTCATATTTTTACATGTGAGGGGAAAGCAGAGAAGCTGAAGGCCACTTCTGTGAATTTATGATGACTAATGTTCCGTCTTTCTCATTATCACACACCCCAATGGGAAATTACATTGACTGAACAAAGGAGCCGTGTTAAAAAAAAAAAACAGAACCACAGAAACCCACTGCATGTCTTGCTTCCCTAAATATTAGCACCACTGTCATGCCCCTGAAATGACAAAGAACGGTACTGTGAATGTTCCTGGCATAAAGCTGTTTTCATAGAATATTTTTTTTATCATGGTGAGCGGTTAAAGCAGGGAACTGTGACTGGTCTCATGAAAAACACAGCTTCCCTATTTTATTTACAGAACAGTTTCATACAGGAGCAACAGCTGAAAACAAAAATAACTGCAGTGTCATGTCAAGATCATGAAACCTAATTAGAAAAAAAAAATTTTCATTTTTTTGCTGTTGTTGATTAATACATCTTGATCCGCCAGGATCACTAGCTCATCTCCTAGGATCAACACCCCCTACTTTCCCTTATGGCTTGCAACCCCATGACAGAGCCCCCCTGTGGAGGCAACCAGTAAGAGCTGTTTCCATTGGTGTGGGTGAAGGCCCTGGTAGTGAGCAGCAGCTGTCATCTACACCCCCATTTTCCCCATTCTGCTTATTGAACCATTGAGAGCTGTATAGTCCACACAGCTCCAATGTAAGTCACAATCTGTGCATGTCATTCTGGTCATCTTCCACAGCACCCCTCAGGAAGAGGTCACAACACTTGCACATATTTCTTCTAGCGTACATCACAGATGGCACTGTGGGAGTCATGCAATGGTGATCTCCTCCCCAGGACACAGAGCATCATACTAAGGCTACACTTCTGTCCCCAGGCCACAGGATATGCAGGGACCTGGGTTTGCTTCCAAGCCTGGGTCAGTGGCATGCCAGAGCAGCACACTGCCACTAGGCCAGCAAGCCCCCCAATAAAACAACAACATTTTCATGAAATTAAAAATAAAACTCTCAGCCAGTTTAAAGATCCCTAAAACCATTAGAAAATGTGAAAAATGCAAGACTTAGACACAATCCAGCTGATATTTCATTATTTTCTATAATTCTTCCTTCTTTCTTTGCTACAAGGACAGCTGTGTGAAAGAGGATTACTGCCCTTAGACTTTATCTGCTTTTTCTGCTTGTCTACACCTGACATCATAATCCCCTGTTTACAGCATCATAATTATCTCCACAGCAACAGACTGCGATGTCATAAACAGCTGTGATGTCAGGTGTAGGCAAGCAGCCAGAACAGCTAGGGCAGTTATCCCGTTTAGGGCAGCGATACTGTTTACCTGCAAATGTCCTTAGTAACAAAGAAGTGAGGGTGAGCATTAACAGAAAAATATTATTAAATATAAGCTAAACTGTATCTAAATGTTACATTTTTTCAAAGTTGTCACAGCAGAGTCAGGGGTTCTTTAAACCACCATTTGGTACTTACTACGAAACATACAAAAGGTGCCAGAAGAATACGGTCTTAAGGTCTAGTGAGTCTGCCCATATTGCACAGTCCCCAGTGGCAGCTAAGAACCCAACCTTCCTGTCCCCAACTGTTAGCCCTCATTTGCCCTATTGCCCTATTGGCTCTGACTTTGCCTTTTACCCTGTTCTATCTGATGTGGACCTCAACCTGTTTCACTCCAAATTTTCCTCTGTCTGGGACAAGCATGCCCCTCCTCAGAAAATCTAGAGTCAAATCTTCCCACCACCCCTGGATTACCTCCAAAATCATTGACCTGTACAAGTCTCATGATCTCACCTGGGCCTGCTGTAAATTATCCCACTCCTTCCCTGACCTCCTGTCTTACAGGACTCTGAGGAATAACTGTATGAAGGCTGTCCAGGCTGCAAAATTGCACTTTTTTGAGGTCTACCTCAAGGAAAAACTTTAACTTCCCACCTAAATTCTGGAAGGTTATCCACTCCCTTTTTGACCTCCATACCCAGTCTGTTCCCCCAGTCCTTGTGGGTAATACTTCACCTATATCTGACCCTCCCTCTGTTGCTGTTCACGTCAATGAGTTCTTCACAACCTGCACCCTCCCTCTTCTCCCCCTCCTGGCTCTTCTCCTTCCCTTTCTGTTCCCCCTTCCTCCCCTCCCCACCTGTCCCCAGGTTTCTACTTCCCCCTGTCACCAACCAAGAAACCCTTCTTGACCTCTCCTCCCTCAACTCATCTAAGTCCAGCCCTGGCGGTCTGGACCCAAGCCCTCCACTCTCAGCTACCTCCACTTCTCAGCTACTGCCATTGCAACCCCTTTACTCACATACTTAACCTTTCCTTGCACTGTTCTTCAGTCCTGGAGGTTGGCCAAAGTTATTCCACTTCCTAAAGGGGGTGAGCCCTCCTCCCCAGGCAACTTCCATCCCATCTCCCTCCTCCCCTTCCTCTTACAGCTGCAAGATAAACTTGTCCATCCTAAACTCCTTGACTACCTCTCATCCTTCAGCTTCCTATAAACCTTCTGGTCTTGTTTCTGAAAGCACAACCTCCTCTCTGCTGCATCACTGGTTCCATCTTCTCCAGGATGGATCAGGGGTGCATTACAGCCACCATTTTCATTTATCTGGGCAAAGCCTTTGATTCAGTGTCCCAGCCACTCCTCCTGGTCAAGCTGAGCTCTGCTAACCTTTCAGCTCCCACTGTTGATTGATTCTGTTCCTACCTCACAAGCCATCAACAATTGATACAGGTATGAGGCATCCTATCACCTCCACTATCCATCCAGGCTGGGGTCCCACAGGGCTCCATCCTTGGTCCCATCCTCTTCTTCATTTTCTTAAATGACCTCCCCTCTGCCTGTGCCAGTTTGTATATTCACATGTATACTGATGATATGGTCATTTTCACCTCCAGTCCCTCTACCACAGCTGTTGAAGACCTGCTCCAGCAGGACTTCAACAACGTTCTGTACTGGTTCTAATCCAACCAACTCCAGGTCAACACTAAAAAAAACAGTGTCCATGGCCTTTGATACCAGTCAGAAACTAGCCAGACCCCTTGCTCATCCAGTTCTCACCACACTGGAAGTCACCCCCATTAAAGCAGTTCAGTCCTTCAAGTACCTTGGTGTGTGGTTGGACAGTAAGCGTGACTTCTCAGCCCATATTGGTGCCATCCATGCAAACGTCATCCCAAGCTTGGTGCCTGTAACAAACCAGAGACTGCTTATCTCTACAGGTCTGCAGGAGCTCGTTACCAAAATGGTGCTCCCTGTATTCAGTTATGCGGATATGGTCTATTGCACTGCTCCCTTCACTTCCTTTCCTGACTGGACACCCTCAGTAACTCCTTCTGCCATTTGCTAGAACCCCCATACTCATCACTGCTCCCTCCATTCCTCTCATCCATTCACCCACTGCCTTCACATCGCCAAGCTCACTGTACCTCCTTCATATCCAAACACTGGTTTGGTTCCTCTCCTCTCTCTCTCCTCTCCTCCTCCTCTCCTCTCCCAACTCCTCCCTGCTCTCTATCTCTCTCTGTTCCAGTGACCATCACATTTTCATTACTCCTCACCTCACCAATATTATGTTTTTATCTGTTCCTCTGCTGGAAATCTGCTTTCTCCTATCCACTTTCCTTCACTCTGGAACCAACTCCCACCTCCCCTGCCTTTCCTCTTATGCTGGCTCCTCAAGCTCCAGTTGAAACTCCAACCCCACCCCAACTGTTCCTGTTACTCTTCCTCCTGATGCTTCCTCTGCCTGGGCCTCAACCATCATCGTGGGGCCTCTGGCTGGGTCTCCACTATCTGCCTGCTGGCTTCACTCCCTCCCCACCCTGGTCTTCCCTCCACCACAAGGTCAGGCATAAGCTCATCCTCCTGGTCTCTCGCCTCTTGTCAGCATAGAGTGACAGGGCTGGGTCAGACTCTGTCCCATTTGTTATGCAGAGAGAGTCAAAAGAAAGGATCTATTTTGTCCTCTCCTATTCTGACACTTATCTGTCTCTTGCCTGTCTGAAGAGCAGTGTTTTTCCAGGGAGGGTCTCAGAGGATTTTTTTGTTTGTACTGCCATTGTGAAGAGCTATCCTGTACAATGCTATATTTTATTGTTATTGATGTCAATAAAATGCTACTTGAAAATGTTATAACTTCTCCTGGTCTGCCTGTGCTTCTTGACCTATGCCTGTACAACAAATAGTACTGACACCGTGTATATCACTGCTGCTTTTACCTTTCCACTTGTACAGGTGTTTCATATTGAGCTGAGACCACACTACATTCTCTGTACCAACTTATTTTTGCATCTGTTTATTTTTGTACAAACTCATTTTGCATATGTTGCTCATTTGACTTTGATATTGTATATTGTACTGCTGTTTTCTCCTGTTCCCTCCGGGTCACACCGAAATGAGCCTTGACTCAGTGTACCTTTCACGGTTACAAATTTTCAAATAAAAATATAGAAAATCTCCATTTGAAGCCATCCACTGTCTCAAGTGATAGTAGTTCCTCAGGAGCCCATTCCACCCAGCCACCACCATCTCCGTGAAGAAATGCCTCTTCATTTCTTGAACCTCCCCCATCCAACTTAAGGCAATGCCCCCTTGTGTTTTTGTTTCTCCTGAGCCTGAAGAAGCACTCCTTGTTCACCCTGTTTATGCCTTGCAAATACTTAAAGGTCTCAATCATGCCCCTTCTCTCCCTCCTGTCCTCCAGGGAGTACATATTCAGGGCTTCCAGCCTCTCCTCGTAGGTCCTGCTGTCCTTTAGCCATCTTTGTCACCCTCCTCTGAGCCATCTCCAGCAGGTTAATGACCTTCTTTAGGTAGGGATGCCAGTACAGCACACTGTGCTCCAGGTTCGGCCACACCAGTGACCTGTTCAATGACAGTATGACCTCATCAGTATGACACATCCCCTGAGGAAGACCCACATGGTCACAGTGCCGGAGTTATTTGTTTGTTTGTCCTCTTTATGTCAGTAATAAACTCACCATTTTAAACAGAGCATTGATTCAACTTGAGTGCCACTTTTTTTCAGTTTTATGACCTCTTCCTGCCAGCTGCTGAACCCCCCGCAATGCAGCCTAACATTCTGCTGGCTTTTGCCACTGCTTTCCTGCATTGTGTTGAGTGCTTGACGTTTATTTATTTATTTATTGAAATTGTTTCACCAGGATGGCACACTGAGCAAAAAGATGCTCGTCTCCCGGTGCGGCCTGGAGGGTGAGCGTACAGTGGAAGATAACTCGCAGGTTATCAAGAGTTACATACGCAAGGAAAAACAGTAGAACATAGCTGAGCACAATTACAGCAATACAGTAGTCAGATTCAGTTGAACAGTTTACAGAGAAAGTTTCAGTTATGCAGTTGCAGGATACAATTGTGTGTTGGAATAAGGACAAGACAAACAGGACAGTTCAACAACAACAGTAGGCAGGCATAAATTAAAATTACAGAATGGGATAGTATTGCATAGATGAGGTGTGACACTGAGTGGAGAAAATGTGAGGGATCAGGCAGTATCAAGGAGTGTTTAGGCCAGGGTCAAGCCCATGTACTAGAAGTGCTGAAGTTGGTATAGATAAGCCAGCTTCCATAGAGTAAGCTAAGTGCCACTGGTCAGGCAATCGGGGGGGGGGGGGGAATAAAGGGAACACCTTTGTGGCTTAAGTGCAGGAGCAATTTACCAAGATGTAGTTTCTAGTGCTGAAGACAAGGAGTGGGTAGAGGAGGAGTGGCGAATTTGGGGAGGGAGTTCATTCCAGAGTTTGGGGAAGTGGTAGAAGAAGGCAAATTGCCCAATAGTGGTTTTCCGCCTAGGGATTTGAAGCTTCCAGTCATCGAGGGATCTGAGGGCATGAGAAGGGGAGAGAGCTGGGGTAAGTAAGGTAGAGTGGTATGAGGGCAGGGCGTCATGCCAGAATTTGGCTACAGATTTAGCGCAGTACTGCAGGCGACGGTTTTTGAGGGAAGGGAGTGCAAGGGCATGGTAGTGATCAACACCCCCAGGCATTTTATTTTTCTTACTCAGATTTGGTTTACCAGAACCCTTCCCAGGCAGTACTCAGTCCTTGGATTCTTGGCTCCAATGAGCAGCCTGTTGCTGTTTTTTTTAAAGTTGAAATCTCATAAAACTCAGGACTTGAATTTGTTTTGTTTTATCATCTTTCAAGGTATTTGCAGGCAAAGCCTGTGAAAGCAAATGGGAATATTTGAGGATCACTAAACATGAAATGGAGATTCTGCAATTTGTGCGACACAAATGTGGTAAGTTGTCAAGGGTTTATGATAACCAAAATAGTGAAAGCATATTTATTTGGTCTTAATGTGAATCAAAATTCTTACATTTTGAAAAAAATATATTTCTAAAAAAATATTTTTTAAGTCACAAAAATAATTATCAGTAATTAAACACAGTATCAATATTATGTTTTTATCAGGGTGCCCTACTGTACCTTCAAGTTTTCCTTTTAAAAATGATATTTTTGCCCCTAGCAGTTCAAAAGATAGACAACTGTAGAGATGATTTCTTGCAAATTTCTGCTCCAGCTATTGCCCTCCCACTTTCTCACATTATGAACCTCTCCTTCTCCCTCTGTGCTGTTCCTCAGGCCTGGAAAGTTGCTAAGGTTCTGCCTCTGCACAAAGGAGGTGATTCACTCCTCCCCAGGCAACTACAGGCCAATGGGGATGGGACAAAATGAGGTAAGGCCATCAAAAAATGGAGGGTAATGAGTACCAATGCCCATAGTCTAGGTAACAAGCTCCCTGAACTGGTGGCCTTGATGGAAGAGGGATGCCTGGATATTGTGGTAATCACAGAAACATGGCACACAGAGAACCATGACTGGGATGTCAACATACCAGGGTACACAATCTACAGGAGGGACAGGGAGGGTAGAAGAGGAGGAGGAATAGCTCTCTATGTAAGGGAAGGGATCAAAGCAATGGAACAAAAGGGTAAACAGGGAGAAGAGGAGGCCCTGTGGGTTACCCTGGAGACTGGAAATGGTACCATAATCTGCACAGGGGTTGTGTACAGATCCCCATCTCAGGGGGAGGAAATGGACAAGGAAATGATAGAATGCATCCTTAGGATGGCGGAGAAAGTGGAAGATATTGTTTATGGGGGACCTGAATATGACAGGTGTTAACTGCAGCACCTTTGCTACAGCCACATCCAAGAGCAGGGCCATTCTTGATGCCCTACGGGGGCATGCCTCAGACAGCTAGTGTTGGAACCCACTCGGAAGGGAGCAATTCTAGACCTGGTACTCTCAAATGGGAATGGAGAGAGGATCTCAGATTAGAAGTGGGTAGCCATCTGGGAACAAGTGACCACCAAACAGTATGGTTCATGATAAACTCAGCTGCAGAATCAAGCCATACAAAACTGAGGGTACTGGACTTCAGGAGGGCTGACTTTGTCAAAATGGGTGAGTGCCTCAGAAAAGCACTAGCAAGCATGCAAGAAGGAGGGGTGGAACAACTATGGGGAAACATCAAAATTGCCATCACAGAGGCGACAAGTCTTTGTGTGAAGCAAATAAACAAATCAAAATGAAAGAAAAAAACACTAAGGTTCTCAAAAGAGGTGGAGGGAAGGTTAGGGAGAAAAAGACCACATTCAGGAAGTATAAGGAAACACAGAAGGAGCAGGACAGAGAACTGTACCAGTTAAAGCAGAAGGAAGCGGGGAAGGCAGTCAGAATAGCAAAGGCCCAAACTGAGGAAAAGATAGCCAACTCGGTTATGAAGGGGGATAAAACTTTTATAGATACATTAGAGAGTGAAGAAAGACCAAGGGAGAGATAGTGAGGCTGAATAAAGGGGAGGGTGGGTGGTCAGAGAGGGACAGTGAAAAAGCAGGGATACTGAATGAATACTTCTGCTCAGTATTCACAAAAGAAGAGGAGGGGGAGGTACCTATTCCAATCAATAGAAGCACTCTGGATAGTGGGGTCGATACCAGTCCTTTTACAGAAGAAAGGGTTCTGAAAGAACTCCTAAAACTGAAGGTGGACAAAGCAATGGGGCCTGATGGGATTCACCCCAGAATTCTAAAAGAACTAAGGGGAGAACTAGTGACACCACTGACTACCCTTTTTAACAAATCATGGGAGGATGGTGTGGTACCTGAGGACTGGAGGAGGGTGGATGTGATTTCCCTTCACAAAGTGGGAGCAAGACAGAGGCAGGAAACTATAGACCTGTAAGTTTGACCTCAGTGGTAAGGAAAATGATTGAATCCTTCTGAAGGAAAGAATTGTTGAGTACCTAGAGGCCAGTGGGGCACAGGACCCAAGGCAGCATGGATTCACAGTGGGAAGGTCATGTCAGACGAATCTAATTGATTTCTTTGACTGGGTGACCAAAGTAGTAGACCAGGGAGAGGCTGTGGACATGACCTACCTAGACTTTAGCAAGGCATTTGACACAGTCCCACACAAAGATTAATAAACAAATTAGCCAGCCTGAGAGTGGGTCCCAGGGTGGTAGCCTGGGTAAAACATTGGCTGGACAACAGGACAAAGAAGGTAATAGTAAATGGAGTCCACACCAAAGAAAGGGGGGGTTACTAAAGGGGTACCACAGGGTTCAGTACTGGGTCCAGTCCTTTTAAATGTCTTTGTAAGTGATATTGCAGAGGGACTGGAAGGAAAAGTATGCCTCTTTCCAGACAACACAAAGATCTACAACAGGGTGGATGCACAAGGGTGTGTGGAAAGGATGAGAAGGAACTTGGCAAGGTTGGAGGAATGATCAGAAGTATGGCAACTTAGATTCAATGCAAAGAAGTGCAAAGTAATGCACCTGAGAAACAAAAACCCAGGGGAAGAATGCACAATGGGTGGGGAGGTAGTAACAACAACAAAAATGGAAAGGGACCTGGGGTAGTCATATCAGATGACCTAAAGGTTAGCAAGCAATGTGAGAAGGCAGTAGGGATGACTTGGGGGATACTGGGATGTATAGAGAGAGGCATCATTAGTAGAAAACTGGAAGTTGATATCCCTCTGTGCAGACAGATGGTGAGACCCCATCTGGAGTACTGCGTGCAGTTCTGGGAAACCCCATCTCTGCAAGGACATAGATAGGATGGAGGCAGTCCAGAGGAGGGCAACTTAAATGGTGCAGGGTCTGCAACAGAAGCCATACGAAGAGAGACAAAAGGAGCTTAATATGTATACCCTTGAGGAAAGAAGTGACAGGGGGAACAGGATAGAAACTTTTAAGTACCTCAAGGGAATCAACAAAGTCCAGGAGGGTAGCATCTTTCAGAAAAAGAGATGTGCAAGAACAAGGGGACACAATTTGAAGATAATGAGGGGACGGCTCAGGGGCAATGTGAGGCAGTATTTTTTCACAGAGAGGGTAGTGGACGTATAGAATGGCCTTCCTGAGGAGGTCATGGGGTCAAAAACAGTGGGGGAATTCAAGAATGCATGGGTCACACATAAGGCAATTCTTGTGGGGGGTAGAAAGAAATAGGCTGTTGATTAACTAGGATCTGCAGCTTATTCAGTAGATAGGGAAATGGGCAGACGAGGTGGGCCAAGCGGTCCTTATCTGCCATCAAAGTCTATGGTTCTATGATTTCACTCTTCCCCTCTCTTGCTAAGCTTCAGGAGACCACTGTGTACTCTAGGGTTGCTAACTTGGCTCCTCAACTTTCCTCTCACCTTACCAGTCTGGCTTTAGGAAGAAACACTCTATCTCTTTCCTGCTGCATGTAACTGATTCTATCCTCACTGGGATGGATCAGGGACATATCACCAAAGCCATATTCATTGATCTAGTCAAAGCTTTCAACTGAGTGTCCCAACCGCTCCTCCTGGACAAGATGAACTCTGTTGGCCCTTTCAATATCGGCTGTGGACTGTTTCCGCTCATACCTTATAGGCTGTTACCAGAAAAGTCAGTTCAGGTGGATGTTGTTCTGCCCCCCCCCCATCCTAGGAGGGGTCCCACAGGACTCCATCCTGGGTTCTATACTATTCTCAGTTTTCCTGAATGACCTACCCTCTGCCTGTGTCTCTTCACATATCAACATGTATGTGGATGACACGGTCATCTACACTTCTGGCCCTTCAACTTCAGTGATGGCGGACCCTCTCCAGTACGACTTCCCCAATGTGCGGCGCTGGTTTCATGCCAACCAGCTCAGGGTGAACACCAAGAAGACTGTGTCAATGACCTTTGGTACCAGCCAGAAACTGGCAAGGCTCTCGCCTTCCCACCTATGGCAACCATTTGGAGGTTGTCCCTTCTTTCAAGTGCCTTGCTGCATGGCTAGATAACAAGCTTGACTTCTCTGCCCACATTGACACCATCCATGCCAAATTTTGCCCCAAGCTTGGTGCCTGGTACTTCAACAAGGACTACCTCTCCTCCCAGGTCCGCTGGGAGCTATTAGCCAAAATGATCCTCTAGGTTTTCAACCATGCGAACATGGTCTATGGCACTGCTTCCACACCCCCTTGCCAGACTGGGCACCCTTTGTAATGCCTTCTGTCATTTCTCTATGAACTGTCCACTCAGCACTCACCATTGATCCCCCTATTCCTCCTTTTCTATTCTCCCACTACCCTTGTGGGTATACTGTGTACAAGGTGCCAGCGACTGAGCGCTTGCAAAAAGGATGACTCAGTCACGGTGCCTGTGTACAGGGCTACCTGACAGGATAGCGAGCAGATACCTGGGTGGGTGAGGTAGGGTGAAGGAAAGTACATGCGTATACACGTGCATGGGGAGGGAGGAAGGGGAAGGAAGGCATGTGGGAGGGGGTGTGGCGGGCAGCTGCCGAGCTGGACCGCTAGCATGGTGGAGTGGGTGGTTGCCTGGGAGGTGCAGGATGCAGGGTTCGGGTCTGGTGAGGTGCTTTTTGCCAGCAGCCGGCTTTTTATTTTCACAACTATTTCACCTCCACCAACATGCTTCTCGAGCTGAGAATACCTTAGTATGGGTGCGTGGGGCACAGCCCCCACATTATTAAAAAATACTTGTATCTCGGCGCCTTTCCTCCATTTTGCCGAGTGTGCATCGCCGAAATTCATTTCTCGGTGATGTAATCTCCCTAATGGCAATCGCCATTCCGTGATCGCCTATGTCATAGAACCACCCTTGTGTTGCCAGTCCCACCGCACTACCTTTATTGCCAAATACTGGTCTGGCTCCCTTCCCTCCTACCTCTTCCCCACTCCTGTCCCTAGCCCCCTCCTCTTCTTATTCTATGCACTCCAGGAATTCCTGCATATTCTCCATTCCCCATCCTCACGCATGTGTTGGGCAAGCTGCTTTCTCCTACCAACTCGTCTCCCTCTGGAACCTGCTCCCCTCTTCTCTCCACCCCCCCATACCTTTAAACACCTCCTAAGGTATATTCCTGCTTCCCCTGTACCTGTCACTCCTCCTCCTCTTGAACCTTCTGTCCATTTGTTCAATTTCTCCTGTTCCCCTGCCTGCCTATGACTCCCAAATTCTGGGCTAACTGTGCTCCTGGCCCTCAGTCTGCTCTCTATTCAGGACAGTGCTTTTTGTATGCACTCTAGCATGCATTACTCAGTATATCCAGGTAGTGAATCCACGCTCTGTTCATTGTGTTCAATGGAAATTACCACACTGTTGTTATTTCATGTGGGGCTTCTCAATCTCCTTGCTTGGACTGCCTATATATTTTGCACTTTGTATTTTGTATTTTTGCACTTCAGATGTTTGTGATGCTTTTATATCCGTATTTCCATTCCCCCCACGCCCGGGTCACACCTGGAAACCAATACCAGCTTAGTGTGCCTTTCCTGGTTAAAAAGTTTACTAAATAACATTTCCTTGAAAAAGGCTAACTTTGGAAATGTTAGGGTTTAAAACATATACTGATAAACATCTAATATTGTCATTAAATTAGGTTCTCAATAATTGAAAACTGTTTTGACATACAGTAGCTCTTCTTTGATGCTGTCCAGCCTCCAAGCTTTCATTTACATACGAACATACGGACATACGAAATTTGCCAGCAGATAAAGGCCTAGAGGTCTATCAAGTCTGCTCGAATGTGCAGCTAGCACCCCTTATTCTGCAGCTGCCCCTCCCTTCCACCCTTCCCCTTCATTAACCCTCCCCCTTGTCCTGTCCCATCCTCGTTTGAAGCAGTCCACTGTTCTACTGCATACCACTTCTGCAGGTAACGCATTCCACCCAGCCACCACCCTCTCTGTAAAAAGTGTCTCCTCATCTCCTCCTGAACCTTCCTCTCTCCAGTCTCATATCATGCCCCTGGTGGCCCTCCCTCCCTTACTTTGAACAGCCCATCTGTACCCATCTTGTTTATTCCTTTCATGTATTTAAAGGTTTCAATCATGTCACCCCTGTCTCCTCTCCTCCAGTGAGTACATGTTCAACTCCTTCAACCTCCTCTCGTATGATAAGTCCCCAGCCCTTGATCATCTTTGTCGCCCCGCTGCACCCTCCAGTAACTTAATGTCCCTCTTCAGATACGGACGCCAGTACTGCACGCAGTACTCCAGGTGCGTCTCAACTAATGACCCATACAGTGGCAGAATCACCTCCTCCTCCCTCGAGGGTATACCCTGCAATACAACCCAGCATTTTGTTGGCCTTTGCAGCTGCCTTCCCACATTGTGCCGAGTTGTTCATTGACCCTGTAATGAGCACACCCAGATCCTTCTCCTCCTCTGTCTGGGCTAGCTGCACTCCCTAGCTGGTAACTCCTCCTGGGTTCTTCATCCCAAAATGCAGCACCTGCACTTTTGGCATTAATCCCCAGTTGCCAGGTGTCTGACCAGGTTTCAAGCTTTACCAGCTCATCCTGCAACCCCTGCCATCCCCCTAGGTCATCCACCACCGCGCCAACCTTAGTATCATCAGCAAACAGACTGAGCTTGCTCTTGATGTCCCATGATATGTCTGCAATGAATATCCCAAACAACACTGGTCCTAACACTGAGCCCTGTGGGACACCGCTCGTCACTGCCCTTGGGTGTGAGAGCTCCCCACCCACCACCACCCTCTGTTGCCTTCCCTGCAGCCAGTTTCCTACCCATCTCACCAGCTTTGCACCTGCCCCTGTGCCTACTAACTTCCTTCCCAGCCTTTTATGTGGCACAGAGTCGAATGCCTTACTGAAGTCCAGATACAGGACATCCACTGCATGGCCACTGTCCAGTTGCCTAGTTACCCAGTCATAGAACTCGACCAAGTTGGTTTGGCAGGATCTGCCACGTATGAAACCATGCTGTCTGCTGTCCTGTAGTCCTTGGCCTCTAGGAGAGCCACCAGTCTCTCTTCAGGATAGTCTCCATTAGCTTACCCACGATGGATGTGAGGCTCACTGGTCTGTAGTTTCGGTTCATCCTTGGGGCACTTTGTGAGGGGCACCACATGAGCCATCCTCCAGTCCTGGAGGTACACACCCTGAATGTGAGTGAGGCATTAAATAGGTCTGCTAAAGGTCCTGCAAGGACCTCTGCAGCTCCTTCAGTACCCTGGGTGGATGCCATCTGGGCCTGGCGCCTTGTCCACCCTCAGTGCCTTCAAACCCTCTCGAACTCTGCCCTCCATGATTTCCCATCTGTCACCACTTCCGCTTCTGCCATTTCTCCCACCTTGGTGTCACCCCCTCTTCTTTAGTAAATACTGAGCAGAAGTACTCATTTAGTGCTTCCGGCTTTATCATACCCTGCTTCCACCCAACCCGCCTCCTTCCTAATCCTTACTATGTGGTCCTTACAGCTCCTTTTCTCCCTGATGTACTTAAAGAAGTCCTTCTCCCTTCTTAATGCCTTGTGCCAGCCTGAGTTCCGTAGATGCTTTGGCTCCCTTACTGCCCTTGTCACCTCCTTCGATTCTGTCAGTAGTCCTCTGTCCTCCCCCTCCCTGTTTTCTTGTACTTCCTAAAGGCAGCTCTTTTCCTCCTTACCTTTCCATGACCTCCTTACTCAACCAGCTTGGTTTCTTAGCCCTAGCCTTCTTGCTCTGGGCTTTGCAGCAGGTTTTGTTGCCTCCACTATCCCCAGCTTTATGAGCTCCCACCCTGGTTAGTATCCATACTAGATTGAATTCTGGCCAGGTACCCTTTACCACTTCCCCATCCTCCCAAAGTCGGCCCTCCTGAAGTCCAGCACTCTTGTGCCAGATTCCACCTCTTCCTTGCCCATATCCAATGTGAGCTATACTGAGTGGTGTTCACTCCCGACAGCGTGTTCCTCCACTGTAAGTTCTCTCACAAAGTCCCCATTTGCCAGCACAAGGTCAAGGGTATTCCCCAACCTGGTTGGTTCACTGACCATTTGCAGCAGGAAGCTGTCCTGGAAGGCATCCAGCAGTACCTGCTCCCTTCTGTTCCTGGTTGTTGGGGTGTTCCAGTCCACTCTTGGTATGTTGAAGTCCCCCACAATTTAAAAAAACAATTACGTGTTTAGCCATAACGGTACTAAAGTAAGCTTCTCAAAGACAATGTCTTTGAAAATAGCTTACTCTGGAAATCCTAAGGTATATATATATATATATATATATATATGAATGGACTCATAAAATTATTGCTAATTTAAAATATCTACCAATTTACAAAGCAAACCAATGTTTCGTGGTTAGTAATACTTTCCGAAGGCGAGCAGTAGTCATCACATAGGTGTGCTTCGCTATGATATATCACCATTTGAGGTTCTACTTTGCTGAGTGTACAGCTTTCTGGATCCTCTATCAGGCTCTTTTTTTAAATAACTGTGGTCTATGACCTTTTGAAAATGTCTACAGTGCAACACAACAGGACCAGCCTCCACACTGGTTAAAGAAAGGGGACCAGTTTGATTTCTTTGGTTTGCATTGTAAGTCGGTGGCTACTTTACTAAATAATAAATCTCACTGAGAAATGATTTATAACATGGAACTTGAGCTCTGTTTCTTCCTTGTACAGTATCTCAGCATTTTCCACTACCAGAGACTCTTTGGAACATATTCTATACATCCTGCAATTAAGATGTGGGCATTCAACGATCAAACCCTTTGTGTCTGATTGACAATTTAAAATATACTACTCTAGTGGTGACTAAATTGGCTAAATACATCATATTATTTGGGGATAAATATTTATTTTCACTTAGAACACGATGTAATTTTACTTAGTGCATGTTATCTCAACTCAGAATCTGGGAATAGAACAAAGAGAACAATGAACCAGATGGAGAGTTTATGTAACCAATAAGACATGATGGATATTGTGCTGAGATAATTGCCTGGCCAGGGGTGTAGTAAGGTATGAGGCTGCAGGCCAAGTGCCTTCAGACCCTGGAATGTGTTTATTTCAGCCCAATGCATATCCCAGAGTGTCTTATTGTGCTTAGAGTAACTAGAGTAATTAATGCTAAAAAAAATACAAACATAAATAATAAAAAGTGCTTAAAATTATTGTTAAATTGTTAAATTGTCCCTCCACATCTGGGTTCCACTAGGAAACATAGAGATGGTATGCAGTTTAATGATAATGTGGTGTGTTCAGAGCTCTTTGGTTGTGCCCCCTGCCCCCCCTGCACCACCACCACCACTACACACACAAAGTAAAGCAAAGCAAACTTTATTTATATAGCGCTTTTCTTAAAATCAAGGAGCTTTACATGAGAACCTAAACATAAATTAATAATAAACAAATAAATTAATTAAAATCATCTGGGAAGGCCATTTTGAAAAGATAAGTCTTAAAATCTGACATCAGGCATTCTCTCAGCCGAAGAGGTAGAGAATTCCACAGGGTAGGGGCCACAAAAGAAAAAGCACGAGCACCAGATGTCTTCATACGTACCTTGGGAATCTCCAGCAATCCCTCGTCAGCGGATTGGAGAGGGTGGAGGGGGTGGTAGAGAGTCAAGAGATCTTGCAGGTAGCCAGGTCCCAGTTCATGTAGGGCTTTAAAGGTCAGAAGACCAACCTTAAAGGTGATCCACCACTGAACAGGCAGCTAGTACAGTCCGCGCAGCACAGGTGTAATATGGCTGGTCCTAGATGTACCAGTCAATAACCTGGCTGCTGCATTCTGCACTAGCTGCAAACAGCAAATATCAACCCCAAGAATCCCTAGGTAGACGGCAATGCAGTAGTTAAGGCGAGTGGTGATGAAGGCATGGACCAATGTCAAGAGGTCATCTGGAGGAACCAGGTGTTTCATTCAGGCGATATTCCTCAGATGGTAAAAAGAGGATTTGACAATGGCAGACTCCTGAGATTTCAGGGTCAAGCTATCATCACGAATAACACCCAAATTACACACCTGGTCAGAGGTAATAAGCTGGATGTCATCAAGCCATACGCCCAATGCCTGCCCAGCCCCCAAACCTGCCCCCAGATGACCAGGGTCCACAACCAACACTTCAGTCTTGTCAGGGTTCAGTCTCAGCCAGCTGGTGCTCATCCAATCCTTGATCTCAGCAAGACAGTTGTTAAACACAGAGACTGCATCCTCTTGTTCGGGTAGAAAGGACAGATACAGTTGAGTATCATCTGCATAGCAGTGAAAATTCAAACCGTATTGCCTAATGATATCTCCTAATGGCAGTATGTACACTGCGAACAACATGGACGCTAATATGGAGCCCTGCGGGACCCCTCAAGACAAAGGAAGGGCGTCAGAGTAATAAATTCCAGTGACCACCCTCTGAGATCTGCCCGTGAGGAAAGATCGAAATCATTCTAGGACTGTCCCTGACAGTCCACAGAGACACCACAGGCACTCCAGTAGCACACCATGGTCCACAGTGTCAAATGCTGTGTAGAGATCGAGAAGGACTAAGATGGTACATGCCTTTGGATCCCTCGCTATTAGGAGGTCATTCACTATCCGGACAAGTGCAGTCTCAGTATTACGTCTCTTCCAAAATCCAGACTGGAGAGCATCATAGACATTGTGGGTCACAAGGTGATAGTCCAGTTGCAACACAACCACCTTCTCAATAACATTCCCGGCAAAAGAAAGGTTAGAGACAGGCCTGTAGTTAGCAGGGCAGTCTGGATCCAAGGATTTTTTTTTTTTGAGTGGTCATACAACTGCCTCCTTAAGGAGATCTGGAAAGACACCCCTCTCCAAGAAACCCTAGATGATTTTAGCTAGGATTGGGCAGATGACATCTACACAACCCACTAATAGAGATGTAGGGCCAGGATCCAAACTACAGCTGGTTGGGCTCAATGTTTGGACGATCTACACAATATCCATGAATTTTGGCTGGCTAAAGTCAGCCCAGACAGACCAAGTGTTCATCACCTCTCACCGACCTCTGCAGTCCCTCATAGGGAGAGTAGGGCTGATGCCAGACTGGATGCTGGCAACCTTATCTGCAAAGAATCAGGCGAACTCCTCACATTTAGCCTGAGAAAATGCCCTTCCAGGCTGGAGACAGACTGGATTGCACAGTCTGTCCACAGAGATGCCACAGGCACTCCAGTAGCACACCATGGTCCACAGTGTGAAATGCTGCATAGAGATCGAGAAGGACTAAGATGGTACATGCCTTTCAATCCCTTGAAGAGCTGAGCCAGTCGAGTCTGTGCAGCAGAAAATCCCCTTGGACAGGAATTCTGCCTTCTTACAGGTGATTTCTGATTGATAACCCTTATAATATTCTATCAATCTAAGCCTGTCAGCATCCAGGCTTGACTTCCACCATGCTCTCTCTCTAGCCTTCGACCAACTCTCCTCAACTCCTTCAAGGAACCATCAAACCAGGGGGTCCTTTGGAGAAGAGTGAGTGGTCAAACATGAACTGGATCAATCTTGTCCAGGGCCTCTTCCACCGCTCTGTTATAGGCCAGTACAAGATCCCCTGGACTCATGCATTCACCTGAGAAACCCAATAGGTCCAGCACCACCAGCAGACCTTCTGGGGTAACACCTCTTAAAGGGCGGTACTGGACCATCTCCGTAGGGGCAGATCCATATGGGGGGCCTCGAAACTGAACCTTATGGTGCGACAATCAGACCAGCTGACTGGTTCCACCCCCAAATCTGTTATTTCCATCCCCAGGAGGAACACCAGATCCAGCCAGTGACCCCCTATATTGGTCGAGGAGGTAACCACCTGTGTAAGGCCCAGCACGGTCATTAGCTGGAGGAGATTCTGACTGAACTGTCAGGGTTCATCGTCAACCCAGGCATTGAAGTCCCCCAGAATTAACCATCTGGGGGACTCCAATGCCACGTCAACGATGAAGTCCGCTATCTTCTGCAGGAATTCTCCATCATCACTGGGTGGACGGTAAATGAGGAGTATCCCACACCCTGCACCCTCACCCAAGATACACTAGAAGGATTTGGTGGACCCCACTGGCACATCCACAAAACCCAGTTCCATCCTAAATATAATGGCACAGATACAACCACAGATTTTTTTTATGTATGTGAAAATAAACAATATTTATAAGAGAGATGTCTCACTGTGTATGTACATGCCACACCCTGTGGGCAGGGTGAAATCAGAACCGTGAAAAAACAACCAGCACGGCAAGATGAACTGGTGACCCCGGGTGCTGCCCAGCTGGATCCATTTGTGGTGGTCGCATAAGTTCCCCACCTTTCCCACCACAGAGAGTAAGCAGTGGGGAGAACTCAGGCAGGTAAGTCTGGGAGAATCTGGGCAAGGGGCTGGGGGGAGGATCAGCATGAAAGGACTAGCTGGATGGGAAGAATAAATAAGCAACTGAAAAATAAAAGGCAGTTAATAGGTAAAACATGAATGAAAGCATTATAAATACTGTGCTATGCATCACATGCATATTGGCTTGCAGTAAAAAGTCACATTTATCTCTGCACGCGCGGTAAGACCTTCATACAGAAACTAAGCAGTGGCTTTGCCACCTGTGAACTCTTATGAGTCTTACCTCTCAATAGTGGAGATAAATCAGTTATTCTGCTGCAACCAATTATGCATTCCATATTTATTGATAATTGAAATAATATCAATATAACCCTTTCATGTTACTGGCCTAGCAGCAACCTTTCATTTAAAAAAAATAAATAAAATTAAGATTCTAGCCCTAATGGTTCCAAAGTTAAAAACTTTGGAGCCATAAGGACTAGAAACATTGTTTTAAACAAAAGCTTTGAGTCATCTTGATTTACTAAGTTATGATAATACGTTTAGACTCATCAAGGCTGGAAAATTGTTTTTCTTTGGCTTCCCTTCAAGAATTGGCTTGAGGACTTAGGGGAAGGTTCGGTATATCCCAAATGGCAGCAGCATAAGACATTGAACAACGGTAAACAAAAAAAGATTCCTTTTTTCTCCTCTTTAGTACAATAGACCATGAATAATGAGATAAGTCAAACATTTTTTTGTTCTGTATATTATACCATTTGTTACAGTTCTAGTAACAGTATTTATGATTAATTTGTTTTAGTTAGCCTTCCAGGGATTGCTTGGAAGAGTATATAAGTTCATGTATGGCCTTTGAATGTGTTTTCATGATCCAAACTGTGAGTGTGCTATGTGTTTTTATTTGTTTATATAGTATGCTTTGGAAGGAATATAAGAAAGGAGTTTAAAAAAAATAAATGAATATTTTTTTAATAAAACCTAGGAGTCATATCGTCAACGTGGCTTTCGCATGTCAGTACAATTTTTCACGTCAGTGTACATCAATGCACTTTTATCCAGAACACTGTGGTCTACTGGGTAGAGCGCCAGCTTGAAACTGGAAGATCACAAGTTCATACCTAGCTAGAGACCAAATATTCACTGTTTGACCTTGAGCAAGCCACATATCCTCCCAGTACTCCAGTCTACACAGATGTAGAAATGGCTAGAAGCAGGAAACCAGTGGAAACAAGATGTTGCATCTCAACTGGGATAACCTGGGTAAATTATTTAGTTATTTATTTATTTATTCATTTCAAAAGTTTTACCAGGGAACACAATAAATCAGTTGTTAAAATAAATGTACAGTATAATAGCACTATTCCATCATCAAGAACCACACCCCTTTCTATTTTTACAATTCCTATGCTCAGGATAGCCCAATGACTGAGTTGTAACATCTTGTTTTCAGTGGGGTCCTGCTTCTACGCCGTTTACAGCTTGAATGATTGAAGCACAGGAAGGCCAAGTTACTCAACTCTGGTGGGATTTGAACCTACGACCTGCTGATTCACAGATCTATGCTCTACCCACTGAACTATGCTCCCTTGAAGCAGGCCATTGCCAGTGTTGGTCTCGCTCCCAGGTCTCTACTGGGACTGAAACAGCACTAAAAGTGAGTAGGGTGTGGCAAAACGGTTTCCAATCAGCTAAGCCCATAAAGACAGAATATTTCGTTTTTACCTCCTTATGTCTAGACCTCCTTGTATACAAACATATGAAGAAGACAGCAGAAGAAGGCCATTTGGTCTATCAAGTCTGCTTGTATTGCAGGGTCCACAGCTTGGGCTAATGTCCCTGCACTCCCTCCCCACTCCTCCCATCCTCCCTACCCATGATCCTTACCTTCCCCTATGCCTATCCCAACCTCTCTTGAAGCTGACCACTGTCTTCAACAAGATGACCTCTTCTGGCAATGCATTCCAAGTTTCCACCACCCTCTCTGTAAATAAATGCTTCCTGACCTCCCCCTAAACCTCCCAGCCTTCACCTTAAGACTGTGCCCACTAGTGTTCTGGTTGCCATTCCACTTAAAGAGATTCTCCTTATCAACCTTATTTATCCCTTTTCAAGTACTTGAAGGTCCCAGTCATGTTCCCTCTCTCTCTCTCTCTCTCTCTCCTGTCTTCCAGGGAGTACATGTTCAGTGTCCTCAACCTCTCGTCATATGCCTTACCCTGCTGACCCCCTATCATCTTTGTAGCCCTCCTCTGGACTTTCTCCAGCAGGTTAATGTCCTTTCTTTTTGAGGTGTGGGCACCAGTACTGAACTCCATACTCTAGATGCAGCCTTACCAGTGGCCTGTACAATAGCAGTATAACCTCCTCTCTCCTACTACTGATCCCCCTAGATATGCATCCCAGCATCTTGTTTGCCTTTGCTGCTGCTTTCTTGCACTGCGTGGAGTGCTTCTCCCAGGTCCTTCTCCTCCTCTGATGCAGATACTCGGACTCCACCCAGGTTGTACTCTGTTCTGGAATTCTTGGCTCCAATATGAATAACTTTGCATTTTTTAGCATTGAAGCCAAGCTGCCAGATTCTGTAACTCCTTCCCAGGTATTCCCGATCTTCCTGTAGGTCCTGTATCCCTTCAGCTGTGTCTACTCTTCCGCAGAGCTTGGTGTCATCTGCGAATAGGCATATTTTGCCCTTAATGCCATCCCCAATGTCTTTGATGAAGACACTGAACAACACTGGCTCCAGCACTGAGCCCTGTGGGACCCCACTGGTTACCTCTTTAGTGCCAGATAACTCTCCCCCGACAACCACCCTCTGGGTTCTGTCCCTCAGCCAGTTTTCCACCCATCTGGCCATCTTCTCCTCAACCTCGAGATCCACCAACTTCCTGATCAACCTTTTGAGGGGCACCAAGGCAAATGCCTTGCTGAAATCAAGATAGAGGATGTCTACCGCTTGACCCCTGTCTACTGTCTTAGTGACACGGTCAAAGAAGTCAATCAGATTCATTTTATATGGTCCCCCACCCCCACCCCATGAATCCATGCTGCCTTGCATCCTGGAGACCATGCTCCTCTAGATAGTCCATCAATCTTTCCTTTAGTATGGTCTCCATGAGCTTGCCATCCCATCTGACAGAGGTCCATAGTAATGGTCACTTGATGCTGCCAGGCTGTAATACCACGTCACAGCCTTGCCAGTTGAGCCGCAACTCTCGACTGTGAGAACAATAACTCCTCTCCTCTCCTCTCCTACTTCCTCTCCATCTCTCTCCCTCCCTCCCTCCCTCTCACACTCCCTCTCTCTGTTTCAAATAATTGTATTGGTAGGACAAGATTTACAGGTATGACAAAAGTTAATACATGAAACTATTTTCTCCCTCCCTCTCATTCTCTCCTTTTTCAGTGCTTATACAAAAAACCCTCTCATCTGCTGTGTTGAAAGCCAAAAACTCAGTATTACCTCAATTAATAGGACCATGAATGCTGTAACTTAAAATAATTCAGACTTATATTTTTCTTTTCATTTATTTTAGAGTTTTTGGCCTGGAAAGACACACTGAACCTTGTTTCCAGGTTTTTTTGCATCCTCCACTTACAATTTTCAGCCTCCCTTTTCATAAAATGTTTAAATTGTTTTTGACATTTACATTGAAAGCTTATTGCAAAGAGCACTATAAAATCCATGGCATGGGGTTATGTTGCCTAAAACAAAAATCACATGACAATTAATGTCACAAGCAAAAGGGCGTGTGCTGCAATAACATCGGGTAAGACACCGACATGACAAAAACAGCGTACGCCCTTATGAACAATAGTTGTCCTTGTATTTGAGGGGTTTTGCCCCCACACCCCCTGGAATTTATATAACAAACTCCAGGAGGTTTAGACTTAGGGGATGGGGGGAAACTCAGGAGGGGGGAACTTTGCTGTTTTTTTTTAAATTAAATAAACCGCAAAAGTAGTAGCACAGGCAGACCTGGGGGAAACCGAACCATGGTCCTAGGTCTCCCAATTCCATGTGCCCTGGTGCTTTAGCCACTCCATCATGGAAGCAGCTTAATCAAGCACCCAGCACACAGAAACGTGATCCTTCCACATAAACAGCATACAGCGACAGGGGTAGCAGTAATTCCCTAGCATTGTTAAACCCATCACTGTAAATTCAGTCACAGTCTACACTGCGCAGTTAATGCAGCACTGTCTTGCATGTGTGGTATTGACCTGGTACCAAAATCCAGTCTTCCACAGTTCTGGACTATGTTCTGCTGCAGCTAGATCGACTGTGTCTTGAGGCTGTGCAGCAAACACATCAGTCATGATGGATCCGGCTACAGTGGGGCACAGCAATGCAAAAGATCATGGATTTTATAGTTCTGTCTCTCTCTCTCTCTCTCTCTCTCTCTCTCTCTCTCTGTCTGTCTGTCTCTCTCATTAATTGTCAATGCAGCATTTTTTATTACTGTTTTGACACTACCATCCAACCATGGCCCCCAGCTGCCATTGCATGAGCACTGCCTCACCCTCTCCCCTGCCTGTCTGCCCCAAGAGGTTCCTGTTCCCATCCCTTGGTTTACACCTCATGGTAGGGCCTTCAAGATCAGTATCCCTCCCCCGATCTCTGATGTTGGCAGCAGGGATCCAGAGATAGAACAAGAAAAAATGGTACACCCACCTGGGCCCTCCATACTGGGTTAATTGTAGAAATGAGATACTTGTCCACTCAAAATGGAGTGCATCATGATCAGATTTATGCAGGTTGCTTCAGTACAGGCAGGAAATTCTCTTAAAGACAGTACACGGTACAAAAAGTGCTGGGAGTGCTGCATGGTCAGGTCAGTTTTGCTGCACTGACATTTCTCCCATTTAATAAATGGGCTTACTCAGTGGCCGACTCCTTCATGTTGAGTGGACAAGCGGCATGGGACCTGAGTGTGCCAAGGCATTGCCCTGCTGGGCAACGGGTTCACTATGTTCTGCCCTCCCCCAAGACACTGACTGTGAACATGTGTTGTAGCATGCAACAGACATGCATGGTGCAAAGTCCTCTGTCTCTCTGTCCCAAACCATTCCTAGATAAATTGCTTCACCATTGGGCTGCTCGGTGGCACTGCGGTAGTGGGGATCTGACATGCTCACACCCAGAGGAGGCACGCATCCCACGGGATGCTCAAATCGTCTCCCTTCACCTGCCCTCTAGCATCCCAGGTTTGCCCCCAAATATGGACAGATGGCATTACTAACGGCAACATGCCACTGCACTAATAGGCTTGAAGTTTTCAATGTACTGCTTAAAAAATGGAAATTCTTTAAGAACCGAAGCTATGGAGAAGGTGTCGGGGAACACAGAAAAGCTGAAAATAATAAATCCAGATGTTTTTTAATGCAGCATGCTTCTGCTGCTTTAAATTTCTCCACCTTGCTAGTGATATTGAGAATCAGACTGGAGTTATTCAGTGCCACATGACTTCTCAACAGTTGCCTGTAACTTTCTGAGTCACTTTATGCTCACACACATACACGCACACACACACAACCTTTTGGTATCAACCAATGAATCCCTGAGTCTAAGTTACTCCTCTGATGTGCACCTGGCATTTTAATTCATAGAGGGTCCCTTTATAATTGCGAGTAGGGGTACTAAAGTAGCAAGCGGTAAGAACCATTATGACAGCTTACAGAACCAACACTGTCCCCTTTGTCATGACTGTTTTTCTACTAATAAACACGGCCTCATGACCTTATCAGCCTTCATCTGCATACAAGCGATGAGCAGCCTGTCGTGTTTCCTGCTAAACAACAGATTGCTGATGACTAATACAGCCACTGAACAGAAATCAATAAAAACTGGGTCCCTACTTTCAAGAGACTTTTGGCATCATACACAAAAAGGGAGAAATCCTAATGAAAACAGTGCCCCTGATCTTTCAGAACCAAAGACTTTGTATTTGGTTATCATCTTTATGTCGATCCCTACTTGACACAGAAATGTGCAAAGGACGCCTTCAGACTGGACAGCTCTGGTGTCATGATTGCCGTGGTGCCACAGCTGAGCAATCGGATCACAAGTGTTCTGCAGTCCATGTGATGTGGGAGCTAAAGTTCAAATTCAGGAAGTACCATATTGCGTTCAACAGTTTTATTTCTTCTTTTGTACAATTGCATGTAATATAGCAATTGGAAGCCAAAAACGAAAGCCACAAACTTGCAGAAAATTTAAAGTAAGGCAAAACATTGCAAGCACTACATGCAAAGTTCTGTCTAGACTGAACCCAATACCATGCATGCATGCTATGGCTCTTATAGGTAATGTGTAAAGAGGGACTGTCATCTCTGAGGAAACAGAAAAACTTAAACTTGTGTAGCCTGTATTTTGCACATTGTCTTTCCAGATGCTTTCTTCCCTGTGATCTGGATTACCAAGGACAAATGCATGAAAACAGGATGTATGACAGTGACCTGGGTTTGCTAACTCGGGCTCTGGGTGTTGGAAACCAACCAGCTGAGACAGGCAGGGCATCAGCCTGGGACACCTTTTTTCTTAGGGAGGAAAGGCAGGTTCTTCTACTGCATGGCTGTCCTCTGGTGGCCCGGGGTAGCCTAATGTTGGCATACATCAAATTATCTGATGCACAACACAGTGGCACTGCAAGACCAACAGGAGAACTACAAAGAAAAAGTCTCTTTCACCCTCTGACTTTCCTGGCGGCATCCTGCCAGACTCCCCTTAAAAGCCATTTTCCTTCTGGGAGGTATAGAAAGTGGTTAGAGGGGAAACTACCATTGGATAATGTCAGAGAACATGAAAGCCCTACATCATGCTCATAGAAGGTTCATTAGGTCCTGTCCTACCTCAATGGCTCCTCCCGCCTGACTCTACAATTGAATTCAAGTTATCCCTGATGAGTTGGTCACTCTACCTCCCAACCATGAGGGACAAGCCTTGGGTTTGTGGAGAGCCAGGATCAGGTGAGTGTAGGGAATGCAGGTATGGTGTCAGGGTCCTTGGGGGCTCCTTGAGTGGGATATGAGGCATTGTTGCTGTAGATGGAAGGAGGAATTTGGGACTCCCCTGAAAAATGCCCAAAGCCACCAAACTTGTAATGCGGGTTCGGGAGCGGATGTGGGACATTGGAGAACATGCAGCTAGCAAGCAGGAGCATGAACACAGTCAAAGGCAGCACATCCCAGCACAGGGAAGAGACAGTGGTGTCCCAGTCCCCTGCCACAGTGACTCCTAACAGGGCCAGTTAGCTTGCTCCCCTAAAGCATGAACTCTGTGCAAATTCAAGGTCATCAAAGGGCAGCTTGTGGTGTCAGGCATGGCTGGTGGATTAGCGATAAGGAAAGAAATATAGCACAGAAAATGGCAGCCGCTAGCATGATGACACCGATGCCATCAAACTCTGCACTTCCTGCTTCTCCCACCAGTTTGCTTCACAAAAGTGAGGGTGGTCTCCTTATTTGCAACCTGCCATGGAGGGGGGAGCAGTGAGGAAATGCCAGCGTAGGTAAGGAGGTGGTGTTGGCAAATTGCTGTGCAATGCCTGATGGAGGGCACCTAGCACAGGACTATAAAAAGCTTAATTAAAAAAAATGGATGGAAAAACAGAAGATAACTTAAAAACAAGTGCCCTATATGATCTTAGCTAGGGAATGGTAGCAGATGTATTCAAGATTGTATTTCCATGCAAATGGCCTCAACAGTCAAGAAGAGAGGGAAAGACAACAAAGACACTCTAAAATACAGTATAAACTATGTCTAAAGCAAGTTTGCACAGATGCGAGCCACAATGTTTTGAATATTTTTTTAGTGGCAAAAATCTGAAAATAATTATTCAATGGCAAATAAATAATTAGTCAATGGCAAACACATATCCAGCAGGACAGTGAGCTGCTTCAGAAGGGGCTGGGACAGGAGAAGAGAAAGGGTTATGGGAGAGGGAAGGGAGGAGGGCAGCTGCTGAGTAGGGCAGGCTAGCTGCAAAATAGAGCAGACTTGATAGACCTTTGGGCCTTGATCTGCTGGCAAATATCGTATGTTTGTATGTTCGTATGTTTGTAAACTGAGTTAATTATTTAGGCTTAAAGGGGAACAGTCACCACAAAGGGCCCTGCACACAAGTGTGGGGCTGGTCCCAATGTGCACGTTCTATACAAAAACGTTTTCATTTACTTCCTTTCTAGTGTAGTGTAGCTTGTATCTAACTAATTTTGCTCACTTCTGGACTAACATCTTCTGTAACTACAAAGCCCAGAATCCCTTCAGCTGGCCACAGATCAGAACAGCAGCAGTGAGAGATTCAACAGCTTGCAGTGCATGTTAGAGTTTATGATCTTTGGTTTGCTGGTTCCACTGACGTCTCAGGGCTAAGGACAGTCACAGAGGACTGTACTTAAAGAGCTCCAGACACAGCTGAAACAACTTTGAAAAAAATTACCATGCAGGCATAAATGTAGCATTTATTTTGTTTTTTATTTCATTTATTTAGCTTTTGTTAACCGGGTAAGTGCACTAGCCATAAAATGACTATTTTCAGGCACGACCCAGGAGAGTACAGACATGCAGAAACTTAACAGGATAACAAATTATAGGTGCTTTACATACAATGAGTTAAAGAGGATACAATATATCAGAACATACAAAGTAAAGCGCTTTACATACAATGAGTTAAAGTGGATACAATATATCAGAGACATACAGAGTAGACCATTCATAAGTTCATAGGTGCCCACCTACGCAATGAATAGAGAGGACCTTGGACAATAAATTATCAGGTGACATATCATATGAACAGAACAAGGTGCACAAAAAAAAACAGGTAATACAAAACGAAGAAATAACCATTGAAAGCAGAAGGTGTCATTAAGGAAAAGGTCGGTAAGTGAGGAAGAGGGGAGCAGGCCATGAAATTAGATTATATGAGTGTATTTAAGTGTAAGGGAGATGTCTGCAGTGCAAGATTGTATATGAGCAGGGAAAGGGAGCCAGGACAGGCTGAGGCAGTAAGAGGGTTATATAGAGGTGAGGAAATACTATTGTATGGCCAGATACATCAGTCATTAGGTAGGGTGAATGCAGGAACAGGTATCAGCAGATTCAAGCGCAGTTTTCTCTTAAAGCATGTGTGGGAGCTAGAAAGTCTAATGTCGAGGGGAAGAGAATTCCACAGCTGTGGAGCCGCATGCTCAAATGCAACAGTTCCTTTCCTAGTGCGGCACCTCGGCAAATTCAGAAAGGATTTATCAGCTGATCATAGACCATAGAGTGTGTCCTGAAGAACAAGCATAGTTGCAAGACACCTAGGGGTTTGATTTCAAATTATCGAATCAATAAGAGAGCCAAGGTAGTATTTCCTACTAGCTAACGGAGAGAGCCAACCAAGATCATTATAAAGTTGATAGTGATGTTTAAGCTGAGGAGCAGAAGAGGCATAGCGACATATGTTGTTATAAGTAATATCCCATCTGAGTAGGTCAGTTTTATGAGTAGCCCCAAATAAGGCAGCCCCATAGGTTAGGGTGGGGAGCAGAATCCCCCTTGCAATGGCCATTTTAGCCAATGGCATGAGCATATAACTAGTCTTATATGCAACACCCAGTTTGGAGTTGATAGCTCTGCAAATAGACTGTACATGAAGATTAAGATCAAGAGATTGATCTAACAGGATGCCCAGGTACTTGAAAGAGGTCACACATTCCAATAATTGACCTTCTAAGTCCTGCACCGTCAGTGCTGTTGTGCAAGCCCAGAGCTTTGGGGTCAATCCAAGCAGCATGGCTTTAGTTTTGCTAGTGTTGACAGCCAGTTTGTGGTCGTATAGCCAGTTTTGGATATTGTTAAAGTCAGAGGAAAGGATTGTGTTGATAGTGTCTATATTAGTAGAACTTGTATAGATGACAAGATCATCAGCATACAGAACAGCAGAGCAGGATTTTAGAGCAGCTCCAATGTTATTTATATAAAGAGAGAATAGGAGGGGCCCTAGGATGGAGCCCTGAGGTACACCAATGTTAATGGTGGTACTGTTCGATAGAGATATTCTGTAATTCTCACCCTTATTTCCTTATTACTAAGGGTATTTGCATGAATACAGTATCTCTGCCCTTTTAGCTCTGGCTGTCTGCCTAAATCTGATATCATAATTCTGTTTGTGACATCAAAGTATGTTGCTGTGGAGATAAATATGATGTCATAAACAGGGGATTTTCATGTCATGTGTAGGGAAGCAGCTAAAAGTAGATATAGTCACATAACACACTTATATCATTCAAAAACCAATTAGAATTCTACTTTTTAGGCAAACTCCAATGCAGCTGCCCCTGAACCATGCTCTCAGCTCCAGTCTCTTCTTTTTAATTTCCTGCACTTCTCATTGGCATATTTTTGCTTTTCTCTTTAAATTTATTATATAATTATGTTATCTTTAAGAGTATCTTCCTTATTATGTTCTGCCCCTTTGTATAACTGTTATTCCTGATGATGTAATGCTCACCAGTATGTGTTATTGTACCAATTTTGTATGCACTCTCATTCCAAACTATGTAATGTTTACCAATATGTATTATTGTAACGCATTTTGTCTCTGGACACATGTGAAAATGGGCACTTTTGCTCACATGCCTTTCCAGCATAAACAATAACAATGAAATGAAAATGAAATAGTCTAAGGAACCGGGATCTGGTTTTCATGCAACAGTTTTCAGTAATAAAGAAAACAGGGAATTAATTAAACCAAAAGGGTATCCCATCTACAAGGCGACCGCAACTGAGCGCTTTCAAAGAGTGTCTCAATTACAACGCTTTGGCACAGGGCAACCTGGCAGGTCGGGTAACTGGATAGGGGATTTGGTGCGTTATATGCGACAGGATTTTGTTATATATACATGCGCGTGGGGTGGGGAAGGACCACGCTGTGCGATAGTCAGAAGGAGATGGAGGTTTGTGGTTTATAGTGCGGCAGTGGGCTGCCAAGCTGGCCATGTGCTGTGGTGGGGTTGGTGGCAGGCTGGGGTCAGGAGGGTGCTGGGTTCGGTTCTGGGCACACTCATCCTTGCACTGGGTCGGGGTTTTGTTTTTTACTTTTGCACCTCCCCAGAGTTCAGAATCTTTTAGTAGGGGTGCAGGGGCAAAGCCCATGAAAGTGTGCCAGGGTACATCCCCTCCATAAAAACAGAAACCCTAAATCTCAGCCACCATCTTGTTGTTACTGAGAGTCTACATGGCAAAAATTCATTTTCGGCGATGCAGTCTCGCCCAAACGGTGACCGCTATTACGTGGTCACCGTTATCACATGGAACCTTGAAAATGTATGAAATAATAAAGAAAATGGGATGGAGCTGAATACAAGTCTTACTTTTTTCAGTGTTTTCCTAATGCTGTCAGGGGCTCTTTAACTCCTGAAGAAAAGCAGACCTGGAAAATATCTGATTGGAGCCTATAAAAGTTCTAACATGCAGCTCCGGCTATTGCACCTCTTACTGCTGCAGTCCTACTCTGTCAGCTATAGAGGATTCTGAGTTTGTAGTTACAAAAGATGTCAGCCTAGAAGTAAGCTAAATTAGTTTGATAAATCTACTACACTACAGTAAACAGTATGTAAAACCATAGGTAGTGAAACGGTCTGAAAGTTGGTAGGGGTAAGGATGTAAGCCTATGATGAACATTCAGATATGTTATCAGAGGACTTGATACTACTGACTTCCCAACTCAGTATGCTGGGGGTGTGGGGGTCTGGGTGGCTCTGAGGTGCAATCTGAGCATTTTTCTAGGGGAAAAATCATGAAGAGTATCAAGTTGCTGCCCACGCTAATTTTGGCAAGTCCAATGAATGAAACATTCCCACTTTCTTTTAAAGTGAATTGCAGAACGTCACAGGCTGAGGTTCAAACTAGTCCAGTACTTCCTGGGTCCGGCAGCATACTGTACACCAATCACTCATCTGTTCTGAGATCTGAGTGACAGATAGTAGCCGCAGCCTGTATTTTTACTTAGTTTTAACTTTGTTTTCTCTTTTTGAGGCTTCCCCCTCATGAACTCTGTTCCCCCGTCCATTCACAACTGATGCCTCCTACTGCTGTAGGCATGCATCAATCACTCCAGTCAAACACTGTTCAGCAATTAGCTGTCACACTCACAGTTCTAATCAGACTGTCCGTGGTCTTGTTTGTTGGGGCTGTGCATTGAATTTCAGTGGGAAAACAGAGGGGATCAGAAAATAACAATGATTTCTGACTGTCAGGTATATTTATCTGCGACTGCTGGTACCGGTCGTTCTGTTGCTCACAGAGATGACACTCCACTGAATGGCATGTGCACACACTGACTATACAGCATTGTACTACATGGGCACGGGTAGAAAACATTAATCGCACCACATGATATAGTGCCTCATCTGTCACTCTCTGTAGCAACAAGCAGTCTGAATTTGCTCTTACCCTATGTGCACCAGCGTCACCACAATGCAGAGACCCAACCAACCAACCAGTCCAGCATGTCCCACCCAGCCCAAGACAGCATGTGGTACTTCTGCTAGAATCCATTGTGTACATGCACCAACAGACCACCCAGTTCTATGCATATTTCGGGTAATGATGACTCCCCTCTGAGTGATGTGATATTGTGGAGATGGTGTTGGCATGTGTGATTTAAGAGTGCCAGCTGGCCTGCACATGCATGGAAAGTACAGTCTGCGCAGCAGCGATAAGTAAAAAAAAGTTGTGACAGGGCTCTTCTGGGTCAACATGACATAGTGACTGCTCTCCAGAGCAGACTGTCGGCTAAGACTGTCAGCACTGGCACAGTACTCTATCGGGGGAAGGCTATTATGGGAAACTACTGAGGAAAAAGACCTAGGGGTATTAATCACCAGTGAATTTAAGCTGAATAAAATTGCCTAGTAATGGTGAAAAGGGCTAGTGGTATAATGGGTTGCATATCCAGACACATAGCTAGTAGGGATCGGAGGGTACTGGTGCCCATGTATACCTCTCTGGTGAGGCCCCACTTGGAGTACTGTGCACAGTTCACATCTCCTTCAGCCAAAACTGACATCTCATTGCTTGAGGGGGTGCAAGGAAGGGCTACAAGAATGATGAAGTCAGTTAAACATCTGAGATATGGAGATAGATTGGAGGCTCTGGGGTCATACACATTGGAGTATAGGCGTTTGAGGGGAGACATGTGTCTAGTCTATAGGGCCTTCACAAACAACAACCTGTGGGAGTGCCTGGGACTGGAACTTAAGTCCAGTAGTCATAATATGAGATCACACGAGCTCCAGCTAAAAGGTCAGTTTTATAGAACTAAAAAAAGAGCAGGATATTTCACATAGAGGGTGGTGGACTTATGGAATCGGCTGCCTTTGGAGTGGTGGGCAGTGCTAATATGACAACATTTAAAATAGAGTCTTGACACTTTCAGTGCTTCACGGGCTATGTGCGGATATTCCCTTTGCATTAAGGGCAAGCTGTATATGGGCGATTGCCTGTTTTTGCTCATATACTACTATGAATCTATGAAAAAGTCAGGAAAGCAGCAGCAGCAACTGATTAAAATGAAAGGAAGAAAACTACTGCTGCCAAACCAGAATAAACTAATAGCAATTTCTCAAGTGGGGGCTTCAGGTTATCCCCCCTTTATGTATGCTGTTGTAGAGGCATAAGTCTGGAAGCATAGGCAGACTAGGAGGAGATATAACATTTGCAAGTAGCATTTTGTTATCAATAAAATAGAAAATACAATTGTATAGTATAGCTCTTCTTAAAGACAGTACAAACAAACAAACCCACATCTGAACCTCTCCTTGAAAAGCATTGCTCTTTCTCTATATGATGTCTTTGCCTGGCAGCTCAGACCCTGTATCCTGTTATTTATATCTCTTGTTTTTTCACTAAAGGTATCAAAACTTTGTCAGTTTCCTTCCTGAGGCGAGCCTGAAGAACACATGTAGTTTTAACAAGTGCAACACAACAATATATTTTGTCCCAAAGCTCGTGTCCTGTTGACAGTTCTGTAAACAAGCTGGTGGAGGTCAAAATGCATCTAAAAATCAACTGCCTGTGTTCCAGACTGATATATTTTCTAATAAACCCAAATGGCATTCTACAATCATTTCAACAATATAATAAATATAGAATAATGCATATGTGGGTGTGTGATATTCAGTTTTTTTACACACCCAGGTGTGTGATAATATCTAAACCCCGAGAGCGAAGAAAATCTTGGATAACACCTTTGAGTGGATGCTCATTAAGAGGTTCCACATCAGTTAACATAAGACAGTAAGGTACAAGAACTGAGGACAATATACATAGCATGTACAGAAATCCAATAACATAATCACAAGCAGTGTCAGTGGCTCAGTAGGTAGCACACTCGCCTCTGAGGCCGGGGAGATCAGAGGGCTGTGGGTTCAGTTCCCACATCTGGCACTTGGGTTAATATCCCAGTACTGGCACTGTAGTGCAGCATGAAAGGGGTGCTGCACTTCTGAGGTGCCATCTTGCGGATGAGAAGTTAAACCGAGGTACCATCTGCCTGGATTGGTGGTAGTTCAGGTGGATGTTAAAGATCCCATGGCACTTATCGAAAGGAGTAGGGGAATTTCCCCGGTGTCCTGGCCAAATTTCCCTCATTCACTAAAAATACCACCAACAGCTTAATCTGGTTCAAGGTCAGTTGGCATTCATCTGTATCCCCCTCCCCCAGGTAGTGCCTGAAAATAGGCAGGATTTGTCTAGTGCACTTACCCGGTCAACAAAAACTAAAATAAAAAATAAATAAAATAATGCACTGAGGTAAATTCTGCTGAGGTATTGTACAGAGAACATCTGCGTAATGAGGTTAAACAAATGGTATCAGGAGTGGATACATAGGGAGGGGGAGAACTAAGGGGGACAGGGTGTAGAGGACTGAGAGAAGAAGGGTAAAGGAATAGGGCATGGAGGAGGGACAAGGAGGAGGCTGTGCCTGAGGAGGAAGTAGGGTGGGGGTAAAAGTAGTGCTGCGGTGGACCATCCAGATGGGACAGTAGACCAGGGATCAAGTGCAGGTGGTAGTTTGCTGCTGCGAGAGGAGTCTTATTGGAGGCACACACAATTACTCGTGTCATTAGAGTGCTGGCACAGTCTGTGTTTAAAAGATCCAATAGTTGTGGTGCCAATGATCACTGGAGGTAGCGCATTTGCCCAGATGGGGGCACGGTGTGAAAACTCATGGCAGTGCGGCATCTGGACATGTGGAGAACTTGAGTGTTAGAGCTTCTGGTTTGTCTAGTATCCACTGGCAGGGACAGCTGGTTCTGTACCCTGTTGGAAGCAACTTTAAGGAGACTTTTTAAGAGAAGGCAAGTTTGATATCAGATTCTGTCATTCAGTTAGAAGCCAACCAGCCCGTGCATAAAGGTCACTGGTGTGTGAGTCTTGGTGCACCTGTGAGAAGATGGCAGGCTTTGTTTAGGGCAACTGAGATGCGTTGAAGGGCCATGTCAGTTGCAAACCTGTAGATAGCCAGCCCTTAGTCTATGAGGGAAACAACTGAATTGATGATTGCCAGGTTCAGTGCTTCGTGAGTTAGACAGTGCCTGTGATGGTAGAGGATCCCGATTCTTGTATTGATAGCTCTTGCAGTAATGTCAATATGTTGGGCATGGGACAGAGTGGAGTCAATCATTACATCCAGGTACTTGAAATGGAAACTAGCTCCAGTGTGGTACCACTGTCATTCCTTATTGCTAGGAGGAAGTTTTTGAGCTTGCTTTGGGAGGTGGAGTAAAGCATGGTCTTAGTCTTTTTATAGTTCATAACCAGCCTTTACTCTTTGAACCACTTTTCCACAGATGCCAAGCCTCTTTGTAGATCCACCTCTAGAAGTTCAGGGCATGGGTTGCTGGAGAAAATGACGTCATTGTCGGTGTAAAGGAGCATATGATAATGACAAGAGGCTGGGAGATTATTTAAGAATAAATTGAACAGCAAAGGTCCCAGTATTGACCCTTGCAGTACACCAGATCTGACAGGCCAGCTGTCAGAGAGGACTTCCCAATCCTAACTTTCTGGGAACAGTTACTCAAATAGCTGCTGAACCAATTCAAGGTTTCTGGTGCGAGTCCAATGTCAGATAGCTGTTCAAGGAGGAGCGCATGGTGCGCCGTATCAAATGCCTTTGATAGGTCAATGAAGGCTGCCCCAATCAGGTGGCCTTGGTCTAAGGCATTACGGATGATTCCAGTAAATTTGACTAAGGCCGTAATGGTACTTTGGTCGCCCCGGAACCCATGTTGTTCTGGACATAGGAGTTGGTGTTGGTTAAGATATTCCACAAGCTGATCAGCCACCATCTATTCAAGAGCCTTGGAGAGTGAAGGGAGTATGGAAATCGGTCTGTAGTTATTGTGTAAAGCTAGGGCCCCACTTTTGTGTACAGGGTTACTGTCGCAGATTTCCATCGTTGGGGGAATTGGGAGTGACAGAGGGATAGGTTAATTATTTTTGTTAGTGGTCCTAGAACTTCATCAAATGCCAAATGAACAAATTCAAGGTCCAGGGAGTCCCCTCTGCACCTTGATTTCCCGAGAACCTTTTCTAGATATTTTCTGGCATCAGCATCAGAGACTTCTTTGAAGCGGGATAGCGGTTGGTTTGGGGGTAGTGCTGGCATCCCCTAGAGATCGCTTGGGTTGGGGGACTAAAATAATCCACCGGGAGCACACTACTTAGGTCTGTGGCAGCATGATTCAGCGAGCTGGCAAAAAAGCAGAGGGTCCAAGGTTGGTACCCCATCAACAGTGAACACAGATGAGGCAGTCTTGGGGTCGTTCCCAGCGATATCATTGAGGTTGGCCCAGAAAGACTTGATGCTGTTCCACAAGTTGGTGAGGGCTTCTTTGTAGCATGTGCTTTTAGCATGATGTATTGCTTTTCTACAGTCATTTCAGGCTTTTTTATACCATTGGATGTTTGCGGCAGTGCCTGCACTCGTGCTTTTTGCCAGAGATGATCTCTTGAGGCAAGTTGCTCTAGAAGTTCAGGGGTAATCCAGGGGCTGAAAGGTCCTTTGGCTTTTCTTGTTATAACTGCTGCATTCTTGTCACAGACAGCACTGAATTTTGATATGAAGAGGTCAAGGGCCATATCCACTTCATTGGTTTCATACAGGTCCATCCAGTCTTGGAGTTTTAGGTCTGACTTGTGGAAGGTGGCCTTTTAGGAGCACACAATTCTTTATAATTCTGGTGGGGGGTTTGCAGTAATTGTTGTTCCAGATGCATTTGACAGGGGAGTGGTCACTCAATGAGTCTGGGAGAACAGTAAGATCGCTTAAAACAGGGGCTGAACATAAAACAGCCTTGATGACCCGAAAAGCTTCATCACACTCTGGGGACCATTTCATGTTATTCAGGTACTGTTTTTTCATGACTTCAGTGAGGGGAGTAGTTAACTGGGCAAAGCTGGGAACAAATTTTAATCTCTCTTGGTCCCTGCCCAGAGGAATCCTTTCCTAAGGTCTTTTCAGCTGGGCCACTCAACATAGCATGGACCCAGCGTCATTCTGTGCGAGACCAGGAGATTTTTTGGCTTTGTTTTTTTTTCCGGTCCCTACCCCCTGAAGAAGACTTATGTCCAGATGGATGTTGTGCTTACGCATGCCACCATCAAGCATCCACAGCGCCCTCCCCACCCCCGGACTCCCTGTAAGGAGCTGTTATGCCCTACCGCCCATGCTTCCACAGGCGGCAATGCATGTAGGCATCACTGCCTTGTAACCCGCCCCCCTCCAGGGGAGGAGAGCAACCATTGGGATGCTCAGTCCTACCTCCCCTGGCTGACCCCTGGTGACCCAAGTCCATTCCCAAACCCGGGTCGCCGGCATAGAGTGATGTGTGACATCCAGTGCCTCAACCCTCAGCACCACTAGGCCGGCCTCACCCCCTTCTTTTTTATTTACAGTCACCATTGAAGATGACCAAGCATTTCTCGATTCTTCAGTGATACCCTCGCTTTCATTTTTATGTTTGCTTGCACGCATGTGCAAGAAACATAATGCCATTATCTGAGTTTTTGGAGGTCTGGCAGCCGTCTTCCAATTCAGTCAGTGTGTTTGCAGGCGTGGTCGCAGTTCTTCAATCAACGCTGCAGCTGTCTATGACAGCAGTTGAAAATGCAGAGCCATACAGTTGAAAGGGAGAGCTCCACTTCAGTGAGTAGCGCTCCCCCCTCCACACGCACGCACGCATATTGCATGCTCATGCGCATCCCCCCCACGCACATATCTGTGTGGCCGACGGGTGCCCACCCCGCCGGCTCCACATCCCCCCCAAAAGTTTGCAGATGCCACGCTGGGAGCCCACCCCAGCGTGGCACACATCTGTATGGCCGACGGGGTGCCCAATCCCCATCGGCTCCAACCCCCAAACAGCCTTACAGCTGCCATGCTGGAGCCCACCCCAGTGGCACAAGTCCGTATGGCCGACGTGGTTGCCCAATCCCCGTCGGCTCCAGGCCCCAAACAGCTTTTTCCAGCTGCCATGCTGGCTCACCCCAGCATGCCAAACGCTCAAGGCCGCCTTCCTTAAAGTAAAAACCCTGTAACAATAAAACGCTCCTCAGCAGTCTCCCAGCCCACTCCACTGCGCACTTTTCGCCCCCACACACCCTCACCCCATACTTACCTCCGAGCACGGAACAACGATCTTCGATGGACCGGGAACACTCTGCACTCTTCAAAGCCAACCACGAACTAAGGAAATGCGGTAAGCTGTATAATGCAATAAATGTTTTGTTTTTATCAACTTTAATGCATAACTCAGGCATTTTTGGAATTTTGGCACCAAATTTTCAACGTAGGGTTTTGGGACCCCTCCTCATGAATTCTTGAACAGTCATGGCGTTAATCGGGCCCGAAGGGTGATTTTGCAGTCACTGCGTGAAATCACCTTTCAGGACCAATTAGTGAAATGACAGTGCCAGTGTTCATAAGGTGGGCTCTCAAAAAGCCTATGTTGCAAATTTGGTGAATAAATTCTAAAATGATTGTCCCACGAGCGCATGCAGACAGTTCCTTCGCGACGTCGTAAGATCGCAAATTTTAATATTTGCACTCTGGACTTTCAACATTGCCATTTTACCACACTTCCTTATGAGCAGTACAGCTGTCATTTTTTCACATCTCACCAAATATTGCTTCCGGCGCATGTAGCTTTAATGTGGTGCAGTAGGTGTCTTGAAATCAATGTATGGGACACATTAAGAAAATCACAGTGACACTGTTCATGAGCAGAGGTCTTAAAATGGCTATGTTGAAAATTTGGTGAAAAAATTCTTAAAAATTACTGTTTTACGAGCCTGCGTTGCGCAGTTCCTACGCACACTCATAAGTTCACAAATTTTCAATATTTGCACTCCAGATTTTCAATATTGTCATTTTACCATACCTCCTTATGAGCAGTACAGCTGTCATTTTTCAGTCGCTCAAAAATGTGTTTCCCTGCATATAGCGCACAATGGCACGGTTATGCGCCAATCAACGTTTGGGACAGATTAAGAAAATCACAGTGACACTGTTCATGAGTAGGGGTTACAAAATGGCATGTTGAAAATTTGGTGAAAAGTCAAAATGACTGTGTTACAACATATGCCTGAGGCATTAGGGTTTCCACCATAACACCCCACCCTGTAGAGAATGACAGGCATCAGGGGTGTGACTTGGGATTCTCGCCTGTAATGCTCATACCATTCTACACCCTGCAGCCAGTGAGAGGCATCGAGGTATGCCTTGGACTCTTCGCCCCAAAGTTCACCCCATTCTCCTATACCGCACCCATCTCACTGTATTTTCTGATGGAATGGGATGCGCATAAGAGCCAAAGACCTCAAGGCACACCGTGACACTTGTCAGTGTCTGCAGGATAGGATGTGGTGAATTGGCGTGGCCGTTATGCCTGACGACCCAAAGGCACACCCCAATGCCTGTCAGTCTCTGCAAGGTGGTGGTGGAATTGGCTTCAGTTCAATACTTCACTGCCATTTCTATTATGCAGCTCTGTAACTCCTACACTACCAATGCCAATGCCAGCAAGCAACCATTCGGCATTAACAAATGCTTGTTTGTATTTCCTTAATCACCTCTGCTCTTAACAGCTCTGTTAATCTCCATGTCTTTTGTCTGATGGGCAAGCATTCTTTGTCATTGTTACATGCTCAACCTCTTTTACTTGGCCTGGCACTGTGGTAATGTACTTTTAAATGTATTTAGCAAGTTATGAATTTCTGCAGTTTGTTCTGTGGATATGGAAACATTCACCTTTACAGCATCAGAAGTAACAGTTTGTTCCAGTCTGCCCTAAGCTATATCAGTATGTTCTTTAGTGGTTTCTGGTAATACTAATAAAGCAATCATTGGTGTTTTTTCAGCCCATTTCTTCAGGAAGTTAACATAGTATATCTTGGTAGGACTTTTCCTATCAGAGGTCTCAGTATCATAGCTAGTTGTACCGTACGTCTAACCACTTTGTGAGGCCCATGCCACTTCATTAAAGGAGAGTTGTCATTAATGTGAGCCCGCTTCAAAAGCTTACCCTCAGTTAAGCTTTTACAGTAAAACAGTGTTTTTCTCATGACATGACACTCTATATTAATTTGCAAAGTCAAAACCAGTATAGGCGGATGCGGGAGGCTCCATTTGCTGAAGCGGTGCAGTGCCACGGCTCGCTTCAATACAAAGTATTGAAGCAAGCAGTGCAGCGCCACATCTTTTCAGCAAATGGAGACTCCCTCATCTACATACTTCCAGGTTCGGACTTCTGCAAATTAAAATATAGTAAGTTCCGGCACGAGAAAAACACCACTCTTACTGTGAAAAGCTTAACCAGAGGGTAAGCTTTTTGGGGGTGGGGGCTCACATTACTGACAGCTTTCCTTTAACAGGTTGTTTTCTGTAGTGGGTAACAGTAACACAACCTTTTCACCTGGCTCCAAAACTTTTTCTTTCACCCCATGGTCATAACACACTTTCAGCTGTTTTGGGGCTTCTTCCTTATTACTGTGGGCAATTTCCACATATTTTGCCAGTTTCTTTCTCATCGCAGACATATAAGATGTAATAGAGTCTTTCTGAGCGGGGTTAACTTCCCATGTTTCTTTTATTATATCTAGTCGCCCTGTAGGTTGTCTACCCTACAACATTTCAAAGGGTGGAAAACCTGTTGATGCTTGTGGCACTTATCTGTAAACAAAAAGCAGGTAAAGTAAATACTGGTCCTACTTCTTTCCCTTCACCTTTCACAAACCATTTTAACATGCATTTTAGGGTTTTATTAAAACACTCAGCAAGACCATCTGCCTGAGGGTGATAATGAGAGGTTCTTATGGCTAAGACTGAGGTGTTGGTGGTGGACCCAGGTCAGCAGGTAGAGAAGTTGACTCCTGGGCAACCGTCTGACCTTGTGCTAGGGGGCAACCAGTTGAGACCTTCTGAACGGGTGCGGAATATGAGCGTTGTGCTTAATAATGCTCTGATGCTAAAAGCACAGGTGTCAGCAGTTGTCAAGTCCTAATTTTCTTCATCTGAGGAGCATCGCCCGGATAAAGCACCTTGTTCCGACTGGGGACCACCCTACATTGGTTCACGCCTTTGCGTCATCGCATCTTGATTGCTGCACTGCTCTATACCTAGGGTTACCAGGGGTGGATCTCCGTTACCTGCAGCTGGTGCAGAATGCTGCAGCCAAGTTGTTGACAGGGTTGCCAAGAACTAGCCATATCACACCTGTGCTATGCGAACTACACTGGCTGCTGGTGCAATGGAGGATCATCTTTAAGGTCTCGTTGCTGACCTTTAAAACCATACTCGGACAGGGACCAGGTTATTTGCAAGACCTTCTTCAGCCTTACTGCCCCCTCTGCTCACTCCGCTCCACCGACGAGAGATTGCTAGAGGTTCCCAGGGTCCCTCTTCAGACATCAGGTGCCAGGGCTTTTTCTTTTGTAGCCTTGACCATGTGGAACTTTCTACCTCGTCGGATTCGAGAGTGCCTGTCCACCGAGGCTTTTAAATTCTCATTAAAAACATATTTATTTGGATTGGCATATGGGCATAATTTTTAGTCTTATGACTGCTGCCTTATTATTTTAATGTTTTATCTGGTTAATGTTGTTCTGAATTGTATATGCGCTTTGGTTTTTGAAAAGCGCTTTAGAAATAAATTTTGATTTGATTTGATTTGATTTGATACTGAGTAGTCCTTACAGTTCCTTCAGCAATGCAGCACCAAAATTACTACCCTGATCAGTAATAATCTATTTAAGTATGTCCACCCTGCTAAAAATGTTGGCAAGCTCTGCTGCCACTTTTGAGGTTGTGACAGTATGCATTGGAATTGCCTCTGGCTATTGAGTAGCATACAACCAAAAAGAGGTGATTACCATTTTATGTTGCTTGCACATGTGCAAGAAACATAGTGCCAATGGCCCATTGCAGGTGGGGCGGTAAGGAGGAGGGTGAACTTATGTCAGAGGGAAGAAGGGTGTGAGGGTGGGCTGGGAAGGTGGTAGTTGTGGCATGGGGACTTCGGTGGCCACCCTGGTCCTCTTCCTCCTGGCTCCGATGGATGCCACCTCCTCCTCCTCCTGCGTGCGTGGATGTGTTGCAGGAGCCCAAGGTCTCCCTTCTGACCACTTGGCAGTTCCCAAATCCCGCTGATCTGCAGGACTGTTTGCCACCTAGACGAGGAAGCAGAGTCAATAGGTGTGACTGTCCATCCCTGCAGCCACCATTGTGTGGCATACAGCCATGTGACACGCCTGTGATGGGTGCGACTCCCCACAGTGACTGTCCTGAGACCTGCCCACCCAGGCAGCCACAGCCATGTGGGTCACTGCACACCCACTGCCCATGTCCTGCACAGCACCACCATGGCTGTATGGTGACTGCTGTGTGGTGTGAGGCAGTGCCACGGCCATGTGCCGGTGGTGCATGGACCACATTGTGGACTCCCAGACATGCAGTGCCACTGACAGTGCTGACTGTAACATGTTGCGGCATGGCGGTGGTCATTGCTGGATGTGGCTATGCTCAACTGCCCACCAGTTATACAGCATGCAATAGTAATCATGGATGGGCACTCACTATCAGCAGCTGGTCCACGCGCCGGACATCCTCCCTCTCCTCTCCTCCCTTGCGGCTCCCTCGGGTTGTGCTTCATTCTTCTGGTCTAAGGTCAAACATGGAGAGGAACATCAGTACAATTGGTAATGTCCCTGCTTCATGTGTGCAATCACAGCCGGATACCACCCACACCCGGTACCACCACCACGGTTAACACAGATGGTCTCCATATGAACACATGCAACCGTGATACCTGTATGGATGATAAAGGGTATGGATGTTGGACCTGCCTGCCGTGGTTCCATGCCCCTCCTGGCACGTGCCCGCAGGCAGCAGGTCTGGGTCCCTGCACCTCAGGTCCCCATAATGGTGGTGGCACTGCTCCGCTGTCTGCCCCATACTGGTGGCCTCCTCCAGGGCATCAGCCACCTCCTGCCATACCACATTCCTGGCCTGTCCAGGTGCTCCCAAACAAAGCCCCAACGTAGCTCCTTCTGCGGCCACAGGTTTGCCAGTTCGATCTGGCTCCACTGCACAGCCTCCCGTCCATCTCTGCTTCGCGGAAATTGTGCAATGGTGTTTTACGCGCAGATGCTGCGCGGTGCCAGGCTGCCATTCCTTATAGTGCTGTCACTGAACACGATGATGGGTGCACCCATGCCTGAGTATGGCGCCTGGGGGCTATGGGCACAGGGTCAGGGTTCTGGCGCGCGGCCAATCATAGCGGATTGGAATGCAATGCGTAGTGCGGTTGGTGCCTGTGTGCCACCTTCTGTGGCTACTGAGCTATCTCCGGTGTGCCTATGATGCCCCAGTGCCACAGCCTAGAGAACAGCTAGCACCACTACACGTTACACAGCATGTCAGCAGCATGAGCACCTCATCATCAATGCTGTTGGTGTGTGCTGCATGTCTGGGGGCTTGCCTTGGCTCAGCACGTTCATCACATTGCACAAAGCACAACAGCACGATATTCAGCGGCATATGCAATCATCTAATCAACCGTCATGGTGCAGTCAGTGCATTTGCATCCACTTAAGATGCACCGCCTCATTTACATGGGTTGCGCTATAAAAGTGCGACATTGGGCTGCACTGGCCATAGTCGGTTACTGCAGTCTATTGTGGTGAGTTACATGCTGTTTGGGAGTGTGGCCTGTGGTGTTTGGGACATGCATGGGACTGCACAATCACAGGTAACACCTGTCATTCTCACAGGATGAATCATGACCGAGTGTGTGGTGGAGGAAGAGGAACAGAGTCGTGGGAGGAAGAGGAGGCCAAATTTCACTGAGGCCGAGTCAGATGCCCTGTTCGAGGCCTACCTAGACCAGGAGCCGCTTCTCAGCGGACGCCAGGGAACACCACAGGCCCATGCTGCTGCATGGGAGGAGGTGGCGCGTGCTGTAAACCTGCATGGCAGCCACCAGTGCTCCATGCAGATGTGCAAAAACAAGATCGGCACAGATAGGGCGGAGGATTAAAGAAGGTGGCTGCCATCAGGCGGCAACGGTCTACTGGTGGGGACAGCCAGAGGTGCTTCGCCTGACCACAGGAAGAGCGGGTTGTTGGCGGCATGCAGCATTGCGCCATTGAGGCTGTTCCGGGTGGTGGATTCCAGATGGGTGGTAGCCCGTCACTGCATGGTAGGTCATGGTCTGTCTATCGGGGGAGGACAGGGTAGGTCACATGCTGTAATGCTACTGTTTTTCCCTTACAGCTCCTGAGCGTCTGCATGGGTCAGTGATGGTGGGCTTCTCCACTGAGACCAGTGACATGGAGATGGAGGAGGGCCCGTCCACTTCCACAGGAATACAGGGGTCAGGGTGACAGTGGGCCCGCCTGGATGTCCGGACTGATGTTGGTGGAGCAGGTGCGGAGGAGGCCCTGCCCGTGTCCCAGCGTGCCATTGTCCATGGATGCCAGCATGCTGAGACTCGGGCTGGTGCCGGATCCGTCACCGATTATTATGGAGCTAATGTAATGGGCAGTGACATGTGTGTGCCACAGGATGGCCACACAGCAGGTGACATCGCGGCCATGGCTGTGGGTGGTGCCGCCATGGAGGCCTGCGTGTCATCATAGTCCCAGCCTGTGCATGTCTGCACCAGTGGGGCAGCACTGGTGTGTGTCCAGGACTGTTTGACTGTTGCAGCCACTGCGGCGGCACCATTGAGCCCTGGAGAGAGGCAGCTGGAGGGGCAGCATCAGCAGTTGGCCAATAGCCATGGGGGTACAGTGTCAGGGGGAATTGTCAGTGCACCACCTGTGGACATGCCCAGGCCTGGCCCTGCTGTGCAGTGCCCACCCTTAAGGGGTGATGAGCATCAGGGCTGCGAACACCCTGAGGGACAGCATGCCGATCAAGCAGATGACCTTCTAGATGAGCACACCTGCATACTGTAAGCATCAGTTAATCAGCAGATGCGGCTTGTGACAGCGGGGGATGCACTGAGTGCGGCTCTGCACCAGGCAGAGGAGCAGCGTAGCGGAGACACCGCTCTGCTCCTGGCAGGGATGGACCAGTTGTGGGAGGATGTGACCACTGCCATTGACAGGCAGACACAGGCATTAACAGCTGTCATGGCCACAATGGGCACACAGTTATTTGCCCATGCATTGCAGACACCACGCAGTGCAATGTCCACCCCCCATCCTGGCATCATGCTACACCATCCTTGTCGACACCGGGTTCAGCTGTGCTCATCCCGGGCATGCCTGATGCAGGCATGTTCGGTGCTCGAACCCGCTGAAGCATGGTCATGTTCACAGTGGAACCCCTGGGGACCGTCGGTGCCACCCCATGAGGCCAGTGGTCAGCCTGTCACTGCTGATGGGTCTCGGCAGGGCCGCCCATGCATCCGTGGCAGCCGTGGCACTGTGGCGCGTGGCTGACCTGTCTCCTAGCACAGCTACTGTCTGATGCTGCCCTGTGTGCATTGTGTCATTCAGCGGGCAATGCACGGGTGGGGTACCTGGCCCTGCACGCACACACACATTCCATCTGCACACCCTCCCGGCTGCTGTCCGCTGTTGCATGTGCATGATGATGCCTGCGTTGCGCTGTACACCAGTGTGCAATGGTGCTGATGTCTGACACGCACAATGACGAGCAGGCATGGTGGTCTGTTGACATGTGTGCTTAGCTGGGAATTTAGCGGGCTGGGTCGGTGTGCCTCCTACCTTTGTGCATGTCTTGTGAGGTGTGTGTGTGTGTGTGTGTGTATGACTGCGTGCCATGTTAGACCTCGCCCATCCCTGGCGGTGTGTGCAGTTCCATGCTCGGCCACTTCCCTTGATGGCATGCACACCTGGTGTGTGTCCATGCGTGTTTGTGGGTTGTGCCTTTGCCACTGGTGGTTGTACATGGCCCCATGACTTACCTGGATTGGCTGAAGTGCTCCTTCATGATGGTGTCCCGGCACAGCTGTGCCAGCCGGAACAGTCGGGGGTCCCGTTGCCCAAGGAGGGGCTGCCCATCACCATCGTCACCGGCGTCCTCATCGTCCCCATTGCTGTCCCCCTCTTTGACCTGTATGGCTATCCCACAGTCATTGGCCATGTTGTGCAGGATGCAACAGGCCAGGAATAGCCCGCAGGCCTTTGAGGAGCAGTACTGTGGGGCACCGCCGGGGGTGTCTAGGCAACGGAAACGTGCCTTCAGCATCCCGAACACCGGCTCGATGACATTGTGTGTGGTGGCATGTGCCTCATTGTAGCATTGCTGTGATGGGGTCGTGGGCCACTGGTATGGTGTGAGCAGCCAGAGATGGAGTGGGTGTCCACGGTCACCTGTGTGTAGAGGGTGGAGGTTAGTTTGGTGATCAGCATCGCCCTGCCTTGGGCCATGTAGGCCACTACCCATGTCACCTCTGACCATGCCCCTCCCATGCTCTATGTTTGTCCATGTGGTTTGCATACTCACCCACTAAGTGGCCAGTGGAGATGTCCCCACTCTCAAATCTGTGGCACAGTGCCGACTGGTGCCAGATGAAGGCATCATGTGCTCCCCCAGGGTGCGTGAAACGGACATTGATTATGCACCCCCTGGCATCGCACACCACCTATCAGTTGATGCTAGCATAACCCTTCCAATTGATATATGAGGCCCCCTCAGGGCCAGGTGGTGTGCAGATGGCCACATGAGTGCAGTCTATTGCCCCTAGCACACCAGGCATACGTGCTACCCTGTGGAACTCCTGTATGTTTGCTGTGTGCTCCGCCGGTGTGCTGGGGAAATGGATGTACTTCACAGCACGTGGCAGCAGTGCGCTGAGGAATTGGGTGAGGTGGCATGATGCGGCTGACTGGGTTATTCCTGTAGCATCCCCTGTTAGTCTCTTGAAGGTACCCGTGGTGAGCAAGCACATGCAAGCTGTCACTTTAGTCTCCACTGACAGAACATGGCTCCATCGTGTGGGTGCCTGCATCACATCACTGCACAGCTCACAGAGCCACCTCAGAATTGCCCAATTCAGGTGGTACCGGCCCACGATCTCAGTATCGCTGTACAGCTTGAAGCTGGTGCAGGCTCAGTACTGTCTGTTGGGGGCATACCGCCGATGGGCCGTTCCACGGCCGCACCCCCCTGCTGCCTGCCTTCTCACCCCCTCATTACTGCATCCATCTGGATGGTGGCACTGGCCATGTCCCTGGCTTGTGTTCACCCCCACGGCAGCTGTTTCTGTGTTCCCCCCGCTGTCCTGGCTGCTACTTCCCCTGCACCGGGAACACCTTCCTGTGCTGGCCTCTGTGCTGTGTGGCACTTGCCCCTTCTGCACTGGCTGTGGCTCCCCACACCTTCCCATTGCGTTCAGGGTGCCCTTTCCCTGTCCTGCCCTGTGTGTCCCTCCTGCCCAGTTTGTCTGGCTAGAGTTCACCCTCATGCACCTTCCCTGTAGCGTTCTTGCACCTCTCCCTTGTTCCTTTTTATTTTGGCTCATTTCCACTATCGCGCAAATTCCGCTTGCTCCCCTATTGCGCATGGCTCATGTTGTTGAATATCGCACTGCGCCATTTATGCATGATTCCTCCCCCTTCAGTTGCACATACATTCATTATCATTGTGCTCTTGCTCATCGTGATTTGGGGGGGCGAATCTGCCTCTCACTGAATATCACAGAATGACGCATTTTCGGACTTGCGCTGGCGCAACCCTATTGCGCATGGCGCAACCCTTTTGAATATCTGGGCCAATATGTACAAAAACTGAAGACTAAATTGAATCACGCATATCAACTAGCCCAGACAATGGCTGCAAAGAGAAACTTAGCCAATAAAGAGAGACACGATAAAAGAGTAAAGGCCCAAGAGCTGCGAACTGGAGACCGTGTGTTGTTACGGAATTTGGGACTGCATGGTACATAGAAACATAGACTTTGACAGCAGATAAGGACTGCTTGGCCCACCTAGTCTGCCCATTTCCCTACCTACGGTTAAGCTGCAGATCCTAGTTAACCAACAGCTTATTTCTTTCTACCCCCCACAAAAATTGCTTTATGTCTGTCCCATGCATTCATGAATTCTCTCGCAGTTTTAGACACCACAACCTCCTCAGGAAGGCTGTTCCATGCGTCCATCACCCTCTCTGTGAAAAAATACTTCCTCACATTGCCCCTGAACTGCCCCCCCTTTTCTTCAGATTGTGCCCCCTTGTTCTTGCACATCTCTTTTTCTGAAAGATGCTACCCTCTTGGACTTTGTTGATTCCACTGAGGTACTTAAAAGTTTCTATCATGTCCCCCCACCTCCTTTCCTCAGGGTATACATATTAAGCTCCTTAGTCTCTCCTCGTTATGGCTTGCAGACCCTGCACCATTTTAGTTGCCCTCCTCTGGACTGTCTCTATCCTGTCTATGTCCTTGCGGAGATGGGGTCTCCAGAACTGGACACAGTACTCAGATGGGGTCTCACCACCTGTCTGTACAGAGGGATAACAACTTCCTGTTTTCTGCTGGTGATGTCTCTCCCTATACATCCCTGTATCCCCCCAGCCCTCCCTACTGCCTTCTCACATTGCTTCCTAACCTTAAGGTCATCTGATATGATTACCCTCAGGTCCCTTTCCATTTTTGTTGTTGTTACTATCTCCCCCATTGTGTAATCTTCCCCTGGGTTTTTGTTTTCCAGGTGCATTATTTTGCACTTCTTTGCATTGAATCCAAGCTGCCATACTTCTGACCATTCCTCCAACTTTGACAAGCCCCTTCTCATCCTTTCCACACCTCCTTGTGTATCAACCCTGTTGCAGATCTTTGTGTCATCTGCAAAGAGGCATACTTTTCCTTCGAGCCTCTCTGCAATGTCACTTACAAAGACATTAAAAAGGACTGGTCCCAGTACTGAACCCTGTGGTACCCCACTAGTAACCCCTCTTTCTTCAGAGTGGACTCCATTTACAATTACCTTCTGTGTCCTGTTGTCCAGCCAATGTTTTACCCAGGCTACCACCCTGGGACCCACTCCCAGGCTGGTTAATTTGGCTATTAATCTTTTGTGTGGGACTGTGTCAAATGCCTTGCTAAAGTCTAGGTGGGCCATGTCCACTGCCCCTCCCTTGTCTACTACTTTGTTCACCTAGTCAAAGAAATCAATTAGATCCGTCTGACATGACCTTCCCGCTGTGAACCCATGCTGCCTTGGGTCCTGTGCCGCACTGGCCTCTAGGTACTCAACAATTCTTTCCTTCAGAAGTGATTCCATTACTTTCCCTACCACAGAGGTCAAACTGACAGGTCTGTAGTTTCCTGCCTCTGTCTTGATCCCACTTTTGTGAAGGGGAACCACATCCGCCTTCCTCCAGTCCTCAGGTACCACACCATCCTCCCATGATTTGTTAAATAGGGTAGTCAGTGGTTTCACTAGTTCTCCACTTAATTCTTTTAGAATTCTGGGGTGAATTCTGTCAGGCCCCATTGCTTTGTCCACCTTCAGTTTTAGGAGTTCTTTCAGAACCCTTTCTTCTGTGAAAGGACTGGGATCGAACCCCCTATTCAGAGTGCTTCTGTTAATTAGATTAAGCACCTCCCCCTCCTCCTCTTTTGTGAATACTGAGCAGAAATATTCATTCAGTACCCCTGCTTTTTCACTGTCCCTCTCTGCCCACCCACTGTCCATTCTATTCAGCCTCACTATCCCTCCCTTTGTCTTTCTACGCTCCTTGATGTACCTATAAAAGGTTTTATCCCCCTTCTTAACTGAGTTGGCTATCTTTTCCTCAGTTTAGGCCTTTGCTATTCTGGCTTCCTTCCCTGCTTCCTTCTGCCTTAACTGGTACAGCTCTCTGTCCTGCTCCTTCTGTGTTTTCTTATACTTCCTGAATGCTATCTTTTACTCCCTGACCTTCCCTGCCACCTCTTTTGAGAACCATAGTGGATTTTTCTTTCATTTTGATTTGTTTATTTGCTTCACACAAAGGCTTGTTGCCTCTGTGATGGCAGTTTTGATGTTTCCCCATTGTTGCTACACCCCTCCTTCTAGCCTGTTTGCTAGTGCTTTTCTAAGGCACTCTCCCATCTTGCCAAAGTCAGCCCTCCTGAAGTCCAGTACCCTCACTTTTGTATGGCTTGACTCTGTAGCTGAGTTTATCGTGAACCACACTGTTTGGTGGTCACTTGTTCCCAGATGGCTACTCACTTCTAGAACTGAGATTCTCTCACTGTCCCCATTTGAAAGTATGAGGTCTAAGACTGCTCCCTCACAAGTGGGTTCCAAAACTAGCTGTCTGAGGCCCGCCACCTGTAGGGCATTGAGAATGGCCCTGCTCTTGGCTGTGGCTGCAGCAAATGTGCTCCAGTTAACATCTGGCATATTCAGGTCTCCCCTTTCTCTGCCATCCTAAGAATGCCTTCTATCACATCCTTGTCCATTCCTTCCCCCTGACATGGGGGTCTGTATACAACCCCTATGCGGATTGTGGTGCCATTTCCAGTCTCTGGGGTGACCCACAGTACCTCCTCTCCTCCCCTCCCTGTTTACTCTTTTGTTCAGTTGCTTTTATCCCTTCCCTTACATAGAGAGTTACTCCTTCCCCTCTTCTCCCCTGCCTTTCTCTCCTGTAGGTTGTGTACCCTGGTATGTTAACATCCCAGTCATGGTTCTCTGTGTACCATGTTTCTGCGACTGCTACGATATTCAGGCATCCCTCTTCCATCAAGGCCACCAGTTCAGGGAGCTTGTTGCCCAGACTATAGGCATTGGTACTCATTACCCTCCATTTCCTGATGGCCTTACCCCTTTTTGCCCCATCCCTGTCCATATTGCCTTTGTCACTTTCTCCATTTACCCCTGCCCTTCTCCCTATTGACATCTCTAGCTTGGTGTTTACCTCACTTACTACCCTGACTTTTTGGGGGCTAGGATTTCTCTGCTCCTTTCCAGTGCCTCCCCCCTTGGCTAGATTAAATGCTTTCCAAAGGAGCATTTAAACCTATCACCTAGGATCCTGGTTCCCCTCCTGGACAGATGCAGATCATCATGCCAGTATAGGCCTGCATCACTCCAGGTGGAGCCCCAGTCCCCAGTGAAGCCAAATCCCTGAGCTCTGCACCAGTTTTTCATCCACTGATTGAATCCCATGGTGTGGAGCACCCTAGCCTCACCTACGCCATAGACAGGCAGCACCCCCGAGAAGGTTACCGCGCATGCTACTTGTCTAAGGCCCCTCCCCAACTCCACAAACTCTTCCTGCACTGCCCTGATCCCATTCTTAGCCAGGTCATTTGTCCTTAGGTGGACAATGACATCCAGCTCCCTCTCCTGTGCAGCTGCTCCAGCGATCCTAAGGATTCGCTCCCTGTCCCTCCAAGCCATGGCACCAGGCAGGCACCTTACCTCCCTCTCCCCTTCCTCCCCCAGTTCTACCTTCCTAATAATGGAGTCCCCCACCAGGAGTTGTTTCCTTCCCCTGTGGGGTCCCATGCCACCCTCCTGTGGGTCTCCTTTGTGGAGGTTCCCAGCATCCTCCTTGGTCTCCAATGCAGGTGCCTCCATAGAGGAAACACATTTTGCCAGAACGGCATATGAATTGTGGACAGGTACATCTGTAGGGATGCACCTTTGTTCCACCACCCTCACCCTCCCTGAGCCCACTGTGGTCCAACCACTCCTCTTTCTTGACAACCTCTGAGGCAACGGCAGTGATCCTGGTGGTCCCTGGATGGGAGAGGAGGTCCCACAAATCCTGGACAATTCAGCCTGGAGATGAGCAACCTCCTCCCTCAGCCCAGAGAGGTGCCTGCAGATGGGACAACACTGCATCCTCCAGAACATCTCCTGGAAGACTGCTGCTCCACAGCCACTGCACTGCACCACTCCCATCATGTCTTATTTCTGGCCCATTCACTGTTGTTTGGAATCCTTACTCTTTCCTCTTTTAATTTTTTTTCTCCCTACTTACTTACTGCCTCTGTGCCCTTTAAGCACCTGATCTTCCTGTTCTGAGACAAGAAGATCCTATATTTCTCAGTAGTCCCCTTACTTGCTCAGAGACAGACCTCCAGCAGCTAGGGATGGACAGAGAGCTACTCTTGTCCTTCTAGGTTGGTGAGTCTTTGGTGGTTCTGTGATCACTCACTTCCTGCTCCCAAACAGGAAGTTCTTGTTGTCAGTCAAATCCTGTGCCTATAAAAGTAGAACTGGCTTGGGGGGGTAGGAGGGCAATATAGTCCCAGTAGAGAAGTCCAGTCAAAACAGCAGCTCCTTGTCCTGGTGTTCTCTGTCAATTCTCTGGCAGAAGCTATCTAGGGCAGTGTTTAAATCTGGCTTTAAATCTGGCTTCCTTCTAGCTAAGCCTGTGGTAGCTATGGTAAACATAAAATTGCTGACTGATGGCACCATCTTCCCCATATAGTGGTAGATAAGTTGGACGATTTACCCATGTACAAAGTGCGGCCTGAAAACAACCCAAAAGCTGTCAAGACCATGCACCATAACCATTTACTGCCTATTGGTCAAGTCATGATTGAGGCTGAACCCCCTGAGATTGTTCCCTTTGGACTGGTGACTCGGGCTACTGCCAAACAAAGACAGTGTCAACTTATCCCAGTGATCACAGACTGCAGGTTTCCTCCACAGCAAGCCCAGAACAATAATGACCGCCAGTCCACTTCTGATGAGTGTGAGTGTGACTGCTTATTACCCCTCTTATGAACTGTCAGCTGTTCCGAGGTAACCCCATGATCAATTGTGGGGATGAAGCTGGGCCTTCTGGACTTCCCTACCCTCCAGCTTTGTCCCCGGAGCCAATGTTCCCTGAGAGTGAAGTGCGAAGTGTAAAGTCTGATGATACTGAGTCACTCTGTATGGTGGAGCTGTGTGATTTACCTGAGGAAGAGGCAGATGATCTGAGTCAGACTGGTGACATGCCAGAACCTGAAGAATACTTTGAATGTGATGATAATTCCCTTCCAGTGCCAGAGTGCCTTTCAAGTGAGCAAAGTGTTGTAGAACCAGAATTTACAGAGTCAGGAGCTGACAGTGCTCCAAGTTTGGACATTTCTACCCAGGCAGAGGCACCCCTCACAAGTGATGAAAGCCCCAAGGCTGAAGATGAAAGTACAGAGACTGTGGCTGTTCCCCCCAGAAAGACTGGATGAGCCGTCAAGCCTGTGGTGTGCTTTAGTTATGATTCCCCTGGGAGGACTGTAGATTTGCCTCTCAATGTGGTCCATAAGGGGGTGTATGTGTCTCAGAGTTCACTGCCCAAACTGAGCCTAGGTGCAAATTCCGGGTTGATTGTTCTGCCCTCTAGGTATGGTGCCCCTGTCCCATCCAGCCCCAGGTTAGCTGATAGGGAAGGGCCCCTTCTCACATTGTTCAATGTGAAGGAAGTTATTACCTGAATCAGTATAGCAATGTGCAACCTACCAGTGTGAAATATGCATAATGTCATTTAAAATGGATGTGGTAACGTACAATGTGGAAAATATGTATAGTAAGTGTTAAGTATGTTGACTGATGCCTTAGAAGTTATAGGCCTAGCCTGTGAATGGTGTGGATGAGTAGTATAATTTGCAGTTGCAATTATTGTGATGGTACCCACTTGACACGGACGCCAAGTTTTCTCCAGGCAGGGAAGGATGTAACCCCCCTACAAATGGGGGTTTCCGAAAAGTCTTCCATGAGCTTGCTTAAATGCTCGCTGCCCAGTTGGTGTCCGGCGCTATAACCGTTCAAATGCTGTTGCCAGTGAGCACCTTTAAAGCCTCCATGTACTGTCTCTTTAAGTGCTGCCTGATTGCAGATATAATTAATCTGAATGAGGGGGGCTGAGTGTTTCCCTGCTCAAGTCCTGCCCGGGCTGCTGAATAATCTCTCCATTTCTGCCATCGCTAACTGTGCAGAGGGGACCCTGCTGAAAAATGTAACTAATTGCTGGTAATCATTTAGAGTAGTAATGATAACGTAGTTTGTTCTAACCTGCCTTTTTTGCAGCAAGGACTGTTCAGTTTAGCTGCACCATTTTGGTCCCAAACTGCCGAATTGGATCAATCAGTATTCTGGGACTCTAAAATGGAGTCTGCAACTGAAGGGATATGTGGAGCCAGACTCTGGGAATTGTAGTTTTGGACTGTTGGTGCCTTTTTGCACCAACAGGGGAAGCATGTTGTGACTGACAGCAGAACCAACCAATTGAACCTTTTGGATCTGAGGGAAATCCCCTGAGCTGTCTGCTGGCAAGCTAGATCTAAGTTGGAAGCTGAGAAAGCAACAGCTCGTATAGCTCGAGCAGCCATTTTGCACAGTAGTTCGCATGGGAGAACTGTGGAAGGCCTAATTTCTGGCCTCCTTACCTATCATCTGCCCTGAGAGGGAGAAGAGAATTATTTTCGGACTAAATCCGATCTGGTGAGAACAAAGAAGCCACTGAAGTGGGACCAGGCTCAACCTGTAAAGGACCAAAGATTTTGCTAAATGCAATCGACCTGTCAGGAACTCCAGCTACATTCTGAGCTCCCGGTTAGAGCAGTGACTTTGCGACTGGGACCGGGGAGCAGTGTGCCTGGTATTGTAGAACCTTGTACATATAAATGTGCTGTTTGAAGACAGTGGGTCGTGCAGTATTTCTCCACTGTGCGAACTGTGTGCTGCTTGCTGTTACATAAAAATGTGCTGTTTGAATACAGTGGGTCGTGCTGTATTTCCCTACTGTGTGAACTGTGGGCTGCATGCTAAATTCTGTAGCCTGCACAAATGGACTGAATCTGCAGTTGATTCCATGTGGCTGGACCTTGCCATGAGGGCCCTGCCAGACTACCCTGCTGCACCGAGAAGAGCCATCGATGAGAGACCTGCCCGGGGATCAGCCCTTCACTCCACATTTGAATGGGAACAATGCTTTGCTGCACTGTGTGGGTCCTGTTTTTCCCTGGCTATCCAGACTACTTGTCAGCGGTCTCCATCTCGTCCATCTTGTGTCCAGTCTTGGGTACCATGAGTAAACATTTGGGTAGCTCCCTGCACCTACTGTTAAATCGAAGTGTGTCATCTGATTCCTCTGTTGTTTTCCTTTCTTCACGAACTGAGCCATCTGGCTCTGGATTACAAATCGTGTGTGTGCATGTTGTTTTTCCATCACAGGGCCCCAGCCTGCTGCGATGCCAGCCTACCCCGGGCAACAAACCTAGCTAGCCCACCTTTCCTTCACCTGGGTACCCAGAGAGTGACTGAGTTAGGGACTCTGACTGCATGCACAGCTGTGTGACTGATAGAGTAATTAAGCTAATTAACCTGATTACCCCCTCCCTTGTTATAGCCCCCTGAATGAATCAGATCTACTCTTTTTTTCTGCAATTCAACCAGACTGTGGTTCCAGTTTGTGCTCGAAGTATTGTACTATTGCCATTTGTTCTGTCTAACCTTGTTTTACAGGGGGTCCCCAGGGTTGAACTGGAGAAAACAGCCCTGGTGGTAAGTGCAAACTGTGTGGGTACTGGTAGAATATATCAGTGGTATTGTGAAACTAATCATTGTGTATTGTGTGGGCCACTAGCAGGACCAGAGGGGGGGTTACAGTGTCCCAGAGGGCTGTGCCCAGGCTAGTTTGTCCACTACCAACCCTGACCTCTTGGTGGAGGCACCCATTTCAGAACTCAGGTCCCTTAACCTGTTAGTAGCCAAGCAGGCAGGGGTAGTAGCCCTCGGGATAGCGCCACCTAAGTTAGGGGTTACACAAGTATCTAGGAGTCTGACTGGACCCGCAGTTAAATTCCACTATCCACATTGATTACATGGCCACTAAGCTCTGCCCTAAGCTTGGCATACTATACCGTAGCAAAGACTCTCTCCCTCTCCCCGTATGTAGGAACTTCTAACAAAAATGATTATGCCAGTCTTTGATTACGCTGACATTGTTTACTATACTGCACCCTCTACATCACTCTCTCGACTTGATTCCCTCTACTATGCCTTCTGTCATTTCACCTCCAACTCTCCATACTGATCCCACCACTGTTCTCTACTATCCTCTCTGAACCTCCCTCCGCTCACACACAGGCATCTCATCCATTCTCTAGCCTTCATGCCTTCCTTTCCAAATTCTGGTTCAATCTGCTCCCCACATAACATCACTTCCCTCCTCTCCCCTGCCCCAGCCTTAACATACTCCCTACATTCTAGGCTCTTTCTCATTCTCTACTCCATCTTCGAACATGGGTAAATCTGCTTTCCACTATCATCTCCACTCTCTGTGGAACACTCAGTCTCCTCTCTTACGCAATTCTTCCTCTCGCTCCTCTGTCGAATAGCTGCTCTGTCTCCTACCTTTCCCTACTTGCTCCCATAACACTTCCTAACACTTGAAATGTTTGTCCCCTGTTGTAAGAGCACTGATTCTGAGTTACTCTGTACCATGTACAGTTACCTCATTGCACTTGAAATGTCTGTTCCTTGTTGTAACTGCTCCAATCTGTGATACTCCATTCCATCTACAGTTGTCTCTCTACGTAGCCTGTTTTGCTGTATTGTATTCATTGAACTATTTTATTATGCTTACTCTTGTGTAATTTTGTATTGAATGCGTTGTACTATATACTGTGATTCCCATGCTCCCTGTCCCCTGGGTCACACTTGGAGATGAGCCTTGGCTCAGTGTGCCTTTTCTGGTCACCAAATGTCTAAATAAAAAAATAAATGTTTGTCGCAATAGACGTGGACTGTGATATCACAAACAGAGGATTGTGACATCATCAAAGGATTAAACAGCAGGAGGATACAAACATAAGAACATGCAAGCAATAATACCTGGCAGGGTGAGTGGTATTGGGAAATACCAGACCTCCAAGGGGTGTAATGAGGCTCAACGCCGCAGGCAGAGAGCCTTAAAATCCCTGAAAAATCCGGTATTGCCTAGACCACCCACCCTGGAGAGTATTATTGCACTTAGAAAATGGGCTACCTGTGGCATTTTTAGGTGGGATTTAATACCCCCCCCCAAAAAATAGAGTAACAATGAAGCTAGTAATAAAGTAGTCCCTCCCAAGTGTCTGTGCTATTCCATCTGCTGTTGCCCCCAGAGCCATTCTCTTCTACCCCCCCCACACCACCATGTCGAGAACAAGATATGGAGTTTCTTGTACACTCCCAGCATGTGTCTTGGCATCATTGTTGCAGTAAAAAAAAAACAGTTTTCTGCTCTTCCTGCAAGACTGGCTGATGGAAGAATGAGTTTGTAGTGAGAGAGAATGAGTTCGTAATGAGAGAACAGCTCAGTGGAGAATAAGTCAGGAGCACGAGAACAAAGTGCATATGAATTTGTAAGCAGGTACATTGAATGCATTTGTCATTAGTTTTTTTTTTTTACAGTACAATAAAAACCATTTCACTGTTGGAGAATCGAGTGTAGTGCAGAAGGACCAGCTTACTTGTGGACAAGGGAAGTGGTATTGGGCAACGAAACAGAAAATAAAGTAGTTATAGGAGTCCCAGCTGTATTCAGAATGTAAAGCAGGTTCAATAACTGACAAGGCTTTTTTGCAGTTTTGTATTTGTTTCTGCAAGGTGCCAAGTGTATAGCTAGGAGCAATTATTTGATTACTGTTATGGAGCGGCATGTGCTGCAGTTTTGAAAATGTGTTGGTGACCACGTTGATGTGAAGCTGATCAGAGTGATGGCTTGCTTTTCATTTTAAAATGTGTATTTTCTTTAATTTGCTGTAATTCTCTAATGTAGCCAGAAGTGAGCCCCACAGAAGTTGATGTACAGGTTCATGTGGCATCTGGCACTGAATTAGGGAGTGATGGGGGCAGGATCTCTCTGCTAAGCAAGAGAAAAAAATGGTGATAATTTATAATTATTTGCGGTGGTTTGGGCCAATTAGCAGGCAGAGTGGGCACACGGATACTTGAATGGGTGGAGGGGCACTTGGGCTGCTACTTTTTATTTCCTGGTCGTCTATGGAAAGTTAAAGTATCCCCCTGACAGTGGTATCTACCAATCAGAGACCAGGAAATAAAAAGCCCATTTTCTAAGCCAGCAGATAAAGGCCTTATGGTCTATATAGTCTACTTGAGTGTGCAGTTCCCACTGCTTTTACAGAAGAACTTCCCCTCTCCCATGCCCCCTCCCACCAAGCTCCCCTCAAATACCCACTCCCCCACTCACCCCCCTACCTGTAACTTTACCCTTTACCCTGTCTCATACTCTCTTGAAGCTGTCCACCATTTTTAGGTTTACCACCTCCATCAGCAACTCATTCCACTTGGTCACCACACCCTCTCAGTGAAAAAGTGCCTCCTCATCTCCCTCCCGAACCTTCCCCACACCAGCGTTTAGAATGTGCCACAGTGCCCCTACTGGTTGTGTTCCCACTAAGGCTGAAGAGACCTTCAGTGCTCACCTTGTTTATACATTTAAGGTATTTGAAGGTCTCAGTCATGTCCCCCTCCCTTCTGTCTTTGAGAGAGACAGTACATGTAGAGCATCCTGAGCAGATCAACTACAGGTGACAAGCATCCTGGTTCACTGTGACTGAACCTAGACATGGAGAAAAAAATGAACGGGACATACTAAAAATTTATAAAATATCATTGGGTCACCTTGTCGTAGGTGGTCGGGCTTAAACAGAACTCTGCTGATTTATGAAACCAATAACCCTTGTTTTTATGGCTGCAGTGGATGGAGCCTGCAGTCATATTGCAGTAGCTCTAAAACTGTGATACCAAAGAACACCCAAGAATTTGGAGTTGTAGAACATTGCTTCCACAACTCCAAATTACTCCGCTCATCCCCCCTGCACAATGGCACACTTCTGTTTACACCATCACCCATCGACTCGTGCATGCACATGGCCCCCCCATGTGTACACTACTTTTTCTCCTGTCTGAACTCACGGCGGAACACGGCTGTCCACTGTGTGTCCAAGATGGCTGCTGGGCTCAGTGAGCATGCGCGATTCGTCGGGCATGGAAGACTTCACCGCACGCATGCGCAATGACTCGTGCATGCACACTGAACTCCAGCACCATCTTGGATATGACAGACAGTGCCATGTTCTGCCGTAAGTCCAGTGAGCTTGGCAGCAGCCATATTGGCTCTGACCAGAGTTTGTTGATATTGGCCACACACCAGTAACACCCCAAATAAGAAGTATAAAAATATGATTTAAACTCTATGCATGAACCAGTTTGAGTTTGCCATGTCCTTATTTATCAAATGATCAGGAGAGGTGTGGTTATCTTTTTAGCATGCTCTCCACTTGCCACCTATGAGACCCTCATGGGCTAGCACTCTGTTTAAAAAAGGAAGCCAGAGACTGGTGCTCATATTAGATTATAGAGAAAGCAATGAGATGTCAGTTTATACTGGCACATTAAAATTAAAAAAGTAGGTACCTGATCTATGAGGGAGGCCACCTTGTCATTGGTGGTTAGGTCTGAACACACCTCTTCTGATTTATGAAACCAAGAACCCCTTTTAAAATAATTGAATGAAGAAAGAAAGAAATAGAAAAACTTTAACAGAATCCTTTGAGCAGCATTGAGGGTGTGTGCACGTAATACTGTTTATTTCTGATATTGGCCCCACACTAGTAGCAACCATACAAAATTAAAACAAGCATTTGTCAATGCCGAATGTTGTCTCTGAATGTTGCTAGCACTGGCATTGGTAGTGCAGGAGTTAGAGATGCATAATAGGAATGGCAGTGAAGTATGGAACTGACGCCAACCCCACCCCCATCCTGCAGAGAGTTACAGGCGCTGGGGTGTGCCTTTGGGGCATCAGCTATAACGCTCATGCCATTTTACCTCACCCTACCCTGTAGACACTGACAAGTGTCGTGGTGTGCTTTGGGGACTTTGGGCCTTATACTTACCCCATTCCATAAGGAAATATGCAGAGACGGGTGCAGTATAGGAGAATGGGGTGAACGTTAGGGCTGAACACTCCAAGGCACACCTTGATGCCTGTCACTGGCTGCAGGGTGGGGGTGGGGGTGGAATGGCATGAGCATTACAGCCAATGATCCAAGTCACACCCCTGATGTCTGGCAGTCTCTACAGGGTGGGGTGTTACAGTTGGAAACCCTAATGTTGTAGGCGTTTGATGGTATTTTCATGCCAAATTTTCAACATAGGCTTTTTGTGACCCCATCTCATGAACAGCGGCACAATCAGTTTGTTAGATGAAAGGTGGGTTTGCACAGCGGCTATGCCATTTGGCGACACAGGGACGAAAACACATTTTGGGCAGGATGTGGAAAATGACAACTGTATTGTTCATGAGGAGGTGTAAAAAAATCGCAACGTTAAAAATCTGGAGTGAAAATATGAAAAATTGGTGAAGTCATGAGCGTGCATAGGAACTGCATAACACATGTCCGTAACTCAATTATTTTTGGGAGTTTTTTTGCCACATTTTCAACATAGGCATTTTGGGACATCTCCTCATGTGGACAGTGATGCTGTGATTTTGTTAATCTGTCCCAAAGTTGATTTCCCAGTATACGCCATTATGCCACAGGTGTGGAAACACATTTGGGCAGGCTGTGAAAAATGACAGCTGTACTGTTGATAAGGAGGTGAAAAATGCCAGTGGTGAAAATCTGGCATGAAAATATTGCAAATTTGTGAAGTTACAAGGGTGTGTGCAAACTGCACAATGCACGCTTGTAACACAGTCATTTTATGGACTTTCATCATCAAATTTTCAACATAGGCATTTTAGGACCTCTGCTCATGAACAGTGTCACCGTCATTTTCTCAAACTGTCCCAAAAACTGATTGCGCACAGCGACCGTGCTATTCTGCACTGGACGTGCGAAAACACATTTTGTCCAGGATATGTAAAATGACAGCTGTACTGCCTGCCCATAATGAGGTGTGGAAATGCCAATTTTGAAAATCTGGAGTGAAAATATTACAAATTCATGAAGTTATGAGCGTGCGTGAAAACAGCGCAATGCATGCTCGTAAACAGCCATTTTTTTTTTAATTTTTTCACCAAATTTGCAACATAGGCTTTTTGAGAGCCCCCCTCATGAACAGTGGCACTGTCATTTTGTTACTCCATCCCAAAAGGTGATTCCACACAGTGACTGCGAAATCACCTTTCAAGACCAAATAATGCCATGACAGTGACTGAATTCACGAGGAGGGGCCCCAATAACCCCATGTTGAAAATTTGGTGCATAAATTCAAAAAATGCCCGAGATATGCACCAAAGTTGAAAAAACACTATTTATGCCATTATACAGCTTACCGGCATTTCTTCACTTCACGGTCAGCTTTGAAGAGTGCAGATGTGTTCCCGGTCCACGAAGATCGCTGCGCTGGGCTCAGGAGGTAAGTATGGGGGGAGGGAGGTGTGGGGAGGCAGGGTGTGGGTTGGGGCAGGGAGCTGGACAGACCATGAGGGACCGTTTTCGTCTTTTACAAGTAAGAAAAATAAAAAAACATTGCAGGATTTTTTTTTTTTACAGGGGCATTTAGCACCTGGGGTGGGCTCCCAGCATGCCACCTGAGTGTTTGGGGGGGCTAGCCAACGGGGGATTGGGCACCCCCATCAGCACATACCGAAGGGGGGCAAGAGCCGGGATTGAGCACCCCTTGGCACATAACAAATGGGGTGGTGCATTATGCCAATGGGAAGTGGGGTCTCCTGTCGGCACATAAATTGGGTCAGGGCATGCCGACAGGGGGACTGGGAACCCCCAAAGTTGGCATTGTGGCAGGCAGTGTGCCGCCATGTTTAATGTAATGTTTTACCAGGGAAGGCATGTTGGGAGGTGCCGCTGCATATGATGAGCTTTGCTCGCATTGCAGCTTACCTTTCCTTAGATGTGCTCGCCACATTATGTGTTCCTGGTGAGGCGCCGGCTTGCAGGCTTATTGGGGAATGAGGGACACACTTACTGATGCATGCCCTGCATTCGCCCAACAGTGACCGCGCCTCCAAATCTGCTATTAATGCAACATGTTGGATGGCACACACGTGCGAGCCAACATAAAAATTATAGAGTAGCACCCATACAAAACTAAAAAATGTATAATACTGGTCCCACACCAGTCGCACCCACACAAAACTAAAAAATGTATACTAATACTGGCCCCACACCAATAGAACCCATACAAAATTAAAAATATATAAGAAATGTGATTAAAATTCAGTGGCTGAACTTGGGCTGAGCTTGTTGTAGCCTTAATATACCAAATAATCATGACCGAGAGGTATGGCCATCTCCTATTTAGCATAGGAAATGTAAGATTACACATATCCCCATAAAGCAAAGCATTGTGGGAAGTATATGAATATCACCATCAAAGATTTTAGGCTGGTTCCACTTTAGACAAGGGTGTATGGTGACAAATGGTCTCTCACACACTCTGCAAAGGCTGAGAACAGAAGACCCAGGGCAAGAGTACACAGTGAGGGGTGAGATACTGACAACAACAAAAATGGAAAGGGACCTGGGGGTAGTCATATCAGATGACCTAAAGGTGGACCAGCAATGTGAGAAGGCAGTAAGAAGGGCTGGGGGGATACTGGGATGCATAGGGAGAGGCATCACCAGTAGAAAACAGGAAGTTGTTGGCCCTCTGTACAGACAGTTGGTAAGACCACATCTGGAGTACTGTGTACAGTTCTGGAGACCCCATCTCCGCAAAGACATAGACAGGGTTGAGGCTGTCCAGAGGAGGGCAACCAAAATGGTGCAGTGTCTGCACCAGAAGACATATGAAGAAAGACTAAAGGAGCTTAAGATGAATAGCCTCCAGGAAAGAAGGGAGAGGGGGGACATGATAGACACTTTCAAATACCTCAAGGGAATCAACAAAGTCCAAGAGGGTAGCATCTTTCAAAATAAGAGATGTGCAAGAACAAGAGGGCATAATTTGAAGAAAGAGGGGGGATGGCTCAGAGGTAATGTAAGGAAGTATTTCTTCATAGTTGTAGATGCATGGAACAGCCTTCCTGAGGAGGTCATAGAGTCAAAAACAGTGGGGGAATTCAAGAATGCATGGGACAGACATAAGGCAGTTCTAGTGGGGGTAGGAGGAAGTAGGCTGTTGGTTAACTAGGATCTGCGGCTTATCCATTAGGTAGGGAAATGGGCAGACTAGGTGGGCCATGCAGTCCTTATCTGCTGTCAAATTCTATGTTTCTATGTTTCTAAGACAGTGACACGTGTTTCGTCCTACACAGGACTCATCAGTGTGCCTTGTCTGTAACAGCCCAGCCCAGGTAACCCTTGTCTCAGTGCTTTTGTGTTGTGGTTTTTTTGATTTTTTAGATTCCTGTTTGGCATGCTCCCCACTGGCCAACTGTGAGCCCCAATGGGCCAGCACTCAGTTCAAAAAAAGGAAGCCAGAGAGGTGTTTACATTAGACAGATAGAGAAAGCAGTGACATCACAACTCATATTGTTTTGTTTTTTAAATGTAATGTACTTTATTAGTTTCCCATTATTTTTCCCTTGTGTTTTTCTCCCCCTCCCGACTGGCCCCCCCTTCCACCAACCCCCCAGCCCCGTCACCCCAGCGTCTACTGGATTCACCTCTGGATCTCTATGAGGTGCCAGCGAGCCGGGTGCAGCGCCTGTGAGGGGTCGGCATCATCTCGCCAGTCTGGAATTTTTCCTCGATTTTCCCCCTGTCCCCCAAGTGTGGCGCAGAGGTGTGCAATGACACCAATGGCCGAGCCACACGCGCTTCCGCACATGACACACTGGACATCTGCCCCGCATCCACCCCCTTCATCTGGGTCCATTGCATCATCCCCCAGCCACCGCTAGGGGACAGGCAAGCAGCGGACACCATCCCCACCCTCCCGGGAGAGGAGAATTTCCCATTATTGAAACAATCAAACATATAACAGTACAGATGAAGCATACTGACAATTCAAACAAGACAAAACATTCATCCCCCCCCCCCAGTACATGCTTGATTTCCAGTCAGTGTGAGATGAAACAAGTCAGTAGTGCCTTAGACAATTGTTATACATAACAATTGCAGGCTAGTCACTATAAGGATTGTGGTTAATGAGCTGAGATGCAATTGACTAGATAAGCTGCTATGTAGGAAAGAGAAGCAAGCCATGCTATTTTTCCCACCTTTTCTTATATAGCTGCATTTCATTACTCATACACAGCTGACATTGGCATGTTGAAATTAAAAGAGTAGATGCTTGACTTATGAGGGTGTTACCTTGTCATTAAGGATCAGGCTTCATCACAACTCAGCTGATTTATGAAATGAAGAACCCTTTTTCAAATCATGGAATGAAGAAAGAGATTAACGAAATAGAAAAACTTTAAAATAATTTGCAGGCTCCTTTGATGTGCATTTTTTGGGGGAGGGGGGACTGAAAACTGTTTCTAATATTGGCCACCCACCAGTAGCATCCATGCAAAATGAAAAGATATATAAGAAACGTGGCTGAAACTCAGAGCATGAGCCAGGGTTGAGCTTTTTATGTCCATAATTACTGCACAAATAACACCCTGTATGCATAGATTGATATGCTGTACCAACATATGAGCTACTGAGTTCAAAAAATCTTAGATTTCTTTACAATGCTAATAAAAACAAGCATTTGTCAATGCCGAACGTTCACTTGCAGGTATTTGTAGTGGTGTTTGGCACGTATGGTGCTTTACCCTAATGCCCTGTGCAATTGCTGGTATTTGCACAATAAATTTTCAGCATGACCTTTTTGTTACCCCCATTGTGCGCTACATAGGCGGAAACACATTTTGGGCAGGATGTGAAAAATGACAGCTGTACTGCTCATAAGGAAGTGTGGTAAAATGGCAATGTTGAAAATCTGTAGTGGAAATATTGAAAATTCGCAAACCTACGAGCGTGCGTGGGAGCTGTGCAATGCACGCTCGTAAAACAGTCATTGTTAGGAATTCTTTCACCAAATTGTCAACATTGGCATTTTAAAACCTCTGCTAACGAACAGTGTCACTGTGATTGTCTTACTGTGTGCCATAAATTGATTTTGCACACCGACTGCGCCATTGTGACTAATGGCGGAAACACGTTTTGGGCAGGATGTGAAAAATGACAGCTGTACTGCTCATAAGGAGGTGTGGTAAAATGGCAATGTTGAAAATCTGAGGAACATATTGAAAATTCTCAAACTTACTTAGCGCATGAGGAACTGCACAACGACGCCAGAAACAGTTATTTTTAGGAATTTGTTCACCCAATTTTCAACATAGCCATTTTAAGATCTCTGCTCATGAACAGTGACACTGTGATTTTCTTAATGTGTCCTATACACTGAGTTCACACAATCATGTGCCATTGTGCGCTACATGGGCGGAAACATGTTTTGGGCAAGATGTGAAAAATGACAGCTGCACTGCTCATAAGGAGGTGTGGTAAAATGGCAATGTTGAAAATGTGGAGTGAAAATATTGAAAATTCGCAAACTTACGAGCATGCATAGGAACTGCGCAATGAACACTCGTAAAACAGTCATTTTTAGGAATTTTGTCACCAAATTTTCAACACAGCCATTTTAAGACCTCTGCTCATGAACAGTGTCACTGTGATTTTCTTAATGTGTCCCATACATTGAGTTCACACACCGACTGCGCCATTGTGCGCTACATGGTCGGAAACACGTTTTGGGCAGGATGTGAAAAATGACAGCTGTACTGCTCATAAGGAGGTGTGGTAAAATGCCAATGTTGAAAATCTGGAGTGAAAATATTGAAAATTCGCAAACTTACGGCGTGCGTGAGACTGTAGCGCAGACTCGTCAAAACAGTCATTTTGAGGAATTTTTTCACCAAATTTTCAACACATCCATTATAAGACCTCTGCTCATGAACAGTGTCACTGTGATTTTCTTAATGTGTCCCATACATTGAGTTCGCACACCAACTGCGCCATTGTGCACTACATGGGCGGAAACACGTTTTGGGCAGGATGTGAAAAATGACAGCTGTACTGCTCATGAGGAGGTGTGGTAAAATGCCAATGTTGAAAATCTGGAGTGGAAATATTGAAAATTCGCAAACCTACGAGCGTGCATGGGAACTGTGCAATGCACACTCGTAAAACAGTCATTTTTAGGAATTTTTTCATCAAATTTTCAACATCGCCATTTTAAAACCTCTGCTAATGAACAGTGTCACTGTGATTTTCTTACTGTGTCCCACACATTGAGTTCGCACACCGACTGCGCCATTGTGCAATACATGGGCGGAAATACATTTTGGGCAGGATGTGAAAAATGACAGCTGTACTGCTCATAAGGAGGTGTGGTAAAATGGCAATGTTGAAAATCTGCAGTAGAAATATTGAAAATTCGCAAACCTACAAGCGTGCATAGGAACTGCACAACGCCCGCTCGTAAAACAGTCATTTTTTGGAATTTTTGCACCAAATTTCCAACATGGGGTTTTTGAGACCCCTTCTCATGAATGATGTAACTGTCATGGTGCTATTCAGGCCTGAAGGGTGATTTCGCACAGTGACTGCGCAGTGACTGAGAAATCACCCTTCGGGCCTGAATAATGCAATGACAGTGACATCATTCATGAGAAGGGGTCCCAAAAACCCCATGTTGAAAATTTGGTGCAAAAATTCCAAAAAATGCCTGAGATATGCAATAAAGTTGAAAACCCCCTATCTAGCCTGTTATACAGCTTACGGCAATTCCTCAGTTCGCGTCGGCTTTGAAGAGTGCAGGCGTGTTCTCGTCCACGAAGATCATCGCGCTGAGCTCCAGAGGTAAGTATGGAGTGAGGGGGTGGGGAGGCTGGAGCGCAGTGGTGGGTGCGGTTGTGGAGGGGGACTGGGAGATGCGCGCGTGGGACCATTTTCAATTTACAGGTAACAAAACAACGGCGTGGGCGTTTGCCCGCTGGGGTGGGCTCCATCATGGCAGAAGATGGCTGGGGGGCCGAGGCCGACAGGATTGGGCACCCCGTCGGCAAACTCTGGCGGGGGCCGAGGAGGCAGCGGGGTTGGGCACCCCGTCGGCAAACTACACTTACGTTTGCCACGCTGGGTGGGCTTCCAGCATGGCACCAAAGCTTTGGGGGGCGGCGTGACGCGGGGGGAGCATGTGATGTGATGTGAGGGAGGGGTGGCGTGACGCAGTGCTCGGTATGACAGCGGTGGTTTTCTTTGAAGCGAAGACCACTGCTGTCATACACAGCTCCGCACCCATTGGTGCAGGACCGCCACGCCTGCTCAACGGAGCACTGGATTGCAAGGGAGAGGCACACCTCCAAAGTGTGCTACTCTCCCAAAACGTTCCTTGCGCATGCGCACAAGTGAACGTAAAAAGGCACAGCAGCCACGGTGCGCTACAAAACTAGGCAGCAAGCCAGAACTAGATTGTGTGCAGAAAGGGGGTTTAGAAACCAGAACAGAGCCAGGATTAGAATGGTTCTGGAACTGAAATGCTCCACAGAACTGTAACACAAAAAAACCTATCTAGAGCCTCAGCCACTGTGATTAATGGTTATATTCTAGTTTTTTAGTATTCTGGTTCTTGGGAGCATATCTGTTTCTGAAATATTGCAATTCTGGAATGATTTGAGTTCTTTTTTTACCCATCCCTCCCCCAGTTTCAAATGCATTTTGTTCTGGCTTTATTTTTTCTCGCCCCCCCCCCAGCAATACATTCACTTTGCATGTTGATACATCATCGTACACCAATCGTACGTCATCAAAGGCAGTCAGTTGTGACAACTATAATCCTTACTGTGGTTCAAAAGAAGGCAACAATCTGTGTTTTAACTTCAGGATCTGTTTCGGGAAGATTATTGTCATAGGCACACAGTAACAGAAACCCTTTCGAAAAGCAACACCTTTCCTGCAGCCAACGTTCCATGCCCCTGTGCTTCCTGAACATCTCCCACTAAGTAAAGATTCCATCCATCCAAACTCTTCTGTTAACAGAACTTCAATCATCCTACAGTACCATGCCACAGCTCACACTGTGGCTTCTGCTCACTATGGATAATCAAAAGAATGCTAACAATACAAATAGTTTCTCTTGTTCCACAAGCAAACTCTCAAGAGTATTGGATTTCACAGGCATGGCACTCTGTATGAGGCCGTGTGGCAGCTTGCTGACAACTGATTATAAGCTGCTATTTTCAGCCTGTAGGACAGATAGTGACAGTTAGCAAACATCTATGGAGAAACTTGCATTAATGTGAATGGGGGGAGCCATCTCCAGAAGAACAGATGGTACTCAGCCATGTCCTTCACGACTGGCTCTGTAGTTTGTCTAGCTGTCTGTTTAACCTTGCAGCAAAGTGCACCCATTGTTTCCGAACAAAGAATGTGTGTGTGTGTGTGTGTGTGTGTGTGTGTGTGTGTGTGTGTGTGTGTGTGTGAAGAAGACTTCTCCCATGTTGCTAACAGTCAGGCACAGGTGAAAGCATATTGATACTGTGTACACACACACGAGTATGTGAGTAAATTCTGCGTAGGAATTCAGATTTTTGGTTTTTATGAATGGGATTGGCATATTTACAGTTTTGTCTGCAAAGGGAAAGCTGACTTCTCTTGGCTTTTCCTGCATTTCCCAAATGCCAGCTTGGCTTTGAAATATGGGGATCTGGCTATCCTAAGTCCAGTGTAGCCATGAGACCCCAGTAAAGTCAAACATTCATCAGGGGTTGTCTTTGTGATCTCAGGGACATGCACCTCCATAGCTGTTTTTTGTGAGGTTTAGCCCCCAAAACAGATACTTCACCACATATGTCCAGTTGCTGGTGTGTGTGTGTGTGTGTGTGTGTGTGTGTGTGTGTGTGTGTGTGTTGTGAGTGTGTGTACTGGATAGCGTTACTCATGCTTTTCTGCAGGGGATGCATCATCCTTCATTTTGAAGAGATTTTAGTAGTAAAATATTCAAGCAATGCATTTTTTGGACTATTGCAGATGTTACTTTTTTAACTTTCTTTTTATCAGCATCAACATACATACATCCAATGTGTCAACCCTTGGTTCCAAGGCACAGCAATATGTACTACAACAAAACATTGAAAACAGGATAACATTCAAGTTATCACCCTTTGTTACTCCATTGGGAGAATACATCAGTAAAATAAAATAAATTACAAGTTGTAAGTAATAAAATTTAAAAGCTTGTCAGCAGCAGCAAAAACCTGGACTACTGTATCTACTATAGTAGGAGTCCAATAATTCCTTGAGTGAGAACCAAGCTTGAATGTGTCGCAACATCATTCAGTGTCCATGTAGAGACTAAAAGAAAAAACAATAAGAATATGCAGCAATAAAAGGTGCCCCCAACCCCCAAACATCACAAAAAAGAATTCAGGTACATGTGAAATAAATTTTAAGAGCATTCAGAACTTTAAAACATCCTATTTTAAGAATATTCTCTCTCTCACCCCATAGTCTAAGGGTAAGATTACCAAGATCCTAGCAAAACTATAAATCCATGCCAGGAGTGCTATCAAATAAGCAAAACTACAGAACTTTGGGAGGCAGTATAGCACAGTGGTTTAAGGCTCTGAGCTGCAAATCTGGAGTCCTGGGTTTGAATCCCACAGCCCCCACTTGCATACTGTGTGACCCTGAACAAGTCACTTAACTTCCCTGTGCTCCCAGGTTGCACCTGTAAACAAGCTTTCAGCTTAGTCTGTCTCACCTGGTTAAAGAATTGGAAAAAAAAAAGAACTGCATATTAGTATTTTAAACAGTTTAGGATGCCTATGAGCAACTCTCCATCTGGCATCTGTTCTTTGGTTTAGTACTGCATTCAACGTGCTACTGCTGCAGAATAGGGTGGAAATGCTTTGTGTCAGGTGCAGGGTGAAACCAGGCATGCAGATTCTTATTGAGATCACCCATGCCCCCAGATCCCACCCCTTTACTTTAAACCCTTATTTTATATTTGCAAAATCCAACTCCATACGTTTAAGAATACCCCCTCTGTTAAAAAATGCTGCTGCATACCTCTAAATATGAGGGTTAACATGTTTTCGTAGGTTTTCAAGTTTGTGAATGAACCCCTCTCATGACAAACCCAGTGCTGAGAACAGCTCCTAAAATGGTGGGGATGTCATACGGAATGATGTCATTAAAGTAATACCACCAGCAAGCATATACTGAAGTCCTATGGGGACTCTGTGAATATGTACATATTTGGCACCAATTAGTATGCCAATGGACATTACAAAGATAAAATGCAAAGATATTTACAGAGTCCCCATAGGACTTCAGTACATGCTCACTGGTGGTCTCGCTTCAATGATGTCATTCCTTATAATGTCCCCACCATTTTAGGAGGATAAAATAAGGGTTTAGGTGCCCTTTATCCCCAGTGTAGAATTAGTTTTCAAATTATTGTCCTTCTGCACCTTCCTCCTTTGTAATGTTGAATATTTTACCAGAAATCCCCAGTAAAAATTGTTCTTATTGTCACATGAAAAATGAGTGTTAGCATGTGATTATTTTACTTGTCAATTTTATTTTTTGCTACTGAGTTTGAGTCTTTTGCTCTGGAAAATTATCCCGTTACCTTAAGAAGGCAAGCTGTCAGTTTCTCTGCTGTCTTGTCTGTGCCATCTACGGCATGGTAATTTGAGAAGCTGGACCTGTGTGGTTAACTATGGTGGCCAGTTGACAATCATATGCATATTTATTTGTTTGTCTATTTACTGTTTGCAAGGTAAGTGCACTAGACATACAATGCCTACTTTCAGCCCAGACCCAGGAGAGTACACGGTAACAGCCATACAATTAACAGTGATTAAAATCATAAGTACAGAACTGCACATAACCCATCTAAGTACAAAATAACGCTAAAATCTTTCGTGACACTTTTTTCCTGCATATTAATTCTGTATTATATTGTTATAAAGTATTTCTGATACACTGTTTCTGAGTGTAAATTCAAGGGTTGTTCCTGTAAATGGAGCCTGTGCTCTAGTGAACTTACCTAACAAAACAATTAATAAATAATAACTAACTAAATAAATAAAGGAATCGGAGCTTATGAATAGTCTTTTTTTAAAACTTGAAATTACTTGAATTTTCCTGTAAAGTGACAATGGAACAAGACCAATAAATTACAGACAATAGTAAAAATTCGAGAAGGTACAGTAGTCACCCCACAGTGCAAGAGACCAGATACAGTCCAAAATATTAGTAAGGCAAGAACATCCCCCTAGAGTTATACCTTTGTGCAGACAGTTGATGAAACCCCGTCTGGAGTACTGCATGCAGTTCTGGAGACCCCATCTCTGCAAAGACATAGACAGAATGGAGGTAGTCCAGAGGAGGGCAACTAAAATGGTGCAGGGTCTGCGCCAGAAGCCATACGAAGAGAGACTAAAGGAGCTTAATATGTATACCCTCAAGGAAAGGCAGGAGAGAGGGGGGACATGATAGAAACTTTCAAGTACCTCAAAGGAATCAACAAAGTGCAAGAGGATAGCATCTTTCAGAAAAAGAGATGTGCAAGAACAAGGGGGTACAATTTGAAGATGGGGTGTGTCTCAGGGGCAATGTGAGGAAGTATTTTTTCATGGAGAGGGTGGTGGACACATGGAATGGCCTTCTTGAGGAGGTCATGGGGTCAAAAACAGTGGGAGAATTCAAGAATGTATGGAACAGACATAAGGCAATTCTGGCTGGGGTTAGGAAGAAGTAGGCTGTTGGTTAACTAGGATCTGCAGCTTATCCAGTAGGTAGGAAAATGGGCAGACTGGGTGGGCCAAGCGATCCTTATCTGTCGTCAAATCTATGCTTCTAAAGAAGCTTAAGCTGTGACAATCAAAAATCAGCCAGATCAATAGTAAGATATAGAAGGCAAAAACCAACAGGGCAGAGTTGAGGCATGAAGCATTTATCATATTCCATGTCAGATAAAACCCAGTGCTGTCACTGTTGCTGGAATTGCTGACAAAGACTTGTCATCCCCCATATCAGTTTCTCCATATTATACACAGTCAACCAATATGCTCCACCGCTGCTGTATTGTTGGCAGCTGTGCCTGTAGCCACAAGTGGTTTATTGTTTTTTGGGTCAGAAAGAGGAATAGTGGAATCAAAGAGTGGGAACTAAGATGTGTTCTAACAGGGGGTGCAGATAACAAAACCATAGGTCCAGAGACCAGATCAGGGTCCAGATTTAAGTGTTCAAATTGCTGCTGTCAGCCCAGTATGGGGCAAGCATTGGGCATCTCCAGAAAACATGCATGTGATCAGCTCATACTTTACCACATTTACACCAACAATGCCCATGTTCCTGCCCCATGTAACTGGCCTGTACCTGGGGTATGGGGAAGTACCGCATCCAGTATGTCCAGACAGACTCCCTCCACATTGTGATGGCTGTTATTTTATAGGAAAGTGCAGCAGACTTTATCCAAATATCATACACATACTGAATGAGGTACTCGGCTCTTCATTTCATTGGTCTAAGACACATATAAGAGATGCCCACTTCAAGGCCTGCAAACCATTATAAAAGTTACCTATAAGGTGTCCCCAGAATTCCGCTATAAGGATACTCATGATTAAATTATGGATTAAGTCTGGTGTCATGGAACGTCCCACAAAGTCTTTATCCTGTAATCCCAGGCGAAATCGAGTTTCTCAGCTAGTCAACTTTGGTGAACATTTATGAATGGTTCATAAACATCCATCAAGAGCAAGGCTCACCAGTTGTTCTTCAGCTCAAGTTCATGAACCAAGTTTATGACCTGCTCATCAACAAAAAGTTAATGAAGTTGCTGAATCTGCAGTTTAAAACAATTCAGCTTTCTGAATTTCAGTATTCTACGTCTGACCAAATTCAGTGGAATTCGAATTCTGGCAGAAACCGAATTTAAAAATTCCGCACGGCTCTAAACCAGAACCCCACAATGTAATATACTAAACAGAAATTGTGCAATCAATTCAAAAATCAGAGTCAAGTTACATACCAGCAGCTGTAGATCTCCTGTACTGAAAAGACCAGTGTGAACCAGTGACTTTGCTTGCTTCACTTTCTGTGTTACCCTGACCCACCCAGTGTAGTTGAAGCTCCCTAGAATGGGGCCCAATAAACCTGGAGAAAGCAGTTCGAGCCCAGCCACCAATATTTCATTGGAATGAGGCTTCTTATGGTTTCTAAAATCCATCACTGTGATCTCTCAGAATCGGGGAGCCATTGGGCATTAAGGCTTGACAGACCCACCCGATTTGGTTAAAACTTCCCCCTCCCTCCTTACCCCTTCAAACCAACCACCTACCCTAACATCCTTTTCACTTACCAGCAGAATTTGAAGTCTTTAGTGGCAGAGCAATGTGTGCCACCATCCTCTGCCCACCCTATCTATGTCTCCGAGGGAAAAAGAATCAAGTGTCAAATGACTGATGCTTATGGTTTTAACTTGACAATGTACTACAGTATTCGTACTATTTATTGTTATTGTTTGCACCATTTATTGTTATGTAAACTGTGTTTTTATTATTTTTATGTAAACTGTGTTTGCATTATTGTTATGTAAACTGTGTTTGTATTATGTTAACTGTATTTGTATTATGTAGACTGTGTTTGTATTATTATGTTAACTGTATTTGCATTATTGTTATGTAAACTGTGTTTGTTATGTATTGCACTTTACACCCAGCTTGCCTAGAGGTTAGAGTAATTAGCTGAGAATGAGCTTGGTACATCTAGCAGGCTGTGGTTTGATTCCCGACACCTCCGCTTGCATACTGTGTCCCTCTGAGCAAGTCATGTAACCTCTCCAGTACTCCTGGGTAGCCTCGGAAAACAGCCACTTGTACCTAGTGGGCCTTATCTGGTTACCAAAGAATTAAAAAAATTAAGTAAAATGGGCACTTGTACTCAGTGAACTTGCCTGGTTAACTAAAATAAACAAACTGCCTCACATAGGTTTCCATCCTGCTATGCATTGAGTATGTTTTAAAACCAAAAATGTGGGCCCTGATCTTCCAGGGGCACATAGTGCACACTGAAATGGGAACCCACTTGGGATGGTTGATGCCTTAAAGGACACTGAAACAGAAATCTGACATGCTGATTTTTTTAAAATCTGGTTTCATAGCCCTTTAAAGGAAAGGCTGCTGATTACGTGAATGCTGAAACTGCATTTATTTAAGATAAATGCAGTTTCATAGAAACATAGAATTTGATGGCAGATAAGGACCGCTTGGCCCACCCAGTCTGCTCATTTCCCTACCTAATGGATAAGCTGCAGATCCTAGTTAACCAACAGCTTATATCCTCCTACCCCCACCCCCTAGAATTGCCTTATGACTGTCCCATGCATTCTTGAATTCCACCACTGTTTTTGACTCCACAACCTCCTCAGGAAGGCCGTTACATGCATCCACAACCCTCTCCATGAAAAAATACTTCCTCATAGTACCTCTGAGCCTTCCCCCACCATATCTTCAAATTGTGCCCTTTTGTTCTTGCACACCTCTTTTTCTGAAAGATGCTACCCTCTTGGACTTTGTTGATTCCCTTGAGGTACTTGAAAGTTTCTATCATGTCCCCCTCCCTCCTTTCCTCGAGGCTATACATATTAAGCTCCTTAAGTCTCTCTTCATATGTCTTCTGGTGCAGACCCTGCACCATTTTAGTTGCCCTCCTCTGGACTGCCTCCATCCTGTCTATGCCTTTGCGGAGACTGGGTCTCCAGAACTGCACGCAGTACTCCAGATGTGGTCTCACCAGCTGTCTGTACAGAGGGATAACAGCTTCCTGTTTTCTATTGGTGATGCCTCTCCCTATGCATCCCAGTATCCCTCAGCCCTCCTTACTGCCCTCTCACATTGCTTGCCCACTTTTCGGTCATCTGATATGAGCACCCCCAGGTGCCTTTCCATTTTTGCTGTTGTTAGTATCTCACCCCCATTGTGTACTCTTCCCCTGGGTTTTTGTTTCCCAGGTGCATTACTTTGCACTTCTTAGCACTGAATCTAAGCTGCCATACATTTGACCATTCCTCCAACCTTGCCAAGTCCCTTATCATCCTTTCCACCCCATCTTGTGTATCAGCTCTGTTGCAGATCTTTGTGTCATCTGCAAAGAGACATACTTTTCCTTCCAGTCCCTCTGCAATGTCACTTATGAAGACATTGAAGAGGACCGGTCCTAGTACTGAACCCTGCCGTATCCCACTAGTAGCCCCCCTTTCTTCAGAGTGGACTCCGTTTACTATTACTCTCTGTGTCCTGTTCGCCAGCCAATTCTTTACCCAGGCTGTCATCTTGGGACCCACACCTAGGCTGGCTAACTTGTATATTAATCTTTTGCGTGGGACTGTGTCAAATGCCTTGCTAAAGTCTAGCATTTAAAAAATTTAAACAACAGCCTCTCTTAATTCGAATTTCCCTCCTTCAGCTTCTCTAAAATGACTGCCGACATGCAACGTGATTATGTCAATGAGGGTGGATTCAGACCATCCTCCCCACTGTTATTCTGATCCCTCCAGTTAACAACTAGTACTGTAGCAGGCACAGCTGTCATGCAGTAGGCCAACGTTTTAACTTCATTTTACAGTCAATTTGTTTAAAAGGGTAAAAATCATCACTTATCATATATATTATTCATACTAATACATATGTTAATTGATGAGTTCTTAAGTTTGTAGAACACACCATGCTGAAACAAACGTAGCTCTTTCCACACAGCACACTCCATCCCAGCAGTCTCCTGTGTCAGCCTTCGTGCCACTGTCCTTTGCCCACTCTCCTTAACACCTCATGTTGCCAGTCCTCCGGCACCTGCCTTATTGTTTAAAACATACCTGGTGGTCTAGAGACCTAGTGGAAGAAACAGAGAGCCATGAAGATTCCTGCTTCTAATGTTGCCACAACCAGAGCTCGTGATAACCCCTCCTGCGGCCACTGCATCCTGTCTTTAGCATAACCCTCCAGCAAGCGCACAAGCATCCTGCTGTAGCAGTTTCATTTTCAAAAGTACCTGGTGGTCTAGTGGGAGAGAAAAGAACCCACAATAAGATAGATTATTTGTCCTTTCTAGTCTGTCACTGGAACTGGAGCTCACCACCGCATCCTGTCTGTACTAGTGTCACTTCATTATCTTGAAGTGCCTAATTCCCCTGCTGCTGTGTCCCAATTTTGTCCTTATCAGCAATACCTGTGTAACCCCCTACAAATGGGGGTTCCTAAAAGCCTCCTAGGAGCTTGCCTAAGTGCTTCCCTGCCTGCTGGCATTCGGCTAAATGCCGTTTGAATGTGGGCACTTTGAGTGCTTGTAGAGCCTCCACATACTGTCTCTTTAAGAGAGATGCCCCATATGAATTATCTTGCACTTCTTCACATTGAATTTCAACTGCCAAACCCTTGGACCATTCTTCAAGCTTCTGCAGGTGTCTCCTCATTCTGTCTACAACCTCTGGTGTGTCCACTCTGTTACAGAGCTTCGTGTCATCAGCGAACGGGAAATTCTGCCTTCTATGTCCTGCGCAGTGTCGCTGATGAAGATGTTGAATAGAACTAGTCCCTGCACTGATCCCTGTGATACCCTACTGGTCACTCTTCCCTCTATGGAGTGACAGCCATTTACCACCACCCTCTCTGTTCTGCTGCCCAGCCAATTACCTACCCACCAGACTACTGTCCTACCCACTCCCATATTCCCCAGTTTGTTTAATAGCCTTCTATGTGGCACAATATCAAAGGCCTTGCTGAAGTCCACATAGGCCACATCCACTGCCCTCCCCTGATCCACCTCCCTTGTCGCCCAGTCGAAAAATTCAATGAGATTGGTGTTACATGATCTCCCCCTGTTGAAACCATGCTGCCTTGGGTCCAGTAGTCCATTGGCAACCAGATGTTCCACCAATCTCTCCTTCAGTACTGCAGCATCAGTTAGAAGTAGAGACATGCCGGACTCCCTGCAGAGGACATTCCTCAGGCAGCTAGTCAGTGAACTCATTCAGGGTGGGGCAAAACTGGACCTGTTGCTTACTAACGGGGACAATGTTGCAGTCATCTGGGGACTAGTGATCATTGCACAGTGTGGTTTAATATAAGAACATCAGCGGAATCAAACCACACAAGGGCAAGGGTCCTGGATTTCAGAAGGTCTAACTTTACAAAGACAGAGGAATGTCTCCAAAAGGACCTGGCAAGGGGAGATGTCCTTGGTGGGATTGAGGACAAATAGGCCAGATTAAAAGAGGGCATAATAAAGGCAAAAAACCTGTACGTCAAGCAAGAAAGCAAAAGTAGAAGGAATAGAAGACCATTATGGTTCTCGAGGGAGGTGGCAGAAAAGTTAAAGGCAAAAATAGTGGCATTTAGAAAGTATAAGGATACCTAGAAAAAGGAGGATGGGAAACTGTATCTGGGGAAATGGAGGGAGGCAGGCAAAGCAGTAAGGAGTGCAAAGGCACAAACTGAGGAAAGAATAGCCCAGGCAGTATCAAAAAGGGACAAGACTTTTTTTTAGGTATGTCAGTGAGAACAGGAAGACAAAGTAAGGGATTGCACTGTTAAAAAAGGGGGGGGGGGGCAGCAGTATGGAGGAGGACCAAGAAAAGGCAATCATCTTAAACAAAATACTTCTGCTCAGTTGTAACCCCCAGGGGGTGCTACCCTTAGGGCTACTACCCCTTCCTGCCTCCACTGAGACAGGGTGAGGGGCCCAGATCCGTTGACAGGTGCCTCCACCCAGAGGTCGGAGTTAATACTGTCGAGATTGCCTCGGTCACAGTCCTCTGGGTTACTGTAACCCCCCTTTTGTACCGCTAGTGGCTCACACGGTGTACCAACAATACTTTTCCCCAGTACACTTACCCCCTGGCTAGTATCTCTCAACTCACTCCGGGGACCCCCTGTAAAGTAAAGTACAGTTATATCACAGTCCCTATGCAGCAGTTCACCAGTAATGCACACAGTAGCCAGGGTGTAGTTGCAGAACGAGCAATCTGATTTATTCAAGGGAGACAAATAACAGTGGAAGGGGGAAATCAAGATGATTGGCTTACCACTATACTTGTCTACCTAGGGCTCTGTGCACAGGCCTAAACCTAAGATTTGCTGTCCCTGGGTACCCAAGCCCTAATGGCTAGTCCATCGTGGCAGCTGGTTGGGGCCCTGACACAGATAACCTTTACAATCCTGGCAGGTCAGAATGGGAAGAAAGTTCAGTTAGGCAGTCAGCAGTATAATGAAACAACTTGAGACCACTGTTTGCAAACCTGGCAGGGAGCTACCCTGATTCAGTACTCACGGCTCCATCAAATACCATTTCCGTCACCACCAGCAGGGCTGAGCCTGAATTTCACCAGCCTCCCCACACACTTATATGGCAAACAACAGAGGGATACCATACCAGGCAGCTGCTTTCAGGCCCCACACGAACTTGCAGCAGACTTGGTCAGCAAACGGCAGCTTCAACATCATGGGTGGACCGAGCGCGATTCAGCAGATTCTCCAGTCCTCTCAGGTTGAGCCTGGTAGGTAGCTGGGCTGGCACCAGCCTCCTCCAACCGCACACCGGCGGATTTATTCCGAATACGCGAAAGGGCAGAAACGGCCACCTAGAGGCCTTCACGCGCTTCCTGTGCAAACACTCACACAGCACAGAAGCCTAGAGCTCCCTTCCTAGCCACAACGCAACTGCCCCGAGCAGCATGGGGCACTCCTTCCAGTTCGGGCGCTGCCCGATCCGATTGGCTGGCGTCACCTGCCAGTCATTCACTCCTACCTCAGTGGTGCCAAAAGCACACAGCCCATAATACTTCTTTCAAAGGGCAAGCAGTTCCCATTGGTCAGCCGGCTCAAAGACGCCCGAGGTACTGATTGGTCCAACTCTGCAGTTCTGGACCAAAATGGAGGAGATAAGCAGAACAGTCTCTGGCTGCAAAGGAAGCAGGTTAGGGCAACTTACATTATCATCACTATTCAAAAGGATTACTGGCAAGTAATTACCCCTTTTAACAGGGCTCCCTCTGCACCAGTAGCGATGGCAGACTGGAGCGCTTACTCAGCAGCCCAGGTGGGACTCGGGCATACAATCACACAGCCCCTTCCAGTTTAACTAATTATGACTGCAACAGGCAGCCCTTATAGTGACAGTATACTAGGCCTTAAAAGCGCTCACTGGCTACCCATTTGAAACGGCTTAAACACCGAACACCAGCCAGGCAGGGAGCATTTAAATGAGCTCCAGAGAAGCTTTTAGGAACCCCCATTTGTAGGGGGGTTACACAGTGTTCACAGTCAAAGGGTAAGGAAAGGGACCACGAAAAGGCACCAAGAGCTTTGAGGAGAGGGAAGCAGACACCAGTCCCTTTTCTGAAGAGAGGGTCAGTAAAGCACTCACTAATCTGAGGATGGACAAAGCCATGAGGCCATACAGGGTGCATTTAAGAGTGCTGAATGAACTCAGGGAGGCGCTGGCTGCATCCCTGGCAGACTTGTTTAACAGCTCACTGGAGACCGGCATGGTCCCAGAGGACTGGAGAAGAGTGGACGTAGACCCACTTCACAAAAGTGGTAGCAAGGAGGAAGTGGGCCTGTCAGCCTGATTTCAGTGGTAGGGAATTTAATGGAAACACCATTAAAGGAAGGGATTGCAGAATACCTGGAATGCAGTGCACTGCAGAACCTGAGGCAGCATGGTTTCGCAGAGGGAAAGTCATGCCAAACAAATGTAATAGATTTTTTTTGACTAGGTAACCAAGGTGTTGGATCAGGGAGGGGTGGTGGACATGGCCTACCTAGACTTCAGCAAGGCCTTCGACACCCTTCCACATAGGAGACTGGTAAACAAGGGTGCTATGTCAGGTCCACGAAGCCACAACGGCAACTGTGAAAACAATGAGTGTTTCACAGTGACCAGAAAGAGGGTAACAGGTGTATTTGCTGGGGGCTATGCCCCCGCACCCACCATTGTGGGGGGCTTTGCCTCCCTCACCACCCTTTCCATTGGTACTAACTCCGAGGTTGTAGTAACTCGGAGACGGGGGAAAATGAATATCACTGTCTTTCCGGTCACCATGAAACACTCGCTGTTTTCAAGGTCGCTGTTTTGTCTTCGCCCATATCATGGGCTACCATAAACAAGTTGGGTAGCATGGGGTTTGGTAATAAGGAAGGAAGGAAGGTGAGGATGGGGGTGGTGTACAGACCTCCATCTCAAAGCGAAGATATTGATAGGGAGCTGGGGGAGCAGATAAGGAGGGTCTATGCAAAGGGTCACACCATGATAATGGGGGAGTTCGATCTGCCAGGGGTGGAGTGAAATACCCCTGCTACCTCAAACAACAGGGACCAGGTTCTCCTGGAAGCTTTCCAGGACAGCTTCCTGGTGCAATTGGTAAGAGAACCGACCAGGAAAGGAAATATACTGGATCTTGCCCTGACAAATGGCGAGAGCATACAGGGGTTGGAGGTGAGGGATCTCTTAGTAGGGAGCGACCACAACACAGTGTAGTTTTCACTTGGTATGAGTAAGGAAACAACCAGTACAAGGACAAAGGTATTAGACTTCAGACAGGCTGACTTCAGAAGAATGAGGGCCATTCTGGAGGGACATATCACCCGAGTCCAACCACACATGGATGACAATCAGAAATGGAGGATTTTCAAAACTGGGTTAGAAGAGGTCACAAACTCGTGTTCTAAGATCCAAAGCAAGAAGGCCAGATCAAGAAGGTCAAGCTGGTTAAACAGGGAGGTGTTAGGGAAAAGAGGGCAACATTGAGGAAATACATGAGATCCAAAAAAGCAGAAGACAGGGAAGAGTACATGAAGAAATCAAGAGAGGTAAGCAGAATGGTCAGGGCATCCAAGGCAGCAAGGGAGCTTAGGCTGGCACAAGGGATAGGTGAGGGGGAGAAATATTTCTTCAGATACATAAGGGAGAATAGAAGCTGTAAGGATCAAATAGTTAGGATTAAGGTGGCCAACGGATGGGCTGAGAATCGGCTGGAGCAAGCAGAAGCACTCAACGACTACTTCTGCTCTGTATTTACCAGGGAAAAGCAGGGGCCAATGCCACAGGGGAATGGAACAGTGGGTATGGGGTTGGGGGGCTGAACCAGCAGAGGTGGAAATACCAGATAGCAGAGCAGAGCACTAGAGGGTCTTAGAGCACTGAGGGCGGATAAAGCACCAGGTTCGGATGGCATACACCTCAGGGTGCTGAGGGAGATGGCAGAGGTCCTAGCAGGACTGCTGGACTGGCAGACTTGTTCACAACCTCCCTAAGGACTGGATGCAAGCCCCAAGAATGGAGGATGGCACATGTGGTGCCCATCCATAAAGGTGGGCCCAAGGATGAGCCAGAGAATTATAGGCTGGTCAGCCTCACCTCCATCATGGGGAAGCTCATGGAGACTATCCTCAAAGAGAGGCTTGTAACCTTTCTGGAGAAGAATGGTCTCCAGGACAGCAGGCAGCATGAGTTTGTTGCTGGTAGATCCTGCCAAACAAACTTGGCAGACTTCTATGACTGGGTAACAAGGACTATTGACAGGGGCCATGTGGTGGATGTCCTGTACTTGGACTTTAGCAAGGCCTTTGATTCAGTGCCACATGGGAAGCTAATTAGCAAATTAGGTCATCTGGGGGTAGGGGAGAGAATGATGAAGTGGGTCAAAAACTGGCTGTGGGATAGGCAGCAGAGCGTTGTTGTTACGGGGAAACTCTCATCCCCAAGGGCTGTAACAAGTGGGGTTCCACAGGGATCAGTGCTGGGTCCAGTGTTGTTCAGCATCTTCATTGCTGATATTGCAGATGGAGTTAGTAACAAGATCAGCCTGTTTGCAGATGACACAAAGATCGGAGCAGTGGTGGAGAGCACAGATGGGTGGCTAGGGCTGTAGGAGGATTTGGATAAACTAGAACACTGGTCGGACACATGGCAGCTGGGTATCAATGCAAAGAAGTGCAAGGTTTTGCACACGGGAGCCAGAAACTGCAAGTTCTGCTACAGACTTGGGGGAGGGGTACAGTTATTCAATACAGAGGAGGAGAAGGATCTAGGGGTGATAATCTCAGGGCAAATGAACCACTCAGCACAGTGCAGGAAGGCAGCAGCTAAGGTCAACAGGATGCTGGGGTGTATTGCCAGGGGCATCACCTCAAGGCGGAGAGAGGTCATCCTGCCACTGTACAGATCACTGGTCAGACCAAACCTAGAGTACTGCATGCAGTTATGGGAGCCCTACTTAAAGAAAGATGTCAGGTTACTGGGGCGAGAACCACCAGGATGATCACAGGAATGGAGGACAAACCCTACGAGGACAGACTGAGTGAGTTCAACATGTACTCCCTGGAGGAGAGGAGGGATAGAGTAGATATGATCAAAACCTTCAAATATATGAGGGGCATAAACAAGGTTAGTGCAGAGGGGATTTTTAGATTAAAAGGGAGAGAGAAACACTATGGGCACAGTCTGGAATTTGAGGGGGGACAGTTCAAGAGGGAAATGAGAAGACACTACTTTACGGAAAGGGTGGTGGATGGATGGAACGCACTCCCAGAGAAAGAGGTAACGTTAAAGTTGGTGGCCAGTTTTAAGAAGGCATGGGACAGGGTCATGGGAAAGGTCAAGAGAAAGGTCACTACTGGACAGGGGTGGGCAGCTGCAGAGTAACACACTGCTAGCTCCACAATTATGACGTGAAATTTATATTCCTAATTTTTTATGAATATGTATGTAATGTTTATTGTACTGTATTGTGTTGTATTGTGATTTTTTTGTACTATGTTTTTTGTGGGTCGCACCTGAAAATGGAACTTGTTTCCAGTGTGATTACCCGTGAAACAAATAAACAAACAAACAATCGAGCAGACTCGATAGATCTTGAGGACTGTATCTGCTGGCATTTTTTGTATGTTCATAATACGGAGGTAATCTGGGTAAGAAACTGGTTGGGGGATAGGAGGCAGAGGGAAGTCATAAATGGAGTTCGCTCCGAGGAAGGAAAAGTGACCAGCGGGGTGCCTCAGGAGTCAGTACTGGGGCCGGTCTTCTTTACTGTCTTCATTAGCAACATAGCGGAGGAACTGGAAGGGAAGGTCTGCCTCTTTGCATACTACACCAAGGTCTGCAGCACAGTGGACACTCCTGGGTGGCAGGGGGTGCAAAGGATGGTAAGAGATTTAAAATGGTTGGAGGAGTGATCAAAAGTTTGGCAACTAAGGTTTAATGAAAAAAGTGCAAAGCAATGTACTTGGGTCACAGAAACCTGGGGTTGGAGTACAAAATGGGGGGGGGGGAGATACTTGCAACAACCAGCAGGAAAGGGACTTGGAGATAATCATATTGGATGACCTGAAGGTGGCCAGAAAATGTGACAAAGTGATTGGGAGAGCTAGTGGGATGCTTGGGTGTATAGGTAGGGGTATCACCAGCAGGAAGAGGGAAGTGGTGTTGCCCCTATATAGAGTATTGGTGAGACCCCATCTGGAGTACTGTGTCCAGTTTGGAGACCACTTCTCAGGGAAAACATAGAGTGGAGGCGGTCCAGAGGAGGGCTACCAAGATGGTACAGAGTCTACATCAAAAGCCCTATGAGGAGAGGCTAAAGGAACTCAAGATGTACACCCTGAAGGAGAGGAGGGAGAGGGGGATATGATTGAGTCCTTCAAATTTTATTTATTTATTTAGTTTTTGTTGACCGGGTAAGTGCACTAGACAAATCCTGCCTATTTTCAGGCACGACCTGGGGGAGGGGGATACAGATGAATGCCAACTGACCTTGAACCAGATTAAGCTGTTGGTGGTATTTTTTTTTTTGTGAATGGAGGAAATTTAGCTATTGCACCGGGGAAATTCACCTGCTCTTTTCGAGAAGTGCCATGGGATCTTTAACATCCACCTGAACTACCACCAGAACAGGCAGATGGGACCTCAGTTTAACGTCTCATCTGAAAGACGGCACCTCAGGAGTGCAGCACCCCCCTCATGCTACACTACAGTGTCAGTATTGGGATATTAACCCAAGTGCCTGGGGTGGGGATAGAATCCACAGCCTACTGATCTCCCGGCCTCAGAGGTGAGTGTGCTACCTGCTGAGCCACTGACACTGCTAAAATACCTCAGGTGGGAGGTATTTTTTGGAGGAAAGGGTGCTCTAGTACATGGGGTCATGATGTGAAGCTGGGGGGGTAGATTCAGGAGAGATGTGAGGAAATACTTCTTCACAGAAAGGGTGGTGGATGCCTGGAACAGTCGTTCAGTGGAGGTAGTGGGGATGAAAACTGGTGGAATTCAAAAAAAAAAACCTAGAACAGGCACAGGGGAATCATAAGGGAAAGGAAGGGGGCGGAAGAGACAGTGCCGTAGACCAAGGAGGGTCTGCAGCAAAAGTAATCACAATGAAAATGGGCAGACTGGATGGCCGAAGCTGCCCTTATGTGCCATCAGTTTCCATCAGTTTCTATATTTCTATTAAGAAAAGGAAAATGGACAAGGGACAGTGGCAATAAGGCTGACACAGAGGAGACTATATTTTGATGGAGTGTGCAGTGTGAAAAAAACTATGTTTCAGTGTGGTGTGTTCTACAAACTTACAAAATCATCACTTAACATATGTATTGGTATGAATAACACATGTTAAGTGATGACTTTTACTGTTTTAAATGAATTGACTGTTAAATGAAGTAAGAACATCGTCCTGCTGCATGATAGCTATGCCTGCTACAGCACTTGTTGCTGATAACGGTTTTTCCTCATTGACGTAATGACGCTGCACATCAGCAGCCATTTTAGAGACGCTGAAGGAGGGAAATTTGAATCGGGAGAGGCTGTTTACATTTTTTAAATGCCCTGAAACTGCATTTGTCCCAATTAAATAAATGCAGTTTCAGCATTCATGTAAACAGCAGCCTTTCCTTTAAAGGGCTATGAAACCAGATTTTAGAAATATTATATTTAAAATATATGGGTTTAGGTTAGGTATCTTTTAAGATCTCTCTCTCTCTCTCTCTCTCTCTCTCTCTCTCTCTCTCTCTCTCTCTCTCACACTCTGTCTCTCTCTCTCTCACACTCTGTCTCTCCATCTCCCAGGGGGTAGATGATGGGGGCACACATTTACAAAAATGACCTTGAAGTCATGGACTTATCTGGTAAGGGGCAGGTGAAAAGTTTTAAGGGCGGGAGTGGTTTACTAAGAGGGGTGGATACTTTCATCCTAAGTTGGTGAGGGGAGCACAGTTGAGCCAAAATAATTTTGGACTGGACAAAATCCGATTCTGACCAAATCCCCTGGATCACATAAAATCCAGTCAACCTGATTCTCTTGCCCGACCTGCTGTGCAGACCTACAGTAGTTGAGATCCAACTCTTTTCCAAAATATACCATGATAAGATGCAGCAGAAAATACACAGTAACAGCAATGCTATAATTGTGCATACTTTGCACACCCCTCTGACAATAACAGCACCTTTAAAATTGCACTGAAGACAATTCCTGTTCAGAATCTTCTTTTATAAGTCAGAAGTGAAATGTCTATCTGGTGCTTTACTATAGAAAGTTGTTCAACACGTTTAATTTGCATGACAAAGCTTTGGCCTCGGCCTTGACCCTGCTGTGGATGTATGTGTGTATCATAGACCCTCACAGACACCATGCCCTAAGTTTCAGTCAAAGAGCCCAGTACATCTGCAGACCCCCTACCCCACCGTCTATACCTATTGTCTCCTTCATGACCTCCCCCACACACACACACACGTCTGCTCTGACAAGGTCTCATGTTGTCATCCTAGCTTCCTGCTGCAGTCAGATGTATCAGCCTTTCAAAAATCTGGCAGGGGGGAGGCATATCTGACCAGCATCTATTCAAAATGAAATTTTCCTGGCAGCTAGTGTGTCTGGTAAGACCTTTAAACATTAAGAGACTGAACTTCCTGTAAGAGTGACAAAGCCCAGCAGGATATAATTCCTAGTAATACAGTGTACACCCTCTTTCTAGTTTGAATGTTTTCTGTTCAGTTTGTGAAGTTATGTCATGCTTTTCCATAAAGCCTCTTTTGTATATATTTTTTTTCTGTTTACTGCCTTCCCCCTGGATACTTCTACTTATGTTTGAAACTGCTGCTAACTCAACTCCTGTTTTGACATCCTTTGACTGGTTCCGGCTATGCTTTTGCATTTATCACCTCTTTATGTTATCCTTGCAGTGGCCCCCATTCATTCCCCCATGGGGGCAACAACTTCCACACACTCCAGGATCCAGCATACTGGGGTGGGGGGATTCAAGGGCCACTGAAAGGTCAGTGAATGTGGGGGATCTTATGTGTGGCAACCTGCATGTGTCCTCATAATATTTTCCTAGATGTTTAACCATGCTGACCTGCACTGTAGAGAAGCAGACATCATAAGTTCACCCCCAATATCCAAGCCTGCTCCTGAACTTACCTTGGAAGATGGTGATTTGAGGGCTATGTAGGGGACTGTTATTCTACTATTTAGAAACAGCACTATTTAGAAACAGTGCTGCTTTTCATTTATTGATTTATTTGAAAATTGGTAATTGGGAGAAGCACACTGAGCCAACGCTTTTTTCCAGGTTTGACTTGGGGGACATGGTTGCTTTTGGAAGTGCAGCAGGGGAGGCCCCTACCCTCTGAGCAGTGGAGTCCCTTTGTGAGTCTAAGAGAAGATTAAAATCCCCAGCCAGAAGTAAAAAGGCTTGCTGGTTATTCAGCGCCATGTGTAATTTATGTCTAATAAAAGAGCTATCTGACCAAGATGCTAAGTACAGGTTAGCCAAGGTTATAGGAGAGCTCTCTAGATCTCCCACCAGCACCACTACCCTAACACCCCTTCCTATCTCACAGTACCATTATCTCCATAAAGGTAAGAAGCCATACCACCAAAAAGGCTACCTCCCAACTCTAACCCACCATAGGGAGAAAGACAGCTTGATATTCAAATGTGCTTAGTTTAGCATGTTCATCTTATGGTAAATGAGTTTTCTGCATAAAGTTATGCCCAGCCTCTCTCGTTTCATTGCAGAGAAAACTTGAGGCCATTGTAGTGGATTATTAAGCCCATTTGCATTTATGGAATGAATTGAGTTCCAACTTAAGAGATGCCATCATAAAGCAAGGGAAAATAAATCTAATCTGGACAGATGTGAAGAAGGGTCACATGAACCAGAGCACTCCTCCAGCAGAGAAAACCAGTACTCATCCCTAGAAGGCATTTCTAACTGGTCATAGTATGCAGATATGGAATGACAGCATAAAACAGAAAAAAAAACCTGTGGTTCATGAACGCTAAACATGTACAAACAATTGAGGATGCCAAGCCCAGCTGTCCAGTGAACAATTACTGTAACTATAGCACATAAATTCCTGGGCTTCTGAGGTAGGGGTTACACTGCAGGGTATACCTATGTGCTTAAGACAGCAAGAATAGAAGTCAGATTCTCCTGAGTCTGGAGGATTACACAGCCAGGAATGACTTGGGGCCTCCAAGGAGGCAATTGCCTCCTGGAGGAAAAAAAAGTAAGGGTTAATGGAACTAGGACAGATGTCACAGCCCAAAGGGGCGGTTAGTCAAGGCAAACAATATCTTAAATCCTGTACTCCCAACAGCCCTGCCTTATACTTTCAGGAGTTCCACGAAGGGCAGTGAAAATGCAGCATCCCTCTTAATGATTTTAGATGAATAATTTAAGCCCATCATCAAACAAGAATTTCAGCGTATAGGACAGAAGTGGGGGGAGTGCAGACAGCAGCCTGAGCCTGTACCACGGAGCCCCCTGCCGGACCCCCAGGCCTTAAAACTTAACTTCCTTGTGTTCCCAAGTCACACCTGTAAACCAACTTTCATCTGCTGGTTAACTAGGTCCTTATCTGCCGTCAAAATCTATGTTTCTATGTTTCTATCTTAATGTGTCTCTCCTGGTTAAAAAAAAAACAAACAAAAAAACCAACTGTTGGACATCTTTGTAACCTGCCTCACAGTAAAATCTACTATGGTATTTAGCTGGTATTTAAGAAGTAAGGGCCTGAGGCCAACCCGCTGGTGCAGGGGCAGAGTGCCAACCTGTGGAGCCGATGACCCAGGTTCGGGAACGAATGCAGGGTTTTAGATGAATAATTTTAGGCCATCATCAAACAAGAATTTCAGCGTATAGGACAGAGGTGAGGGGAGTGCAGACAGCAGCCTGAGCCTGGACCACAGAGCCCCCTGCTGGACCCCCAGGCCTTAAAACTTAACTTCTTTGTGCTCCCAAGTTACACCTGTGAACAAACTGTCATCTTAGTGTGTCTCTCCTGGTTAAAAAAAACAAACAAACAAAAAAACTGTTGGACATCTTTGTAACTTGCCTCATGGTAAAATCTACTATGATATTTAGCTGGTATTTAAGAAGTAAGGGCCTAAGGCCAGACCGCTGGTGCAGGGGCAGAGTACCAACCTGCAGAGCCGATGACCCGGGTTCGGGAACGGATCCAGGAACATCGGTGGGTCGGCCTGGGGAGAAGGATCGAGCGTCCTGCGACTGCTCTCCTCCAGGGGGGAGGAAGGTACAGTGCCCAGTGCGCTATGGACACCCAGTGGAGGCTGGGTGTACTGCAAGCGCTGGCGCCAGTATGTTGGGGGAGTGGGACAAACGCTGGCCATCATTGCACATCCCCTCCCCCGTATAAGGGAAAAACCCAGCTGCCTGCTATGTCCATAAAGCCAGCCACTCTCCCTTGATCAGCCTCCAGGGCTGGCTCCCCATCCTAATACAGTGCTCGCGGCACTTAGGGATGGTGCTGCAGCCCCGCCCTGGGGGGTAAGCCAGGAGGCTTCGGGGAAGTCACGGCCAAGTTGGAGGTGGCGGCAGAGGGGTCCATGACTGGGTTGATGCAAGGTGGCAAGTAGGCTACAAAAAAAAAAAAAAGAAGTAAGGGCCTGAGCTGGCCCAGTGGTGCTGAGGGTTGAGGCACTGGATGCCACATCTTGTGCCATGCTAGTGACCTGGGTTTGGGAACGGACTCAGGATGCTGGGGGTCAGCAGGGGAGGGAGAGGATTGAGCATCTGGAAGACTACTCTTCTCTCCCGGGGTGGGTTACAGAGGACTCCCCGATCTGTACTGGCCCCCGATGGAGATTGAGGGCAGCACCAGATCAGGGACAGATGCATGGGGGAAGACGACAGCAGACGCCGGTGGCACAGGCAGAGCCATGCAGGGTCATTGAATGCCGGGTCTTCAGGGGGAAACATCAAGGAAAATCCCCGGAGGACCTAGGGAGTTGATGGAGACCCCAGGAGCCGATGCCCACTTCCCAATGCTGGACCACCTTCCACAGGCTCTCCCAAGCCCCTCAACCCAGCAGTGGACTGACCATCTAGATTTCAGAAAGGTAACCAAGTAAGAGAAGCGGTCCCACCCTGGGGAGCTTAGATCTGGGTGTCTGGCCGAGTCTGTGGGCTTGGGGAGAAGGTAGCTCAGACCTTGCACTCCCGGTGGAAGGGGTTTCAGGCAGGAAGTAGAGGCCGAGGCTGACTGGGTGCACCTGAGAGATGCCCTGGTCCTCTGGTGCAGAAAGAGATTGTACAAAAAAAAAAAAAGAAAGAAGTAAGGGCCCATAAGGTAACTTGTGCAGACATAGTTTGGGTGGCAAGGTATGTGGAGGGAGCTCCACCCCCAAATATGTGATCACACACACTTCTGTCACCCACACCAGACTTATAGTCCTGTTCCCTACGTTTTTGTATAGTGAGGATTTGTGACAGGTGTCAATTTGTACAATTGGTCCAATCACTTTCTCACATCATGCTCCATTGGTCACAGATATTGACATAGGGTCACAATGTCGTGGCCGAAACCACACAAAACAACAATGCCACAGACAAAACAGTGAGCGCTAAAGTAAGGACAAAACGCTGACTACAGAGAAACAGCACACACTGTTTGAAATAATAACACTATCTTTGTTTTTGCAGGGGGGCTCCGCCACCTGCACCCCCTACATGGGGGGCTTTGCCCCCATACCCCCTGGAATAAATATAACTAACTCCAGTGGGGAGAGGTGGAATTCAGGGATGGGGTGAAACACTGCAGGGGGGGAATAATTTTTTGATAATATAATTTTTTATATAGCTATGAAAGCCAAGGAACACAAAGTTGACAGGGTAGAAGTTGCTAGCTCAATTTTTGTTTTTGCAACAACAGAAACAGGGTGCTTTGGAGGATGTCCGTAAACACAATAAGGTCAAATAGAAATTAGATGCCTTGGCATTGGTCCCAACTGAGAAAGCTGACAGATACCTTCACCAGATGTACTTTGATGGGGCCCATAAATCTGCTAGAATCTTTACACATCAGGTGCGGGGGTATCGATTGTGGGGCTCAACCCCCAAATTTTATATCCGGTCCCTAGATAGAGAGTAAGGAACATAGGCCCTATCTTGGATACATCTGTTTATACACTGAAGAGTTCCATCCTGATTCATAGCTCTCACTCGATTTTGAAATTCTCACACTCTTCCTAAACTTGTTTTTTTTTATTCTCTTTTTCTGCTCCCTACTCATTGCAGACAGCCCCTTTCTCTGGACACACTAAGGCTCTCTCACCTGGCTCCACCATCTCCCGAGCTTCTCTTGCCATACTCCATGCTCCATGTGGCCTAGGTTTACTTCCCGGCGGGGAGAAGGGGAGCATCCTGGGATTTTACTCCCCCCCACCTGCTTCAATGTCTTCTTCAGTTGGGGCATCGAGATCGCCCAAAGTAGGTAGTCACTGTCCAGTGATGCCAGGGGTCATCGTCAGGCTGGCTGGGGGGCATTTCCTGGTTTTTCTCTCAATCCCCTGAGGAGCCAGCACACTGGGAGGACCAAGGCGTGCACAAGCACATACATAGCATGCATCCTCCCCTCCCCTGCCTATGATATGCCTACTGTTGCTGCACCTCCACCCGTGGTCACCCAGGTGGCAGTATTGCAGCAAGGGTGGCGATCCTTCCCCCTCCTGGAGGAGAGTAGTGTCTCCTGGCATGCTCCATCAACCTCCCCTGCCGGCCCTGTAATGACCCTGGTCCACTACTGAACCCAGGTCACCAGCGCCGCAAAGGGTAGTGCTACCGCTGCAATGATGGTCCGGCACTGTTCCTAAACTTGATTTTCAGATGGCCCACCCCATTCTGTTCCCTAGTTAGAGTATATGAATTGCAGGAAGCCCCTGGTTTCTTAAAGCAGACAAGCACCCAGTCCCAGATGGACATCCTGTGGAATTTTTTAAAACTTTACTCCCTCTCTAGTTCCTCTTCTGAGAAGTACTTTCAATGGAGTGATACAAGGTGCTTCTCCACCAGACTCTTGGAAATACACCATGGTATTAGTTATCCTTAAGCCGGGAAAGCCTTGGGACTTCTGTGATTCCTATCACCCTATAACAGCTTTAAACATGGATTACAAACTTTTTACTTCTATACTAGCACGTCAATTGGACTATCTCCTTACCTGACTTTTATCACCTGGACCAAACCAGTTCTGTCTGAACATATCAAACAATGCATAGAATCCATCACTCCCTTTCTCTGCTTCACCACACACATCCTTTTCATCATCCCTTGGTAACTCTCAGTTTAGATACAGAGAAAATGTTTGACTGTGTGTCCTAGACCTTTTTATGAAGCATTTTGGTTTCTCTTCTAGATTTGTCGATCTCATCTCTGCTATCTACACATGCCACATGGATCAGGTAAGGGCTGATGGTCATGTATCTTCCTAGTTTGGGTTATCACAGGGCATCTGTTAGGGTTCGGGTTACCCATTGTCTCTGTTACTGTTTGCACTATACAGTACAGTCCTGTTAATCCGAACCACTTGGGTGAAAAAGGTTCAGTTCAGATATATGGGAGTTTGTCAAAATGAGAACTTAGTTGCTGGATACATTTTAGAAACAGAAACATAGACATTGTTGGCAGATAAGGACCACTAGGCCCATCCAGTCTGCCCGTAGGCCCTATACATTGTATGTGACCACTGACCCTATGTGATCAATGGTTTTTCATCTCTCCTTCCCCTCTCAAGCTTCCCTTGTGCCTGCCCCACAGACCCCTCCACTGTGGTTGCCCCCACTACCTCCTGTGGCAGACTATTCCAAGCATCCACTACCCTATCTGTGTAGAAAAACTTCCTCACATTACCTCTTAATCTACCCCATTCCAATTTCATATTGTGCCCCCTTGTTCTAGTACTTTTTCTACATTGGAAAAGGTCCCCCACCTGCACCTTGTTTGTGCCCTTGAGGTACTTGAAAGTTTCAATCATCTCCCCCCGATGTCTCCTAGCCCCCGGTGAGTACATATTGAGGTCCCTTAGTCTCGCCTCATGTTTTGTGGTGCAAGCCCTGCACCACTTTGTTGCCCTTCTCTGGATAGTCTCCACCTTATCTATGTCCTTGTGCAGGTGTGGCCTCTAGAACTGCATGCAGTACTCCAGGTGTGGCCTTACCGATGTTTTATACAGTGGCATCACCACCTTCTGCCTCCTGCTAATGATACCCCTGCCTATGCACCCCAGCATACCACTGGACCTCCCTGCTGCCTTTGTGCACTGCTTTGATACCTTACGTTCATCAGCGATGATAACCCTTAGGTCCCTTTCCTCTTTGGTGACAGTCAGCTCCCTCCTCAACCTATAGCTCTCCCCAGGGTTCCCTCTACCCAGGTACATTATTTTGCACTTCTTTGCATTGAACCTCAGTTGTCACATCTCTGATTTTGTGAATGCAGACCATAATCTGGAGTGACTGACATACTGGGGTATACTGGCGGTATACTGAGGGTGTTAGGGTGGTGTTAGGGAGTGCCATTTTTTTTTTTATTTTATTCTTTATTGCGGACCCATTCCCCCTGCAGAGGCTCAGCTCTAGCTGCCTTCCTATGCCCAGGCTTACCCCCCTGGGTGGGGCCACCGGGCAGGTGCCCACTCCCCAAGGTCAACGGTAGCTTGCCTGGCTTACCCCCCTAGGTGGGGCCTCAGGAGTGGAGCCTCATCTGGTGGACATGGTAGGCAGTGGAGGCAGCGGAGCAGAGCTTCACGCTTTTGGAGATGGCATTTTTTTTGTATGCTGTACCAGGGGCGTGGACGTGCAATGACAGTCAGCATCTTCTCCGCCCCCCACTGATATGGCGCCAGCACTGCGGCTCCCCTGGCCTCCACTAGGGGGTCCGTAGCATGCCAGAGGCACAACACCCTGGAGAAGGAGAGCAGTCCATGGGACGCTCAATCCTTCTCCCCCGGCTGGCCCTCTGATGTACCGAGTCCGTTCCCGCACCTGGGTCAATGGCATCGCAGATGGACGCCCTGCCTCTGCGCCAATAGGCCGGCATTTGTCAATGCCAAATGTTTGATGCTTTGCTTCAGTACATCCTCAGATGTTAAATGGGCACTTGAATGTTTGATGCTTTGCTTCAGTACATCCTCAGATGTTAAATGGGCACTTGAGCTGCGAGTGCAAGGAATGCTGGGTACGGCAAACAACTCTCTTACAGGATGCTATGGAGAACACTTAGTGCGCAGGATTCACTTTGGGAAAAATCCATTTTGTTTTTTTACAACTAGACAGATATCAAGGGTACTGAACAGACGGCATTTAGGAGAATAATAACTGTCTTGAGGATAGGAGAGAGCTGGTGCAGAGGATCACCATGGACTGGAGGCAAATACTGGGATCACTGCAGGAATGATGGCAAAGAAAACAGTTGTGCACAAGAAAAAAAGAGAATACATGTAGGGATCTGCAGTTATTCTTTTTATTGAATTTCAATATATGTAATATCATAACCATGTTAAGCTCTATGCATCACTCTGATCATGGCAGGTCTTGGTATATATGCAAGAGTTAAAAGGGAGGGGTAAGGGTAGCATACAGGGGAGGAGTATGGATGGTAGGGCATGGGAAGGGAAACAAGAGTTATGGGAGGATGGGTGTTGAAAAAGGAAATAAGGGGGGAGGGGCAGGAGAGGATTGTAAAAGTTGGTGACATCCATATACCCACAGTTCTATAAGTGTGGGTTCACCTTTCAAATGCATTCATGTAATATAGACACAAAAAAGTTTAGAATGAATGTGTCTTTGCCTAAGTTAACATTGTTTGTAATATACACTTGCTGGCGGAGAGAAATGGAGGTACGTTATTATTGTTTTTCCCTATATTTAAAAGTTGCCACAGTAAGGAGACTAACATCCATACTACAGAGAGGCAGGCAAGGGTTAATTTTTCTTTAGGAGACTTGCTAGTTTAGGAAAAAACAAGCATTTGTCAATACCAAATGTTTGCTTGCTGATATTAGCATTGGACATGCAGGAGTTAGACAGATGCAGAATAGGAATGGCAGTGAAGTACTGAACTTCATGTCAACCCCACCTCCACCCTGCAGAGATGGACAGGCATTGGGGTATGCCTTTGGGTCATCGCCCATAACGCTCACAGCATTTCACCTCACCTTATCCTGTAGACACCAACAAGTGTTGAGGTGTGCCTTGGGATGTTCGGCTTTACAGTCACCCCATTTCATAAGTACATATGCTGAAATGGGTGCAGTATAGAAGAATGGGGTGAACTCTGGGGCTGAAGAGTCCAAGGCACACCTTGATGCCTGTCACTGGCTTCAGGGTGGGGGTGGAATGGCATGAGCATTACAGTCGACAATCCAGAGGCACTCCCCTGATGCCTGTCAGTCTGTACAGGGTGGGACGTTATGGTTAGAAACCCTAATGCCCCGGGCATTTGTTGGTATTTGCACTACAAATTTTCAGCATGGCCTTTTTGTGACTCCCAACTCATGAAAGCATTTGGGACCTCTGCTCATGAACAGTGGCACTGTGATTTTGTTAATCTGTCCTGAACACTGATTTCCCACAGCAACCATGCCATTCTGTGCCAGATGTGCGAAAACACAGTTCGGGCAGGATGTGAAAAATGACAACTGTACCATTCATAGGGAGGTGTGAAGAGATGGCAATGTTGAAAATCTGGAGTGAAAATATTAAAAATGCTCCAATTTATGAGCATACGTGGAAACTGATCAATGCATGCTCGTAACATAGTCATTTAGCAGAATTATTTCACCAAATTTTCAACATGGGCATTTTGTGACATCTGCTCATGAACAGTGTCACTATGATTTTCTTAATCTGTCCCAAACATTGATTTCCCACAGCAACCATGCCATTGTGCGAAAACACATTTTGGGCAGGATATGAAAAATGACAGCTGTGCTGTTCATAAGGAGGTGTGCAAAATTGACAATGCTGAAAATCTTGAGTGAAAATATTACAAATTCTCAAAGTTACGAGTGTACGTGGAAAGTGCGCAACACAAGCTCGTAACATAGTCAGTTTATGGACTTTTGTCACCAAATTTTCAACATAGGCATTTTAGGAGCTCTGCTCATGAACAGTGTCACTATGATTTTCTTAATCTGTCCTGAACTCTGACTTCCCACCGTGACTGCGCTATTGTGCGCTGGAAGTGCGAAAACATATTTCGGCCAGGATGTAAAAAATGACAGCTATACTGATCATAAGGAGGTATGAAAAAGTGCCAATGTTGAAAATATGGAGTGGAAATAGAACAAATTCATGAAGTTACAAGTGTGTGTGTGAAAACTGCGCAACGCATACTCGTAACGCAGCCACTTTTTGGAATTTTTTCACCAAATTTGCAACATAGGGTTTTTGGGAGCCCACCTCATGAACAGTGATGCTATCATCTTGTTACTCTGTCCTGAAATGTGATTCCATGCAGTGACCATGAAATCATCTTTCGTGGCCGAATAACCAGATGACAGTCACTGATTTCATGCGATGGGGTCCCAAGAACCCCATGTTGAACATTTGGTGCCAAAATTCACAAAAATGGCCGAGATATCCACCTAATTTGAACCCCCCCATTTATGCCATTATACAGCTTACTGGCATTTCTTCAGTTCGCGGTTGGCTTTGAAGAGTACAGATGTTTTCCCGCTCCACTGAAGATTGCCTCGCCAGGCTCTGGAGGTAAGTATGGGGTGTGGGGAGGTCAGGTGTGCAGAGGATGGGTGCGGGTTGGAGGAGGGGGCACCAGAGACAAGGAAGGACGGTTTTCTGTTTTTACAAGGTTTAAAAAAAAAAAGACCTTGTGGGATGTTTTTTCTATTACAGGGACAATTGGCTCCCAGCATGCCACCTGGGTGTTTGTTGGGGGAGGGCTGTAGCCAACAGGGATTGGGCACCCCATCGATACATACAGACTGTTTGGGGGGGTGCATGAGTCGAGGGAGATTGGGCACCCCCCTTGGCACACAACAAATCGAGGGGGGTAAATTATGCCGATGGGGATTGGGCTCTCCCATCGGCAAATGAACTTTGGAGGGGCCATGCTGACAGGGGACTGGGCACCCCCGTCAGCTTTCATGGGAGCTGTGAGAGGTGGACGGCGACAGCCACTGCCATGTTTATTTAAAACAAATGAGGGTGACATTATGCTAATGGGGATTGGGCTACCCCATCAGCAAATGAACTGGGGGGGCATGCCGACAGGGGAATTTGGAACCCCCGTCGTCTTTCTTGGGGACTGTGAGAGGCAGCCAGTGACAGCCACCACCATGTTTATTGAAATGGGACACCAGACAAGGCAAGCTGTGATTCGCCGCTGGAATCAGGGACCGCCCCTGCAGCAAAAACAGCTGATTGTTAAATGATGGGGCGCTCCCTGATTGCAGCAGTGAGTTTCTTTCAAGTTGGTGGCACGCTACAATGCTGCTGTCATCAACAGAGTGCTCCTCTATTGGCACCACAGAGACCAGCCCCAAAATGGACTGCTGGCATTGGCCAGAACACTGATGCACCTCCACAACTTGCTACTACAGCAAGCTGCCGCAATATGTTTCTTTCGCATATAAAAAGGCTGTAATTTAAACTAGTCAAGGGGGGAGGCACTGATAAGCAGCAGGAAAATCCCAGCCTCCCCCTACAAAATGGTACTAAATGAGAAAAAGACCAAGGTAGAAAGGTCAGTGGGGGATGCTGCTACAGACGGTAAAGCCATCAAAAAATGGAGAGCAATGAGTACCAATGCCCGTAGTCTGGGTAACAAGCTTCCTGACTTAGTGGCCTTGATGGAGGAGGAACATCTGGATATCGCGGCAGTCACAGAAACATGGTACACACAGAACCATGACTGGGATGTAAACATACCAGGATACACTATCTACAGGAGGGACAGGGAGGGTAAAGAGGAGGAGGAGTAGCTCTTTACATAAGAGAAGGAATCAAAGCAACAGAACAAAAGGGTAAACAGGGAGGAGAAGAAGCACTGTGGGTCAATTTGGAGGCAGGCAATGACACCTAATCTGCATAGGGTTATATACAGACTCTCTCCAGGGGAGGAAATGGACAAGGAAATGATAGAAAGTATACTTAGAATGGCAGATAAAGGGAGATATTGCTGATGGGTGATCTGAATATGCCAGATGTTAACTGGAGTGCAGTTGCAGCAGCCACTTCTAAGAGTGGGGTTATTCTAGATGCCCTACAGGGGCATGCCTTACACAACTAGTATTGGAACCCCACTCGAGAGGGAGCAATTTAGACCTGGTCCTCTCAAATGGAGATGAGAGAGGATCACAGATGTAGAAGTGGGTAGCTGCCTGGGAACTAGCGACCATCGAACAGTATGGTTCTACAAAAACACAGCAATAGAGTCAAGCCATATAAAGGCAAAAGTACTGGACATCAGGAGGGCTGACTTTGCCAAAATGGGTGAGTGCCTAAGGAATGCACTAGCAAATGAGCAGGAAGAAGGGGTGGAAGAACAATGGGGAATAATAAAAACTGCCATCACAGAGGTAACAAGCCTTTGTGTGAATAAATAAACAAAACAAAACGATGTAAGAAACCACTATGGTTCTCAAAGGAGGTGGCAGTGAAGGTTCAAGAGAAAAAGAAAGCATTCAGAAAGTACAGGAATCACAGAAGGAGCAGGACAGAGAATTGTATCAGTTAAAGCAAAAGGAAGCTGGGAAGGCAGTTAGAACAGCAAAGGCCCGAACTGAGGAAAAGATAGCCAACTCAGTTAAGAAGGGGGATAAAACCTTTTTTAGATACATCAGGGAGCGAAGGAAGACTAAGGGAGGGATAGTGAGGCTTAATAAAGGGGAGGGGGTGGGCAGAGGGTGACTGTGAAAAGGCAGAGACACTAAACACATATTTTTGCTCAGTATTTACAAATGAAGAGGGGGAGGCACCTAAAACAAACAATAGAAACACTCTGGATACTGAAGTTGATACCAGCCCATTTACAGAAGAAAGGGTTCTGAAAGAACTCTTAAAACTGAAGGTGGGCAAAGCAATGGGGCCTGATGGGATTCATACCAGAATTCTAAAAGAACTAAGGGTAGAACTAGTGACACCACTGACTACTCTCTTTAACAAATCATGGGAGGATGGGGTGGTACCTGAGGACTGGAGGAGGGCAGATGTGTTCTCTTCACAAAAGTGGGAGCAGGGCAGAAGCAGGAAACTACAGACCTATTAGTTTAACCTCAGTGATAGGGAAAATGATGGAATCACTTCTGAAGAAAAAAGAACTGTCTAGTATCTAGAGGCCAGAGGGTCACAGGACCCAAGGCAGCATGGATTCACAGCGGGAAGGTCATGTGCCAGACTTAATCTAATGGATTTCTTTGACTGGGTGACCAAAGTAGTAGATCAGGGAGGGCTGTGGACATGGCCTACCTAGACTTTAGCAAGGCATTTGACTCAGTCCCACACAAAAGATTAATATACAAGTTAGCCAGCCTCGGAGTGGGTCCCAAGATGATAGCCTGGGTAAAGAATTGGCTGGAGAATAGGACACAGAGAGTAATAGTAAATGGAGTCCACTCTGAAGAAAGTGGGGTTACTAGTGGGGCGCTGCAGGGTTCAGTATTAGGACTGGTCCTCTTCAATGTCTTTATAAGCGACATTGCAGAGGGACTGGAAGGAAAAGTATATCTCTTTGCAGATGACACAAAGATCTGCAACAGAGTTGATGCACAAGGTGGGGTGGAAAGGATGAAAAGGGACTTGGCAAGGTTAGAGGAATGCTCAAATGTATGGCAGCTTAGATTTAATGCTAAGAAGTGCAAGCTAATGCACCTGGGAAAACAAAACCCAGGGGAAGAGTACACAATGGGGGGTGAGATACTAACAACAACAAAAATGGAAAGGGACCGGGGTAGTCATATCAGATGACTTAAAGGTGGGCAAGCAATGTAAGAGGGCAGTAAGGAGGGCTGGGGGGATACTGGGATGCATGGGGAGAGGCATCACCAGTGGAAAACAGGAAGTTGTTATCCCTCTGTACAGACAGCTGGTGAGACCCCATCTGGAGTACTGTGTGCAGTTCTGGAGACCCAATCTCCGCAAGGACATAGACAAGATGGAAGCTGCCCAGAGGAGGGCAACTAAAATGGTGCAGGGTCTGCACCGGAAGACATATGAAGAGAGACTAAAGGACCTTTATATGTATAGCCTCGAGGAAAGGAGGGAGAGGGGGGACATGATAGAAACTTTCAAGTACCTCAAGGGAATCAACAAAGTCCAAGAGGGTAGCATCTTTCAAAAAAAGTGTGCAAGAACAAGGGGCACAATTTGAAGATGGGGGAGGGGTGGCTCAGAGGTAATGTAAGGAAGTGTTTTTCACAGAGAGGGTTGTGGATGCATGGAGCGGCCTTCTGGAGGAGGTTGTGGAGTCAAAAACAGTGGTTGAATTCAAGCATGCATGGGACAGCCATAAGGCAATTCTAGGGGGTGGGGGTAGAAAGAAGTAGGCTGCTGGTTAACTAGGATCTGCAGCTTATCCATTAGGTAAGGAAATGGGCAGACTGGGTGGGCCAAGCAGTCCTTATCTTTCCGTCAAATTCTTTGTTTCTATGTTTCTAATTTGAGACATCATGGCCAGTTTCAACTGTCTACAGACTAAGCAGAAGAAGCAGGACAACCTTTAACAGTACTAAAATAATAAAGTCTAGCACAACACAGTTCAAACTTTCTGCAGATCTTCCCTCAATTTTCTGATGTAGTCTGGTCAGGTTGTCACTGCTGCTGATTTTAATGACAGTCTGCTGGTGTTGACAGCCCATCAGCTGTTTGTTGAATAGCTTCATTCACTTCAAAGGACTGAAGCCCTCTAATTTATTAGCTTGGTTCTTTTGAAGTGCATTCAGCCGAAGAAGAGTGGTGTCACAGTTAAAGTGCATGGTTATTGGTCTAGACTGCTTCGCTCCTACAGTTTGTAACTGCAATAGGCTCACAGAGACACACCTCTGAAATCCCCTTCCACTCATAAGAAAAGGCATGTTGCACATGTGCATCAAACCTAAAAAAAACCTGTGCTCTGTTATTAGAGAGGATGATACACCTACATGAGGACAGGTTAAGGCACAAACAAAATAGCTGCTCCCTTTGTGCTTACACAAATGAAAGGTGAGCAACGAGTGTAGGTCTGGTATGGAAAAAACACAATTTCCTCATACAAAAAGCCACATTTATTGTGCAAATGTTGTGCAAATTTCACATGTAGAGATATATGTAACCCCTAGGTGGCACTATCCTATGGGCTAATACCCCTGTCTCCATGACTTTGCACAGGTTGAGGGGCCTGAGTTCTGTGAGCGGGTGGCTCTGCCAGGAGGAATGGTATTGGGGTAGCGTAATGGCCTTGGTGTAGCCCTCCAGGATGCTATAATCACCCACCAGCCCTTCTAGTGGCCTGAACAGTAAAACAATAGAACATTCACATTCACTGAATAGCAGTAATGATATGCTCACACCCCTTACACCTACCACCAGGGCTGGATCTGCTGCAACTGCCCTGAAGACCCCTTGGAAAATAAGATCAGTGATGCAACAATACCTTAATAATACTGTAACCTGACCAATAAGGTACACACTAGCCAGGTTAAATGTGAAAACCAACAATCTGGATTGATTAGGGGACGGATGAACAAGGGTGGGACATAAATCTAGCAAATGACTGGCACTCCTGATTTGATTCGGATTGATTTAGCATGCACTGTAGTCCCTTTAAAAAATTCCCACAATCCTGGGTACCCAGTATGTTAAACAGGCTAGCCTGAAGCATTGCCCGGGATAGGCCGGTGTTGCAGCTGTTGTTGGGGCCATTAGGAAGGAAAACAGTTGACATGCACACAACCCAAATAATTGTAATCTGAAGCCGGATGGCTCAGTCTGTTGCAAAAAAAACAAAACAAGAAAATCAGATGGCACACTATGATCGCAGCTGTTGTTGCAGTGACCTACCCTGATTTGTACTCATGCTAACCAGACCAGGATGCAGGACAGGTGGGATGAAGACCTCGTGGTGTTGTACTGGATTGCTACAGGAAGCAGGGCCTACACGACTCACCTTCTGGTGGTTGCTACCTGTTCGGTGGTGTTGAGCAGGGGGCTGAATTCCCAAGTGGGTCTTTTGCAGAAAATGTCTCTGAATTGGGAGTAGCGGCTTAGGCCGAGATGACAAGGCCCAGGCAGGAGCAACAATTTGCATAATGTCCATGGTTGGATGCTGGAAAAGCCTGCAGCTGGCGTAACAGAGCTTGCCGTGGGGAACCAAATCGCGACCCATGAAACACATTCAGCACATCTACAACACTTAGCTTTTTTATCCACAGTTTGCCAATTGCAGCTTCACTGCACAAGCCCTTCGATCTGAGGCTCTCTTCTAATGTCAAGTGGGCTGATCACTTCTGGAGCAAGTCTTCAGTCCACTTGCAAGTAGTAATAACACACTTTTCTCTCCTTTGCTGATGAAGGTCTTAACCATGCAATCGGAAAAGTCCGACTCTCACACAAGGCGATACCTTAGGCTGGAGAACGGGACAGGCAGGCCAGCAGAGCCTTCCAAACGATTCTCCCATGCTCCTCCTAGGAGCAGCTGCTAAATGGCTCGAGCTGTTCACTCTACAAACTCCAACTTTTGACTGACTTTTTGCTTCAGGCAGTTCTGGGTATTTTCTCTGAGATCCAAAGAGTTCGGTTGACTGAGGGAACTGTCTGTCACAACAAGGGCTCCCTCTCCAGATCCATTTAGACGCCAAACCCTTAAAACTACAAATACTACAGAATTTCCTTCCCATAAGACCTCTGGGGACAGTCTCCATTTAGGTCCCCGGAGGTTTGATTGGTCCAACACTGGAAGTCCAGAACCAAAATGGTGGCTCCAATGCAAAAGTTGAAGCTGCAATTTAAAGCAGGTTAGACAAACTCCTCTATCATTATTATTATAGCAGATAAACAGTAAATAATCACTTTCTCTAACAGTGCTCCCTCTGCGCAGGTAGCAACTGCAGAATGGAGCAGAACAACAGACTGGCTGGTCGCGGGCCTTAAATCACTTGTACCCAGCCTAAACTAATCTTCTAACACAGGCTTGACGTTCTCTTAAAGAGACAGGCACAGAGGCTCACTAAAACACTCTCATGCAGACAAAACAGATCTACTGCAGACAGGGCACCATCCTGACAGTGGGCATGTTAGGAGTCCAGGAAGACACTTCAGTAAACCCCAATTTGTAGGGGGGTTGCACTCTTCCCTGCTGGAAGAAACTTGCTGTCCGCATCAAGTCTATACTTACTAGAATATGCTATATAGAAACATTATATGAGAATACATGCATGATTCATTTGGTATACCACAACAAAAAAAAGACTGACGTATCAGTTAAAATAAGCTGGTACTAAGCATTACTATACTTTTTCATGACAATAACATTTCCTACCAGGATACAGTTTCCATACATTTCCATAAACATATCGGTATTTTCAAAACAGTTTCAAAGAGATAACCACATTACTCCGACCATTCAGATCTGTATTACCTCCTCTACTTTAACCCACATGGCTGGGGCTTATCCCTATCAGCTACATTAGGACTGCATGGGGCACCATGGTTTGAGGGCTAACTAGTGACGTGGAAATAGCAAAATATCTCCATTTGGGAAGCGAGCTTTCAGAGATATACACTCCTTTGTGAACATGTAAGGGAAGATCCACAGGCCTCCCTGGGGAGTCATAACTGAGGCGTATCACTGGTTTGGTGGTTCTTTCAGACTTTCTAGGAGGAACAAGCACAGGCTCACACCTTTCAGCAGGCGTGTTTGGATCTGTGTCCGAAGAAACGGGTACCTCTGCATTGGCTGATTGTTCTGCACTGGAAGCACTGTCTGCTTCCTGTTCTACAACACTGCTTTCATTACTTGGTTCTGAAGAAATTTTAGGTTCATCATCTAGGGGGAATTTCATGGAATTTAAGTCTTGTAACCCATTACTGATATTTTCAGAATCATCTACTTCATTAACATAATTTTCCATAACATTGTCAGCTTCTTCATCGGCAAGCAGTTCTATGCTTACTGGTTTGTCAACAGCGTTGTTTTCTGTTTCAGATTCTCTTTCCTGTGACTCAAATAGCTCTACCAGACACAGAGAGTCAGCTACATCAGAAGTTACACTTTGCACCTCACTTTCGGGAGGCACAGGGTTTGAGGAGAAGGCTCGGGGGGTTAGACAGTCCTGAAGGTCCAGCTTCATCTCTGAAATTGTGCATGGGGTTACCTTGGAACAGCTGACTCAATTCATAAGATGAATAATAGGGTGCTTCACACTCACTGTGAACAGATTCAGACTGGCAATCAATGTCATTTTTGGCCTGCCTTGGAAAGGCCTGGAATCCTTGACAACTGGAGAAAGGGTGGTCTGTCTCCTTTTAGCTGCAGCTCTAGTTATAGGCCCAGGAGGGGCCGTGTCTTGGGATGCAGAATCAATGATTATTTGACCAGTTGGCAGTAAATGATTCCTGTGCACTGTCTTGGTAGCTAGTGGGTTATTTTCAGGCCGCACTTTATAGACTGGCAGATCTTCCAGCTTACTGACAACAAAGTAGGGGAGGTGGTGTCACCTATCCACAGTTTGTGTTTTCCATGCAGTCCCAAATTCCGTAGCAGAACTCGGTCTCCAGGTTGCAGGTCCTGGGCCTTGACACACTTGTCTTGCCTCTCTTTGTTTGCTAAGTTTCTCTTTGCTACCATGGTTTGTGTTAGTTGGTAAGCATGGTTTAGCTGGGCCTTTAACTTCTGAACATATTGAAGGTGATTCTCAGCCTTGACTCCATCAGGGGACATCCTAAAGCAAATGTCGACTGCCAACTGGGCTTCCTGACCAAACATCAGGTGGCAGGGGGAAAACCCAGTGGCATCACTTTTGGTACAGTTATAGGCGTGTACTAAGGTGCTTATCTGTTGACTCCATTTTGACTTGTCTCGGGGGTGGAGTGTGCCCAGCATGTTGAGCAAAGTTTGATTAAATCTTTCTGGCTGTGAAGCCCCTAGGGGTGATAGGGGTAGTTCTGGACTTTTGTACTCCCCAGAGTGAGAGCATTTCCTTGATCAGACGGCTTTCAAAGTCCATCCCCTGATCAGAGTGAATTATCTGAGAAGCACCATAATGGACAAAGAACTTCTCAATTAAGACCTTGGTCACTGTGGATGCTTTCTGGTCTTTAGTTGGGTATGCCTGGGCATAATGTATGAAATGATCAGTTACCACTAGCACATTGCCAATATTCTTCTGATCCGGTTCAAGCACAAGAAATCAATACACACAAGCTCCATGGGTGCACTGGTAGAGATGTTAACTAGGGGTGCAGCCCTCTGGGGTGGAGCTTTTCTCTGGACACAACGGCTGCAAGTTCTGATACAAGACTCAATGTCAGCCCCCATTTTTGGCCAATAGAATTGAGCATGGGCCAAGTCTGTAGTTCGGTCACAATCCAAGTGCTCCATCTGGTCGTGAAGGGCCCGTAGAACTACATGTTTGAAAGTGGTAGGTAACACTAATTGCTGTTTGTCAGTTTGACCTTGTCGGTTTATAGTCTTTCTATAAAGTAGCTGGTTATGCAATTTTAGTCTGGGCCCCTCTCTAAACAACAAAGCAGTTCATGGATCTGAGCAGCGAAGCTTGGAAACATCTTTCATAGACCTACCCCAATCCAACAGGCAGCCACCACAAACCCCAGCGCTTCAGCATAACCCTTCCTCAGGGTGTGTTGTTACAAATCCCCTTGGTGACTTATATATACCATAAAGTGCATGTGAAAATTCAACTTAATTCTATTCAATTATTATTTAAACAGTCTCCTTATTGAATGCACGCCACCATGGACCACAAGTTGCTGCATCAGGGATTGAGGGGAAGGATTTTCCTTGCCAGCCCCCCCCCACCTGCGACAAGACCCCACTGATCTTGCCGCTGCTCCTGCTCAGACCCACTGCAGGAATGAGAAGTGCGACTGGGGGCTGAGCGACACCAAATTCATTTCTGCTGTCCCTCCTGTTTATTGTAGCTAAACTCCTGCTTGCTACTGCTTCAGACACCTGCCTCTGCACCGGACATCCTCGGAGAAAAAAAAAAACATTTAAAAAGCCCAGCAACTTCAGGTCTGTACATCCCTTGGGGGCTTCAAGAAGGGTTTCAAGATGCACTTCTTAGAGTTAAGCCTTTGCACTTGCTATCGCTGAGACTCTGTCTTACCTTGCTAGGAGGTGGCTCACATAAGGGTGCTGGACTCCTTATGGATTCAAATCTTTACTAGCCCATGATTGTTCTGAGTAGTTATGTATTGTTCTCTGGTGTTATTAACTGTCTGTGACTTCTGATTGCATTGTCTGTACTATTATATTTACATTGATTGTACAACGTTCTTATTGTCCTGATGCTCTATGGATATGTGTAACTAATCCTGGGTCGATACTGAAAAAGGGACTGTAATGGTCTCAGTGGACCCACCCAGTTACCAAACTTTAAATAAATAAATAAATAAATATTAATCCAAGAGGACAACTAGAGTACATTAATTATTGAATGCAATCAGACTTTAGATTTATGATAACATTAATTTAACTTATGCACTGCAGCATTAAATGTAACAGTTTTTTTAACTCAGCTTTATTAATTTGCATTGTATAGCGTACAGCAAGTCAATATATTGAGCAAAGAGATGTCAGTCAATCTAGCATTGTGCCATTATCACATATGATCATGAGACATTTCTCTAGAGGCAGTATGAGTCCATATGATTAAAAAGTCTCTGCAATTCTGTAATAAAGAAGGAAATGAAATCAAATGTGTGTGATTAGCTGCAACATTAAAATCCCATACTTAAAGCCTACTCCCAGGAGGCATATTTGGATAGTCAAAACTGTTTAACCAAGGTACAGCTTACTGGGATTTGAACTTCTCAGTCAAAGGCAAGGTGAAAACAAAGCATTTGTTCCTTTGTCTTTTGGTCTATTTTAGGTTGTTTTTCGGCCAATGAAAGCATCCCCCCCATCCCTCCTTTATACAATTCTATCTGGTAATTGTAATAACTGAAAAAAAAAAAGAAAAGAAATACCAGTGCGAGCCCAGGTTCATTACATAAAACAGTCAGCTGTCCCACTCTAGACCCATTCCACCGCCACCCATCATGACTCTGCCCTTTGAGAGTTTTGAATAGATCTGCCCTGGAGCCAGATTTCCCAGGGTCTCCACCTTGTTTCATGTTGATCAAGTCTGAGATGTAACTTTGAAGTCAAAGACTCCATGGACAAAACTACCTTTATCCTTATTATCCACTCTGCTAGGGAGGGAGGTTCCAACTTCGGTCATCTAGCTGTGATGTATTTAAGTGCTACAGCTATTAATACCAGCAAAACCTTCCTGACATCTCCTTTCTGGTGTAAAACACCTGGGAACCCCAATACCCATTCCTTGAATTGCCAGGGGATAAGGACCCCTGTAATGTCCTGCACCACCTTTCGGATCGACTGCCAGAATGAGGCAAGAGCTGGGCAGCCCCAGAAGATATGCTCATGGCTTCCAATTTAACCACACCCCCACCAACACAGATTAGAGCCTGTACTACTGTAGTGCTATGTAACTGTTGGGGTCTGAAAATATCTTACCAAGACCTTCCAGAAATATTCACGCCAGCTTGGAGAGATAGATACAGTAGATAGATAGATAGATAGATAGATAGATAGATAGATAGATAGATAGATATTTTATTTATAAAGCACCCAATTCCATGGACTCTGGGCGCTGCACAAACAGTTCAATAACACAATTTATACAGGCAGCAGCTTAAACACAAACTAAAATTTTATCCATCCCTTTAAAACCAATCACTCATTAAAAGCCTGCTGAAACAGATAAGTTTTTAATGCTTTCTTAAAGGTTTCTACCAAGGGGGCCTCCCTCAAATAATCAGGCAGGGAGTTCCACAGAGTGGGCGCGGCCACCGAAAATGCCCTATCCCCAGAATGCCGCAGTCTCGCCCTGGGAACTCCAAGGAGACCCACCCCCGGCAGAATGGAGTACCCGAGCCGGACGGTAGGGGACAAGAAGATCTTACAGATAGACAGGTCCCCTTTTGTGTAGGGATTTGTAGGTCAGGAGCCCTACCTTGAAGACAATCCTCCACCTGACTCGCAGCCAGTGCAGTCCGCAGAGGACTGGGGTGATATGATCACTTTGTCTCACCCCAGTCAATAATCTTGCCACCGCATTCTGCACCAGCTGCAGCCTGCGGAGGTTGCCCCCAGATAACCCTAGGAACAGGGCATTACAATAGTCCAGCCTGGAAGTGAAAAAAGCATGTACAAGTGTGGGCAGATCCTCCGGCGGAATCAGGGCTCGGATTTGGGCAATGTTCCTTAGATGATAGAATCCACTCCTGACGATGGCCGATACCTGAGCATCAAGTGTCAAACCATCATCAAAGATCATACCCAAATCCTTCACCTGACTAGACGGAGTAAGGGGAACACCCCCCCAACACAAGGTCGGGGGTAACCCCTCACAGCACCCTCCACCCTGGTGAACCGGATCCACAACAAATACCTCTGTCTTGTCTATGTTGAGCCTCAGCCAGTTTTGAGTCATCCAAGCATGGATCTCATCGAAACAGCTGTTAAATACAGAGTCCGACACCCGAGTATTGGGCACACAGGACAGGTACAGCTGGGTGTCATCTGCATAGCAGTGAAAACCCAGCCCGTACCACCTGATAATGTCCCCCAGTGGCAACTTGTACACCGTGAACAATAAGGGCAACAAGACCAAACCTTGCAGTACCCCACAGCACTGAGGTTTTGGGTTAGATGAGGCTAACCCCATCGTCACCCTCTGCACTCTGCCTGTCAGGTATGACCTGAACCAGTTTATGACAATACCAGACAGGCCACTCCAATACCATAGGCAGTCAAGCAACACCTCATGGTCATGGTGTCAAACGCTGCAGAGAGGTCCAGGAGGACCAAGATGGTCTGGTCTCTCCTGTCCCTCGCTACCAGGAGATCATTAAGCACCCTCACCAGGGTGGTCTCTGTACTATGTCCCGCATGAAACCCAGACTGGTAAAGCTCATAGGTGGAGGAAGTGACTTTCCACCCCAGCTGTAGTCTGTGGACCCAATCCTTCCTCTCTATGGTCACTCCAGCTTCTCTCTCTCCCAGGATTGCTGCAGAAAGTCCAGTGGGGTCTCAGTCTGGAGAGACAAAATTTGTGTATGTTAGAGATGTATCTCTGAGGGCCTCTAATGGAACTGCTTCATATAAAAATTCCTCTCACCTGGAGTAGGGCCTAGTCAAGTTGATGATGTTATCCCCTGAATAAATAAAGGGCTGGATATGCAAAAGGGTTGCGCCATGCACAATAGGGTTGCACCTGCACAAGTCCGAAATTGCGCCATCCTGCCATATTCAGCAGGAGGCAGTTGCACCCCCCAAGTCAAGCTAAGCAACAGCGCAATGCAAATGAAGGCATGCGCAACCAGAGGGGGAGGAACCATGCATAAACTGCACAGCCTGATATTTAGTGGGCTGTGCAGAGTTGTGCAGACGCAACCCCCAACCTGCGCCTGCACAACTTTGAGCCAAAAAGAGGAGTAAATCAGGGCCACCCACAGGTGAGCTGGCGCATTGCAGGAGTGCAACACAGCAGCTGCCACCTGTGGGTGGCCTCATCTCCTCCTGCAGCCCCTTGCTCCACGCGGGCCATAGCAATCCCCCACCCCTCGACTGGCCCGATCGCGGGCAGCAAAATGTCAACCCCCACAAGGACATATCCCTGGTGGTCCAGTGGACCGTGAAGCCCGATCACGGGCTAAAGTGTATAAATTCCCCTCCCCGACTGGCCCGATCGCGGGCAAAAGTGTAAAGTAACCCCCCACCAGCCCGATGCGCAGGCTGCAAAGTGTTCGAACCCCCAAGAACATATCCCTGGTGGTCTAGTGGACCTCGAAGCCTGATCGCGGGCTGCAAACTGTACAAACCCCCCAAGGACCACCTTACTGGTGATCTAGTGGCCCCACCCTACCCACCCACCCACGGCCCCACCACCCGCCCCCGCAACCGCGGCATCCCACCTGCCTGCTGCCCGCCACCCACCGACCGACTGCCCGGTAGGGCTGCACGCCATTAGTGCAGAGCAAGAACCAATGGGGCAGCCCATACCGTAATTCATTCACATATCTGGACTGCTGCTATGGTATGGGCTGCACACCCATTGGCTCTTGCTCTGCACCAATGGTGTAGGCCTCACCGGCAGCCGTCGGCGGGCGGGCGGGGCAGTAGCGTGGTGGGATGCTGCCGCCCGCTCCTGGGGAAGGGGTGGGGCGGGTGAGGGGTGGGTGGGGACCACTAGATCACCAGGTAGGTGGTCCTGGGGGCAGTGTTTGTACAGTTTTCAGCCCGCGATCGGGCTTTGAGGTCCACTGGACCACCAGGGATATGTTCTGGGGGTTCAACACTTTGCAGTCCGATCCGCTGGTGGGGCAGGTTATTGTACACCTTTTGCCCGCGGATCGGGCTGGTGGGGGTTTATATTACACTTTTGCCCGCCATCGGGCCAGTCGGGGAGGGGATTTGATACACTTTGGCCCGCGATCAGGCTTCACAGTACACTGACCACCAGGGATATGTTCTTGGGGTTGACACTTTGCTGCCTGCAATCGGCCAGTCGGGGTGGGGGTTAACTAATGCCCGCGATCAGGCCAGTCGGGGTGGGGGATTTTACACTTTGCCCGCGATCGGGCAGTCAGGAGGAGGGATTTTACACTTTGCCCGCATCGCCAGTCGGGGAAGGGGTTTTACACTTTTGCCGCGGATCGGGCTGCAGGGCATCGGTCCTCGATGTGGCTGCCGCCTGGCAGGGTGCCAGGCGCAAGTCCTCGGGATCGCGCACCTGCATGCTAATGACATGCAAATGGGGCCATAAATAGATGCAAATGGCCTCCTGCACCTTGTATGAATTATGGACCCATTTGCATGTCACCTTTTGAATATGGGAATTTCAGCATGGCGCAATGGTACTTGGCGCCCACCGCAACTTGAATGCTCCACTCTGACCACTTGCGGTGGCGCAAGTTCCACTGTGCCATGCAATGGCTGTGGTCGGGGTGATATTCAAAGGAGTGCTCAATAGCACAACTCATTCGAATATCGCCCCGCCACACCCCTGCACAACTATTTTGCGCAGCGCAAGGGCTTGCGCCACAGAATGGCTCAGTTTGAATATCCAGACCCAAGTGTCTAATCTGCATGTATCTTAGAAATTCTATGTTAGACCAATTGAACTTTTCTTTGGCCCACTGGAAAGAGATACACCTCTGCCCTTCAATTAATTGTATGAATCTATGAGGGCCATACCTCCCCCAATTTGTATACCCAGAGTTGAGTAATGGGGGAAGGAACTCCGCCTCATATCTTATAAGTGAAAGAGGGCCTAATCCCTCAGGGGTACCCGTAAATCTTCTAATCTTACAAAACATATGGAGACTATGTCTGACCCATCTATTCTGTATTGTCCCCACTAACTCCGGAGAAGTATAAGTTAATGCCAGAGTATATAAAGGCTTCATGCCTACACTGGTTTCTTCTATTGAATACCACTGAGATGAGGTACGTTGCCTTGCCCATGTGAGTAAAATTGCTCCTTGTGCTGCCAGAAAGTATTTCGGGAGGTCAGGTAGCAATAGCCCACCCGCTTCCCTGGGGAGTTGTAGGGTTGCTCAGGCAATTCTGGGTTTCTTCCCATCCCAGATAAATCTATTAGTCTGTTTAATGACTTTATTCCAATATTTGATTGGAATTTTGACCGGGAGGGCTGAAAATAGAAAAAGAAAAAAGGGGGAGTATATTCATCTGTACTATTGTGATTCTGCCTACCAGGCTTAACGGTAGTAGGCTCCATCTTGCTAAATCTCATTCCATGGAGGTCCAGAGTGGTTCGTAGTTCACGGCAAATAATTTGTTGGTGTTTATAACTATCTGGATCCCCAGATAGTGGACCTGGTTTCCAGGAGCCCACCTAAATGGAAATGACTTCTTAAAATTATCTGGGCAAGTACCACTAAGTATCAGAGTTTCTGATTTCTGGAAGTTAATTTTATAGCCTGAGACTTTACCAAAACAGGTGAGGAGGTCCACTAGGTGGGGCAGTGTCTTTTCTGGGGAGGACAGGAAAAATAAAGAATCATCTGTCTAAAGGGACAACTTTTGCTCAATCCCTCCAGCCATCACTCCTCTAATCTCAGGGTTGCTCCACACCCTCACTGCCAGAGGCTCCAAACTAATGGCAAACAGGAGGGGAAGCAATGGACAGCTCTGGTGCATCTCTTGCATTAGAGGGAACAGCCCTGAGCTGATACCATTTGCTTTCACCAACGCCAGGGGGTCAGAGTGCAACTTAGATATTACCACTAGGAATTTGGGACCAAAATGCATTCGATCCATGGTAGCGTTTAGAAATCTCCAGTTAACACTATCAAATGCATGCATCTCTCTGGACTGCAGGATGAGGTAGCCAGACTCAGAGCGGAAGTAAACTGGGTCAGGAATACCATCACCCCTATCCAGGGACCACCCTGTCCAATGCAACTGCCTCAAAGGATGCCGAGAACGAGGAGCACTTGGATGACAGTGGGCTCAGGGAGGGTTGGAGCAGTCAGGCAGAGGCACATCCCAGATCCTATTCCACTCAAGAACTCATATGCCACACTGGCAAACGAGGGCAACCAAATAGAGGTACCCAGAGAAGTGGAAGGAAAGGATGTGGAGGTTAGCCAAGGAGGTGACCTCAGCGGGGAAAGCAGTGGACCCCAGAGGAGGAGGAAGTGAATCCTGGTGGGGGACTCCATCATAAGAGGGATCCAGCTAGGAACACAGGAGGGGGAGGACAGGGAGGTGAGGTGCCTACCAGGTGCCATGGCATGGAGGGATGGAAGGAAGATCCTGGGGATCACTGGGAAGGCAAGACAGGAGGGTGAGCTGGATGTCATTGTCCACCTAGGTACTAATGACCTGGCAAATGGGGAGCCAAAGGAAGTTCAGGAAGAGTTTAGGAAACTGGGGAGGGTCTCAAGCAAGTAGCTACTTCTGTCACTTTCTCAAGTACTACCTGTGAGAGGCAAGGATAGCATAGAGTGCATGCACCAGGAACTTTAACTCATGGTTGAAGAACTGGTGCTGTGAGGAAGGGTTTGGATTCATTGGTGACTGGGGACCCACCTGGAGGGATGGAGGTTTGTTCAAGCTTGATGGCCTACATCCATCCAGGAGGGAATCAAGCACTCAATGATAAGTTTAAATGCTACATTGACAAGCATTTAAACTGTAGAGAGGGGTGGCAGGCCAGCGGGGGTACCTACTTGCACCCCACAGCTAGCAGTGGAACCAGTGAACCAGAGGAGTGGCTATCTCTGCAAAGCAGTGTGCAAAAGATGGAGATTAGTGCCCAAGAGGTGGATAAGCAGAAAAGGGCAAAATTCAGCAGAAGGGCAGACAGCAAGGAGAACCAGGGATAAATGACAACCAAGGAAGGGGCTGGAGTAGAACAGTGAAACAGTCTAGGGAGGTCAAATCATGGAAAGCCATGTGCAAATGCCAGGAGCCTTAGCAACAAGATGGAAGATCTGGAGGCTGCATGGTGCAGTCAGACCTGGACATTGTGGCCATCACTGAAACCTGGTGTAATGATAACCACGACTGGGAGATGGCCATACCTGGCTACAACATATTCAGAAGAGACAGAGCAGGCAGGAAGGGAGGAGGAGTGGCACTCTATGTGAAAAATGACATAAGGGCCACAGAGATCCAGGAGGAACAAAATGGGGGAGAGATACTGTGGGTTAAGCTGGAAAGGAAAATAAGGACAGCCATCCGCATAGGTGTGGTCCATAGACCACCAGCCCAGGAGGAAGAAACAGATAGGAGTTGATGCTAGCCATCCAAAGGATGGCAGACAAGGTGAGGTAGTACTGGTTGGAGACTTTAATATTCCAGATGTGGACTGGAGCATCCCAGCAGCAGCATCAACTAGGAGCAGATTTATCCTGGACTCCTTCAGGGTGCCTCTTCCTGCAACTGGTCATGGAACCAACTCAGCAGAAGGCAATACAGGACCTTGTGCTCACAAACAGGGACAGTGTGATGGGGTTAACAGTGGCGGAGCACCTGGGAAACAGTGACCACCAGTCATTGTGGTTTGAAATCACAGAAAGAGCAGAACCAAACCACACAAAAACACGTATCCTGGATTTTAGGGGGGCAGACTTTGGGAAAATGGGGAGATACTTGAAAGAGGCATTAAGGGGAATGGGACAGGAATCAGGGGTTGAGGAACAGTGGGCAGTATTTAAAATGGGGATTATAAGAACAACAGAAATATTATTAAGCAGGTTAGCAAGAGGAAAGGAAGAGGAGACCATTATGGTTTTCCAAAGAGGTAGCAAAGAAAGTGAAAGCCAAAAAAGATTGCATTCAGGCAATACAAAAGACACAGGCAGAAGGGATAGGGAGAAGTACCAGGATAAGCAAAGGAGGCAGGGAGGTCAGTAAGGGAAGCCAAAGCTCAGACAGAAGAACACATTGCAAAATCAGTGGGTAGAGGGACAAAACCTTTTACAGGTACATAAGTGAAAAAGAAAGACAAAGGAGGGATAGTGAGACTGAAGGGGAGGATGGGGGTCACGTAGGATGACAACAGTAAAGCTGACATATTGAACAGGTATTTCTGCTCAGTCTTTACTGAGGAAGAGGAGGGTAATGGGTCTGAAGGGGTACAAGGGGTGAGAATGGTGCAGAAATGGACACAAGTCCCTTTACACGAGAAAGGGTCCTGAAGGAACTGGAAGTAATAAGAGTTGATAGCAATGGGGCCAGATGGGTGCACCCAGGGTCCTTAAGAACTAAGAGAGGTGGTGGCTGAACCTCTGGCTATCCTGTTTAGCTGATCACTGGAAACAGGGGAGGTACCCAAAGACTGGAGGACAGCAGATGTAGTCCCCTTATACAAAAGTGGGAACAAAGAGGAAGCAGGGAACTACAGACCAGTCAGCCTCACCTCAGTAGTGGGGAAGATCATGGAAGCACTACTGAAGGAGAGATTGGTGGAACATCTGGTTGTCAATGGACTACAGGACCCAAGGCAGCATGGTTTCACCAGGAGGAGGTCATGTCAGACCAACCTCGTTGAATTTTTTGACTGGGTGACTAGGGAGGTGGATCAGGGGAGGGCAGTGGACATGGCCTATCTGGACTTCAGCAAGGCCTTTGACACTGTGCCACATAGAAGACTATTACACAAGTGGGGAATATGGGTGTGGGCAGGACAGTAGTGTGGTGGGTAGGTAACTGGCTGGGTGGCAGGACACAGAGGGTGGTGGTAAATGGCTGTCACTCCACAGAGGGAACAGTGACCAGTGGGGCACCACAGGGATCAGTGCTGGGACCGGTCCTATTCAACATCTTCATCGGTGACATGGCGCAGGATCTACAAGGCAGAATTTCACTGTCGCTGATGACACAAAGCTCTGTAACAGAGTAGACACTCCAGAGGGTGTAGACAGAATGAGAAGCGACCTGCAGAAACTTGAAGAATGGTCAGGGGTTTGGCAGTTGAAATTCAATGCAAAGAAGTGCAAGATAATGCATATGGGGCACAAAACCCTGGCACAATATATCAGTTGGGGGTGAGGATATAGCATGCACCAAGCAGGAAAGGGATCTTGGGGTTATCATCTCTGATGACCTCCAAGGTAGGGAAGCAGTGTGACAAGGCAGCAGTAAAGCAAATAGGATGCTGGGATGTATAGGCAGGGGCATCACCAGCAGGAAAAGGAGGTCATAATTCCGCTATACAAGACGCTAGTGAGGCCCCACCTGGAGTACAGTGTACAGTTCTGGAGACCATACCTACGTAAGGACATAGACAGGGTAGAGAAGGTCAGAGGAGGGCAACAAAGATGGTGCATGGATTGCATCACAAGTCCTATGAAGACAGGTTGAAGGAACTGAACGGTACTCCCTGGAGGAGAGGGGAGAGGGATATGATAGAGACATACAAGTATCTTACAGGGAGGAACAGGGTGCAGGAAAACACTATTTTAAGCGAAAAAGATGTTCCAGGACTGAGGGCATGGGATGAAGTTGGAGGAGGACGATTCAGAGGAAACATGAGAAAGAATTTCTTCACAGAATGGGTGGTGGACAAGTGAACAACCTGCCAGAGGAAGTGGTGGGGGCTGAAACAATCATGGGATTTAAGAATGCATGGGATAGACATAAAGGAATTCTGGAGGTCAGGGGTAAGGGGCAACAGACTTCTAGGAAAACAAACTAAACTTACAAGCTCAAATGGGCAGACTGAGTGGGCCATAGGCCCTTATCTGCCGACACTATCTATGTATCTATGTAAATGCTTTTTCTGCATCCATGAACATGGCGATCTGAAAGTCCGTCTGTGACTTCTGTGAAGTTATAATATTGAGGCGCCTGCGTTATGTTGTCTGAGAGGAACCTGCCCATGATAAAACCTGTTTGGTCCTCATGTATGAGATGTGATATCACACCCTGTAGCCTGCCTGCCAGCAGGCCTGTGAATAGCTTTAAATCAACATTCAGGAGGGAAATGGACCTGTATGACCCACACTCCATGGGATCCTTCCCCTCTTTAAGTAAAACTGAAATCTGGACTTCCCTTCATGATTCCGGAGACACCCCTCTGTACAAGATTTTCTGGCAGACTGACATCAAGAATGGAAGCAGTTGGGCTTCAAATATTTAATAAAATTCGGATGGGAAGCCATCCAAACTCAGGGATTTCCAATTTTTTAAATGTTTAATTTGCGTGTGCAAATCTGCGACAGTTATTCTAGCCTCCAATGAGTCACGGGCATCTTGGGGCAGACTGCTGACATGCAAATCCCGAAAAAACGCCTCTGTTAATTCCTCTGTCAGGAATGTCCTCCTGGGAATATAGTTGGGTATAGTAATTGGCAGGAATATTTACTATATCTCTAGGCTTGCTAGTCAGGGCTCCCTCCATATCTGGGTTTTTTAATAAATGTAACAGTTTTAAGATAAAATTACCCAAAGCATTTTCATTTCCATATTTATCTATCACAAAATACTATATTTGATATGACTTTACATAGTATGTTAAAAGGTTTTTCTCAAAAGATCCTTAGTAAATCCTAAAAGTCCATTAATAGAATTAATTTCTTCATGATTTTGACATCTCATGGATCCATGGAGTCTCTGTTCCTTGCTTCAGTGGTAATCAAAAAGTACTGAAATGCATCAAAGTGTCATCTTCATTAACACCTTAGGGTTTATTCAGTAGCTGTTTTGTTTTGTTCTAATTATAATCTGGGCTCCTTTTGGTAACTATAAGAGACAAGAGACACACAGCATTCAAAAAAGCTTTGAATGGAAACAATTTTAAAGCAATGAATCTACAATTCAGTTATTACAATTTACAGTTTACAACATTTATTTATTTATCTTTTGTTTACCATGTAAGCACACTAGACAAACAAATGCCTATTTTCAGGTGTGACCCGGGAGATTACAGGGAATATACAAGCAAGACAAGGATATACAGGGTTTCAGAGAAAAAATACAAACATTGCAGGATATTGCAAAGAGGCAAGCAAGAATCTCACATGACAGTATAAAACGCAATATCATTATGACACTCAGGTTAAGAACGCCAAGCTGGGCTCAGGAGGGGAGCAGTCAGAATGATTAAAGTGCAACACTTGCCGAAAAAGGGACACTAGTACCTCGGGTACAACTACAGACCAAGGTGAGCATCAGATTATCCCAGAAGGAGTTTCTAAAACAGGTATAGGAAGAAGAAGTGCGGACATGGGCAGGAAGGGAATTCCATAGCCTAGGTGCACATACGGCAAATGCCTGGTCACTCATTTGAATGTGTGTTTTTGGAACCAGAAACATGGCTGTGCCATTTGACCTCAGTGGATATGAGGAGCTGGCAGGCTTAAAGAGCTCTTCTAGAACAGGAGGAGTAGCAGTTCTGATAACATTGTCAGTCAAACAACCTAAAACAAAGTTTCAATGATTACCTGGGGGGAGACAGGCGAGTTTGTTGTAAAGGTCACAATGATGTACTGTACACCCTGGGGGGGGGGAAATGCTACACGTCTCGATGGCTGAGAGGGACCTGGGGGTGGTGGTGGATGTCAAAATGAACAACTCAGAGACTTGTAGTAGGGCAGCAGCCAAGGCCAACAGGATTCTGGGATGCATTGCTAGGGGGATCACCTCCAGAAGGAGGGAAGTGATGCTCCCTCTGTATAACTGCTTGGTGAGGCCACACCTTGAGTACTGTGGGCAGTTTTGGAGGCCACACTTAAAGAGGGACATTAAACTCCTGGAGAGGGTCCAGAGGAGGGCAACCAAAATGATTTGGGGCTTGGGGGACAGGACCTATGAGGAGAGGCTCAAGAACTAAATATGTACACATTGGAAGAGAGAAGGGACCGGGGGACATGATAGAGGTCTTCAAGTACATGAAGAGGGTAAATAGGGAGGAACAGTCAGGGTGCTTGAAGGAAGGAGGAGGGGCCACTAGAGGGGCATGGGTGGAAGCTGGAGGGAAGATTCAGGGAGAAAGGAGTAGGTGCTACTTCACTGAGAGGGTGGTGAGCCATGGAATGCACTGCCTAGGGGCTGGTGGAGGCAGAGACGGTGGAGGGGTTCAAGAGGGGCTGGGACAGGTACAGGGGAAGGGTTCTGGAAGCAAAATCCAATGCAGCAAGAATATCCAAAACTGGGAAGGGAGAAGCCAGAGAAGGCGAGGGGGGCAGCAAGGTCAGCACCCAGGGTGGGGGCTGACCAATCGAGCAGACTCAAAAGACCGTTAGGCCTATTCTGCTGGCATTTTAGTATGTTAGTATGGGTGAGTCGAGAAACAGAGAGGGCGAAACAGCATATATTGTTATAGGCTATGTCCCATTTTGAGAGGCTGGATTTGATAACAGGTGTGAATGTAATGAGCCCATAACAGAGTATGGGGAGGAGCACACCTTTTGCCAGGGTGAGATGAGCAGCTGGCATGTGATTATCTTTTGCTCTATATGCCAGGCCCAACTTACTATTAATTGCTGCCTTACATGCATTACGGATATGCAAAGAGAAGTCTTGTTGAGGGTCTAGGGTGACTCCCAGATATTTGAGGGAGTCAGCAACCTTCACAGGGAATCCATCAGCAACAGAGATATTCAGGGGTGAAGGGGGCGCTTTTATTTTAGCCAGGGATCCAAAAAGCATAGCCAGGTTTTTTTTAGATTCAGGGCTAGTCTGTTAGCCATAAGCCAGGACTGTGTTAGTAAAGTCAACATTTAGGTGACGGTTGATGACACTAACGTCCTGGGAGTTGGTGGTTAGGATCACTGCGTCATCTGCATATAATGTGGCACAACCATGACCCTGCACAAGGGGCAGATCATTTATGAATAGAGAGAAAAGAATGGGTCCTAGGGTGGACCCCTGAGGGACACCAGACTTTACAGGAGTGGGCTCTGACAGAACCTTGCTGAACTTTACAAGTTGCTGCCTACTTGTAGGTAGTTAGTAAACCAGGCTAGGGCAGGGGCTGGCAGGCCAAGAGACTGGAGGTTCGAGCACAGGAGGGTGTGATCCACCAGATCAAAGGCCTTGGAATGATCAATGAAGATTGCCCTTGTTAGTTTACCTTGATCCATGGCAACCCTGACCTCTGAAGAAACCTTAGCAAGGGCAAAGGAGGTGCTATAACCCTTGCGAAAGCCATATTGTGCTGGGGAGAATAACGCATGACTCTGGATGTACTCAGTGACCTGGGCTGCAACCACTTTTTCAAGTAGCTTGCTGATGGCTGATATGTTTTTTCAAATGCTATTTTGTCGTACCAATATATAGCATATCACACGGACATAGGAGTTCACACACAACATTTGTTGTTCTGCACATGATACATAACTATATCTGTTTGTTATTATTTTACAAATAAGGTTTAAGATCTAAAACATCATTTAGTCCTTTTGGTTTCAAACTTTGCAGCCTCCATATCCAGGCAGTTTCCAGTTGTGGTAATTTAATGTCATGGGGCATTGTGTTTTTCTTGCCATTTCTAGTACATTCCAAACCCATAAACTTCAAACCTTTCGGATCTGCATTGTATGCATCTTGAAAATGCACCCCCACTGGACTATTTATGTTCACAATTATATTCCTGATATGCTCTTGAATATGTTTTTTAAAGGCTGTTTTGTCATACCAATATATAGTATGTTGCCCGGATATACAAGTCCATGCACCACACATTGCTTTGCATTTCTTAACCCAATATTTCTTCAGAGTTGTAGGGTGTATAAAAACATCGCTCTTATATGCATACTGGCACACATTACAGCATATACAGTGCCTTCAGAAAGTATTCGCCCCCCCCCCCCCTTGGATTTTGTCACATTTTGTGATGTTGCAAACTCAAATTAAAATACATTTATACAGGATTTTTTTGTCATGTATCTACACAAATTACTCTATAATGTCAAAGTGGAATGAAACTTCGGAATTTTTTGTACATGTAATTTAAAATAAAACCTGAAATGTCTTGATTTGATAAGTATTCACCCCCTTTGCTATGACACTCCAAATTGAGCTCAGGTGCATCCAATTTCCTTACGAGATCACTCTAAAACTTGAATGGAGCCCACCTGTGGTCAGTTCAAATGGATGACATGATTTCAGAGGAAATACACCTGTCTATATAAGGTCCCACTGTTGACAGTGCATGTCAGAGCAGAAACTCTACCATGAAGACCAAGGAGCTATCCATAGAACTCCGTGATAGAATTATGAGGAGGCATAGATCTGGGGAGGGGTATAAAAACATTTCTAGGGTGTTGAAAGTTCCCAGGAGCACAGTCAAGTCCATCATTAGGAAATGGAAAGATTACGGAACCACCCAGACTCTTCCTAGAGCAGGCCGTCCTCCCAAACTGAGCAACCGGGCAAGAAGGACCTTGGTCAGGAAAGTGACCAAGAACCCAGTGACCACCCTGACAGAACTACAGAGTTCCATGGCTGAGATGGGAGAACCTGTCCAGAGGACAACAATCTCTGCAGCACTTCACAGATGTAGCTCTCACGGGAGAGTGGCTAGACGGAAGCCACTCCTGAGAAAAGGCCACATAATAGCATGCCTGAGTTTGCAAGAAGGCACGTGGCAGACTCTGAGACCATGTGGCAAAAGATTCTCTGGTCTGATGAAACAAAAATTGAACTCTTTGGCCTGAATGCAAAGCGCTATGCCTGACGCAAACCGAACACAGCTCATCACCCATGTAACACCATCCCTGCCGTGAAGCATGGTGGTGGCAGCATCATGTTATGGGGATGCTTTTCAGTGGCAGGGACTGCGGCATTTGTTAGGACAGAGGGAACAATGAATGGAGCCAAATACAGGCACATCCTTGAGGAGAACCTGCATCAGTCTGCAATAGACCTTGGACTGGGGCAAAGATTTACGTTCCAACAGGACAACGACCCCAAGCATACAGCCAAAGCAACACTGGAGTGGCTTCAGAACAGAAGATGAATGTCCTTGAGTGGCCCAGCCAAAGCCCAGACTTGAATCCCATTGAGAATCTGTGGAAAGACTTAAAGATTGCGGTTCACCAACGCTCCCCATCCAACTTGACAGAGCTTGAGCAAATCTGCAAGGAAGAATGGGCGAAAATCCCCAAATCCAGATGTGCAAAGCTGATACAGACATACCCAAGAAGACTCAAAGATGTAATTGCTGCCAAAGGCGCTTCTACAAAGTATTGACTCAGGGGGGTGAATACTTAAGTAAACAAGATATTTCAGTTTTAAATGTTTCATAAATTTTTGTTACACAATATAAATATTTTTGCCCCTTTAAATTGTTGAGTATGCTGTGTGAATCAAGGGGGAAAAAATAATTTCAGTGCATTAAAAATTCTGGTAGTAACACAACAAAATGTGACAAAATCCAAGGGGGGTGAATACTTTCTGAAGGCACTGTACATTTTTTAAAACCGGGGGGGGGGACAACCACATTGATCCATTTTTCTCAGTGTTGGGGCAGTACCTACTATGTACAACATAATCCTTAATTATTTGCCCTTCTAAATGAAATTTGTGGCTTCTCTCCCAAAGCTGTTGCTAATCTCATATCATTTAGTCCTGCTGATTTTCCAGCCATGTCAAGCATGTATTGAAGCAGTCGACAGCCTCAGAATATGTAGGGACAGATTCTGCTTCATCTGCTTTGTCCTTATCACTTTCTTGTTTACTTTCACTAGTTCCAGTTGCTGCCTGATGGCATCTGTGATGGACTCATCAGATATAAACTCAGGTCCATCCTCTGCACTGTCACAGAGTACTCATTCCTTCATGTCTTCCTCAGTAAGTGAACCATCAAGTTTGCTGATCATGTCCTCTGCTAGCGCCACAATCTCAGGATCATCATCAGGGTCCATTGGTTCTCTCTCTCTCTCTCCCTTGGTCTTGGCTTCCAGGTCCTGGGTTACTAGAATGCCAGATTTGTGCCATGTCTTTGCTATTGTCTCTGGTCGTACCTTCTCCCATGCCTCTCTCTCACCATATAAATGACATCCTTAAGTGTTATTGACTTCACTGTCTCCTGGAGAGTCCAGGTGTTTGTTAATTCAGACAGTACAGCCTGCAGCAAGCACTTTCTGCACTGCCATCTGAAAATGTCCAGTATGCTCTGATCACAGGGCTGTTTCTTAGAGGTGGTGTTTAGTGGCAGGAATACACAACTTATGCTTCAATCTCTTGTTTAGATCACTGGCATTTCAGGGTGCACTGGTTAATTGTCCAGAAGCAGGATTGCATTTAGATGGAGACCTAGAGACATTAGATGTCTTTTTACATTTAAAACAAATTGGTCTTTGCACCATTTAATGAACAGGACACCATCCATCTACACATTCTGCTGGCTTGCATACACCATTGGTAAACCTGACATGTTTACATGACAAAAGCATCTGGGCTTACGAGATTTACAAACAAGTAAAGGTGGCAGTTTATGAGACTTGCTAGCGTTAACACAAGCAAGCACAGTAACACGGTCCTTTTGCTTCTTTAACCTTGGAGCATCCTTTTCAGCACTGTGGGCCAGGGTCTTGTAAGGAAGGCACCACCAATGCAACCTGGTTTCATCTGTGTTGTAAATCTGGTGTGGTGACAGGGACTCGGCTTTTATGAGATCATGAAGCTGCTGCACAAAGAAAGCTACTCCTTCCTCAGCAGCCTCCACACAGCTTTAGTTGTCTGATCCCCTGTCACTTCTTGAAGTGATCCAGCCATCCATCACTGGCTACAAAGCTACTGCAACCACCACCAAGCTTTGCATGCAGCTGCATAGCTTTTTCTTTAAGGAGAGGGCCAGAGATAGGTGTGTCTTTCTCCCTCTCTTGGCAGAATCACATGTAAATTGCCTCGTCTCTTTCGTCATTCCTAGCAGAATCTCATAGTTTTCCCATCTCTATGCCTGAAGACCCCTTCATAGCCATGGCGATTTCTCAGAGCATATCCTTTGCTTCATTTATATCAGATTTACCCACCTCATACTCAGCAGTAAGACTGACTGCATGCTCACCATTTTCAAGGCATTCAAGGATTCACAGTTTCTGCTTAAAAATAAGACACTTAGACACTGCACAATTCAAAGCTGGCCTGGCCAATGAAGACTGGTCTGACCTCTGGAACACAACTGATGTAAACATGGCCCTTACTCACTTTAACACAATATTTCTATTGCACCAAAATAGACATGCTCCCATTACAACTAGGAGGGTGTGGGACCAAAAGATTAAATGGCTTACAGGCCCCCTATTGTTGATCTTGAAATAAAGGGACAACAGTTGGGCCTCTTTCAAAGAAACCAACAGACCAACAGACTGGGCCACATACATAACCCTTAGGAATAAGGCCAAGCAATAAATTCAAAGGAGCAAAAGCAACTTCTATAAAACACATCTGGCCTCATGTCATAAAAACCCTAGACAATTTTGGAACCACCTTAAAGCCGTCCTTGGCTATTCCAATCTTACCATCACACCAGACTTTGAAATTGATGGAGTAAATTGCAATAACCTCCTCACCATCTCCAATGCTTTCAATGTATTATTCACCGATCTCTTCCCAACCCTTGACATACTAAATAAACATACTGGGGGCCCTCCCCTCAGCCACCACCTCCAGTCCCTAATCATCCTCTTTCCTTTTCAAAAAGATCTCAACAAAAGAATTTCTTAAACTACATAGACTGATCCCTGAATCAAAGTCAGCAGAACCAGATGGCTTGGAACCAAGGTTAATAAAAATAGCAGCTCAAGAGTTGGCTTCACCACTAACAAGGATTCTTAGCCTCCCCGTCTCCACTGTCCCCACTGCTTAGAAACAAGCAAACATTGTCCCTGTCTTCAAAAAAGGCAATGTGAAAATCATAACCAATTACAGACCCATCACCATTCTTCCAGTGCTAAGCAAAGTATTAGAAAAAAATAGTTTTGTCCCAACTTACTTCATACCTCGACAGCTATAACCTACTCTGTCCTGCCCAGTATGGCTTTCAAAAGGGCCACAGTAGCACAACTGCATTACTCACACTAAGAAATACCATCTACACTTTCCTTGACAGAGGGGAATATGCTGAAGCAGTATTCATAGACCTAACTAAAGTCATTGACATGGTCAATCGTCAGATACTGCTCAGTAAATTAAGCTCTCTAGGGGTCTCTGAACACACTGTACTTTGGTTCACCATTTATCTCACCAACAGGAAGCAAAGGGTTAAGATCAGCTCATCCTACTTTGACTTTCTTCCTACCACACTTGGCATCCCTCAAGGCTCAATCTTTGGGCCACTGTTATTCTTCCTCCGTATAAACTCAATCCAACATATTTTTTGATGTTTCCAACATAAACAGATACATTGTTAAATGGATTGACAACTGGTTGGCACATAGATCACAGACATTCCTAATTACTGGTCAGTTGTCAGAGTCAGGACTGGTTACTAGCGGAGTCCCTCAGGGGTCAGTATTAGGCCCTTGTCTTTTTCAAATATTCATAGCTGACCTTACAAAAAATTGCCTGTCAACATCAATTAAATATGCCGATGATGTTAAGATTGGTGGGCCATGCAACAATGAAGATAGTAGTTATATAATTCAACAGGGCCTAAATAGTATATCTCAATGGGTTGAGGTTTGGGGTATGAAACTAAACGCCTCAAAGTGTAAGGTGATGCATGTTGGTTTCAATAACCCATCAGCTGTTTATCTATTAAATGGGACCCCTTTGATAAGCACTACCAATGAAAAAGATCTTGGTGTTGTTATAGCAAATGATTTGGGTTGTAATAAACAAATTAATGAGGCCATTAATAGAACAAACAGAATCATATGGTCCATTAAAAGAAGCATCAAATCCAGACATTCTGGATGCTCCCTCTGTTTAAAGCTTACGCAAGACCCCACCTGGAATACTCTTCACAACTCTGAAGCCCTTAGAAAATAGGGGAGATTGAATCTCTGGAAAAAATGCAGAGGAAATTTACAAAAAATGTAACAGGACTATTTAATGTACCATACGAAAAATGTCTAAAAACCCTTAAACTTATGCCACTTTCAATCAGACGTCTTCGGAGTGACCTACTTTATATGTTTGATATTATCAATGACCCCTATCTATTTTCACAATTGGGTTTTGAGTTCAAAAATAACTCCTATAACTTCAGGGGACATCACCTCCAGATAACTAGGGCAAAATTCCATTATACTTCACGTAAGTACTTTTATACTCAGAAAACTGTTAACCCTTGGAATAACTTACCTCTCGAAGTAGTCTAAAGTGATAATAAGATAACATTCAAAACCCGCTTGGATAATTTCATTATTAACAAAACTGGTATCAGCTATTACAATTAATTAGGTGCGGATATGGGCCTCACAGCCCCCTTGCACCTTAACCACCTTAGTATGAATTCCTCTCTTCTACGCAGATGATTTGATATTCATCTGTCACTCTCCCAATATCAGCAACATAAATAATGCTCTGTCATCTGACCTCCGGGTAGTACAATCCTGGCTCAATGAAAATAAGCCTCTTTTGAACATTACCAAAACCCAGACAATGCTCTTCGGCACACCCCCTCGGTTACCCAGCTTATGCATGCCTCTGTCAGTGTCTGATGCAAATGGCTCTTTTCTTGACACTGTCACAGCCTTTAAATACCTGGGAATCACATTAGACCCCTCCCTTGACTTTACCCAGCATATCTCTACCACATGTAAGGCTGCAAACTCAAGTCTGGGAATAGCCTATCGAGCTTACAATAACCTCTCCTCTACTTCTAGGATTAATATAGCATGCTCTCTACTACTACCAAAACTTACATATGAATTTCCTATCTTCGCCAACACCTCCATTGTACTCATACATAAATGGACAGTGGGATACAATAATATATGCCACTTTGTTCTTGGATGTAATCGCCTCATACATCACTGTCTTCTGTACAGTAAACTAGGCTGGGCCTCACCCTCAGCCCTCATGGACCTTACACTTGAGAACATTGGCCAAAAAGTACTACAAAGCTAAATTCCGCTCTCTCTTGCCTCATGCCTTGAACCTTATACTAGTAACTACATCCTAATGTCCTCTGGCACAGACCTACTAAAGGTCTCCAGATCATACACCAGGTATGGTGAGATGCCTTTTTCCTCTACGGTACCCAAGCTTTGGAACAAAATGCCTTCAAACTTGTGGCTAGAGCAAAGAGCACCTTCCGAAGTCACCTTTGAGCCCATATGCTGCAATGCTCCCTATGTACCTGCCCATAACTATTCACCCTGACAACTCACCCTGTACTGTCTCCTGTATATAGACACACTTAATGGCTCCTTATTATAGGACTTAATGTATAGTACCATAGCCTACCTCTAGTGAAAATTTGCTTGTATCTTCTCTGACTAGCAACTATCTGTTATAACTTATTACTGTATTCCTTGTTATCTTACCTGTGTAAATGACTAACTTGACTATACCACTATCCACGATACTATGTAACCTCTTGCACAACTCTTAACACATTGTCAACTGTATGTACAACTATGCACGCTCACAAAAATTGCACTGTTGCTCTTCTTAGAACTAAATGTATCTACTTGCCTTGTCCTCAAGAACCCTGTAAAATCCTGCTGTTGTTTCTGTAACCATGTAATATCCCGATGTTTGTACTCTCCCAGGTTGTGCCTGAAAATAGGCAAGTTACTGCCTAGCGCACCCTACCAGGTTAACAAAAATTAAATAAACATAAAGAACAGTATGTTTCTTCTTGGTGCTCGTTTCACTTGCCACTGACAGCCATTGACAGTCTGACAGTTTGAAACGCCACCATCAAACGACATGCCAAAGATAGCTCCAGTAAAAGCTGACTCTCAAAACTGTGTTATTGACAGCCACTGACAGCTTGAGAGTTTAAAACTACATCGTCATCAGAGACCAGGCTACTTACAAGAGCTTCTGTTTCCTTACTGCCCCTCCTGACCACTCCGCTCTGCTGATGAGGGATTGCTAGAGGTTCCCAGGGTTTGGTTAAAGACATCTGGGTTCTGAGCTTTCATGTTCATGGCCTCCACCCTGTGGAACTCTCTACCTCGTTGGATATGAGAGTGCCTGACTGTGGAGAGCTTGTAAGCAGCTCTGAAGACATACTTATTTGAACTTGCATTTGATGATTTTGCTTAGTAATGCTATTTGGCTGTGATTGCTTTTATTGTTTTAGTGTTTTAAGTTGTAAAGGTGCTATGATCTTTTGGAATAGTGCCTGTCTTACAAATAAAGTGAATTGAATTGAATTAGAACTGCCAAAGACAGCGCCGGTAACAGCTGACAGCTGACATGCTAAACAGGAAGGAAGACTGAACAGTTGATCTTGAACTGCAAATTGTTGGGTGACAAGACTGCAGTTTGTTAATGAGGGAGTTCTGGTTTGATGGGGTTCAGATAAATGGGACTGTACTGTATATTGAACCTCTGGCACAGACAATATAGTCTATGCATTTTAAGGTCCCTGACGACTGAACGCTCTGCTGACTGGTGTAAAAAAGCTCTCTACCTGTTTTATGTGTGTTTTTAAAAATGGAAAAAGACTTTAAAAATTATAGTGTCTGTACCATTTTGTCTGCCCAGTACTTTTCTATAGTCAGCATTGCATTGTGAGCTAGTGGAGGTTCAGTCCAAGTCCTCCTCCACTCTGCACTATACTGTAAGCATTTTAGGCCTGTTTGCTCATACTTCTAGATTACTACACATAGATTTGGGTTTAGGACCACTGCAAAAGTGACCATAGCCACCAAAAAGCCGTTTTTTGTAAAGTTGCAAATCTTGCCGAACTGAAAATCCCACCCTGCAGCACTTCCAGTTTTATGTGCTTAAAAGGGAGCCAACATACAAGCCTTGGTGAGCGCCTGGTGGAAGTGATGCACAGGCACAGGCAAGCATGCTTGCCTTCATCTGCCAAGGTAGCGGCTAGGTGGCCATCCCTCTTTGACCACAACCTTATATACTAGCCTCAAGGTGAGAACTGTATTAAGTTTTAAGCATGGATGGAATTGAGGAAATACTTAAATTGCTCTTCAGTGAAGGAGAGTTAGTGAAAGGTAGTAAGTGCCTCATGTTCACCCTGCACCACAATATGAAATAACTGTGGACCCCCTATGTGGTAAATGCATCGCATATTTTGAACTTATAAAAGAATTGCAAGTACTGAAGGGAGAAATTACTGGAATTCAGGAAATCAATACAATTGAAATGTGAGTTAAACAACTAAACACTGAAACCATGATCAGGGAAACCAAGAAGGGTGTACACAAAAAATGCATATGGGGAGAAAGAGAGGAAGAAGGAAGAGGGGACATCTGATGAGAGAGAAAATGTGGCTAAAAAGAGCTGAGAGGATAGCCCACCAAATAACAACACAGATGAGGGGGTCTCAAATGCAAGGAGAGGGGCAGCTAAAAGAAGGCACCATAACAGTCCATCATATAATGAAAGTGGCCATGAGGAGCGGTGCATAGTACAAAACACACCGTGTAGGAGAAAAGGTAGAAGGCCTATATCTGGAAATTAAGCTATTCATTTGAGCAACAGGTTTACATCTCTTCAAAACATAAATGTGCCAAGCATAGATTCTAACATCTCCAATGAACCTATCCAGCAAATTGTTACAGCTGACTCTCTAATTTGTTATACCGATACCGTAATTTGTAAGCTCAATAAAGAAAATATAATGGTTACATGTGTCCCAGGTGCACAAATCCCTAATATGGATTCTCAGATTGGGTCTATAATTAACAAAGATGGAAAAAAAACAGCAGTCATACTCCATGTAGGCTCAAATGACATGAAGAGGCTTCGTAAAAAGAGATATGCCATGACCTCCTAAATCTAGCAATTAAAGTCAGGGCCAGTGGTTCAAAAGTCACTATCTCAGGCATTCTCCCTGGTGCTCAAAAGGAAAAAAAAATCTGACTGTCTCAATAATAAACATAAGACTGGCTAACTGGTGCTGAAAAGAAAACATAGATTTTATAGATTATCGGTGAGGCTTTCACTAGAACATAAATCTATAATCAAAAGATGGGTTGCACCTAAATAAAATAGGGGCTAGAATCTTGGGAACAAAATTAAAGTACCCACCTTAAAAAAATCTCTCTTTAAACTAAACAAGCAGGGGGAAAATGAGGTTAATGCTAAAAAATAAAGACAACCTCAGGGTAAAAATTATATCAAAATTCAAGACTCACACTCTTCAAGGGATAATAGGAGCATCTTAGAATATGTACTAATTAATGCCCGAAGCCTGCAGCATAAAATGAATTAACTAACGCACCAGCAACCATGAATGTGATAACAGCTGTTACAGAGACCTGGTGGGGGTGAAAAGAACATATAGGGAAAGGAAATTCCTGAATACATTCTTTATAATAGAGATAGAGAACAGAAAAAAGGTGGAGGTGTGGCCCAATATATTAGAGAGGGGTTAAAATCTTGTGAAATCTCAACAGTAAAATAAAAAAAACACTGTTTCACAGACTATCTAGATAAAAGTAAACATCACGGCAGCTAGCGCAGTCATTGTGGGAGTGTATTATAGACCTCTGATACAACAGTGGAAATACAATCTCAATAATAAATTAAATTGAATCTCCTTGTGAATTGGGAGACATTGTTCTCATGGGAGAGCTTAACTTGGGAGAGATAAATTGGTCTAACTTTGGAGCCCATTTGTCAGCCATAAATTGGTCAGCGTAGTGGCTCAGTTCAGTTTTAAAACAACACGTCACTGAAACAACACAAAATGAAGAAATTCTACTTCTAGTCATTGCCTCGGACAATATAAACATTAAAAAAAAAAAAAAACAATTAGGAAGCTGAAATATATCTGCACACCAAGGCAAATAAAGTGGCACTTAGAAAAGATCTGGAAGAAATAGACTGGTCAAGAATAAGTCCAGCTAAACAGTTAGTGATGTGGAATATACTTATAGAGGATAATGGATGGGCAACAGTGAACAACAATGCTGTGTTCACTTCAAGAGGTTGTCATGAACACAAGTAGACTGCAAGAGTGAAGCTTGAGAGGTCTACGTTGTCATGACAACCTCGAGAAGTGAACTCAGTGTTGTTGTTTACTGCTGCCTATCCTATGTCTTTTATAGTGTATGGGCAACACTGTTTATTGTTTATTGAAATTTTGTAAACCAGGTAGATCCACTGAGACATAATGTCCCTTTTTCAGGGGAGACCTGGAGTTAATTACAGTCAATGGAAATACAAGTTTACAACCATATACCAGTTTACATATAGGGACAAGTTAATAACAACAATTAATGAAATTGAGAATAATAAACAGTAGTATTGAACGAGCACATTATGAAAAATAGTTATGCAGGATGAATGAGCACATGGTGCACATAAGTAATACAGAGAACGGGTACCAGCAACGGACAGTAGGTACGCATGCCTGGACAGGAATCACATTAGAAACATACTATACATAGGTGTAATTGTTTCAGAGCATTCAACTGGGTTACATATTATTAATATTAGATCCTGGTAGTTAGATCAGGTGGAGAAAATAGCAGGTAAGTTCTAGATATCACATATGATTTATCTATTACAGCTACATTGACTTATTACTAGCAAGCAGGAATTTAAGACCTTTTTGAAGAAGTTTAGTGATGTACACTTGCAGACTTCTGGCAGTTGTCTGTTCCAAAGGGCAGGGGCAGAGATTGAAAATGACCTATCACTATCACATGTTCTGGACCTAGGGACCTCCAGAGTGGAGCAGGTGGATAATCTAAGCAACCTCTTCTGGGTTTTGTACTGGAGAAACCCAATGAGGCTGGGTGGAGGGGGGACTGCTTTGATTACCGTAAAAACAATGGAGAATTTCTTGAGAAATATATTTAAAACAGTATTGTGTGGCTGTTTCAAACTTTCCCCACCTCCCCTATGATCAAGCCCCACTCCATCCCCCACTCACACAGACTCAATTTTTTTTAAAGAAATCAGAACGAGCCTACTTATGGCAATCATTCTTCTATACAGGAGTCCAAAGTGTCTCTGAGAGTTTTCCTTGCCACGGATCTCCTGATACTGCGTCCATAAGCCAGGTTCAGTGCTAATCAGACACCATACAAGCAATTCTAAAAGGTATTTGAACAGTGGTCCTGCGATCAGAGGCAGCAGCAGAAGCAGAGCGTGCCAGAGTTCAATGTTGTTGTACCATCATAGTAACATACTCAAGAGGGTGCTACAACCTCTTGATGTCACTACGATGGTACAACAAGATTAGGAATACATTAAATTCCATACACAATAGCCCTTACCCATACACTATATGGAAGTTATAAACAGGTGTAAGAATTACATACAAACAGTTACAAAATATGGGAACACTGGAATTAGGCCAAAGTGGTAAACAAAGCACATCAAAAGAGAAATCAACAACAATAACAAAAAAAAAAGTAAATAAAGCACACTTTTTTCATATTCTGTTTCTCCCCTGAGGACAGCTGACAGGAAGCTTTTGCTCTCTCTTTGGTAGGCTCCCCTTTCACCAGTGGCTGCGTTGCTCCCTCCCGACTCCCTCCCCCAGCGAGTCCCTCATGGATTTCCCCTCTGTGGCAGGGCCAGGAAGGGGAGGACCATTCCCCCGCGGTGCACATGAATCTGGTTGCCAGGGGCTGAACTGGGGTTGGGAGCACAGTCTGGGTTTGATGGAGCCTGCCAGTATGTCCCCAATTTTCCTCTGTTCTGGTTGGTTCCCCTCCCATTGCTGGGGTGTGCATGTCAGTGTGCACATGTGGAGGCATGCAGACGCTGTAGAGTCCTACAACACCCTCCCTTCCTCTGGCACCTCAACCCATTCTGCCCCCAGACCTCCACCTGGGGGCAGTCATTGAGCGGGACTGCCAGTCTACTCTCCACAGGAGAAGAGAGCTGTCTTCTGGATGCTCGATCCTCTCCCTCCACAGGTGACCCCTGGTGACCCACTGGCACTGCGAACACGGGCCACTAGCATGGCAGGAGGTAACGCACTGATGCCTCATCCCTCCACGCCACTTGGTCGGCTACATAAAGCATACTTAATTAATAGAGACAATAAAACATGACAAAAATATAAATGAAGCCAAAAAAGTGTAAAAAGGTTATCAGAATGGGTTGTAAAGTATGCCAATGATATCGAACTCGGTGGATCATCTGCAACAATTGAACAGTGAGATAGTATCCAAAGGGATCTGGATTTAATATCATCCTGGACATCCAAATGGGAAATGTCTTTTAATTTAGACAAGTGCAGAGTCATGCATGCAGGGGAAAACAATGTTCTGCAAACATACACATTATGCAACACAATGCTTACTGCAACAACCCAGGAAAGGGACCTGGGTATTAATATAGAGACCTTGAAAGCATCAGTGTAATGAAGCCATTTCAAAGGCCCAAAGAGTAATATGGGTTATTAAAAATAGTATACAATCTAGGGCAAAAGCATCCCTCTCCCCTTGAACAGGGCGTATGTCTGATCTCAGCTCAACTATGCCACCCAGTGCAGGTATCCTTACAAAAGATGTGATATAAATAATATATATAATAATATAATAATAATATAATAAAATAATATAATAATAATTGGTAAAAAAAAATAAATAAATAAAATAAAGCAAATGGAGAGGGTATAAGTAAGCAATAAGACATGACAGGGTGTGTGTGTTAGACAGTTCTAATGCATGGCTAGGGGGTGTAGTGAGCCACGAGGTTGCAGACTGTGGTATATGGTAACTTACCCTAGTAACAGTGTAGAATGGTTTAGTCCACATCCCCCTGCAGTTTTGGGCCAATGGTATGTCTGGGGGGAAACTGGGTTTTAGAAACTGCACGAGCAGATTGTAGTAGTGGTTCTGCTGAGGCCTGCTGATCTATCTAATGTATGTTTGTTGAATAAACCTCAGAGCTGTTAGAAGTTACTTATGGTGTCCAGTCATTCCTAAAACCAGCAATCCTGTAAGAAGCAACTAAAGTGAAATATTATACAGACCAAGTGAGTCCAGCCCCCTAGCTGTGCATTAGAACTGTCTAACGTACACCCTGGAATGGCTTATTACACTTATGAAATGGCCATCTGAAATGCAGATGTATTTGGTAAGTAAAAACAAGCTGCACACTTCAGTGTGCTACCTAACTTTATTAGTACATACTAGTACATAAATGACCATTCGAATTATTCGATACATCCACTCAGCTCACGTTCATTCAAAAAACTTGACTAGTACATACTAATATGCAACAGTTTGAAAAAGAAGTTCTGATCTGCCTGCCCCTCACTACTTATCTCCCTGATCCCAGCAGCTCCTCGAAATTGTCTGTTTTTTTCATGACATCCAAATACAAAGGCATTTGTTTCAACAATGCTGCCCAGATTCTTACTTACAGTGCAATTCCCCGCGCTGAACTTCCACACCCATTTTCCATGCTCCACTGAAACAGCACTACAGCATTTTCTCACTGTAAACCACTTGGGGTGGGGCACTGCCATGACAACCAGACCAAAACTACAGAAGCCTTTGTAGGTCAAATGTCCTTCCCTCAAAAAAAAAAAAAAACACAGGAAATTGATGGTGGTGGAACTATTTTATTGAAAATTAAGACAAAGATCTATGTTTTTTCTCACTTAGTACTATGCATTTTCCTTACCAAATACATCTACATTTCAGATGGCCATTTCATAAGTGCAATAAGCCACTCTGGGGTGCGCGTTGGACAGTTCTAATGCACAGCTGGGTGCCGGACGCACTTGGCCTGCGGCTTGGCTCACTACATCTCGTAGCCATGTGTTAGAACTGTCTAACACACACCCCGTTTTTTCTTATTGCTTACTTGAATGGAGGTTGTCTAAGATACTACCAATGTAGCAATAACAGGCAATTATTGTACAGCTCTTACAACACCTTTGTATGTATGACAGGATTACTAACAGCAGGATATTCTCTATGAGGAGGGGAGGAGCACTGAATTGCCTTATTCATGGATGACATCCTTATTTTTATCTCAGATGGAGGAGGCTCTCCCCTGTGTCTGGCCTATACTATAGGAGTTTAGTACTCTATCTAGTTATTGAAGTAACCAAAAGAAAAACAGAAGTTATTTCATTAAATTGCTCTCCTTTGCCATGTTAGAGCAGTACCCTGTGAAAAGGGACTTGAAAAGTATGAAATACTTGCAGATAAAATTAACTAGCTTGGTATCTCAGCTATTTGAGGCCAGTAATGGGCCATTAATAGTCTAGGTTCTGATGGATTTGGATTATTAGGAGATCAGATATGGATCATCTTCATGGAGAGAGTGGTGGAACCATGGAACAGCCTGCCCCAGGAGCTGGTAGCATCAAATACAAAGATTTCAAACTTGCATGGGATAGGCATTGCAGACAGGTTAGGGCGCAGGCAACGCAGGGGGGTAGTCTTTTGGGTGGACTAGATGGACCATGCGGTCCCCATCTGATGACATTTTTCTTATGTTCTTATGTTCTTAATTGGGTGTTGCTCCCACTAACAGTGGAATGAAGTGTAGCCATTAAAAAAACATGGTGTTACCAAAATTTCTGTACTTATTCCAGCCTCACTCTACCTATTCTCTCTCAGACCTGGACTACCTGGAATAAAATGCTTTCTCGATTCCTCTGATAAGGTAGACCACTGAGGATCACATTCTCCACACTATGCTGAGCTAAGCAGTCAGGAAGTCTAGTTTTACCTGTACTGGTAACATATTATTAGTGTTTTGGATCAGAATCCCTATACCCCTGTCACATATCAAGTCTCATGCTCTTTATTGCTGTGGTCCCACTCTGTTAGCTTGCTTTGATCATTTTTTGGATATATTTACCTTTACAGTTTTTCTTTCATGTGTATGTTTTAGCCTGTATGTAACTATTCCTGTGGGACGCTGTTAACCTGCTTACTGCTGCTATCTTCCCTGTGTCTCCCATGAAAAAAGATCCGGCATCTCATTGGGAAATTCTAGTTGGAGTAATTTCATATAAATCAAATAATCACTTAATCAATTAATCAATCAGTAAGTCAATAACTGTTGTGAGGCAGCCCAATTAAAACCAGTTCTAGACTGGTTGTAAAATTCTCCATCTCAACGGTACGTACAATTGGAAAGAGAAGCACTGACTATGGAATGGGAGGAGACCTAGAATTTTAACCCTGATGTTTTATACTGAGGGAGGGTAGTGTCTTCTCCTTTTGTCAAACAGTCCTGAGGATCTGGAAATAGGGTGACTCCAGATTCAGCATGCATGATATACTTCTCTGGTATTTCCCCTCTGTCTCCTGATTTTTTCCCAACAAGTCTCAATAGTGGCTACAAGAATTGGGGCTCTGTTGGACTTTGGTACCCAAGTCAGCTGTCAAAGGAGGAGAGAGTGCTCCCTTTTGTGGAATTGCAACAGAAATGTGGACTGTCCCATGCAGACTGCTTCTACTACTTCCAAGCTAGAACTTATTTATTAAGTATCTCTCACAGATGTCCCTTTGATGAGAGTTCCAAGCAATTGGGCATCTTGCTTAGCGATTCAATAGAAGGTATTTGTCACAACTATCTTACCTCAAGGCTACCAGGTATTTTACATGTCAGAAAACAGATGTTGAGGATTTTTGAGCTTTGGTCACAGGATTTGGGGACCCTCATTACTTCAAACCAGTGGACACAAATATGTATTGATACACATAAGATGGCTGTCCCAGTGGACTGAGGCACCCCATCCACACAGGTGACCCTTTTTCAGGAACGAACCAGGGTAGCTTGGGGTTGGCTGGGGGAAGAAGGATCCCACATTCATAGACATCTCACCTCCTTCTGGGAGGGGGGACAGCACATGCTGCTGCTTACCTGACACCTAGTGGAGACTAGGTGGTACAGCACCAGTGGCTGACTCTTGGAGTGCAGGGCACAGGCACCAGAGTGTATATGGCATCTTTACACCATACATCCGTGCCACTGCACACATGCTGACCTCAGGATGGGTAGAAATAACAAGTGTAATCTCTGGCTGTAAGAGGCTCTTCACCTTTTTAGGTGCCATTGCATTCAGTCTTGGGATCTGGGATGTGGTATCCAGTGATCTATTAAAAATCAGATTCCAGTTCGGCCCCACCCATTACTAAGCCCTTCTCCCTCTCCACCACCAGCTTCAGCAGTTTGACATAAAATCCATATGGGGATCACAGGGAGGCATCTACATAAATTTGAAAAAAAATAAAATGTTAGTAATAGAAAAGTTTTGAATTTTGCATTCTAAAAAACTCAACTAATTCTGAAGAACCTATTTCCTAGTCCTAGAAAGGGGAGGTAGAATAGTGTAGTATGACTGGCTGGTCTAATCCATAAGTAAAAAAGACAGTGTAACCTAGTCGCTGTGTATACTTCGGTTATAACCCCTGCCTTGTGGGCTCAAGCGAGGGTGAGGGGACTGGGTTCTGTTCTGATCTAAAATGGGGGTCCTTCCCCAATAAAGACTGATTAGCGTGGTGCCTCCACCCAGAGATAAATTACAGTGGGCCACATTTCAGTCTGGCATAACCCCCGGGATGCTGTACCTACCCATCTCCCCTTACGGTCATCCCATACATGGAACACTGAATAAATGCAGTACTTCACTATGCATGCAATTATTGGCTGTAGCTAATAATGTGCTCATGAGACAGATTAACAATAATGATGAACAGTTTATTAAAAGGGGTATGGGACTGGGAAATGCAAAACAGACAACTGTTTCAGAAGGATCTGATGTAACTGGTAAAAGCATTACCATCTCCAGTTCCAACCCCCCAGCAGCAAATACAGTTTGCCCCACCTCCCCACTGGTACCAATGCTCCGCAAAGTCCTGACTAGGTACCCAGATGATATACAGTACCGGCCCGATGAGGTGGAGCTGGGTGGCTGGCATTGGCGCACTAATAGATAAAACAGTAACGTTGGCAAAAACTATTAACAATATCCCCAGGTCAGGGCAATGCCTGAGTTTACTCATAGTCTTGGAGATACCAATCAAGATGGCTTTCAAGCTGAAAGATTAACCTTGCTCTGTCTGCAGCATTCATGATCTTTTGCAGCGCTCAGGGGCTCTTTGCAGAAATGCAGGTCTCTGGCTGGGATGCAACTTAGTCTACCTCTCTCTCTCTCTCCCTCTCTCTCTCCCTCTCTCTGTAGTTTTCAGGGATATCTTCCAGGAGCCACACACCCCACCCAGCCATCCAGGCATCCAGCCCTCAGGGTGGGGTGATAGGCAATGCCCAGCTGTGACACTGCCTGGCTGATCCCACTGACTGTCCACTGTGATCATCTTCTCCTGGTGCTTAGGACCACAGGCTGTAAAGGGCTTTGGCCACACTGCAGGCTGGCAGCTGTGGCACAAAGTTTAGCAGGAGAAGCTGATTCCTGAAACCAGGTTGTAGAAGGAATTAGCCTCTCAAATTTCCAGCTCTTCATTGCTCAGGGTTTGGGATCACCAAACACAGTTTTCACCTTCTCACTGGCTTTCCAAATATTGGAAGCTAGTCAGGCTTTCCCTGGGCTGTTGGCTGTGAAAGCCCCAGGTAGGCCTCCAAACTTTTCTCAGAGCGCACAGCAGAGTCTCCTCTCATTCTAGAAGTTCCCAGAGGACTGCTCCGAGCTGATCTACCCCCAGGACTCAGGGGATCAGATCAGAGTCCCAGTTTGTCAATTAATCTAATCAATATGCAGAACGTTCATTTGACGCCTGATTGGCTGAAGGAAAAGGTGCTAATACTTAGTCCTCACCTTTCCCAAGAGTCCCTTTTATGTAGTCTTTTGGGCTACTGACATTCTCATTGGCTGCAAAGCAGGTCAAAGGCAACAAAGATGGCTGCAATACAATCTGGCAGTCCAGCATAAATCAGCAGTCCCAGATTTAATATTATTTTGCAGACAAACTGTACAACTCTGACATTAATTGCCTACTGAGTTTGATAGCTACCCCTCGGCCATATTGTCTGGAGGTAGAGTGGGGCATGGCAAAGTCTCTCCCCTGCCTGTCGCTAGCACCATAGCACTGTCCCTCCAGGCAACAGGCAGAACATATATTCACATTGTAGCCATGGCTGCTCTTAAAGCTACAGTGTCCAAAAGCACTTTTACAGAGTTCAATTTCTTTTCTCCCCCAGTGTGTCTCTGAACCCTCATTTATGTCTTGGGGTCCCCGTGGTTGTAACACTTGAAGGAGACACTTGCTGAGCCACCTGGGCAGCTTTAACCATAAGTGGCATAGAACTGTTAGGATCTGCGAGCAGACCACGACAGCTTGCACATTTGAACAGGCACCAACTCAAACGTACGCACACAGAGCTGTGTGGCACTTTACTGCTTGCCCAGTGATACTGTGCTGTACCACCAAGTTGGCAGTTTTAAACCTTAACACACAACTCCTCTGGGCCCTCAGCAAAACAAGCACACAGGGGCTGGCAGGAGCAATAAAGGGCACCAATGGACTGGGACTGGCGGAACCAGATGGCTGGGAGGCAGACCAGGTAAGCCCGACCCATGGGGGGGGGGGGGGGGGTTACAATAGAAACATAGAAACATAGACAGTGATGGCAGAAAAAGATCAAAGGTCAATCAAGCCAGCCCATTGGGTCCTATATAACCCACGTGACTTAGTGTCGATACAGGGTTCTAACCCTCCCCATCAGTCTTTCTATTCCTTTCCTTGGTTTCATCTTTACAAGTGAGCACTGTTCCTTTTGCTCTGTCCCAAGCCTGTTTGAAGCCCTACATGGTTTTAGTTCCCACCACCTCAGCTAGCAAGCTGTTCTATGGTCCCACCACCCTTTCAGTAAAATAATACTTTCTCACATCCTTTCTGAACATTCCTCCTGTCAGCTTCTAGTTGTGCCCTCATGTCATTGACCTGATGTTCCTGCTGAATAATTCTGTGCAGTTTACTTTGTTTATTCCTTTCAGTAATTTTAATGTTTCTGTCATATCCCCCTCTTCCTTCTGGTCTCCAGTGAGTACATGTTCAATGCCCTAAGGCATTCTGTGTAGGACTTCCCCTGCTGGCCCTGTATCGTATTTGTCATCCAACATTATATCACCTCTAGCCTACCCTTGTCCTTTCTAAGGTGAGGGCTCCAGAACTGGGCACAGTACTCCAGGTGTGGCCTCACCAAGGATTTACAGAGGGGGAGTATCACTTCCTTCTTTCTACTATCAATGCCCCTGCCAATGCACCCTAACATCTTGTTTGCCTTAATACAAGCCTTGTTGCATAGACTAGCCTGTTTAAGGGTGTCGCTGATAATGACTCCTAGGTCCTGCTCCTCAGCTGTGGTGCTAAGTTTAACCCCTCCTATCCAATATTCTGTCCTTGGGTTCTTTTTTCCTAGGTGCATCACCTTGCACTTTTTGGCATTGAATTTCAGTTGCCAGAAATTTGACCACCTCTCTAGCCTTTGCAGGTCACCCTGTATATTTCTAATTCCCTCAGCACTATCCACCCTTCTGCAGAGTTCAGTGTCATCTGCAGAGAGGCTTATCCTACCCTAGATCCTTCTCCGATGTCACTGATGAACATGTTAAAAAGGACTAGGCCCAGGACAGACACCTGTGGTACCCTACTCATGACCTCACTGTCTGATTTAACTCTGTTTACCACACCCCTCTGATGCCTACCTTTTATCCAGTTTTCTGTTCATCTAACTATATCCCTAGCCATACCCAAGTCCTCCAACTTCCTTAGCAGGTGTCTGTGAGGTACAGAGTTGAAAGCCTTGCTAAAGTCGAAGTAAAGTAGATCCATGGCATGACCTTTATCCAGTTCCTTTGTCCATTCAGTTGGAGAAGACTATTAGGTTAGTCTGACAGGACCTCCCTGACACAAAGCCATGCTGTCTACTAGCCTGGAGATCCTTACCCTCCAGATATCTACAAGGTCTGTTTTGAGCAGTGACTCCATCAGCTTCCCCATGATAGAGGTAAGGCTGACAGGTCTGTAGTTCCCTACTTGTTCCTTGTCCCCCCCCCCACCCCTTTATAGAGCAGGACCATGTCTATTACCTTCCAATCCCTTGGGACAACCCCTGTCTGAAGTGAGCTATTGAATAGGTCTGTCAGAGGCTCAGCTAGTTCATCTGCCAGTTCCCTAAGCACCCTCCGATGTATCCCATCTGGACCTGGGGCCTTGTCTATCTTAAGGGCTGCTAGCCCTTTCTGGACTCCATCCCTAGTAAATACTGGTTTCTCCATCTCCAGGATCCCTTTGATGCCACTCTCAAAGAGGGGGCCATTATCCTTCCTGGTGAAGACAGCGCAAATGCAATCATTCAGGACTGCAGCCTTTTGCTTGTCATCCCCTACCACCCTGTGCCCATCTGATAACCTAACTATTCCCCCACCTCACTTTCATTTCTCACTGATATCGTGGCAAAACATTTTTTCTCCATGCTTGACCCCCTTGGTTATTCACAGCTCTGTGTCTGCTTTTGCCTCTGTAATCATCTTCTTTGCTTCCCTATTTCTCTGAACATATGTCTGCCATTCTACCCCCCCCCCCACTTCTCTTTAAACCTGTGGAATGCTTTCCTTTTGGCCCTTACCATTTCCCTGACCCTCATTGACAACCATCGTGGTCTCCTGAATTTATTTCTTTTGTTTACTTTATGGAAGTGTAGCTGCGATGGTTCAAGGATGGCCTGAGGAACTTGTCTTTCTAACAACATGAATTAGAACAGCCCTGTCAAACTTGTATTACAAGCAGTACGCTGAGTCGGAGGATTTTAGAATTACTTTGGGAATAGCAATGTTGTTTCCCCTCAGGGTTTCATAGGTGAAATTTAAAAACCTTGACCCAGACTCCCATTCCAGAATCTGAAAACTGGTTCACACGAGAATCAGTTCATATCTTACATTTGCTTCTTGAGCACTCCTTACTGCAGTTCCTCAGCAATTGCTAGAATATGATTCTATAGAAATACAATCTGATGTTAGCTCATGGGGGAAGGGGATGGTGTGATCACAGTGCAGAGTTTGAACTTCTATTCTGTTGATAATAGCATCAAGTTCTGTCTCCTGGGCATCACACTCTGGTGGGATGATGCTACTGTGAATCTCACTAATGGATCCCTGAGAAGAAACAACATTACTACGGTGAGTAATTCTTTCTTATTGTTCTTCATGTCCACTCTTATGGGTTTGTAAAACCTAAGGACCCTTGTTACACCCTATGTGTGCAGTTTTTCCTCCCCTCCATTGGCATGTGGTCTTTGGGACGTACACTGGCAAGGCAATAGTTGGATTCAAGTGGAATTCTGACACTACCTTTGGAAGGTATTGAACATTTGTCCTCAATACCACTTTCTCTTTGTGTAAAATTAAGTATGAGGTATCAACACTGATTACATGTAACCTGCTGACCATCCTTGCTGATGTAATAGCTACCAGGAATAAAGTTTTTCAGGTGTGGTACTTCAGCTCAATATTGGCTAAAGGTTCAAATGGATAGTTCACTAACCGAGTGAGAACCAGATTTACGTCCCAAGTCAGTACAGATGTTTTTATATGGGGATAAAATGTGAGAATCTCTTAGAACTTCTTAAACACTGGATGTGCGAATAAAGTTTCTTCTGAAGCGTTAGATCTGAATATAGATATAGTCATTTGAATTTATTTTTTTGTTGACTGGGAAAAGAGAGCTAGACAATGCTGGCTATTTTTAGCTGGGGGGGATACAGATGCAAACCAATTGAAATTGAACCAAATCAAGCTGTCTGTTGAATTTTAGTGAATGGGGGAAATTTAGCCAGGTCAACAGGGAAATTCCCCTACTCTTTTTGAGAAGTGTCATGGAATCTGTATCGTCTGTCTGAGCAACCATCAGAAAAGGCAGCTAGGACCTCAGTTTAACCTAACATCTGAAGAATGGAGAAATGCATCTTTAAAATTGATGGTCATAACCCTCCTTCTTGATGGTGCTGCAGCTGAAGATGTGCTCTCATTCAAGTACCTCGGGGTCTAGCTGCACCAGCATCTTGATTTCTCAGTGCACGAGGATGCCATCCACACAGATCTGCACCCCAAACTGAGTGCGCTTTACATGAATAAAGTGTGTATCCCTCTTCTCTGCATATTGAGAGATCATCTCAAATACAATACTCTATATGTTTGACTATGGTTACATAGTATACAATGTTGCCCCCAAGTCCAACTTGGTCAGACTGGACCCCCTCTTTCACTCCTTTTGCCGCTTTGCTCTGGATTGTCCACCTGCACCCACTACTGCTCCCTGTGCTCCTTTCTCTCTTACCCCTTCCTTGAGGTCAGACGCCTTGCCCATTTTGCTTCCTTCATCTTCAAATGCTGGTTTGTCTCCATCCCCTCCTACCTTGCTTTCTTTCTTTGTACCCCCAATCACTTCCTACACCCTACACAACTCTGGCTATCGCTCTCTCATACTCCCCTCAAGGAAATACACTGATGGTCAAGCTGCCTTATCCTTCCATTTCCTCAAACTACGGGGTTCTCTCCCCCCTAACATCTGCTCTGCCTCCTCCCACCACTCACTCTTCTCTATCCTCCATGACTTCACTACTCACTCCTACAACTGCCCTTGATATTCATTTCTGGCTACCAACCAGCCTCCTACCTCTGCCTCCCCCTTCGCCCCATAGCTTCACTAGTGCAGTCCCCTCTTCATCTCTCCCCATTCAACAACCTTGCTCCCACCCTGAACTCAGTATTGTCTCTGCACATTGCAAATGTTGCTATCCTCCAGTACTTTATTGTATTGTAATTGCAAATGCAGTTATCTTTCAGCACGTATTGTATTGTTATGCATTTTACTCCCCCCAGTCCTTGTCTTAGTGCAATTTTTATTTATGGTGTTTATTCACCTATTACTGTATTGTTATTCTCTTTTTCCTTATTGTTCTCCCTTCCCCCAGAACACATCTGGACATGAGCTGTTACCAGCTCAGTGTGTCTTTCCAGGTGAAACTGTTGAAATAAACAAGCATTTGTCAATGCCGAATGTTGCTTGCTTGTATGTGCTGTTTAGGTATTTGGAAGTGACAGTTTCATGCCTTCCTCCCAAGACATCCACTGTGTCTTTCCGGTCAGTATTCACAGAAGAGTGGGAGGGGCAAGGGCCACAGCAGTACAGCAATTGCCAAGGGGTTGAAGAGGTGGACAAAAGAGTCCTGCAGGAGCTCACTAAATTGAAGGTAGACAAAGCGATGGAACCAGATGGCATACGCCCAAGGATATTAACAGAACTGCGAAGGGAGATAGCAGTACCTCTGGCAGCCATGTTCACTGAGTCATTCAACATGAGTGAATTGGAGGAGGGCACATGTGGTCCCTCTACACAAGTCTGGCAGCAGGAGGAGGCAGGAACAATAGGCCATTCAGCCTCACCTCAGTAGTGGGGAAGATCATGAAGACATTGCTTAAAGCAAGGATAGTGGGGCATCTAGATGCCATCGGAACCCAGGACCATAGACAAGATGGATTCACAGTGGGGACATCATGTCAGATAAATCTGGTTGATTTATTTGACTGGGTGACAAAGGAAGTGAATCAGGGTGGGGCAGCGGACACGCTTACCTTGATTTCAGCAAAACCTTTGACACCATCCCATATAGGAGGCTGATAAACTAGCTGGGTAGGCTGGACATGGGGAAAGGGTGGTAAACTTGGTTAGAAACTGGCTAACAGACAGGAGGCAGAGTGGTGGTAAATGGTATGCAGTCTAGGGAGGGGGCGACCAGTGGGTGCTGCAGAGATCAGTCCTGGGGCCAGTTCTGTTCAATGTCTTCATTAGTAATATTGCAGAACATCTGAAGGAATTTTTCACCAAATTTTCCACATAGCCATTTAAGACCTCTGCTCATGAACAGTGTCACTGTGATTTTCTTAATTGTCCCTTACATTAATTTCGCTTTTCGACTGCAGCCATTATGCTACATGAGGAAATACATTTTGGGTGAGATGTGAAAATGACAAGCTCTACTACTCATAAGAAGGTGTGGTAAAATGGCAATGTTGAAAATCTGGGTGAAAATATTGAAATTTCACGAACTTTGAGCCTGCGTAGGAACTGCATAGCGCCGCGCTAAATAAAACAGTCATTTTGGAATTTGGCACCAAATTTTCAACATGGAGTTTTGGAACCTTCTCATGAATGATGTCACTGTCATGGCGTTATTCAGGCCTGAAGAGGTGATTTTGTGCAGTGACTGCGAAATCACCCGCTGCGGCCATGACGAGCTATCGTCATGAAGAATCCCAAATTATGTTAATTTAGTCAAATCCAAAAATACCGAATGACAAAGTTGAAACCCCATCTAGCCATTATACAGCTTACGGCATTTCCTCAGTTCGCGGTCAGCTTTGAAGAGTGCAGACGTGTTCCGGTCCACGAAGATCATTGCGCCGAGGTCGGAGGTAAGTATGGGGTGAGGGGTGTGGGGGAAGCTGGATGCGCAGTGGGTGATGCAGGTTGTGGGAGGGTTGGGAGGCAGCGCGGGACAGTTTTGTTTTACAGGTTTTTTAAAAGATGTTGTGGGGCGTTGCCACGCTGGGTGGGCTCTCGCGTGCTAAGGATGTGCAGGGCATTCAGCCGGCGAGGATTAGGCACCCCCTTCGGCCATGGCATTTGTTGCCACGCTGGGGTGGGCTCCCAGCGTGGCACAAGACGGGGGGCGTTCAGCCGACGGGGGATTGGGCACCCCTGTCAGCCAAAGGACCGCTTGCCACACTGGGGTGGGCTCCCAGTGTGGCACTTATTACTGGGGGGGACGCAGCTCAGCCGACAGGGATTGGGCACCCCGTCAGCTATACATTGCGTGCGGGGAGCAGGGGCGCGCACGCCTGCGTGGGGGGGAGCTGCGCGTGAGCAGCCGATATCTTATCGGTGCTCACTGAAGCGTAGCTCCCCCTTTCAACTGTATGCCACTGCATTTTGGAGCATCATACACAGCTCCAGAATGCATTGGCTTACAGGGGCCGCGCCTGCCAACACACTGACTGAATTGGAGGAGGAGGAGGTAACACACCTCCGAAATCTCCGATGATGGCACTATGTTTCTTGCACATGCATGCAAGCAACATAAAAAATAAACCCAAAGTCTTTAAATGTAATGAATGATCCAAAATGAATGCAATGTCTGCTGTCTTAGCTGAAAGGAAATTGTTCCCACACCAGACTGAGAATCTTGTCCATTTTGAGCTGTAGGTTTTCCATGTGGATGACTTTCTGGTTACCTTAAAATACAACATCTGTCCTCTCAGTTCTCAGCACCCCCCCCCCAAAACCACAACCCCTGATTAGGCTTTGAAATCACAAACATAATGTTTTAATTTCCTTTGTAGCTTAATGCGGACTCTGATGTACCAGTCATAATGTAAACATATCCCAAGCTGCGTGGCACCATTTCACACTCTCAGAAAATGATAAGTCTAAAGGTGAGTGGTAAGGTTGGGTGATGTGGTGTCCTACTGGTGGTGCTGGTTATCTTATTGGATAATGTGTGCTGGTCAAGAGTTTCCCTGGTTTGCGGGGGTTGCTTGGTTTCTCCTACACAGCTTGCTTCTGGGTATTGTTTGGCTTTATGTGAGATAGATGGCATTGTCTGATTCACAGGTGTATGATTCTTGTATTCATTTTACTTTATTCAGTGCTGTTCTGATTATGGTTGACTGGATAGTGTAAAATCCATTCCTTTAATTAGATTCCAGATGTTGGGCTATCCTCTGATATCCTAGTCTGAAATTGGGTTCTACTGCCAAAAAGCACCCCCCCATGGACAATGCAAACACTTCCTCCGCCACTGACCCCCTGATGCATTAGATAACTCCCCACCCTACCCACCCTGTAACAACCAATCCCCCATCCCCAGAAAAGTTCTATTTTTCATTATAAGGATGTGATACATAAATAAACTGTAAATAATTCCATCCCCCACTGATGCAAAATCATGAACCACCCTCCTCCCCTTCTCGTCAATTATCCCAACACTGAGTTTAAATGGCAACACTCCACCTCATTCAACCTCCATTCCCCCCAAGGACCCCAAATTATAAGGATGAGCAATCCTAGTTCTGACGGTAGCTTGAGTGCATATGTGTGCTCGCTGTTTGGGGTTAATACTTTGCTGCATTAATTAGAAAGATGTTTTTTTATCACAGAAACCTCACTTCTTTTTGCATCTGTGGTGTGTGTGTGTGTGTGTGTGTGTGTGTGTGCGTGTGCGTGCGTGCGTGCGTGGTTTCTTCATTTGCCCGTTTGATTTTTTCTGACTGACACAGCACAATGGACTTCTGAGCTGCCTTTTCCCTGTTTGCAGTGAATTCAATTTCTGGAAGAATTAATTTTCTGGTAAGGGGAAGGGGGCTACTGTTAGAAAGAGAAACTTCATTCATGACAGGAGGCTGTTGGTTAACTAAGATCTGCAGCTTATCCAATAGGTAGGGAAATGGGCAGACTGGATGGGCCAAGCGATCCTTATCTGCCGTCAAAGTCAATGTTTCTATGCATCAACCCCATATGTGTACATGCAAGCATTTCACTAATTATCCCCTGCTTTTCTAAAGCTCTATGGATACCCTCCGCCCTTCTTCTTTTAATTCATTAAAACCAGCTCACCAAAGCGTTCAAAAATACTTCCACACAAGCCTTTGCAAGCTAGTTGTCTGATGCCAGTTCTTTTTTGTATTTTATATTTGGAATCCACTTTCCAGCTGAAAATTATGCTAGGCTTTTTTTTCAAACTTTTTGTTGTTGTTGCCCCTTTCTATGTTTTTGAATCATAACACAGAACCTGTGAATTTGAATGTCGGTTGTGTCTGAGAGCTTGAAATATTTGAAAGTGTTTTTTTTTTTTTTGTATCATTATGCAGTATGTGGCGATAAACCCTTGCTCGGACTGTGCAGTCATGGTTCATAAGTCACGCCTTTTCCTGGTCACTAGATGCTTGCAGTGATTTCAATTTCTGGAAGAATTAATTTTCTGGTAAATTAAAGGGTGGTGCAGTGTTAAGAGGGGAGGGGGCTACTGTTAGAAAGAGAAACTTCATTCATGATAGACTGTTGCCCCCAAGTACTGTGCTGAAGACCCTTCTCCTTGTCATAGACTGCCGGCACTCTCGGAGAGCTAATTGTTTTCTGACAGCTGCCCTTAATTTTGATAGATGTGATTATAGGATTGATTTTAGGATTAACGTTCTGCCTGCTCTTGTTCCTGAAGGGATTACAATGCTTCTCTTTGTCAGCCACTTTCCTGCTTAACTTGCATGTTGATTTTTTTTCATATGTTTGTCTTCCACTCGCCAGTGTTTTATTTTCACTCCATTTCTATAGGCTCTTCAGACTTATTTGAAAAGGCATGACTGTTAAGCTAGACTTGCAGCTATGTGGACATGGGTACAGTCCTCAGGTCCACTCTTTTTATTGGAGAAGAATGGGGAGGGTATATGCAGTTAGAAGCATTTCTGCTTTGTAGGAATAAAACACTGATCTTGGAGTGCTGTGAAATTCCACAGGTGAGAAGTGCAACTGGATAACTTGATTCAGTCGGCGCAAATGCAGTGTAGTGCTACAGACTAGCATTTGCTTATTTATTTATTCATTTAGTTATTTGATAAAGTAATAATGCATAACAGGGTTTGGACCATTGTAGAATTCCCCCATGCTTCGGGGTGGTGTGGCACGAGATGAAGCCAAGTGATTCAAACCACCCAATAAGTAGATAAATCATACAATGTCCCACACACCAGAGAGCCTTATTGCATTTATAAAATGAGTCTGTTTGGGAAAAAAAGTTTAAAAAAGAAAAGGATAAAAATATCCTTCCTGAACAAAATGCAAGCAAATGCAATGTTCCAGACAACGGGTTGATGTGGGATTTACCGGGAATATATTATCAGAGTCCATCAATCACAGGGCAGTAGTTTCCCAACCCATTTTATAATTTGCATTTGTCACCTGTAAAAATGTGCTGAGGTGGACCCCGTCATTTCCAGGCATGCCCTGAAAAAGCATGGAGGGATTTCAAACTTGTGTATACCGCAAAGAAAAATTATAGTTGAGATGACAGTTTTGGTGTGAGCGAAAAATATTAAATAAACAAAACTTTTCTAATTTTTGTATGTTTTTTGTATTTATTTGATTTTTTATGAACAAACTCAGTTGAGCAATGCTTATTTACAAGACAGTCCTGGTTAGGACAATAAATGTGAAAAGATAATCATTTACAAAAATCAAAGCAGGGCAATATAATCAGATCAAGGATGACATGACTGTTTATAATTGTTTCAATCATTCACAAATAAGTGTTTGATGTACCCCGTATCATTATTTTTATGCACATCTCTTATCCTTATTCATATCTGTGTCATAGTTCCTGTACTCCTTTATGTCTTGAACCCAAGCTGATACTGTAAAATGACCTGGTCCCAGTGATCTCACCCAGTTATAAACATAAATGAATGACTGCATAAATAAATAAATAAATTGAAAGATCATGATCAGTTCCCTAAAAGATAGCAGGACAGTTATACACAACATTCATTTTCTTCATGAACACCACTAAGATCCAGTTCATAAGAATGATATAAACAATAACACATAACAGGATGTGCGGTTATAAGGAATTACTTCATGCCTTGGGTGGTTGTTAGGCACGAGGCATAGCCAAATGCTGCAACCACCCAAGAAGTGCCTTATTCCCCACCTCAAGTGGTTCTTAGGCTTGAGGCATAGCCAAGTACTACAACCACCTGAGAAGTGCATTATTCTGTTATGACCACACTCCCTGGAGTGTGTTATCCCACTTGTAAAGTGAGGTTTTATTTGTTAAAAAATATGTAGTTCAGGTGAGTTGTGGGGTTGTCAGAAAATAATCGGTCATGTGATATATTTCAACCAATAACATTACAGGATTTTCATGGTTAATTTTATAAGCAAAAATTATATATTCACAGAGATATATACATAACAATCATTTGTCAGAGGAAAGAGATACATCATTTGTATATCCTAGTGGCAAATAAATATCTGTACAATAGCTGTCACATCGGGTTGTGCACAGGGCTGATTTTTGATATGTGTATTTGTGTCTCTGGTATTTGCATTTGTTTGCATTTTTTTGTACATTTCAGGCTTGTTTCTGTTGTTAATGATAACATAAGACCTAGGGGGTGTGAGTTATCACAGTAAAATATGTACATTTATCAACAAAATATGCATTGATGTTATGAGCAGTAGTAGTTATATGTGTGTCACATCAGCCTCAGCCCAGGTCTAATACTACTTTTTTTTTTAAAACTGTTTTTTTATTTCAGATTTTTTTACTTAAGTGGTACCACAGACCATTATTACAGGAAATTATCGATATACACAATAAATTGCACACTTCTTATGTTTCAGCGATTATACGAGTAGGTAAAATAGCTAGCAATCCAGTATATTATTAAAAAGGAAGGGATGGGTTTATGATAAGGTGAAAATCATCTGTCTAGGTTGCAAGCCAAGAGTTGTATAAGTCAAGCATACGTATACCATGTATATATGATTAAACTAAGTCTTCAATTACTTTGTAGGGGGATAAGAGAAACTCTGGGGGAGCTCAGGAGGCCACATTTACCAACCTTTAAGTTAGTTAAATAATGTCAAGTACCACCCAGCTGGAGGGGTACCCCCAGGGAAGGGGGGAACATAGGGCTGGCCAGTACCCCACAGGATAATTAAGGAAATCTACCCCAATAAGGGAGACATCCCTTAAGTGGCTGATCTGGTCTAGTTTGAGAAATTTTAAGAAACCAGATATTCCAGTGATTCATTAATTCTGGTACTTTATTTTGTAGTCTGGTGGTCATATGTTCCAGTTTGTAAACATCATATACTGTATCTTCCCAGGCTGAGATAGTAGGGGGCTCTGGATTGAGCCATAGTCAAGTGACACATTTTTTGGCTGTACTCAGTAGAATGTTAAGTAGGTATACTTGGTGTGGGTCTTTAAAATGGCATGGGTAATGAAGAAGGATCTCCATAGCTGGGGAAAGATTACCCAGGGTGGGGAAGAGGTGTAGCACCCTATTCTCTATTGAGGACCAGTAAGACGCCAGTAGTGGGCAGAACCATAGAATATGCACATGTGTGGATACCTCACATCCGCAATGTCTCCAACAGGAGGAGTCTCCTCCAGCTGAGAACCTGGCAGTGATCTGCAGGATGCGGAAAAATCTGGACACCACCTTCCAGGAAAATTCATTCCAGAATATATGAGCTTGAGATTTTATGTTGCCTCTGTCAAATCCGGGAGCCAATCCTCCTGGGTCAGTTCCAACTGAAACTCAGCCTCCCAATGAAATTGTACCAGGTCCATGGCCTGAGAAGGGACCCCCCCCTGCAGGGCCTTACAGAATTGGGAGACCAAATGGCTTCGATCACTGATCCCTGATATCTGAAGTAATAAGGGACATAGGGGAGGGATAATCTGAGTAGTAACGTCTAAGCCAATTTTGGTATCCAAAAGGTGGCGGATCTGTAGAAACCTGAATAAATCACTCTTGTTTAAAGAAAATTCCTGTTTAATTTGATCAAATGACTTAAAGATGTCTTTGTCATAGAATTGGTATGAATGTTTTAAACCTTTATGTGCCCAGTTCTGAAAGATGACATCAAATCATGCTGGGGTGCATGATGGATCTTCAACAGGAATACCCACCCATGTCGACAAGAATTTGTTAGTTGGTCGAGTAAGAAATGTCACCCAGCTCTGGAGCAACCCTCTCATAAATCTGGACCTGTGTCGCAACTAGGTTATGTTGTGGGGCTGAAACACTTGGGAATAATTTAAAGGACAGTCCACCAGGACTTCTCCACTGTAAGCCATGACGGGGCCTGATTCTGTGGTAAAAAACAGGATGTTATATGAGTGAGCTAAGTGGCTAGCCAATAGTTGGAAATGCAGGGGAGGGCTAATCCACCCCTATCCTTAGGGCGCTGGAGCTTACTAAGTGCTAATCTGGGTCATTGATTTGCCCATAGAAACCTGCTGACAGATCTGCCCCAGTCCTGCGCATCCTTTGCTGTAAGAGGGAGCGGGATATTTTGCATTAGATAGCGTATCTTCGGAAGAGAATTCATCAGGGTAGATTGAACCCTAGCCAGCAGGGAGAGAGGGAAAGGAGTCCATCTAGTCAAGTCTAAATTTATCTTAGAGAAAGTTAAGGAGTAATTCAAAGAATAAATATCAGCAAAGTTCTGAGGAATTTTAATACCCAGATAGGTTATATAGGGTTTATCTATTTTATAAGGATATTTCAGGACGAGATCCTGGGACGGTGGGGGCTGTATTTGTAAAGCCTCTGATTTATTTTGATTAATAGTGTAACCTGTGAGAATTTCTATTTCCTTCAGGAGTGTAGTTAGGGTTTGTAATGATTCATCAGGACGAGTGATATAAAGAAGGAAGTCATCAGCGTAATAGGCTAGTTTATGATAGGAAGATTCTGAGACTCTGTACCCATGGAGATTGGGAGTTTGTCAGAGCAGTTGGGCTATGGGCGCCACAAAGTGAGCAAACAGGTACGGGGAAAGGGGACAGCTCTGATGGGTATCCCTAAATAAAGGAAAACGGTCAGAATGTGATCCATTCAGTCTTACAACTGCCTCCGGGTCAGAGTATATTCCCCTTATGGTTGCCATAAACATCCAGAGGAAGTTGAATTTTTGTAGGGTAGCCTGTAGGAATCCCCATGAAACCATATCAAAGGCCTTTTGGGCATCTAGGCTGAGTATTAAGAGGGGAGATTTTGTGGATTGGGCATGGTCAATAAATTATAGGGTACTTTTTATATTGTCTGTTGTCTGTCTGCCTTTAATGAACCCTGACTGATCAGGATGTATTAAGGAAGGGAGGATGTGATCAAGTCTATGAGCTAGAATACTCGTGTAAATCTTATAATCTTGGAAGAGTACTGATATGGAGCAATAAGACTCACACAAGTGTGAGGGTTTCTGGGGTCTCAGAATCACAGAGATTGTTGCTTGTCTCCATGATATAGGGAAAGAGGAGGTGAGATGGCTGGTTTGTAAAGCTTGCAGGAGGGGAGTCTGTACCAAATTCCAGGTGCCTTTATAAAACTCAGCTCCACAGCCGTCTGGGCCAGGAGCTTTTCCATTCTTGAGTCCTTTTACAGTCGTTTGGAGCTCCAATTCAGAAATCGGGGCTACTATCTGTGTTCGTTGAGAGGCAGAGAGTGTAGGAAGGCGGATCTGAGAGAGAAAGGCCAATATTTTGCGTGAATCAAGCTCTGTTGGGGAAGAATAGAGGGACTGATAATATTTCTTAAATGCATCAAGGAGCCAGCCTGGTGGCACTGAGGGTTGAGGTGCTGGACGCCACACCTTGTGCCACACTGGCGACCCAGGTTCGGGAACGAGCCCGGATGGCTGGGGGTTGGCTGGGGAGAGAGAGGATCGAGCATCCAAGGGACTGCTCTCCTCTCTTGGGGAGGGATCATGGGCAGCCTGGTGCGGCAGCAGTCCCCGGTGGAGACGGTGGCACTGCCTGCATGGGGCCTGAGCTTGGGGCGACATTGACGGCCACCTTCGAGACGTGGAGGGAGCACTCATGCCAGGACTGGGTGGCATTGTATGTCCCACGTCGGGGGTGTAAGAAATACAAAAATACCCCTCTGGCCCGGATAGGCGACGGCCCTTCCAGAGCCTTGCCACCACATGCCCAGCACTGGAGTCCTGCCACCGCCCCCTTCGATTTCCTCAGGACCGTTAGTCACCGTCGGGATGCCAAGGAGAAAGTGATGTCCTTGAGGTTGGTGGGGTTCACAGTGGGCGGTAGAGCAGCCAGACAAGAGTTCTGAGAGAGTTCCGGAGTCAGCAGAGCTAAAAACAAAGTCAGGGAAAAAAAATGCATCAAGAATATGCTGAGTGGAGTACCATGTCTGTCCAAATATGGGATCCTTGATTTTAGAGATAGTGCATTGTTGTATTTGATTTCTAAGATGGTAGGCCAGGAGTTTGGAGGCCCGAGCCCTGCCCTCATAATACCGCTGCCTTAACTAGGCCAAGGCTTGCTCAGTTTTGGCTGTCAGCAGCTGTTGAATCTCAGCCTGTGTCTGAGAAATTAAGGGAAGGAGATCTGAGTCTCCTTGCATGTGAGCCTCCTGAAGAAAACTAAGCTTCTCCTGCAAGGATTGCATGTTGGCCTCCACCTGTTTTTTTTTTTATGAGTAGCATAAGCTATGATATGGCCCCTGAGCACAACCTTAATCATATCCCAGAGAATCTGGGGAGAAACCTGAGGAGATGTGTTATCGCGAATAATTTCTGGAATTCATGCTTCTAGGAGGTCTCTGAATTCCCTGTCCCTCAGCAGGGACAGATTAAATCTCCATTGTACATTTTTCCTTTCCTTTCGAATATTGAGTTCTAGAGTAACAGGGCATGGTCGGACAGATAGATATTAAGGATATCCACCGACTGAACCTGATCAATATACTCTTTGCCTATATAAAAGTAATTAAGTCTGAAGTAATGTTTAAAAGCATTGGAATAGTAAGTGAATTTCTGTTGTGAGGGATGGAGCTGTCTCCACGTATCCACCAGGCCTACATCTCGGAGCAAGCACCAAAGATGTTTCTGTTCCGAGGACTGCGGGGAAGGGCACACAGCAGAGTCAAGTGAGGTGCTGAGATGGCAGTTAAGATCCCCTCCTAATATCAGGATACCTTGCTGTCTCATTAGGATAACATCTATTAGATGTTGGATGGTGGCGGCGTCAGAGCCTGGGGGAATGTAAATACTGCATAATGTCAGAATTTTCTGATTTAATTTGACCACGGCCAGCACCAGCCTGCCATCTCTATCAGAATATTGATCAAGTATTTGTAGCTGGGAACGTCTCAGGATTAGAATTACCACCCCTCTCTTTCTGTCACTCTGATAAGAGGACTCCACTAACTCAGAAAAGCCAAATTTAAGTAGTTTCTGGTGCTCAACTGAAGAGAGGTGAGTCTTCTGTAGTAAGAGGGCATTAGGATTCAATTTTTTGAGTGCTCGAATTGTTTGATACCTCTTTATGGGGCCGGCCAGCCCATTTACGTTGTGGGAGATAATTTTAAAGGAACCCTGCATATCCAAACTTATCAGAGGACATTTCGCAGCCTCCCCAGCCCCCCCCCAAGAAGACCAAAAACATCACCAATTTTAATTTCCTGCAATAAAAAATATTTGCCTGCTGAAAAATTTACAGTAGCCTGATACTCTGTGTCCAGTGTGGTAAAAAGGAAAAACATTTTAGTAAGGACTGTAGGGAAACTAATATGCCAACTGGGCTTAACTATAGTGCTATTTACAGTGAGCAACATCTCACTAAAGAGATATAAGGGGGTGAGAACTATGTACAAACCCCCATGAAGAGGGTTATCTGTGACTTCCATCAATACACTTTCAGGAGGAATGCACACTGGGGACAGGTCTACTGACTGTCCGAAGATGGGCACCCAATCAGCTAAGTGATATGGGGTCCTGGGGAAACTCTTGCCCCTAAATTCAGGATGGGGAAGGACTGAGGCGAGGAGAACCAATATCAAGGAAGGCTAAAAAAAAAAAAAAGGGGGGGGAGTGATAGGAGAGGGATATGAAGTGGAGCAAAATGGTGCTGTTCCATTAGGGCTTACTTACAGATGGCATATGAATCAGTGGCCCGTCCCGCATTATATAAAAGATGGGAGGAGGAGAGATAATATACTGTATTGTGGGTAAACCCAGGAATATTGTCAATGTCCAGTTGAAGTATCTAATATCACCCCGATATTACTGAGCATTCGGGGGAAGTGCAGAGTCCAATATAGCAATCTGTATGAAAACTTTCCTGATATAGGAGAGCCTATAGCATGCTAGATGGGAAAGACAAGTCCGCAAATTGTGGGCAGTCAAAGTCCAAGAAAACATTTCTGTCCACAAGTTACAGAGTCTGTAAGAAAAGGGTGTTTCTGGTAAGTAGCTGAGGACCAGCAGGAGATCGAGGGTTCTGGGAACACCCAGCCTGCCCATGTCCGAAAAGAACAGAAGAGAGGACGCCCATGATGGGGGGCCAAAGGGAGAAGCAGGGTCCACATCCATCCGGACCCACCAGCACCTCAGGTCACATCCCGACACCAGGGATGATCCTGATAAGTTCTGGGACATCCTGTAAATGGCCCTCACAAGAGGGGGAAGGTGCCATAGGGAACCAGCCACGAGGCCCAATATGTAATTCCCCCACCACTGCAAGGCCAAGTACAGACAGTGCAAATCGTCATGCCAACTAAAAGTGCCAGGAGCAGGTCCCAGACAGCACTACTCCTAATTCATCTATGGGTCTATTATTCTCAAGTGCGCATGAATACCACCAGGCCATCCGAGGCCGAGGAGACCTCTTAACTGCACCCTATTTAGTGGGTTAATGCAATGAAGTCTGCCATGATTTAATCTGAAAGGGTATAACCCCAAGCCCAGGGAGAGCACCCAGGCCCGGAAGGGTGAAAAACGTCCGACCGAGACCTACCAGCCCCACCCCTAGGAGAGGCACCTCTGAAAGCTCTTATTTAATGGGGTCTAAGCATGGTGAGAAAAGCTTTACAATGTGGCAAGGCTATTCCAATATAAGGCCTATATCCTCCTGCTCCAGACTGTCCGACGGCAAACCGGTCACTCACAAGACCCATTACTGGCTTCACTCTGTGGGAGTTGGCACATACATTCTTCTGTCCACATTCTCTAGCCACCGCAGGAGGAGGAGGCCTACCACGACAGTCCCCACCGCCCACCCCCCAACCCATTCAGGCACTACTGTCCGGACTGGGATCCCCACCCCACCCACCCACCAGCCAGTCCCCAGGCATCCCCCTCAAACTCCCCAAGACAAGAACTTTAGCTGGGCTGTCCTCTGGTCTCCCTAGAACGTCCCACCTTAGTACTCACTGCAAACCCAGGATCATGGTTCAAAAGGGCTTCAGCTGGGCTGCCTAGAGAATTGTGCCAGCATCCATTTGGTCGAGTCTATTGTGGCTTGCTGATCTAGTTGTGCTCGGGAGGAGGCCGCTCTGGCAGGGCCACGGTCAACAGAGGTTCTCTGGGGCAGATGAGCCAAAGTTGGCAGTGTGAAGCCACGTTTCTTCAGAGCTGCACAAGCGTCCTCAGTGTTGTCGTAGGTCTGCTGCCTTGAAGGAAACTGAATTACCAACTTGCTAGGGTAAGGGGTTCGGAATGTAAGTTTTTGTTGCCTCAAGATTGGGAATAGAGGAATGTATGCCCGCCTCCTCTGCATCATGGCTGGGGCATAATTGTTATCCACAAATATACACATGTCCCCACAATAAATTTGAGATTTAGCCCAGGCCTGTTTCAGTATATATTCCTTTGTCTGAAACCGAAGGAATCTGATAATTATAGATCTAGGTCATGCTGATGGCTGTGCAGGCTTTGGGCCCAGAGCCCTATGAATTCTTTCTATCTCAAAATTAAAATCTGTGTCCAGCTCGAGGGCTTCTCATAGGAGAGTTTCCACAAAGGTTTGTATATTTGCGCCTTCGCTGTTTTTGGGGACCCCATAGAGTCGGAGGTTATTGCAGCGGCTGTGATTCTCTGCATCCTCCTGGCATTCTACAATTAGTTGGCAGAGGTGGGCCACCTGGTTAAGAGTATTTTTCAGTTGTGAGGTGGTTAAGGCTTGCTCTTGCACACATTGATCCAAAGTGGACACTTTAGAGTGCAGATCTTTGACAGCCCTTTGAAGATTCCTGGGTTTGTTTAAACTGGTGAAAGTCTGACTTGAATTCTTGGAGTTCCAGTAGTATTTTGTCAAGCTTGCTGTCCATCTTGGTAGATTTTATCACCTTGGACCTATTTTTTCCTCATGCTTCAGATTGGGTGGCTTGGAAGGAAAGCTCAGAGGCCTCCAAATCAGTTGCGTCCCCTTCAGAGATCTTGGACTCCGGGCATAGTGCCTCGAATCTATTGGTGCCCCCTTGAAGTTTACCAGAAGCCATGTAATCCAAATGATAAAGTAGATGGTTTTATGTATTTTGCAGCTGTTTTGAAAGTTTAAAACAGGGGAGCGGGCCAGGAGCTCGTGGACTAAGCTGTCATCTAACCGGTAGCTGCACCACAAGTCCTAATACTACTTTAAATGGTCTAACATAACTACAGATATTTAAGAGTGATATTTGTATTTGTAAAAAGTTCAGTATTTGTGTGTCTTTGTCCCACAGAGTACAATATTTGTTTTGCACTGTCCTACTGTCATGTACCTCTGGGCAGACTCAATGTACCTTTGATCTTTTTCTGCCGTCATTGTCTATGTTTCTAGTTGGCTAAGTCAGCCAGAAGTAAAGAGATCATGGAGTCCCTCCAAGAAACGTTCCTGCAACAGCTAGTAAGAGAACCAACCGAGGTGGCAACATATTGGACATGGTTCTCACTAATGGGGGAAATGTGGAAGAGGTGGTAGTGGGGGACAGCCCAGGTGCAAGGGACCACAACACAGTGAGGTTCAGAGTAAGGACAGGGAATGCAGTGGGCTGGTCTGTCACTAAGGGTCTGGATTTCAGGCTGGCAGATTTCATCAGAATGAGGGTGATTTCTGAGGAGGATATGAAGGAGAAGGGGTAGACAGAAGATATGGAGGAGTTATGGGAAACAATTAAGGGGGGTTACTGAAGGCCACAGACGTCTGCCTCAGGAAGGTAAGGAAGAGCAAAAGACGGAAGAGGCCATTGTGGTTCACCTGGGTGGGGAGGGGGAGCAATTGGGGAGAAAAGAAGGGTGATCAAAATGTATAAGAGGACCCAGAGGGATAAAGACATGGAGAGCTATAAGGAAAAACTGAGAATGGCAGGGCAGTAGATTAGGAGGGCTAAAGCAGACACGGATGAGAGAATTGCCAGACCGGCCAAACGGGGCAACAAAACTTTTTTTTAGGTATGTTAGAGAGAGAAAGAAGGCAAAGCAGGGGATAATTAGACTGAAAGGAGAGGGGGAGTACAGGTGGAGGAGGACTTTTAGAAGGTGGATGTGTTAAATAGGTATTTCTGCTTGGTCTTCACAGTAGAGGGGGAGGGGAAGAGACCAGAGTTAAAGGGGAAGGGAAGGCGCAGGGATAGATCAAAGTCTGTTCACCAAAGGCAGGGTAAGACAGGAACTAGGTAGGCTGAGAGAGGATAAAGCTATGGGTCTGGACACCCTGTATCCTAGGGTACTCCAGGAATTAAGGGAGGTGTTGGAAGCTCCCTTGGTGAGGCTGTTTAAAGAGCAGCTGACAGCTTTGGAAAAAAATCAGAAAATATATAGACGCAATTCAGTTTGTATTTTAGAAACATAGAAACATAGAAGTTGACGGCAGATAAGGACCGCAAGGCCCATCCAGTCTTCCCATTTCTTTTTCTACCTTATAAATGTGCCATCGGCCTTTGCTCTGTCAGTGGCATATCTATTCATAGTCATTTGTATTGCTCCCTTATGCCTATCCCATGCCTGTTTGAAGCCCTGCACTGTATTCATAGCCACCACTTCTTGTGGTAAGCCATTCCATGCATCCACCACCCTTTCTGTGAAAAATTTCCTCACATTCCCCTTAATCGGCCTCCCTCTAATCTCGTGCTGTGTCCTCTTGTCCTGCTATTTTTCTTATATTTAAACATGTTAGACTCTTTCACCTTGTTTATGCCCTTAAGGTGTTTGAATGCCTCGATCATATCACCTCTCTCCCTCCTTTGCTCAAGGGTATACATATTGAGCTCCGTTAATCTGTCCTCATATGTCTTCTGATGCAGTCCCTGCACCATTTTGGTTGCCCTTCTCTGGACTGCCTCAATTTGGTTAATGTCCTTGTGAAGGTGTGGCCTCCAATACTGCACAGTACTCCAGATGGGGCCTAACCAGTGTCTTGTACAGAGGGATTATTACCTCCCTCTTACGACTTGTGATACCCCTACTAATACACCCTAACACCCCCTAGCCTTACCCACTGCTTTAGAGGTCTGCTTGGATGATTTTAGGTCATCAGTGATGATGATGCCCAAGTCTCTTTCTTCCTTTGTGACTGCTAGCAACTCCCCTCCCAGCCTATAGGTGGCTTCAGGGTTTCTCTTCCCTATGTGCATGATTTTGCACTTCTTTGCATTAAATCCCAGTTGCCACTCTTCTGACCATTCTGCTAGTTTATCCAGATCTCTCTCATTCTGCCCACACCATCTGGATCATCTACTCTGTTGCAGATCTTGGTGTCATCTGCAAACAGACAAGCCTTACCCTCTAGTCCATCTGCAAGGTCACTAACGAAGATGTTGAAGAGGACAGGCCCCAGGACTGATCCCTGAGGTACCCCACTTGTGACTTGCATCTCTTCTGACTGTATACCATTTACCACCACTCTCTGTTTTCTGCCCGTCAACCAGTTTGCCACCCAGTTGACCAACTTCTGACCCACCCGAGCCTACCCAGCTTATTTATCAATCTTCTATGTGGAACAGTGTCAAAGCTTTGCTGAAGTCAAGGTAGGCGACATCAACTGCTCCCCTTGGTCCACCACTCTGGTTACCCAGTCAAGAAATCTATGAGATTAGTTTGACAGGACCTTCCTTTGTAAACCCATGCTGTCTTGGATCCTGTGTCCCTATGGGTTCCAGGTGTTGCACTATCCTTTCCTTAAGGAGTGCCTCCATAATCTTGCCCACTACTGAGGTAAGACTGACCGGTCTGTAGTTCCCCGCCTCCTCCCTGCTACCACTCTTGTGGAGCGGGATCACATGAGCCCTTCTCCAGTCTTCTGGGACCTCTCCTGTGCTCAGAGACTCACTAAACAAATTCTGCTAATGGGTCTGCTAGTTCCTCCTTTAGCTCCTTAAGTACTCTGGGATGTATGCCATCAGGTCCCATTGCCTTATCCACCCTGAGCTTAGCAAGCTCTTGTAGGACCCCTTCTTTTGTGAAGGGAGTAGTGCTCACCTCCCTCCCCCTGTGTCCATGATGCTGAGCTGTGGGCCCTGCCCTACCTTCTCTTCAGTAAATACTGAGCAAAAGTATCTATTTAGGATAGATGCCTTTACAGGGTCCTCCTCCTCACATGCTCCCTTTTCTCCATTAAGCTTAGCACCCCCTCTGGACTTTCTCCTTTCACTAATGTATCTGTAGAAAGTCTTGTCACCTTCTTTTACTGTTCGTGCTAGTGTTTCCTCAGTTTGGGACTTTGCCTGCCTTACTGCCTTCCCTGCTTCCCTTAGGGCAGTTTGGTATGCCTCCCTATCTTCATCCCGCTGTGTTCCCTTATATTTCCTGAAGGCCAGCCTTTTGGCTCTGACCTTTCTGCTACTGTATTTGAGAACCAAAGTGGTTTCCTTCTTCTTTTGCACTTCCTTTTCTGTCTAACACAATGGGATGTTGCTTCAAGTATTGCATCCTTAATGCTTGCCCACTTTGCCTGTACCCCCTCACCTGTGTTTCTTTTTGCCAGGGCTAGCTTAACTCTGTTGGCCATCTTATCAAAGTCAGCTCCTCTGAAGTCCCATATTTTTGCCTTGGAATGGGATGATTTAGATGTAGTAGCCAAATTGAACCATACCATGTGATGGTCAGTGGCCCCAGGTGACCTTCTACCTGGAGATCTGTGATCCCTTCTTTGTTAGTCAGTACTAGATCTAGGATAGCCCTGTCTCTTGTGGGTTGCTGTACCAGTTGTTTGAGGCCCTCCTGCAGGGAATCCACTATGAGTCTAGTTCTGGCAGATGTTCCTGCTGGTATTGACCAATCTGTATCCGGCATGTTGAAGTCTCCCATTATCAGAACCTCCCCTTTAGCTGTCATGTTTTGTATATCTTCTAACAGTAATGTGTCTATGTCCTCCCTCTGGTCTGGGGGCTTGTAGACAACCCCAGTTCTTATGGCTGTCCCATTTCCTGTTTCCAGGGTGACCCACAGTTCTTCTGGCTCCTTATGTGTATTCTGAATTTCTGTAGCTTTGATATTTTCATTAACATACAGGGCCACTCCTCCCCCCCTTTTTGCACCTCGGTCTCTTCTGAACAATACATAGCCAGGTACTGAAGTCTCCCAAGTGTGGTTACTGGTAACCACATCTCACTAATTGCTACTATGTCCAGTTTAGCCTCTGACATTATTGCCTGCAGGTCTGGGATCTTATTTCCCAGGCTGTGAGCATTGTGTACATGATTTTCCATTGGCCAGATTTTGGTGTGTTAGTTGTTGGGTGAAGTTTGGCATTACCCCATAAATGGTATGGGAGACAAACCTTTTTCTTACCTGGTGATGCAAATGAGCAGCAAACATGCTGAATTCCTGTTTGACCACTAGCTGAGGGGAGGGTGTTCTTCCCATTCGACGTATGGGGTGCTGCAACCTCTCCCCATTTGCTAGTTTAAATATTCTGCAAAGACGTCAAACTTCTGCCCCAATGCACTGACTCTCTTTAGTCAGATGCAGTCCATCAAATTTAAAGAACTTTCGCTCCCAGAACTGTTGCCAGTTCCTACAAATCTGTGTCCTTTTCTGAGACCAGCCCTTGAGCCAGTGTTTAGCTCCCTCTCCCTTCTCTGACCTTCCGTCCATCTGCTCCCCTCTCCCAGACTGGCAGGATCTCAGAGAAGGAGATGCAGACGAAATAGATGATAGTTTGTCACCCAGCCTAGTCAGGTGTTCCTTGGTCTCTACACTGACCGGCTGGCGAGATCATTAGTCCCTATGTGTACTAGGACATCAATGTTTTCTCCTGCTTTGTGAACAATTTTAGCAATGCGGTCAGTGTCTCTCCATGCTGATGTACCTGGGAGACATCTGACCATCACCCCTGGCTGGAGATGGGTATCAACTCCCCGAATCATGGAGTCTCCTATGATCAGAAGTTTTTTTGATTTCCTTTGTGCTTGTTTTGTTTTGGTTCCTGATTTGGGTAAGTTTTGTTGTGCTAGCTCCTGTGCCACAGTGTCCTGCTCTGCAGTGTCTTCTGCCTCTTTATTTGATTTCAGAGACAGAGGCAGATACCTGTTTAGTGTTTATATGGTTTTTGGAGGTAATGTGTTGGAGAGCAGAGAGTGATGGGGCACCTGATATGCTCCTCCTAACTACCTGCCAACCTCCTGGACCAACTACCCTCTGCGGTCGAGGTTTTTCTGTTGGATGCTGGGGAAATGGCGCGGTGGTTCTTATAATGTATTTCCTCTTCAATATGAAATTTGAGGCGTGCAATCTCTGCCCATGCTGCCGGAGCTGAGCCCTAAGATCTCAAAGGCCCAGCATGTGGACAGTGTCCTAAATCCTGTAAGACTGTCCTTCTGAAAATTGTTCCACAGTACCTGCAGTTAATGAAATCCATTCCAAATAAGTTGCTGGGTTTGTAACCTAGTCAGAGTAATTAGAAGGAAAAAAAAGGAAAAAAAATGCAAGTAATGGTTTAATTGTGCTTTGTTTAACTTGTTATAACAAGTTAAATTACTAGTGCCCCTGTAAATGAGATCACCTTGTGGAGGCCCACTGATCCGCCCCTTCCTGCTCTGCCACAGGAAATGTCACAACTGTGGTACCCTATAAAGGAGTGAGCGTGGGGTGGTTGGGGATGGGGTGGGGTGGCTGGGCCTTCCCTGCCTAAAAAGAAGAACCACGAACGAAAGAACAAGGAGGTAGGCAGAAACAATCAGTCAACAACAAATGCAGTTACCCTGAAAGCTTATCCTAATGTTAGATAAAACTGTAAAACCTGTAAGCACCACCTGTATAATTTCAGAGAAGATATACGCTGTAAGAAACACTTGTCTCAGAGAAAATAAAGCAGTAACAGAAGATATACCTTGCAAAAGACAATTTGAATCAGAAGATTACAGGAGTAATCTGTTAGCACACCTGTAGGCACACCTTGTAATAATGCAGAAGAAGGTATACCAGCAACAACAATTTGAATCAGAGAAAAATAAAGCAATGAAATGTTAGCAACAAACAGTAGCCATCCCTGTGAGTAAAAAATAAAAACACCACCACACAGTAAATCTGCTTAGCCAAACTAAGTCTTAATCCTTTTTCCTTGCTCTGGTAAGTTTCTCTACTCTGCCTTTCAAGCAGTCTTAGAAGGAAAGAGCTCAGGTGAAGCTAGGTGCCTTGGCCAGCAAACCAAGTCTTCTACCTCCAAGATATCAAGATATTTTGTCCATCTTCTATAGAGTTATCCTCTCCATTATTTATTACTAAAGAAATTCCCAGAAAAAGAAGGGGTAGGATTCTCAAAGGACTTGCGGTCGGCGCATCTCAGATGCCCTGGCACAAATGAGATGCTCTGAGCATGAACAGTGGTATGCGCAGAAGATGCACCGGGGGGATTCTCCTGGTGCATCCCTTCTGTGAATACCACTGTTGTGCCCAGCCCAGGATGCACTAGCGCAATCCCCTGGTTGGGCTGGGTGCACAATGGGGCAGCTCATCTTCCGATGCACTTCACTAAAAGCTGCCATTCACAGCCATGGACATGCAAATGGGCCCATTTGGCATGCAAGGTGCAATGGGGCCATTTGCATGTCATTATGGCCCCATTTGCATGTGCCTAGCAATGTTGCGACTGCAATGGCTATGGGACACACACAGCCCCAGGGAGGCAGTTAGCACCCCCCACCCATCCCTGGCCCGGTTGCCGGCCATGAGGACACCCACGAATGAGCCTCAGTGGTCCAGTGGTCCCCTCTCCTGCCTGACTCATTCTGAATGCCGCACCCTGCGGCGGTGCATCCATGTACCAAGAAACCTCCCTCCCTGCCCGCAGCCCCATTGCCAAGCCGCACACTGCAGTGGTGAATCCTCATACAAAGAAACCTCCCCATCCCACCCTGACATGCTCGCACCACCGACGATGCTTCAAATAACACCCCATCAGTCCAGCAGACCCCCCCATCCCACCACCCACTCAGGCACCCTCTCTCACCCTGCTCCCCCCATCCCAGCCAGTCCTGATGTTTGGCGGGCAGCACATCCCACATGCATACTACCAGGGCTGCCCGCCAACAGAGCTGTCCGTGAATGACAGCTATTGTACTGCTGAAAGCCCATTAGTGGACCATGTTGACCAATGGGCTTGCAGTGAGTACTGTACTCTGTCATTCACATCTTTGTGGGCAGTATGTGGTGCATCTGTGATGCATCAGTGCATTGGGTATGTGCCGATGTATTGGTTGCCTCCCAGAATCACGCCGGTGTGCAAGTTGGGGATGCGCTGGGTGCATCCCTTTGGTGAATCCTGCCCATGATCTTTAGCCTTTAGAGCCCCTCTGCAGTTTATAGCATATTCCCAACTTGATATCATAATGCTCTGTTGTGACATCACAGTTTGTTGCCATGGGAATAACTGTGATGTCACAAGCAGAGTATTATGACATCAAGTTGGGAAGAAGCAATAAGAGCTGGTAAACTCTCAAGTAGCATCTATCCTATTTGTCATGCATATGACCTCAGTAATAAATAATGAGAATAAGAAATACAGAGCTAATGAAAAATACAAGCTGCTTTGTCTCCAAATATTATGTTTTTAAAAGTTCTTCTTAAGGGGGTCAGTGGCTCTTTAACTTGTCCCTGGACTCGGGACAGGTGCCAAGGGACTGGAGGAGGGCAGACGTGGTACCACTCCACAAGAGTAGCAGCAGGGAGGAGGTGGAAAACTATCATCTGGTCAGCCTCACCTTGGTGGTGGGTAAGGTGATGGAAGCATTCTTGAAGGAAAGGGTGGTCAGATACCTTGCTAATAATGGACTGCAGGATGTCAAACATCATGGCTTCACAGTAGGGAGGTCATGCCAGTCGAACCTCATTGAGTTTTTTGATTGGGTGACAAGGGTGGTGGATCGGGGGGGGTGGATGTGGCCTACCTGGACTTCAGGAAGTCCTTTGACACCATCCATCACAGAAGGCTGGTTAATAAGTTGGAAAGCGGCCGGCCCGGTGGTACTGAGGGCTGAGGCGCTGGATGCCACACCTCGTGCTACGCTGGTGACCCGGGTTCAGAAGCGAGCCCGGGCGCCAGTGGCTCGGCAGGGGTGGGTTGAGGAAGGAGTGTCCTAGTGGTACCCTCCTCCCCAGGAGCAAGGATGGGTTGTTCCAGCATGCCAGTGACCCCCAGTGGAGACTGGGGGCCGTTGCAGCAAGCGGGGCAGCACGAGATGAGCATGGCTGATGCAGGCAGGGTTGCTGTGTGCCAGAGCACTGGGGCATGCCCATGCAGGGGGGGTCCTATGCGCAGTACAGGGAGAACATCAGCTCAGTGAGATAGGTGATGGCACCTATCCCCCATGCCCTCTGCCAGGTTCTCCTCAGCTGGCCTTCCAGTTCCTCCACCCAGGCCCCCCATGCAGCCAGAGTCTGACTCACAAGTGAGCCCAAGAGAGGCAATGGGCTACCCTCCCCAGGCAGGTGAAACTGGGGGTGCTGGCTGCGGGGGGAGAGGCACAGACTGAGAGATCCACAGGCGGGCAGGAACAAGGATGGGATGCCTGAGAGAGTTCTCACGAGCAGCGATCAGAGAGAAATTGAGTTAAGTTGGAAAGCTTGGGGGTGGGACCAAAAATAACAAGGTGGATAGAAAACTGGCTGCGGGACAGGAGCCAGAGGGTAGTGGTGAATGGTGTGCATTCCAGGGAGGAAAGGGTGATGATTGGGGTGCCACAAGGGTCAGTGCTAGGGCCCATATTTTTTAATATCAACGCTATAGGGGAGGGACTGGAAGGGAAGGTGTGCATGTTTACAGATGATACCAAGATCTGCAATAGGGTGGACACCAAGGCAGGGGTGGAGGCAATGAGGAGGGGCCTAAAGAGGCTGGAGAGGTGGTCAGAAGCATGGTAGCTGAAGTTTAATATGAAGAAATGCACTGTGATGCACATGGGACATAATAACTCGCAAGCCAGCTACATTCTGGGAGAGGAGGAAACAAAGGCGACCAGGAAGGAGAGGGATCTGGGGGTTATCATTTTGGATAACCTCAAGCTAGGGAATCAATGCAGGAAAGCAGAGGGCAGGGCAAATGGAATGCTGGCGTGCATTGGAGGGGTATAACGAGCAGTAAGAAGGAGGTACTGATGCCCCTCTATAAGTCCATGGTAAGGCCTCACCTGGAGTATGGGGTACAGCTCTGGAGGCCCCACCTGAGGAAGGATATTGATGGGATGGAAAGGGTCCAGAGAAAGGCAACAAAGATGGTGCAAGGGCATGCATCTGATGCCCTATGAAGAGAGGCTGAAGGAGCTGGACCTGTACTCGCTGGAGACTAGGAGGGAGAGGAGGGACATGATAGAAATGTTCAAGTACATGAAAGGGACAAATAAGGTGGAAGAAGGAAGCCTATTCACAAGGAAAAAAAGTGATAGAACAAGAAGTCATAGTCTGAGGTTGGAGGGGGGAAGATTCAGGGGCAGTGCACAGGCGCATTGTCACAGAAAGGGTGGTGGACCCCTGGAACAGGCTACAGGAGGAGGTGGTGGGAGCGGAAATCATGGAAGGATTCAAGAGGAAATGGGACAGATATAAAGGATTGTCTGGAGGGCAGCGAGGGGTGTATCTGGATAGGTGGGGGGAGTAGGGTGAGCAAAGTATTGGGGCAGACTCGATGGGCAATCGTGTCCTTTTCTGCGACAGTCTTCTATGAACCTTTTCAAATGAGTGTGCACTGGGAGCTGGTGCTGAAGAAACTACTAAATATAAGATCACAAGAGTTTCCAGCACACATAAACCTAAAACAGGGACGCCAAACAATACTTATGGAGATAAGAGTTTTTGGTCCATATTTTTATTCATTTCAGAAAAGCTTCCAAGCTTCCAACCAGTCTGACATGTTTCGGATCTCACATCCTTTTTCAAAGACTTCTGAAGTCTTCCTCCGGGGGTTGTTGTAGAATCCCGATGTTGGGGACTTTATTGCTGCCCTTCCAGGATTGGGCGCAACTGCTGCCGTAAACCCTCTAGTGCCATGTTGCAGGGGGTTCAGGGGATTTAGGGCATATCTGGTGGCGTAAGTCCACTTTGGCACAAGCAGCATGTTACAGGCTGCTTTGCAGAATAGCAGATGCCGCAACTGCTGGCGTAACTTGTTACTTGTGCCATTTCTTTTGCCGCAAGTCATGTTACGCCAGGCATATCCCTTCTAGAACTGGGCCCTATGTCTGCATGGGGCTACTATGAAAATGGCTGAAGAAGAAGAATCAGCATTTGTATAGTGCTGTTCATACACAATGTATCCCAAAGCACTTTACATGCAAGGCTAGACTCGTAGAGAAGTGACTGAATGTGTAGTGGTGGCCATATCACACATCATCACCCACAGCCTGGACAATTGCATGAACCAGTTTATGAAAAGGGGAATGTTGGCCAGGACACCAGGTATGTCCCCTACTCTTTGCGAAGAGTGCCCTGGATTCTTTTACTTCCATCTGGACACCCACCAGGACAACACCAGGATGGGTAGAAGGGGCCTCAGTTTAACATCTCATCTGAAGGACGGCACACCCCAACAGTACAGCACCTCCCAATACTGCACTCGAATGCCAGCGTTTTAGGTGGAAGTCCAATCCTGGTGTGGGATGAGAACCCATGACTTTCTGGTCCAGTGATGGATGTGCTACCAAATGAGCAACGCTTGCACCCTGAAATCTCTTGAATACCATCACCTTTGAAGTGTCCCTGTTCCTCACATGAGGACTAAATGAAACGTTCACAGAGCACATTTTTAACATCTATTTAGCGTACAGTAGACAGTGTGTTTCATGTAGTGTACTTTACTTTTGTGCTTCTTTATATACTGTGGTATCAGCACTTGCAGTAAGGCCTTATAAAAATGCTGCTCATTTTTGGCAGACGGTATAATTTCACAACATCCAGACTCTCAGGGGAGAAAAAAACACCTCTGGCTTTAATCTCTGGGAAACCATGGCCTTAAGGTTATCACCTACTCTGTTTTTGTCCGAATGATTCGGTTTTCTAGGTCCAGATTCGATCCTCCTGTTTTCACCATTGCAAATTCGGTTTTTATGGTGGGTCAAGCAGCACCTGTGAGATTCCCCACTAACTGTTTCATTTTCTTCTCATCTGACAGTAAACAAGTGTCTGACATTTCAGTGTGCTTGCTTGCTTGCAGTGCATGCTAATCAGGAAGTGCCTTCAACAGCAGGGCACTTAAAGAGCCAAATGTGTCCCTGTCTGCTCAGTTGTCACCTCTAACTTCACACCAGCAAATTGGAAGATTATTCTTGGGAAGGGTAAACAATACCACCTTAATTAACATCTTCATTTTTCTGAAATCCTTAGACATTCAGACAGGAACCACATTAGGGTAGTCTCTTGTCCAGTGTAGACTGTACAATGTGTTTCAGAAACTTTACCTGCTAATCCAGTTGTATTCAGAGGTAGTACTTTTTCAGTCATTTTGAATGCTCACATACTTGTAAAACAGATTCTGTTAAATCCTTCACCATTTTACTTGCATGTTCATATTACAAACAAATTCTGATGTCATGTAAACCTTTGTCTGCATACCAGTAAATCTGAGAGGTGTAAAGTAGGGCTATTAAGACCATTAGCAGCAAATCAACCTAATCCTTTCTAGGCTGCATTGTGAGTATGGTCTTTGACTGCTGTGTTAAGGAATACTTTTATAATTTTAAATGCTCTCCATTTTTTCTTTTAGGGTCTGTCCTATATTTTAATATTTGTTACCCCATTTATTGTTAAATTAATAATCTCATATTTTATTTCATTTCTAGCAGTACTACACCTCTCTCTCTCTCCTCAGTAGTTATTGCTGTCAATTTTCATACTACCTGGATATTCCAGGAAGACCATTCCAGGCATCTCAGATGAACAGCACAGTGTGGCTAATGTCATGCTAAGCCACAGAAATGAGAAAAGAAAGATAGAGAAAGCAGTTGCTGGTGAGGAGAAAGGAACACAATCTAGATTTGATGGCACTGCAAATTTAGGTAATTTGTCAAACATTATTATTTTTTTTTTTACCAGAAGAGACACACTAAGCTGAAGCTTGTTTATAGGTGCAACCTGGTAGTGAAATGATTTGTGTAGGGTCACACAGTATGCAAGTCTGGGCTGTGGGATTCAAACCCTGGTCTCCAGAATTACAGCTCAGAGCCTTAAACCACTGCGCTATACTGCCTCCACGCTACATAGCACATATCATGCTATCTGGTATGTATGACTGATATGGAAATAAAATAGGGTATTTAACAGCATAGAATAGTTCCTACCACTTTTAAAAACTTCTGTGACATTATAAATAGCTTTAGAGTAGGAGCAATGGGAGGGACAGTAGCACATCTTAAAATGGCAGATGATATTTGCAATTACAGCTTGTCCACCATTACTGGTGTAGTTTATTTATTTATTCAAAGAGTTTTACCAGAAAAGGCCACCTGTTCCAAAATAGCCGGTTGTCAGAGGTGTCCTTGTAGTCACCCGATGTGTCAGCTAAGCTGTGTACACAGGATGGAAAGTCCCCTGAACCCCACCTCTATCCCCACCAAATGTTAACAGACACTGAAATTTAAAATATTTAAATCTAAATCAAACAAACCAAAAATAATAATCATGATGTACTTTAAAGAAGTTGTACACAATGCAATATCAGCAGCAGTTCTGATCTGAATAAATCAAGCGAATCAGAGTCCAAGCGATGCCCTCATAAGTCATAAAAGGCGCGGAGCTGGGGTGGAGTTTGGGTGTGTGGTTTAGTATTCGGTTTTCATCTCATCCAAAGGTGGCAACCCTACATGGCCTTGGATGTGTCCCTCCTGGGAGCACTTAGTGAAATGTGCACAGAGCATATTTTTAACATCTGTTTAGTGTATTGGGGCAGTGTGTGTCATGTAGTGTACTTTATTTTAGTGTTTTTGCTTACTTGCACAGTTGGTGACAAATAGCCATCTTAAGCATGCAGTTGACTGAGGAGAGAAACAGACATGATGTGAATGGTGCAGTGTAGTGGTTGTGGAGCAGCTGTCTTCAGGGAGACATTCTGGATGCTGCGATGCTACCCTAATCTTAAGGCACCTCTCTGGGTTGAGGGAGGAGGTTGCCTGTCTCTGAGCAGAGTTGGCCAAGCTGAAGGCAGCATCCACCCCCACCCAGAAACCACCTGCTCCTCAGAGGATGCCAGGGAAGAGAAGTGATTGGACTACGGTGGGCTCAGGGAGGGTGAGGGAGGGGGTTGAAAGCACATCCCCCAACTGGTCCCTCTTAGTAACTCCTACACTGTTTTGGAGGAATGGGAAAGCCCCACTCAGCAACCCGAGGTTGGGACCAGGGAGGATGGGAGGGTCCTCCAGGATGGAGCCCCAGGGAAGGGAAGCAGGGGACCCTGGAGGAGGGGGAAGCTTCTCCTAGTGGGGACTCTACTGTGGGGATTGGAGTTAGGGACACAGCAGAGGAGAGAGGGAGATCAAGTGCCTCCCCAGAAGCACTGCATGGAGGGATGGGAAGCAGATCCACAGGATCGCTATGGTAATAGCTAGGAGGGAGCAGCTGGATGTCATTGTCCACCTGGGGACCAATGACCTGGCCAGGAGAAGGGTGGAGTTAGCCAGAGTCTAGGAGGATTTCAGGAAGCTGGGGGAAAACCTGAAACAGACAGCACACTCCGTCTCATTCTCGGAGGTGCTACCTGTCCAGGGCACATGGGAAGCTAGAGCACTCCACATCAGTACCGTCAACTCCTGGTTGAAGGATTGGTGTGAAAGGGAGGATTTTGGCTTATTTTTATTTTTTATTTATTTAATTTTATTGAATTTTGGTGACCAGGCAGGCTCACTGAGACTAGAAGTCCCTTTTCGGCGGCGGGGGAGGGATACGGATGGTAACCAACTGAAACTGAACCAGATTAAGCTGTTGGTGGTATTTTTAGTGAATGGGGAAATCTGGCGGACACTGGGGCAATTCCTCTATGATTTTAGAAGTGCTATAAACAAGCTATCACAGCTTTGTGTATTTTCCTGGTCCCCGGATGCACCTAGAAACAAGTTGTCACAACTTGGTATATCTTTCCGTGTCTCCCCCAGATACACCTAGAAACAAAGTTGTCACAGCTTAGTGTATCTCTCCTGGTCTCTCCCTCCCTCCCAGATACACCTAGAAGCAAGTTATCACAGCTTAGTGTGTCTTTTCTGCCCCACGGATACACCTAGAAACAAATCACAGCTAAGTGTATTTTGCCTGATCTGCCCCGATACACACAGAAACATGTTATCACAGCTTAGTGTATCTTTCCTGGTCCCCCCTGATACACCTAGAAACAAGCTGTTACAGCTTACAGTATATTTCCTTGTCTCTGGCCCCCCGATACACCTAGAAACAAGGTATCACAGCTAAGTGTATCTTTCCAGGTCTCCCCTCCTCTCAGATACACCTAGAAACTAGTTATCGCAACTTAGTGTGTCTTTCCAGACCCCCCTTGGTACATGTAGAAATAAGTCACAGCTTAGTGTATCTATCCTGACCTCACCAACCCCCCGATACACCTAGAAACAAGTTATCACAGCTTGGTGTATTTTTCCTGGTACCTCCCCGGATACCCATAGAAACAAGTTGTCACAGCTTAGTTTATCTTTCCTGGTCTCTCCCCTCTCAGATACACCTAGAAACAAGTTATCACAGCTTAGTGTGTCTTTACTGCCCCCCCCCCGGATACACCTTGAAACAAGTCACAACTTAGTGTGTCTTGCCTGATCTGCCCCGCTCCCGATACACCTAGAAGCATGTTATCACAGCTTAGTGCATCTCTCCTGGTCCCCCCAGCCCGAATTCACCTAGAAAGAGGTTGTCATACCTTAGTGCATCTTTCCTAGTCCCCCCCCCCGATATAGCTAGAAACAAGTTATCACACTTTAGTGTATCTTTTCTGTCACCCTCCCGATACACCAAGAAACAAATTGTTACTGCTTAGTGTATCTTTCCTAAGTCTTCCCGCCCGATACACCTAGAAACAGGTTATCACAGCTTTGTGTATCATTCCTGTCCCCCGATACACTAAAACAAGTTGTTACATCTTAGTGTATCTTTCCTGGTCCACCCCCAGATATATCTAGAAAGCGTTATCACAGCTTCGTGTATCTTTCCTGCCCCCGATACACCTAAAATAGGTTCTGACAGCTTAGTCTATCTTTCCTTGCCCCCCCGATACACCTAGAAACAAATAATCACAGCTTAGTGTATCTTTCCTGGTCCCCACCACAGATTTACCTAGAAACAAATTGTCACAGCTTAGTGTATGTTTCCTGGTACCCCCCACGATACACCTAGAAACAAGTTGTCACAGCTTAGTGTATCTTTCCTGGGCCTCCCCCCTCCCGGGTACACCTAGAAACATGTTATCACAGCTTAGTGTATCTTTCCTGGTCCCCCCCAGATACACCTAGGAACAAGTTGTCACAGCTTAGTGTATGTTTCCTGCTCCCCCCAGATACACCTAGAAACGAGTCATCACAGCTTAGTGTATCTTTCCTGGTCCTCCCCCCTCCCAGATACACCTAGAAACAAGTTATAACAGCTTAGTGTATCTTTCCTGGCCCCCAGATACACCTAGAAATAAGTTATCACAGCTTAGAGTATCTTTCCTTGTCCCCCGGATACACCTAGTAACACGTTGTCACAGCTTAGTGTATCTTTCCTGGTCTCCCCATACACCTAGAAACAAGTTATCACAGCTTAGTATATCTTTCCTGGCCCCCCAGATACACCTAGAAACAAGTTGTCACAGCTTAGTATATCTTTCCTGGACACCCCCACCCGGATACACCTACAAATAAGTTATCACAGCTTAGTGTATGTTTCTTGGTCCTCCTCGTTTTACGTAGAAACAAGTTTTTACAGCCTAGTGTATATTTCCTGGTCCCTACCCAATACACCATAAAACAAGTTGTCAGAGCTTAGTGTATCTTTCCTGGCCTCCCTAGACATACCTAGAAAAACATTATCACAGCTTAGTGTATCTTTCCTGCCCCCCGGATACACCTACAAACAAGTGGTCACAACTTAGTGTATCTTTCCTGGTCCCTGCCCCAGATGCACCTAGAAACAAGTTGTCACAGCTTAGTGTATATTTCCTGGTCCCCCTACCCCGATACACCTAGAAACAAGTTGTCACAGCTTAGTGAATCTTTCCTGGTCCTCCCCCTCCCGGATACACCTCAAACATGCTATCACAGCTTAGTGTATCTTTCCTGGTCCCCGGATACACTAGAAACAAATTGTCACAGCTTAGTGTATGTTTCCTGGTCCCCCACTGATACACCTAGAAAAAGCTGTCACAGCTTAGTGTATCTTTCCTGGTCTCTCCCACTCAGTTACTCCTGGAAACAAGTTATCACAGCTTAGTGTGTCTTTCCTGCCCCCCACCGATAAACCTAGAAACAAGTCACAACTAGTGTATCTTGCCTGATCTCCCCCAATACACCTAGAAACATGTTATCACAGCTTAGTGCATCTTTCCTGGTCCCCGAAACACCTAGAAGAGGATGTCACAACTTAGTGGATCTTTCCTGGTCCCCTCCGATACAGCTAGAAACAAGTTATCACAGCTTAGTGTATCTTTTCTGTCCCCCCAATACACCAGAAAGAAGCTGACACAACTTTGTGCATCTTTCCTGGTCTTCCCCTCCCGATACACCTAGGAACAGGTTATCACAGTTTGTGTATCTTTCTGGTCTCCCCCCCCAGATATATGTAGAAAGTCATTATCACAGCTTAGTGTATCTTTCCTGCCCCACCTCGGATACACCTACAAACAAGTTGTCACAGCTTAGTGTATCTTTCCGGGCCCCCCCAATACACCTAGAAACAAAATATCACAGCTTAGTGCATCTTTTCTGGTCCCCGACCCAGGTGCACCTAGAAACAAGTTGTCACAGCTTGGAGTATGTTTTCTTGTCCCCTCCCCTCCGATACACCTAGAAACAAGTTGTCACAGCTTAGTGTATCATTCATGGTCCTCCCCCCTCCTGGATACACCTAGAAACAAGTTATCACAGCTTGGTGTATCTTTCCTGGTTCCATCCCCCAGAAACACCTAGAAACAAGTTATCACAGCTTAGTGTTTGTTTCTGGCCCCCAATACACCTAGAAACAAGTTGTCACAGCATAGTGTATCTTTCCTGGTCTCCCCCCTGATACACCTAGAAACAAGTTATCACAGCTTAGTGTATCTTTCCTGGTCTCCCAGATACACCTAGAACAAGTTGTCAAGCTTAGTGTATCTTTCCTGTCCCCACCCATACACCTAGAAACAAGTTGTCACAGCTTAGTGTATCTTTCCTGACCCCCCTCTGGATACACCTAGAAGCAAGTTATCACAGCATAGTGTATCTTTCCAAGACCCCCCGATACACCAAGAAAAAGTTATCACAGCTTAGTGTATCTTTCCTGGCCCCGATACACAAGAAACAAGTTATCACTGCTTAGTGTATTTTCCTGGTCTCCTCCTCCTCCGGGTACACCCAGAATCAAGTTGCCACAGCTTAGTGTGTCTTTCCTGGTCTCTCCCCCCACAATACACCTAGAAACAAGTTGTCACAGCATAGTGTACCTTTCCTGGTCCCCCCCCCCAAGTACATCTAGAAACAAGTTGTCAGAGCTGAGTGTGTTGTCCCAGGTCTCCCCCCACCGATACACTGAGAAACAGGTTATCATAGCTTTACGTATCTTTCCTGGACCTTCCCGATACACCTAGAAACAAGTTATGGACAACTTAGTGTATTTTTCCTGATCCCCGCCCCAGATGCACCTAGAAACAAGTTGCCACAGCTTAGTGCATGTTTCCTGGTCCTCCCCTCTCCTGGATACACCTAGAAAAAAGTTATCACAGCTTTGTGTATCTTTTCTGGTCCTCCCACCTCGCATACACCTAGAAACAAGTTGTCACAGCTTAGTGTATATTTTTCCTGGCCCCCCCCTCCCGGATACACCTATAAATAAGTTTTCACAGTTTAGTGTATCTTTTCTGGTACCCCCACCCCGCATACACCTAGAAACATGTTGTCACAGCTTAGTGTATCTTTTCTGCCCCCCTCCGGATACACCTAGAAATAAGTTGTTACAGCTTAGTGTATCTTTCCTGGTCTCCCCCACCCAGATACACCTAGAAAGATCACAGCTTAGTGAATCTTTCTTGACCCCCAAATACTCCTTGAAACAAGTTGTCACAGCCTAGTGTATCTTTCCTGGTCTCCTCCCCGATACACCTGGAAACAAGTTTTCACAGCTTAGTGTACCTTTCCAGGTCTCCCCACCCAGATACACCTAGAAACAAGTTATCACAGCTTAGTGTATCTTTCCTGGCCCCCGGATACACCTAGGAAGAAGTTGTCACAGCTTAGTGTATCTTTCCTGCCCCGGATACACCTAGAAACAGGTTGTCACAAGCTAGTGCATCCTTCCTGGTCACCCCCAATACACCTTGAAACAAGTTATCACAACTTAGTGTATTTTTCTGTCCCCGATACACCTAGAAAGAGGTTGTCACAACTTAGTGTATCTTTCCTGGTCTCCCCACCTCCCCCCAGATTCACCTAGAAACAAGTTGTCATAGCCTAGTGTATCTTTCCTGGTCTTTCCCCTCCCGATAGACCGAGAACAGGTTATCCCCCCCGGATACACCTAAAACAAGTTATCACAGCTTAGTGTATCTTCCTTGGTGCCCTCCCCCCCCGATATTCCTAGAAAGATGTTATCACAGCTTAGTGTATTTTTCATGCCTCCCCTTGGATACACCTATAAATAAGTTTTCACTTATTTCAAAGGTGTCACTAGTCAATCAATTGGCTCTGGGTGGGGTTTCATCACTGTGCTGTCTTAGGCATCCTTCACAGTTAGAAGCCAGTCAGACTGACTTTGATTTGTCTGTTGGAAGCTGAGAACCTTGCTACACTGGAAAGAACAAACTATAACTCCATTTAGGACCTGGAAACCTGGTAAGGCATAATACTGGTGGAACTTGTTTGAAGGGGAACTACGTTTTCTACAAAAAGTTTCATTTTTTTTCCCTTATTGGCATTACGCAGAGAATTGCAGGATTGCATCAAAAGTGTAGTAATTTTATAACCAGAGGGAGTAAGATACAACTGAATTTGCTTGATTGTTGGGGTTGAGACCTAGGATTTGTAAGGATATTTTTGCAACATTTTAAAAGTGTCCTGCTGGCTGAGGAGTGAGTTTATTTTTATCCCTGGACTCAGTAGAGTGGTTTGTGCAGGAGCTGTGGTCTAGTAAATTGTGGTGTTAGTTGAATTACTATAAAGGGCAATACTCACCAGGATGGTGGAGCAATTATGTATTTCATTGTTTCTAACAGTCACCAGTAGCTGTGGACTATCCACCCACCCCCCAGACGTGGCATTTCCTTTATAGCCACAGTTCTGAAATCACTTCCTCAACAGGTCTTGGGGTAAAACTGTCATCCTTAATAACCCAGCACAGTGCAAAAAGGGTAGGTACACACCACAAATAATAATAAAAAAATATATATATATTACATATTGTATATTATAAGGGAGAGAGACATGTGGGGAGTGGTGCAATGCACTGGCTGTGGGGCAGCAGTTTTCTGGGAGACATTCTGGAAACTGCATTGCAGTCCTATTTGCAGGCAACTGTCAGCTCTGAGGGAGGAGGCTGCCTACCTCCAGGCTGAAATAGCAAGGACTAAGGAGGCCTCCCCCTTCCAAAGAGCACCACTGCCACAACCACTGCCTCAGAGGTTGCCAAGTATGAAGAGCAGTTGGACCATAGTGGGTTCTGGGAGGGTGCAGGTGGTGGACCAGAGGCGAAGCCCCCTAGTTGTACCTCTACACAAATCATATGCCATTCTGGCAGAGCAAGGTTCCTCTATAATGGCACCCTCAGTGGAGACCCAGAAGAATGCTGAGGACATCCACAAGGGACACCCACAAAAGGGTGGCAAGGGACACCACAGGGGAAGGAAACAGCTTCTGATAGGGGACTCTATTGTTAGGGGGGTAAAACTGGGAAAGGGAGAGGAGAAGGAAGTAAGGTGCCTGCCTGGTCTCATGGCTTGGAGGGACAGGAAGCAAATTCTCAGGATTGCAGAAGCAGCATCACAGGAGAGGGAACTAGATATCATAGTCCACCTTGGGACAAATTACCTAGATAGGCATGGGATCAGTGCAGTGCAGAATGAATTTGTGGAGTTGGGGAGGGGCCTCAGACTGGTAGCAAGCACGGTAACCTTCTCAGAGGTGCTACCAGTCCATGGCAAGAGTGAGGCTAGGGTATTGCACACCATGCAGTTTAATGAATGGTTGCAAAACTGGTGCAGAGCACAGGGCTTTGGCTTCATTGGGCACTGGGGGGGGCCACCTGGAGAGATAAAGGTCTATACTGGCATGATGGTCTGCATCTGTCCACGAAGGGAACAAAGCTCTTAGGTGATAGGTTTAAATGCTTCCTTGGCAAGCTTTTAAACTAGCCAAGGGGGGGAGGCGCTGATAAAAGGCAAGAAATTTCAAGCCTCCCCCCACAAAACATGGCAGGTAGTAATGTAAACACTGAGGTACAGAGCTCAATGCAGGGCAGGACAGGGGTAAATGGAAAAATAGACAAGGACAATAAGAGCAGGGATGGGGGAAAAAAGGATAAAGCCAACATTAAATGGAGGGCAATGAGTACCAATGCCCGTAGTCTGGGAAACAAGCTTCCTGAGCTAGTAGCCCTGATGGAAGATGAACAATTGGATATTGTGGCAGTCACGGAAACATGGTACACCGAGAACCATGACTGGGATGTCAACATACCAGGGTACACAATCTACAGAAGGGACAGGGAAGGTAAAAGAGGAGGTGGAGTAGCTCTATACATAAGGGAAGGGATCAAAGCTACAGAACTAAAAAGTAAAGGGGGAGGACAAGAGGCACTCTGGGTCAGCTTGGAGACAGGGAATGGCATCACAATCCGCACAGGGGTTGTATACAGACCCCCGTCTCAAGGGGAGGAAATAGATAACAAAATGATAGAGGACATTCTCAAAATGGCTGAAAAAGGGGAGATACTGTTGATGGGGGACCTGAATATGCCAGATGTTAACCGGATAACATGTACTGCAGCCACATCCAAAAGCAGGGTCATTCTCGATGCCCTGCAGGGGGCAGGCCTTAGACAGCTAGTGTTGGAACCCACTCGGGAGGGAGCAATACTAGACCTGGTACTCTCAAATGGAGAGACGATCACAAATTTAGAAGTCAGTAGACATCTGGGAACAAGTGACCACTGCACAGTGTGCTTCACAATATGCACAACCATGGAGATGAGCCATACAAAAACAAGCATACTGGACATTAGAAGGGCTGACTTTGGCAAAATGGGTGAATACCTGAAAAATGCACTAGCAAATGACCAAAAAGGAGGGGTGGAAGAACAATGGAGAAAAGTCAAAACTGCCATCATAGAGGCAACAAGCCTTTGTGTGAAACAAATAAAGAAAACAAAGCGGAGTAAAAAAACACTATGGTTCTCAAAAGAGGTGGCAGGGAAGGTTATGGAGAAAAAGGCTGCATTCAAAAAGTATAAGGAATCACAGAAGGAGCACGACAGGGAACTGTATCAATTAAAGCAGAAGAAAGTGGGAAGGCAGTCAGACTAGCAAAGGCCCAAACCGAGGAAAAAATAGCCAACTCAGTTAAGAAGGGGGATAAAACCTTTTATAGGTACATTGGGAGCATAGAAAGGTTAAGGGAGGGATAGTGAAGATTAATAAAGGAGAGGGGAGGTGGGCAGAGGGACACAGTGAAAAAAGGCAGAGATACTGAATGAATACTTTTGCTCAGTATTCACAAAAGAAGATGAGGAGGAGTTACCTAAACTAGACAATAGAAGCACTCTGGGTAGTGGGGTTGACACCAGTCCATTCACAGAAGAAAGAGTCCTGAAATAACTCCTAAAACTCAAGGTGGACAAAGCAATGGGGCCTGACGGGATTCACCCCAGAATCCTAAAAGAACTAAGGGAGGACCTAGTGACACCACTGACCACGCTTTTTAACAAATCATGGCAGGATGGGGCAGTACCTGAGGACTGGAGGAGGACAGATGTGATTCCCCTTCACAACAGTGAGAGCAAGGCAGAAGCAGGAAACCACAGACCTGTAAGTTTGACCTCAGTGGTAGGGAAAATGATGGAATCACTTCTGAAAGAAAGAATTGTTGAGTACCTAGAGGCCAGCGGGGCACAGGACCCAAAGCAGCATGGATTTACAGCAGGAAGGTCATGTCAGACAAATTTAATTGATTTCTTTGACTGGGTGACCAAAGTAATAGACCAGGGAGGGGCTGTGGATATGGCCTACCTAGACTTTAGCAAGGCATTTGACACAGTCCCACACAAAGATTAATAATCAAGTTAGCCAGCCTGGGAGTGGGTCCCAGGGTGGTAGTCTGGGTAGCAAACTGGCTGCACAACAGGACACAGAAGGTAATAGTGAATGGAACACATTCCGAAGAAAGGGGGGGTTACTAATAGAGTACCTCAGGGCTCAGTACTGGGTCCAGTCCTCTTTAACATCTTTATAGGTGACATTGCAGAGGGTCTGGAGGGAAAGGTATGCCTCTTTGCAGATGACACAAAGATCTGTAACAAAGTTGATACACAAGAGGGGGTAGAAAAGATGAGAAGGGACTTGGCAAGGTTGGAGGAATGGTCAGACATATGGCAACTTAGATTCGATGCAAAGAAATGCAAAGTAATGCACCTGGGAAACAAAAACCCAGGAGAAGAGTACACAATAGCAGGGGAGGTACTAACAACAACAAAAATGGAAAGGGACCTGGGGGTAGTCATATCAGATGACCTAAAGATGGGTAAGCAATGTGAAAAGTTGGTAAGGAGAGCCAGGGGGATACTGGGATGCATAGGAAGGGCATCATAAGTAGAAAAAGAGTGGTTATCCTCTATACAGACAGTTGGTGAGACCCCATGTGGAGTACTGTGTGCAGTTTGGAGACCTCATCTACGCAAGGACATAGACAGGATGGAAGCAGTCCAGAGGAGGGCAACTAAAATGGTGCAGGGTCTGCAGCAGAAACCATATGAAGAGAGACTGAGAAAGCTTAATATGTATACTCTTGATGAAAGGAGGGACGGGGGGACATGATAGAAACGTTCAAGTACCTCAAGGGAATCAACAAAGTCCAGGAGGGTAGCATCTTTCAGAAAAAGAGATGTGTAAGAACAAGGGGGCACAATTTAAAGATAGAGGGGGGACGGCTCAGGGGTAATGTGAGAATTTTTTTCATGGAGAGAGTGGTGGATACATGGAACAGCCTTCCTGAGGAGGTTGTTGGGTCTAAAACAGTGGGGGAATTCAAACATGCATGGGACAGACACAAGGGAATTATAGTGGGGGTTTGCAGGAAGTAGGCTGTTGGTTAACTAAAATCTGCAGCTTATCCAGTAGGTAGGGAAATGGGCAGACTGGGTGGGCCAAGAGGTACTTATCTGCCGTCAAAGTCTATGTTTCTATGTTTCACAGCTTAGTGTATCTTTCCTGGTTCCCCCCCCAATACACCCAGAAGCAAGTCAGCACAGCTTAATGTGTCTTTCCTGGTCTCCCCCTCCCCACGGGTACACCTAGTACCAAGTTGCCACAGCTTAGTGTATCCTTCTTGCCCCCCCCAGGATACACCTTGAAACAAGTTGTCACAGCTTAGGGTATCTTTCCTGGAGTCCCCCCTCCAGATACACCTAGAAACAAGTTATCACAGCTTAGTGTATCTTTCCTGGTCTCTGCCCCACTTCAGATACACGTAGAAACTAGTTATTACAGCTTAGTGTGTCTTTCCTGCCTCCCCCGGATACACTTAGAAACAAGTCACAGCTTCACAGGCGTGGGGGCGGGGGCAGAGGGCAAGCTGCCCCCTCCCCCCCGAGAAATTAGACCAGGACTTTTTTAGGAGCCCAGCCACCGTTCTCCGGTTATCTTTTTTTTTTTTTTAATATTGAATGGGCTCAGGGCTATGCCCGGACTGCCTGCACCTCTCGGGGAGGGAGGGGGTGGCGGCGCGGCACCGTGTCTCTTAAACAAAACTATCCCCTTTTCCGATTGGCTGCAAGCCTGCAACCATAGTAGCTTGCTTGTTACAGCCAATCAGAGAGTGCTGCAAGCTGGTGCCATCACGTGAGCAGTACTCCGTTAGTGGTGCCATTTAGTTGTCTATGTGTCTTCCATGAAGGTGCAGCAGCAGCATCCATATAGCGTAGGGCTGAGGAGAGATAGCTATTTGAGGATGTCGAGCAGCAGCCGTTGGTTGTCTGTCAGGTGTCACCAGTGTCTCAGTCAGTCTAGTGTTCCCACCCTCCTCCTGTTCTGAACAGCCCAGTTTAAATATACCTCACCCGAGTCCTCTGACTACCTACTCTCTGTTTCTCAGTGCAGCCAGCTGTGCTCTGGGCTCTCTCTGCCACCTGGGCCTCCCATCCCGAGGCCTAGGAGGCCTCGGCCCTAAGGCCTCTACCACCGGACAGACCAGGCGGAGGAGCAAGTAGTACAATTACAGTGAGTCTGAGGCATGGCCAGACTTGCTTGCACACCCAGCTCCTGTGTCCAGCAGGCCAGAAAATATTTACACCGTGTTGTCGGGTCCCACACCATGCCCATTGCCCACCAGTTCCACGGTCCACCGAGAGGGATTATTCAGGTCAGTGAACAGCCAGGCCCAGAACAGTGAAGAAGCCAGCGGTCATGCAGGCTATTGCAGACCCATAATGTGACACGTTCATCTGGTGTCAGAAAAAATGAGTTACTGTCTCTTCAGGGGATTAATCAGGAGAGGAACGGGACTGTTGGGAGAGACTCGGCTACCTGACCTGCCTTCTTGGCCTTGCTGTGCCCTGCTGCATTCTGCCCTGTCTGTGCCCTTACTGATTTGGTGAGTAACTGTGCTGCAAGCTGGTTGTTGGAAATTAATACCATTCACATCCCAGAAATGTGTTTTTTTTTTGGGGGGGGTTGTCTTGGCCATGGCCATGTGTCTGGGGGGTGGGTGGAAGGTTTGCTGTCAGCTTGTGTTTCTTTGGGTGGGAGGGGATTTGCTGGCTGTTGAGGCTGTCTATGTTGGTGGGGTGGGTGGAGGGCCTATTTTTTTGATATGGTGTGGACACTGGTCAAGTTGGTGGGGTGGGGACACTCAATTACTGTGCTACTGGTGTGGTGGGGTTTGTTGGGGAAACTCATTGGACGGTCTGTGTTTGGTGGGGCTGGGGGATGGTCTGTTTTGTGGGGTTGGGGTCGGGGGAGACAGTCTGTATGTTTTGGTGCTGACTCACTGAGAGGATGGTCAGTGTTTGGTGCTGGGGGAGGGCCTGCGTTTGGTGGGGCTAGGGGGTACGATCAGTGTTTGGAGCTGGGGTGGTTAGTGTTTGGGACTGGGAGGGTGGTCAGTGTTTGGTGGGGGTGGGGGGACAGTCTATTTTCTATTCTGGGGTCTGGTGGGGTGGAGACAGGCCATGGTGATGTGGGGACACTGGCTGTGATGGTGGGGTGGTGACACTAGCCATTGTTTGGTGGACTTGGCTGGCCATTTGTCTGGGGGGACTGTCCATAATGGTGGAAAAGGGGGACTGTCCATGTTTGCCTGCCGGGTGTCTTGTGGGGAGGGGGACTATTTGCTGGTCGGGTGTCTGGGGATCTTTCCATGTTGGCTTATGGGGGTGAATGTCAGTGATTGCTGATCAGGTGTCTAGGACGGACTATCAATGTTGTTGGGGAGGAACTCTCCGTGTTTGCTAGCCAGGTGTTTGGGGATTGTTCATGTTGGTGGGCGGAAATTCTGTGTTTGCTAGCTGTGTGTCGGGGGACTGTCCTTGGTGGGATATGGGGACCGTCCATGTTTGCTGGCTGCCTGGGTGTCTGGTGGGACTGTCCTTGTCGCTTGGGATGGGGCATTCTATGCTCGCTGCGGTGTCTGGTGGGGAGGGGACTGTTCAGGTGTCTGGGGACTATCCTTGTAGGTGGGGTGAAGGGGGGACTGTCCATGTTTGCTGACTGGGTTTTTGGTGGACTGTCCATGTTGGTTAGGAGGGGGGACATTCTGTGCTTGCTGACTGGGTGTTAGCATATAAACATAAGTTAATGTTAAAACGTAATTTCCACCTCACTCTTTACCTGCCAAGGGATGTATCTCACTGACCTGTGCCCACAGCTAGCATATGAACGTTAGTAAATGTTGAAACATTATTTCCCCCTCATCCTTTACCTGGCTGTAAAAGTAATCTTTCACTTTTTTGATTTCTCCGATCGTCCACTGTGGAGGGGTGAAACAGACAGATTCCTTGGCCTTGCTGTCTCTGTCTTCATCGCCTGGCAAACACAACCAAAGGGGTAGCTTTTTGTGTTCTCCCCCATACAGTGTTACAAGACTAGCAAAAGAAATCTTGCACTAAAACATGCACCCTAAAGAAATGATTATACTACTACCTGGCCATTGTTATAGCGACTACTGACTGGCCATGATTTTGGGGGGGGGGGTTGAAACACTGGTTGTGTGTGTGGGTGGGGTTGCAGACACTGCTGATCGTGTGTGTGTGGGGTTGGGGACACTGCTGGTCGTGTGTGTGTGTGGGGTTGGGGACACTGCTGGTCATGTGTGTGTGGGGGGTTGGGGACACTGCTGGTCGTTGTGTGTGTGTGTGTGTGTGTGTTGCGGACACTGGTCATTTGTGCGGGTGGGGTTGGGGATACAGACATTGTGTGGGTGTGGTGGGGGCACTGTTGTGTGGGTGGGTGGAGGCACTGGCATTGTGTCGGTGGGGCAGGGTTGTAATTGTATACCAGGCAAACTGTGCTGACCGGTAGCTCATCTCTCTTTCCAGACAAAGAAAGAAACATAAACAAAATGCAGTATAAAATGTGGTTTTATTTATTTTTGTGTGCCTGTGATGGGGAGGCACAGACCTGGATGCCTGGAGCGGATACCAGATAAATGGAGCTGGAAATGGTGTTGGTTGGGTGGGGTGGGGAGAGTGGCTGTGCTGGTGCGGTGGGGACAGTGGCTGTGCTGGTGGGGTGGACACAGAGTGTGGAGCGTGGCTGTGTAAGTCCATCAGGGTGCAGAGAGTAGCTGAACTGGCCAGTCTGGGTGGAGATAGTGGCCTTGCAGGTCTGGGGTGGGGAAAGTGGGCTGTAGCTTTTTGCATGGACATTTAATTCACTGTTGCTTGCTGTGCCTTCTGCTGCCCTGCCAGCTTTGTGCTGCTGTGCTGACCAGGGCGGGCTGGTTCACATGCTGAAAAAAATGATTCTGGCCACTGGTGATGGAGGAGGGAGGGGTGGACGGGCATACTGGCACAGAAATATTTTTTTCAACATGTATGCCAGTCTGCTGGGTCCATGTAACCTTGCCTCCCTCGTGCAAAGGGGCTTCTGAGCACTAAAGATAAGTTTCTGTGTCAAAATTAGGAACTGTTGGAAAGTATGAAATCCTACAGTATAAAAATTGTGCATGTTTATGTAGTTTCACCTAACTGTGTGGTTCAACAAGATGTTATGTGGTCTCTCCTCCTCATTTAGCACCCTGACCTGTGACCTAGCCATCCCCCCCCCCCAGGGCAGGGGGAAGGTCCGTTGTCTTGTGGTCTTTTGGTGGTTTGTTGGGCATTGTAAAATGCATTGTTTCATTTACTGTGTTGTACTGCCTGGACCTGCTTTACCCTGTCTCTATCCTGAATGTAAACATGGTATAAAAAAAGTTCATTTTTTGGTGGTGTGTGTGTCTATCTGTGTCTGTGTGTAGAAGAATAGAGACACACGCTCGGACAAAAAAAATTGTATTAAACCACATCAAACTGAAGCAACCATGTTTCATTTGTGCCCTTCAAAACTGTCAGATGAGATGATTTTGAAGTAGTCTGTGGGGGCATCCACGGCAACCTGGGCTACCACAACCAGCCCACCACACACTGTCATAGGTGATGCTAATAAAAACCACCAACCAAGTACTTACCTTTCAGGGTGGGTCCTGCGAGGCTGTGCACAGGTATCTGGAGTCGTTCCAGCAAACTTCCTGTGGCATCTGTTCTCTTTAGGTTATGTGATACGACCACTTTTGTGCCAGAGCAGTCCGTGTTTGCTTGGATGGGTTGTGTAACCCTGGGCAAGGACAGAGATGCATATTCCTTAGGGCCCATGGGGAGGAGAGTGGTAGGGGTTGTGGTGTGACCACACCATGCCCATGATCATCTTGAACAATTAGGGATTTACATTGTTCTGTGCACTGTCCCAGGTACATCAGCATGCTTGTTAAGAGCACCGCCTGAGGGATATCAGCAAGTCCCATGCTTATGTATGCAATGCTTGCTTGCTTGAGGAGAGCATTATCCTCTTCGCTTACCTTACCTAACCAGATTCAGGCATGTGACATTGAATAATATGGGATGGGATGGGATGGGAGACTAACGAATTAACTTGGTTATAACAAAGAAAAGTGTTAACACACTGGGTACAAGTAAGCAATAATGCCCGACAGGGCGTGTGTCATGTTGGGATAACGTCACACCTCAGGTGGTTGGGCACGAGTGCATCCAATACATAAGGCATGACGTTATCCTACCATGACACACACCCTGGAGGGCATTATTGCTATTATACAATGGCGTGTTGTTATACAGAATTAAAAAAAATAATTTTAAAGATGTTTTATTTGGTGTGGAAAAATATTTTTAAGAGAAGATACAAAAAAACACACTAATGCTAACAATCATCAAGAGGTTCACGGAGAGGCTGAGACTAGACCTGTGATGAATCGGATGTACTGGGATAACATCATGGGTCTAGCCCAAGACTGACCAATCAGATGCCAGCATTCATTCTTGTCATTGTATAATCACATTTTTTTATGTAATCTATGTAAATAAGGGCTCATGCTGTGAGGATGCACATGCTGGGATGTTTCCATACCATCCATGTTTATAGGTATACTGAGGTGGCATTAGCCATTTGCTGCACTTCCTTGAAACATGCTTTTTGCACTCCTCAAGGGTGGGAGGGCTAGCTCAAGCAGACCTTTCAAGAAGTTCAGGATCCACTATAAGGGCTGGACTGGAAGGGCTATGTAAGCAGCAAAGGGGGGTGAGAGACTAGTAAGCTATCCACCTGGAGGTTCAGGTGGGGGCAAAATTAGGTCAAGACTGATTTGAATTGAAGCTGAGGTGTGGTCCTGTCCTCTTGAGAAGGAAGTTAAGTTCCTTACATATTTTCAACTTTACAAGTAAGTCCTCACTCCCAAGGCAGTTGAGCGAAGAAATGAATACAAAACAGATCTCGGTCAGTTTTTCGACTCTGGTCTCAGGAGGAGTTGGGCCGAGAGCAGGCTGCAGTAAAACTGGTGGGGTGGGGAAGTGCTCTGACTTGGCATGGGCTGGTCCCTCCCAGTAGTTATTCAGCTGTAGTCTTAAATGTTTTTTGGGCATTATTTGATGCTGGTTGATTTGTTTGCATTACACAAGCCACCCACCCTCTTCACTGTCGTGATACGCAAAAATCAGGACTTTTTTGTTACTTTGCCCCCCCTGTAAAAATAATAAACTACGCCCCTGCACAGCTTAGTGTATCTATCCTGATCTCACCCCTCCGATATACCTAGAAACAAGTTATCACAGCTTAGTATATTTTTCCTGGTCCCCCTCCCCAGATGCACCTAGAATCAAGATGTCACAACTTGGTATATTTTTCCATGTCTCCCCAGATACTCCTAGAAACAAAGTCGTCACAGCTTAGTGTATCTCTCTGGTCTCTCCCCACTCAGATACACCTAGAAGCAAGTTCTCACAGCTTAGTGTGGTGTGTCTTTTCTGCCCCCCTGTATACACCTAGAAACAAATCACAGCTAAGTGTATCTTGCCTGATCAGCCCCCCCAATACACCTAGAAACATGTTATCACAGCTTAGTGCATCTTTCCTGGTCCCCCCTCCCGATACACCTAGAAACACGTTGTTACAGCTTACGGTATCTTTCCTTGTCTCTGGCTCCCCCGATACACCTAGACACAAGGTATCACAGCTTAGTGTATCTTTCCTGGTCTCCTCTCCCCTCAGATACACATAGAAACAAGTTATCAAAGCTTGGTGTATTTTTCCTGGTACCTCCCCGAATACGCCTAGAAACAAGTTGTCACAGCTTAGTGTATCTTTCCTGGTCTCCCCCCCTCAGATACACCTAGAAACAAGTTATCACAGCTTGGTGTGTCTCTCCTGCCCCCCTGGATACACCTAGAAACAAGTTACAGCTCAGTGTGTCTTGCCTAATCTGGCCCCCGATTCACCTAGAAACATGTTATCACAGCTTAGTGCATCTTTCCTGGTCCGCCCCGAATACACCTAGAAAGAGGTTGTCACAACTTAGTGCATCTTTCCTAGTCCCCGGATATAGCTAGAAACAAGTTATCACAGTTCAGTGTATCTTTCTGCCCCCAGATACACCTAGAAACAAGTTGTTACAGCTTAGTGTATCTGTTCTCAATCTCCCCTCAAACAGGTAATCACAGCTTTGTGTATCATTCCTGTTCCCCCCCCAATACACCTAAAAACAAGTTGTCACATCTTAGTGCATCTTTCTGGTCCCCCAGATATACCTAGAAAATCGTTATCACAGCTTAGTGTATGTTTCCTGCCCCCGATACACTAAAATAGGTGTCACAGCTTAGTCTATCTTTCCGTGTCCCCCACCGATACACCTAGAAACAAGTTATCACAGCTTAGTGTCTCTTTCCTAGTACCCACCACAGATGTACCTAGAAACAAGTTGTCACAGCTTAGTGTATGTTTCCTGGTCCCCCCCAATGATACACCTAGAAACAAGTTGTCACAGCTTAGTGTATCTTTCCTGGTCCTCCCTCCACCCTGCATACACCTAGAAACAAGTTGTCACGGCTAGTGTATCTTTCCTGGCCCCCCTCCCAGATACACCTAAAAATAAGTTATCACAGCTTAGTGTACCTTTCCTTGTCCCCCCCCGGATACACCTAGTAACAAGTAATTACAGCTTAGTGTATGTTTCCTGGTCCCCCAATGATACACCTAGAAACGAGTTGTCACAGCTTAGTATATCTTTCCTGGCCCCGGATACACCTAGAAACAAGTTGTCACAGCTTAGTGTATCTTTCCTGGCCCCCTCCCAGATACATCTAGAAATAAGTTATCACAGCTTAGTGTATCTTTCCTGGTGCACTCCGGATACATGTAGAAACAAGTTGTTATGGCTTAGTGTATATTTCCTGGCCCCCACTCTCGATACATCTACAAAGAAGTGGTCACAACTTAGTGTATCTTTCCTCAACCCCCCCCTGATAAACCTAGAAATAAGTTATCACAGCTTAGTGTATCTTTTTTGGTCCCCACCCCAGATGCACGTAGAAACAAGTTGTCACAGCTTAGTGTATGTTTCCTGGTCTCCCCCTATACACCTAGAAACAAGTTGCTACAACTTAGTGAATCTTTCCTGGTCCTCCCCCTCCCGGATACAGCTAGAAACAAGTTATCACAGCTTAGTGTATCTTTCCTGGTCTCCCCCTCCCCATGGGTACACCTAGAATCAAGTTGCCACAGCTTAGTGTATCCTTCTTGCCCCCCCCAGGATACACCTTGAAACAAGTTGTCACAGCTTAGTGTATCTTTCCTAGTGTCCCCCCTCCAGATACACCTAGAAACAAGTTGTCACAGCTTAGTGTATCTTTCCTGGTCTCTGCCCCGCTTCAGATACACGTAGAAACTAGTTATCACAGCTTAGTGTGTCTTTCCTGCCTCCCCTGGATACACTTAGAAACAAGTCACAGCTTAGTGTATCTATCCTGATCTCACCCCCCCGATATACCTAGAAACAAGTTATCACAGCTTAGTATATTTTTCCTGGTCCGCCCCCCGGATGCACCTAGAATCAAGTTGTCACAACTTGGTATATCTTTCATGTCCCCCCAGATACTTCTAGAAACAAAGTCGTCACAGCTTAGTGTATCTCTCCTGGTCTCTCCCTCACAGATACACCTAGAAGCAAGTTCTCACAGCTTAGTGTCTTTTCTGCCCCCAGGATACATCTAGAAACAAGTCACAGCTCAGTGTATCTTGCCTGATCTGCCCCGATACACCTAGAAACATGTTATCACAGCTTAGTGCATCTTTCCTGGTCCCCACCAGATACACCTAGAAACACGTTGTTACCTTACGGTATCTTTCCTTGTCTCTGGCCCCCATACACCTAGACACAAGGTATCACAGCAGTGTATCTTTCCTGGTCTCCCCCCAGATACACCTAGAAACAAGTTATCACAGCTTAGTGTATCTCTCTTGCCCCCGGATACACCTAGAAACAAGCTACAGCTTAGTGTGTCTTGCCTGATCTGCCATCCCCGATTCACTAGAAACATGTTATCACAGCTTAGTGCATCTTTCCTGGTCCGCCCCCAGATACACCTAGAAAGAGGTTGTCACAACTAGTGCATCTTTCCTAGTCCCCCACCCGGGATATAGCTAGAAACAAGTCATCACAGTGTAGTGTATCTTTACTGTCCCCGGATACACCTAGAAACAAGTTGTTGCTGTAGTGTATCTGTTCTCTTCTCCTCGATACACCTAGAAACAGGTAATCACAGCTTTGTGTATCATTCCTGTTCCACCCCCGATACACCTAAAAACAAGTTGTCACATCCTAGTGTATCTTTCCTGGTCCCCAAGATATACCTAGAAAATCGTTATCACAGCTTAATGTATGTTTCCTGCCCCGATACACTAAAATAGGTTGTCACAGCTTAGTGTCTCTTTCCTAGTACCCACCACAGATGTACCTAGAAACAAGTTGTCACAGCTTAGTGTATGTTTCCTGGTCCCCCCCAATGATACACCTAGAAACAAGTTGTCACAGCTTAGTGTATCTTTCCTGGTCCCAAACCCCCCACCGCATACACCTAGAAACAAGTTGTCACAGCTAGTGTATCTTTCCTGGCCCCTCTCCCAGATACACCTAGAAATAAGTTATCATAGCTTAGTGTACCTTTCCTTGTGCCCCCCGGATACACCTAGTAACAAGTAATTACAGCTTAGTGTATCTTTGCTGGTCTCCCCCTCCCAGTTACACCTAGAAACAAGTTATCACAGCTTAGTGTATCTTTTCTGGTGCCCTCCCGGATACATGTAGAAACAAGTTGTTATGGCTTAGTGTATATTTTCTGGTCCCCCCCCCCAATACACCTAAAAACAAGTTGTCAGAGCTTAGTGTATCTTTCCTGGCCCACCCCAGATATACCTAGAAAAACATTATCACAGCTTAGTGTATCTTTCCTGGACCCTCCCAATACACCTAGACATAACTTATCACAGCTTAGTGTATCTTTCCTGGTCCCTGTCCCAGATGCACCTAGAAACAAGTTGTCAAAGTTTAGTGTATGTTTCCTGGTTCCCCCCCTCCCGGATAAACCTCGAAACATGCTGTCACAGCTTAGTGTATCTTTCCTGGTCCCCCCCTGGATACACCTAGAGACAAATTGTCACAGCTTAGTGTAACTTTCCTGGCCCACCCCAGATATACCTAGAAAAACATTATCACAGCTTAGTGTATCTTTCCTGGACCCCCCAATACACCTAGACATAAGTTATCACAGCTTAGGGTATCTTTCCTGGTCCCCGCCCCAGATGCACCTAGAAACAAGTTACCACAGCTTAGTGTGTCTTTCCTGCCCCCCCCAGATACACCTAGAAACAAGTCACAGCTTAGTGTATCTTGCCTGATCTGCCCCCCGATACACCTAAAACATGTCATCACAGCTTAGTGCATCTTTCCTGGTCCGCCCCCGAATACACCCTGAAAGAGGTTGTCACAACTTAGTGCATCTTTCCTAGTCCCCAGATATAGCTAGAAACAAGTTATCACAGTTCAGTGTATCTTTTCTGTCCCCCGGATACACCTAGAAACAAGTTGTTACAGCAGTGTATCTGTTCTCTTCTCCCCTCGATACACCTAGAAACAGGTAATCACAGCTTTGTGTATCATTCCTGTTCCCACCCCCGATACACCTAAAACAAGTTGTCACATCTTAGTGTATCTTTCCTGGTCCCCAGATATACCTAGAAAATCGTTATCACAGCTTAGTGTATGTTTCTGCCCCCGATACACCTAAACATAGGTTGTCACAGCTTAGTCTATCTTTCCGTGTCCCCACCGATACACCTAGAAACAAGTTTTCACAGCTTAGTGTCTCTTTCCTAGTACTCACCACAGATGTACCTAGAAACAAGTTGTCACAGCTTAGTGTATGTTTTCTGGTCCCTCCCCAATGATACACCTAGAAACAAGTTGTCACAGCTTAGTGTATCTTTCCTGGTCCCCCCCACCCTGCATACTCCTAGAAACAAGTTGTCACAGCTAGTGTATCTTTCCTGGTCCCCCTCCCAGATACACCTAGAAATAAGTTATCACAGCTTAGTGCATCTTTCCTGGTCCACTCCCCGAATACACCCTGAAAGAGGTTGTCACAACTTAGTGCATCTTTCCTAGTCCCCCAGATATAGCTAGAAACAAGTTATCACAGTTCAGTGTATCTTTTCTGTCCCCCGGATACACCTATAAACAAGTTGTTACAGCTTAGTGTATCTGTTCTCTTCTCCCCTCGATACACCTAGAAACAGGTAATCACAGCTTTGTGTATCATTCCTGTTCCCACCCCCGATACACCTAAAACAAGTTGTCACATCTTAGGTGTATCTTTCCTGGTCCCCCAGATATACCTAGAAAATCGTTATCACAGCTTAGTGTATGTTTCCTGCCCCCCGATACACCTAAACATAGGTTGTCACAGCTTAGTCTATCTTTCCGTGTCCCCCACCGATACACCTAGAAACAAGTTTTCACAGCTTAGTGTCTCTTTCCTAGTACTCACCACAGATGTACCTAGAAACAAGTTGTCACAGCTTAGTGTATGTTTTCTGGTCCCTCCCCAATGATACACCTAGAAACAAGTTGTCACAGCTTAGTGTATCTTTCCTGGTCCCCCACCCTGCATACTCCTAGAAACAAGTTGTCACAGCTAGTGTATCTTTCCTGGTCCCCCTCCCAGATACACCTAGAAATAAGTTATCACAGCTTAGTGCATCTTTCCTGGTCCGCCCCCGAATACACCTAGAAGAGGTTGTCACAACTTAGTGCATCTTTCCTAGTCCCCCGGATATAGCTAGAAAACAGTTATCACAGTTCAGTGTATCTTTTCTGCCCCCACCGATACACCTATAAACAAGTTGTTACAGCTTAGTGTATCTGTTCTCGCTCCCCTCAAACAGGTAATCACAGCTTTGTGTATCATTCCTGTTCGCCCCCAATACACCTAAAACAAGTTGTCACATCTTAGTGTATCTTTCCTGGTCCCCCCCAGATATACCTAGAAAATCGTTATCACAGCTTAGTATATGTTTCCTGCCCCCCGATACACCTAAAAATAGGTGTCACAGCTTAGTCTATCTTTCCGTGTCCCCCACCGATACACCTAGAAACAAGTTATCACAGCTTAGTGTCTCTTTCCTAGTACCCACCACAGATGTACCTAGAAACAAGTTGTCACAGCTTAGTGTATGTTTCCTGGTCCCCCCCCGGATACACCTAGTAACAAGTAATTACAGCTTAGTGTATGTTTCCTGGTCCCCCCCAATGATACACCTAGAAAGAAGTTATCACAGCTTAGTGTATCTTTCCTGGTCTCCCTCCCCAGTATACACCTAGAAACGAGTTGTCACAGCTTAGTATATCTTTCCTGGCCCCCCCTCCCAGATACATCTAGAAATAAGTTATCACAGCTTAGTGTATCTTTCCTGGTGCACTCCCGGATACATGTATGTAACCCCCCTGCAAATGGGGGTTCCCAAAAGACTTCCAGGAGCTTGCTTGAATGCTCCAAGCCTGAATGGTGTTTGGCATTTAAGCCATTTATCAGTGAGTGTTTTTAGAGCCTCTGGTACTGTCTCTTTAAGAGCTGTCTGCTTGCAGACATAATTAGTTGTATGGGACTGTGTGCTTCTCTGAGTACCACTCGAGCTGCTGCCAATTCACTTCATTTTGCAGTCACTAGGAGTGCAAAGGAACCTATCTGAAAGATGTAACTGTTTGCCAGAAATTATTTAGAGTAATAATGAAATTACAGTTTGTCTAACCTGCTTTCTTTGCAGTCAGAACTGTGTCTGCTAGTTCCCCATTCTAGTTTTGAACTGCTGAACTGGACCAATCAGTGTGGGGTAAGCTAGCTCTAAAATGGTGCCTTGGACGAATCAGAACTTGGACTCGTAATCTGGAGCCAGCCACAAGAGGATTGTATGGGCAGTGACTCTAGGAGATGTAGTTTAGACTTCAGTGCCTTTTGGACCAACAGCAGCAGTCTATTGTGGTGACAGCCAATCCAGTCAAGAACTGGGAGGAACTCAAAGGAAGTGCCGGTTTTGTCGGTTGGAGTTTCAGTTGAGCTTTGGCAGTGAAGAAGGAAGGAGCCTGTGCTTTTTCAGTGTGCAGTTTAGTCAAAACGTGTGTAAGGCCCAGAGTTCCGTCTGCAGCTTGTGTAACAGCTTGTTAGGACTGAATCCGTCCTGTGAAAAGAATCAAAGGATCTCTGAAGAGTAGAAACCAGGCTCACCCTGTAGAAGACTGGAGGAATTGCTGAAATTGCCTCGGTCTGTCAGGAACTGAATCTGCTGTGTGTTCTCCCGGGTATTGTGCAGTATTGCGATCGGGATACAGATGCAGCCTGCCTGGTATAGTGCTTTCTTTATATGGATGTGTGAAGAGGTTTGTGTACCTCAAGTGAGCCCTGCTGACATTGAAGGACCCTATCTTATTTGGAGGTCGTGAGTACTAATTCAGGTAGCTCCCTGTTGAATTGCCACATTAAATCCAAATGGAATTACTGTACTGCTGACTGTTTAATTCTCCTTTTCTCTGTGTGAAAGGGCCTCTACCAGCTGCCACAGTTTGGACTAGCCACTAGGGCTTGGGTACCCAGGGACAGTAACTGATAGGGATAGGCCCGTGCACAGAGCCATAGTAGATTATTAGAGTGATAAGCTAATTAACCTGATTTCCTGTCCTTGTTATATCCCCCTAAATAAATCAGAGCTGCTTGTTTCAGCAAAGTTATACTGCCTGAGGTATTTGTCTATGTTAAAGTACTGTACTGTGATTGTTGCACTGTATCTCATTTCTGGGAGGTCCCAGTGCAGGAACCAGACCTGGGGTAGAGTGTATACTGTGAAGTGAATTCTGATATATTGTGTGGGCCACTAGTGGGAAGAAGGGGGTTGCAGTGTCCCAGAGGGCTGTGACCAAGTTAGTTTAACTATTGCAAACCCTGACCTCTGGGTGGAGGCACCCGCCATTGGATCCAGGCCCTCAACCTGTTAGTGGCAAATCAGGCAGGGGTAGTAGCCCCTGGGATAGCGCATCTAGGGGTTACATCTTGGAGGCTCACCGCTGGGATTGTGTGTCCTCTAGTGGCCATATTCTGAAACCACTGTTAAAGAAAAATGGGTACCCGACAGAAGTGGCTGTGCACCGGCTGGTGGAGTGGTGTACTGGGGAGGAGATCGACCCCCAAAATGCAATGCTTATCCTGGACATCCCCCTGGGTATCAATACGGACACTGTGCAGGGAGTACTTTCCAAGGTGGAAGGTTTACAAAACCCTGTGGTGGTGGGTCGGCATGCTAATCTGCTCACCCACACTTTCCTGGCCCTAGTAGAGTTTAAGGATCCCATAGATAGCTCCAAAGTGCCACAGACCATTACTCCAGAGAGCCCTCACTGCTTGGAGAGTGATAACTAAGGACAGTAAAGACCGGGGAATCAGCCCCCACCACTATCTGAAACTTTTGAGGAGAAATTTGCTGAATGGTTGCTGGGAGAGGAAAACTGTGGAGGACTTGAAGAAACTATTCTTGCCACCTGGGGTGTTCCTCCCCAACACCCTCTCTGCTCCAGTGCCCGTAATGGTGGCTGAACCAATGCAGACTCCTATTTCTGCACCTGCCATTAGTCACGACTCTTACGAAGGTTGAGGATCTTCTCTGGCACCTCCCACTCCCAGGGAGGATGACTGGGAGACCTGGATAGACTATGTTGCCCCCAAGTGCTAGAATGGCAATGCTCGGAAGGCAGCGAAAGGGTTAGTGAGAGCCTCCGAGGTCCTGCCCTGGCTACCATCCGTGCTAAACGGGCCAGTAACCCTGAAGCGACTGCACAGGCCTATCTTGAGGCCTTGGAGAATGTGTATAGGAGCCCAGATTCTGATGAGGACCTATGGTGGAGAGTAAGAAATGCACAACAGTACCAAGGGAGTTGTTGTCTGTGTATGTCTCTCGGCTGGAAAAATTGTTGCAGAATGCCTCAGAAAGGGTAGTTTGCCAGCGATTGAACTGGACGAACCAGACTGGACAGAATCCTTAAGTCTGCCCCCTTCTCAGAACTGCTGTTGCTTCAGTCACGACAAATCGACTGGAATCCCCACCCTCCTATGATGAGTTAATGAGAGAAATTCGAGGAGTTGAGAAAAGACCTCGGAGGTACCTGCACCAACAGCTGTGGCTCGACAGTGACTGAGGGTGACCCATCAAGTGAAGTTCAGGGGCAGAGGTTGACAGTCAATGAGTGCTCTGACAAGGAAAAGATATGCCACAATGGGCGAACTGTTGAGAGATCCGGGAATTCAAAAACAGTCCCTTTATGAAGGCCACGCCTGCAAGTACGGGCCCTGACCTATATCCGACTGCATCTGCTATGGGGTTGGGGGTACCCACCCATGTATCTCCTGCTGATAACAGCTCCAAACTCAATTCCTTGACCATGGAAGTGGAGAAACTAACGAGATGTCTCCAAATGCTTATCACGCCGCAGACAGAGATGACACCCAGGTTTCCAGTTAGTAATACCACCACCCTGGCTCCCAGTGTGGCGCCTCGGCCAGCTCAAACTCCAGAAAGTGTGTTTTGCTATAATTGTGGGAAAGATGGGCACATGAAAGGAATGCCAGTCCCCAAAGACACTGACAAAGTTGCATATAGGCTACAAGGAGAGCTTGGGAGAAGAAATCAGTGGTTAAGAGGTGCGACACATGATCCCAGTGAGGCACCAAAATGCTAATTCACGTCCTTTGTGGCAAGGTCAGTTGCCCAGGCCCCCACTACTGCCTCTCCAGACTGGTCCAGAATAGTGGGTCCCTCCATGGAGACCACTGTAAAGGTGAATGGAGTGTCTACAAGAGCTGTATTAGACAGTGGCTCCCAAGTGACAATTATGTTCCAGGATTGGTATCAGAAGCATTTGTCAGACGTACCCTTACAACCATTAGAAGGACTGCATGTATGGGGGTTAAGTGAGAAGGCCTACCCCTATTCCGGGTATATCCGAATTTGGCTGTCTTTCCCCACCTCCGTGGCTGGAGTGGCCGAACAAGTAGAGACCCTAGCCTTAGTGTGTCCCCCACTGGACTGTATGATGGTGTCCCTTTGTTGATTGGAACAAATGCTCATATGTTCGGAAGGCTGGCACAGTTGTGTTATGAAAAACAGGGGTCAAAGACTAGTAGAGCTTTAAGAGTTCCGCTTTAATTAAGAAGGCCTATGAGGCACAGAGATGCTGAAAACAGAACCAGAGGAACCGGTCGGAATTGTATGGAAGAAGGATCCTGAGTCTCTGATCCTGGCGCCAAATGCCCAGTGTACCTTAGGGAGAGGTCCGTATCAGAAAGGATGTTAAGAATAAAATATTAATGTTGGATGCACCAGGCGATGGAAAATTGCCAGAGGGACTGCTGGTCAAGCCTAGTATTTTGCCCGCTAGAGCCCATGCTTATGCCAGAAGGGTAATGGTCCAAGTTCATAATGTGTCTGAAAGAGACATTCGAGTAAACAGAGGTTGCATCCTGGCTAATGTGCATTGTGCAGACACTGCAGTGCTACCCAGGTAAGAATTCAAGGAAGAATGACAGAGTACGCCTGACTGTTGATTAAGACCCCTGCCAGCTGAATGGAAAGTGAGGATCAGTGAGAAGCTTGCCCAGAGAGACCAGGTGTTTTCTTTAAAGGAATGGGATGTAGGATGCGTGCAAGGAGCTGAGCACAATATCCGGCTGCATGACGAAAGACCATTTCATGAGAGGTCTCGACGCCTGGCACCTGCTGACATAGATGATGTGAGACGGCATCTGCAAGAGATGTTAGCTGCTGGTGTAATACAAGAATCCAGAAGCCCTTATGCTTCCCCATTGTGGTAGTGAGGAAAAAGAATGGAACAGTAAGGATGTGTGTGGATTATCACACCTTAAACCGGCAGACTATCCCTGATCAGTACACAATGCCCCGCATTCAGGATGCTTTGGACTGCCTAAGCGGAGCAAGTGGTTCTCTGTGCTGGATCTCCATGAGTGGGTACTACCAGATCCGATGGCCCCAGAGGACGTGAAGAGACAGCCTTTATCTGTCCGCTTGGCTTCTATGAATTCATGAGGATGCCTCAAGGGATTTCAGGTACCCCAGCCACTTTTCAACGATTGATGGAGCGTGCAGTGGGGACATGAACTTACTAGAGTGCCTGGTATACCTAGATCATGTTATTGTGTTTGGCAGCTCACTGGAGGAACATGAGAGCAGATTATTTAAGGTATTGGACCGACTGGAGGACTTTGGCCTTAAACTGTCCATTGATAAGTGTCAATTCTTTCAAACATTGGTAAAGTATGTGGGACACATAGTATCCACGAGGAATAGAGACCGACCCAAGTAAAGTTGAGGCCTTGACCACCTGGCCACAGCCCAAAAATCTAAAAGAACTGCAAAGATTCCTGGATTCTGTGGTTATTATCGACGCTTCATCAAGGACTATTCAAGAGTGATCCGCCTTTACTTAACCTTACTCAAGGGTATCCCCAACCCACAAAAATACCAAAGTCAAGCGTCCCTCAAGACTGAAAGAGTGTATTTTCATCCGAGTGAAATTTGGGGCCGCTGGACTCCTGATTGTGAGACTGCTTTTCATGAGATCATATATCAACTTACCCATGCTCCAGTGCTGGCCTATGCCGATCCAAGAAAAACCTTACGTCCTGCACACTGATGCTAGCTTGCAAGGGTTGGGGCTGTGTTGTACCAAGAGCACGAGAATGGCCTGAGACCAGTGGCCTTTGCTGCAGTAAGCCTGACCCCATCCGAAAAGAACTATCCTGTACATAAGTTAGAGTTCCTAGCTTTGAAGTGGGCTATTGTTGACCAATTCCATGAGTACTTGTATGGGGCTAAAATACTAGTAAAACTGACAATAATCCTTTGACCTATGTGCAGACCTCAGCTAAGTTGGATGCCACTGGCCATAGGTGGCTTTCTGCATTATCTACATATGACTATGCTCTGAATACCGAGCAGGTCTGAACCACATAGATGCTGATGCTCTCTCCCGAGGCCTGTTCCCCAGAATGATTGGGTCCGATTGGCAGAACCTGACATTCGGGCACTCTGCGGAAGTTTGACAGGGAGGAACAATGTCCACGGATGCAGTGGACTGCATGGTGGATTGCTTGGGCTCTGAGAATTGCATACCCTGCTGCTTATTGCCACTTTTCTGCAATAGACATTGGTGCACTGCCTCAGCTGGACAATGACAGTATTTGCTGGCCTAATCCTATGCATCCCATGATCAAAGCAGCTTTAGAAGCCCTCTATACAGGAAAAGATGTGTCCAAATTACGCTCCACTGATTTGAGAACTGCACTGTTATACAAAGAAGGTCCTAAGTTGAAACTGATCAATAAACTGTTATACAGAGAAACAGTAGACAGAGGGGGCAAGTAGACAAACAACTAGTGCTGCCCACTGCCTTTCAAGACTCAGTACTGAGGTCCTTGCACAACCACATGGGGCACCTTGGTATAGACAGAACACTTGACTTGGTGAGATCCAGATTCTATTGGCCTAAGATGGGGGCTGATGTGGAGCACACATTCGAACTTGTAGTCACCTTTACAGAGGAAAGCTTTAGAGGCAGCTGCCCCCTATTAACATCACCACCAGTGCACCCATGGAGCTGGTCTGTATTGATTTTCTGAGTTTGGGGTCAGATCAAAGAAATATCAGTAATGTGCTGGTGGTCACTGACCATTTCACGAGATATGCCCAAGCTTTCCCCACCAAAGACCAGAAAGCATCCACTGTGGCCAAAGTACTTGTAGAAAACTTTTTTGTTCACTATGGGGCTCCACAAAAAATCCATTCTGATCAAGGGAGAGACTTTGAGAGTCGTCTGATCAAAGAGATGCTTTCTCTGTGAAGTGCGAAAGTCCAGAACCACTCCTTACCACCCCCAGGGGGACCCACAGCCTGAACGTTTCAACCGCACTTTGCTAGATATGCTAGGCACCCTGCACCCAAAGGACAAGCCTAGATGGAGCCAACAAATTAGCACCCTGGTACATGCTTATAACTGCACCAAAAGTGATGCCACTGGATTCTCCCCTACGCCTGATGTTTGGAAGAGAAGCTCGACTACCAGTAGATGTGTGTTTTGGGGTCTCTCCTGATGGGGTTCAAGCTGACAACTATTTACAGTATGTGCAAAAGTTAAAGGCCCAGCTAACTCATGCACTAACTGGCTCAAACCATGGCTGCCAAAAGAAATTGGCCAACAAAGAAAGGTATGATAAAAGGTGAAAGCACAGGAACTCCAGGAGGAGATCGGGCATTGCTAAGAAATCTGGGACTGCATGGCAAGCACAAGATTGCTGACAGATGGCACCATCTCCCTCACATTGTAGTGGGCAAACTAGATGATCTGCCAGTGTACAAAGTAAGGCCTGAGAATAATTCAAAAGATGTAAAACAATGCATAGAAATCATTTACTGCCCATTGGACAAATCTTAATTGAGTCTGAGCCCCTAGAAGATGCCCCTCTGGACCAGTGACTAGAGCTGCTGCTAAGAAAAGATCAAGAAAGTCTGCACCTACAGAAGCAAAGTTAAAGTGTTCCCTCCACAAGTCCCAGTTGAGCATGACTGTCAGTCCATATCGGAAGAAAGTGAGAGTGACTTTGAATACTATCCTTCTTAGAACTGAGTCAATTGTTTGAGGCAATCCCTAGTCAATACTGGAGATGAAGCTGGGCCTTCTGGACTGTCTAAGCCCAGCTTCATCCCTGGAGCCAATGCTCCCAGAAAGTGAAGTGCAAAGCATCAGATCAGATGAAATGGAATCATTGTGCATGGTTGAACTGTTTGAGCTTTCAGGGAGAAAATGATAGATTAGGTCAGACTGGTGATACACGAACAAGAGAGTATTTTGAGTGCCCTGACAGTCCACTGCCAGTGTCCGAAAGCTCTCCATGCAAGCCAAATGTTGTGGACTCAGAAACTGTAACTCCTGGAGCTGAAAGTGCCCCAAGTTCTAGCCTCTCTACCCCCATGGAGACTCCCCTGACAAGTGAGGACAATGCTGAAAATGAGGCTCAGAGTGCAGAGACTATAACAGTTCCCCCTAGAACATGGGTTCTCAAATGGTGAGGCCAGCCTCCTTGGGGAGGCCCCAACCTGTTCCAGGGGAGGCTCAAGCAAGTCTGAAAATGTACTGTATTTAAATTTTGAGTTTTATGTATTTTGTGTGAAGAAATGAAGCAAACTGAAAGAGGATAATAGTAGATGAATTGTATTTATTTATTTACTAATAGGTGACAAGAGAAGGTGAATGAGCCAAGGCTCATTTCAGGTGTACCCGGGGAAGGGTAGGTAGTGAATACATTTCAAAGGTAACTGCAAAACAATCAAGAAATACACAGTGAACAATAGTGCAAAACAAATATGAACAATAAACTAATAATGAGTGGTGGTAATTGATCAATTTGTAAACTGATGGCAGAACAGCCCAAATACAAGGGTTGAGCATAGAAGTGCTCAGAGCAATAGCAGGAAGGAGCAAAGTAATCCCAGAGAAGTTGTTTAGGAGCAGGGACGGGGAGAGAGGTAAAGTATGTAGGAAGGTTATTTCATATAGAGAGGAAAGAGAACGTAGTCTGACCCATGAAGGTACTGCAACAAGGGGTAACAATGGTTCAAGAATGAAAATAGTGGAGCAAGTAGGCTGGCCTGTGGGGGTTACAATAAGCTGAATAATAATATTTATTTTATTTATTTGTTATTCAGATAGCACCTTTGAGCACAGGAGCTCTTTTTCAAAGGTTCCACATCAGGACAAAAAAAAAAACTGAATGTGAGCCAAGTACTCAAAGGGGTTTCAATTTATTCATAATGTACTGCGCAAAGTACAGTATGTTATTTTTCTTTGGGGAGGCCCAAAATTATTTCAGTTTTTGGGGAGGCTCAAAATCTTTTACATGGATTTGGGGAGGCTCACTGTGACAAAGTCTAAGAACTACTGCCCTAGAAAGACTGGTTGAGCTGTAAAGCCTGTGGTGCACCTCAGTTATGATTCACTTGGGAGGCCTGTGGACTTGCCTCTCAATGTTGTCCATAAAGGAGTGTATGTGTCCCCGAGCTCATTGCCCAAACTGAGCATCAGTGCTAACTCCAAGTTACTTGTGTTGCCCTCTAAGTATGGTGCCCTTGCCCCATCCAGCCCCAAGGTAACTGATAGGGAAGGGCCCCTCTCTTCAGGTTTCATGTACAAGAGGTAATAACTGAGTTATGGTACAATGTGTGTGTAATACTGTGTAAAGAGTGACGTACTGCAATGTTTCAGAAATGTGTTCTTGGTAAAATGATATATTGACTGATGATTACGTATGCGAGCCTAATGCAAATGTATATGGTTGCAGTTCAAACTTATGGGGTACTTGCTTGTGGCAGACGTCAAGCTTTCCCAGGCTCCAGGAAGGTGTAACCCCTGCAAATGGGGGTTCCCAAAAGACTTCCAGGAGCTTGCTTGAATGCTCCAAGCCTGAATGGTGTTTGGCATTTAAGCCATTTATCAGTAGAGTGTTTTTAGAGCCTCTGGTACTGTCTCTTTAAGAGCTGTCTGCTTGCAGACATAATTAGTTTGTATGGGGGACTGTGTGCTTCTCTGAGTACCACTCGAGCTGCTGCCAATTCACTTCATTTTGCAGTCACTAGGAGTGCAAAGGAACCTATCTGAAAGATGTAACTGTTTGCCAGAAATTATTTAGAGTAATAATGAAATTACAGTTTGTCTAACCTGCTTTCTTTGCAGTCAGAACTGTGTCTGCTAGTTCCCCATTCTAGTTTTGAACTGCTGAACTGGACCAATCAGTGTAGGTAAGCTAGCTCTAAAATGGTGCCTTGGACGAATCAGAACTTGGACTCATAATCTGAGCCAGCCACAAGAGGATTGTATGGGCAGTGACTCTGGGAGATGTAGTTTAGACTTCAGTGCCTTTTGGACCAACAGCAGCAGTCTATTGTGAGTGACAGCCAATCCAGTCAAGAACTGGGAGGAACTCAAAGGAAGTGCCAGTTTTGTCGGTTGGAGTTTCAGTTGAGCTTTGGCAGTGAAGAAGGAAGGAGCCCTGTGCTTTTTCAGTGTGCAGTTTAGTCAAAAACGTGTGTAAGGCCCAGAGTTCGGTCTGCAGCTTGTGTAACAGCTTGTTAGGACTGAATCCGTCCTGTGAAAAGAATCAAAGGATCTCTGAAGTAGAAACCAGGCTCACCCTGTAGAAGACTGGAGGAATTGCTGAAAATTGCACTCGGTCTGTCAGGAACTGAATCTGCTGTGTGTTCTCGGGTATTGTGCAGTAATTGCGATCGGGATACAGATGCAGCCTGCCTGATATAGTGCTTTCTTTTATATGGATGTGTGAAGAGGTTTGTGTACCTCAAGTGAGCCCTGCTGACATTGAAGGACCCTATCTTATTTGGAGGTCGTGAGTACTAATTCAGGGTTGCTCCCTGTTGAATTGCCACATTAAATCCAAATGGAATTACTGTACTGCTGACTGTTTAATTCTCCTTTTCTCTGTGTGAAGGGCCCTACCAGCTGCCACGGTTTGGACTAGCCACTAGGGCTTGGGTACCCAGGGACAGTAACTGATAGGGATAGGCCTGTGCACAGAGCCATAGGTAGATTATTAAGTGATAAGCTAATTAACCTGATTTCCCCCTGTCCTTATTATATCCTAAATAAATCAGAGCTGCTTGTTTCCAGCAAAGTTATACTGCCTGAGGTATTTGTCTATGTTAAGTACTGTACTGTGATTGTTGCACTGTATCTCATTTCACAGGAGGTCCCAGTGCAGGAACCAGACCTGGGGTTAAGTGTATACTGTGAAGGTAATTCTGATATATTGTGTGGGCCACTAGTGGGAAGAAAGGGGGGTTGCAGTGTCCCAGAGGGCTGTGACCAAGTTAGTTTAACTATTGCAAACCCTGACCTCTGGGTGGAGGCACCCGCCATTGGATCCAGGCCCCTCAACCTGTTAGTGGCAAATCAGGCAGGGGTAGTAGCCCCTGGGATAGCGCCATCTAGGGGTTACATGTAGAAACAAGTTGTTATGGCTTAGTGTATATTTCCTGGGCCCCCAACTCTCGATACATCTACAAAGAAGTGGTCACAACTTAGTGTATCTTTCCTCAACCCCCCCCTGATAAACCTAGAAATAAGTTATCACAGCTTAGTGTATCTTTTTTAGTCCCCACCCCAGATGCACGTAGAAACAAGTTGTCACAGCTTAGTGTATGTTTCCTGGTCTCCCCCATACACCTAGAAACAAGTTGCTACAACTTAGTGAATCTTTCCTGGTCCTCCCCCTCCCGGATACAGCTAGAAACAAGTTATCACAGCTTAGTGTATCTTTCCTGGTCTCCCCCTCCCCATGGGTACACCTAGAATCAAGTTGCCACAGCTTAGTGTATCCTTCTTGCCCCCCCCAGGATACACCTTGAAACAAGTTGTCACAGCTTAGTGTATCTTTCCTAGTGTCCCCCCTCCAGATACACCTAGAAACAAGTTGTCACAGCTTAGTGTATCTTTCCTGGTCTCTGCCCCGCTTCAGATACACGTAGAAACTAGTTATCACAGCTTAGTGTGTCTTTCCTGCCTCCCCTGGATACACTTAGAAACAAGTCACAGCTTAGTGTATCTATCCTGATCTCACCCCCCCGATATACCTAGAAACAAGTTATCACAGCTTAGTATATTTGCCCCCCCGGATGCACCTAGAATCAAGTTGTCACAACTGGTATATCTTTCCATGTCCCCCAGATACTTCTAGAAACAAAGTCGTCACAGCTTAGTGTATCTCTCCTGGTCTCTCCCCTCACAGATACACCTAGAAGCAAGTTCTCACAGCTTAGTGTGTCTTTTCTGCCCCCAGGATACATCTAGAAACAAGTCACAGCTCAGTGTATCTTGCCTGATCTGTCCCCCCCCCGATACACCTAGAAACATGTTATCACAGCTTAGTGCATCTTTCCTGGTCCCCACCAGATACACCTAGAAACACGTTGTTACACCTTACAGTATCTTTCCTTGTCTCTGGCCCCCAGATACACCTAGACACAAGGTATCACACTAGTGTATCTTTCCTGGTCTCTCCCCAGATACACCTAGAAACAAGTTATCACAGCTGAGTGTATCTCTCTTGCCCCCGGATACACCTAGAAACAAGCTACAGCTTAGTGTGTCTTGCCTGATCTGCCATCCCCGATTCACCTAGAAACATGTTATCACAGCTAGTGCATCTTTCTGGTCCGCTTCCTAATACACACCTAGAAAGAGGTTGTCACAACTTAGTGCATCTTTCCTAGTCCCCACCCGGGATATACTAGAAACAAGTCATCACAGTGTGAGTGTATCTTTACTGTCCCCGGATACACCTAGAAACAAGTTGTTACTGCTTAGTGTATCTGTTCTCTTCTCCCCTCGATACACCTAGAAACAGGTAATCACAGCTTTGTGTATCATTCCTGTTCCCACCCCGATACACCTAAAAACAAGTTGTCACATCCTAGTGTATCTTTCCTGGTCCCCCAGATATACCTAGAAAATCGTTATCACAGCTTAGTGTATGTTTCCTGCCCCCCGATACACCTAAAAATAGGTTGTCACAGCTTAGTGTCTCTTTCCTAGTACCCACCACAGATGTACCTAGAAACAAGTTGTCACAGCTTAGTGTATGTTTCCTGGTCCCCCCCAATGATACACCTAGAAACAAGTTGTCACAGCTTAGTGTATCTTTCCTGGTCCCAAACCCCCCACCGCATACACCTAGAAACAAGTTGTCACAGCTAGTGTATCTTTCCTGGCCCCTCTCCCAGATACACCTAGAAATAAGTTATCACAGCTTAGTGTACCTTTCCTTGTGCCCCCCGGATACACCTAGTAACAAGTAATTACAGCTTAGTGTATCTTTGCTGGTCTCCCCAACCCCATATACACCTAGAAAGAAGTTATCACAGCTTAGTGTATCTTTCCTGGTGTCCCCCCATATACACCTAGAAACGAGTTGTCACAGATTAGTATATCTTTCCTGGCCCCCGGACACACCTAGAAACAAGTTATCACAGCTTAGTGTATCTTTTCTGCTCCCTCCCAGATACACCTAGAAACAAGTTATCACAGCTTAGTGTATCTTTCCTGTCCCCCCTCAATACACCTAAAACAAGTTGTCAGAGCTTAGTGTATCTTTCCTGGTCCTCCCAGATATACCTAGAAAAACATTATCACAGCTTAGAGTATCTTTCCTGCCCCCGATATATCTACAAAAGTGGTCACAGCTTAGTATATCTTTCCTGGACCCCGAGAAACCTAGAAATAAGTTATCACAGCTTAGTGAATCTTTTTGGTCCCCCACCCCACATACACCAAGAAACAAGTTGTCACAGCTTAATGTATCTTTCCTGGCTGCCCCCTGGATACACCTAGAAATAAGTTGTTACAGCTAAGTGTATATTTCCTGGTCCCCGATACACCTAAAACAAGTTGTCAGAGCTTAGTGTATCTTTCCTGGCCCACCCCAGATATACCTAGAAAACATTATCACAGCTTAGTGTATCTTTCCTGGACCCTCCCAATACACCTAGACATAACTTATCACAGCTTAGTGTATCTTTCCTGGTCCCTGTCCCAGATGCACCCTAGAAACAAGTTGTCAAAGTTTAGTGTATGTTTCCTGGTTCCCCCCTCCCGGATAAACCTCGAAACATGCTATCACAGCTTAGTGTATCTTTCCTGGTCCCCCTGGATACACCTAGAGACAAATTGTCACAGCTTAGTGTAACTTTCCTGGCCCACCCCAGAATATACCTAGAAAAACATTATCACAGCTTAGTGTATCTTCCTGGACCCCCAATACACCTAGACATAAGTTATCACAGCTTAGGGTATCTTTCCTGGTCCCCGCCCAGATGCACCTAGAAACAAGTTACCAGCTTAGTGTGGTCTTTCCTGCCCCCCAGATACACCTAGAAACAAGTGTCACAGCTTAGTGTATCTTTCCTGATCCTCCCCGATACACCTAGAAACAAGTTCATCACAGCTTAGTGCATCTTTCCTGGTCTCCCCCGAATACACCCTGAAAGAGTTGTCACAACTTAGTGCATCTTTCCTAGTCCCCCGGATATAGCTAGAAACAAGTTATCACAGTTCAGTGTATCTTTTCTGTCCCCCGATACACCTAGAAACAAGTTGTTACAGCTAGTGTATCTGTTCTCTTCTCCCCTCGATACACCTAGAAACAGGTAATCACAGCTTTGTGTATCATTCCTGTTCCCACCCCGATACACCTAAAACAAGTTGTCACATCTTAGTGTATCTTTCCTGGTCCCCCAGATATACCTAGAAAATCGTTATCACAGCTTAGTGTATGTTTCCTGCCCCCCGATACACCTAAACATAGGTTGTCACAGCTTAGTCTATCTTTCCGTGTCCCCCACCGATACACCTAGAAACAAATTTTCACAGCTTAGTGTCTCTTTCCTAGTACTCACCACAGATGTACCTAGAAACAAGTTGTCACAGCTTAGTGTATGTTTCCTGGTCTCCCCCCATACACCTAGAAACAAGTTGCTACAACGTAGTGAATCTTTCCTGGTCCTCCCCTCCCGGATACAGCTAGAAACAAGTTGCCACAGCCTAGTGTATCCTTCTTGCCCCACCTCCAGGATACACCTTGAAACACGTTGTCACAGCTTAGGGTATCTTTCCTGGTGTCCCCCCCTCCAGATACACCTAGAAACAAGTTATCACAGCTTAGTGTATCTTTCCTAGTCTCTGCCCCGCTTCAGATACACGTAGAAACTAGTTATCACAGCTTAGTGTGTCTTTCCTGCCTCCCTCGGATACACTTAGAAACAAGTCACAGCTTAGTGTATCTATCCTGATCTCACCCCCCCGATATACCTAGAAACAAGTTATCACAGCTTAGTATATTTTTCTGGCCCCCGGGATGCCTAGAATCAAGTTGTCACAACTTGGTATATCTTTCCATGTCTCCCCGATACTCCTAGAAACAAAGTCGTCACAGCTTAGTGTATCTCTCCTGGTCTCTCCCCACTCAGATACACCTAGAAGCAAGTTCTCACAGCTTGTGTGTCTTTTCTGCCCCCTGGATACATCTAGAAACAAGTCACAGCTAAGTGTATCTTGTCTGATCTGCTCCCTCCCGATACACCTAGAAACATGTTATCACAGCTTAGTGCATCTTTCCTGGTCCCCCAAAGATACACCTAGAAACACGTTGTTACAGCTACGGTATCTTTCCTTGTCTCTGGCCCCCCTGATACACCTAGATACAAGGTATCACAGCTTAGTGTATCTTTCCTGGTCTCCCCTCCCCTCAGATACACCTAGAAACAAGTTATCAAAGCTTGGTGTATTTTTCCTGGTACCTCCCCGGATACACCTAGAAACCAGTTGTCACAGCTTAGTGTATCTTTCCTGGTCTCTCCCCCCCTCAGATACACCTAGAAACAAGTTATCACAGCTTAGTGTGTCTCTTCTGCCCCCCCCCGGATACACCTAGAAACAAGCTACAGCTTAGTGTGCCTTGCCTGATCTGCCCTCCCCGATTCACCTAGAAACATGTTATCACAGCTTGAGTGCATCTTTCCTGGTCGCCCCCCTGAATACACCTAGAAAGAGGTTGTCACAACTTAGTGCATCTTTCCTAGTCCCCCCTGGATATAGCTAGAAACAAGTTATCACAGTTTAGTGTATCTTTTTTGTCCCCCCCGGATACACCTAGAAACAAGTTGTTACTGCTTAGTGTATCTGCTCTCTTGTCCCCCTCGATACACCTAGAAACAGGTAATCGCAGCTTTGTGTATCATTCCTGTTCCCACCCCCTGATAAACCTAAAAACAAGTTGTCACATCTCAGTGTATCTTTCCTGGTCCCCCCCCCCCCAGATATACCTAGAAAATCATTATCACAGCTTAGTGTATGTTTCCTGCCCCTCCGATACACCTAAAAATAGGTTGTCACAGCTTAGTCTATCTTTCCTTGTCCCCCACCGATACACCTAGAAACAAGTTATTACAGCTTAGTGTCTCTTTCCTAGTACCCACCACAGATGTACCTAGAAACAAGTTGTCACAGCTTAGTGTATGTTTCCTGGTCCTCCGCAACGATAAACCTAGAAACAAGTTGTCACAGCTTAGTGTATCTTTCCTGGTCTCCCCCCCCACCGATACACCTAGAAACAAGTCACAGTTTAGTTTATCTTTCCTGCTGTCACCCCTCGATACACCTAGAAACAACTTATCACAGCTTAGTGTATGTTTCCAGGTCCCCCCAACCCCCGCAGATACACCTAGAAACAAGTTGTCACAACTTGGTGTATCTTTCCTTGTCTCCCTCACCCTGATACACCTAGAAAAAAGTTATCATAGCTTAGTGTATTTTTCCTGGTCCCCTCCCCCTGTATACACCTAGAAACAAGTTGTCACAGCTTAGTGTACCTTTCCTGGTCCCCCCCCTCGATACACCTAGAAACAAGTTGTCACAGCTTAGTGTATCTTTCCTGGTCCCTCCCCTCCCAGATACACCTAGAAACAAGTTATCACAGCTGAGTGTGTCTTTCCTGCCCCCCCGATACACCTAGAAACAAGTCACAGCTTAGTGTATCTTGCCTGATCTGCCTCCCCGATACACCTAGAAACAAGTTATCACAGTGTAGTGTACCTTTTCTGACCCCCCCCCCACCGATATACCTAGAAACAAGTTGTCACAACTTGGTGTATCTTTCCTGGTCTCTTCTCCCCGATACACCTAGAAACAGGTTATCACAGCTAGTGTATCTTTCCTGCCCCCCTCAGATGCACCAAGAAACAAGTTGTCACAGCTTAGTGTACCTTTCCTGGTCCTCCCCTCCCGCATTCACCTAGAAACAAGTTATCACAACTTGGTGTATCTTTCCTGGTCCCCCATATACATCTAGAAACAAGTTGTCTCAGCTTAGCGAATCTTTCTTGTCTCGCCCTCCCAGATACACCTAGAAACAAGTTATTACAGCTTAGTGTATCTTTCCTGGTCCCCCCACCCTGCATACACCCTAGAAATAAGTTGTCACAGCTTAGTGTATCTTTCCTGCCCCCCCTCCTGGATACTCCAAGAAATAAGTTATCACAGCTTAGTGTGTCTTTTTAGGCCCCGGATACACCTTGAAACAAGTTGTCACAGCTTAGTGTATCTTTCCTGGTGTCCCCCAATACACCTAGAAAAGTTGTCACAGCTTAGTGCATCTTTCCTGGTGCCCCCAATTCACCTAGAAACAAGTTGTCACAGATTAGTGTATCTTTCCTGGTCTCCTCCTCCGATACACCTGGAAACAAGTTGTCACAACAGTGTATCATTCCTGGTCTCCCCCCAGATACACCTAGAAACAAGTTGTCATAGCTTAGGTGTCTTCCTGGTCTCCCCAATGCTCCTAGAAACAAGTTATCACAGCTTAGTGTATGTTTCCTGGTCTCTCCCCCTCTCAGATACACCTAGAAACAAGTTATCACAGCTTAGTGTATCTTTCTTGGTCCCCGGATACACCTTGAAACAAGTTGTCACAGCTTAGTATATCTTTCTGGTCCCCCAGATACACCCTAGAAACAAGTTGGCACAACTTGGTGTATCTTCTGGCCCCCCCTCGATACACCTAGAAACAAGTTGTCACAGCTTAGTGTATCTTTCCTGGTCTCCCCGATACACCTAGAAACAAGTCACAGTTTAGTTTATCTTTCCTGCTCTCACCCCGATACACCTAGAAACAAGTTGTCACAGCTTAGTGTACGTTTCCAGGTCCCCACCCAATACACATAGAAATAAGTTTTCACAGCTTAGTGTATCTTTCTTGCCCCCCCTCCTGGATACACCTAGAAATAAGTTATCACAGTTTAGTGTATCTTTCCTTGTCCCCACGGGACACACCTAGAAAGAAGTTGTTACAGCTTAGTGTATCTTTCCTGGTCTCCCCCTCCCCAGATACACCTAGAAAGAAGTTATCACAGCTTTGTGTATGTTTCTTGGCCCTCCCCCCCCCGGATACACCTTGAAACAAGTTGTCACAGCTTAGTGCATCTTTCCTGGTCTCCCCCTGCTACACCTAGAAACAAGTTATCACAGCTTAGTGTATTTTTCCTGGTCCCTTCCCCCCAGATACACCTAGAAACAAGTTGTCACAACTTGGTGTATCTTTCCTGGTCTCCCCTCCCAGATACACCTAGAAAGAAGTTATCACAGCTTTGTGTATGTTTCTTGGCCCCCCCCCCCGGATACACCTTGAAACAAGTTGTCACAGCTTAGTGTATCTTTCCTGGTCTCCCCCCCTCGGTATACCTAGAAACATGTTGTCACAGCTTAGTGTATCTTTCCTGGTCCCTCCTCCCCTCAGATACACCTAGAAACAAGTTATCACAGCGTAGTGTACCTTTTCTGGTCTCCCCCCATACACCTAGAAACAAGTTGTCACAACTTGGTGTATCTTTACTGGTCTCCCACTCCCCCCCACTGGATACACCTAGAAACAAGTTGTCGCAGCTTAGTGTATCTTTCCTGTTCCCCCGATACACCTAGAAACAAGTTATCACAGCTTAGTGTATCTTTTCTGGTCTCTCCCTCCCCCAGATACAACTAGAAACAAGTTATCACAGCTTAGTGTGTCTTTCCTGGCCCCCTGGATACACCTAGAAACAAGTCACAGCTTAGTTTATCTTTCCTGATCTCACCCGCCCCCGATACACCGAGAAACCAGTTATCACAGCTTAGTGTATTTTCCTGCCCCCGGATACACCTAGAAACAAGTTGTCACAACTTGGTGTATCTTTCTGGTCTCCCCCACCAACACACCTAGAAACAAGTTGTCACAGCTTAGTGTATCTTTCCTGGTCCCCCACCCATTCACCTATAAACAAGTTATCACAGCTTAGTGTATCTTTCCTGGTCTCTCCCACCTCAGATACACCTAGAAACAACTTATCACAGATTAGTGTGTCCTTCTTGCCCCCCACCCCAGGTTACACCTAGAAACAAGTCACAGCTTAGTGTATCTCTTCTGATCTCACATCCCCGATACACCTAGAAACAAGTTATCATAGCTTAGTGTATTTTTCCTGGTCCCACCTCGGATATGTTTCCAGAAATAAGTTGTCACAACTTAGTGCATCTTTTCTCTCATGTCTGCCCCCCCGCCCCGTATACACCTAGAAACAAGTTGTCACAGCTTAGTGTATCTTTCCTGGGCTCCCCCCTGCTGGATACATCTAGAAATAAGTTATCACAGCTTAGTGAATCTTTACTGGTTAAAAATTGCAAATAAATAAATAAATAAATTGAAATAATAAATCCAGTGGATTTGCTGAGATTTGAATCTGTGATGTCCTGTTTTATAGACCAGTGCACCCTGAGATCACCCTGCCAGATCCTTGTCAGAATATTATTAGGTTAGTCATACCATGGGATCTGTTTAAGCCCAGTCTCACTCAGGCAAACATAAAATAAATTGTATGTAATTTGTTCGGGAGCTGGCTGCCCTCAGGATTTGTTTGTTTTTCTTAGATGCAGGGCCCTGTTTGCACAGCATTTCCATAAACATATTTTTGTCTGTAAGGAAACAAAGCAGCTGTGAGGACTGACTGTTTAGCTTAATAGACATCAGCTTGAGGTCCCTGCTGCAAGGATGTGCTAGTTCATTGCGTGTTGTTCTGTGCAGTTTTTATGTGTTTTTAGCCTATTTGATATGTGATAGAAGTATTTTATTTACTTCCTGGACTGCTTGAGTCATCACTTACAAAGTCTGAGCCTCTAATTTATCTGAAAGGTTTATGCTTGGACAAGACTATGGGGGAGCATCTCTTTTTCAGCCAAGGGCAAGATAATACAAACGCCAGACTTGTTTGCTAAAAATATTGCAGTTCTTTCAGAGAGCACCTCGGTTAAAGCAGCAGTATTTTTTTAGCCAGCAAGAAATGCCATCATATAGTTTTTGTTTTTTTTATCAATAATGTATTTCTGGCATCGTTAGATCCATCATCAGTATGTTTTTAATTCCTGCAAGCAGTTTTAAAAGTTTGTTTTACTTCTTTTGCAGTTAATGATTTAAGTCAGTAAATATGACTTCCACTGGCAGTTTTTAAAAATCTCTTCCCTTGAAGTTACTTTTTATCTGTGCATACTGTGTATGCTTTAGGGTTATGGGGTATCATGTTTCTGATTGTAAACAGCTTAGCACCACACTGAGATCTTAATTTTATCACAGAGAGGTGTGACATTAGAAAATAAACTTTTAAAACTTCAGAACCAGGTTTCTCAATTCAAGAATGAAATAACATGAAAAAATATGTATCTGATATTTTTTGTTTGCGCTAACTGCTATGACTATTTTTCACAATCCTGCTGCTTTCAATTTTTGCTCGCATTGTTTCTTGTATATTGAGAGCCTCAGAGTTTTATGAGGTAGTAAACAGCAACTTTTAACTTTTGAATGTCTAATATTTTGTACGTGGACCTGACTTATAGCTCACAAATTCTACATTACTAGCAAATTTAGGTTCTTTCAGGAAAACAGACAGAGTGGACTGTGCTGGAGGAAGTGCATATTATAAAACGGAGGGTGAGAATTTAGCCTCCTGATTGACTGTTACTCATCAGTATTTTGCTTTGAGTGCAGTAGGTGGAGGTGAGTTTCATTTTATAGTAGCAGTAAGCCTCTCCAGGGGAGGGGCTATGTGGGTAATCACAGCCTCTAACACAAACTGCACTTGTCAAGTTGGCGCATGGGAGGAGGGGGGATTATGTCACGGTAACCCATTACTCATAGTGCCCATCCACTTGAGTAAGTCAGGCCCCGAAACAAATGCTGAACATGTCCCAGAACCTCTTGCTCAACCAATTACTGTCAGGACCAGGTTTCTGCATATCCAGAAGCCCCCTGGCAGGCTTAAATTGTACAGAGGAATTTAAAGAAAAAAAAATGTAATTTATAGGTGAGGAGATGTTATGTCTTAAAGCAATTTTAGCAATCACGAAAAGATCACTATGGCTGAAGGGGGCCTGGAATGCTTGTATATTTTATTCCTCTCTGCTCTGTAGTCTGTGTGCTGGATAACTAGGAAATAGCAGTCTGGTATTAAAGGTAATGGAAGAAGCAGACTTAAGGAACTTAGTTCTTCTGTTGTCTTATAAAAATTTAATATGGTGTTTGTGAGAATGGACTCCAGCTCTTTGTCAGACATGTTAACCAATGGCAGCATGGTTGTGACCCTCTTCCCTCTGAATCCAGCATGGTACTCCTGGCAATGGTTGGTGCACAAGTGTCCAAAAATAAAGATATAAAAAAAAAACAGAAAATTAACTGGGAAGAAAGGATTTGGGGATTTGTTAGCTGTAGGGCTTGTCTCGCATGATTCGTAAAAGAGCATTTTAATAACTACAGTAGTTCTGCTGCTTTTAGTACAAATGCTTAGTTCTTGGGGAAAGGTTTATTTGGAATGACTCTAGTTGCTGTATGTCAGAATGCCTGCAGTGCAGTTTGAATCATTGAACTGGGCAAGCACTTTGAAGGCTTCACCTTACATTAGAATGTAATTATCAGGACGTCGGATTATGCTAGAAACAAGGCATTTAGCCACACATCACCAGAAGAATCAGTTATGTGACCCTGGAAAAAACTCACACTAACCACATATCATATCTGTTACGTGGCATTTTGTCTAGACTGTGTCAGAAAGATGTTGTGCCCTCTGGTGACCTAAAACAAAAGGTCACAATCCCCTTGCTTATGCCTGCAGTCAGCTCAATACTTCCTGTGAGTCTCTCTATTTGCGTAGCCTCAAGGGAAGAGGACTTTCCAAGTGCATTTATGCCACAAGTTGTCAAAAACCACAAACAATAAAATCCTGTCATGGCAACTAGTTACGAAAACAAGCTGAGTCTTTTTTATTTCTATACCTCTGCACATATGAGCCCGCACTACCAGCAATATAAAACAACAGTTTTTAGGGAGGTAACATTTTGCAGTACTTGTAAAAGCATCATACAATAAAGCCAAATGTATTGCAGAACTTCAAATTACACAGCTTTTTACAACCAGATGCAACTTTTGTACAACGTCCTTCAGACCCCTGTATTCCAAAACATTCATTGTCCCCCAAGGTTGTTGCTAGGAAAATAACATTTGGAAAACAGAACCTTCTTTTCCCCTCACCCCAGTAATATACATAGCCCTGTTTGTTGCCCTGCTCCTATTGTCGGACTTAAGGAAGCCCATAGTAGTAGCAAACAAACTACGGTAAGCATTACTTAATTCACTTAGCGGCATGTTTAGTTCAAACAGCACAACAGTTGTATTACATAAAAGGGGTCTGTGATTGCAATACAATATCTACAGAATAATACATGGGATGGTATATATTGCATCTAGAATAATACATGGGATGGTGTATATTATAAGAATTTAATACACAACTGAGGGGTAAAATGCTACATAAACCCTGAGAGCGAAGCTTGAGGGGCGTTATCAAACCTCACACACTAAGGGTGTGTGTTAAATCTGATAATTACATCATCCCATAATTTATTTTATATAATCACAGGGCATCATTTTTTCTCCCCCTCCACCCAAAAAAAAGGAAAACAGAAACCACTCCTGTTTTTAAGTTTGCTTGTGCACATGCACAAGGAATGTCTTGCAACAGTAGGACTTTTGGAGGTGTGTAACCCTCCTTGCCAATGCAGTGCTCAGTGTAGCTGGTGCAACTCTAGGGGACCAATGCATGCTGAGCTGTATTATTGTATATGACAGCAGTTCAGCTGTGTTGGTCTTCACTTCTAAGAAAAGGTCAGCCGCAATCAGCGGTGGTAGCGTGTATGCAATTTGCATACCTATGTTAGCTGAACTGCTGTCATGCACAGCTTGGCATGAAATCCCTCCCGCTTCTTCCCTCTGCTAATCTCCTCCCCCTCCCTTATTAGTGTTCTTCCTGGCCCCACATTGTGTGCCAAGGGGGGGTGCCCAATCCCCCTCAGCTCATGCGCCTCCCAGCACACTGTGTGGCCAATGGGGGTGCGCAATCCCCCGTTGGCTGCAGCCCCTCTAACAAACAACCAGTTAGCATGCTGGGAGCCCACCTCAGTGTGCTCATGCCTCGCCCCCATGCACACTGTATAGCCGGTGGGGGTGCTCCAGTCCCCCCCCAAGAAACACATAGGTGGCATACTGGGAGCCCACCCCAGCATGCCAAAAGTGTCTGTTTCTTTTTCTTTTTTTTAAGTCCTGTGAAAGAAGAAAATGGTCCCTCAGTGAGTCCTGCCCCCCAACCCGCGCCCACCCTCTGCACATCCACCTCCCCACATTCCCCCTCACCCCATACTTACCTCCGGAGCCCGGTGCGACAATTTTCGGTGGACCGGGAACACATCTGCACTCTTCAGAGCTGACTGCAAACTGAGGAAATGCCGGTAAGCTGTATAATGGCACACATAGGGTTTTTCCAACTTAGGTGGATATCTCTGCAATTTTTTCAACTTTTGGCACCAAATTTTAAACATGGGGTTCTTGACACCCCTTCTCATGAATTCAGTCACTGTCATGGTGTTACTCGATCCTCAAAGGTGATTTTGCGGTCACTGTTGTGAATTTTACTAATTTCTTTTCACGGTGCTTACAGTACATTTGACTGCACTGTTTTTGGTTTCGCTGTTTTGACACAGAACCACCTGCAGCTGCTTTCCTGAACACGATGAGGTAATGTTTGTGCTAATGTAATATTGCAGTAACAGGCATCCTTTTCAGCCTCTTGCCTCATAAATCAGGGACAATGCTTAAAAACCAGGGAGAAAGACCCCAAATCAGGGACACATCTTGAAAATTGGTAATATTCACTGAGTAAGCTGATAGAATAAGGGGAATAGTGTAAAATGCATTTTGTGAAGAAGACAAGTATGTAACTTTGTTCGACATTCAATTTGTGCTAATAATCCTCACTGTTCAGTCATAAGAACACAAATTTTACAAGGGACAAAGGACAATTTTGAGGCAAAATCAGGGGCATTCCTGAAAATCAGGGACAGTTGAGAGGTAAGGAACTAAGAGGAAAGCTCAGGATAGCTACCACTGTAACCTCTGTAAGAGTTTGATTAGTAAAATGACACAAATATAAGAAGTGGTTGTTTCCTACATGCAATGAAAAGAAGTAGGTTTTGATTGAGATTTAAACAGTGAGAGTCAAATAGGTAGAGGGAGTCAAGGAGACTATTCCAGACTGCAGGTGCAATAAAGGTAAACGAAAGACCACCAATAGTAGAGCACAACTTGGAGTAGAGTAGATTCTGGGTGTCATTATGGACCAAAAGCTGATACTAGAACATCAGGGGCCCAATGTTCAAAACCTTGCCTGGTGGGCAAACAGACTGCAAGCACTTTGTGCACTGTTTGTACGCTTGCTCTATATTCAAAAGCACAATTAGTGCGAGCAAAATGAATTAGCGCCACACAAACAGATAATGTATGCTCTGGGCAAGGGGCGTGGACATGAATACAGGTGCTACACTATATTCAGCATGTTAGCGCTGTGCAAAGTGAGTTTGCATGACATCATTGTGTGGTGCAAATACCCCCTATAAAAAGGCTGACTTACTCCGGGCAAATCCTAGAGGTGGGCAGTGACACTGCAGCCAGAGCCGAAATGGCTGTATTCAACATTCGCATGCTGTTCCTAATGGAACAGGCCAGGTGGAAGAGGAGAGGGCAGAAGGCCCCCCCCGGGCCACTCCATAGGCAGCGGAGGTAATATGCTGCACACAGATGGTACCTGTCAAGAATCTCCTTTGAGACCCTCACTGAGGACCATCTGGTGGGCTGGTACCATCTCAACAGGGCCATGCTATAGCAGCTGTGCAGTGACACCCAGAGCAAACATGCCATCACAGTCATGCAGAAGGTGAAGGCTGTAATGGGCTTTCTAGCTACCAGGTAATTTCAGACATTGGTGGGTGATACCATCAGCGTGTCACAGTCTGCTACCTCGCACCTGATGGCCCAAGTTCTAGATGCCCTGCTGCCACACACTGGTGAGTTCATGATATTCCCCAGCACAGCAACAGAGTGCACAGAAACCATGCAGCAGTTCTATTTGGTTGTGCACCTATCTGCAGTACTCGGTGCCATTAACTGCACCCATGTTGCCATCTGGGCACCCACTCGTGATGGGGTGGATGCCTACCTCAATAGGAAGGGATACCATTCCAGTACTTGCTAGGTGGTGTGCAATGCAACTGGGTGCATCACCAATGTCCTGGCATGGTACCACAACAGTGTCCACGATGCCATCATATGGCACAATTTGACATGATGTCAGGCATTTAAAGGTGGCCAAATATCCAATGGACACCTTATCAGTGAGTGCACACCGCATGCCTCCCCAAACCACCATAGGGGATACACTGCCGTAACACAACAAAGTCACGCCTCACTGAAGGAAGGGTGGGTGAGATGGGGAGGGTGGACAGGTGCACAAGATGCACCACAGACCATGGGCTGTGTTGTGGATGTGGGTAGCTACACTGTGAACAGGTGCTAACATGTTTTCTACCTCACAGGGGGGCAGTGCCTATCCCTTGCACCCCTGGCTCCTAACACCAGTCCTCTGGCCCTTAAATATGGCAGAGGAAAGGTACAATGCAGCACACACTGTCACACATAACATCATTGAGTGCATCTTTGGCATGCTGAAAATGCAATTCCAGTGCCTGGACCGTTCAGGTAGTACCCTACGGTATACCTTTCAGGCTCTCTCCTCTCAAACAAACTGCATTCTGCAGTTTGGTAAGCAGAATAAAGAGAAGCTGCCCGACGCTCACCCTCCAAGCAAGGCACGGGTTGGAACCCTGAATTTCGGCATCTACCCCTGGAGGAATATCACTTGCCCCTGTTTGCCAGTGTTTCTCACACTTTGGCAGCAATCCAGAAGTCTTCTAGGAACTGCTGCCAAGAAATTAATGCTAGGATTGACCTCTGCTTGACATGTTCTTGATTTCTCACTTTAAGTAATGTTTAGTCTGATGTAGAGATTTCTTAAGAGTTGATTTAAGTTTTGAGAGAGGTCTTAAGGTACTGTGATTTTGCTATCTGCCCTGAGCGTTGTGCCCCTTCTCTTAGAGCTGTAAGTCTGTGGGCTGCACTCTTGACCTCGGTGTCCCATTGAAGCTGCTGCAGTGCCCCCCAAAAAACTTGCTTCAGAACCTCCCCTGCCTGTTCTTTTTTTTTTTTCCAGCTCTATGCCCGTGTTAATCAGAGCCCCTTCCACGAATGTATTGAAGCTACTGCTCTTTCCTGTTGAGCATACTGCAGTGTCCTACCCAATCCCCAGCTTGCTTCAGGACTTCCCTGCTTAAACTATTTCTGTTTAATTCTCAGCCCCTCCCAAACTGTTAATTTCTGTTTTGTTTTCTGACTGCCCTCCCCCTCCAAGCCTGCTATCTAATTTCGTCCTCTCACCTTATCTCACCAGGGGACAACTCTGCCCTTTCAGGCTCTCTCCTCTCAAACAAACTGCATTCTGCAGTTTGGTAAGCAAAACAAAGAGAAGCTGCCCGACACTCACCCTCCAAGCAAGGAACGGGTTGGAACCCTGAATTTTGGCATCAACCCCTGGAGGAATATCACTTGCCCCTGTTTGCCAGTGTTTCTCACACTTTGTGCAGCAATCCAGAAGTCTTCTAGGAACTGCTGCCAAGAAGTGCTGACTTTTCCATTAGCAGATTATATCCTTTAGCCACTAGAGGGCCCAGTTATAAGCACACTTACCCAATCCAACACAGTATAGTTCCTGTTTCATTTCACTTATTGTGTGGTCAGTCTATCACTATTCATCCGTCTTTGCCCCTCCCTCTTCTACTGATTGATACTGATTGTTCCCATTTGCAGTTTATAGTCTTTTCACCCACTAAAGGGGTTTCCCCCCAACCATTCCAAAGCTGCTCTACATCTCCTTACTCTCTACTACTCCTGGCACTCTTTCTTTACTGCTCAGCTGCTATGGGTACCTACACTCCATTACTAAGTCTGCTCTCCTTCACCCTCTTGGCACAGACCCACACAGACTGGAGCACCTTTCCTCCACACTAGGCACCTCATCCCCAGACTACCCCACAGTGACTTGGCCCTCCCCCACCCACGACACACCCGTGACCCCCAACACCCCTCACCACCGCCCTCCAAGGCCTGACCTGGACCCAGCTCTCTCCTGCCATTCCCACCCTTCTCACTTTATCTATCCCATGCACCCTGATTCTAAAGTCCTCAGCTGGGTGTCGACCCAAGGGTCTCCATCGCCACTGGCCACTAACCAGAATAATTACACTGCTATTATTATTATCTGGTAATGTACACCCAAACCCAGGACCTATTGTTTCTAGCCCTTCTAAACCCTGTACTGCAACTGGCCTCTGCTTTGCATCCTTAAACATTTACAGTCTCCTAAAGAAATCTGCTGCCCTCCAGTGCTGGGTCGTTCAATATCAACCTGACATAATTGCACTGGTAGAGACTTGGCTCTCCAAATCCACCCCTGACTCCACTATCACTCTCCCTGGATATACCATCTACAGGGAAGACCAAGTAGGCAAACACAGTGGTGGTTGTGCACTACTCGTACGGGACTCCCTTATAGGTCAGGCACCAGCTCCTAAACTTGATTATGGAGCCCAAGCCCTCACCTTAAAATCACACTGACCTCGCTTGAGGCCCTCTCTTCCTCACGGTCTCCTACGCACTCGAGGAATCAAAACCAAGTGGTCCAGTCCCTCATTGACTATCTCACATCTCTCCCTCACAAAGTGGAGCAAGTCATCCTAGGTGATCTCAATGTTAACTGGCTTGCCTCCACTGCCTCCCATATAAGGGACTCCTTTGCTGCCCTGGCTATGTCCCAGTTAGTCACCCAGCCCACCAGATTCAACTACTCTACTGGCACCAGCATTCTCCTAGATGTTGTTATGTCTAACCACCCCTAGAAAATCCGGGATGTCACTGTCCTCCCCAACTTTCTTAGTGATCACTCCCCAGTCCCCTGTCTCTGGTCATCCTCAACTCTGAAGCCAGTGTCCCAGGCCACTCTACACCACCATTTACACCCTGGTGGCCTCAGAAAATTAAAACAATACCTAATCCAGCTAGACTGGTCCCCTATCCAGCGCGCCCCTGACATTGACTCAGCTCTTGACCACTTCACAAATGCCTTCTGTAAGGCTTGTGACCTTTTCGCCCCCCTCACCAGGATCTGCTCCAAAAAATGCAGTGCCCTATGGATCACCCCACCTCCTCCAGAGACTCAAAACAGAGATAATCTCTGGCACATTGCTGTAGAATCTGGAAGAGCGTCGACGAACAGGCCTACAGCGTGAGAATGCAATAAGTGCACTTGGGCCATTATGCGGGCCAAGGCAGAGCACTACCAGACCACCCTCACTTCCACTTGGAGTTCAGCCCGGACCTTCTGGGATAATATGAAAGAGCTAAATGGGAAGTCCCACTCCCCCCCCCACCATCTCAGCTCTCCATCAATGGCACCCCCACCACAGATCCACTTCTCCTAGCCGATTGCCTTAACGCTGCCTTCTCTGACCTAAGCTCGGTCCTCCCTAGCAGCTTCTTTGACCCAATCCCACCTCTCCCTCCAGTCCTGCATCACCCACCATCTCTACCTGTGCACCCTATCCCCTAAGAAGCCAGGCCAGATCTGCTAAAAGCCTTAGGTAGCAATAACCCCAGCAGTGATCCCTCGACTCCAGGATCCTCCGTATGGTCTTGGACGAAGTCCTAGTCCCCCTGACTGACCTTCTAAACTGATATCTATGCCTGGGTCAGTTCCCAAGTGCTTGTAAAACTGCTGAAATCACACCCATACATAAGAGTGGGGACCGATCCACCCCGAACAATTACCGGCCCATCTCCTTCCTCCCCCCAGTCTCTAAAGCCCTTGAAAAAGTGATGTTGATCCAGCTCTCTGAATACCTAACCAAGTATGACATTATGTGCCCAGAGCAGCACGGTTTCCAACCAGGACACAGTACAACCATGGCTGTCCTGGAATTCTCTGAACACCTGCATGCTGCTCTCGACTCTGGCAGCCTTGCAGGTGCAGTGTTCATTGACCTCTCCAAGACCTTTGACACTGTCTGTCATCCCCTTCTACTCGACTCTCTCCACCAACTTGGCTTCTCTGGTGGTCCTATTTCCTGGTTCTCTAGCTACCTCTCTGCTAGATCCCAGCATGTCAAGATCAGCGGCTCCCTCTCCAGCACACTTCCCATTTGCTCCAGGGTCCCTCAGGGCTCCATCCTGGGTCCAATACTTTTTAGTCTCTACCGCAACACCCTCCCCAACTCATGTACTGGTAAAATGCTCCTCAACACTGACGATGCAGTCCTCGTTGCCTCTCATCCCAATCCCACCTCCCTCCAGTTATCCCTCCAGCAAGCTTACAACCAAGCGGAAAGGTGCTTCAGAGACCGCAGACTGGTCATTAATGTAAAGAAAACCAAATCAATGCTCTTCTCCCACCACCAAAATAAAGCTAAAAATACCCCTCTTGATTATCCCCAGCACTCTGCCGCTGAAGAACAAGTGACCACATACAGTACTCTAGGCATCCGTACGATACTGCCTCTCTCTTCCACACCCACATTAATGCCCTGTCAGCCACCATTAACTCTTGGGTTGGCCTGCTATACCAGCACAGGGACTGCCTGCCTCAGGTTGCCCTCAGGCTGGCCATCACCTCCTCCGTCTTGTCCCTCGTGGACTATGGCTTGCCCATCTATGCTGCAGCTGACAACACTGCCCTCTCCAAAATCCAACTCTCCATCAATAAGGCCTGTAGGCTCCTGACCAGTGCTCCCAGCCGAACTCATACCTGCCTTCTCTATACTACCACCAATCTTCTCAACTTTGAGGAGCGACTGCTCTACCAGACCTGCCTTCTCACTAAGAAATCTCTGCTAGGACTCTCCCCCGGGTCTCCACCTCCCTACAGAAGCCATCTTCGTCCGTCACCACCCGTAGCTCTGTTAAGGCCACTTTCAAGGTGCCCAGAACCAAGACCTCTCTTGCCCAGAGATCCTTCCTCTACCGAGCCCCCACCTGGTTCAACTCCCTCCCTAGCTGCATCTCCAACTTGCCAAAAATTGGCTCCTTCAAAATAGCCCTTCGGAACCATATCTTTAATACCCGCTGTTGTAGGTGCAACTAACCCCCTGTTGTAACCTGTGGTTTCTACCCACCTTGCCCCCTGGCTCGACAACGTCCACTGGACAGCCTCTCCCTCCCCCAGACCTACCCCTTCCGTACTAGGTCCAAACAGGGATGTAACCCACTGCCTTCTCTGAGGACCTACTATATCCATGAGTGTAACTCACAATTTTGTAACATTATGTAACCTAAGTAACATACAAACTACTACATTATGTAACCTAAGTATATCTATGTTAAATGTTCCTTTTACTGCACTTGTAATGTTATCCTCTGCTTTAATCTGCACTGTAATAACTGTCTTGATGTCTGCCCCCCCCGCGACGAGGTGCCTTTGTAAATGAGTCTCTGACTCAAAGGTTGTAAACCCAATTTGTAATGAATAAATGAATAAATAAATGAATACCCCTCACAAGGCATGTGGCATAGTTGCATGTTACACAACATGGCGCACACCCATGGAATAAGCATGCCGGTACATAAGGAACACAGTTACAGTGACACAGAGCCAGAGGTGCAAGGGATACTGGAACAGCTCAACAGGCACAACCCTGCATGGACAGGAGGGCCCAGCAACACAGAGTCCACATCATAAGAGGACTCACAGAGAGGAGTAATTGGGTACATAAAGAAAAGGACACTGTTGTAGATTTCAAAACTGTAATGTAAACACAAAATGCAAAGTGGCAGTGCATAAAAAGTGCAAAATAGAGCAGGAAAATAACAGTGTATGCAACAGTGGGGGCAGGGCTAGGGGTAGTGGGGATGCCTGTGAAAACAAAACCAGGACACAGGAAGGGGGCAGGAGATGAGTGGTAAAGGCAGAAGTGGTCTCCAAACTCAAACTCTTTGTCTGCCATGGGTGAGCAGGGACTGGCATCAGTGACCGCTTTGTGTAGTGGTTATGGGCCATGGGGAGGGGAAGGGTGATGTCCGTGGGGATGGGGTCACCCTCTCCCGTGCATGTCCACACTTCTGACTGGATGATGGAATGTCCAGGTCACGCTCAGGGGTTCGGAGAGTGTCCATGGATGACAGTGTTGCTGGTGTGCTGCCTGACCCCTGCCTGCCACTCCGTGGGGTTGGTATACGCTGTGGAGTTGCCACCCTTCACATTGTGTAGCTGACTGCAATGCTACAGCAGACTGCAGCAGCTGCTGAGAGTCAAAAGGAGCCTGCCGCCGGATACACTGTCCTGTGGGACAGTATGCACTGCTTGGTGCGGGCGCTGAGTGGGGAGTGCATGCACTTCGTCCAGGGTGGGTGGCAGAGGTGACAAGGCCTCAGTGGATGTGGTGGCATGCACAGGGCAAGTGTGGGATGGCAGGGGATCCTGATAGCTACCCACATCCACCCATTGTGCAGAGTGGGTGGCGTGGGAGGTGGAAGATGTGGAGGCCACCCCAGTGATGGTGGTGGTAGAGGTGTTGGTTGTCCCCTGGGACATTGCTGTCCCCATCAACACAGTCCTGCTCCCAGGGGTATGGCTGTCAGCAGGTGCATCTGTACTGTAGAGCACCACTGGCTGGACAGGGAGGTGGGGGGCTTAGGGTTGGTGAGAATCCCCCCCCCCCAGGGTAGCTATGGCCTCCAGGTATTGATGTGTTGTACATATATGTCCTCACCACTGTCTTCCATTTCCACCACAAACAAGTCCAGCTGGTCCTTCTTCTCCTCCTCTGGCTTTGTCTCTGGATGGTGCTCCTTGGTGGATGGACCAGCTTCCTCCTCCTTCCCGGATGATGTATCCTGTATTGTAGAGATAGGAGTGCACTGTCAGTGTGTCACTCATTACACATTAGTCAAGTTCCAATTATGTCACATGCATGCCCCAGCAGTCCAGTCTCTGTTGCCCATGGTCATCATGCAACTGGTGACTAAAGCACAAACCACACTGCACCTGTACTGGCCACACAGCTACCCATGGATGTCGGCTCTTGCATGCATAACAGTATCCATTGACAGTGTATCCCACACACTCCACACATGTGCACACAACTAACCACAGTGAATACCAAAACCCCACACACAAGTGACACACACACAGCACATGTGGCAGCATGCACCAACACACGTGGCAATCGCCTCGGCAGATGTAACACACACCCTATGTGCATGGGCAAATGCCAGGGTATCTGTGTGCAGAGAAGTATCCGTTGGGTGTCTGTGGCAGATGCTGCTGTGCTGGACACCCAGTAAACACAGTAGAAGCCCATGCCACACAGCACACTGTGCCAAAAAAAGCACACAACATGAGTGCAATGGCCATGGCTGCAGTGTGCCCCAACACCTGTGGGATCTCCATGTGTACACATGCACACAAGGACGTGCCACAGCCGTGTACTTGCATGTCTGGAAGGACACAACCTAGGACTCAAAGCCAGCCTCAGGGACTCCTGCCACCTCCACCAGCTGCAGCGTGGAAACCGCCACCTCCTCTGCAGGGTCAAGTGGTCTTACAACTGCTGATGGCTGGTGTCCGGAGGAAAGAAAGCACTGTGGGTCACCTTGGAGGCAGGAAATGGCACCACAATCCACACAGGGGTTGTATACAGACCCCCATCTCAGGAAGAGGAAATGGACAAGGAAATGACAGAAGGCATCCTTAGAATGGCCGAAAAAGGGGAGATATTGTTGATGGGGGACCTGAATATGCCAGATGTTAACTGGAGCACACTTGCTGCAGCCGCATCCAAGAGCAGAGTCATTCTCGATGCCCTACAGGGGGCATGCCTCAGGCAGCTAGTGTTGGAACCCACTTGGGAGGGAGCAGTCTTAGATCTGGTACTCTGAAATGGGGACGGTGAGAGGATCTTGGATTTAGAAGTGGGTAGCCATCTGGGAACAAGCGACCACCAGACAGTGTGGTTCACAATAAACACAGTCATAGAGTCAAGCCATGCAAAAGCAAGGGTACTGGACTTTCGGAGGGCTGACTTTGGCAGAATGGGAGAGTGTCTAAGGAATGCACTAGCAAAAGGGCAGGAAGGAGGGGTGGAGGAACAATGGGGAAAAATCAAAACAGTCATCACAGAGGCAACAAGCCTTTGTGTGAAGCAAATAAACAAAACAAAGTAAAAAAACACTATGGTTTTCAAAAGAGGTGGCGGGGAAGGTTAGAGAGAAAAAGATAGCATTCAGAAAGTATAAGGAATCACAGAAGGAGCAGGACAGAGAACTCTATCAGTTAAAGCAGGTGGAAGTGAGGAAGGCAGTCAGAATAGCAAAGGCCCAAACCGAGGAAAAGATAGAAACTCAGTTAAGAAGTGGGATAAAACCTTTTATAGGTACATAAGTGAGTGAAGAAAGACCAAGGGAGGGATAGTGAGGATTAATGGGGGCAGAGGGTGACAGTTAAAAGACCCCTCAGCTGGAGGTAACAGAAGAGGAGAAGGATCTGGGGTGCGCATCACAGGAGCAATGAGCACTTCCGCACAATGCAGAAAGGCAGCAGCAATGGCCAACAAAATGCTGGGGTGCATTGCAAGGGGCATTACCTCAAGAAGAAGGGAGGTTATTTTACCGTTGTACAGATCGTTGGTTATACCCCACCTGAAATACTGCGTGCAGTACTGGCACCTGTACCTACAAAGGGACATTAGGCTCCTGGAGGGGGTGCAGCGTAGGGCAACGAAGATGATTCAGGGCCTGGGGGAACTGCCATATGAGGTCAGACTAAGAGAGTTAAACATGTACACACTGGAGGAGAGGAGGGACAGGGGGGACATGATTGAGACCTTCAAATACATGAAAGGGATAATCAAAACAGACACAGAGGGTCTATTCAGGAGGAGGACGAGGAGAGACACTAGGGGCCATGACATGAGATTAGAGGGGGGTAGATTCAGGAGGGTGGGAGGTGACGAGGCATTTCTTTATGGAGAGGATGGTGGCAAAGTGGAACGTACTACCAGCTGAGGTGGTGGCATGTACCACAGTGGAATGCTTCAAGAAGGGGTGGGACAGGGCAAAGGGGAGGGTAAAGGGAAGTAATGGAAGGGAGGTGGGGCAGCTGCTGAATAGGAAGCTAGCTGCATTCACGAGCAGCCTAGATAGACCATGATGGCCTTTTGCTGCTGGCAATTTTCGTATGTTTGTATGTTCATAAGGCAGAGATACTAAACAAATACTTTTGTTCAGTATTCTCAAAAGAAGAGGAGGGGGATGTACCTAAACCAAACAATAGAAGCACTCTGGATGGGGGGTCGATACCAGTCCATTCGCAGAAGAAAGGGTCCTGAAAGAACTCCTAAAACTCAAGGTGGACAAGGCAATGGGGCCTGACGGGATTCTCACCAGAATTCTGAAAAGAACTAAGGGGAGAACTAGTGACACCACTGACTACCATTTTCATCAAATCATAGGAGGATGGTGTGGTACCTGAGGACTGGAGGAGGGCGGATGTGATTCCCCTTCACAAAAATGGGAGCAAGGCAGAGGCAGGAAACTATAGACCTGTTAGTTTGACCTCAGTGGTAGGGAAAATGATGGAATCACTTCTGAAGAAAAGAATTGTTGAGTACCTAGAGGCCAGAGGGGCACAGGACCCAAGGCAGCATGGATTCACAGCAGGAAAGTCATGTCAGACGAATCTAATCGATTTCTTTGACTGAGTGACCAAAGTAGTAGACCAGGGAGGAGCTGTGGACATGGCCTACCTAGACTTTAGCAAGGAATATGTATAATTAGTTCATTAACAACAACTTTCTATCATACTGATAATGGGTTCTTTGCTATTTGTGTCTTTTTCTTCTATAGGTTTTCGTCAAGTGGTTCTGAATTAGAGAAAACATCCTTCTTTTCAGCAATTATGTTCATTTTTGAAAATAATTTTTACAGTCAATATATTTAACAAGCATTTGTCAATGCTGAATGTTGGCTTGCTGGCATTGGCATTGGTAGTGCAGGAGTTAGACAGATGCATCATAGGAATGGCAGTGAAGTATTGAACTGATGCCAACCCACCCCCACCCTGCAGAGCGTGACAAGCATTAGGGTGTCCCTTTGGGTGTTTGGTAGTGCAGTGCGGGAAAACATGTCGGGCAGGATGTGAGAAATGACAGCTGCACAGTTCATAAGGAGGTGGAAAAAATGCCAGTGTTGAAAATGTGGCATGTAAATATACCAAATTTTGGAGATTACTAGGGTGCGTGGAAATATGCAATGCACGCTTGCAACACTGCCATTTTATGGGCATTCGGCACCAAATTTTCAACATAGGCATTTTAGCACCTCTGCTCATGTACAGTGTTACCGTTATTTCTCAAAGTGTCCTTAAGTGATTTACAGCGCCCACGTATTCCGCGCCGAAGCGCGAAAACACATTTTGGGCAACGATATGTCAAAATGACGGGCTGTACTGTTCATCAAGAGGTGGGGAAAAATGGCAATGGTGAAAATCCAGACTGAAAATATCACAAATGCACGACGGTACAAGCGTGTGTGCAATCTGCCAACACATGCTCGTAACACAGTTATTTTATGGAGTATCATCACCAAATTTTCAACATAGGCATTTTAGGTCCTCTGCTCATGAACTGTGTCACTGTCATTTTCATAATCTGGCCCAAACACTGATTTCCCACAGCGACTATGCTATTGTGCGCCGAAAGTGCGGAAACACATTTCGGGCAGGATGTGGAAAATGACAGCTGTACTGTTCACAAGGAGGTGTACAAAAATGACAATGCTGAAAATCCGGCAGTAAATATTGTGAATGCGCTGGGTTACTGAGCCTCGCGTAAGCAACTGCGCAACGCACACTCATAAAACAGGCATTTGTTGGATTTTTCCACCAAATTTGGAACTTAGGCTTTTTAAGAGGGCACCTCATGAACGCCGCCACTGTCATTTCGTTAATGGGCCTCAAAAGGTGATTTCACGCAGTGACTGCGAAATCACCTTTCGAGGCTGATAAACGCTATGACAGTGACAGAATTCATGAGCAGGGGCCCCAAAAACCCCCTGTTGAAAATTTGGTGCAAAAATTCCAAGAAATGCCTGAGATATGCAACAAAGTTGAAAAAACCCTATGCACTCCATTATACAGCTTACCGGCATTTCCTCAGTTCGCGGTCGGCTTTGAAGAGTGCAGACGTGTTCCGGTCCACATCAAGATCGTGCGCCGGACTCAGAGGTATGGGTGGTGGGGGGTGGGGAGGCAGGGTGCAGTGGGTGGGTGCGGGTTGTGGGGACAGGAGACTCGTGGGACCATTTTTAATTTTCAGGTACTTTTTTTTTAATTGACGATGCGGACATTTGCCACGCTGGGGTGGGCTCCCAGTGTGGCAGAAGGATGGCTGGTGGGGTGTGTGGAGCCGACGGGATTGGGCACCCCTGTCGGCCATGGCATCAGTTGCCATGCTGGGGTGGGCTCCCAGCGTGGCACCCTGTACCGGGGACAGTGGAGCCGATGGGGGATTGGGCACCTGGCCGGCTATTCAATGACTTGCCACGCGTAGTGGGCACCCAGCGTGGCATGGGGAAGGCTTGAGGGGGAGGTCGGGACTCAGACTAGCCGGACATACTGACATGGGGATTGTACCCCTGATGTTGGATTCCTTTCAGATTTAGTGGCGGCAGCTTCGGCGCCATGTTTATCGAAATGTTTCACTTGGAAAGGCATGTATGGGAGGCGTATCTTTATGCCACTGCATGACGAGCTTGTCTTTGTTTGCAGCGGCACTTTGTTTGCAAGTTATGTCCACTTTACATAATGTTGATGTCAGCGCTAGCATGCTGGCTTATTGCGAAATGAGGGACGCACCTACTGATGCGTGCCCTGCATTTGCCCAACAGCAGCCGCGCCTCCAAATCTCCACTCTCCCAATATGTTGACTTGTGTGCAAGCGCGGCAAGTCAACATAAAAATAATGAACATTGTGATTCACATTTAAATTAACTTCCATGATTTAAGTGTCTGTACTATTTTTCTGTATCACCAGTGTTCTGGCTGCGGTATTTTACTGTCTTTTATAGTATGCTTTGTTTAAACAATAAGGCACAACAAGGTGTGTGTTATCGTGCAATAACGTCACTCCTGGGGTGGGTTGAAGCACGAGGCAAAGCCGAGTGCTTCCACCACTCCAGGAGTGACGTTATTACACAGTAACACACACCTTGGAGTGCCTCATTGCAATTATACAAAGGCTTGTTGTTATACAAAATAAAAAAAAAACATTTAAGAAATGTTTTTAGTAGATTTTTAGTTTGGCAGTATATTTTTGTTTCTTAAGAGTAGTAGCAAAGAATGGAGCAAATCTATACATTGATGTTATGCTGAGATATCATCACTGTCTCAGTCACACGCTGACCAATCAGAGTCCAGGAAATTTTCTTGCCACTGTGTAATTATGCATAATGTCCATTATTTTCACTTAGCACTATCGCTTTAAATTTGAGCCCTTATATTGTAGGGGCTTAGCTACTCTCACCCCTCTCCCTGATGAAGAATCTGCAGAGATTCGAAGCGCTGTGCACAATAAATACACACCAGCATTACTCCTTTGAGGTTTTTTGCAGCTTATTTTGTGCATCTTTTTCCTTTGCTTTAAGAACAGGGGTTATGTGATCAGACTTTCTGGTCTGAGTAAGAAGACATGCAGCAGACCTTTGGACATGTAATTTTGCAAGCTGGGCTTTAAGAAGACCGAACAGAAGAGAGTTACATAATAATTTAAGGTCGAAAGTGAGTCTAGGTCTGTCAGGTCTAGCTCCCCACTTTAAAAGCATGGATTAGTAAGTATGCTGTGGAAATCAGACATGTATTTATTAATTTATAGTAGTTGCAAACAATTACGTTCAGTCCATTCTACTACCCAAGGTACCCTGTGATTGCCTTGGTGCCTGAAATGTGTCCAGCTTTGCCATTAAGGTCTGTACTGTCTTCATATTTGAGTTGCAGAAGTCGAAATGAGAAGTATAAAATCATGAATTAGAATTTCATCAGAAGAAGCATGAAATAAATTGAGGACTCTTCTTAGTAACAAAAGATAAAATCAGTTAGAATCACACGCCAGTTTAAACAGGATACACAAATACATGCAGTAAATGTGTATTGGGGAAATAAACTCTGTACTAAGGTACTATGCATTCCCTCTGCCATATTCATTATAGCTTTATTCCACAGTGGTTGCGAGAGTGCTCTCCAAGATCGTGACTGAAAATAGGCAGATTATTGCCCAATGCATTTTTCCAGCAAACAAAAACCAGATGCATAAATACATACACTTCTTAGAGAAATATAATTAACAGCTCTTATAAAATGGCCAAACAACATGTATAAGAGGCACTCCACTAACACAAATTATTATTAGGAAGTGCACTTATAAATCGAAAAACAAGTAAAACATAGTAAACGGTGTGTCCTCCCCCAAAGAGCTCCATATGCACTCAGTGCAATATCTACAGCACAAAACACACCAGCATACTTAGCCACAGAAATGTACCACTTCAAATTTAATTTTGCTCATCGTGGCATACAAACAAAAAACAAGTATACATAGTGTGGCTTAAAAAGCTGGTATAAGACACGCAATAGGAACATATATAGAATAGAAAGCAGTTCCCCTAACAGCAGCAGTTACACCAGAGACCTGGCGAATGAACCTTACATTTCATCCCTACTAGGTGGAACTTCTTCAGAGGTATCTACATGGGTGTCTTACACACACACACTATATATATATCTATATATATATATATATATATATATATATATATAGGATATGCAGCGGTTCAGTGTGTGATAATGCATTTATCTTGTACAGTTTCCAGTGACCTCAAGTAACCTCCGAGGTGCCTAGAAACTGGTAGAGTTACAAGAGGTCACTGAAACTGTACAAAATAAATGTATTATCACACACTGAACCACTGCATATTCTATTTATGCAACAGGTTTAGATGTTGTGTGAACATTTTGATTTTGGTAGGTGTAAATAATTTGTCAAAAAAGGGAAAAGAAAAATTGAATTTTATGCTGTTTTTGCTAATTATAAAAAAATAAAATGGTATCCATAAATGAAACACCACTCATTTTGTAGATATTTTTGAGCTGAACATTGTTCTTGCTCACAGTACCATGCTATCATTTTTTGTTTTAAAGTTATTCATATTTGTTTGTCAAAAAAGTGAACAAAAAAATTACATTTTCTTCTGTTTTCTTGCTAATCATATACAATATACAGGGTTTATATAAATGAAACATTATTCATTTTGTAGATAATTTTGTGCCGAACAATTTTCCTGCTCACAGTACCATGTTATCTTTTTTCGTTTTTAAGTTATTCACATTTAAATATGGTTAGTACTGCTTCTGAGGCCAAACATTCTAAATGAATTCTGAAGAGAACTGTGTAGATAAATGAGCTACTGATGTAGTTACTTTGTGGATAAATGGGTGATGATGTAGTTACTATGTGGATAAATAAATTTATCCACATAGTAGCACAGATAAATGGATTTATCAGTGCAGATTTATTCAGGCACCTGTTGCATAAATATATATATATAAAATGGTAGAGATGCACTTTTAAGGTTAAAGGGTCACATTTTGCACCTTAATAACTTTGCCACCGTTCAACAGATTTGCCTGAAATTCGGTATGCTTAATGGGGCGTGGTAGATCTTGGGATCTACCAAGTGTCATACCAGTCGGTTATACAGCTGTGGAAATATTAAGTGACAACGAAGTGAGTAATTATGCATTTTTGCAAATTCTTTGCTCTCACCTACAGGTCGCCTGGTTTGTGCGACCAGTCCAAAAACCTCAGTGAACATGTGGCCAGGACCCCTGATGTGTCTTTTGAAGATTTCATGAAAAAATATTGAACAGTTCAAAAGTTATTCAAAAAGCAAGTTCCCATTATAAGTCAATGGGAAAAGTTAACAAAAAGTTCAACACTTTCGCAAATGCACTTTTTAGTGTTGCAAATGGCCTAGTAGTGTCACAAATCCACCATTTTGTTTTCAGTTGGTGATCAGAAAAATGCTTGGCATTTAAAATTGGGACCCTCTAGGAATACAATTATTTTTGTGTTCACCTAGTCGGACCCTCAGGATGCTAGCCATGTCTTTATTTTGGGGTTAAACACCCTAGAAATATGTTTTTCAAGTTACCGGAAAAGTAGTATTGCAAAGTAGTTTTGCACTTGTGACACTTTCGCAAAATTTTGCGAAAGCTTTTGTAAATTGCTACACTACTTTTCCAGACTATGGCCAAAATGACAGGAGTTCTTTGCCATCCTGCTGCAAAAGAACAGTTTGGTCTTTTGGGCTCAAATTTGGAGGGAAGGCAGCCAACATCTCACAGATGTGCCCTTTGGTGGTTTGGTGAAACAATATTGCATGGATGGCAAGTTACGGTACTCCAAAGTTGACATTTTTTCCCATAGACTAGCATGGTGGCGTACGCCGTGCCTTCTGGGGCTCGTATCTCGAAAACAATACGAGATACAGATTTTTTGTTGCAAGTTGCATAGCCCTATGGGCTGTGCATTAACAAAAACCTAGCCAGGAAAATCAAGATTTTTGTGAAATTTTTATTTTTTTTCTGCGTCGTGCGGTTGCTGAGATATTAGCAATTAAGTACTTCCAATGCTCGTTTTAAGCTTCGATCCCCATTACAATGCATACATTCTTTGTACACACTGTATTTCTGTATGCATCTGCTTGGCAAAAACAGGGTATGAGCTTCCGTTACTGTTACAGTTACTGTTTCCACTTGCGTTTATGTCCCCATTTGCATTACCGCTACCGTGAACGCCACCGTGTGCATTACCCTTTGCATCGTCATTCGCGCTTGCGTTTTCGTTACTGTTACCATTTGCATTTCCACTGCTGTTTCTGTTTGCATCACCATGCGCATTGCCATTTGCATTTCTGGCAGCCCTTTCATTTGCATTTCCGTTTCTCTTTCATTTTGCATCTTCCTTGCTGTTACTGTTATCATTTGCATTTGCAATTGCGTTACTGTGCCCGTGCGCATTACGGTTTGCATTTCCATATGTGCTTGCATTTCCTTTTGTGCTTCTGTTCCCTTTGCTGTTATTGTTGCTGTTACCATTACCATTTGCATTTACTATTGTGGTACTGTGCCCGTACGCGTTTCAGTTTGCGTTTTCACATGCGCTTCTGTTCCCATTTCCATTTCTCTTTCCTTTGGTGTTATTCTTCATGTTAACTTTACCATTTGCATTTACAATTGCGGTACTGTGCCTCTGCGCGTTACGGTTTGCGTTTACGTGTGCGCTTGTATTCGAATTTCCATTTCTGTTCTCTTTTGAGTTCTTTTTGCTGTGATACTTAACATTTACATTTAAAATACCACTGCCATCACTGTTCACCTTACCAATTGCATTTTTGTATGCACTTCAGTGTCTGTGTGCGTCACTGTTCGCTTCGGCGTCACTTTGAACTTGCATTTCTATTACCGTTTCCTTTACCATTTACTTTTGCACTACCATGTGTGCCACTATTTGCACTTCTCTTTGTGTTGCTGTTCCTGTTACTATGTCACAAGACATCATGTGGTGGGAGCGCTTCTGCCGCTGCATTACATTCACTATTTCTCATCATCATTCTCAAAAGATGGGAAACTAGAGGCAAAAACTCCATTTAATGCATCAGTTAGGTGGTTCCACAGTGACAAAAGTGAGAATTTGGTGTTAGGTTGAAACCCTCTTGACCCCTCAGCTCACCCCTCAATCGCATCAGGGTGCGCATTGGGGTCAGCCGGTCCAACTCTCACCCCATTCTCCTATTCCTCGTTTCTTTACACATGTGATGGGGTGAGAGTTAGCTGATGACCCCACGCGCACCTCGATGCCAGTTTGGGGTGGTCTGGAGGGGTCCAAGGGGGGTTTCAACCCTAACACCGAATTTCCTCGCTTTTGTCGCTGTGGAACAACCCTAACTGATGCATTAAACAGAGTTTTCTGCCTCTAATATATAGAGATAGAGATAGAGATAGATTATGGTAGCATGGTAGTGCTATCATAGTTAGGGTTGAGTACCCCATTTAATGTTAAATGGTGAAACTTTGCACCTTAATAACTTTGCCACCATTCAACGGATCTGCCTGTATATATATATATATACACATATATGTATATCTATCTATCTATATATATATATATATATATATATATATATATATACACACACAAAACTTCATTAGTGAATCAGTTAGGATTCCAGCGACAAAAGTTTGGAAATGTGGTGTTAGGGTTTCCAACCCCTAACACTTCCCACCCTGCACACACCAACAGGTGCTGGGGTGTCCCTTGTGGTAGTCAGCCCTAACACTCACCCCATTCCACAAGTAAATAAACTGAGATGTGCACAGTGTAGGAGAATGGGGTGAGCATTATGGCTGACTACCCCAAGACACACCCACAACACCTGTTGGTGTATGCAGGGTGGGGGTGGGGTGTTAGGGCTGGAAACTTTTGTTGGTGGAACCCTAACTGATGCATTAATGATGTTTGTTGCAATTTATTTCCTTACTTTTTGAGACAGTATAATCCTATCCTTATTTGCCTATGGGAGCGCAGGGCCCAGATGCATATATGTATGCAGCTGTAGAAATACAGGTCTTTCCGGGCCCTGCACTTCCAGTTATAGGACAACAGTGACCAAACTGTTACCATCGCCATTTTATTACCCCACCTCATGTACCTGGTGCAGAAAAATTCCGCGAACCCCCACCAAAACGTACGTCTGTACAAGCTCAATGCCATTTAGCACCACAGGTGTGAAAACACATTGTAACAAGCTAGTAAGATTGTTCCACCAAGTAGAATAGGGACAGATAGTTAGTTTTAGTTTATTTAAAAAATAGTCAGGGATGCAGGTTCAAGACCCAGAGCAGGTAGGAGCTGCCAGCTAGATATAGGGTGGCCCCTGCAATAATATAAAAAGCAGATTTAGAATCTACCGTTGTAATAAATAAGTAATTAGCAGTTTTAAAGTAGATTAGCTATAGGAATCAGCATGAGCATATAATTAATTGAAATAGTGAGATGCAGTGTGAGGGGGGGGAGTTGGAAAGGACTATTGGTCCTGGCTTACCTCACACTCATTCAGTTTTGCTAATTTGATTTATGATTGTCAAAGTTTTTATATAAAATATAGTGTTTATATTTAACAAATGGTAATTGTAGCCATTGGTGGCCAGTGGGCTAGTAAACAATCACCTTGGCTTTTGCCACAAGCTCTGGTACTCCAGTGATTAATTGGTCTGCCTGGGTCACCTGTTGATTTTAAAATATTTATTTGCATTTCTAAAATCACTCCTGAAGTAAAGAAAGCTGCTCTGCTGAAATAAATAAGTGAAATGCAGAGTGGCAACTGCGGGCACTCAGCACGCCAAACAGAATGAGGAGGGGCGTGTGAGTGATCGAGCATCCGTCCCACAGCAGAGCGCAAGGCACTTGAGTAAGGAGTCCCCAGGTCTGGTTGTGGACGGCTGCTCCTCCACTCTGACACCGGTTGGAAGTAAGGCTTCGGCCTACAAGTCAATCCTGCTGTGCAAAACTCTGAGAAGGAGACGCATCATGCGCTCAACCAGATATTTTCCCATTTCTGTTGATGTGCAGGCAATAAGTGCCAGGGAAAACTGGTTGTAGGGACTGGCTCACAAACTAAAATGTAAATAAGGGGCACAGTCTGACAGGGACTCAGGGTAGTCCCACACAAGCTAGATGGCAAGCATTTTAGAAAGCTCACAGAGGAACCATTTTGTATATAAAGTAGTGCAACTGATGCACAGGAAACCACGGCTTCACACTTGTAAAATACATGTGAATACATTCAAGTAAATACATTGAAGCCATGTAGGGGCTGGGGGAGTCCTGGACAGATAACAGACATGCACAGAATTTGTATAATCAGTAAAAACAGAGCAGTTTGAAGCAAGGCTCTGTTGGGGAAAGTTATATTCGGTCACAAAACATTGCTGCACATAGCTACACTTCAAGATCATGCTGCCAAGTAATTTTTATTCACAATTGCACCGAACTTGGCAGATAGATAATTTTACTCTACAAATGGTGCAATGTGTCAGAGAAAATGTGGAGGTCTGGGAAACCACTGGCATGTATTTTGGGATTGCCCTTTGCTCTCTGAATATTGGCGCTCAGTGCAGCTAGCCACCCAAGGCGTAACAGGGGTTCTTCTGCCTCTTGTCTTTGAGGAATGGATCCTGGTCCTTCTCACTGCGGTCCACCTGAGTGGGGACTCCCGTAAGGTCCTATTAATTCTTATTGCAGTAAGCTTGAAATGTATCACAGTTAAGTGGCTTGACCCTGACCCCCCCAGCCCTGCCAGAATGGATGAAAACAGTTATGGAAGTGGTGGCCATGGAGTCTCTCCCAGACAAATTAAGACTGCACCATGACAGACATGTTCAGCATTGGCTGGGATGGGAAGCCTAGCTACTGCAAACACCTCACTCACCCTGAGTGATCTGATCGGGAGGACATAGGTCTGGACATCAGGGGTGGGTGAGACATTTACATACTTCACATGGTAGCCCCCACTAGCGTCCATGCAATAGGAAACAAACGACTAGTCCACCATTCTTATAAAGCTTGATACTAGGTAGGAGTGGAGAGTTTGAACATGCAGTCACTATGTTGGGGTATAGTTTAGAAGCCCCTTTGATTTTACCACAGCTTTATCACAAGCATCATATCTATATAAGCTATGAGTTTCTTGTTATGTGTAGCTTATTAATAGAATGACACAACAGATGAGACAGAGTAACTTTCTTTTCTAACTGTATCACTAATGTGAATGATTTTGTTTAACAGAACTGAATGTATGAGCCACTGATCATGAAATGTCTTGAACAACTTGGAAATGTAAAAACATGATGTCAATGTGGTGAACAGATGCTGAATAAAGCGGAGTTTAGAGAAAAAAAGATTGTTAGCATTAGTGACTTAGCTTTCCAAGGGGTTATTTTGTACATAACAAAATTCAGCAGAGAGCTTAGGATGATAGCTTTCTAGCCATTATAGTGAAAATCTGCTTAAACTTAAAGAAAGTGCTTATTTTGTGTGACAAATAAACGTATTTTAAAATGAGCCTCAAAGTATGAAAAAAAAAAGAGGAGCCTTAGAATGTTGAGAGGGGCAGTTGAGCTTCAAAGTTGAATATTCCATTGTGGCTCATGCTGCTATAGAAAGGATTTTGATTGGTGCTGAGATTCTGGACAGGTCAGTGTCCACTCAGTGACCACAAACTAGAATATGCAAATGAATTTTAGTTATAAAAGAAGCTGCACAGCCAGTGTGCAGGGAGTCTGAGCAGGGAGAGTGACCGAGAAAGGAAGTGCCCATGCCAGTGGGTGTCCTATCAGAGGAGGCCTGATGCAGTGATAGACCCTGATAGTGGCAGCCTTTATTTAAATACAATGTAGGAGTAGGGGATCGCTTGAATCCCAGTGTAGGGTCAGATAGGGCAGTAAGTGAGAACAGGGTGAGAATAGAAAGTGTGTTGCTTCAAGTGCCTGATGATCCTGTGTGACAAGTTTTCCTCACAGAAGAAGAAAATGCTGCAACCTGAAGAAATCCTTGCTTCTCCTGATGACACCAAGAAACTGCCGACTCAAGAGGGCTCTCCAACAACAACAACAACAAAATGTCAACAACTTCAACAACAAAAGTTCTTCAGTAAATCCAAAGGAGTGTGATATTGTACAAATATTATTGATACAGTTTGGGTGCAATTTTAAAAGTCAAAGTGACATTGATTTACAAAGAATGTACTGCAATGCTTCTGAATTTAAAGAGACTTTTGTCAGCTGAAGGACTGAGCTTGAAGGGACTAAGGGGGGATAATGTCACAGCTTTACTCACAGAGTAACTGCCCAGTGCACGAAGCAGAACTCTAAGTCAAGAAAATGGAGGAAACCACTATGGTATACCAAGGATGCAGCAACAAAAATAAAGGATAAAAGGAAAGCGTTCAAGAGATTCAAGGATACTAACAATGAGGCAGATATGAAAGTCTACAAAACAAAGCTGAAAGAAGCAGGGAAGGCAGTAAGGGCAGCCAATGCCCAGACAGAAGAAAGAATCGCACTAGGAGTGAAGAAGGGTGACAAAACTTTTTATAGATACAGCAGAGAAAAAAGGAAAACAAAAGGAGGCATTATAAGAATAGCAACCAAGGATAGCAAAAAGGTAGAAAATGATAAAAAAGCAGAGATTACAAACAGTTTCTTATGCTCAGTCTTCACAAAAGAAGACAATGGCAATGGACCCAAAATGCAGAACACAGGCAGACTCACCATAGGAGCAGATGCCGGACCATTTACAAGAGACAGTGTCCTAAAAGAGCTTCTCAAATTAAAAGCAAATAAAGCAATGGGCCCAGATGAAATCCACCTGAGAATTCTGAAAGAACTGGCATAGGAAATTGCAGGCCCACTGGCGGAATTATTCACACAGTCTCTAGAGAGCGGGGAAATACCTCAGAACTGGAGAAGGGCCACAGTGGTACCCTTGCACAAAAGTGGAAGCAAGGAGGAGGCTGGAAACTACCGGCCAGTCAGCTTGACCTTGGTAGTGGGGAAGTTTATGGAGTCCCTACTTAAGGAAAGAATAGTAAAGTTCCTTATGAAACAGGGCAGCTAGATACTAAACAGCATGGATTTGCAGTAGGACGGTTATGTCAAATGAATATGACTGATTTTTTTGACTGGGTCTCCAAAATAGTGGACCTGGGAGGGGTAGCAGATATAGTCTATCTAGATTTCAGCAAGACTTTTGACTCTGTCCCCCATAAAAGATTGGTCAATAAGCTAGAGCATTCTGGATTAGGGCACAAAATAGTCAAGTTGGTTCAAAACTGGTTCCATAGTAGAATGCAGAAGGTCATAATTAATGGAACACTGTCGAACGAGGGAAGAGTTATCACTGGTGTGCCTCGAGGATCTGTCCCTGACCCAAACCTCTTCAATATATTCATCAGCAACATTGCTGATGGCCTGAAGGGTAAGGTATGCCTGTTCATGGCAAAAAGCTTTACGATAGGGTAGATACAATTGAAGGAGTGACAGCAATGGAAGCAGATCTAAAGAGCCTAGAAGCATGGTCTAGCGACTGGCAGTTAAAATTCAATAACAAAAAGTGCAAGGTCATGCATCTAGGTAAAGAAAACCCAAGGAAAACATACACACTCGATGATGAACAAGTAACAGAAACAAAACTTGAACGGGACTTCGGAGTAGTTATTTCTGATGATTTAAATGTGGGTAGACAATTTGAAAAAGTGGTGCAGAAAGCTAGTAGCATCCTTGGATGTACTGGCAGGGGCATTACAAGTAGGAAGCAAGAGGTCATACTCCCTCTGTACAGGTCCTTGGTGAGGTCACATCTTGAGTATTGTGTACAGTTCTTGAGGTCACACCTAAAAAAGGGCATAGACTGCTTGCAGGCTGTACAGGAACTGCACCAGGAACAATATAAATCTTGACTACAGCAACTGCAAATGTACTCCCTCAAGCAAAGGAGAAACAGGGGATATGATAGAAACCTTCGAATACATAAAGGGCATAAGTAAGGCATTAGTAAGGTACAAGCAGAAAACCTCTTTCACAAAAACAAGACAACGTGAATGAGGGGGCACAGTTTGAGACTAACAGTGGGTAAGTTTAAAATCAACATTCGTAAGTTCTACTTCACAGAGAGGGTGGTGGACCCTTAGAATAACTTACCACCAGAGGCAGTGGAGACCAAAACAGTCACTGCTTTTAAGCTAGCATGGGACAAGTACTGCTGTAATCTTGGAAGAAGAACAGAATAGGGGGGTAGGCAATCTGGGCAGACTAGATGGATCACATGGTCTGATTCTACTGACACGTTCTTATGTTCTTTTGTTCTTTTAATGTACCAGTATTCAATATATTTTATGCCACTGTCATTCCTGGATGTTTTGCATTACAGTAATTCATGTCTAATGATTTTTTAAATGTTTCAGAGTGTAGTGATAAGTACAGTAATTGTATAATTGGATACCAGGGTAGGTATCTGGCAGGAGGGGTCAGTGGACGGACTGCTCAGAGGTATGGCCCAGTAGTCACTGCAGTCCTTAGATCTAAAGTGTAACAGTGTAATTGGATACCAGGGAGGGTATCTGGCAGAAGGGGTCAGTCACGTGGACTGACTGCTCGGAGGTATAGCCCAGTGGCCACTGCATTCCTTATATCTAAAGTGTGAATAAGCCCAGGGGTCAAGGCCAAGGAATGCACTTCTCCTTGGATCTGTGTATTATCTAGAGGGCTGGTGGGTGGTGAGTGCCTGCAGTCTCCAGGGGAGAAATACAAGGAAGTTAGTGGGGTGGTGTTGCTCTACTGGGACAAAGTAAAAGTGTGAACGTACTTCTAATTTATGTGTATTTATTTGTCATTTATTCACAAGCTGAAATGTGCCATTCGTGGCTGTTATTTCAATGGATTCTTTCATATTTTCAGTAAAATTTTACTTTTTTGTACAACAATCCAAGTGTCAGTGTCCTTGCTTATACAGCCCGTGTCTCACATTCCTGTAGGTCACCAGATCAGTCCGGTGCAGCATTCCCTACTCTTGGTAGCTCTTAGCGACTCCAGCTGGGGAAGTAATGCACTGTACTTAGGTAGTACCCAACTGGAAAAGTGTTGTCACAGGGGAAGGAACAAAGAATCCTTGATGTCACCTATCTCTGTGGGGAATGGTCCCATATGTGGCCAGAGGTTACTACAGTAGTGGGTATGCCATCACAAAAGTGGTGCCCAAATGTGTGGCTGAATTGTGCATATTTTCTATTGCTTTGTGTGAGTTTAACACAATTGCAAGACTGACCTATTTGAGGTTACACCTAACTGTGGAAAATTCTAAATCACTGTTTGTTTTGAATTGGTTGGAGACCCTGGAAATGTTTTTCTGGCTCAGGAACCTTAGTGTTATGCTTCACACTAAAGGGGTGTATTTTGGCGAAATCACTTGTGAGTGCAATGGTTGTGGTGAAGCTGGCTGTACTTTACTAGGCCTTGGCTACAATAAAGTTTGGTCTGTCATTGGGTTACAAGAAAAAGGTATGGATTCGAGACTCTCAGGAATGTTGGATGAGTGTGAGGGGGGAGCACACAGTCTAGATCCAGTTGTGGGGGTCAGAGTGAATTTTCCTTCCGAGGAAGGACCAGAATTTAACCCAAGAAGCATTGAGTCACCATGGCACAGAGGATGATGATGCCTATTGGACTTGGTAGAGGTTTTGCCAAAGAAGTGCCAATGGAAATAATGTCATTTGATGCTGAAGAGCTCAAAAAGAGAATGAGTCGCAAGTTAGAGAGGTGCATATAGCAGAAGCTGGAAGGATTCATGGACATGGTCATGAATAGTCTTCTGAATTTAAATGTCATGCCAGAACGAAAAGAAAATACTCCTACTGCAAATGTAACTAGAAGATATGAAGTACTCGAGACTCCAATGAGAATAATTGAAAACAAGAGACTCCACAAGGGAGGCAGAATATGTTGCAGAGCTATGAGAGAACAATGACACCCATAATTCCCGTAGTTGTGCCATGGATTGGTGGAAATCTTCCCATCTTCAGTGGTGAGAGAAAAGATGTGTCTGAATTTCTCAAAAATTTCGGAATGTACTTTTACACCAAACTCAAGTGCCAGAAGAAATGTGGGTGCAACTTTTCAAAGGAGCTGTTCAAGATGTCGCAAGTAAATGATGGAGCTACAAGCAGGACCAGATACAAGATTCAAGACAGTGTAGAGCCCAGTTCTTGGAATTTTTTGACAAAGCGCATAGTAGACAGCACCTAAGAAGCAAGCTGGATCATCCACAGAGATACGGAGATCAACTCAATATGCTAGTGGACAAATGGGATATGTATAAGCAATTGTATCCTCATGCTCAGCAGAGAGAAATTGTCAAATTTATTGTCAGAACTCTTCAGCCAGAACTACAGAACTTGTTAATGTGTGCAGTGCCGAGAACTATTGAGGAACGGATCCAAAAAGGGAGAACATTGTAAGAGAAACTGAGTCAAACAAAACCTGCCAAGAATCACAGATATGAGAGGCGAGAGACATTCCAGGAGAGAGAACCTGAATCTTAATTGAATGCAGTGCCAGATAGTTCAGTCAAACCGTCACAACACATATGACTATTCTTGATTTGATATTTGCATCTTTCCATATTCAAGTTGAAGCTACAGGTATTTTACCACCATACCTGGGGGATCACAACCCGGTATGGGTTACCACGTATAGATCCCAACTTTCAAAACCTTTAAAAAACTTAAACATCAATTGGACCAGAGATATGCGAAGATTCTCTGAAGATAAGTTATTGGCAAGTGTGGGTGCCGAGGACTGGGGCTGTTGCAGGCTAATCCCAGACTTGGATCTAACTGTAGAATACTTCATGAGCACTTTTCAAACAATTTGTGATTTACATACCCCAAGGTAAATATCATTAATAAACAACCTAGACTTCCTTGGATAAATGAAAAATTCCTAAAAAAAAATAAGGGTTAAAAACGGAATTTGGAAAAAAGTGAAAAGAATTAAACTAGCTGCGGACTGGGAGTTGTTTAAAATTAAATGGAATCAATGTAAAAGTCTGATAAAAAGGGCCAACATTTTATGTTACAAAAATAAACTGGTTTGTAATACAGACCCCAAAAATTCTGGAATACTATAAATACTTAACTAATCTGGGAGGGAGTGCCTGTCAGAACAATGTGAGGCTGAGGGTTGGAAATACCTAATCGAGGAACCGCACAATTTCTGAGACACTGAACAACTTTTTACAGACCTCCCAGAATATGAGTATCAGACTGATCTGATGAGAGAAAAATCAAGAAACACAAAACTGTCATGAATCAACTACCACCTTTTAGATTTAGAAAGCTTACACTGCCAGAGGTTAACAGGGTGCTAGTAAAAATAAATCCACAGAAAATCAACAGGACCAGATGGATTAGAGAGAAGATTTCTGAAACTAGCAGCTCCATGTAGCCCCAGTAATTACATACATCTTTAATTGGAGCCTTTAGTTGCGTTACTTCTCACTATCTTGGAGGGAGAGCAAAATTATACCCATCCATAAAGGGGGGATACAGCAGAGGTAAACAATTACAGACCAATTTCCCTGCTGCCTATCTTATCAAAATGTTTGGAAAAGTTGATCAGTGCTCAGACTCGAGAACATTTGGATAAACATAACTTGTTGACTTCCCATCAGTCAGGTTTTCAAAGGGGTTATTCCACTACCTTTGCCCTTCTGGAGTTCAAGTTATCTGATTTGCAGGTCGTCGAACTCTGGTCAGGAAACTGCAGTTTTTTTTTTATAGATTTATCAAAGCCCTTTGACCTGGTGGACCACCCCCTCCTATATGAGAGACTAAAGACTCTGGGCTTTTCCGATGCACCCCTATACTGGATGATATCCTACTTCACTGGACAGACTCAGAGGGCAGAAATACAGAAATGTCTGTCCATGCCTCGTACAGTAACCAGGGAGGTACCTCAGGGGTCCATACTGGGACCCCTGTTGTTTTTGATTTTAATAATGAATTATCAATAGTAGTACAGCATAAGCTATCAAGCTGTATGCAGATGATACAGCTATTGTGGCCAAAGGGGTCAATATTATGGTTCTTCAAACTAAGATGCAGTCTGATCTCACAAACATAGACGGTAGTTCAGTAGGTCACGGCTGATTATGAATACTAGAAAACTAGGTTGATGCATTTTACGACAAAAAGCAACAGCACTTCACAACTCCAGATTCTTACAAACATCAAAGTAAGTTTAGAGTTAGTGGATAGTTACTGCTATCTGGGAGTAGCAAGTCCTGTCAAACATATGGTGCACAAATGAAGAGGCAAGGCAAAGGAATTATACGATAAACACCAGTGTGTTTTTTTACTGTATGCCACAAAATAAGCAGTTTCCAGGTAAACAATACCCCTAGTGCCTCGACTCCTAAGCGAGTCTTCAAGGGGGCCTTGTTACTTGTGTGGAGGCTAGCCATCTCCGGTACGGAGCAGCATTGGCTGAATTTGCAGGCCTGCAATAAAAGTATTTAATTTTGCTATCTGGGAGTAGTATTTCACCCACAACTAACTTTTAGTAAACATATTACTACAGTTATTGAAAAAGTAAATAGGAAGCTGGGAGCTTTAAGAAGAACTACAAAATGCCTAAAAATTAACCATAGGAAAAAGGTGGCTGAGCAGCTTATACTGCCGACCCTGAAATATGGGGAAGTACTATACCGTACTGCAAATAAGCAACTTTTAGAACATTTAGATAAATTATAATAAAGGTAATGTATGTGTTACAATGTAGTTACAGAATGCACCATTGTGTGCTACTAAGTAAATTGGAATGGCAGCCCTTTGAAATAGGTTTTATTAGGGACTGGCTAAATTTGCTATATAAATTTAAGTTACTTCATCCTGAACATGGCATCTCTGCTCCTTCCAGAGATACTAAGAGTAAAAGGGTTCATTAAGATCAGTACACTTAAATAGAATCCATCAAGATAAAAGAAAGAACAAATATGGGGATATAACATCAAAATTCAGGGCAGCTATATTATGGAATAAACTTCCATCTATAGTTCGTGTGCCAGGGACAACGAGCTTTTGAACAGGCAGTTAAGGGTTTGTTTTTCTTTACTGCCAATGCACATAACTGATCGATTGAATATTTTACAATGAAAATATAGTATTTGTATACAGTATATTGTAAATACTGCATGGTTGTTGTCTTGAGTTGTTTTCTATGCTTTGCAATACTACACAAGTTAAATTGTATGTGACCTCATTTATGCTATCACTTCCTTGTGTCTTAACTGAAGCTAATAGCTTAAATACACAGGACTGACTGTAAGCTGGACTGCAAAGTCCAAACGACATGTATTTTCCTGTATAAAGTCTTTACCTACCTACCTACCATATCAGCCTAGAAGAACTAACCCGTCAGAACTGAGATGTTACGGATGTAATGAACTAGGTCACAAAAGGCCTGACTGCCCTAAAGGAAAGTCTCAAGTGAATGCTAACAAAGCAGCAACCACTCAAGTTCAAGATGGGGAGAAGTTGAAGCCTAAACCAATTGAGATGTCCAAAGGAAAGAGTATCCCCGAGATAGTAACGTCAGTCCCGAGTTTGAATTTGCTACACTTGCCAGACAAGGTGGATACCGGTGCTAGTACTTCCATAATTTCAAGGCCATTGCTAATGCAAAGCATCTACTCATGAACTTTGTTCCAGAGAAAACCTGAGACGGAGCTCACATTGGCGCCTGAAGAATTGTATAACCCATGGGGACATGGAAAAGTGAATCTGAGCATACAAGACATCCCATGGATGGGAGAGTCAATATCTTTGACACTGCCATGTCTGAAGTTATCACTGGCACCAATATCCTTAAAGATCTGCAGAAGGTAATCGATATATCAAACAAGAAAGTGATCAGTAATGAAACGACGGAAGACAAACCACAAGAAAAGATGGAAGAAAAAGGAGAAATTGACAACAATCCAAGTGTCAGTGTCCTTGTTTATACAGCCCGTGTCTCACATTCCTGTAGGTCACCAGATCAGTCCGGTGCAGCATTCCCTACTCTTGGTAGCTCTTAGCGACTCCAGCTGGGGAAGTAATGCACTGTACTTAGGTAGTACCCAACTGGGAAAGTGTTGTCACAGGGGAAGGAACAAAGAATCCTTGATGTCACCTATCTCTGTGGGGAATGGTCCCATATGTGGCCAGAGGTTACTACAGTAGTGGGTATGCCATCACAAAAGTGGTGCCCAAATGTGTGGCTGAATTGTGCATATTTTCTATTGCTTTGTGTGAGTTTAACACAATTGCAAGACTGACCTATTTGAGGTTACACCTAACTGTGGAAAATTCTAAATCGCTGTTTGTTTTGAATTGGTTGGAGACCCTGGAAATGTTTTTCTGGCTCAGGAACCTTAGTGTTATGCTTCACACTAAAGGGGTGTATTTTGGCGAAATCACTTGTGAGTGCAATGGTTGTGGTGAAGCTGGCTGTACTTTACTAGCGTATGGCTACAATAAAGTTTGGTCTGTCATTGGGTTACAAGAAAAAGGTATGGATTCGAGACTCTCAGGAATGTTGGATGAGTGTGAGGGGAGCACACAGTCTAGATCCAGTTGTGGGGTCAGAGTGAATTTTCCTTCCGAGGAAGGACCAGAATTTAACCCAAGAAGCATTGAGTCACCATGGCACAGAGGATGATGATGCCTATTGACTTGGTAGAGGTTTTGCCAAAGAAGTGCCAATGGAAATAATGTCATTTGATGCTGAAGAGCTCAAAAAGAGAATGAGTCGAAGTTAGAGAGGTATATAGCAGAAGCTGGAAGGATTCATGGACATGGTCATGAATAGTCTTCTGAATTTAAATGTCATGCCAGAACGAAAAGAAAATACTCCTACTGCAAATGTAACTAGAAGATATGAAGTACTTGAGACTCCAATGAGAATAATTGAAAACAAGAGACTCCACAAGGGAGGCAGAATATGTTGCAGAGCTATGAGAGAACAATGACACCCATAATTCCGTGAGTTGTGCCATGGATTGGGGGAAATCTTCCCATCTTCAGTGGTGAGAGAAAAGATGTGTCTGAATTTCAAAAATTTCAATGTACTTTTACACCAAACTCAAGTGCCAGAAGAAATGTGGGTGCAACTTTTCAAAGGAGCTGTTCAAGATGTCGTAAGTAAATGATGGAGCTACAAGCAGGACCAGATACAAGATTCAAGACAGTGTAGAACCCAGTTCTTGAATTTTTGACAAAGCGATAGTAGACAGCACCTAAGAAGCAAGCTGGATCATCCACAGAGATAATGGAGATCAACTCAATATGCTAGTGGACAAATGGGATATGTATAAGTAATTGTATCCTCATGCTCAGCAGAGAGAAATTGTCAAATTTATTGTCAGAACTCTTCAGCCAGAACTACAGAACTTGTTAATGTGCAGTGCCGAGAACTATTGAGGAACGGATCCAAAAAGGGAGAACATTGTAAGAGAAACTGAGTCAAACAAAACCTGCCAAGAATCACAGATATGAGAGGCGAGAGACATTCCAGGAGAGAGAACCTGAATCTTAATTGAATGCAGTGCCAGATAGTTCAGTCAAACCGTCACAACACATATGACTATTCTTGATTTGATATTTGCATCTTTCCATATTCAAGTTGAAGCTACAGGTATTTTACCACCATACCTGGGGGATCACAACCCGGTATGGGTTACCACGATAGATCCCAACTTTCAAAACCTTTAAAAAACTTAAACATCAATTGGACCAGAGATATGCGAAGATTCTCTGAAGATAAGTTATTGGCAAGTGTGGGTGCCGAGGACTGGGGCTGTTGCAGGCTAATCCCAGACTTGGATCTAACTGTAGAATACTTCATGAGCACTTTCAAACAATTTGTGATTTACATACCCCAAGGTAAATATCATTAATAAACAACCTAGACTTCCTTGGATAAATGAAAAAATCCTAAAAAAAAATAAGGGTTAAAAACGGAATTTGGAAAAAAGTGCCAAGAACTAAACTAGCTGCGGACTGGGAGTTGTTTAAAATTAAATGGAATCAATGTAAAAGTCTGATAAAAAGGGCCAACATTTTATGTTACAAAAATAAACTGGTTTGTAATACAGACCCCCAAAAATTCTGGAATACTATAAAATACTTAACTAATCTGGGAGGGAGTGCCTGTCAGAACAATGTGAGGCTGAGGGTTGGAAATACCTAATCGAGGAACCGCCAATAATTTCTGAGACACTGAACAACTTTTTTACAGACCTCCCAGAATATGAGTATCAGACTGATCTGGATGAGAGAGAAAAATCAAGAAACACAAAAACTGTCATGAATCAACTACCACCTTTTAGATTTAGAAAGCTTACACTGCCAGAGGTTAACAGGGTGCTAGTAAAAATAAATCCACAGAAAATCAACAGGACCAGATGGATTAGAGAGAAGATTTCTGAAACTAGCAGCTTTCCATGTAGCCCCAGTAATTACATACATCTTTAATTGGAGCCTTTAGTTGGGTTACTTCTCACTATCTTGGAGGGAGAGCAAAATTATACCCATCCATAAAGGGGGGATACAGCAGAGGTAAACAATTACAGACCAATTTCCCTGCTGCCTATCTTATCAAAATGTTTGGAAAAGTTGGTCAGTGCTCAGACTCGAGAACATTTGGATAAACATAACTTGTTGACTTCCCATCAGTCAGGTTTTCAAAGGGGTTATTCCACTACCTTTGCCCTTCTGGAGTTCAAGTTATCTGATTTGCAGGTCGTCGAACTCTGGTCAGGAAACTGCAGTTTTTTTTTTATAGATTTATCAAAGCCCTTTGACCTGGTGGACCACCCCCTCCTATATGAGAGACTAAAGACTCTGGGCTTTTCCGATGCACCCCTATACTGGATGATATCCTACTTCACTGGACAGACTCAGAGGGCAGAAATACAGAAATGTCTGTCCATGCCTCGTACAGTAACCAGGGAGGTACCTCAGGGGTCCATACTGGGACCCCTGTTGTTTTTGATTTTTAATAATGAATTATCAATAGTAGTACAGCATACAGCTATCAAGCTGTATGCAGATGATACAGCTATTGTGGCCAAAGGGGTCAATATTATGGTTCTTCAAACTAAGATGCAGTCTGATCTCACAAACGTAGACGGGTAGTTCAGTAGGTCACGGCTGATTATGAATACTAGAAAAACTAGGTTGATGCATTTTACGACAAAAAGCAACAGCACTTCACAACTCCAGATTCTTACAAACATCAAAGTAAGTTTAGAGTTAGTGGATAGTTACTGCTATCTGGGAGTAGCAAGTCCTGTCAAACATATGGTGCACAAATGAAGAGGCAAGGCAAAGGAATTATACGATAAACACCAGTGTGTTTTTTTACTGTATGCCACAAAATAAGCAGTTTCCAGGTAAACAATACCCTAGTGCCTCGACTCCTAGCGAGGTCTTCAAGGGGCCTTGTTACTTGTGTGGAGGCTAGCCATCTCCGTAATGGAGCAGCATTGGCTGAATTTGCAGGCCTGCAATAAAAGTATTTAATTTTGCTATCTGGGAGTAGTATTTCACCCACAACTAACTTTAGTAAACATATTACTACAGTTATTGAAAAGTAAATAGGAAGCTGGGAGCTTTAAGAAGAACTACAAAATGCCTAAAAATTAACCATAGGAAAAGGTGGCTGAGCAGCTTATACTGCTCGAATCTGAAATATGGGGAAGTACTATACCGTACTGCAAATAAGCAACTTTTAGAACATTTAGATAAATTATAATAAAGGTAATGTATGTGTTACAATGTAGTTACAGAATGCACCATTGTGTGCTACTAAGTAAATTGGAATGGCAGCCCTTTGAAATAGGTTTTATTAGGGACTGGCTAAATTTGCTATATAAATTTAAGTTACTTCATCCTGAACATGGCATCTCTCTGCTCCTTCCAGAGATACTAAGAGTAAAAGGGGGTTCATTAAGATCAGTACACTTAAATAGAATCCATCAAGATAAAAGAAAGAACAAATATGGGGATATAACATCAAAATTCAGGGCAGCTATATTATGGAATAAACTTCCATCTATAGTTCGTGTACTTCAGGGACAACGAGCTTTTGAACAGGCAGTTAAGGGTTTGTTTTTCTTTACTTGCCAATGCACATAACTGATCGATTGAATATTTTACAATGAAAATATAAGTATTTGTATACAGTATATTGTAAATACTGCATGGTTGTTGTCTTTGAGTTGTTTTTTCTATGCTTTGCACTACTACACAAGTTAAATTGTATGTGACCTCATTTATGCTATCACTTCCTTGTGTCTTAACTGAAACTAATAGCTTAAATACACAGGACTGACTGTAAGCTGGACTGCAAAGTCCAAACGACATGTATTTTCCTGTATAAAGTCTTTACCTACCTACCTACCATATCAGCCTAGAAGAACTAACCCGTCAGAACTGAGATGTTACGGATGTAATGAACTAGGTCACAAAAGGCCTGACTGCCCTAAAGGAAAGTCTCAAGTGAATGCTAACAAAGCAGCAACCACTCAAGTTCAAGATGGGGAGAAGTTGAAGCCTAAACCAATTGAGATGTCCAAAGGAAAGAGTATCCCCGAGATAGTAACGTCAGTCCCGAGTTTGAATTTGCTACACTTGCCAGACAAGGTGGATACCGGTGCTAGTACTTCCATAATTTCAATTGCTAATGCAAAGCATCTACTCATGAACTTTGTTCCAGAGAAAACCTGAGACGGAGCTCACATTGGCGCCTGAAGAATTGTATAACCCATGGGGACATGGAAAAGTGAATCTGAGCATACAAAACATCCCATGGATGGGGAGAGTCAATATCTTTGACACTGCCATGTCTGAAGTTATCACTGGCACCAATATCCTTAAAGATCTGCAGAAGGTAATCGATATATCAAACAAGAAAGAGATCAGTAATGAAACGACGGAAGACAAACCACAAGAAAAGATGGAAGAAAAAGGAGAAATTGAGAAAATGCCTGAATCTACAGAGGAATGTGCATCTGATGAGCACCAGATTTCTACTGTAATTGCAATGGAACCAGAAGATATTCTGCAAGATATTAAAATGTTCACAAGTCCATGTCTAGAAGGACTGAAGGAGCCAGAAGTCAATTGGGATGAGCAACTTAAGAGAGTTCTAAGGGAATTTCAGGAGGTAGTTATGGAAATAATTGTCTGTACAGACTTGATTTAGCACACAATAAATACTGGAAATGCACAACCAGTACAAAGTAGACCATGGCCCAGATATTCAAACTGTACCCAAAAAGTGTGCAACAGCAGAAGCAAGCGCAAGTCCACTGTGCCCATGTGCAAGAAGCGCGATATTCAAAAACTGCGCAGGTCAAGATGTGCCTGCAGCACACGACTGAATATCGCGCCATCTGCGCCATAGCACAACCAGGGATGTGCAGTTGCGCATTTCAGATGCACCATAGCGCAACCAGGGATGCTCAGTGGAGCAGTTCAGATGCACCATAGCGCAACCAGGGATGCCCTGTGGAGCAGGGCAGCAGTGCAACAGCACAACCAGGGATGCACAGGGACAGGATGTAGGGGACCACCACCCATGCCACAGATGGGCAGAGGAGCACACAGCAGAACAGACATTGCCCCCCACACCCCATGCACTGCACAACTGGTGGAGAGCTGGAATAACTACCAGCCCACGGATACCAGCAACCAACACACAGCTGGGGCATGGTGCCCCAGCACACCCCCTGGCAAGCTGTGACCGGCACACAAGGAGGGCCGACCACCCCATGCCACACCATCCCACCAATGTAGAGCACACCCTGCACCATGATGCCCCCTACACCCTGCCCAGGAGTAGTGCTCAACAGTGCAGAATACCCCATGCATGCCACCACACCCACTGTGACAATGCAACCCTGTGCATCACAGAGCCATGCAAGGCAGCCCCACCATGTGCACCCTGCAGCTGGTGGCAGCAGACAGTGATGCAACAACTGCATACACAGTGCCACCCTGCATGTCACCCCTGAGGTACAGCTGAGAGACCGACCATGCGTCGGCACACGAGGTACCCCACATGTGACAGGGCATGTCCCGGACCCCACCACCAGTGGTACAGCACCTTGCACACCCTCCCAAGGACACATCCCATCCCAGCACTGGCCACAACAGCCAGCACAGATACACACAGTATTGCATGGAAGCATGCGCCACACAGGATGCAACACAGTGTATGGACAAACAGCCACCCATACCCAAGAGCACACCAACACAGGGACACAGTAGCGGGTCAACAAAGCCACTGGCGTGTGGCCACAGCAGCCATGTACACACAGTCAGCACCCCTACATGGCACAGGTGTGCCAGCCACCCTGTGCAGGCACCATGAAGCTGTATGCCACCAGCATGCGGCTGGAGCACAAGTGACAGACAGTGGAGCACATCCCCTGCAACTGACACAAGTGACAGCATGGAGGGGGGACAACAACAGCAGAGGCCACAGTGCCACCAGAGGCAGACGTGCACCATACTGGTGACGGGAGGCAACCTGGCATTGTGCCAGGTACAGTGGTTGTCCAATATGGACAGCCACCACTGACATGCCAGCAGACCGTGCATATCACAGACATGCAATGGTGTCAGCTGCGCAGGCCATGGACGGTCTGACAGGGGTGCCATGCACACAGTGCATGCACCATGGACCACTGCACACAGGCATCCAGTGCACAGAGAACAACACACAAACCACAAACAGTGACTGATCCCCCCACCCACACCATAGGCGGTTCCCTTCCAGACACACACACACGCCCATGCTTGCACCACCCCTGACGCCATGCACACCACAGCAGCTGAGCACCTGTAGCCCGCTGCAAATCAGAGACCACCACAGTTGTCATAACAAAATGTATGTATTAAAAAATGTAAACAGTCAAACATATGTACAAATATATACAAGGGTGGGGGGAAAGGGCCACAAACCAGGTGGGGGCAGGCAATGGTGTACAAATGGGAGAGGGAAGAAGGGGTGTGAGGGTGGGTCCAGGGGGGTTAGGTGTGTCAGGGGGTCATGGAGGGCCTATTCTCTTCCCTGCTCTCCACTCCTGTGGTGCCTCCGGGTGCTTCTCCTCCAGACCCCGTGCCACACCATCCACTCCAGTAGTGCCAGGGCCGCCCGCACCAGCTGCATAAGCTCCTGTATGCCCCATTCCAGGGCCATCCAGTGTTGTCCACCTAGGACAAGGGAGCAGAGTCAATATGTGTGACTGTCCAGCCCCCTGCAGCCCACCCATTGTGCATGGCATACAGCCATGTGCCATGCCCCTGTGATGGTGTGCGACCACCCACAGTGACCACGTCCACAAGACCTGCCTACCCAGGCACCCATAGCCATGCAGACCACTGCACACACCCACTGCCCATGTCCCGCACAGCACCACCGTGGCAGTACAGTGACATGGCTATGTGGTGTGAAGGCAGTGGCACAGCCATGTGCCCGGTGCACACATGGACCACCATTGACACACTCCCAGACATGCAGTGCCACTGGACAGTGCTGACTGTGACAAGTTGCATGCATGGCAGTGGTGTCAATGGATGGTGGCCATGCCCTGCTGCCCGCCCTGTTACACAGCATACAATAGTAATCATGGATGTAAGGCACTCACCATCATCAGGCTGGTCCCTGGGACTCTGTGGTCCTGCATCCCTCCTGGCCTGCCGGTCCTCTTGGCAGCGCCTCCTCTCTCTCACCTGCCGGTGCTCCTCTGGGCCTCAGGTGCAAACATGGAGAGAAGAACATCAGTACAATCCGGTAGCAAAGTCCCCCAACCCCCATGTGTGTGCAATCCCACACAGCCATACCCATCTACCCCGCACCCTGATACCACCACCACAGCCAACATTGGATGGCTCCCCCATGTGCCGAACACATGCAACCGTGATACCCGTATGGACGTTAACAGCGTATGGATGGGGCACCTACCTGGCCGTGGCACCGTGCCCCTCCAGGCATGTCCCCGCAGGCAGGCAAGTCTTTCTGGGTCCCTGCACCAGAGGTCCCCATATCGGTGGTGACACTGCTCGGCTGTACACCCAAATTCCGTGGCCTCCTCCAGTGCCACCGCCACCTCCTCCCATACTGCACTCCTGGCCCTGTCCAGGGTGCATCACCATAAAGTGCCCCAGCATGGGGCTCTACAATGACCACCAAATTGGCCAGCTCCACCTGGCTCCACACAGCAGCCCTCCTCCGCGCCATCTCTACAGCTATTTGGAGTCAAAATGGCGCTTGGTAGTGCAGTCCACCATGTGCAGATGCTGCGCAGTACAGCGCTGCCATTCCCTATCGCACTGTCACCGAACAGCACGATAGTGGTGCACCCACGTGGACACAAATGGCACCTGGGGGCAAAGGTCGGGCACAGGGTCAAGGGTCTCTTGCGCATGGACCGCTACAGCACTATTGCTACTCAATGCATTGTAGCGTGATTGGGTGCCTGTGTGCCACCTCCTGTAGAGGCCTACTGCGCTGTGGCCCTAGTGCGCCTATGGTGCCCCAGTGCCACAGCGCCATACTGTATATGTGAACAGTGCAGTAGCGCCACTGACACAATGGTGGCCGTGCCCTACGTTGCCTCCCACGCACAGCACGTCAGCAGAACGGCAAGCATCTGTGTCATCACCCCGGGCATGCACAATTCAGTGTGTACTGCGCATGTCACAGAAATGCACCCTTGCCTGAGCATGTTCAACACAACTGCGCAAAGCGCAACTGCGCAAAGCGCGTCAGCGCGATATTCAGCCGGCATATGCAAATCAGCTAATCAGCCATTCAATGGTGCAGATACTGCATTTGCATCCACTTAAAATTGTGCCTCGCCTCATTTGCATGCATTGCGCTTAAATGTGACATTGGGCTGCACTGGCCATAATCGGTTATTGCAGTCTATTGTGGTGAGTTGCATGCCGTTTGGGAGTGTGGACTGTGGTGTGTGGGACATGCATGGGACTGCACAGTCACAGGTAACACCTGTCATTATCACAGGATGAATAATGAGCGATCGTGAGGTGGAGGAAGAGGAACAGAGACGTGAGAGGAAGAGGAGGCCTAATTTCACAAAGGCAGAAACAGATGCCCTGTTTGAGGCCAACCTCGACCAGGAGCCGCTGCTCAGCGGACGGTGGAGAACACCACAGGCCCATGCTGCTGCATGGGAAGAGGTGGCGCATGCCATCAACCTGCATGGCAGCCACCAGCAGCCCGTGCAGGAGTGCAAAAAGAAGATGGGCATGGACAGGCAGAGGATTAAGGACAAGGTGGCTGCCATCAGGGCAGCATGGTCTGCGACCAGTGGGGGACAGCCAGACATGCAACACCTGACCCCACAAGAAGAGCGGGTTGCTGGCAGCATGCAGCGTTGTGCCATCGAGGGTGTTCCAGGTGGTGGATTCCAGATGGGTGGTAGCCCATCACTGCATGGTAGGTCCTGGTCTGTCAATGGGGGGACAGAGTAGGGCAGATACATTAATGCTGTTGTGTTCCCTTACAACTCCTGAGCACCTACATGGGTCAGCGGTGGTGGGCTTGTCCACTGAGGGTGGTACCATGGACATAGAGGAGGGCCCATCCACCTCTGCAGGCATTTGAGGGTCAGGGTGACAGTGGGCCCGCCTGGACATCCGGACTGATGTTGGTGGAGCAGGTGCAGAGGAGGCCCTGCCCGTGTCCCAGTGTGCCAGCGTCCATGGATGCCAGCATGCTGAGACTCGGGCTGGTGCCGGATCCGTCACTGATGATGGTGGAGCTCACTTCATGGACAGTGATACGTGTGAGCTGCAGGATGGCCACACAGCAGGTGACATCACAGGCATGGCCGTGCGTGGTGCTGCCGTGGAGACCTGCGTGACATCACAGTCCCAGCCTGTGCCTGTCTGCACCAGTGGGGCAGCACTGGTATGTGTCCAGGACAGTGGGGCTGTTGCGGCCACTGTGGCGGCACCGTTGAGCCCTGGAGAATGGCAGCCGGAGGGGCAGTGTCAGCAGTCGGCCAATGGCCATGGGGGTACAGTGTCAGGGGGTGGCGTCAGTGCACCACCTGTGGACATGCCCAGGCCTGGCCCTGGTGTGCAGCACCCACTCTTAAGGGGTGCTGCCCATCAGAGCTACGAACACCATGAGGGACAGCATGTCGATCAAGCAGATGACCTCTTAGAAGAGCACACCTAGATACTCCAAGAATCAGTCGATCAGCAGGTGCGGCTTGTGATGACAGTGGATGCACTCAGTGCGGCTCTGCACCAGGCAGAGGAGCGGTGCAACAGAGACACCTCTCTGCTCCTGGCAGGGATGGACCGGATGCAGGAGGATGTGACCATTGCCATTGACAGGCAGACACAGGCAATCACAGCTGTCATGGCCACAATGGGCACACAGTTAATTGCCCATGCGTCGCAGACACCGCACAGTGCAGTGTCCACCCCCCATTCCCGGCGTCGTGCGACACCCTCCTTGTCGACACCGGGTTCAGCTGTGGGCATCCCGAGCACACCTGGTGCAGGCATGTTCGGTGTGCTGCAGACCCCTGTGCAAGCACGGTTGTGTTCATGCATTGGAACCCCTGGGGGACCGTCGGTGCCACCCCATGAGGCCATTGATCAGCCTGTCACTGCTGGTGGGTCTCAGCAGGGCCGCCCATGCATCCGTGGTGGCCATGGCACTGTGGCGCATGACTGACCTGTCTCCCACCACGGCTACTGTCTGATGCTGCCCTGTGTGCATTGTGTTCTTCAACGTGCAATGCACGGGTGGGGTATCCAGCCCTGCACACGCACACACGTTCCATCTGCACACCCTTCAGGCTGCTGTCCACTGTGGCGTGTGCATGATGATGCCTGCGTTGCGCTGTCCACCACTATGCAATGGTGCCCAGTGTCTGACACACACCCAATGACAGGCACTGGGCCTAGTGGTCTGTGGACGTGTGTGTGGCTAGGGGTGGCGGTTGGGGTCGGTGTGCCTCCTACCCTTTGTGCATGTCTTGTGAGGTGTGTGTGTGTGTGCATGTGTGTGTGTGTGAGACTACGCTCCGTGTTAGACCTTGCCCATCCCTGACGGCGTATGCGGTTCCATGCTCGGCCAATTCCCTTAACGACATGCACCCTTGGGGTTTGTCCATGCATGTTTGTGGGTTATGCCCTTGCCACTGGTGGTTGCACATGGTCCCATGACTTACCTGGGTTGGTTGAAGTGCTCCTCTGTGATGGTGTCCCGGTGCAGCTGTGCCATCCGGATCAGTCAGGGGTCCCTTCGGCCAAGGGGGAGCTGCCCATCACCATCTTCACTAGCATCCTCATCATCCCCATTGCTGTCCCCTCTTCAACCTGTACAGCTATCCCACAGTCGTTGGCCATGTTGTGCAGGATGCAACAGGCCAGGAATAGCCCGCAGGCCTTTGAGGGGCTGTACTGTAGGGCACCGCCAGACATGTCCAGGCAACAGAAATGTGCCTTCAGCATCCCGAACACCTGCTCAATGACATTGCATGTGGTGGCATGTGCCTCATTGTAGCGTTGCTGCAATGGCATCATGGGTTGCTGGTATGGTGTGAGCAGTCAGGGACAGAGTGAGTATCCACTGTCACCTGTGTGTAGAGGGTGGACGTTAGTTTGGTGATCAGTGTTGCCCTGTCTTGGGCCATCTAGGTCAATACCCATGTCACCTCTGACTATGCCCCTCCAAAGCTCCATGTCTTTTTGCGTGCTTTGCATACTCACCCACTAGGTGGCCAGTGGGAATGTCCCCACTCTCGAACCTGTGGCACAGTGCAGACTGGTGCCCGATGAAGACATCATGTGCTCCCCAAGGGTGCGTGACACAGACATTGATTATGAGCCCACTGGCATCGCACACCACCTGGCAGTAGATGCCTGCATACCCCTTCTGATTCATGTATGTGACCCCTTCGGGGCAGGTGGTGTACAGATGGCCACGTGGGTGCAGTTTATTGCCCCAAGCACTCCAGGCATACGTACTACCCTGTGGAAATCCTGTATGTTTGCTGTGCGCTCAGCCGGTGTGCTGGGGAAACAGATGTACTCCACAGCATGTAGAAGCAGTGTGCTGAGGAATTGGGTGAGGAGACGTGACACGGCCGACTGGGTTATGCCTGTCATGTCACATTTTGGTCTCTGGAAGGTACCCATGGCAAGCAGGCACATGCAAGCTGTCACTTTGGGTCTCCACTGACAGAGCATGGCTCCGTCGTGTGGATGCCTGCATCACATCACTGCACAGCTCACAGAGCCTCCTCAGGATCATCCGGTTCAGGTGGTACTGATCCACGATCTCAGTATCAGTGTACAGCTCGAAGCTGGTGCAGGCTCGGTACTGCCTGTTGGGGGCATACCGCCGATGGGCCCTTCCATGGCCGTATCCCCCTGCTGCCTGCCTTTTCACCCCCTCATAACTGCCTTCATTTGGATGGTTGCACTGGCCATGTTCCTGGCTTGTGTTACCCCCCCGGCAGCTGTTTCTGTGTTCCCCCCGCTGTCCTTGCTGCTACTCCCCCTGCACTGGGAACACCTCCCTGTATTGGCCTCAGTGCTGTGTGGCACTTCCCCCTTTTGACCTGCACTGTGGTAGAGGCTCCCCACACCTTCCCTGTTCCTGGGGGTTCCAGGTGCTCTGTCTCTCTCCTGCCCTGTCCTGCTCCCAGTGTTTGTGTGCCTGTGTGGCTGCCTGCAGTTCAGCAACATGTGCCTTCCCTGTAGTGTTCTTGCACCTCTCTCTTGTTCCTTTTTATTTTGGCTAATTTCCGCTATTGCACAACTTCTGTTTGCTCCTCTATTACGCATGTTGCTGAATATCGCACTGCGCCATTTATGCATTGTTGCTCCCCCTTCAGTTGCGCATGCATTCATTATCATTGCGCTCTTGTGCATTGTGATTTGGGGGGTGCATATGCCTCCCACTGAATATCGCAGAATGGTGCATTTTCAGACTTGTGCTAGCGCATCCCTGTTGCACATGGTGCAACCCTTTTGAATATCTTGGCCCCTATGCCTATTCACCTGCAAAAAGAGAGGTTATTCAGGAACAGATACAAGAGATGTTGCAGGAAGGTATTATCTAGCCATCTTTGTCAGCCTGGCTGCCGCCAGTAGTGTTGGTATCAAAGAAGGATGGGATCACAAGATTCTGTGTGGACTACCAAAAAATAAATGCTGTGACTATTGGAGACACCTATCCTATGAAGAATATGAGGGAGATGTTCGATACGCTTACAGGAGAACAGATATTCTCAATAACCAATCTCAGGGGTGGATATTGGCAGATACCTGTAGAAGCTATAGACTGGTGAAAACAACCTTTATCACGCATGAAGGACTGTATGAGTTTAATATATTACTGTTCGAACTAAAGAATGCACCTATATCTTTCCAGAGGATGATGGATGAAGTGTTGAGAAGAATTCAATACTGATTCTGTTTCGCTTACGTGGATGATGTGATCATCTATTCCAGAACAATGGAAGAACATTGGGAGCTTTTGAAATAGGTATAACACAGGCTTAAGAGTCATGGACTTACCATAAAAAGAGAGAAATGCAACTTCTTACTGTCAGAGAAAACGTTTTTGGGTCATATGGTAACTGATGGAGGAATATTGCCTGAACTGGCTAATGTGCAAGTCATCCGAGATTTTCAAAGACCAAAAAACGTAAAAGACATCCAAAGATTTCTAAGACTATGTACTTGGTACAGACCTTTTATTTAGCAGATGGCAGTTATTGTTGAACCTCTGAACCAGTTAAGAAGAAAGAGAACTAAATGGGAATGGACGTCGTCCAAGAAAAAGCATTTCAGACTATCGAGGAAAAGACAGATGAAGCCAAGAAATTGTACTTTCCAGATTTTGACAAACTATTCTATCGAGCTACGGATGCAAGTGACAATTGACTTGGTGTAGTGTTATACCAAGAGGAGCAAGGAGAGAAAAACATGATTTTGTATGTTAGTAGAACTTTAACTGCAACTGAAAGACAGTATCACACATCTGAAAAAGAATGCTTAGTGATTGTGTGGGCTATTAAGAAGCACAGAAGTAGAATAATACAATTTACCAGGGGCACCTTGATGCAGGGGGGAGATTTTAACACCTCTCCAGACCCTAGTGGGGAAACATTGAACCCCACTCCCAGCAGACAGACCCCAGCACAGAAGTTCCTCAAATGATTTATTAGAGAGGTAGGCTGGATAGATGTCTGGTTCCATTTACACCTTCGCTCCGGGAACTATACCTTCTACTCTGCGGTACATAAAACATACACACATATAGACCACTACTATACACAAGTAGAAAATATGTCACAACTTACAGATTGCCAGATAGGGGACATACTACACTCAGACTATGCCCCGATAGTCAGCTGATGGGACATAGGACAGGAGAGATGTAACACCTTCTGGTGGGTAAACCCTTATTACTTAAAATCTCCCCAATTCATAGAATACGTAACAGACTGCATGGAAGAGATCCAGGAGAACAACCCCCCAGTGGACTCAGGCCCAGCAATCTATCAGGACACCCTTAAAGTAGTACTAAGGGGAAACATCATACAATACACAGCTAGAGAATCTAGAGTGCGCCGTGAGTGACAACAGCACCTGGAGAAAACCCTGCACTTCCTACAAATGGTACACCAGCAGGGTGTCCACTCGGTTGCATCACAGCTAAAGCACACCAAAGCTGAACTTAACACTCTAGTTAAACACCAGCTGGAGATAGTCCTTACATTTCTAAGACAAAAATATTACGAGGTAGGCCCAAGGGCTACTCTCCTACTTGCTTACCAATTGCAGAAACAGAGATGTGCAGCCAACATAACTACCATGATGCACCCACTCGCAGGTCAAAAACTAACAAGACTTCATGACATCACTGCTGGTTTCTCCACATACTACACTAATTTATACACACCAGAGCAAACAGTGACTCAGAACTCCATAAGTAACTACCTACAATCCCTGACCATTCCCAGTCTCGTGCAGGAGCAAAGAGAACAACTGCAGGCCCCAATAACTGAGATAGAGCAAAAGTCTACCATTGCTAGATTAAAGACCCTGAAAGCCCTTGTACCAGATGGCTGTGGAGCAGATTACTACAAAATACTGATTGAACAAGTGTCCCCCCACCTTCTAAAAGCCTTCAATTCGACCTTAGAGTGAAATCCCCTTCCCACATCATGGGCATTCGGAACCATCTCAGTTATATTAAAACCAGGAAAAAGCCCACAATATTTCCCCTCTTACAGATCAATTTCTGTCCTTAACTCAGATTAATACCTCCCCCAATAACTATAGACTCATCTCCATATTGTCCCCACTCTCAAAGGTGTTAGAGAAAATTGTAGCCAATCAACTCTCCGAACACAACTTTCTGAACACAATCTCCTTTGTCCCGAGCAGCATGGCTTTAGAAGGGGCTGCAGTACAACCACTGGTCTCATAGAGTACACCTCTTACATAAACCAAGCCCTCGACCATTGGCATGTTGTTGGCTCCATCTGTAGTGACCTCACAAAGGCATTCGACACGGTCCATCATCCCTTGCTCCTTCACTACTTACCTGCCCTGGGCCTCTCCCAAGAAACAATATCCTGGCTCACAGATTACCTAGCTGGCAGGACTCAACACGTCAAAACTGGTTCCACTCTGTCTGACCACTGCCCTGTCCTTTCTGGTGACCTGCAAGATTCCATACTCAGCCCCCTTCTCTTTAGCTTATTTCTTAACTCATTACCAAATGTCTGCACAGGTAAAATTCTCTTATACTCTGACGATGCTGTCATTTTCAGCAGTCACCAACACCCCCCCCCAGCACATACTCCAGAACAACTTCACAGAAGCTGAATCCTGGTTTGGAGACTATAGACTTGTACTTAATAACAAAAAACCAAAAACAATGATTTTCGCCCACCGCCAGAGTTCTCACTGTCGATCAAGCCTTACCATTGTCAATTCACTGGGCGACCCACTAGAACAGGTTAACACTTTTAAGTACCTGGGCATAATACTAGACACATCCCTCTCCTTCAGTATGCATATCCAACTCCTATCCACCTCTCTCAGCACCTGGCTAGGTCTCGTCTATTGCCTCAAGCATTGTCTCCCACTGAAGCCATCTGATTGGTGAGGTCCTCCTTTGTACTCTCCCTTATAGACTATGGCATTGTAATATACAGCTCCGTAGATCAGACTGCCTTAAGCCACCTCAAAATCACCCTAAACAAAGCATCCCGTCTGATCATGAGCTGTGACAGACACACTCATATCTGTGACTTATATAGGCATTCCCAGTGGCTAAATTTCAATGGGAGACTTAAATATCACACGTCTCCTAGCCAAGAAAATCCTATCAACCTTGCCCCCCAGGGCTCCATCCACTCATCCAGCCAGCTCCTCCAATCAGACCCATCAGAAGTACTGCTAAGTCCCTCATAGCTGTCCCTCATTGTAGGACCTTCCTGGGACAAAGGGCCTTTCTATATCTGGCTGCTAAATGGCTCAATGAGCTTCCCACCTCTGTCTTTCTTGAATCAAACATAGGCCCCTTCAAGACTCACCTCAAAAATCAGCTCCTTATGTTCTCATCCTGTGACTGTCCCTAGTCTCCCTACCTCTACCCCTTAGCCTACACTCTCCCTCCATACTGAGACCCCTGTGGTCTCTCTTTCTTTCCATTACACAGAAACATAGAATTTGATGGCAGATAAGGACCGCTTGGACCACCTAGCCTGCCCATTTCTCTACATAATGGATAAGCTGCAGATCCTAGTTAACCAACAGCCTACTTCCTCCTACCCCCACTAGAATTGCCTTATGTCTGTCTCATGCATTCTTGAACTCTCCCACTGTTTTTGACCCCACAGCCTCCTCAGGAAGGCTGTTCCATGCATCTACAACCCTCTCTGTGAAAAAATTCTTCCTCATATTACCTCTGAGACATCCTCCCTCCATCTTAAAATTGTGTCTTCTTGCTCTTGCACATCTCTTTTTCTGAAAGATGCTACCCTCTTGGACCTTGTTGATTCCCTTGAGGTACTTGAAAGTTTCTATCACGTACCCCCTCTCCCTCTTTTCCTCTGTGGTATACATATTAAGCTCCTTTAGTCTATCTTTGTAAGTCTTCTGGTGCAGACCCTGCAACATTTTGGTTGCCCCCCTCTGGACAGCCTCCACCCTGTCTATGTCTTTGTGGAGAAGGGGTCCCCAGAACTGCATACAGTACTCCAGATGGGGTCTCACCAACTGTCTGTACAGAGGGATAACAACTTCCTGTTTTCTACTGATGATGCCTCTCTCTATGCATCCCAGTATCCCCCCAGCCTTCCTTACTGTCTTCTCACATTGCTTGCCCACCTTTAGGTCATCTGATATAACTACCCCCAGGTCCCTTTCCATTTTTGTTGTTGTCAGTATCTCACCCCCCTCATTATGTACACTTCCATAGGGTTTTTGTTTCCCAGGTGCATTACTTTGCACTTCTTTGTATTAAATCTAAGCTGCCATACATTTGACCATTCCTTCAACCTTGCCAAGTCCCTTCTTATACTTTCCATCCCAACTTGTGTATCAATCCTGTTGCAGATCTTTGTGTTGTCTGCAAAGAGACATACTCTTCCTTCCAGTCCCTCTGCAATGTCACTTATAAAGATACCAGAAAGGACTGGACCCAGTACTGAACCCTGCCTGTACCCCACTAGTAACCCCCTTTCTTCAGAGTGGATTCCATTTACTATTACCCTCTGTGTCCTGTTGTTCAGCCAATGTTTTACCCAGGTTACCACCCCAGGACCCACTCCCAAGCTGGCTAATTTGTTTATTAATCATTTGTGTGGGACTGTGTCAAATGCCTTGCTAAAGTCTAGGTAGGCCATGTCCACAGACCCTCCCTGGTCTACTACTTTAGTCACCCAGTCAGAGAAATCAATTAGATTCGTCTGACATGACCTTCCCACTGTGAATCCATGCTGCCTTGGGTCCTGTGCCCCACTGGCCTCTAGGTACTCAACAATTATTTCCTTCAGAAGTGATTCCATCATTTTCCCTACCACTGAGGTCAAACTGACAGGTCGAAGTTTTCTGCCTCTGTCTTGCTCCCCCTTTTGTAATGGGGAATCACATATGCCCTCCTCCAGTCTTTAGGTACCACATCATCCTCCCATGATTTGTTAAAAAGGGTAGTCAGTCGAGTTGCTAGTTCTCCCCTCAGTTCTTTTAGAATTCTATGGTGAATCCCATCAGGCTCCATTGCTTTGTCCACCTTCAGTTTTAGAAGTTCTTTCAGAACCCTTTCTTCAGTGAATGGACTGATATCGACCCCCCTATCCAGAGTGCTTCTATTGATTGGATTAGGTACCTCCCCTCCTTTTCTTTTGTGAATACTGAGCAGAAGTATTCGTTCAGTATCCCTGCTTTTTCACTGTCCCTCTCTGCCCGCCCATCCTTCTCTTTATTCAACCTCAATATCCCTCCCTTTGTCTTTTTTGCTCCCTAATGTACCTATAAAAGGTTTTATCCCCCTTCTTAATCGAGTTGGCTATCTTTTCCTTGGTTTGGGCCTTTGTTATTCTGACTGCCTTCCCAGCTTCCTTCTGCTTTAACTGGTACAGTTCTCTGTCCTGCTCCTTCTGTGTTTCCTTATACTTCCTGAATGCTATATTTTTCTCCCTAACCTTCCCCGCCACCTCTTTTGAGAACCTTAGTGTTTTTTTCTCTCATTTTGATTTATTTGCTTCACACAAAGGCTTATTGCCTCTGTGATGGCAGTTTTGATGTTTCCCCATTGTTGCTCCACCCCTCCTCCTTGCCTGTTTGCCAGTGCTTTTCTGAGGCACTCTCTCATTTTGACAAAATCAGCCCTCCTGCAGTCCAGTACCTTCACTTTTGTATGGCTTGACTCTACAGCTGAGTTTATAGTAAACCATACTGTTTTGTGGTCACTTGTTCCCAGATGGCTACCCACTACTAGATTTGAGATCCTCTCTCTCTCTCTCTCTCTCTCTGTTCCTATTTGAGAATACCAGGTCTGAGGCTGGTCCCTCCCGAGTGGGTTCCAACACTAGCTGTCTGAGGCATGTCCCCTGTGGGGCATTGAGAATGGTCCCACTCTTGGATGTGGCTACAGAAAGGTGCTCCAGTCAACATCCAACATATTCAGGTCCCCCATCAGCAATATCTCCCCTTTCTCTGTCATCCTAAGGATGCCTTCTGTCATTTCCTTGCCCATTTCCTCCACCTGCAATAAGGGTCTATATACAACCCCTGTGCAGACTGTGGTGCCATTTCCATTTCAGGGTGACCCACAGTGCCTCCTCTTCTCCTTGTTTACCCTTTAGTTCCTTTGCTGTGATCCCTTCATTTAAATAGAGAGCTACTCCTCCTCCTCTTCTACCTTCCCTGTCCCTCCTGTAGATCGTGTACCCTGGTATGTTGACATCCCAGTCATGGTTCTCTGTGTACCATGTTTCTGTGACTGCCATGATTTCCAGGCATCACTCTTCCATCAAGGCCACCAGTTCAGGGAGCGTGTTACCTAGACTACGGGCATTGGTACTCATTACTCTCCATTTCTTGATGGCCTTACCCCTTTTTGCCCCATCCCTGTCCTTACTGCCTTTGTCTTTTTTTCCATTTACCCCACCCTTCTCCCTATTGACTTCTCTATGTTGGTGTTTACCTCACTAACTACCCTGATTTTTTTTGGGGTGGGCTAGGATTTCTCTTCTCCTTTTCTGTGCCTCCCCCTTTGGCTAGTTTAAATGCTTGCCAATGAAGCATTTAAACCTATCATCTAGGATCCTGGTTCCTCTCCTGGACAGATGCAGACCATCGTACCAGTATAGGGCCTGCATCCCTCCAGGTAGACCCCCAGTCCCCAATGAAGCCAAACCCTGAGCTCTGCACCAATTTTTCAACCACTGATTGAATCCTCATGGTGCACAGAACCCTAACCTCACTCATGCCATAGACAGGCAGCACCTCTGAGAAGGTTACCGTGCATGCTACTTGTCTAAGGCCCCTCCCCAACTCCACAAACTCCTCCTGCACTGCTCTGATTCCTTTCCCAGCCAGATCATTTGTCTCTAGGTGGACAATGACATCCAGCTCCCTCCCTCGTGCAGCTGCTTCTGCGATCCTGAGGATTTGCTCCCTGTCCCTCCAAGCCATAGCACCAGGCAGGCACCTTACCTCCTCCCCCAGTTCTACCTTCCTAACAATGGAGTCCCCCACCAAGAGTTATTTCCTTCCCCTGTGGGGTCCCATGCCACCTTCCTGTGGGTCTCCTTTGTGGAGGTTCCCGGCATCCTCCTTGGACTTCACTGCAGATGCCTCCATAGAGGAACCACACTCCGCCAGAACAGCATATGAACTGTATAGATGTACAACTGGAGGGATGCACCTCTGTTCCACCACCATCACCATCCATGAGCCCACTGTAGTCCAACCGCTCCTTTTTCTTGTAAACCTCTGAGGCAGCGGCAGTGGCCTTGGTGGTACCTGAGTGGGAAAGGAGGTCCCCTGAATCCTAGCCAACTCAGCCTGGAGATGAGCAACCTCCTCCTTCAGCCCAGAGAGGTGCCTGCAGATTGGACAACACCGCATCCTCCAGGACGTCTCCCAGAATACTGCTGCTCCACAGCCACTGCACTGCACCACTTCCATCATGTCTTATTTGTGGCCCCTTAACTGTTATTTTGTATACTTACTCTTTCCTCTCTCTGTTTATTATTTTTTGTATATATAATCTTTTTTTCTCCCTCCTTTCCTACTGCCTCAGTGCCCTTGAAGCTCCTGATCTTCCTGTTCTGGGACAGGAAGCTATATTCCTCAGTAGTCTCCTTCTTACTTTTTCAGAGTCAGACCTCCAGCAGCTGGGGAAGGGGGGATGGAGAGCTACTCTTTTCCTGCTAGGATGGTGAGTCTTTTGTGCCTCTGTGATCACTCACTTCCTGCTCCCAAACAGGAAGTTCCTGTTGTCAGTCAAATCCTGTGCCTATAAAAGTAGAACCGGCTAAGGGTGGAGGGAAGGGATGGAGGGCAGTATTGTCCCAATAAAGTTCTAACAGCAGCTCCTTCCTCTTGCTGTTCTCTGCCAAAAGCTATCTAGGTCAGTTTTTAATTGCAAACACCTGGCTTCCTTCTGCTTAAGCCATTCCCCCTAATTCACAGTTTTTTTCTTCACCTAGCTAACTACACAGATAACAATTCCTTCACCCAACTCAGACAAACACACTGACTCTTTTTTTTTGTTTGTTTTTACCCTAAATTGAAGTTCCCAGTAGTAGAGTTCTAGTTCTAGTCCAGTAGAGTAGTAAAGTTCTAACAGCAGCTCCTTCCTCTTGCTGTTCTCTGCCAGAAGCTATTTAGGTCAGCTTTAAATGCAAACATCTGGTTTCCTTCTGATTTTTTTTTCCAATTATTTAACCAGGTGAGACACACTAAGTTGAAAGCTTGTTTGCAGGTGCAACGTGGGAGCACGAGGAAGTTAAGTGACTTGCTCAGGGTCACACAGTATGCAAGTGGGGGCTGTGGGATTCAAACCCAGGTCTCCAGATTTGCAGCTTAGAGCCTTAAACCACTGTGCCATACTGCCTCCTATGCCTTCTGCTTAAGCCACTACCCCCTAATTCCCTCCCCCTAATTACTGTATTTACTCGCACGTCACCTAACATTGGGTCTGGCTCATGACCCTAATGATTTTGCTTTTGCTTAACACTTGACGCTGGGCTTGTACTGCCTTATACTGTGTTTTTTTACTTTTAGTTTGACTAACTCCTATGTACATGTTATCCTCTGTAACTACTTATGTTTCATAGTTTCATAGTTGATTACAAGTTCAGAGGACCGAAGCCCATATGGAACTCGTCACCTCTACTGATTTAGGAGTGGAAGGACTATTTTTTATCACCTATGTATAGATCTAGGTTGTTTTTAAATTGTTCTATACTGTTACTATTAACAATACTACTTGGTAGTGAGTTCCAGATTATTGGAGCTCATTGTGTGAAATACCTCTTCCTCTTAGTAGTCTTGCAAACAAATGTCTTTAATTGATAGCTGTGTGATCTACTAAGATTTTTGATATGTTGTGTTTCCTATGTATCTATGATGTGGAATCTTTGCAAAGGAGTCTATGACTCAAAGGTGTATTTCTGATAAATAAAAAATAAATATATAAATACTTTATGAGTCTTCTGGTGAACCGTATTGACTCACTTCTTGCCCAGCTACTAAGTATAGACCAAAATGGATTTGTGAGAGCTCGATCAACCACAGACAACATCAAATGGACTCACCATGTTATACACCAAATGCCACAGCAAAACCTCCCTGCAGCCCTAATTAGTCTGGACGCTAAGAAGGCCTTTGACCAGGTCCCTTGGCCCTTCCTATACTCTGTAATGGGGAGGATGGTATTCCCGATCGCATTGATATGGGTTCTCAAAAATATATATGCAAACCCTAAGGCATATATCAATGTTGAAGGACATCACTCACCATACTTCACCCTACAGAGGTTTACTCGGCAGGGATGCCCCCTCTCCCCTTTACTGTTTGCCATTTATCTAGAGCTCCTTGAGCAGTGAATACTGGAATCAGACCAATTAGTCGGGAGTGACCGGGGGAGGGGAAGGAGCACCACATAGCATTATATGCGGATGACGCCCTGCTGTATCTGGGTAACCTTGAAAACTCCACACAGGCTTTTCAATCCATCTTAGAGGAGTTTGGGACTTTATCTGGATATAAATCAATTTAACCATCTTAAAGGAGTTTGGGACCTTATCAGGATATAAAATCAACTTAACCAAGACTAAGGCCCTAACTTTTCTTTACTAACCCTCTCAAACAACCTGAAATAGAGCCCCCTACAAGTGGGACCTTGATAAACTACAATACCTAGGGATACGACTATCAAGGACCCCAAAAGAAATATACAAAAATAACTACCCTCCCTTTACCACACAACTCATCAACGATTTGGCCAACTGGAATACCCTACCATTGAGCCTATTCAAATGGTTTGAAGTAGTCAGAATGGTAACACTCCCTAGGGCACTGTATTTATTCACAAACCTACACATCCCCATTCTGCAGTCCACTTTTAGGGCATGGAATAAAGCCATCTCCCATTTTGTCTGGGTGGGAAAGAGCCCTAGAGTTAGGCTACAACTCCTCCACCTGCCAAGGAACCATGGGGGCTATCCCTCCCTAACCTGATATACTACTACTACTGGGCTGCACATCTAACCCACTCGTTAGCTCAACATCTTTCCACCCCACAATCCCACAGGAAGTAGATTGAAGAATTACTGATATCTGACCCAGCATTTCATAAAGCAATGTACCACCCAGACCATAGCTCTAAAAATACCCCCACAGTAAACCCATGGCTGGGGAATCTAATCACCATATGGCACTTGATAAAGCGGGCACTTCACCTCACCCCATTCTCATCCCTGATCTGTCCAGTAGCACAACTACTTGACTTCCACCTCCTACGATGGATCACAGATGCCAAGAATGGGAGCAATACTCACTAAAATACCTCCTTCAGCACAGGCAGCACTCAAACCCTTTGACATAGTACTTACAGAATATGGCCTTTGGAGAACAGGCTTCTATAGATACCTGCAACTAAGGCACTACAGCCAGACACTCCCCAGAGCTGTCTTCATCCCAGAGGACTTCTCTCGCCTAATCACCACCACAATTTCCCTAATTAAAACACAACACATGGAACATATAGTCTCTGCTCTGCTTTATATAAACCATACTTGAATCCTCGCTGGCCAATACCAACTCCATTAAACTGAAATGGCAAGAGGAACTAAACACCCCAATCATTGATGAGCTCTGGCAGCGGGCGTGTCAAAACTCTGCCAAAATAACCAGTTCACATCAGTGGAGGGAGTATGCCTGGAAACAGGTAATAAGAACACTGGCCATTACTAGGCATTACTCCCCAACTGGAGACTCTAGCTGCTGGAGGGAATGTGGGGAGCAGACCACACACCACACACATATAATTACACCCATTACTGGAGTAGATACAGAGGGAACTAAGGGAACTGTTTGGTAGACCAGTGCAGCTGACTCAAGATCTATATTTATTCCTACAGTACCCCTCAGACTACAGAGACCCCCACACGAGATATCTCCTAGGAATTCTAATTACTGCAGTAAAGAAATCCATTACTAAACTCTGGCTGTCCTGGAAAATACCCTCTGTAGTAGACTTTTGGTCAATAACCAAACAGATCTACCAGATGGAAAAGATTACACATAAACTGAATGACCAGGAGGAGAGGTGCTCGTTACACAGGACAGGATGGCTACTGTATTACATGCTAAAAGACAAGGAATTTGTACCCTGATCTGAATTAGTGTAGGATCTACAGGAGACATTGTGCATTAGTGACCCCGTTTTTCTCTTTCAGGAGACTTTATCTGCCCACCCCCCTGCCCAAAGAGTATCCTGCCTGGACAGTAGGATCATCCACACTATATTATGAACTATAAACAGTTTTAGCAAAAACAGGGAATATCAGAACAACTCAGATTAGGACCCCTTCCCTCATCATAAGCTGTAACAAGGAGTGGAGGGTCCACGGTATTAACTTCTGAATATCCCTGAATATGGTACCGATACAGTGGTAAGAACCTACTTTACCTGATTGAAATGTAACCATAATACTGTCATTCTCATGAACTTGCTAGCTGTAAAATTGTTCTAATAAACATGGTATTTAAAAAAAAAAAAGTAGTACATAGGGTACTTAGACAGCAAACCATTCACATTGTATTCAAATCGTAACACCTTGACTTGGTTGTTCATAATGAAAGACATCAATAGAAAGCTAGGATGATGGTCACTACTCTTACAAGAATATGCATTCAGAATACAACATTGCAAGGGAAATGCAAATGTATTGGCAGATTATCTATCACAAAGGACTGAGAGTGAAGAAGAAGAAGAAGAAGACGTTCTGAACTGTAGATAGACTGTGCAATCCAGTCTGTCTGCAGTCTCAGAGAGCATTGTTGCAAGAGAAGTGGGACAAATTTGCTCACTTTTTTGCTGATAAGGTTGCCGACATCAGGTCTGAGATTCACATGGGATGCCCCAATGGGGCAAACGGTGATCGGTGGGAGGTGGCAGCTCCTCCGGTCTGCCTGGTCTGACTTCAGCCGGCTGGTGATCGGGGATGTCGTGAAGATTATCCAGTCTTTGCGGATGACCTGCTGTGGTTTGGACCTTGGTCCAAAGTGCCTCCTTGTGGGGAGTGTTGAGACCTTCAGCTCAGTCCTTGCTGAGATAGTCTGGTGTTCGCTAGATTCCGGGGTGTTTCCAGACACGCTGAAGGAGGCGGTAGTGGTGCCCCTTCTTAAGAAACCATCTCTCGACCCAGACTGTCTTGCTAACTACAGACCCATCTCTAACCTTCTCTTTGTGGGTAAGGTTATTGAGAAGGTGGTTGTGCTGTAGATGGAGGATCATTTGACCATCCACTACATCTAAGATCCTCTCCAGTCCAGTTTCCGGAAATGGCATAGTACCGAGATGGCCTTTGTTCGGGTTCTCAATGATCTCCTAACAGCAAGAGATTGGAGGAGCCATTCCATCTTGGTTCTTCTTGATCTTTCAGCTGCATTTGACACTGTGGACCATGGGGTATTGGTTGGGCACCTGCCGTCAATCTGTGGACTGTCTGGTACAGTCCTCAGATGGTTACATTCTTTCCTCACTGGCAGGTTTTAGATAGTTGACTGTGGGGTTTACTCCTCTGACAAGGTCTCCCTGCTTTGTGGGGTTCCACAGGGCTCTGTACTGTCCCCCGTGTTGTTTGCAGTGTATATGCTGCCGTTGGGAGACAGTGTAAGATGGTATGGGCTGAGTTTTCACTGTTATGCAGATGATACTGAGCTGTACCTGTTCTTTGTGCCTGATTGGGGGAGAGCTGTCTTGAGTTTTAATGACTGCCTTTCCGAGATTGAGGATTGGATGAGTGCCAGCAGGCTGGGGTTGAATCCAGAAAAGACTGAGGTTTTGGCAGTGGACCCCGGCCATCGGGTAGAGGGCTCGTCGGAGGGGTGAGCCTCGGGGCTTTGGCTCAGTGGTCACCAGCTGATGACCTCTGAATGGGTGCGGGATCTGGGTGTGATTTTTGATGACAGATTGATGCTTAAACATCAGGTGTCATCCATTGTCAAGACTGCCTTTTACCATCTAAGGAATGTAGCCTGGATCAAACACCTAGTTCTGCCCGATGACCTACCAGCTTTGGTTCACACCTTTGTAACCTCTCGCCTTGATTACCGTAATGCCCTGTACCTAGTGTAATCAGGGGTTGATATCCACTGCTTGCAGCTGGTGCAGAATACAGCAGCCAGTCTGTTGACTGAGCTACCTTATAACTGTCATGTCATGCCGATGCTGCACGATCTGCACTGGCTGCCTATTCAGTGGTGGAACCTTTAAGGTCAGTTTCCTGACCTATAAGGCCCTACACAGACAAGGACTGAGTTATCTGCAAGATCGTCTTTCACTCGTATTGCCCCTCCTGCCTGCTTCGCTCCACCGATGAGGGATTGCTAGAGATTCCCTGGGTTCGTCTAAAGTCATCTGGGGCCTGTGCATTTGAATTTGCAGCCCCATCCCTGTGAAATTCTCTACCTCATCTGATTTGACAGTGCCTGACAGTGGAGAACTTTAAATTTGCATTAAAAATGTATTTATTTACTTTGGCGTTCCCTGATTTTTATTTGATCTACTGCAGATGTTTTTATATGTGTAATTGTTTTTATGTATTTTATGGCTATGTGCTAGCGCTATGGTTTTGGAATAGCGCTATTTTATAAATAAATGATGATTGATTGATTGATTGAAGTTGAACCAGATGTCACTGACATGGAAAGAATAATACCTGACTTATGCTGTAATGTCATGGCAACAAGCGCTGAGTCCACCGAAGAAGATGAAGAGCAACTACTGCTGCTGTTCAATTGAAGAGAAGTCAGAATAACTCAGAGAAATGATCCAGAATTGAAGAAACTGACTGAGATAACCCAGAAGGGAGAAGACACTGAAAGTTTACCTGCAAATTAGAGAGTGCTGAGTCAAGAGCACCAATTAGTGCTGGTAGAAAACATACTGATGCTACACATCAAGAGTCCAGAGGAATTTATTTATTTAGCTTTTGTTTACCGGGTAAGTACAACAGGAAAGTATTATGCCTATTTTCAGGAACGACCTGGGAGAGTACAACATGAGGAACAACAGTCAAGGAGACATGGCAAAGAGAGTACATTTTTTGTCACAGTAAACAAACATGTGGAAATCCATCATTTGGCTAGAAACATACAGTAGTAAGCACATTTCAGATTATACACTCTAGACTAGCTAGTTCAACTGATAGATATATACAGGTCATCATACATAGGAGTGGAGCATAGCTCAAGGACTGGATTGGTTATAATATAACTTATAACATTATCGTATACACCCTAGGCTAGTTGGATGGTAGGCAGGTATATACAGCTCATCACATTTTTCTAAATATGCATGTTAGACAGAAACAGAAACACTTGGTAGTACAAGTTTCTACCACGTGACCAAGGTGCAATATGTCATGGTTAGCCTAGGACCGTGGAGCAATAATGGGTGTAAAAATGCCCAAGGCTTTTTAGGCAGGAGTAGTCAGAAGTCATTGATACAGTGGGGCAAATATCTCCAGGAATTCAATGGAGACACCCTGGGGAGGTTCAGACATAACAATTTGACACTTTACTCTAGGGTGGTTTGAGGAATGGAAAGTGACTGTACCAGAAAGACTGAGAGAGAAAGCTATGTAACTAATGCACTATTACGCCACATCAGGACATACAGTATGGCCAGGAAGAAAATGCTAGATAAATTAAAAGCACAATTTTTGGGGCCAAAAATGCATTAAGATGTGATACAATATGTACAGTCATGCATTAAGTGCCAAGAGACAAAGGCAAGCAACCAGAAAATAATGGGGAGGATTGTGAATAATCCCACTGGACAGTGGACAACAATTGCCAGAGATACATAGTTGGAGCTTTTCCAAAGACAAATAAAGGGAATGAGTACATCATGGTAGTTGTGGACCAAGTCACCAGATAGCTGGAAGCTTTTCCTTTACGCAGAACCAATACAGATGTGCTAGTGCCAAAAATGGAAATGGAAGTATTTTGCAGATGGCAAATTCCTAAGCAAATGGTAATTGACAATGGACCGCAGCTCAGATCTGGACAATGGGAACAATTTTGTAAAGCTTGGGGAGTCAAGCCTATCTGCACGACACAATCCCATCCACAAAGTAACTGGACTGAGAGAACTAACAGAAATATCAAAACTTACGAGCATATGTACATGTCAATCAACCAAGTTGTGATCAGTATTTACCAAGAATGTTAATGGCCCTACGAAGTGCAGTACAAGACTCGACTGGATGTAGCCCAGCCTTACTGATGTATGGACGAGAAGTAATACTACCCATTGACGGAGAGCTGTCAGGGGAACCTGAAATAGTGGAAGAGATACCAGAATATACAAAGACTTTAACAGACAATATACAAAGACTTTGACAGACAATATGCAAAGATGCTGGGACATTGCAAAACACAATATAAACAATGCCCAGAGGCACCAAAAGCAGTACTATGATCAGAACAAAAGATATACAGTAACTGTGAACTGTGGAGAGATGGTACTGTTAAGAAGTCATCCATAATTGGATAAGACTCAAAAAAATTATCTGCAAACCTTGCAAAAAAATGGGAAGGACCATATGTTGTTGCCAGAAAATGTTCGGAGGTCATGTACCTTCTGAGAGACCCATCCAGTGGTCTAGACACGGGGGTACGCCGCATTAGTAATCTTAGGAAGTTTAGAAGTAGAGATAGGACAAACTACACCTTAATGAATTCTGGGGGTGCACCAGATGTGCAAACTTCTTTGGAAGAGTAAGAAGAAGGGCAAATTCCTGAAAGTCAAAGTGCATGATGTTATAGTTGCAGGCTTATGAAGAGTATGGACTATAGAATGCTACATTCTGAGGGTACTCAATCCTAGTGGGTCAGCTACGCCCACAAAAGTGCATAAGAAAACAGTACAAGTATAATGTGTACACAGTGTGTATACAGAAAATGTGCTAAAAGTAATTTTGTTCATGTAAAACTTAAAGTAACAAGGCTTTCTAAGTAGGTTAGGCCTTGATCAACATTGTTGTCCTTCTGGGGGGAAGACTGCAACATCCTAGTAAGACTGTTCCACCAAGTAGAATAGAGACAGATCGTTAGTTTTTAGTGTATCTAAAAAATAGGTAGTCAGAGCTGGCCGGATGGGGCTGAGGGTTTCTTTTATTTTTTTGATTTGGTTGGACAAAAGAAGGCCAAGGTCCATCGAGATTGTTCCCCACGTAAATTGGGTCATCAGTCCCTTGGTGAATTAGTAGCTAACCAGATGTCTAGTCTCTTTTTAAATAAATTAAAATTACTGGAGTCCACTGTCACAAACCCACTCAGCAGGTCAGGCTCTCTGCTCCCACAGTGCCAACCTCTGAGCGCAGTCTTGTGAACAGGAAACAGAAACAGGGTAACCCTCCTGTCTGTTTTGTGGGTTCGAATCAACCTTTGATCTCAAGTCTTGGAGGGATTCAAACTGTGAACCTCTTGCTTGCGTACCCAATGTACAGGCTCAGATAATTCTGCTCTTCGGGGGGGTCAGATATCTTTCACCTATGGGCACCTAACCAGGCATACAAAATGAACCCTTAAAACTCTATTAAAGACCTCAGAATAAATTCTTGCCTTTTCTCAGTTTGGTAAAACCAGTAAACTTTGTACAGTGTCAACTTTAACCGTGTATGCTTTCAAAGGCACACCAAGTAGTCTCTAAAGTAGAGGTTTACTTCAAAATAGATAAAAAAATGTAAACTGTAAATACAGAACCATATATCACAAAAATATACAATCACTTAAAAAAAACAAGATTTTAAAAGTTCAATTTCCTACCACCAGACAATTAGACTTGATCTATCTAATGCATCTTTTACAGTGCTGCTAGCATGTTGTAGCTTTCAGAGTGCAAACATTTGTGTGTAAATGGAAAACAGAATACTGTTTTAAAAACTGGCTTTGCCAACCTCTTTGCATGAGGTCACCTAGCTCCTCCTTGTCAGAATATATAAAAAATAGATCTATGCAAAACTGGATGTCTTATCAAAGTATTAAATTCTGTGACCTCAGCACAACTCATTTTCTCATATGACTTTCTTTGATCTTATGAGCAGCTTCCCCTTTCCAGGACATCAAAGGACTTGTTATGTCTCTCTGCCAGATCTCACGGAGGTGCAAGAGGCTTTGTATCACCACGTGAACATTAACTGTGTTTCCTCTGAATGTCATAAAAGTTTATGATCTATCTTGGCAGTTGGCAAGCTGCAATTAGTCACATGAACAGGAGATCCTAAATGTTAAGTCTCTTCTAGCCTGTAATTATCTCTTGGCCTTCCAGGTAACGCCTATTAGCTAAAACCTGGGAGGGGGGTGTCATTCCACAGGCTATCAGCATCTCTCATGAGAGGCAGTCAATAACAAATTTTTATATTACAAAAATCATAGATTAATCAAAACCAGCTGTCTGAGTGTCACAATTCCTCCCCACCTAGACTGAATTTGGGGGCTCTATCCCCTGCATGGGATGAGCTTCTCAAATCAATTCACTCCTCGTACACACGAGACAGCCCATCGGAGTTCTGATTTTTGGCTCCAGCCCTATGTAATATTGTCATATCATACCCTTGCAAAGCAAGACTCCATCTTAGCAATCTACCATTGTTTTTTCCCATCTGTGTCAGCCAAACCAGGGGGTTGTTGTCAGTCTGTACCACAAAATGCTGCCCATGTAAGTATGGCTCCAACTTCTTTAGAGCCCACACTATGGCAAGACATTCTTTTTCCACAGTAGAGTATGCCTGCTCCCTGGGAAGTAACTTCCTGCTTAGGTACACTACTGGGTGATCACTTCCTTGGCTGGATGTCTGACTCAGTACTGCCCCAATGCCCACATCTGAGGCATCAGTCTGAACTATAAGGGGTTTGCTATAGTCAGGACTTGCAAAACATGAGCACTGCACAGTGCCCCCTTTAGTTTGGAAAAGGCTTCCTCACAGGCTGGGCCCCAGGTAATTTTCTTGGGCATCCATTTCTTTGTCAGGCCAGATAGGGGAGCAGCCAGGGCACTGTAATTGGGTACAAATTTCCTGTAGTACCCTGCTGTCCCTAGAAAACTCCTGACCTGCTTCTGTGTTTCTGGTCTGGGCCATGCCTGGATTACCTCTATTTTTATTCGGTTAGGATGGAGCTGTCTCTGGCCTACCACATGCCCGAGGTATGTCACTTCTCCCATGGCCACCTAGCACTTCTCGGCTTTGACAGTGAGCCCAGCCCTCTGTATCCTGCCCAGCACTTCCCTAGGGTGGGATAGGTGTTCCTCCCAGCTGGCACTAAAGATGGCAATGTCATCCAGGTACACCATGGTGTACTCGTCAGCACCATTTAACACCTGGTTTGCCAACCTTTGGAAAGTGACCGGGGCATTCTTCATTCCAAAAGGCATTACTTTAAATTCAAATAAGCCTATCGTAGTGATGAAGGCCGACCTCTCCCTAGCTCTGACTGTCAACTCTACCTGCCAATACCATTTTGTCAGGTCAATGGTAGTAAGGTAGGTCGCCCATCCCAACTTGTCTAGGAGTTTGTCCGTCCAGGGCATCGGGTGGGCATCTGACTTCATGAACTCATTCAGTCCATGATAGTCCACACAGAAATGAGTAGAGCCATCTGGCTTGTGCACAAGTACTACAGGTGAGGTCCAGGGGCTGTGGGATCTCTGGATTACCCCTAAATCCAGCATCTCCTCCACTTCCCTCCTAATGTCCTTTTGGACAGCCTCTGACACCCGATATGCTGTCCGCTGTATGGGCATCTGTGTCCCTGTCTCCACATTGTGAGTCACTAAGGGGGTTAGTCCAGGCTTGGTGTTAAACAATGGGGCAAAGTCTGCTAAAACCTCCCTTACTTTCTGGATCTGGTCTGGGGTCAGCTGGGGAGAGAGTTTAACTGCCTCCACAGAGGACTCCTGCTTACTTTCTTCCAGCAAGTCCAGATGGGGGTCTCCTTTATCCATCCCCTCCCCAAGACTTTACACTGCAAACACTATGTCTGCCCTGTTTGCATATGGCTTCATTATGTTGACATGGTACACCCTTTCTGTCTGTCTTCTGTCAGGCAACTCTATAATTTAGTTCACGTCATTTACCTTCCTAACCACTTTGTACTGTCCTGCCCACTCAGCCTGCAACTTGTCTTTCCAGACCGGAATAGGGACCATGACTTGCTGACCCACCATGTACGAGCGAGCTCTGGCTCTGCGGTCGTACCACACTTTTTGTTTCTGTTGGGCAGCTGCCAGGTTGCTCTGGGCTGTCCTCATAAGCTCCTTCAGCCTTTCCCTAAACCTAAGGATGTAATCCACAATGGGGTTTCCCTGGGTGGTGTGCTTGCCCTCCCATTCCTCCCAGATCAAATCTAGGGGCCCACATACCCGGTGTCCATATAAGAGTTTGAAGGGGGAAAATCCTATTGACTTTTGGGGCACCTCCCTGTATGCAAACAACAGGTGGGGAAGGTATTTCTCCCAGTCTGTCCCATGCTGTTCAGCAAACATCCAGAGCATTGACTGCAGGGTACCATTGAATCTTTCCCCAAGCCTATTGGCTTGTGGGTGATACAGTGTTGTTTATCTCTGCACCACCCCACACTTCTCCCATAAACATTTCATCTGGTCCAACATGAAGGAGCCCCCTCGATTGGTGATAACCTCCTGTGGAAACCCAACACGGGAGAAAATCCCAAGTAAGGCATCTGCTATTTTGTCTGTCCTCAGTGAGGAAAGGGTGACTGCCTCTGGGTATCGGGTGGCATAATTCACCACAGTCAGGATGAATCTCTTCCCTGAGGAGCTGGGGGTATTTAAAGGCCCCACAATATCCATTCCCATCCTCTGGAATGGCTTCTCCACTATACGCAAGGGAATCAGGGTGAACTTGGTTTTCTTGCCCGCCTTCCCTATTTCTTGGCACCGGTGACAAGACCTGCAATACTCCTTCACCTGCTGGGTGAAGTTTGGCCAATAGAAATTCTGGGCCAACCACTGCATTATGCATGCAATTCCCAGATGACCAGACAAGGGAATATCATGTGCAATCTTGAGCAACTGCTCACGATACCCCTGGGGAACAACAAGCTGCCTGCCTAGCACTCCTCCCTATGTCTGCACAGCCTGAGTATACATCAGTCCATCTTCCTAATAAACCTTATGTCTGCCATCACTGCCCTGTGCACCATCCGAGTCTGCCCAAGCCCTCAGCTTCTCTAGACTAGGGTCACTCCTCTGAGCAGCTGCAAACCCCTCACACATTCCCAAGGCATGGGACAGGTCCCCTTCAGTCACTAAATTAGGGTCCCTAGCACTAGCATCAGGCAACTCAGGATCATTGTCAGTCCCAACCCTTTGACAATGGGTCACCCTTCCCTCTTCAGAGTAACCCTCTGTAGCTGTGTGATTGACTGCTACTGGGGAAATTTCTACCCCCTTTTCATTAGTCTCCCCATCTGAAGACACAGGCTGGGGAACCAGCCTCTCAGTGGTTTCCACAATGGTTTCTGTGGGGTTCAGGGAACTACAATTGTCCCTTGCCGCTTGGCTATGGGTAACTGCACATACTATCCCCTGTTTGAGATTGTTGCCCAGGATCACATCCACTGCTATGGTTTTGGTTACAGCCACCTACTGCACAGTTCCCCCTGCTTCACCCCAGTCTAGGAGAACACTAGTGAGGGTCAATGTTTTTGCCTCACCAGTAAAGTCCTGTACAGTGACGTATTTATTGGGTATAAGCTGACCAGGCTCTACTAGATCCCCCTTTACCAAGGTCAAGGATGCCCCTGTGTCCCTTAACCATTGCGTCTGTACACCATTCACCATGACTGGGTGCATGTGTTCCCTCATGTTCACTGGCATGCTTCCAGGGACACACAAACAACCCACTTCTTTTCTAATACCATTCTGCATATTATTGCTCATTCTTTTGGGGCACTGTCTGGCAATATGCCCAGTTTCTTTACATAACCAACATTCACTTCTCTTTTCAGAGAAATATTTTCTCTGAAACCTGGAGCTAACTGGTTTCAGAGGGAGGCAGTGAGGGTTTTAGCTGCCCTGAAGGTGCACTTTTCCCTTTCTGCACTGCCACACCTGCCCCATTTGCTCTCAGAGCAGCCCTGCTCTTGGCATAGTGGTCCAAGAGTGCATCAGCCTCTTCCACTGTTTTGGGATCTCGGTCCTCCAGCCAGGTTTTCAGCTCTGCTGGGCATGCCCAGAAAAAACTGTTCTAACAAAATCACATTTTCAATTTTATCAACAGAGTTTGCTCCAATTCCTTCCCACCAACATTTTAAAATCTGACATTGTTTCATGGCTAGTGCCTCATAGCTCATGTCAGGGCTTCTCCTGAGCTTACAGAATTTAGCTCTGTATGATTCAGCAGTTAATTCACATTTCTTTAACAGTGCAGCTTTCTGTTTGCTGTAATCATCACTGTCCTCATTGTCCATTTGACCCAATGCATCCCGAGCTTTCCCGGTAAGTAGTGGGGATAGCTGGAAGCTCCAGGACTCTCTAGGAATTTTTGCCTGAATACAAACTTTTTCAAAAGAATTTAAAAAGGCATCCATATCCTCCCCCCCTCTTTAAATTTGGCTATCAATTTGGAATTCAATTTGTAACCCAGTCCTGTAATCCCAGTTAAACCCAAGCCACTTACCTGCTCTGGTGCCACTGGTTGGAGTCATAGCTTCTCCAGTTCATGTTGCCTCTGGTGCTCATGCTCCTCACGGTCTGCATCTCTCTGTTCATGGTCCCTCTTCTCCTCTGCAGCTTGCTAGTGCTCATGCTTCTCACGGTCTGCCTTCCATTGTTCACGGTCCCTCTCCCTCTGGAACTCCAGCTCCATTCTGCGTAACTCAATTTGCAGCCTGAGTACTTCTGGATCCAGGATACGGCTGACCTTCCCCCTGCTGCTGTGGCCCTTCACTGACAGTGACCCTGTTGCTCTCCTCATCAGATCTGGACACTGCACTGGCCGCTAGCCCTGCCACATTCAAGGTTTGGTCCCCTAGAGTCACTGTCTGTGACTCGGTGCTCTGGGTATCCACTAGGTTCTGTTTGCTGGCTTTCACTTCAAATGGGACTCCTCTGTCCCCACAAAACTGCTTTAAGTAGTCTACAGTGTGCCTGTTGTAGTTGGAAGCCATCTTCTTCCTTAACTATGGCTACTCTGACTTGCTCTTTAGAAAAAAAAAATAAAACGGTAGAAACTTGACTGTATGCCAAGTGATATATTTCTGCCTTCTTTTAAAAAAATAAATCACTGCCTTTTTCTTTCCTTGCAAGTGAGCTGACAGTCTCAAGCTAGCACACTGAACAATAAAAGCTTGTAATACCAAAATTATGCACACCGCTGCAGACCAATCTGTCACAAACCCACTCAGCAGATCAGGCCCTCTGCTCCCACAGTGCCAACCTCTGAGTGCAGTCTTGTGAGCAGGAAACAGAAACAGGGTAACCCTCCTGCCTGTTTTGTGGGTTTGAATCAACTTTTGGTCTCAAGTCTTAGAGGGATTCAAACTGTGAACCTCTTGTTAGCGTACCCAATGTACAGGCTCAGATAATTCTGCTCTTTGGGGGGGTCAGATATCTTTCTCCTACGGGCACCTAACCAGGTGTACAAAATGAACCATTAAAACTCTATTAAAGACCTCAGAATAAATTCTTACCTTTTCCCAGTTTGGTAAAACCAGTAAACTTTGTACAGTGTCAGCTTTAACCGTGTATGCTTCCCTTGTCAAGAAAAAGAATTTCAAAGGCACACCAAGTGGCCTCTAAAGTAGAGGTTTACTTCAAAATAGATAAAAAAATGTAAAATGTAAATACAGAACCATATATCACAAAAATATACCATCACTTAAAAAAAACAAGATTTTAAAAGTTCAATTTCCTACCACCAGACAATTAGACTTGATCTATCTAATGTATCTCTTACAGTGCTGCTAGCATGTTGTAGCTTTCAGAGTGCAAACATTTGTGTGTAAATGGAAAACAGAATACTGTTTTAAAAACTGGCTTTGCCAACCTCTTTGCATGAGGTCACCTAGCTCCTCCTTGTCAGAATATATAAAAAATAGATCTATGCAAAACTGGATGTCTTATCAAAGTATTAAATTCTGTGACCTCAGCACAACTCATTTTCTCATATGACTTTCTTTGATCTTATGAGCAGCTTCCCCTTTCCAGGACATCAAAGGACTTGTTATGTCTCTCTGCCAGATCTCACGGAGGTGCAACATGCTTTGTATCACCATGTGAATATTAACTGTGTTTCTTCTGAATGTCATAGAAGTTTATGATCTATCTTGGCAGTGGGCAAGCTGCAATTAGTCACATGAACAGGAGATCCTAAATTTTAAGTCACTTCTAGTCTGTAATTATCTCTTGGCCTTCCAGGTAACCCCTATTAGCTAAAACCTGGGAGGGGGGGTGTCATTCCACAGGCTGTCAGCATCTCTCATGAGAGACATTCAATAACACATTTTTATATTACAAAAATCGTAGATTAATCAGAACCAGCTGAGTGTCACACAGTTCTTGGGGTAAAGTATTCCATAATCTAGGAACTCGTATGGAATACAGTTTTCCCCTTTTTGTTGTTTTGACTGATTGAACCTCAAGCAGCCTATTATGAAGTCTGAGGACAATACGTCTATCTGAGGCCACATTGCCTCATAAGCTCAGGGGACTGCAGTGTTTTATATATAAAAAGTAGGTCCCCTCTGCATCTTCTGTTGTGCAAAGAATGGAGGCCAGTTTATTTTAATCTTGTTGTATAGTCCAAGTGGACTAAACTTGGAACCATTTTTGTGGATCTCCTCTGGATCTGTTCTAGGTGAGCTAAATCTCCGTTTAGGTATGGGCTCCAAAAAGGGGACCCATAATCAACATACGGTCAAATATGCCCTATTTAACGGGATAAGGCACTGCTTGGTTTGAGTTACAAATGTGCGTTGAATTTGTTTCAGTAGCCCATTTGCCATTTTTGCAGTTTTGGTGCAATGGTCACTGGAAGAGAGTTTATTATTAATAAGAATACCAAGGTCTCTCTCACAGTAAGATGGTTTAAGTGGGGTATTATTTATTTATTTAGATTTTGGTAACTGGGTAAGCCCACTGAGACCAGAGGTCCCTTTTTCAGGGGCGACACGGAATTAGTTACAGAAAAAGACACATAATAGCATTATTTACAGTAGTTACAATAGGTATACAAATATATATTAGCAACAGTTTACAGGGGTAGCATCAGGTTCAGATTCAGGCTCTTATAAGCAATACATGACGTCAAGTTACACACCAATTAGTAGGGAATTGAGACAACAACAGAATAAATGACATCCTTGTTTTGGAGATTCATCCGGGATGAAAGGAGGTTTAAGGCAGTGTGAGAAAATGAGAGAAATGTGAGAAAATGAAATTAAGATGGTAGACTGTTCTGGGATTTTTTTTACAAAAATGCAGAACTATACATTTATCTTGGTTGAATGACATGCTGTTATGCTTAGCCCAAATTTCAATTGATTCCAAGTCTGAAACAAGAGTGGCCATACTATCGGAGTCACCAACTCTCCCCACAGCTTGGTAACATCAGCGAATTTTGAAAGATAATTGTCTGGTTCAACTTGCATATCACTGATGAAAATGTTAAATAAAGTTGGGCCCAGAACAGAACCCTTGGGCACCCCGCTCATAACAGGACTGGAATCCAAGAGAGGATTGTTGATTTTGACTCTCTGAAGCCTACTTGAGAGCCATTCATTGACCCACCTAACTAAACAAGGAGAGAAACCCATATTTTCTAACTTCTCAAGGAGTTTACCATGGGAGACCTTGTCGAATGCATGACTATAGTCCAACAGTATTGGGTCCATAGGGACACTGTTGTCCAATCCTATACTGTGATTGTAATAAGCAATTAAGTTAGTCATGCATGAATAGCCTGGCCTAAAGCCATGCTGAGAGGGATCCTGGATGTTAAGTTCAACCATCTCTTTCTCTAAATAAGATTTAACAATTCTTTCCATAAGTTTACCAACAATAGAGGTAAGACTAATAGGATGATAATTTTGAACGCTAGACCTGTTACCTTTCTTTAATATAGGCGTAACTATTGCAGTACTCCAATCGTCTGGGATTGGATTTTCTTTTAGAGATTTGTTAAAAATGATTGACAGTGGAAGAGCAATGGAATCTGTGGTTTCAATCAAGAACCTTGGGTGAATCTTGTCCGGTCCTGGACTGGTGTTTTTTCTGAGGTTTTTGAGATCTTGCAGAATGTCAGAGGTAGTAATGATGTAGTTTGTTAGACTGGAGTTTTCTCTGGGAAGTGCCAGAGAGTAGATATCTTTTTTTTAGAAAAAAATAAGCAAAAAAATTCATAAAAAAAAATTAACTGTATCTGAATCACATTGTAAGCCAACTCCGTTATTAATTAATGGTCTGATTCTCCTAGAGTTACCTTTTTTATTGTTTCGGTAAGAGAATAAAGACTTGTGACAGTCTTTAGTATGTGTAAGTTTAAACTCAATTCTACCTTTGGATTGTTTGATCATGTTTTAAGGTTTTTAAGGCCAGTCTATATTTAGTATGAATAGTATCTCTGTTAACCAATGTACAGGTTTTTAATCTCTTAAACAATTTCTCCTTTAGTTTAATTTGAGATTTAATGGAGTTATTAAGCCACATGGGGATCTTCCCTTTTTTATTATATATATATATTTTTTTGTGGGAACATAGGAGTTTTCTAAATTGTGAATGGTTCCTTTAAAGGTTTTCCAAGCATCCTTAACAGACCTTAGCTCGGTTCTCCCCCACCCAACTTCTTTGACCTTGTCCCCACTCCTCCGCCTAGCTACCTCCTTCACTCCCCTTTTTACTTCTGTGCACTCTCGATACAGGAGGCAAAACCCTACCTCCTAAAAGTCCTTAATTGCCCCAGCCACAGTAATGACTCGCTTGATATCAATCTGCTTCGCCAGTATCTGGGCATCCTGCTCAACCCCCTCACTAACCTCCTCAACTGCTTCCTCTGTCTTGGCCAATTCCCCTCTATTTGGAAAGTAGCAGTCATCACCCCTATACACAAGAGTGGTCATCATTCTTCCCCTGGGAACTATCATCTGATCTCTATTCTCCCCCCCAAGGCCTTAGAAAAAATAGTCATGGACCAGCTCTCTGAATACCTCACTGCTTGCAACCTCCTTTGCGAGGAGCAGCATGGTTTCTGCCAAGGCCATAGTACTACCACCACCCTCCTGGAATTCTCCAGCTTCTTACACTCTGCTCTCAATAGTGGGCACCTGGCTGAGGCAGTCTTCTTAGATCTGTCTAAGGTATTTGACACTGTTATCCACCCACTCCTCCTGTCCACCCTTGCCCAACTAGGCTTCTCCCAAGGTGTTTCCACCTGGTTTGCCAACTACCTCTCTTCCCACTCCCAGTGTGTCAAAATAAATGACACTATCTCTAGCTGCTGCCCAGTTCTCTCTGGAGTACCCCAGGACTCAGTCATGGGTCCTTTGCTTTTCAGTGTCTACCTCAATACCCTTCCCACTGTCTGCTCTGAACGCGTCCTCCTTTATGCCAATGACGTGGTACTTTTCTCCTCCCATCCTGACCCCCCACTCCCTATAAGACGTTCTTCAGAAATCCTTCAGCCAGGCAGAGTCATGGTTCATTGACCACAGACTTGTTCTCAACCACAAAAAGATGAAATCCATTCTCTTCTCCCACAACCAGAGCAGATACCATGGCTCCCCCTGCAATTAATGACTAATAGACTCCACCCCCTTAAACAGGTTCACAGCTTTAAATATCTTGGTATAACCTTTGACTCAGCACTATCCTTCCATGAACACATCCATCTCCTTTGCTCCACAGTCAATACCCGTATCAGCCTACTTTACTGCCATAGGAACTGCCTCCCCCCGAAGCCCTTAGGCTCACAATTATCTCTTCGGTCCTATCCCCCATTGACTATGGGCTCCTAATCTATGGGGTGGCTGCCAGCTCAGCTCTCCATAGAATCAAAATTTCCCTCAACAAAGCATGCCACCTTCTCACTGGTTATGCCAAACTCACCCACATGTGCACTCTTTACAGGCTAGCTAATCTGCTCAACCTTGAGAAACGACTCCAGTACCAGTCCTGCCTCTTCGCCCAAACAATTATGGTTGGCCTGGCCCCACCCAGACTTTCATCATTGATTCAACCTGCCCACACTGCTCCCTCCACCCGCAGTTGCACTAAAACTATTCTCCGTGTGCCCAGAGTCAGGACTGCCCTGGCCCAGAGGTCTTTCATCTACAGAGCCTCAACCTGGATAGACTCCCTCCCAGCTTCCATCTCCAATGAAATAAGACTTGAGCTCTTTAAATCATCCTTCCGGAACCACCTCTGGACCACCCACAGCTGTAATTGCCCATAACCTCTGCCTACCAGATCTTCTTGTACTCGTGCACTTTTGACAATGGACCACTGTCCAGCCTCTTTGCCTCACAGATGCTGCTTGTATATAAGTTGCACTGTTTATATATATATATACTGCACTGTTTGTATAGATATGCACTGTTTCTTGCCTACTGTCTATATTCGATACCTTAGTACAGTTTTATATACAAAGTGTCACTTTCCACTGTTTATTGTATCTTTGTTTAACCGTGACGTGGAGCCTTTGTAACAGAGTCTCTGACTCAAAGCTTTGTAATTCCAATACTATTAATAAATAAATAAAAATAAATAAGTTGGACAAGAGTTTATCCCAATGAATATTAGTAATGGCTTTAGTTATTTCCTTAAAGTTAACTCCATCATAATTCTTAAAGATGGAGTAGTTGCTATGAATAGTGCAGTCATAAGCTATTTCAAATAAAATAGAAGAGTGGTCACTATTACCGAGTGGGTCCCAGATTTGCAGATTAGTAATTTTATTATCACTGTTGGTTATTAGGTGATCCAGGATGTTTTAACCCCTGGTCGGTTGGAAGATCAGTTGGTCATGACCGGCGTCAGTAAGGGTTGTTACTGTTAGTGTTTCTTGTTTGCTATTACCTGATGGAATACTCCTATTAATTTTTGCCATATTGAAGTCCCCTAAGATGATGACATTCCCTTTGTCAGATAACTTGGGGATATCTGTTAACAGATTGGTAGTATATTCCAGATCTGATGATGGAGGGCTATAGCAATTACCAATAGTAATTTGTGATTGACCTTTGAGCTGAACATTTACCCAAATACTTTCCACGGTAGATGCACAATGTAATTCATGTGAAGGTACATCTTCCTAATATAGATACAAACACACCACCAAGTTTATCAGATCTATTATTATGATAAAGTTTATAATCAGGAATTTTCCTAGACTAGGTTGATGAAGAATCCCACCAAGTTTCAGTAATAGTAATAATACCTAGGTCCAAGAGCCTGCATTTGGACTCTAGTTCTGTCATTTGGATGAGATTAAGAGATCTTGCTTTTAAAGCAAGGATTTTACAAGCTTTTGGGAGTTGATGGGGCCCCGTGTAAGAGATTTGGGTTAATTCCCATTCTCCCCCTGATCTTTAGTTTGAAAAATGATTAATGGTTGTGTTGATAGTTTTACCAAGTAGTGAACTACCCCACGACTAAGATGAAGGCTGTCCCAACAGAAAAAAGTGCATTATACATGGGATGCCCTGCCTAAGGCACCATTTTCTAAGCCATTCGTTAGTTGATTTAATGCTCTGTGTAACAGAATAGGTGGCTCTCGGAACCAGTAATACTTCTGAAAAACAAACGGAACATCCCCTTTCAACTAGTAAATTTTTTTTTATTTGTTAGTTTATTGTAAATTCTAGGAATTAAATACCTTTGAGCCAAGGCTCTTTTACAAAGGTTCCGCGTTAAAAATCGGTTACAAACAATAGGGGTACAGGGTTGCACATTTAGATAACATTGTGGAAATAGACAGAGACAAAAAATAGCTAATCTAATGACATTTATGAACAGCAGATAAATCACTTAAGCACTTTCACTATATAGAAAACAAGTGGAGAGGGAAGATAGGTAAGGGAGGTAAGTTAGGTAGTGTAAGTGAGAAAAAGAGGAAAGGGGTGGGAGGAGGAGCAGACCATTGTAGAAGACGAGGATCCACTAGTAGGCCTTTGTCAAGTAAGAGGGCAAGGGAGGAAAAGTGAGAATAGATTAGGATTTAATCAAGGCAGTCACAGGAGTTTGAGGTAGCTAGGTGAGAGAATAGTCTAGATTTAAAGGCACCTAATGAGTTAGAGGAGGTAATAGAGGTGCTGAGAGTGTTAGGAATTGTTAGGGAATGGCCTGGTGGTGCTGAGGGTTGAGGTGCTGGATGCCACACCTTGCTCCACACTGGTGACCTGGGTTCGGGAGCGAGCCAGGGTCATCGGGGATCGGCAGGGGTGGAGAAGGATTGAGCATCTGTATGACTGCTCTCCTTCTCTGGGGAGGGGGGTGAGCTGCTGCTGGTGCTCAAGCACCCCTGGCAATGGCTGGGGATCACTGAAGCACTGGTAGGATTAGTGGGCACAATGTATTGTGGCAGATGCCAGGATGAGGGGGCGTGTAGACGCGCGCGCACCCGAATTCTTGGGGGTCATTGCACGCCGCAGACGTCGGGGGGAAGAAAGCAGAAATATGGGCACCAGATTCAGCGGCTTGATGGCCGACTCTAGCGAGGGGAACTGGGTCAGCTCCGTGGGTATGTGGTATGCTGGATCCTGATTCCAGAGGGTTGAGCTAGGAAGGAACTCCTCTCCACCCAGCTCGGGGGTAACCATGGGACCCCAATAAGAGCCTGTAGGGTTCCTGAGAGAGATGGCGGCTGGAGACCTGAGGGAGAGATGGCTGACGGTAAGGTAGGCAGTCTGGTGACTCAAGCGGGATAAAATATGAAGCAAAAAAAATTGCTTAGGGCTACATAGTCCTATTTAAGTTGGTCTAAGTTGCTATGGTTAATGTCATTAGTTCCAGTGTGGATGATAACAAGGGGGTTGTTCCCTGCATGTTTTAAAATACCAGAAACCCTTGCTGTAATATCTGCCACTTTAGCACCTCTAAAACTTGAGCATGTACGGTTTGGTTTCTCTGCATCAATCATACCCCTTTACACACAAAATGGCTCCTCAGCGAGCTTTCTAAAATGCTTGCCATCTAGCGTGTGTGGGACTACCCTGAGTCCCTGTTGGACTGTGCCCCATTTATATTTTAATTTGTGAGCCAGTGTTTACAACCAGTTTTCTGTGGTGTTTATTGCCTGTACATCTACAGAAATGGGAAAATATCTGGTTGAGCGCACGATGCGTCTCCCTCTCAGAGTTTCGCACAGTAGGATTGAGTTGTAGGCTGAAGCCTTACTTCCAACCAGCGTTGGAGTGGAGGAGGGGCTGCCCGCAAGCAGACCTGATGATTCCTTACTTGAGCACCTTGCGCTTTGCTGTAGGACTGATGCTCGGCCACTAACACACTCCCCTCCTCATTCTGTTTGGCGTGCTGTGTGCCCGCAGTTGCCACTCTGCATTTTACTTATTTATTTCAACAGAGCAGCTTTCTTTGCTTCAGGAGCAATTTTACAAATACAAATAAATTTGGGAGGCAGTATAGCACAGTGGTTTAAAGCTCTGAGCTGCAAATCTGGAGACCTGGGTTTGAAGCCCACAGCCCCCACTTGCATACTGTGTGATCTTGAGCAAGTCACTTAACTTCCCTGTGCTCCCAGGTCGCACCTGTAAACAAGGTTCAGCTTAGTGTGTTACTCCTGGTAAAACAACTGAAAAGAAAACATAATTTTTTTTTTTTTTAAATCAACAGGCAACCCAGGCAGACCATTTAATCACTGGACTACCAGAGCTTGTGACAGTAGCCAGGGCGATCGTTTACTAGCCTACTGGCCACCAGTGGCTACGATTACCATTTTTTAAATATAAACACTATGGGCTGGATATTCAAACTGCGCCCAAAAAGTGCGCAACAGCAGGAGCAAGTGCAAGTCACTTGCGCACATGCGCGATCGTCGCGATATTCAAACGTGGAGCAAGGCCAATTGCATGAAGCAACCAACATCTGAATATCGCACAAACTGCGTCATAGCGCAACCAGGAAGGGAAGCTGAGCAGATATGATGTGCCATAGCGCAACCAGGAAGGGAAGCTGAGCAGAAATGATGCGCTATAGCGCAGCAACAAGGCCAGCCAGCTGAGCAGTCCAGGCGCTATAGGGCAAGTAAAGACACCCCAGCAGCATAGCAATGGAACTGCACAACCAGGAAGGTAGGCAGAGGCACCACCCATGCTACAGATGGGCACAAGAACACACTGCCGAACCAGCAATGTGCCCCACACCCCAAGCACAGCATAACTGGGGAGGGATGGAGCAACCACTGGGCCATGGGGACAAGCAAACAAAGCACATCCGGTGTGCTACTGCAGCACACCTACCGTCAACCTGAGACTGGCACACAAAGGCGGAGCACCCCAGTGCCCAGTGCTCCCCTGTGCACAGCACGCCCAGCACTGTGACCCCAAGACATCACCCATGCGCAATGACCAGCACTGCAGGAATCCCCAGGGCCCCCGAACACTGCAACCTCATGAACCACAGAACCACACAAGCCAAACCCACCATGACCCAGCAGTGGGTGGCAGCAGACAACAATAATGACTGGAAGCCTCACCACACCAGAGACACGCCCCACACACGCACACACATACCCATGACCATACCACACCTGGCGCTGCACACCACTGCAACTGAGCACCGATAGCCAGCTGCAAATCAGAGACCACCACAGCATTCATATCAAAATATAAATGTAATTAAGAAGCATAACGAGAACAACAAACACAAACATATGTGCACGAGACAGGGTTGGGGGTATGGGTATGAGGTAGGGTGGGTAAGGGCAGGGTGAACAACTGGGAGAGGGAAGGTGGGGTCCGCTGACGACTGGCTACCACCTGGCAGCCTGCCCTCCTCCCACCTGGCGCTGTGCCTGTGGCCTCCTCCGGCGCCGCATGCCATGCTGCTGTAGGTCTAGGAGTAATGCATGGGTGTCCATCGCCACTTGTGTTAGCCTCCGCATGCCCTGCTCCAACATGCGCAGGATCCGGATACCTAGGACAAGGGAACAGAGTCAATGGCTGTGACTGTCCACATCCCTGAATCCCACCCATCATGCATGGCATACAGCCAAGTGCCCCACTCCTGTGATGGACTGCACCCACCCACAGTGACCTTGCACAAGACAAGCCCAACCAGCCAGCAATGGCCATGTGTACCACTGCACACACACACCGCCCATGTCCAGCACAGCACAACCAAGGCTGCCCAGTGACGTGGCTACGTGGTGGGATGCTAGTGCCACAGCCATGTGCCGGTGCATGGCATGGACCACCAGTGATGCACACACACACATGCAGTACCACTGGACAGTGATGACTGTCACATGTTGCATGCATGGTAGTGTTGTCCTGGAAGGTGTCCGTGCCCCCCAGCATGCAATAGCATCCATGATGTAATGACACTCACCTCATCAACCGCTGCAGCAGGTGCTGCTGCTGCTGCTGTGGCTGTGGCTGTGGCTGTTGCACACCTCATCCGCCAGCCACACTGGCACCGCCATTCCAGGCCTCAGCCTGTGCCCCCTCCACTCCTCCACACCTGTGGAGACAAGGAAGAGAACACATCAGTGAGATCCCAAAGCAGACAGCCCCTTGCCCCATTGAGTGTGCCTGCCCACACAACCAGACCCAAACAGCACACACCTGCAAACACCCTCACAGCAAACCACAGCCCAACCCACCCCCATGTGCAGATTACATTACACAGTCACCCATGCAGACAATACCGGTGCATACACAGCACACCCACCTGGCCTGGGCACAATGCCCCTCCTGGCACGTGACCTGAGGTGCGCAAGCAGAGCACGCTCCCTCCTCTGCAGGTCACCGTAGTGGTGTCTGCACTGCTCCGGGGTCCTCCTCCACCTAGTGGCCTGCTCCAGGGCAGCGCCGACCTGCTGCCACACATGGGTGCGTGGCACCTGCAGGGGCACTCCCTCAAACAGTGAGCCATAGTGAGGCTCACCACAGCCACCAGGTTAGCTAATTCCAAAGCCCCCATTGTGGTGCTCTCCTGCGTGCCATTTTCAAAATGTACAGTGGCAATATGACGCTCCGCATACGGCAACCCCATATGAAAATGTTGCGCAATACAGCTCCATCACTGCCTATCGCGCTGTTTGGACAGCGCCGTCGGTCCACATCACGCTGTCACCGAACAGCGCGATAGAGCCGTACACATGCCAGACGTACAGCGCCAGGGGGCAAAGGTCGGGCACAAGGTCATGGGTCAGTGGCGCAAGGCCACGCACTGCACCATCGGATGTCCACACGTCCTTGGCGATCGGACACCTGTGTGCCAGTGCCACAGTGGACTATTGCGCAGTACTGCCACAGCGCCATATGGTGACCAGCGCTGTAGCGCCATTGGCACAATGGTGGCCGTGGCCTGAATTGCTGATCATGCACAGCACGTCATCAGTGCAGCAGATGCCTGTGTAAGCTACCTGGGCATGCGCAATGCAGTGTACCACACAGTCACAGAAATGCACCATTGGCTCAGCCGGCTCAACCGTATTGCGCAAAGTGCAATGGCGCCATATTCAGCTGACACATGCAAATCATCTGATCAGCCATTCAAAGGCACAGTGGCGTGATTAGCATGCCATTAAAGTTGCGCCACTCCTAATTTGCATGCATTGTGCTATGAATACGTGACATTGGGCTGCGCTGGCCAGATTCGGTTACTGTAGGTGAGAGGTGAGTTGCATGCTGTGTGATGTTCTGGACAATGGGCATGGGATAACGCTGTAGACTGCACAGTGACAGGTGTCCACTTCCACCCATACAGACCGACATGACCGAGCAGAGCCAAGGTGAGGGTGAGGATGGTGGGTGAAGGAGGAAGGCCAACTTCACCAAGGCGGAAACAGAGGCCCTCTTCCAGGCCTACTTGGAAGAGGAGCCACTACTGAGTGGACGGCGGGGCACCCCTCAGGCCCATGTGGCTGCATGGGAGGGGGTAGCTCGGGCAGTGAACCTGCACGGAAGCCACCAGCGCTCCATGCAGGAATGCAAAAAGAAGATGGGGACAGACCGCAGGAGGGTGAAGGAGAAGGTGGCAGCCCTCAGGGCGGCACGTGCTGGCACAGGCGGGGGCCAGCCAGTGGTGGCAGAGCTGACCCCGGCTGAGGACCAACTGGCTGCATCAATGCAGTGGAGTGCTATTGAGGGCGTACCAGGAGGTGGATTCCAGACAGGTGGAAGCCCATCACTGCACGGTATGACATGGTGGTGGTGTTGGGGGAGGTTGTTCACATGCACTCACATGTCCTCACTTTCTGTTACAGATCCTGTTCATCTTCAGGGGATGGTGGTGGTGGGACCAGGTGGTGAGGAAGACCTGCCGGAGTTGGAGGAGGGTCCATCCACCTCTGTCACCAGCCAGCATGCACTGCACCAGCATGCACGCCTGGCTGCCACCTCTGTTGTTGGTGAGTCAGGTGTGGGGGGTGCACAGCCTGTGTCTCAGCAGTCTGGCATGCAAGCATGCCAGCACGCTGTGACTGTGGCTGTAGCATGTACCTGCACCATTGATGATGCAAGGACTGCAATGGGAAGTGACACGTGTGTGTCCCATGACAGACACACAGCAGGCCAGCACGTGCCCCTGGGCCTAGCTGGTTCCAACGTGTGTGCTAGCATGTCGGCACAGTCCCAGGCTGTGCCTGTCAGCACCGGTGGGGCAGCACCGGTGGCTGTGCAGGTGTCTGGCACTGTTGCAGCCACAGCAGTGGAACGAGTGGTCCCTGGGGCACAGTGGTTGGAGGAGCAGCAGCAGCAGTCACCCACCAGGTCTGGGGGCACAGTGTCCAGCGGTGGCACATGCACACCGCCCTTTGATATCCCCATTCCTGGTCCTGGTGAACAGCACCCACCCTCAAGGGGTGTTGAGCATCAGGACCTTCCATACCCTGGGGAACAGGATGCCGTTGTGGCAGAGTACCCATTTGAAGAGCACACCCGCCTGCTGCGGGAATCAGTACAGCAGCAAAGGCGGGTTGCAATGTCCGTGGAGGCACTGTGCGTGGCTGTGGAGTGGCACAGCAGGGACTGTGCTCTGATCCTTGCAGAGATGTTCCAAATGCGGATGGATGTGACCGCCGCCATTGACAGGCAGACCCAGGCATTGGTCGCTGTCGTGGCTGCATTGGGCACACAAGCAGGTGCCCCTGTACCACGCACCCCACATAGTACGCTCTCCACTCCCCATTACCAGCATCATGCAACACCCAGCCTGTCGATGCCCGGTTCTGCTGTGGGCATCCTGAGCACCCCTGGTGCAGGTATGTTTGGCATGCTGCAGATCCCTGTGCGGACAAGGTCGCAATCACGCAGTGGGACCCCTGGTGGTCCATTGGTGCCACCCCGTGTGGCCCCTGCTCAGCCTTCCAGTGCTGTTGGGTCACGGCGGGGCCGCCCATGCATCCGCGGTGGCCATGGAACAGTGCAGCATGACTGACCTGTCTCCCAATGCGGGCCCTGTCTGGTGCTGCCCTGTGTGCAATATGCGTCATGGTGGGCAGTGCACTGGTGGGTGCCCTGCCCATCACGCCGACACTACGGACCACCTGCCACCATCCCGACTGACTGTCCACAGGTCGTGTGCATGATGATGCCTGCACTGTACTACACCAGGTGCAAGGGTGCCCAGCATCTAACACACGCACTTGGACAGGTACAGGTGGTGGGTGTGGTCTGTGGATCTGTGTGTTTGCCATGTCTGTTCCTGCTCTGCTGTGCACCTGCCCATGTACACTTTGTGCCTGGTGTGTGTGTGTGTGTGTCATATGACTGTTCACCTCTACCTGATGGTGTGTTTGTGTGCCTGGACCCTTCCACTCCCCTTGCCGTCATGCACCCTTGGTGTGTTACTCTGTGTGCCTGTGGGTTGCGCCTGGACAGTGTTGGTTGCACATGGCCCCTTGACTTACCTGTGTCGTGCATAATGCTCCTCTGTGATGGTGTCCCGGTGCAGCTGGGCCTGCCGGATCAGTCAGGGGTCCCGCCGTCCAAGGGGGGGCTGCTCATCACCATCATCACCGGCACCACTGGCGTCCCTATCGCTGACCCCTCCTCGACCTGAATGGCTATCCCACAGTCTTTGGCCATGTTGTGCAGGATACAACAGGCCAGAAATATCCCACAGGCCTTTGAGGGGCTGTACTGTAGGGCACCGCCGGAGGTGTCTAGGCATTGGAAGCGTGCCTTGAGTATCCCAAACACCCGCTCGATGATGTTGCGTGTGGCGGCATGTGCCTCATTATAGCGTTGCTGCAATGGGGTCAAGGGGGCTGGTATGTGTGTGAGCAGCCAGGGACGGAGTGGGTATCTGCTGTCACCTGTGTGGAGATGGTGGAGATAAGTATCATGTTCAGGTCCATATTGCCAATATCCCTGTGTGCCACTACCATAGCACCTGTGGCATTCCCACCCTTGCCCCACGTTTGCAATTCCTACATGCGTACTCACCCACTAGATGGCCTGTGGGGATGTCCCCACTCTCGAATCGATGGCACAGTGTGGACTGATACCATATGAAGGCATCATGTGCTCCACCAGGGTGTGTGGCACAGACATTGATTATGCGCCCAGTGGCATCACACACCACCTGGCAGTTGACACTGGAATAGCCCTTCCTGTTCCTATATGTGGCCCCATCAGGGCCAGGTGGCGTGCGAATGGCCACATGGGTGCAGTCTATGGCCCCTAGCATGCCAGGCATACGTGCTACCCTGTGGAACTGCATGTTTGCTGTACGCTCTGCTGCGGTGCTGGGAAATGGATGGCTCCGTAGCATGTGGCAGCAGTGCGCTGAGGAACTGGGTGAGGATGCGTGACGTGGCCGACTGTGTGATGCCTGTGGTGTCCTCTGTCAGCCTCTGGAAGGTGCCGTGGTGAGCAGGCACATGCAGGCTGTCACCTTGGTCTCCACTGACAGGCGTGACTCCGTCGTGAGGGTGCCTGCATCACATCACTGCACAGCTCACAGAGCCGCCTCAGTATTGCCCTGTTCAGGTGGTACCGGCCCGCCATGATCTCTACATCTGTATACAGCTCAAAGCTGATGCGGGCACAGTACTGCCTGTTGGGCGTATCAACACGGGCCCTTCCACGCCACGCCCCTGCAGCATGCATTCTCACCTCTCATTACAGCTTCCATGTGGAAGCTGGCACTGTCCATCTCCCTGGCTTGTGACCCCCCCCCGGCTGATGTTGCTCTGTTACCACCGCTGTCCTGACTGCTACCTCCACTGCACCGGTTCCCCAGCTGGCCTCTGCAGCCTATGGCCCACACAACTTCCCTTGCCTGCCCTGTTCTGGACTGTCACTGTCTGTCTCTCTCTGTTTGTCTCGCTTGGCATCCCTGTAGCGTTCTTGTGCCTCTTACTTGAGCCTTTTTATTTTGGCTCATTTCCGCTGTGGCGCACCTTCCGGCTGTTCCGCTATTGCGCATTGCGCAAGCCTTTGAATATCGCATTGCGCTCTTTATGCATGGATCCACCCCCTTCGGTTGCGCATGCCTTCATTTGCATTGCGCTGTTGCTCAGCCTGTTTTCAGTGGCGCAACTGCCTCCTGCTGAATATCTCAGAATGGCGCAAATTCGGACTTGCGCATGCACAACCCTATTGCACATGGCGCAACCCTTTTGAATATCCGGCCCTATATTTTATATAAAAACTTTGCCAGTCATAAATCAAATGAGCAAAACTACATGTGTGTGAGGGAAGCCAGGGCCAGGAGTCCTTTCATACTTCCCCCCCCTGTACTGCATCCCACTATTTTAATTAATCATCATCATCATTCTTTATTTATACTGCGCCTTTCTTAAAATCAAGGCACCTTTCAATAATGACATAAATTTAAAACTGCTGAGTTCATAAAATACAGTAGAATATCATTATCAAGAATAAATCTTTGACCATAAATAAGTCTTTAAGGCCTTTTAAATTCCTCCACGGATGCACACTGTCGGAGCGGACGGGGTAGAAGTATTCCAGGGGCAGGGGCCACGTACATAGCACGGGTCCCGAAGATTTTAATTAAACCTCAGAATCTCTAGCAACCCCTCGCCTGCTGAGCGGAGCGATCACCTAGAGTAAGGTACCAGAAGCTCTTTCAAGTAGTCGGGCCTAGTCCGTGTAGGGCTTTAATAATATGCTCATGTTGATTCCTATTGCTAATCTTCTTTAAAACTGCTGATTACTTATTTATTACAATTGTAGATTTAAAATCTGATTTTTTATATTACTTCAGGGGCCACCATATACCTAGCTGGCAGCTCCTAACAACTCAGGGTCTTGAATCTGCATCCTTGGACTACCTATTTTTTTTCTATTATCTGTTTATGCACCCCATGCCAACCAGCCTCCTTCAGCCAGTCCCCACAGCCCCATCACCCCGACATCCACCAGGACTCACCTTGTTGGCACGGAGGTGCCCAGCTGGCCAGGTGCAGAGCCTGTGGGGGATCAATGTCATCCTACCAGTCAGCACCATTTTTCCACCTGTTTTCTCCCATCCCCAGTCATGGCCATGCATGCACGAGTGGAGGCATGTGCACACCACAGACCCACAACATCCCTCCCTTGCATGCCGCCCCTCATGCCTACACTACCTTCAGGCCTCCACCTGGGGGCAGTTGGACTATGGGGGTGATGAGATCCCTCCCGGGAAAGGAGAGCTGCCAGGTAGCTCCTGATCCTGCTCCTCCCTCCCCCCCAACCAACCCCAGATGACTCAGGTTCATTCCTGAATCCAGGTCACCAGTGTAGCATGAGGTGTGGTGTCCAGCACCTCAGCCCACCTGCTCTATTGAAATAAATAAGTAAAATGCAGAGTGGAAACTGCGGGCACTCAGCGCGCCAAACAGAATGAGATGGGGAGTGTGTAAGTGACCAAGCATCAGTCCCACAGCAGAGCGCAAGATGCTCAAGTAAGTAATCACCAGGTCTGCTTGTGGGCAGCCCCTCCTCCACTCCGACACTGGTTGGAAGTAAGGCTTCAGCCTACAAGTCAATCCTGCTGTGCAAAACTCTGAGAGGGAGATGCATCGTCGCTCAACCAGATATTTTCCCATTTCTGAAGATGTACAGGTGATAAGCATCAGGAAAACTGGTTGTAGGAACTGGCTCACAAATTAAAATATAAATGGTGCACAGTCTGACAGGGACTCAGGGTAGTCCCACATGCTAGATGGCAAGCATTTTAGAAAGCTCACAGAGGAGCCATTTTGTTTATAAAGGGGTGCGATTGATGCAGACAAACTCAGCTGTACATGGCCAATTTTAGAGGTGCTAAAGTGGCAAGGAACCATTTTGTATGTAAAAGGGTGCGATTGATGCACAGGAACGCAAGGCTTCACACTTATAAAATACATTTGTAACATGGCTCTAAACAAAAGACTAAAATAACTAACATGGATTGCATAAACAGGAACAGGTGACCATTAAGCAACCATGGATTAATTTCACAGTAGAACCATGGTTGCTCCTCAATAAACCATGCTTGCTCTTGTAATTTTGTCGTTCACCACCAGAACTCAAATCTCCTGTGCACTTAAATATATGCATTCCCCATCATGCACAGCAGCCAAATCCCAAACAGCACAGACAGTGAAAAACTGAGACAATTCCACAAAAGTAAGTCAGTCAAAATCAATACATATTCTGAAATGTTGATCACATCTGCATGTAATCAGTAACTGAATCACTATTCACCATTCTACTCACCATATTAAAAGGAAAAATCAGCCTGTTCCAGCACAATACAAGAATTCTACTTTCCAACTACCTGTGTCTGTTTATCTCTGTCAGTGTTTTTGTTTGACTTGCTAATTGGATGTCTTGCTACAATCTCTTATCAAGCATAACTCCCTGTTTCTGCACTTGCCATGTCACAAGCGTATTAATCAACTCCACAGCATGGGTCTACTGTGGTTAATTCATGCCTGGGTGGTTGGAGGCATTGACCTCAGCCTCGTCCCCCGGCACAGATTAATTCCACAGCAGTACCATATTGTGTCATGGATTAAAGCTTATGTAAATACATTCAAATAAATAATTTGAAGCCATGTAGGGGCTAGGGCAGTCTTGAGCAGATAACAGAAGTACACAGATTTTGTATAATCAAACACAAGTAAAAACGGAGCAGTTTGAAGCAAGGTTCTATTGGGGAAAGTTATATTCAGTCACAAAACATTGCTGCACATAGCTACACTTCACGATCATGCTGCCAAGTCATTTTTTTTCAGAATTGTACCAAACTTGGCAGATAGATAGCTCTAAGTGTCCTACACCACAGAAAAATAGTTTTAAGTAGTAAAAGTGTGAAATAAAAGAGTCGCCAACCTTAATAGAAAAGTGGGCCCTGAATAAAGCAAGTCCATGCAAGCAGTGACACAAGAGGTTGAGCTAAGCATGAGAAAAATTAATGTGTAATTCCTATGTGAAAAAAACTGCTGTGGTCAGCGTAATTAAGGTGGAAATGACTGTTTTTAATGGAAAGTGAAGAGAAATGTTCTTAAAAATGATTACTTCTTCAGTTTAAATAGTAATACAAGATTGTTAGTCTTAGCAACTTAGCTTTCCAAGGGGTTATTTTGTACAGAAACAAGCATTTTTCAATGCCAAATGTTTCCTTGCATGGTATATGTAGCAGGGGTATATTGTGTTAGTTGAATCTCAAGTTAAGGTTACTAAAGGAATTTGGCACCTAATTACATGCTGTATGAGCAGTACAGCCCTGTTGAGTTAGTATGGTCTAGGGGTAAAGTACCATCTTGGTAAGTGCACATGTCTCGCATTAAGAGCTGCAACATACATGCTGGATTATTTTTATTTATTTATTCCACAATTCGGATTTACAACCTTTGAGTCAAAGACTCATTTACAAAGGCACCTCATCGCAGGGAGGGTAGACAACAATTGGTGGAGAAAAATAATGGAGAACATTACAGGTGAGATACAATAAAAGAACACACAAAGCAATTCAATAATACAGTGGTGTACAAAGGCTTCAATTAGTTACAATTAGTCTAGTATACATATAAATAATAAGGTATTGCTAGAGGTTCTAGGTGGCGATACCTGGGGTGAAGGGCTGGTGTCTGGGGAGGAGGCAGTCCAGAGGACTTTGTCTGTAATTGGGCCAGGCAGAGCTTTAGGTATGGCCCAGTCATGGTCATTTATAGCTCTGAGTGTCAGTGAGGTGATTTTGGAGGGCATTTTTAAAGGGGCCGATTTTGGGGATGTTTGTGATATGAGTGGGGAGGGAGCTGTACCAGAAGGGGGCTCTGTAGTGGAATGATCTTTGGGCGAGTGAGGTCCTGGCTCTCGGGACCTGGAAGGTGGCTTTGGTTGCATTATGTGTTTCTTTTCTTTCTAATAAAGTTTTATGTGGATTTAAAAGTATCCCTGTGTGTTTTGTGATTCCTTGTGGTGTTCGCTTTGCATTGTTTCACATTTTGGTAGAGTCCTGCATTTTGTTTTAAACCTTATCGGGATTAGGGTTGCCACCTGTCCGGTTTTAGACTGGATAGTCTGGCTTTTAAGGTCCTTATCCAGTCATCCAGTTTTGATTAGATGTAGTCCAGTTTTGGGGCCATGTTGAGTGCTCATATACTCTTTAAACTGATGTATCAAATCATCCACTGTTTTGGCTGCATGGCATGTCCAGGTTACAGGGAAGTTCTGAGGTCATTCAGACTTGCCTTTGTTTGTTAAGCCAGTCTGCCTGGGAGGTGTAAAGCATGGCCATCAGCAGTAACTTTAAAACCTAATCTTTTCCACTCTGAATTTGAAGTATGGTCTTTTACTGCTATGACAGGAAACAGCCTTAACGTCTTTATATGCTCTCATGTGTTTCTTTTTGTTTGTTCTGTATTCTGATGTTTTAGAACCATTTTTGTTAAATTATCTAGTTTTTATTGACTTTATCACTGCATTGAATACTTCTCTCCTGAGTCCTCAACAGCTAGCCACTGCTCTCATTGTACGTCCTAAACATTCCATGCTATTAGCCACACTTTTACATGTCATTCAGATAAATAGCATGGAATGGTGTGTCTGAAATTGGGGAATGTCTTAGAAATATGAAAAGAAACAGTAGTAGCTACTGAGGTAAAGGGAATACAATGCAGTATGGAAGGTACCACAAGCATCAATAATTAAGATATCAAAAATTGACCAAAACATATCGGAATACATGACTGACATGGAAAGGAAACTGGGAGAGTGTTTAGCAGAAGTGTGATCAATCAGCTGTGAATGAGCTTGTCGCACTCAGTAGACCTGAGTTTGATTCCCACAGCCTCCACTTGCATACTGTGTGAACCTGAGCAAGTCACTTAAACCTTCTGTGCTCCTGGGTAACTCCTGTAAAATGGGCCATGTGACCCATGGGAGTTAACCTGGTTGCCAAAGAATAAAAATAAAATAAATAACAGTATAAAAATGATTTCCTACATCAATGTCTATTCTTACATTACAACTGGCTTTGGAGAAGGAGTGATATTGTCGTCCATCATTAAAAAGGGGTGGAGCCAGAGGTGGAGTTTGGGGTGTGGTTTAGCATCCAGTTTTTACCTCATCCAAAGGTGGTGACCCTAATCGGGATGCCTGTAAAGCCATCTTTGTCAATGCTGCATAGCATTTGTTCACTTCACAGATGTGCTGGCCAGTACCCTGTCTGATGTAAAGTTAGTGAATTAGAAACATACACTTGGATCACCTGTGATGCATTTTTAAGGCAGCATGGGCATAGCCATGCTGTCTTATTGCTATGAAGTAGAAGAGGAAAAGGGACAGGAACGCTATCATGTATCTCTCCACAGTGCTACAGTCATGTTCCCAGCATTGGCTTTCCACTGGCCCTCCCATCCGCAGACCTGACAACCCCCTCTCTTCCCCCTTCTGCTACGGCACTGAAGAAATAGTTCTCTACAGTTTTTAAAAACACAGGATCTGATCACCCTTTCCAAGCATATTCTGCTGTCAGTTTCTTATCAGGATAGCACTAGGACTTTGAGGAATTTGAGTCTCACAGGCTGAATGGATTGTAGTATTGATTTTATTGTGAACACTTTTATTTTCTCCTCCTGGAATTTTAGCCTCTGAAAAGTTAGTCAAAGGAAGTCTGTTCTGTGTTCAGTGTTTTTCTGCCTGGTCAAACAGTGCTTTGAGGACATCATGGGGTGCTACCATTTGTCCCCCTCAAGAACTCTGAGTAGCATTCCAGCAGGTTAGTTCAGTAAACAACAAAGCATGCCTGTAGCTTGTTCAGAGCTGAACAGCACAGTAACTGCCAAGTGTCCAGGCAAGCACACAAAGGTTAAACAGTTATCAGCCCCTTCATAAAATACTAGTACACTACTACCTTGCAGCAGGACCCTTCTGAGCTGTTCAGCAGATAGATACAGGCTCCCAGAATGACACAGCGAATGACATCATTAGTACAGTACCTTAGACTGCAGCACAATTGAGATGACCAGACACAGTGCTTTGGGTAAATTCACAATAATAGGTGACAGACTATTATTTCAAAACCAATTTTCATAAAACAGCACAAGTGCCATGTGAAACTATGTAGTTAATGCAGCAGATACAAAAGTCTGCTTTTAAATTGAGGACATTTTATTATTTATTTATGTGTGCAGCTGGCCAGTTCAAGATATCCGGTTGCGGTTTGATTAGTTGACTCTAAAGCCATTCGGCTTTGGGTTATGTGAGCCAGCCTGAGTTGTCTGCTCCTGCATCACCAGACCAGCTGCTGTATAAGGACCACGAGGGCCCTACCCCTGCTTCAAGAAACATCTCCACAGGTCTTATTTCGTCAGCTCATCTCCGTTGTCTGGGTACAGTGAGTAGAAATCAGAGTAGCTCCCTGAGACAAGCTTTAATAATCATTGTGGTACCACCTAATCTTCATTTCACTGTTAGTTTAATGGTTCAAGAGACTGGGCCATCCGGCCACTGGACACAAATAAAACTGCATGCCAAATTATCATGTTGTCTTTCACCAAGGGTTTAGGGCCCCAACAGCAGCTGAAACCCCAGGCACCATTTAGGTTAGCTTGTTTTCCATCTGGGTACCCATTATATTTATAGGACTGCAAAGTGGAACTAAATGCATGCCAGTATCCTGGCTCAAACCAGTAAGGATAAAATCATTTGACCAGATTTGCCCCTTCCTTGTTATGCTCTCCTAAATAAACCTGACTGGTGTTGCAATGCTATATTGCCTCACGCATGTTTACTGGTGGTCTGTTACTGTGTTTGGAATATTCCAGAACATGCATGCCTGACAACCATTGTTTGCAGGAGGTTCCAGGAGGCCACACTGAAGCCAAGATCATGGTAAGTGGGAAACCTATGAGCATATCATTAATGTCTGTTGACAAATGTATTGTGAATATTGTGAGAGATTACTGCTTGTTCCAAGGTCTAGGGCCATAGGTGGGGTAATGGGTAGTTATAGCTTCAGAGAGGCCTGTAACAAATTTAATAAATACCCACTGAAACCTTACTCTGAGTGGAGGCACCAAAACTCTGTTTTACCTGGGTGGGCAAACCCTGGTACTAGCTAGTTACAAATCCAAGCCCCTCAACCTGTGGATAGTAATACAGGCAGGGGTTGTAACCCTAAAGTAGCTCTACAAGCCTGTTTAACAAGCAATGTAAAGTTTACTATCCAGAGTTGCACTGGTACTAGAAGAGTGGTCCTGTTGGGGGGGGGATGTAGGTTGTCCAACTCTTAGCTGGGTGCTCAACTTTAGGGCTGGTCACTGGGCAGGAATGTCTAGAGGCAAGGCAAGGCAAAATGTATTTTTCAGGTGCCCAATCCTGTAGGCTCTGGGCACTGCACAACAGCAACAAATCTATCATAATATGACAAAGGAACATAACACATTTTCCAGTCTGTGAATTATCACTTTCATAAATTAAAATCAGTAAAACCAGAAGAGGATGGTAAGGCCCACTCCAGGGCTCTAAGTTAAGTTTTGCAGCCACTAGCCAGCGAGTCTAGTGACTGGGAAAATGTACTAGCCCCACAGACTCTTCCACTAGCCCAGCTGAAGTACTGTGCTTTTTGATTACATTCTACAGTAGAAACCTACAAGCCTAGTTAAAGGAAAATCTTACTAGCCTAACACAAAATCCACCAGAATTTGGCTAGTTGGCCTGTGTAAATTTTGACCTGTACTCTCTGCGATGGGTTACCAGTACTTAAACAACTTATTTTTAAATGTAATGACTGAGGTGTGGTCAGTTCTAGGACTGCCAGTGGCTGGTTGTCAGTGCTGTGACTGTCAGGGGCATTGCTGTAAGGGGACAGACAAGTACTACAAGTGTTGAGGGAGGTTCAGAGGCAGTGTTGTGTTAATGGCGGGGGTCAGCATTGTGATTGTTGTGGTTGGGGTGTCGGTGTTTTAATGGTTGAGGGTGGGGAGTCGGTGCAGTTATTGTTAAGGGGTGGGTGGTCAGGCCGTAACTGTCAGGTGGGAGGCAGAACTGCAACTTTTTTCAGTGGGAGGTGGAGTGTTGTGACTGTGGGGGTGGGGATTACTGCTGTGTCTGTCTGTAGAGGGTATCAGCCCTGTGACAGTCGTGGATGTAGGGGGACAGTGCTTTGACTGTGGTGGTGGGTAGTGCTGTGACTGTAGGGGTTAGAGGGTAAGTGCTGTCACTGTTGGGGGATGAGGATCAGCACTGTGACTATTGGGTAGGTGGCCACTGTGATGGATGGTGGAAGGTATTAGTTCTGTGACCATTGAAGGGTGGTACAGTTCTGTGACTGTCGGGTGGGGTGGCAGTCCAGTGACCATTGTAGGTGAGGAGGCAGTGCTGTGTCTGTTGTGGATGGGGGTCAGGGAGGTGACTGTTAGGAGTAGTAGGTCAGTGCTGTCATTGTCAGGGGATGGGAATTAGTGCAGTGACTGATGGTAGGGGGTGTCACTTCTGTGACTTTTGGGGGTGAGGTGACTGTGGTGTGACTGTTGGGGATTGATGATCAGTGCTGTAAGATGGAATGGGGTGCAGTACTGTGACTACTATTGTTACTATGGGGAATGGGGATCAGTGCTGTGACTCTGAGCGGTGTATGGTCATTGCTGTGACTGCCAGGTTGGGGGGGAAGAGCAGTTCTGTGAGTATTGGGAATACCGAAAAAGTGTTGTGACTATCAGGGATGTGGATCAGTGCTGTGACTGCCAGAGGTGGGTAGTCATTGTCAAGACTGTCAGTGGAGAGTGTTAGTCCTGTGATTGTCAGTGGGGTGATAGAGTCCTGTGACAGTGGAGTCAATCCCGTGCTTGTGGGGGAGAGTGTGATACAGTCTTGTTACTGTTGGGGGGGGGTACAGTCCTGTGACTGTGAGAGGGTAAAACAGTCCTGTGACGGGGGGGACAGTCCTCTGACTGGGGGGGGTCCAATCCAATGACTGTTGGAGGGATTAGTCATTGCTGTAACTGACGGTGGGTGGTGTCAGTACTGTAACTGTTAGAGCGGCGGTACAGTCCAGTGATTGTCTGGAGGAGGGTCTGTTATGTGACTGTCAGGGATAGGGTGTCATTTATGTGACTATCAAGGTGAGGGTCATTCCTCTGACTTTTGGGAGGTCTGCTTCTGTGCAATTTTTACAACTTTGAGGGACAGAAGCATTTGCAGGAAGTTGTATACGTGGCAGGAAGGTTTTATAAGGTGCCAAACTAAGTGACTGTTTGGGGGGCGGATGTTGCGGTCCCGACTGTGTTGGGTGGTCATCAGTACTGTGATGTACAGTGTTTTGACTGGTGGGGGATTACTGCTGTGACTGTCTTTGAAAGTGTAATCCATGTGACTGTTGGGGTATGGGTACAGTGATGTCATGATGGAGGGTGTAGTGCTGTGATTGTTGGGAATGGGTATATGGTCTGTAACTGTTCGAGGCATGGGTGCCAGTGCTGTGACTGACAGTGGAGGGTGTCAGTCCTGTGACTGTCTGAGGGGTACAGTCCTGCGACTGTCAGTGGAGGGAGGGTCAGCCCTGTGATGGTCAGGGGTCAGCGCTGTGGCTATTGTGTGTAAGTAGTGCAGAGTGGTGCACAAGCAAAGGAAAAGGCAGTGCATAAGCAAAGCAGCCAACTTGTAATAACAAAGAAAAGAATGTTCAGCAATCCTAGATTCAGCTTTAAATGCAAAGTGCAAGATTTATTTTCCAGCAAGATGCCTGGCATGCACCCACTTGGGCCAGTGCTTCAAGCCTTCAGTGGCCCTTCCACAGAGGACAGGTCTGAGGATTAAAAATGATGCATCTAATTTATACAGAAATGTCAAAGTGATATACACCACACACTAAAAACAACATGCAAGTCAAGGTGAAAACACAGGAACAGCTTTTCCAGTGGTAACAAACATTTCATTATTCTGTTTTTTGTGTTTTGTTTTTGACACTCATGGTTATGCATTGCTGATGTTAGCATAATACTTAAATTAAGCATGTCTATATCTTTTATTTCATTTAATTGCATACCTTTCCTCTATAGCTATATTTTTTACCTCTTACACTGTACTATATTTATTTCATCTATCTCCTCTTTATTGTTCTCACTACTGTATTTACTCCATATTAACCTTCTTCTCTTTACTTTCGCAGGTCTCACAGGATGTGAACTGCTTCCCCATCAGATAAGTATTACAATATGTCTAACCTGTCTTATCCTTCCTTGTAATTATCTGAGAACTGAGGATCCTTTGTGACCACTTTCCTCTATTGTATTCTAAAGGTCTAACAAATGTCATCCCTTTATGACTTCTGCCTCTGGCTCCGTAGTACCCTGGTAAGAGACACTGTACATATTATCTATCCTTGATAGGTTTACTGTAACAGTGTAGCTGCACCATTATGGGAGGGTTATGTATACTGAATGTGTTAAGGTCATACATACTGCAACATTTCCCCTCCATAAAACATTTTGCTTTGCCAGTTGACTCGGGCAGACTCTCAGCCCTATCCCTATCTCCCTGTCCATCATTCCCTGTCCCAAACCACAGAGCCCAAAGTTCCCATGGATTGCCTTCCTCCCCATGATACAGTGTCCAGAAAGGGAGGCGCCATCCTTCCCCCTCACCCAGTCACTTACATTCACAACTGAGCCAGTCATCCAGGTGGTCATGTGGGACGGAGGTAGCTGGGTAGGGCTTTATGGAGCCTGCGCTACTCATTTCTGCATTTTCTCTTTCTTGAGCTCCTGCCTTCACCTGGGGAAGCCAACGGTCAAGTCAGCATGCCTTCCATGCAAGGACAGGACAGCTATGTGATGAATGTTCAATCTGCTTTCCGACCCCTGGCAACATGGCATATTCCTGAACTTGGGTCACTGAGGTGGTGGACAATAAGGCACCTAACGCCTCATCCCTCCATATCACTGGACCAGACAGACCTTATACCACAGCAAAATCATTATTTGTTACTACTGGGACAAGCGATCGGACAACAATGGTACCACTGCACATCAGGAAATTATTTTTTTTATTAACATACCTGGTGGTAAGAGGGTGGGTTGTACTTGTGGACACCAGAGAATGTGTTAATTTTAACAGGGACAGCAATCACTGTTACTGGCTGCTAGTTTTAAACAAAATATTGAGCTGCTTGAAGTTATAAATATTTGTAACACGGCAAAAAAGAGAAGCCTGAAATAAGGAAACATCATTAGACAAAAGGCGCCACATGATCAAAGTTGGAGGCGGGGATTAATCACTAGTAATGCCCGCTCCAACTATATCAGGGGTCACGGGTCAGGATCTAGCACCACTAACTGTCACAGCAGCAAACAGAATACACAGCATGGCGAAGATGCAGGATCTCACCAGGCGGCACAAAGCGAACAGTTCCAGCGAACAGAACTGTAAAAACAGAAACCACAACGATGCAAGTATTCCCATGTTACAAATGCATTAATGCCCTCGAATTAAACTGCTGAGAATTAATGCATGGTTGAAATGGTTAGGCACTTCGCCAAGGCCTCGTACACAACCCCCAACCATGCATTAATTCCTCAGTAGAAGCAGACTCGAGGGCCTTCTTCATCGGGCATTAATGCTTACATATATGTATATGTATATCTATATATATATATCTATATCTATATATATATATATATATCTATATATATATATATATATATATATATATATATATATAGATATATATATATATATATATATATATATATCTATATATATATATATATATATGTATGTGGATACATGATGAGCAGGAGTGTGATATGGAAAATCTTTTCACTCCTGCAGAGTGAGCTCTGGTTACTCGCAAGTGCTGGAGGCAAGAGTGAGAGTATCCAGAGGTCATGATGCAGGAGTGAAAATATTTTCCATAGCACACAACTGTACATCATGTGTCCAATTTATGCAATAGGGGTTTCCAGAACATTTTATTTTTTTGTTCAATTTATCTTGTGGAATAAACAAAGAAGACACAGGACAAAAAAATGAAACGTCTGCTAAAACAAGCTGAAACACTAATTTGCCATTTGGGATGAAGCAGGTTGTATTCATTGGTAGTTGAGGTATTCAGGGACGTGAAAGGCTTTGCTCTTTTGTGGCTTCTTGTCAATATGAAACTGGCTGCTGTTAGCTTGCTTTGGTTCTCTGCAGGAACACAATGCGATTTTCTAAGGCTAGCAGGTGAATTGTGTGTGTGTGTTGGGGGGGGGGACTGATATACTGATTAGTTTCCCAGGCTACTGAGGGTTTGGTGGAGTTCCTTCCTGACTGCTGTTTTAGGGAAACATGCCTAGAATGATGATATCTACTTCAGCAGAGTCCAGCTGAGTTTTCTGATTGGTCAAGATGTAATTAAGAGATCGGGATACTGATTGTTTTAGACAGGGTTTCAGCCTAACATCAGCACAGTGATAACATCTGCCTGTGAGGTAAGCACAATATGTATAAATGTAAACTATTATCACACTGTGATAATATGACTAGTAAAAATCACAGTGTGATTTTCTACCAGGATTACATCACTGTGTGTAAGATATGTAAGAATTAAGCCACACGAAAGGATGGATCTACTGTGGAATTAATCCATGGTAGGGTCGGCCAAGTGGGTCCAACCAACCAGCCATGGAGTAATTCCACTGTAGATCCATCCTTTCGAGTGGCTTAATCCGCTTGTAACATGGCAATGATTGTATGACTAATAGTCTTTGAATAAATGAGTACAATCACACTGATTTACTTTTAGAATGCTGTATGTTGAACTGTTAAACATGATATACATATACTTCAAAACAATTGGAACACACCTATTGGAAATATTGTGGCTGCTATTTCACTTTTGTTAAAATAACTTTCATTACAAGCTTTAAGCTTCTAACATCAAAACATATTTTACAACTTTTCAAAAACTTGCAATTCACTTTCTATTCTAGGTGCTTTGATTTTCCTCTGTGTCTGTTAGAAGATATGGGCTGCACTGCATGATGGGAGTGTGTTATGGTACATCTTAGTTTTCTTCCTGCAGTTCCTTTGCAGACCAATAGGTGGCTGTCAAACAATCCTAGCAGCACAAGCACCGTTTCTCCACATGTACTGAATTAGGCCAATCTGAAAAACACTTTATTGAACAACTACTATTTTGCGGAATATTATTTTCACTTTTTTCCACTCTAAACTATCTAACTCAGCAGGACATAGAACAACATAACGTTTACTGCTTTCACCTTTCAAATACTTGTTTTGACTAGTATTGTTAGTCTGTTTCTTTGATTCCTTTTTGTTTCTCTCAATTTATTTTTCTTTTCACCCATAGAAGTATCCTCTCTCTTTGATTTTGCTTTGTTTATCTCACTATCTGTTATTTTTGCTTTCGGTTATAGAAGCTCCATGCTCATCTTTACCACTGTGTATTCACCAAGAAAAGCCTAGGACAGATAATGTTATTCAGTCATCCACAGTGCATTGCACCCAAAGTTGCTTAGAAAGCAGTAGATCAGAAGGGATGGTAACAGTATGTAAATGTTCACTTCTAAAGAAATATTGTTGCAGCATAATTAACAGTATGAGTGATGTTTAAATGTGCAATCTTTAGTAACTCATGAACTTGTGTGCCAGTTACAACATAGAACAATCTTGAAAATGTCAAAAACCCTGTGCCAGGAAAAACCTTAGCAAATACAAGCTGGAACAACCACAAACTATTTGCATATTACTTTCAATTGTGTACTGCTTCTTGCCTGTAGTGGATTGCCAAGGTATTACATCACAAACCATGGTCTACTAGGTATTAGACCATGGTTGTTGGTGTACCACATGGTGTATTTTGTCCTATCTGAATGCATAATTTTCTTTCAGTTTTATATGCCATGTTACAAATGGATTTATCCACTACTCATTTGTCTCATCTCTAATATGTATATGTATATATATATAGGATATGTGGGGTGCCTGTGTGATAACCAAGTTATTTGTACAGTAGCCTGTGGCCTCGAGTAACCTCATGAGTGGCAAAGTCATGAGTGAGGCTTACGAGAGGTCACAGGCTACTGTACAAATAACTTGGTTATCCCACAGGTGCTCCACGCATATTTGATTTATGCAAAAGGATTTTTGGGTTCACTTTTGTTTTATTTTATTTTTCTTAACTTCCTTTCCATGTTTTCCCTCTGTGCCTGGTTGCCGTGTTTGGCTTGCAGGGTTGCTGTGCTGAGAAGAGGAAAAAATAGCTTTATTCTTAAAGTGCTTTCATTTAAAATATAGTTCTGGTTTGGGGGGAAGGTTAGGGTGTGTATTTTGTGTGTCTTTGGGGCTGTGATAGCTTAGGTTGTAAAGAGCACTGTGTGAAGGGGAAAGTGAAACTGGGAGGCAGTACTGCTGAGCAGGAAGCACAGGTGATGGTGGTTAGTGATGTAGTCACTGTGTGGATAAAAGGGTGGTGGTGCAATCACTATGGGGATAACTTGAATTTATCCACATAGTGATTACGTCACCACCCATTTATCCACACAGTGACTCAGATAACCGAAGTTGTGTGTCCGTTTTTATCCTGACACCTGTTGCATAAATATATAAAAATTTCCTTGTAGATCACTCCTCGCTCCTAACCCCTGTGAAATGTATTTATTTACTTGATGAATTTTGTTGACCAGATAGGACTGCTGAAACTAGAAGTCCCTTTTTCAGGGGCGACCAGGGTTGGGTACAGATGGTAACCAACTGAAATTGAACCCAATGAAGCTGCTGTTGGTATTTTACTGACTAGGGGAAACTGGATGGGACACCAGGGAAATGCCCCTATTCTTTTCAAGAAGTGCTATAGAATCTTTAACGGCCACCTGATCAACCACCAGACCATGCAGAAGGGACCTCGGTTTATCATCTCATCTGAAAGATGGCACCTCAGGAGTGTAGCAAACCCCTCATGCTGCACTACAGTGCAAGTATTAGGATTTAACCCAAGTGCCTGGTGTGGGGATAAAACCTACAGCCTTCTGATCTTCTAGTCTCAGAGGCGAGTGTGCAACCTGCTGAGCCACTGACACTGAAAGTAGCATTATGCTGCCTTATTGGCTCTGACCAGAGATTGTTTTATGGTGTTGTAAATGTAACATTACTGGGTGCATGCTTACTGGCACTGAGAGCTGTGTGTGTGAACTTGCTTGCAGCAGGTATGGGTTGCCAATTTGGTTGAGGGTTTGAAAATAAAGTGGAGTCTCAGTCCTGGAGGTCCGTATTTTGGTTTTTAAACCTGAGGGGGATGCCTGTAAAAATGTCTTTGTCTGTTTGAATTTGGGCTCCTGAATAGACTAACATTCCAGACACATGTGCAGCACTGTGTTTTGCCCAGTTGGTGACTGCTTAATGAAACAACAAAGGACTGATACCTCCACCCTACCTCATTTTCTGCACATCATAAAAAAAACCATGACAGACACAGCACTTTATTTTCAAACCACCACCCATCCCCACATAATTGGCAACACATTAATACTCCCTCATCCCTGTCAAGAAATTCATACACAAAGCTCTGACAGCTAGTAAGAATACTAGCTTACTTTCACAAAACCATACAGGAATACATTACAGGTGATCCAAGTGTATGCAGGGTAGTGGACAGCGTGTCTGTGAAGGGAGCGGGCACTCAGCACATTGACAATGACATCTTTACAGGCATCCGCTCAGTTTAAAAAAAAACTCAGGCCCTCCATGACAGAGACTATGTTCCCTGGCATTGATCAGTAGTGTTACAAGCAATAAGTCAACTGTGGTTTTTGCCTTGTCTTGCTGTGTAGAGAAGCCAGAGTGTCATCCATTTCATTGACAGAGTAAAATAATGTGTTTCCAGCTCCACCTCAGTTCTTTCAGTTTTCAATTGTAATACATGTATTAACAAGAGTATTGGTGCAGGATTAGGTTGCTTTGTGGTAGGGGTGCACAGACAATTCTTATTTAAATCAGAACCCTCCCAGATCCAGCCCTCACTCCAGAACTCAGATAAATCAGGACTCAGCCACAGGAGTCTGGTTCTAATTCCTTATTTATTTATTTATTTATTTTATAATCTTTGGCCAGGAAAGGCACATTGTGCTGAAACTCATTTCAGGTGCATCCTGGGAGCACTAGGAAGCTAATTGACTTGCTCAGGGTCACACAGTATACAACAGTGGTGGTGAGATTCAAACCCATGTCTCCAGGTTTCTTCAGGAGTCCTTTAATAGAGTACCAAAAACTGTGGCCAGGATTAAGAAGTCAGGGACTGGAGGCTTACCTTATCATTCTCTCCGCCTCCTGCCTCCGTTGTTGGCATGAGGATTCAAGGGTGCAGCAGTCCTGCATTCCACATTTCCATCTGGGAATGCATTCTGTTGCATAAGCAGCCAGGAATTTCTATGTTGGGGGAGGAGTTGAGGCTGAGGTGGTGGAACAGACATGAAGTGGAGGTGTTCTGACAGTCATGGTGCAGGGCTGGCGCTATTTGCAAATAAGTTGTTTTTAAACAGGTAAACCTAGGACATTTCCCCAAGAGGGCACTTTAAATCTGTGACTTGGGCACTGGCAGTAGGTTAACTCTGAGGTCCTTAATGTGGGTCAGCTTTTCATGGTTTACTATCACTAATCTCTTTGGTAATGGCTAGAAGTGCTTTGTGACTCAAATAGTGATAGTGATTTGCTGTAACAAGTGGTGGAGCGGCTGGTACTACTTACTTCTTAGGTCAAGCTTGGTGACAATCAGTGTAGATCGCATTGGTGGTAGTACTCATTAGGGGTGGGTGGACTGTTCAATGACAAGTTGAACCCCCCTCAGATCCAGGACTCACTCTTGGATTTGGATCACTAAGGACTCAGATGCCGGAGTTCAGCTCTCAGTCTATGAGTGAGGTGCAGTTTTCACTTTCAGTACTTTTTTATGCACAAATCCACAGCAAAATCCTGCACTCACCACCTATATACAGAAAGGGATGGCTCACAATCGTAGTTGATGCTTCATTTTATTGTAATATTGCCACGTGCAAGTCCAGATGCATTTTGGAACGTAGTTGTTCCCTTCTCAATGGATCTACATTTCAAATTCAGGATGCCTTATTTATACATACATGCTAGTGACATCATTATGACATCATCAAAAAGTGCAAAGTGTGAATGTAAACAATGATACCAAGTGTATAAACAAGTTCATTATCTATCTAAATATAGTCTATTTCCTATATTGTATTCTGTAGCTTAAAAAAGAGCACGTTTATTTCATATAAATAGGTTAAAAACCATGTAGAAAAATCAAATGAAGGTGCAGAGACAAAAATGAACCATGTGGCTTCGTTCGAGTCCGTGTAGTAAAAACAATATCTAGAAAAGACACATCAGAAAAAAACATTTAGTCATTTGTACAGAGTGAACAAATCACAATATACAATACAGTTAAATGCTTTCAATCTAATTCATGGTGTGTTCTTAATCTTAGTAATCAATACCTGTTTATTACTAGATTGTGCTTCGGGGTAGGTATATATATTTCTAGAACACATTGTTTCCTTTTCCTCAGGTATAGTGTAATGTCGAATCTTTCATTTAAACCTGGGTGTTTGAAGGCACCCAAAGTAAAGATCTAAAATCCTTCTCTTTCTAATATGTAGTTTTGTGGTCAACACCTTGTTTTTTTTAAATACTCTCTCAATTCCCCTAAAACTGAAAACATGTGCCGTTTTGTTGGTACTTGAAGCAACATGCTGAGCAGTTGCATAGGTCAGATCGACATTATTTATTGCTCTGCAGTGCCTCCCACCACTCTAGTTTTGAATTTTCTCTGAGTTTTTCCAATGTAAAAGACACCGCATGTACACTCAGCTATGCAAATGACCCCACAAGTGTCACATGTAATCAGTTGGTTTATTGTGTATGTTTTCTCAGAGTGTGAGTCAGAGAATTCTTTACATTGTGTCACCCTGCTACAACAGATGCATCTCTGGCATCTATAACATCCCTTGCTTGGTTTTGGCCATGTCTGCATATTAGGGGTCGGTTGTCTGCTGGGTACTAGAATGTCCTTAAGGGTTTCAGCCCTTCTGTATGATCTCCTTGGGGGTCTATCTTGATATGCTTCAAAGTGTGAGTCACCCCTCAGGATGTTCCAATTTTTATTCAAAATATCGACAACTTTATGGGCATGTATAGAATAGGTGGTCACAAAATTAAGGTTTGCTTCATTTGTGTTTCTTGCCTGGTACATCTTAAGGGTTTCTGTATGATGCCCTAGAAAGAGGGTGGATAGATGGTGATATAAAAAGGTTTTTAGAAGTAGAATACCCAGTTAGGGCCATGATCTACACTCTACCTAAGGTGTATAAGAAATTCATCCCCCCCCCCAAGTAGACCTATAGTGAGTGGGGTTGGCTCTCTCACTGAGCCTTTATCTTAATATGTTGACTATCATTTGCGACCCTTTGTTACTGAGCTATGCTCATACATCAAAGATACAACAGGTATCCTTAACATTCTGGAAGAAATAGAAGTTGTAGAAAATTCACTTTTTATTACAGTGGATGTCAAACCTGTATATTCAAACATTCCACAGCATGAAGCACTGGAAAGTTTGGCCTATTTTGTGAACTCCAGGGGAATGAAACACAACCTAGTACTGAGTTGTTATTAAAATTGTCAGAATTTGTTTTACAATATAATGCTTTTCATTTTAGACAAGTTCTATCTACAAGCCAAAGACACAGCTATGGGTGCAACATTGCTCCAAGCTTAGCCAGTCTCTACATGGGAAGGTGAGAAAATACACACGTGAGAGACCCAGGTGCCAATCCCTGTTTTTGGAAAATAAGTCTATACAAATGTTTTATTGATGATCTATTCATTATATGGGATGGCACTGTGTCAGAATTTGAAGATTTAGATTCATATTTGCATTCCACTAACCCAAACTTGCATTTTTCCCTTGAAGTCAGTACTGAAAGTGTTTGTTTCTTGGACTTGTGTATTCCTAAGGGAGAGAACGGTAGTGTCAGCACTAACATTTATAGAAAACCATGTGACAGAAATACACTCCTTCTCTCTTCCTCCTGCCACCTGAAACATGTCACACAGAACATCCCAAAAGGGCAGTTCTTAAGACTGAAAAGAAACTGCAGCAGTGATGACACTTTTGAAGTGACAGCATCAGAACTGAATACCAGATTTAAAGATAGGTGATATTCAAACACACTAATACATTAAGCATATCAGTAGGTTAAACATATACCCAGAGCTGAAACCATGAAGATGCACCAGGCAAGAGACACAAATGAAGCAAATCTTAATTTTGTGACCACCTATTCTGTACATGCCCATAAAGTTGTTGATATTTTGAATAAAAATTGGAACATCCTGAAGGGTGACTCACACTTTGAAGCATATCAAGATAGACCCCCAAGGAGAGCATACAGAAGGGCTGAAATCCTTAGAGGAAAACTACACCCAAAACCTGAAAAAATATATGTTGTGCAGAGTGTTTTCATTTGTATGTGAAGTTCTAGTGTTTCCTTCCCACTGACTGGTATTAGGAGTTTTTCCCAAATTAGCCTGCTAGCTTTATACTAGTTTTACAACCCCTGGGGATCTCCATACCTGATAGTGTAATTGTATTTCTGGTTCCCACAGTGCATTCTGTCTCATGTGACTGTGATGTAAGATAGACCCAACATTCAGCACACGCATGCCAAACAAACTAAATATCTTGGAAGCTTTACAAGCTACACAAAAATTACCAGCAGCAACGTTTTTCAGGATAGTAAAACCTTTAGGATGAGGTGGTCACCAAGCTGAATTCTACAGATTTTAAAATATAGCCATCTCTGTTGCTGTGAACTGATTGTAATGCAGTGCTTTCTGCTGGATTTATGGGCTCTACTATATCACCATTACATGAAACAAGGTGCACTGTAGGACAAAGAATGCAATAAAACTATTTGATATGGTGATCTCCAGGGTCGAGAACTACCTAAAGCTAGCAGGCTAATTTAGGAAAAACTCCTAATACCAGTCAGAGGGAAGGAAACACTAGAACTTCACATACAAATTAAAACATTCTGCACAACATATATTTTTCAAGTTTTGGATGTAATTTTCCTTTAAGGATGTTCTAGTACACAGCAGACAACAGACCCTAATATGCAGACATGGCCAAAACCAAGCAAGGGATGTTATAGATGCCAGAGATGCATCTGCTTGTAGCAGGTGACACAATGTAAAGAATTCTCTGACTCACACTTTGAGAGAACATACACAATAAACCAAGTGATTACATGTGACACTTGAGGGTCATTACAAAGCTGAGTGTACATGGGTGCCTTTTACATTGGAAAAACTTGGAGAAAATTCAAAACTAGAGTGGGGGAAGCACTGCAGAGCAATAAATAATGTTGATCTGACCTAAGTAACTGCTCAGCATGCTGCTTCGAGTATCAACAAAACGACACATGTTTTCAGTTTTAGGGGAATTGACAGAGTATTTAAAAAAAACAAGTGGTATTGACTACAAAAACTACATATTAGAAAGAGAAGGATTTTAGATCTTTACTTTGGGTGCCTTCAAACACCCAGATTTAAATGAAAGATTCAACATTACACCATACCTGAGGAAAAGGAAATAATGTGTTCTAGATATACATATACCTACCCCTGAAGCACAATCTAGTAATAAACAGGTATTGATTACTGAGATTAAGAACACACCATGAATTAGATTGAGAGCATTTAACTGTATTGTATATTGTGATTTGTTCGCTCTGTACAAATGACTAAATGTTTTTTTCTTATGTGTCTTTTCTAGATATTGTTTTTACTACATGGATTCGAACAAAGCCACGTGGACCATTTTTGTCTCTGCGCCTTCATTTGATTTTTCTACATGGTTTTTAACCTATTTATATGAAATAAACATGCTCTTTTTTAAGTTATAGTATAAATAATAGGAAACAGACTATATTTAGATAGATAATGAACTTGTTTATGCACTTGGTATCATTGTTTACATTCACACTGTGCACTTTTGATGATGTCTCAATGATGTCACTAGCATGTACTGTATGTATAAATAAGGGGTTCTGAATTTGAAAGTAGATCCATTGAGAAAGGAACAGCTACATTCCAAAATGAGTCTGGACTTGCACATGGCACTATTACAATAAAATGAAGCACCAACTACGATTGTGAGCCATCCCTTTCTTTATATGGGTGGTGAGAGCAGGATTTTGCTGTGGATTTCTGTTATCTTTATCCATGTATCCCAACCCTGAGCAGACCTCTTCACTTGCAAATGTACTTTTTTATGCACTTTGCTGCCGCATTCCCCATCGCACTCCTCATGAATGATTTACGTGATTGGGTGGGTGGAGGAGGGAACTGGAGGAGGTCACCTGATATAATTTGTTTTGCTGCTGCATCTGGCCGTGCATGGAGGACATCTCGTTTTTGAGGATATAGCTAAGTCTGCAGTATCGCAAGTCTTGTGAGCCATTTCTCTTTGTTGGCATTTCTTGATGAATCTTCATGTGATCTGGCTCAACATGTTGGCTTTGCCTTGTCGAGATCAGCTGAGAGATGGGCAGTGAGACATAAGGAGGGACTGAGAGAGTGAACAAGATCAAGGAAAAGTGAGATTTTAAACATTCTAAAGAGAGACTGTGACAAAGAGAGAGGAAGATAGGGGAATCAAAAAGCACATAAGAGAGAATAGAGACAGACAATGCAAGATTAGAGAGACAAATGGATCAGGCTAGAAACAGAAGGAGAGAGATCTCTAGAGAGAAATACTGCAAAGCTGCACTGGACTTCTGCGTGCCCATTTCAGCTGAGTGATCATGATCAGCTCTACTTAGCTCCTGTACAAAAAAATGGTGGTCCAGCACGAGGAAAAAAAATAAGCTGCGGCAAGAGAAAGATTGAAAGAGAGAAATGGGGAACAGTGTAAAGACGGAAGGGATTCCTCAAAATATACTTACTAAACAACACTCTGTAATAGTTTGGGGGGGGGATACACTGGGAGAACTGTGAGAGATCAGTGAGACAAATGAAAGAGTGTATTACATGCTGCTCTGCTGAGCCCAGGCAGGTGTGTCAAGGCAGGCCACAAAATAACTATTTTATGCTGTTGACTGTGCTACATGTGTTGTTGTTGCCCCAGCTCCCTTCCTCATTAGCAGGTCTACTGTATTTTTCATACTAATAATTATTTAAAGTATCCCTTTACCCCACTGTGTTGAATACTACAGAAGATGTATGCCCTATTATGCATTTTAACACATCTATTGAAATTTTATGAAAAATCAGAACTAATCAGGACTATTCAGAACCCCTTGTGTTTTGGTTCTTATTTAATGAGGGTCAGAACTGCTCCGAGTTCTCCGAGCACTACTTTGTGGGACCTTGTGGGGACGTTAAATCTTTGAATTATTAAGGCTGATGCCAAACAAAATGGGGATAAGCCGAGGATCAATCCTCCAGTATCACAATGTATCCACGAAAAGACTGACCACAATACACCCAAGGCAGGTAAATATGTAGGCATGGTAGTGTATACAGTAGTACCTGGTGACAGCGATAACCACTACCTCCCTCAGCCGATCCCCACTTTTGGGTATCCATGGTAATTATTCAAAGTACAGTCAGTGTGCCTACAAAACAGGTGATTAGAAAACAAATGGAGATGCACCTGGGACTGCAGTGCCATGTTAGTTTAAGAAATGCAGTGTTTTTGTGTGTGGTAGCTGGTACCTACCAACAGTACAATTTCATAATACCTTTCAGTGTCCCTGATACACTGCATATGGAATAAGAAAAAATCACCAACCTTGTATGGAAACAAAAAGTGCTTGCTTTTATTGAAATGTTCCAGTGCAAAATACGTAACAGCATAGCAGCCAGGAGAATTCCTTCCTGTTCCTCTCCCCTCCACTCACGAATGATACGTGCACCTCACATCACTGGAACTCCAATAAAAGTGAGAACTTTTTTTTCCATACAAGGTTGGTGGTTTTTTCTTGTTCCATACAAAGTATATCAGAGGCTCTGAGTTGAATACCCTCAGACTGCAAGGTATTACGAAATTGTACTGTTGGGTGGCAGGTGCCGGCTACCACACACAAAAGACTGTGTCCTCACAATGCAGCCTAGTCCCGCTCCAGCATTATTGTTAATATGTGTGTTACAATCAAAAACTGAAAGAATAGAAGTGAAGCTGGAAACACATTAATTTACTCTATCAATGAAATAGATGACACTCTGGCTTCACTGAAGAGCCAGACATGGCGAAAAACACACTTGACTTCATGCTTGTAACACTACTGATCAATGCAGGAACATAAGCGCACACCAAAGAAACAGGACAAACATGCAAAATTTGGATAGACTGTTTATTGACACCACAAAGACTGCTACATGCATAGACCATACATTTTGATGAGCGGGAATCTACTGCAGCAGAGAGTGGAGCCGGTCACTGACATCATCTGAAAGTTGTGTTACTATGCATGCATAGGAACGGAGCTGCAAAGTTAGCGTAAAATACACCAATTGGGCTGGCATAAATACAGATTTGAAGTTGAGAAATTAACTTATGAAGTGTCCTAAAGGGATGAGCATATTGGAAATATGACTGGGGAACAGGCCAGATTTGAGAATACAAGTGAGTCTGCTGCATACTCTCTCTCTGCTGCTGCTGTTCATCCTGTCCTCAAAAGAACAGTGTAGTGTTGTACATAAAGCATCTCAGCTGCTTGCTGGCCAGCTTTATGCAAATGAAAGTACTGAAACGCTCTCATTGGAGTGCTTCAGGCCTTTCAAGTACACAAAGTTAACACCCATGAAACTGTGACCACTGTCATAGTCAGCTTGTATGGTCATTGGTCTGTCAGGGAGGAACCCTGTGTAGATTGCTCTGCATTGGGCTAGTCTGTGACACACCTCTGAAATGCCATTCTCTGAAGCAAAGCAAAATGTTTCTTGTGCAAGCGCATGGAAACATAAAAATTCAGCAGAGAGCTTAGAATGATAGCTTTCTAGCCATTATCCTGAAAACCTGCTTAAACTTAAAGAAAGTGCTTATTTTGTATGACAATGAAATGTATTTTAAAATGAGCCTGAATGTATATAAAAATGGGGAGCCTTAGAATGTTGATAGGGGCAGCTGAGCTCCAAAACTGAGTATTCCATTGTGCCTTATGCTGCTGCAGAAAGGATTTTGATTGGTGCTGAGCCTCTGGACAGGTCAGTGTCCACTCAGTGACCACAACCTAGAATATGCAAATGAGTTTTGGTTATAAAAGAAGCTGCACAGCCAGTGGCAGGGAGTCTGAACAGGGAGAATGACCGAGAAGGAAAGTGCCTAAGCCAGTGGGTTTCCTATCGGAAGAGGCCTGATGCAGTGATAAAGCCTGATAGTGGCAGCCTTTATTTAAATACAGTGTAGGATTAGGGGATTACCTGAATCCCAGTGTAGGGTCAGATAGGGCAGTAAGTGAGAACAAGGTAAGAATAGAAAGCCTGTTGCTTCAAGTGCCTGATGATCTTGTATGTCAAGTTTTCCTCACAGAAAAAGAAAAAACTGTAACCTGAAGAAATCCTCGCTTCTCGTGATGACACCAAGAAACTGCTGACTCAAGAGGGCCCTCCAACAATGACAAAGTGTCAACAACTTCAACAAAAGTTCTTCAGTAAACCCAAAGGAGTGTGGTATTGTACACATATTATTGATACAGTTTGGGGACTACTTTAAAAGTCAAAGTGACATTAATTTACAGAGAATGTACCTCAGTTCTTCTGAATTAAAAAGACTTTGTCAACTGAAGGACTGAACCTGAAGGGACTGAGAGGATAATGTCACAGCATTTAATGTGCCAGTATTCAATGTGTTTTATGTCACTGTCATTCCTGGATGTTTTACTTTACAATAGTTCATGTGTGAAATGTCTATAGAGGATAATGTATGGTCATCGATGGTTAACGGTTTGTTAACCATCGAGAGGATACTCAGGGTGACCATTTAAACCTCGAGCGAGCTCGAGAGGTTTCGCCACCATGGCAACCTCGAGATTGGTTAAAAATGGTTAATCATCGATGTACCATACATTATATTTTATAGTGTATAGTACCATTTAGGTTTTTAAGAAAGAAAAACAGTTCCTTACTGCAGTTTTGTTTCAGTCACTGCCGCCTGCCTCACCGCCACGGCCGTTTCAAGGCCGTCCAATCGCGCGCATGCCCAGACTGTTCCCGGTTGTTAACCCATCGATGTGACGTACCCTCAATGGGTTAACAAGATTGTGACGTCACATCGATGGTAAAACGTTGTTATAAAAAGGTCGATTTCTACTTATAACAACGTTCTACCATACATTATAATGATTTTAAATTATTTAGAGTATAGTGATAAGTACAGTAATTGTGTAATTGCATACAAGGGAGGGTATCTGGCAGAAGGGGTCAGTGGACTGACTGCTCGGAGGTATGGCCCAGTATGGCCCAGCAGTCGCTGCATTCCTTATGTCTAAAGTGTGAATAAACCCAGGGATCAAGGCCAGGAAGGGTGCTTGTCCTGGGATCGATGTGTTATCTGCAGGGCTGGCGGGTGGTGAGTGCCTGCAGTTTCTAGGGGAGAAATACAAGGAGGTTAGTGGGGTGGTGTTGCCCTACTGGGACAAAGTTAAAGTGTGAACGACTGCTGATTTATGTGTATTTATTTGTCATTTGTTCACAAGCTGAATTGTGCCATTCATGGCTGTTATTTTAGAGAATTCTTTCATAGTTTGAGTAAAATTCTACTTTTTGCTCAACAATCCTAGTGTCAGTGTCCTTGTTTACAAAGCCAGTGTCTCATATTCCTGCAGGTCTCCAGATCAGTCCGGTGCAGCATTTCCTACTCTTGGCAGCTCTTAGCTACTCCAGTTGGGGAGGTAAGCTACTGTAGTCAGGTAGTACCCAACTGGAAAAGTCTTGTCGCAGGGGAAGGAACAAAGAATCCTTGATGTTACCTATCATTGTGTAGAATGGTCCCATCTGTAGCCAGAGGTTAATACAGTAGTGGGTGTGTCATCACAACATTTTGGCCAGCATTTGAGAAATGACAGCTGTAACATACATGAGTGTAGGTATAAAGAAGACTATGTTGAAAATTTGGGGTCAAAATATTGAAAATTCCCAAAGTTATGAGCGTGCATTGTGAAATTGCAGTGAACAGTCATAACTGTGCCATTTTCAAGAATGACTTATGACTAAGAATTTTGACCCTAAATTTTTAACATAGCCTTCTTATTGTAATACCCCAAAGTTGGGATTCCCCAGCAGTTCCATTTACTCCCCAGTCTCCCCAGTGTACCCCAGTAAAGGTGCCCCAGGGACCCTATGTGTGGACAGTGTAGGGCAGTGTATAGAGGCCCCTGTTAATGTTTCCCTTCCCCACATGAGCAGAAAAAAAAAGAAAGTTATCGTTTCCTTGCTGTCTGCTCCTGCACAGAACCTCCCAACCCTCCCGAGCAGGCATCATGAGCTGTGGCTGTCCCACGCTGGGACTGCTGTCTCTGTCCAGCGCATGGCATTCGCTTTTAAAAATACCTTGAGCTTGGGCAGGTGCTCAGGGTTCAAGAACTGGAACCCTGAGTGCTTCTTTGGAAAAGAGATTGTTTAATTTTTGGCAGTTGAACAGCAGCAGTAAGGAGAAAGGACACAAACAGTGAGCAGGGACCCAGTCGACTTACCTGAGAGAGGTTGAAGCTGTCCTGAGGGCTGTGATGTGTGTCTTTCTCCCCTGCAGTTCCTGTGCTGGCAGTCTCCGGTGTGGTGGCATAGTCTGCGATGGCCACAGAAGAAAAAAAAAAGGAGCGGCATCCCATTAGCCAAATTGGGCTCTGACAACCCATTTATTATTTTAATTAAAAAATTGTTTCTCCGGTCCGCCATTGGCGTGGAGAACATCCACATCATTGGTGAGGAGAAAGAGTTTTGGCCATCGCAAAGTCTTGGAGAGACCCGAGCTGTCCCAATAGTGCCAGTCTCCTGCTGAAAGGTCCCTCCGTCTGCAGCAACACCTCCCACCTCCCGATCCTATCTGCTTCATCCCGTGCCGGGCGGTGAGTTGGCAGCAGCACCACCAGCCAGGTGCTGACTGTCAGAAGATTTTAATGAAAATACTTATAAATTGAAAGAAAATACTTAGGTGCCACAGAATTCGCGGACGGCTGAGAGGAGGGTGGATCAGACAGGGCTGTATTTAAATAATTAAATATTCAGGAAGTGACGACAGCCACGGGGAGGGGCTAGTACAGAAAGGCCCATGGTGGGGCTCATGAATATTCATTATGGGACAGAACAAGGTGGGGCAGAGAGGAAAGAGTGACAGCAAGGCCACAGTCAGACCTAAGATTTAAAGGGGCCCAGCCACAGAATGGCCCAGATTGCTTAAGAGGGCAACTAACCTATAGGTTTCCCAGGCCTAGTAAAGGCCCAGCATTTAAAGGGATAACAGATCCCCAGATTTAAAGGGGCCTAGTTGAGAGAGGCCCAGGTCTTAAAAGGGCCTAGTACAGTGTACAGTATCAAGGAGGCCTAGTCTTCAGGCCCAAGCTAAAAAGGGGCCCAGAGCAAAGGGTGACCCAGGTCTTAAAGGAGCAACAGGCCCGAATGTCTATTTAAAGGAGCCCATTCATACAGGTACACAGTTGTTAAATGGGCCCAGCCACAAAGGCCCACAGTTGTTAAAGGGGCCCAACCATACAGGCCCAAGCTGTTAAAGGGGCAAGTTAGGCCCATCACTGCTGTTAAAAGGGGTGACTAGGCCCAGATCTAAAAGGGGCAAGTTAGGCCCACAGCCACTTAAAGGGGCAACACAATGTCCAGGACCCATAGCTAGCCATTGAGGCCCACAGGTGTTATAGGGGACCCAACAGTATAAGCAACCCCAGGTGTTATAGGAGCCTAGCTAAACAGTACATACAAGGAACTTGTCTCAACCCAAAACAGAATTTTCTTTGAAAATTACACTTATGGACCTATGTGGCTAGCTAGGCTCCTTATACAAAATAAAGAAATTAGTTCCCCAATGTTCCTTTTAATTTTAACAATGCTAATAGGAGACAAGAAATGTGGAATAACATCTAAATAGTACATACAAGGAACTTGTCTCAACTCAAAACAGAATTTTCTTAGAAAATTATCATACTTCATTTATCAATTTTTATAAATGCTTTATTATATTCAACTTATAGTTTATAAAAAACACATGTGCTCCCTAATAATTTCAGTAACATTTCGGAAAACATATTCCTTCATCAGACTGTGGAGCTAATGCTGAAATAAATAAAAAATATATATATAAGTACAAAAATACCTTCATTCTGATTAAATGCTTAATAATATATGAAAAACATATGCAAAACATTGCAGGTGGAACTAACCTGCCAAATGTCTTTAATCGCATATTGGTCAGTTTATGACTAAAAACTTTATGTCTGATTTTAACAAAGATGAAGAGTTAACTCTAAAATAAGACTTTTGTAATGGACATGTTTTTTCCACACAGTGAATGTATTTCCCCACACCTGTAATCTTTTCGTCTAGCTTATATTTAAAAAATTCTTTTTGAAAATGATATCTTAAAATGCGATCTTAAGCATATGAGCTTAAAATATGTGACAAATTCCATTGATATTTTTTTCCTTCGTCACCCTAGAACTGATTCAAACTTTGGAAAATAAGGGGGACTCATTGGCTTTACGGGACAGTTTCATTCATTTGACCTAGCCGCCCAGGGTGACGTCATTTTTGTGACGTAGCATGATTTACGTGCACACCTGAGAGGCTTGGCCCTTTCTTTTCATTTAAACTAAATCGAGAAGAAAGGTGTATGCAGTAACTAGTTGGCATGGTTTGCTAATGGCGTTGGGCGTTTCAGTATTCAGCATTTAACTTCATCGTTTTAAAGCCTTGGAAGGATTTAAAAAATGCATAAACGAACACAAAATAGAAGGTAAAGGGTTTCATTTGGAACTCAAATCTTTAAACAGTTTGTAAATCTATTCTCTAGTTTGTAAGGGAGAGTTGTCTTTTAACTGGTACTTATCTTTATAGATACGGATTTTGAATATAAGAAAAACAACTGGATTAATTCCAACTCTTACTATAGAGTAAGATTCAAACCTATGAATTAACAAGTATCAGATGAAAAATAACATTATTTAAGTTGGTCCTTTATTTTTGAAAATATGTTTCCTTTTAGGATAAAGTTACATACTGGATTGATTAAGATGTACCTACTTCTAAACAAAATAATTGAATGAAAGATACATAACAATTCATTATTTAAAGCATCATAATACTTTATTAGCTAGTAATTAGGCTAATGAACATTTTGTTTCTCTCCTTTTAGATAATATAAAATATGGAACCCTTGACTAGAGAAATTTTTTCTAATCCCCCCCATTGGCTACCATGTATTATGCGATTAAAGACATTTGGCAGGTTAGTTCCACCTGCAATGTTTTGCATATGTTTTTCATATATTATTAAGCATTTAATCAGAATGAAGGTATTTTTGTACTTATATATATGTTTTTTATTTATTTCAGAATTAGCTCCCCAGTCTGATGAAGGAATATGTTTTCCAAAATGTTACTGAAATTATTAGGGAGCACATGTGTTTTTTATAAACTATAAGTTGAATATAATAAAGCATTTATACAAATTGATAAATAAAGTATGATAATTTTCTAAGAAAATTCTGTTTTGGGTTGAGACAAGTTCCTTGTATTTACTATTTAGATGTTATTCCACATTTCTTGTCTCCTATTAGCATTGTTAAAATTAAAAGGAACATTGGGAACTAATTTCTTTATTTTGTGGAAGGAGCCTAGCTAGCCACATAGGTCCATAAGTGTTAAGGGGTCTGGTCAGACATTTGAGACTATAGCCTTTCCAGAGAGCCTGTTCCCAACTGCAGTATATCCACAGTAACAGGAGAATCCAATTTAGCTAGAGGGACCCCTTGGTAGTTAGGTCCACTGAAAGCTAGGGTTCACCCAGAATAGTAAAGTGCCTGTTTATTTATTGGGGTCTGGACATTGGGACTGTGCAGTTGACCACTACAGTAGGAACTGTGACATTTATTGCATTTCTGTTCATCATATGAACAGTATAAGTGCCAGAATTCTCTTTCCATTGCTTTGTGCCAGCATTTCGGTGCTGGGAAAGTACCTGAATCAGTCTTCAGCAACGTCAAGAGTCACTTCACCAGTGAGCATCCCTATCAGCCTTCATCAGTTCTTCAGGAATCATCTTCCAGTGCATCTCAGGAGCAGCCAACAGCAATTCCTGAAGAACCGTGCTGTAGTCATCTCAAGTTGCAATGCCATGTTTATTATTTTCCTCTGATAGTTCCCCAAGTATGGCTTGGCCCAGCACAGAATCTGCCATCCGTGTTCTTATTTTGACGTCCGGATCAGAGTACCATCTGAATCGTCAGTTCCAGTTCTCTGAGTGACACTCTGTTTGTTATTTTATGTGTGCCCTTGACTCATCCAGCCTTGGAGCCCAGAAGGCCATCATTCTCCAATGTCCAGAGACTTCCTTATCTGGACTTCTGTATCCAGTGGAGTATGCATCGTCTTTTCATCTGGCAGTCCAGAAGTGGGCTGTGGCAGGATGATCTTCTTCATCTTTCTCTTTCAGTAGTCCAGAAGTGGGCTGTGGCAGGGTGATTTGCATTGAATCCTTCACCTGGCAGTCCAGAAGCAGGCTGTGGCCGGGTGGCTTGCTTTGCATCATTTCCCCTTTCAGGGCAGTCCAGAAGTGGACTGTGGCTGGATTTTGTGTATTTCCATTCCGGTGGTCCTAAGTGGGTTCTTAGTCGAAGAAATCTTGGTCCTGTGCTTGTATTCTGGTGACCCTAGAGAGGTGGGGTGTGGCCAAGAACTCCTGGTCTGTTGCAAATCCTCTCTGCATTTCCCTAGTTTCTAAAGGGTTCTTGGAATTGTACTGGACAGCCAGTTGAGTTGATTCTTGTCACAACAATTACTTTGATTACACTTTCTTCTCAACGTGCATGAACTGCCATTAGCCATATGTATAGACACTTCCTATAGTTTATAGAGTGATTGATAGTGTGAGTACTCCAGGTAACAGTTAGAGGTGCACCTCAGGGTTGACTTAGAAAGTTCTGAACAAGGATTAGAAATAGGATGCTCTAACAGTGTAGCTGTTACAGCCAGTTGATCATTTTGCTAATCTGGTTATAGTCACCCTCTCACAGGGAGTAGAAATAGGACGCTCATATAGCTTAGCTGTTACAACCAGTTCCTTTTACAGTTCTCCTCATACAGGAGATTGGAGTCTTAGTATAAGGGCAATAGTAAGATATCAGAAGTAGTACTTAACTGGGAGGGAAAGAGGGAAGGAAGGAGGAAGGGATTGGATGTTTTGTTTTACAGCTTGATTGGAAAGCTTAACTGCTTAGACTGTTCTCAAGCAATAATCCTAAGATTGTGACTACCCTCCTTATTGTTCATTTCATTGTTTTTTAACTTGTATCTCATATGATAGTTATCTTTTATTGTGCCTCCTGTGTATCACTTTCTGTTCAAGTTCAATAAAGCTTATTAAATTTAAAAAGAAGTAGTACTTAATGCTGTTGTACCCCTTTCCTCCTGTTCCCTACCCTGTGGTCTGTTGTCCAATAAACTGGCTCCATTTTCAAATCGTGCCTCCTTCCCCTCCATTTTGGTGAAAGTAACAACAGGTAGCCAAATAGGAAAAGAACTGCCTTACCACCTAATGGATGTACTTTGAAAGTTTGATTTCTAGTATTTAGACACTCAAAGCACTCATTCCCCATCATCTCCTCTCTTTTGGCTCACTTCACCTGGTGTCACAGACAGGATACTTTAATTGGAGTCCAAAGCAGGAAAAGATTTATCAGAAATGGAATCCAGAAGACCAGAAACTTTGGATGGAGCTGGAGAAGGGACACAGTTGAACCCAATTACGATGCCAAACTACTTTGGTGCACCCTGGTTGCCACGTTCTCTGGGGACCCTACAGATTTTTCTACCACCAATTTGGGAGAGTTCTGAAGTAAAATGCTGTCTATGTTCTGATTATATGAGATTCCTGAGTGACAGCAAGTAGAAAGGTTGATTGGACAACTCACCGTGCGGCCCACTGAGAAGTTAGTGCTTGACCAGAACATGAAAAGGCACATGTGGGGCAAATCTTCAGCAGACTACATAGAATGTTTGATACCCATATGCTTTCCAATCTAAAAATGAAATTTTTCTCGAGGGTGCATGGAGTTGGTGAAACTTTACAGGAGTATGCTCTCAGCTTGCAAGAGGCCCTCAAGGCGATTGAAAAGTTGGATCCCCATGATCTCCATGACCCGGATGAACTATTAAAGGAAAGATTTATAGAAGGGGTGAGAAGCAAGACTGTCCACCGGGAATTATGACTGTTGTCACAGCAGAACCAGGACATGCAATTTCTAAATTTCAAAGAGGAAGCCATTGAGCTGTTGGGACATGAACGTCCTGCTGACAGATCAGATCTCCAGCAGTGTTGTGGAATAACACAGGAGAATTGTTGGGTGAGACATCCAGTAAGCTATTGGACTGCAGTTACAAATAGCCGACCTGAATGGGTGTCAAAAGAGCCTCAGACCTGAGAGTACTCAGGAGGACCACAGGGATTTCACAGTTACTGATACGACAGAGATCAGAGTATGGGATATGTCTGCACCAATAACCTCCAGTTAGGAGATGAACAAAGAAAAGCAGAAATCTTTGGAGATGGAACTGTCCACATGGATGTGGCAGGATATGAAGAGGGAACTCCAGAACATCAGAGAAGATTTGAGACATGAAATGAGAGACCTGATGGCAAGAGAACCAGTGTGGTGGCCGTCTAGACCCCCAGCAGCAAGTAATATGGGAAGAAAGCCATCTGACTAGTTTGATGCAAGTGGGAGACCCATATGTAGAAGGTGTGGAATCAGTGACTACATTGAGAGAAGATATACTCAGGAGGCGAATGTTACATGAGGTCCCTACACCCTTATTGGTACCCTCAGAGGTACACCATAGACAGCTAGTGTTTAGGCATATTTTATATTAACATATAGGGATAAGGGCATCTACCGTATAAGAGTAGATGTCAGGATATCTGCCTTATATTGTTGTAATACACTTTGCAGCACTGTCACATATATTCTTCTATGTGTATTTTCTGTGTATTTCTTACTTATAAGATGTTAGGACACCTGTGTCCTTGGAATAATTATGATATATAAGTCAGCATTGCCACCTTTTGGTAATTTGTACTACACTGAGTTATGTAAGACTCTGTATAAGAACTCTTTGTTTCACAAACTGATGACTACTACAAAATTGTATAATGTTATCTTGGACTGTGGAGCCTCCTCTAATTTAGCCAATAGGGCTCATCTGTGTAACTAGAAATTTTTCTATCTTACAGTAACCATAGTAATTATCACAGGTATATAATGCGATACACTAGTCTTGTACCTCGGAGATCCCAAGAGACACAAAGAAACCTCGAGGTATAGGGAACGCTTAGCACTGGCTCCCGGTTTGTATTGGTAAGAACTGCTTAGGGCAACTGTGATTTTATCCTTTTTGGTAGTAATAAACAAGTTTATGACTCTGATGCAACATGTCTGTGATTACTTGCATTTCCAATATTGCCAAGAACCTGAAAGTGAGGTTTAGCTCTCCTAACATGAGCATACCTGCCATGGCTTTAAACAAGGAGTCCCCGGGGTATTGGACAGAGCCCTGGGACATTTCACAGTAGGTCCATTAAAAAACTCAACTCAAGCCAGATTCATCAGAAATTGTTCAACCACCACTATAAAAGTTAATGGAAGCCCTATTGGACACTGGCTCACAAGTATGACGACATGCAGGGCAAGACTTTCTTGAGTACTGGATGAGAGAGCAACTAACCCAACCCCTAAGAAGTTGATGATCTGGTAGCTGACAATGGTCTGGATAGTCCTATTATCAGCTATATGGAGGCAAATATTAAGTTGGGAAAGACCGAACACCCAAACCAGGGATTCTGATCAGCAATCTCTATGACGATAACTCACCACCTGTGATCTTGGGCATGAATCTGCTGCAGCATTGCCAAGAGGACCTGATACAAGTTCTGAGGGAACAGACCAGTTTATTTCCATGGAGAGAGAAACAGGCCTTACAAGGAATAATTAAGTTGCTCCAGTGTCATCAGTGGTTTGCTAATGAGAAAGGAGAAATCGGAAAAGTACGAGTGATGGATAAAAAGCCAGTACATCTGAAACCTGGGGCCAAGATGATGCTGATGTGCATAACAAAAGTAGGATTGTGAGGTAAAGATTACATGGCCTTAGTGGAACTAGACTGAGTCAAAAGAGAGGATCCAGTTGTGGTGGCTCTGAGCCTGGTCACAGTAAAGGGTGGAAAGGTCCCTGTCCACCCGCTCAGTTATGGCACTCAGCCAGTGACAGTGTATAAACAGCAGGCCATTGGCTGACTCCATGAAGGTCGAATGGGAAGATGTCGTAACCCCAGCAAGGAAGAAGAGAAATGTCTCACTTGACCAGTGCCACCAAAGCACTACAGGAAGTTATAGTCAATGGTGGAACCTCCAAAGCATGGATACAAGAAATCGATGAGGAAATCCCAAGACTACAGAAGAAGAAAAGTCACAGCTCCTGGAAGTGATAAAGAGACATGCTGATGCCTTCTCTCACCATAGCTCAGACTTCGGCTGTGCAACGAATGTGAAACACTACAGTCCTACAGAGAATCACCCACCCATTCGGCAGTGGTTCAGATCCATACCCCCTGCTTTGTATCAGCCGACCAAGCAATTACTGAAAGAAATGTTGGAGGCAAATATCATAAGAGAGAGTCACAGCCCATGGACGGCACCAATTGTCTTGGTTAGGAAAAAAGATGGACAGATACGATTTTGCATCGATTATCACAAACTCAATCAAATCATGCACTGGGATGCCTATCCATTCCCCTCATTGAGGATGCCCTCACAGCATTAAAGTTGTCAGCATTCTTCTCTACAATTGACTTGGCAAGCAGATACTGGCAAGTACCCATGGCACCAGAGGACCAAGAAAAGACAGTTTTTGTGACTCCAATGGGATTGTATGAGTTTTCACGGATGTCGTTTGAACTTTGTAATGTGCTGGGAACATTTCAGCAGTTGGTGGAACAGAGTTTAGGCAGTGAGAATTTTGACACAGTACTTCAGTAGCTAGATGATATTATAATCTATTCAAAAACTTACAAGAAGCATCTGAAACATATGGAGCTGGTTTTCGAGCACCTAAAGAAAAGAAATATGGACTGAAAAGTAAATTATTTGGGACATGTTGTATCCACAGACAGGATAGCTCCAGACCCAGAGAAAATCAAAGTGGTAAAAAAATGGCCTTATCCTGTCACCATCAGAGATGCGAGATGATTCTTGGGATTTGTCAGCTATTATCGCAGATTTATTAAGGATTTCTGAAAACGAGCAGCCCCATTACAGAAACTGTTATGCCACTCAAAAGGGAGTAAACACAGTTGAGTAAATTGGATGCCAGAGTATCAGATTGCATTTGATCACCTTAAGGCAGTGCTCACCACAGTACCAGTACTAGCCTGCCTGGATTATCAGAAAGCTTTCCACCTCTACACAGATGCTAGCAACAAAGGCCTAGGATCTGTACTTGTCCAAGTACAGGAGGGAAAAGAACGAATGATCGCCTATGCAAGTAGAGGATTGAGGGGTTGAGAAAGGAATGACAAATGATACAGTTCCTTCAAGCTAGAGTTTTTAGCACTTGTTTGGGCTGTAATGGAGAAATTTCAACACTACCTCATGGCTACTTCGTTCACTGTATATACGGACAACAATCCCTTGGCACATCTTGACACAGTGAAGCTCGAGGTGCTGGAGCAGCGATGGGCCTCCAGGCTGGCCAACTTTAATTTCACAATAAAGTATCATTCAGGGAAGTCTTATGGTAACATGGATGCTCTCTCCAGATTGCATGATCGTGACAAACAGAAAGTATTTGAGACAGAGTGGGAAGATTTAGAAATGCCACTATTCATCAGGATTCCAGCAAACATAGTCCAACTGTGTTATCAGTACTCACAGAGTGTCGATTACAGCCAAGAAACGACACCTACATTACCAGCGGATGAGGGAACAGATTCATGGACACAGTTGCAGAATCAGAATCCTCTGATCCAGGAACTCAAAGAAATACTCAGAGCCAAAAGAACAATAAGCACACAGGAAAGAAAGACTCTGTCCCCAGAATTGACCAAACTGTTGAGACAATGGCAGTACCTCATCTTACGGCAAGGAAAGACGTATAGAAGGCTCGAGATCCCAGAACCTGAGGAGAAATTGTTCAGATCCTCATTCCACAGATGGAAGCAGATACCATGCTGGAGGCCTACCATTAATGTTTAAGGTCATTTTGGACACCAAAAGACTGAGAAAACGGTGAGAGAGTGATTTTACTGGATCGGCATGAAGAGATATTAGATAATGGTGTGAGAACTGCATGGCCTGCAACCTAAAGAGAGAGGCAGATAGTAAACAAAGAGCACCCTTGCACCCAATTGTAACCAAAGTATCATTGGAAATTGTTGCTGTAGATCATTTAAAGATCAAACCCAGTAGAAGTAGATTCCAGTATGTGCTAATGATCATTGACCACTACACAAAGTTCATGGTGGCGGTACCAGTGAAGGACTTGTCAGCTCAGATTACGGCTGAAGCACTTTGGAAGCATTTCATCCATTCGTATGGGTATCCATCTCAAATATTGATTGACCAAGGTGGTGCATTCAAATCAATATTATTCAGGAAGCAGTTCAGGCCACTTTGCTTTCTGAGGCTCCAGTATCACTCTCAACATCTCCAATAGGGTGCAATTCGATCATTCACACAACTCACTCGTTTGCGGGTGATAGGGGGCTGTTCTCAGTTTTTTACTGCTGTACATGGAACACAGTTCTTTGAATAATATTGATTCGAGGGCACCACCTTGGTCAGTCAGCATTTGAGATGGATAGCCTTATGGATGGACAAAATACTTCCAAAGTGCTTCAGCCATAATCTGAGCTGACAAGTCAGATTACGGTACCGCCACCATAAACTTCGTAGGGTCAATCATCATTAGCACATACTGGAACTGACCGAGTAAGACAGTGCACCAAAATATTTTGAAGCCTTGTATGTTTCAAATCCTCTGGTCTAGGCAATGGTCAGGATGACAAAGAAGACAGATTGGAGAGGCAGGAGCACACAAAGATAGATATAGCTACCCCAGGAGACCCCATAGAATGGCCTTGGTTACCAGGTATCACCATGTTCAGTCCCATTTCTACTAGGTCTACTGAAGGTTCTGTATGTAGCTCTTCACATACAACAAAAACTGTCCCTCCAAAACATTGGATAGAAGAAATCCAATAATCCCATAAGGGTCACCTGTAAATAAAGCAAAAATACAGAACAAAGTTAGAATACAGAATTATCTTACAGTTAGAAATATTAAATAGAAGTGTTAAACAGTAGAAATGGTAAATGGTAGAAGTTAAGAATGTTTAAAGTTTTAAAGTACTGTGTCATCTCAAGAAGTTTAGGAGGATACATGGGGACATGTATCTTTAGTGGAGCCAAATATGTAACACCCCAAAGTTGGGGGTTCCCAGCAGTTCCCTCTAGTGCCCAGTCTCCCAGTGTACCCAGTAAAGGTGCCCCAGGGACCCCATGTGGACAGCATAGGGCTGTGTATAGGGGCCCTGCCAGTTTTTCCCCTCCCCACATCAGCAGAAAAAAAAGATAGAACGTTTTTGTTTCCTTGCTGCCTGCTCCTGCACAGAACCCCCCCCCCAAGCAGGCAGCATGAGCTGTGGCTATCCACATACTGGGACTGCTGTCCCTGCCCAGCACGTGGCATTAGTTTTTCAAAAATACATTGAGCTTGTGGCAGGCACTCGGCCTTCAAGAACTGAAACCCCAAGTGCTTATTTGGAAAAGAGATAGTTTTGTTTGGCGGGGGGCAGTTGAAACAGCAGCAATAAGGAGAAAGGACACAAACAGTGAGTGGGGACCTGGTCGGCTTACCTGAGAGAGGTTGAAGCTGTCCCGAGGGCTGTGCTGTGTGTCTCTTCTCCCCTGCCCTGTAGTTTCTGTGCCAGCAGTCTCTGGTGTGGCAGCATAGGGTGTGACGGCCACACAGAAGAAAAAGAAGAGGAGTGGCATCCTGTTCACCGGATTGGACTCCGACAGCCCATTATGATTTTAATTTAAAAAAAATGTGTTTCTCCGTCCCCGACGGGCGGCGTGAGAACAGTCGCATCATTGGTGAGGATACAGAAAGTTTCGCTCTGTCACAAAAGTCCCGTGAGGCCCTAAGCTCTCACAATAGTGCCTGTCTCTTTGCCAAAAGGTCCCTCCCTCTGCAGCAACACCCCACCTCAAGAACCTATCTGCTTCACCCCGGCCTGGGCAGTGAGTTTTGGCAGCACCACCAGCCAGGTGCTGACTGCCAGAAGATTTTAATGAAAGCATTTATAAATTAAAAGTAAGTGCTCAGGTGCCGCATAATCGACTAATGGCCAAAGAGAAGGGTGGACCAGAAAGGCTGTATTTAAATAATTAAATATTCAGGACATGGCGACACAGTCGACACCCATGGGGAGGGGCTAGTACAGAAAGGCCCATGGGAGGGGCTCATGAATATTCATTAAGAGGCAGAACAAGGCAGGGCAGGGAGGAAAGAGTGACAGCAAGGCCCCAGCCAGCTAAGATTTAAAGGGGCCCAGCCACAGAACGGCCCAGATTGCTTAAGAGGGCAGCTAACCTACAGGTTTCCCAGGCCTAGTAAGGCCCAGCATTGAAAGGGATAACAGACCCCCAGATTTAAAGGAGCCTAGTTGAGAGACCCAGGTCTTAAAAGGGCCTAGTCCAGGGTACAGTATCAAGGAGGCCTCGTCTTCAGGACCAAGCTAAAAAGGGTCCCAGAGCAAAGGGCGGCCCAGGTTCTAAAGGGGCAAGAGGCCCAAATGTCTATTCAAAGGGGCGCCCACAGTTTTTAAAGGGGCCCAGCCATACAGGCCCAAGCTGCAAAAGGGGCAAGTTAGGCTCAATACTGCTGTTAAAAGGGGCAACTAGGCCCAGATCTAAATGGGACAAGTTAGGCCCACAGCCACTTAAAGGGGCAACACAAGGTCCAGGACCTGTAGCTAGCCATTTAGGCTCTCAGGTGTTATAGGGGTCTAGCAGCATAAGCAACCCCAGGAGTTATAGGAGCCTAGCTAGCCACATAGGCCCACAAGTGTTAAAGGGGCCTAGTCAGACATTTGAGTCAATAGCCTTTCCAGAGAGCCTATTCCCAACTGCAGTATATCTACAGTAACAGGAGAACCCGATTTAGCTAGAGGGACCCCTTGGTAGTTAGGTCACTGAAAGCTAGGGTATACCCAGAATAAAAGTACCTGTTTATTTACTGTGGTCTGGACATTGAAATTGTGCAGTTGACCACTACAATAGGAACTGTGACATTTATTGGATTGCTGTTCATCCTACTAACAGTATTAAGTGCCAGAACTCTTTGCATTGCTTTGTGCCAGCATTTCTGTGCTGAGAAAGTACCCAAATCAGTCTTCAGCAATCTCCAGAGTCACTTCACCTGTGTGCATCCCTATCAGTCTTTATCAATTCTTCAGGAATCATCTTCCAGTGTATCCAGAAGCAGCCAACAGCAACTCCATGGAGAACCGTGCCACAGTTGTCTCCAGTTGCTTCGCCCTGTTTATTATTTTCCTCTGACAGTTCCCTAAGTACGGCTTGGCCCAGTGCAGAATCTGCCATCCGTTTTCTTATTTTGACATCCGCATCCAAGTACCGCTCGAATCGTCAGTTCTAGTTCTCTGAGTGATGCTCTGTTTGTTGTTTTCAGTGTGCCCTTGGCTCGTCCGGCCTTGGAGCCCAGAAGACCATCGTACTCCAACGTCTAGAGACTTCCTTATCCAGACTTCTGTATCCAGTGGAGTCTGCATCATCCTCCTCATCTGGCAGTCCAGAAGCGGGCCATGGCAGGGTGATCTTTTTCTTCGTCTTCCTCCTCTGGCAGTCCAGAAGTGGGCTGTGGCAGGGTGATGTTCTTCTTTGTCTTCCTTCTTCAGCAGTCCAGAAGCAGGCTGTGGCAGGGTGATCTTCTTCATAATCCTTCACATGGCAGTCCAGAAGCGGATTGTAGTCAGGTGGTTTGCATCGTTTCCCCTTTCCAGGCAGTCCAGAAGTGGACTGTAGCCGGATTTTGTGTGTACCCATTCTGGTGACCCTCAGTAGGTTCTTAGCCGAAGAAATCTTGATCTTGTGCTTGTATTCCAGTGACCCTAGAGAGGTGGGGTGTGGCCGAGAACTCATGGTCTGTTAAAAGAATCCTCTCTGCATCCCTCAGTTTCCCAAAAAGGTTCTCAGAATTGCACTGTACAGCCAGTTGAGTTACTTTCCATTTTCTTCTCGACGACAGAGAAAATCCGAACGTGCACAAGCTGCCATCCGCCACATGTATAGACTCTTCCTATAGTATGTAGAGTGACTAGTGTGAAGTACTCCAGATAACAGTTAGAAGTGCACCACAGGGTTGCTTCAGAAGGTCTGAACAGGGATTAGAAATAGGACGCTCTTACAGCGTAGCTATTACAACCAGTTGATCCTTTTTGTTAACTATGCTATAGAGTCACCCTCTTACAGGGATTAGAAATAGGATGCTCTTACAGTGTAGCTGTTATAGCCAATTCCTTTTACAGTTCTCCTTGTACAGGAGATTAGAATCTTAGTATAAGGCCTCAGGGTGCTAGTAAGATATTAGTAGTAGTACTTAATGTTGTTGTACCCTCTTTTCTCCTGTTCCCTACCCTGTGGTCTGTTGCTTAATAAACTGGTTCCGTTCTCAAATCGTGCCTCCTGCCTCCCATTTTGGTGAAAGTAACAATAGGTAGCCAAATAGGAAAAGAACTGCCTTACCACCTAGTGGATGTACTTTGAAAGTCTGATTTTTAATATTTAGACAATCGAAGCACACATTTTTATCATCACCTGATCATCAATTCTCTATTTTTCTTAGCTCACTTCACCTCCCCTTCCCCCCATTTGGTTGCCGGTTCCCACATGTATAACGAAAGTTGATCTTCCTCCAACCTCCCTTACTATTTCCCTGATTCTTGGGCCCACCTTCCCCGTTGTTGTCCCTGGTATGCAAGCTACCCTCCTTCTTGCATTTGGGTCACTTTTCTTCCTCAATGAATACCCTTAATTATGGAGTCCCCTATGATTGCCACCCTTCCATCCCCTGTACCTGTGCTCCCCGTCCTCCCTTCCTTATGGTACTAGCTGCTGCCTCCCCTAACTGCTCTCCTTCCACTGTGGTGAACTTATCGCTGCATCCACTACTTATCCCCCTGTTTCTTCATTCCTCTCTCTGCCACTCCCTTTGTGGCTCTCCATGTTTGCTTCTACTTTTCCCTCCCCTCTTTCATTCCTTTTCTTTCCCACACTCCCATCCTCTGCCCCATTATGCCTGCTTCCTCTTCCCTCCCCACCCTGCTTAGTTCCCTCTCCCCTCCCTGTCCTCCTACCCTTGGCAGTTGCTCCACCTGACCTCCTATCTCACCCACCTCATGGCCCCTCCCACCACCAGACAGTGATGCAAATCCATTAAAAGCACCCCTTTCAGAAATTTCCACCCTTGATTCTACCCTCACATCCCCACCCCTTCCCCTTCCCACTTGCTATTCCTCCACCCTGGGCTCCGTGGTGCTCTGAAGAAAAGATACTTCTGGATACTGGGTGGTCCTTCCTGCTCCTTTCCCCTGCCTGATGACCTTGCTCCCCAGGGCACCCCCCTTCTGCTTTTCTCTCCACTGCTTTGCTCCTCCAGCTCTCCATACCATCTGTACCAGTCTCATATGAGCAGCCTTATTTCAGCCCTTGGCTGCTCTAGGTTCCTACACACGAGGCAGTCCCCTGTACTCCACATCGTCCCTATGGAAAGTGCTGCCTACAGCTATTACAGTTTACCACCCTCCTTCCACTCTCCTGCATCTTGTAGATGTACCTCCTCCCTCACATCCTCCTGGCCCAGCTTTTCCTAACTCCTAGTTATGTGCCCCTGTGTGTAACACAGTTAGGGATGATTACTGCAACCCCACTTAATTTTGATTCCCCTAAACTTCCTACTAACTTGCTGCCTAGTAAAATTGTAAGCCGACTCCAGTCAACCCTTTACAATGTAATTCCAACTCTCCATTTCACTCTGCGTAGCTCAAATGTAAGTTGACCCTATAATGGGACCAGCTGCAATTCCTCACTTACCTCCTTCAGTGTGCTTTTACCTTCTTGCCCTGTACTTCCTCTCCTCCCCTTTTCATTCACTTCTCCTGCCGTGCCCAGTATGGCCTGCAGTCGTCTCTGTGGATGGCCTACCAATGCCCCTAGACACCACTGATTCAAATACCACACTCCTGCTTTGTGGTACTCACCCTTTGGGGTTGCTCACTCAAGGGATTGCTTGGAGCTCTGGATATTATATAGGGACTACAGCCACCCTGTTTGCTGGCTGTAGTCACGTGGTGTGGTGGGACCTCCAATGGCATCTGCAAAGGGCCGCGGATCTTGTACCCTCAGCTTGCCACCTGGTGCATCCCCCCCTCCCAGAAATCATCAAAAAGCCATTACAGTTAACAACACAGGACTCGGCCCAAAAGAAATCCACCTATTGACTTAACTGTCTGATCCACCGCTCCTCCTCACCTGATGGCATCTCTCTGAGTGAGAGCATACTCCGCAGTGGCCTTGCTTTAACCTGCTAGATTACAGCTGTCCTGTTGGCTGGCTGTAGTCACATGGTTCGGTGGGACCTCCAGTGGCGCCTGCAAATGGTCGCCGATTTCCCACCCTCAACCCACCGTCTGGTGCTTCCCCCTCCTCCCGAAAATCATCAGAAGCCCAGAAAAACACCTTCAAAAAGCCATTACAGTTCCCAGTTAACAACACAGGACTCAGCCCAAAAGAAATCCCAGTCTATTGACTTAGCTGCCTGATCTGCTGCTCCTCCTCCTCGCCCGATGGCATGTGTCTAGGGTGAAAAGGTAGGATATCCATGAAGCCCATATTGTGATGGCCACGCATGATAAAATACAGTCTACTTTTGGCCCCATAATACTACAGTTTCCTGTAGTCCATATTGCTTCCAACATCTGTCCCAGCTGCAGGGGAACAAAAATATGTAAAAGTGCAAACAGGGCAGGGAAACACAGCAAAAGTAGAGAGGCAGCAGACAGTCCACCAAGGCCTTGCAACAAACCACCTTCAGCCAGGCTTGTAAGACAGCAAAGTAGCTGAGCCTCCAGGAATAACTGGTTGGGCTGGAAGCCCAGTCTGAACTGGGAAGGAAACCCAGAGATTCCAAGAGCTAAGAGAAATAGACTAAGAGTGCATATGTAACAGTGAGCTCCAAGGGAGGAGTGCCACCACTATGAGTACTTCTACCCAGCGTTTGATGTACCTGGAGCATTGGAAGGGGGTAATCCAATGTGTTCCCTGGCCCCCTACACAGAACATCCTGTGTGTCAGTGGCATCACCAGAGGAGCAGGTACCCATCTCTGCAATCGAGAGAATCGAGAGGCTGTGCCCGTGTAAGCCAGCTGAAAAGGGAGGCCCAGAAACTAGAGTAATATGCCCAATACAGGGAACAAATTTAATGTGCCATATATCTTAAACTATTATGGCAGTGTATAGCACATGTCATATTGAACAGTCTGAAAATAAAGGGAAAGAGCCATAATTACACAGTTTGTAATCCACAGCCTTCACTGACCATAATTATGGAGCTCACAGATGAGCATTGGAAACCTGGTCTGTGGAGGCAGAGCTCTTGCATAAGTAACAGTGGTGTGTGTGCCCTAGGAGGGGGCTGTTTATTGCAGAAAACTGGGAAGGGGAGGGAGAAAATCTGCCCAGTCCAGATATATTTCTAAGCAGTGAGGTTCCAGGAGACAGAGCACAGCCTAAACCCTAGTTCCCCAGGCAAGCCCTATACTGTTATCTAGAGGTGGGTCCGACTGGTAAGCTTGTATAGCTGGTACTGTCTCAGTTGGAGAACCAATGCCAAATTACATAATGCACCATGCTTACTTCCCCTGCCTCCTTCTGGCGGACTGGAAGGCTGCACCCCCACCCACGAGGGCCCGCCCAGCTGGCTGATGTCAACGAAAACTACTGGTGGGCACAAGTGATATGCTAAAAATAAAAAAGAAGGGAGAGGCTTACTATCCAGAGAATCTCTATTAGGCAGCTTAAAGCACAGAAGGAGTATCAGGGGAACATATTCTGCATTCCTCTGGGTCTGATGTGACCAACTCCCACCAGATGGAGGACTCCATCACTGACGCATCTCCTGGAAGTACTCCCCTCCTCTTACAGAGCCCAGGAACATTTTTTGCCATTTAGAAACACTGTGCAAGCTCCCGCTTTCATCTTAGAGGAAGCAGTACTCTGTTAACCACTGCTTACTGAATTCGAGACCTGTTGGGCTGGAACCATCCCCAGCCCCAGTTGACTGCAAAATAAAAGGGGTTGCATGCTCCCCCACCCTCCACTAGCCCACCTTAATTCACGGGTCTGATGGTACACATGAGGAAAATGCATGTTATGGTCCAGTGAGAAAGACGGCCATTGTACAGTCCTTAAAATTGCCAAGTTGTCACTCAGAATGCTCAAATTAACCGAAGATTAGAACCAGTCCGCTAAATAAAGTTAATATTTCTGGACCTGCTAGAAACGTTTTAGAATGTCCTTAAGCGTTTTTAGAGTAGGTGTCATGCCACTTCTGTGGAAGGCAGACAAGGAACCACCTGACGGTCCAGCAGTGGAGTGGAAGTAGTTCTGAAGAAGCTGGACACTCTTCTCACCAAGTCCGTGTCCTGGGGGGTTGAAGAATATCTATACCCCTCCGTTGCATGTCTGACTGTGCCTCTAGCACCATATGGTAGAGCATGATGCCGTCTCTATAGTTGACTCTCAGCTTTTAAGGGGAATGGGGTTTGAAATTTAATTCCTGATTGTCAGAGAGCTCATAAGCAAGGGGGAGTATGCCATCCATTCTGCCTACAGAGCAGGAGTGCAATCCTGGTCAAAATAGAGCCTATGCTCCCTCATTGTACCAGTTGTGTGAAAGGCTGCTAACAGAACTTTTCTTCGGTAACACAACTTAAAAATTGCGTAATAATCAATTAGGGTCTTTCTCCTGGATCTGGCTAGGGGCTAAGCACTCTCTGTATGCACTAGATGTGCAAGGGCTCATCTGAAGGAAGGTCCAGGGAATCAGTGATTCATTTTTTGCACACATTCTGAGATATGTTGCCCCTCTGCTCCTTCAGGAAGACCATAGAGCAGTAAGTTCTTCCGTCTGATTCTCACTTCCAGATCACTGCATTTAAGTTCTAATTGCACCCACTAACGATGCATGTTGAGAATCAGATCACTGATAGCATCAGTGCATTCAGAGAATTCCATAATAGCCCCTTGTGTGCCTTTTTGTTCCAACTGTAAAGTGTCTGCATCTGATCGGATAGACTGACGTGATATTTCTAAGTAAAAAGCTTTGAGTTCTGCCATCGAATGCTCATTTGTAACACTTGAGCCTACGACCTGCATGGGGCCCCTTGGGGAAGATACTATACCAGGCACAGATGAGGAACAGTTAGATTCAGTCTCTAGTCCCCTCGCTTGAAGCTTGCTGTGAGTTCTTATTTTTGTGTTTCTGCTTCCTCCCATTGTTAACTGCCATCTCCAGTAATAAAACCCAGATTATGAGCAGATATGAGAGTAGAAAGGAGATGTTTTGATCACAACGATCTCAGAGTTATTTTCAATCGCTTCATGCCCTCTCGTGACATCACTGGAAGTCCCACCACTGCAAGGCTTTTGACAGTGTTGACGGTGCACTGCTTCACACCAAATTAATTTCTTTGGGCCTCTCCCTCCATGCAGCCTTGTGGTTTGTACGCTGTCTCTCTGGTAGACAGTAGTATGTCCATTTAAAAATGTTTTTTTCTCCCTTGCCCTAATAAATTTAGGTGTCCCACAGGATTCCATACTTGGTCTCCTACTCTCCTCTGTTAAGACCCAAGGCATGCTATTCTGGTCTCAGGTTTGACTCTGGTGCTGCACTGTACTCCTCTTTAGCCAATGTCAGGATGGATACCCCCTCTCCACTGTGACAGATTTTAAATATCTTGGGATCACCCTTGATTCTATGCTGGATTTCTCCCTTGAAATTTCCCTGGCTTGCAAAGCAGTCAACTAAACACTTGTCCTAGCTTACCACACCAAACACTGCCTCGTACCCAAGGCTAGGCTTGCCATCGCCCAGGGTGTCCCCCTCCCTCATCTTCAGTATGGTCAGCTTATTTATTCTCATGCCTCCAAAGCAACCCTTAATAAGTGGGAAGTGACCTTTAACAACATTTATCACTTCTCCTTGTCCTAACCATGCTTCATGCATCATGGCTCCCTGTACACCTACCTGGGGTGGCTCTCTCCCTCTGCAGCTCAGTCCTACTCACTAGAAGGCTTTATTGTTAAACTACTAAGATATCCTGCACCGCCCATACCCTCCTTGCACCTCCACAAGCCTACAAAGTCAGATCTGATGAAGCAGCCCTCCTGTGTGTTCCCAAATTCTCATCTAAGACGGGGGAACAGGCTTTCACCATCTTTGCTCTGAAATATTGTAACTCCCTTCCACTTGAAATGCAAAGCTTTCCCTCTCACAGGCTCTTCAAATGTGCTCTCTATAGGCATCTATTGGGTTTGTCTTCATGTCACTGCTCAGAGTCACTCCCAAGGTTCCTTCCTGGACATAGATAAGTATCCTTTATGCACTCCTGTCCTGGGACTTGTTTCCTCAACCTGCTGTGTATGGCTGTTATTCCAAGCCTGTACTTCCCTCATGCCAGTGCATAGCTGATTGAATACTTACGTATGTAAATGTAAGAATGTCAATTTCTATAACTGTACAGTGCTTTATTATCCTGCTGATGTATTGTTAGTCTGACTCCTGGCTACTATCTCCATCATGTATTTTTATGTGTCATTGTTCCCTCTGTTATACTCTTATGGGTTGTACCTGAAAGTAGGCATTTACTTTCCAAGTGTAGTGTACCCAGTAAACAAAAAAATAAAAATTTGAGGAGTGTGCAGAAGGTCCTGTATTATGCAGAAGATGATGTATGCTTTTGATACCAGTAATGAGTGTTCACATAAATATAACAGTGGATGAGATAAAACATCCAGATGTAACATACCTTGAGGATGGTAATTCATGGGCACAGTAAATGTGATTTTGTAACCAAATATACTTATAACTTCAGTACATTAGGATATCTTTGTTATGGAATCCTGTTTCCATGTCTAGTGAGGGTCGGTGGGCTTCAGTCTCCATTAGGGTTCTGCCAGCTGATGCATCACAGCAATCTGAACCCTAAAATCAGTGGTAGGTTTTTAACCAGTTACTAAATTTCCAGACTTTTTTGCTTGGTGGGAAGGGTGTTTGATACCAGCCCTTATGTTAATCTAACAGTTTTTTGTTCTGCTTCTGTTTGCACTTAATCCTTCTCCTGTGCACACAAAAAAAGATTTATTTGAAAACCAAAAACCTCAAAATAACACAGTACCTTCTCAGCAGGCTACAAAGATATCTTCTTTCTCGAGTTTGTCATTTCTCATAAGCCTTTTGTTTTTTGCATTTGTATAGGTCACAATTCCATTTGATTGGCAAAGAAAATACTGTGCTCTGCAGTTTCAGGGTTCAGAAAATTTTCATTCAAATGCAGATTGCTTCTGTCCATGCAAAATCCAACAGGGACTTCTTTAAGTGGAACACCAGTACATACATGCCTAGCTGTTTTGATTTCTACTCAAAATGTAGATGAAGAATATCCAAACAGAGAGACATTTATATAGGTGAAAATGAGTTGTTAGCGACTGGCTAGTTTGCTTGTTTAAGGAAAGCTTGCAGGTACTCAGCAGTGGTAATAGTACGGTTCTGAGGTGTATATCTGGACTTTAGTAACTGCCATACTGTATGTTACCAGTGAACGTTCACAGTGTACAGTACAGATTAGATGCTTTGCAGTATTTTAAAGCAGCATTATTAGTCTAATTATTTATTTATGAGCCAAGCGAGGTTCTGGATTGGTTATTAACATCTTGGAAATGACCAGTCCAGCTGCAGACTGATGCTGTCTGGCCCATGCGGCTCGCATCACACAGCAAAAACCTAAATAAAACCAGCAAAAACGAAAGTTGTTATTGCTGTTAGACTTATAATCGCATTAACAACCTCAAAGCCGGTCATTTCCTTGGATTATTGACCGGCTGGAGAGAGGTGGCACCCCCAACTGGTAGTTAATCCCTCAGAAGTGATAGGTTGCCCGGTCGTTATTGCTTAAGTATATGATGTCGATCACAATGTAGTTTTTTCAGCAGTAATGTTTTCCGTGCAAATCCTCAGTATACTCATTTTCCTTTTTGTTGTCTTTCATTTCTGAATGGAGCTTTGGGATTCTAAGTACCCACTCTCGTGTCATGTCAAAGAAATGAAATATCTAGGTTCTGTGCTGTGCTGTTTACTATCAGAAACATGCAGTAGCACCATCCTAATACACCCATGGTATGAATCTAATATTTACATTTAACAGGTAACCTCAATGTAAGAGATATTAAAAAATTTCAAGTGGCGACCATCTTTAATGACTAAATGAGAAATAAAAGTGTCAAGGCGCCGGCAGCTCTACTAGCCGGGCGGACCTCCCTCGGACCATTCTGCCTGCTGTTCCACTAGATAAACCAAGCCAGCAAGTGGAGAGATTCAAAGGTCCACTTTCCTTCTTTTATTGTTAAGTTGGCTCACTCAGAGGAGGACAGGGCGATTGGCTGCGGTCATGGCCGATGCAGTCGGAGTATTTAAAAGGTGCCCCACCATTGAATCAGCGTTGTTTCATCGGAATGGACTGGGGCGGAGGCGACTTGCTTAACTGGGCCCCCGAGACAAACCCACCACTCAATCCTTGGTCGAGGTGCCGGCAGCTCCACTAGCCGGGCGGACCTCCTCAGGCCATTCTGCCTGCTGTTCCACCAGATGAACCGAGCCAGCAAGCGGAGAGATTCAAAGGTCCGCACTGGCTTCTTTTGTTGGTTTTAAATTTCCTGCCCACCCGCCCTGTGTAAGTGCTGTCTTAAACGGATAGCCTAACCACGAAGCAGCATATCACTCTGGGTAATATTGCCCCTGACTCTGACACTAAAGACTCCTGCTGCTACCTAGCTAATCTTAGACATTTCTGTCTCCTACGGCTACATAGCTATAGGACCTAATCACTGTTAGCCTTCTGAATTGACTGCAAAAAAAACAAAAAAAAAACAATAAGGAACTGTGATTGCGTGGCTTTAACAGATAGCCCACTGTATTGCCGTTTACACAAAAAAAGGTGGAATTGTGATTGCATAGTTTTAAATCTTACTAACTTCTGCTGTTAGCTAAGTCCTGGTTAAAGGGTTACCAGCACTACAGTTGATAACTAGCCTTCTTATCCAGAGTTAGACAGGGAACCTTGCATCATTATTTGCCTCTGTGGGAATTGCTAATTGTACCCCTGCTTGCTGGCCTGATCTTGATGTTTCCCCACTAAAGTTAATCGTGCTAACTAATAGTAGCTCAATCAGGGAACCTTGTTCTTAAAGGTAGTGAGCCGTGCTCATCTAACGTAACTAGGCTGGTGGCCCGAACTTTCTCTGGTATTCGCTGTAGACGTGCTGCATGTGAGTGCAACTGCAGGGATTGGTCGCCAGAACCAGGTTCCATGACTTATTAGGCCAGGCACTTGAGATCCAAGCGAGGAGCCCAGAAAAGTTCCGAGATGCACCCTGGGAACTGGAACAAGGGCATCGTCCTGGCAACAATATATATTCTGGCCCAACTAGGGACAGATTGGCTCCTTAGTAGTGTCTACTGCCCCCCTTATGCCCGTGGGGGGTCGGGAAAGCACACGGCCAGACACTTCAGCTGTCCTTCTCCTAGGTGCAACATCCTTCTCCTAGTGGCGCACGAATTCTCTAGGAAAGGGATCCTCTACAGATCCCTTCTCCTCACTAGGAGCTTAACCCCCGTCCGACTTTACTGGCTTTACCACCTCCAACCCTCACTCTCCGGAGCTTGCTAGCAGCCCTGTTGCTACTGGCGGGGGACATCCAACCTAACCCAAGCCCAGGGACACCTAATGTATCAATTTACTCCCCCTTAGATAAGGCATGGGATGGAGCAAAGGGTCTGAGGTTGGTGCATATGAACATTTGCAGCCTGAGACCTAAGATCCATGAAGTCCAAGAATGGCTGGCAGTATACAAACCAGACATACTAGCAGTCTCTGAGACTTGGCTAAAGCCCCACATTCAGGATCATGAGGTAGCTGCCTCTGGATATGCCTTCTACAGAAAGGACAGACCCTCGAAAAGAGGGGGTGGGGTTCTTATATATGTAAAGGACACAATTACATCCTCCCTTGTTAGGTTGCCCCACAGCATGGCCCAGGACATGGAAGCAATCTTTTTACAACTCACACTAGGTGGGGCTAAACACCTCACAATAGGCTGCGTATATAGCCCCCCTACCAATGCGCTCGGCTCTCTGGACATGCTCCTGAAGAACCCAGCAGTAGACACTGCATCCGAGCTTATCATACTGGGCGACTTCAATCTAAATTGGGCCCTAGAGGCTAAGTCTGCCATAAACGGAATATTACATAACTCCTAACCTTGCAGAAGTCATTCTCTACCAACCAGAATGAACCATAAATCGGAAGGCACTCTATAATTGACTGGGTCCTGGCTTCAACCCCCAGTAATGTAAAAATGGCTGGCACCCTGGCCGATGCCTTGAGCGACCACTCGCCGATATTTGCCATCTGGAAGAATAATGCGATTAAAGTCCCGCCTAGAACGATCACTACTAGGGACTACTCCAACTTCCACCCTGACCAATTCAATGGCTTCTTAAATGGCATTGACTGGAGCCCCATAAGACACCTACTTAACCTGGAGGAGGCCGTTAAATTTTTCCAAACAACCCTCACCAGAATCACTGACCTCTTAGCCCCAATGAAAACCCACAGAGTAAAGGGAAGCTGCCATAAGTGGATCTTGCCCTCCCTAAAAGCCCTGATGTCCACCCGTGACAAGGCCTGGAAAAAGTTCAGGAAATCAATGCTACCTGTGGACTTAGCCAGCTATAGGGCCCTTAGAAACCAATGCAAACAGGCCATAAAGAAAGCTAAAAAAGACTATATCACCAACCTTCAAAAAACTAACCTAGGGAACCCCAGGTTCTTCTGGTCGCACATTAATGAACTCCTCAGAGGAAACAAAAAAACTACACCCGGCCCAGTCATGGCTAATGGGCAAGTAATTGATGAGGGATCATTCATCGCAGAGGCCCTTAACAGCTACTTCATGAATCTTGATGCATACAAGACGGGATCCCCTGACAACAGGAGTGAGCCTAACACACATCAGCCCCCAGACCTAGACCGCCCTTTGTTTCACCTGAGGCTGGTTAGGGTAAAGGAGGTTTTGATCATCCTTAAATCCCTGCACTCGAGAGTATCTGGGGGCCCTGACGGGATCCAGACCAGAATCCTCAAGGATGGAGCCCCAGCACTAGCTAAGCCCCTAACTTGGCTGATAAACCGGTCTTTTATGGAGGGGTCTGTATCTGAGCTTTGGAAGCAAGCTCTAGTGATTCCCATACACAAGGGAGGGTCTACAGAGCCTATAGGGAACTACAGGCCTATCTCCTTGCTGTGTGCTATTGCCAAAGTACAGGAGAAGCTAGTCTACTCCCAACTCCGAGAATACCTGGAAATCCACCAGGTAATCTCTCCATCACAGCACGGCTTCAGAGCCAAGCATGGGACAGATACTGCGCTAACTAAATTCTCGGCAGAAGTCCTGAGCAATAATGACTCAGGGGTCAGTACAGGCGCGGTCTTTACTGACCTCTCTAAAGCGTTCAACTTGGTAAACCACAACCTCCTACTACAAAAAATGTGCTCACTTGGCCTTGACACCCATGCACTGGGATGGTTCGAGAGTTACCTCACTGGACGTACCCAGAGGGTCAAGTGGAAGGATAATGTCTCCAAGCTAGCACCACTCAAAGAAGGGGTACCTCAAGGGTCAATACTCGGCCCCCTTCTCTTCACACTGTTCATAAATGATCTGCACTCACACTGTGGGGAGCAGCAGCGTTATCCAGTATGTGGATGATGCGGTCATTTACAGAGCCTCCCCTAACTTAACAGAACTGGAGACAGCCCCTCCAAGAGGACATCCTTCAGATGGAGGACTGGCTCACTCTGAACAAAATGGTTTTAAACACCAACAAAATGAAGGTGATGCTGTTTGGGCCTAGATCCCTGGGATCTGAGAGGTCACTGCTCCTACAACTTCAGTCCGGGGGGGTGAAAAACTTGAGGTGGTTACCTCCACTAAATACCTTGGACTTACCCTGGACCAAGGCTTCACACTAAAAAATCAAGTAGACCAAATCACCAAAGCCATCCATGGGAAACTCGGAATCCTCTACAGAATAAAGGACCAGATTATCCCGGAAGCTAGGGCAGCCATTGCCGCTAGCGTACTTCTCCCAAAGCTCACCTACGCGGCCCCAGTTCTCCAGGGCGTGGCCACGACGGAGCTAGGCAGGCTGCAGACCTTGTACAACAAGATAGTCCACTTTGCCACTCTATCACACCCGAGGATTCACCACTGTGAGGCCCAATCAAGGCTCAGGTGGCCGTCTTTGGAAGCTCGCCTCACCTACCCAACCCTCTGCCTTACATTTAAGTTATTGGGTCCCACACCTCCCCCTAGCCTGAATGGTCTCGTTAGGGTTAAAATTAACCCACGGAGTCTACGCACCTCTGGCCAAACCTCCCTTGTGGTTCCCAAGACTAGGACTAAAGCCGGGTCCAGGTCCTTCGCGTACACCGCCCTTCCAACAGGAACAACCTCCCCCCGGAGGTACGGGAGGCAGTGTTCGTCACCAGCTTCCGGACAAAGCTCAAGGCACACCTGCTCGACAGGAGCACATGCCTATGTTACAGGACCTGACCATACATCAACGCACCTCCCTCAAAGGATGGGGAGCACTTATGTACCAATATATCCCCCTTCCACTATGCCCATAAGGAAGGTACCATATGTCATTAGCAACTTCTTGCCTTTACCTTGAGCACTCCCAATCTCAACATGAACTTGATATGTAAAATGTTTTCTTTATGTCTAACTCCTATGTCCTATTGCCTGCATGTCCTCCACTACCTACCGCTTGTAACCCTGTGAAGTCTTTTATTGTCAAATAACATTATAATTACTCGAGTGTACTGATCTGTTACCTGTATGTAATTGTTACTCCTGGGTCGCCCTTGAAAAAGGGACCTCCGGGACCCAGTGGGCCTACCCGGTCACCAAAATTCAATAATAATAATAATAATAAAAACATCTTACAAAACTAAAAATACACCGAGGATGAGTCTAAGGATGTCAGCTATACAGTACGTTTGTGCCACAAAACTATATCATGAAATGTTTTGCCTACTTGCAAATACTGCTATTTTTTAACAGCTCATTAACAATTTGAAACTGGCATCTTAAAATGTTCAGTTTAATTGTGATTGCATTGCTAATACAGTGCCAGGACAAAATGCCTTACAAAATGGAATGTAGAAGCTCACGGAGAACTCATTTATAACTCACTGTTTCTGCTGCTGTTAGTGCAGTTGCAGCTCAAATCACAGCCCATTACAGGCCAAGTGCAAAATTACATAACAGCAGTCTCTGCTATATGTATTGCTTTGGGTAATAATTGCTTTTGCCTACTCTGGGATGCAGCTAGAAATGTGGCCTAGCTTATCATTTCTTGGTAAATTAAATAACTACGTAAATTATCAAAATGTACAGGGATTCGTGTATAATGAAACGGTTAACAGGAAAGAATTTCCTAACACTTTCCTTTGATTCCACAGAAACATTAAGGCATGGACAGTATTTGCAATAGTAAACAGTGCACGCTACAGGAAATCATAGGAAAATCATCATGGAGTCGTAAGAACAAAGTTGATCTGGGAGCTTTGCAGTGGGAATGTTTATTTGATAGTCCTGACCTTGAAGCCCCGTTTCTCCGATTAGTCCTTTGAATGTTTATTTGATAGTACTTGACATTGTAGCCCAGTTTCTCTGATTAGTCCTTCAGTTTGACCTACAAATTGACTGTTTGAAAGCCTTATCCTGTCAGTGGAGAAAGAGACCTCATGAAGTGACAGATAAAATTCCCGGAAGAAAATAGTATTCAGAAATCAGCATGGTTTCACAGGAGGATGGTTATGTCAAATGAGTTTTATTGACTTTTTCAACGAGGTAACACAGATGGTGGCTTGGGGCAAGGCCGTAGACATTCTGTACCTGATCTTCAGTAAGACATTTCATTCGGTGCCACACAGGAGATTTATCCAGGAGATGTAGGGGTGATAGGAAGGAGAAGAGAACTAACGGAGTGGATCAGCAACTGGTTGTCAGAGAAAACCTAGAAAGTGATTCTGAATGGTAAATTCTCTGATGTCCAGAAGGTAACAAGTGGAGTATCCTAGCAGTTGATCCTAGGACAGATAGTTTTCAGTGTGCATATTAATGGCATTGGGGTGATGTTACAGGGTAAAATTAGTCTGTTTGCAGATGACACCAAACTCTACGGGAGAGTAGACAGTGATGAGGGGATAATCAACTGAAAAAGTACATAGAAAAGTGAAACAGATGTCGAGAATGTGGCAGTTACAGTTCAGTAACAAAAAATGTGAAGGGATACAGATGTTCAGCAAAAATTGGCAGGCAGAATATAGCATCAATAGAATCATGGCAGAGCATTCAAAAGAAGAATGGGACATATAGGTTATAATAAGCAACAATTTGAAATCCTCCTCTTAATGTGGGACAGCATACAGGAATACTGATAAGATGCTGGAATGTACCAGGGCCAGACATTCTCTAGTCATATCCAAGAGGTGATATTGCTGCTGCGCAGTCATTGGTTAGGCCACACCTGGAATACTACATGGAGTTTTGGAACCTGTTCTAAAAAAAAGGTCAAGAAAAGAATAGAAACTATTCAATGGGGCCAACAAAAATGTTCAAAGAGCAGCAAAGTAACACCTCCCAGTAAAGATGAAACCACCTAAACATGTGTTCACTAAGGGACAGGACCATGGGGCATGCAGTGAAGCTGGGGGGGGGGAGCGGAAATCAGGAGTGATGTGAGGAAATCTTCACTGAAAAGGTAGTGACATCTGGAATGGACTGCCAGCGGAAGTGGTAGAGGCTAAAACAGTGGGGGGCTTGAAGCATGTATGGAATAGACATGGGGTGTATTAGATTGAAGGCAGGTAGGCAGGAGGGTTGACGGAGACCAGACAGGGTCTGTGAAGCAGAATAGATAGGGAACATCTGGGCAGACTAGATGGGCCAAGCAGTCCTTTTCTGTCATCAAATTCTCTGTTTTTGTGTTTAGGAGAGGGAGGTACAGTAGGAGACATGATAGAGACATGGCAGTACATACAGGGAGGGAGGGAGGAGGTGGATAGGTGGACCAGTCTACCCAGTAATAGCATTAATGTCAGGGTTCAAAACCCTGTGGGGTATGTACAGTGTGGAAATTGGAAAAAAAAGGGAAGGATGGAGGCTGTGGGAGTGCCAGAAGGGTTCAGGATCTCTAGGTATGAACAACAGGGCAGACTTGATAGACTTTTAATCTTACTTTGCCTGTGTATCTGAGACGTTTTTCAACAACAATGATCAGATGTAGAACTGGAAAATGCAAGTTGTTTTCATGGTGAGTTCAGGGAAAATGCAAGCTATGAAAAAAAGAGAGATGTTCAGGTGTGTGTCCAAAAAGTTTCCTTTGGAAGGGATACCTTTTTTGATTGTTTCAATCTTTTATCCTGTCTCTCACCTGTGCACTTGAACCATGTTGTAGGCACACCACATCGGCCATAAGGGGCAGAAAAGAGAGTCCAACTCTATAAAGTTCCACTTCTGAAGTAGACATGATTTGGAGCAGTTTTCTTGTTCTGCACAGTTTCTCTTCCTGTCTCCAAATCATCAAAGTCTACTCAGCTAGACCCTTCTTCCAACCAGCAGAGTGGATGAGTGGCTGCTATCAAAGCTGATGGTGATTGGACAGCCAGTATGGGCTCGCAAATGCTGGGTGGCCTGTACTGCTCTGCCATAGGAGCACTGCACTTGACCCCTGGGATGTGTTCAGCCCCCATCTGGTCCCAGTGTGTTATTCTGAGGCTCACTCTTAAATCATGACCTTCCAGGAGACACTGTCATGTGCTGCTGCCTCTCAACTGGGCTGTCCTCATTGGGGCAGTTTTCTGATCTCTGCTGGACCCTTTCCTCAAGAATGAATGCATCCCATTTGAGATGCATTCTCTTTCGGCCAGCCCAAGAAGTAAGGCCCTGTACACACTAGTAATTTTTTTTTTTTAACTTGTATCTTTTTATTTAAAATATTCATGGTACATAATCTGTTTGTCAGAGATAAGCACATTATCAGTTTTTTAATACATCTGACAGGTAGAGCTTTAATTAATCTCTCTGAATACATAAGTCCCAGTTTATTAATTCCATACAATACTGATTTTCCTCTCTTTCCCTTTTTTAGACCATTCCTGAACCATGTTATATGATGTCCGAGGGATCCAGGTTCTTTTCTGTTCCATCTCTGGTCTAATATCTGCTCTCTCCAACACCTCTATCAGTTTCCTTCTCAGCCCTTCATTCGTCAACCTGCAACCCTACAAAAGTCTTACCCCCTACTGTACAATGTTCTCCGTTTTTGTGTTACAATGTAATTTATCCATTACTAATATTTATCTAATATAATAAAATCAACTTTACAAACTTCAGCAAGACATACTTGTTAGTTAATATACCTTTTCACTATATATTTTAAGGTCTACATTCCACATTCCACATGCCCGTCTCGTACCGAGCCCCTCATCCTCATGTTTTGATACCTACTTTGTTCTCATCCCTTTCTTTTCTTCCTCTCAGCCCCCTTATTTTAAATATTGATCCAGCACTGGAGTTTGAGTTTTTTCCTGGATGTATTCGTAATAAGGTAGCCATCGGGCATTAAATCTTTCCGTTCTTAATTGTACTTTTGCAGCTATACGCCTCTAGCTGCTTACTTTTCTCCATATTATGTTCCCAGGTATCTACTGAAGGTGTGATAGCTTTAGTGGCTGCTGCTACACAGATATAATATAAATATCTACTCTCCTTCCTTATAAGTTCTATTGGGGGGAGACCCAGGACTAGGTTTTCAAATTGGGGAAGCAGATATAATCCAAATATTTTTATAATAATTTCTCTCAGCCGGATCTAGTATTCAACTATTACTGGACATCCCCAAAAGATATGATAATGAGAGCCAACTTCTTTACAGCCTCTCCAGCATTTATCAGCATTTTGTCCCCCAGTGTTTTGTGATTGTTGGAACCCTAAAAATTGGGTGCCCACCTTCCATCTGAATTCCCTCCATGTTTGTAAACTAGTAGTTTCTGAACCCCCACGATACAGCCCCATCTTTCCAGTGGATTGTGTACGCCATTTCTTTCTCCCACTTTTCTTGTATATTCTCCATATATATCTGGCCTTCTCCCTGGCCTAACATATTATACATTTGTGAAACTACCCCTTTGGTGTTTTTAACATTTATTCTAGTTTGTATCATGATTACCTCATCTGTTAGGGGGCGACTAACCTCTGCCACTCCTATGTCTACCATTAACTTATGTCTACATTGAAAGAATTTAAATAACTCCCAAGATTGCAGCTGGAAGTCTTGCTGCAACTTTGTAAAGGATTTAACTCCTTTCCCTTCACCAGGTGGGCTAGTGTAGATATTCCTCTTCTAGTCCATGACTTTAGGGAAATAAATTCTTTCTTTCCCACTGTATTCGGTTCATAATGAAGTGGAATTTTCTGCCATATTGGTGTGGGTATCTCCCATTTTGGCCGGATCTGAAGCCAAATAGTGAGGGTATGTCTCGTCCAACCATTCCTGATCTCGGAAAGTCCCGTTTTCATTATGGCCCATGGGAGGAGCTGTGCTGGAAGGCCTATGTGGGCTCTCCTCTCCATTTCAACCCAATCTGGAGATTCTCCCTGTATCATAAATTTTAAAAGTGGCATCACTTGTGCTGCGTAATAGTATGTCTGTAGGTGTGGCATACCCCTCCCACCTTCTTTTTTAGGTGCTATCAGCACCTGCTTTCTGATCCTAGGTTTCTTCCCTGCCCAAATAAAGTTGACCAATTCCTTCTCCAAATCCTGCCAATCCTTGCATGGTATGTCTACTGGAAGGGTGTTAAAAAGAAACAACCAGCGGGGGAAGATGTTCATCCTGATAGTATCTATTTTCTGGGTAAGACTAAGAGATATTAACTTCCATCTGTCTAAGTCCCTTGAAATTTGTGTTTGCAAGGCCCCATGATTAGTCTTGTATAGATCCCTTATATCATATGGAATCGTAATTCCTAAATATCTTATTGTTTTTTTGTATGTTTAAATGGTAAGCTATCTTTTAATTCCTTGGTCCATTCCCCTGAAATTAATTTTATCTCAGTCTTCTCCTGATTAATTTCGTATCCTGAGATCTTTCCGAATTTTTGTGTAAGGGCCAACGGGGGGGTATAGCTTGTGTTGGATTAGACACATAGATTAACGCATCATCCGCGTAAAGTGAGATTTTATTTAAGATCCCCTCCACCATTTTCCCTGTAGTCTTGGGGTGACTTCTTATGGCCTGGGCCCGAGGCTCAATACTAATAGCAAATAGGAGTTGGGATAAGGGGCAGCCTTGCCTCGTCCCCCTTTGTATCTTAATCTGTGAAGACAACACCCCGTTTACCTTAACCTGTGTAGTTGGTTTATTATATAGTAATTTTATCCAACTCAGGAACTCATCCCCCAGACCCATCTCCCCCAAAACCTCAACCAAGACCTGCCAATTCAAATGGTCAGACGTCTTTTCGGCATCTATGAAAATGGCCACTCCTGGTTCTCTTGATTCCCTTGCACCTGAGATGACATTTGGTAATCTCCGGACATTATCTGCAAGATGCCTACCCGGAACAAACCCCGTTTGATCTGTATGGATCAATTTAGTAATTACTTTTTGCAGTCTATTAGTCAGTATTTTGCAGTCCTGATTCAGGAGGGAGACGGGTCCGTAGGAGGCACACCTATCTCTTGGTTTCCCCTCTTTTGGTATTACTGTTATAATGGCCGAATACCAAGTTGGGGGAAGGGCTTGATCTTCGAGGCAATTATTAAAAACTTCCGTCAGGATAGGTGCTAATGTCTCACAACATTTTGTATATATTTCACAGCTGAACCCATCTGTTCCTGGTGCTTTCCCCTGCTTCAATTCTTTTATTACCTGGACTACTTCCTTCTGGGTGATTTTGGCTCCAAATCCATTCTGTCCTCCTGACTCAACCTCGGTAAGTCGAGATCTTTAAGAAATTAATGGGTTTCCTCTCTGACCCGCTCTGGAGCTGCTGTCTCTGTATACAATGCCTGATAAAAATTCCTAAAAGTTTGTGCAATATCCTCTGGGTTACTCCGGCTCTCACCTGTTTTCCCATCTACTATTATCTTTTTAACCGTGCGCTGTGCTTCCTTCTGTTTTAGTCTCAGTGCCAACATATGGGTGGCTTTGTGGCCCACCTCTGAATATTTATACCCTAGCCAGCTTACCCATCTTTCTGCTTGTTTTTCCTCATATACATTTAATTTCTTTCTGGCCATTTCCAGCTGCTGTAAGCTTCCCCTATCCTTTGGATTTTGTTTGTGTTCTCTTTCTTTCAGTTGAACTTCTCGTAAGAGTCTTTCCTGAGTAAGGTAAACCAACTTCTTGTTTCTAGAAGCTGCACTGATCAGCTCTCCTCTGACTACTATCTTTGCTGTATCCCATCGGACTATAGGCTGACGCTCTTTATTTCCTTCTGCATAGAATATCTCTCTAAACCTATCTTCTATTACTTTAATTAAAGACATATCTAACAGTAAGGAGACATTCAATCGCCATATGGGATGTCTAGCTTCTTGCTCCACAACCAAAACCATCTCGACTGGTGCATGGTCTGAATTTGTAATCTGATGTATTCGGGAGCCAGAGGTCATATACATACACGACTTCTGTGAAAGAAACAGATTAATCCTGGAATATGATCTCTGGACTACCGAATAGTAGGTATAGTCATGAATCTTAGGGAAATATGATCGCCAAACATCGGCCATGTCTAAAATGCTCATCAAATATTTTAAAACCCCCATAAGAATTCCGCCTTGTGGCAACATTATCAACTTGTCCAGAATTCCTTTGAAAAAAAATACCCCCTTTAACATTCGGGGCATGGAGATTAATAACATGGAAAGGGACATCGATACTGTACCAGTAATTCTGATATACCTCCCTTCCCCATCTGTGTCTATCTGATTGACCACCAGGGGCACCCTCTTTCACTAAGATCGCTACTCAGCTTTCCTCCCATCCCTGCTCAATGAGGTAAACACCTCTCCCACCCACGACCTTCTCAGTTTCAAACCCTCTACTTCCCTCAAAAGTGCTTCTTGAAGGAGGGCCACATCGCATCCCACTCGTTTTAATTCTGCTAAAATTTTTGTACGTTTCACCGGGGCATGTATTCCCTTAACGTTGTATGTTGTTACCCTTAAATTAACCATTATCTTGATGTATCCCTTTCCATCTTCTCAATCCCCTTATTATATCTCTCACCAAACTCCATCCTGCTTGTGCATATAAACCTAATAAACAATCAACCAACAATTTACTAACATATGTAAAACTTTTTTCATAACACCTATAACTCGGTGGCAGCTGCCTCTGAGAGCTTGCCTCTCGTCTTGAATATATTTCCACCATTATGCTTCCTAGGTGGTTCTGCTTGTTCTTGCTACCTTCTTTCCTTTCTCGGTAGCCTGAATGGGTGGGCTCATTAGGCCACTACCCCACTTATCCCTCAATGAGGGGTTTGCACCAGATGTTGAAGTAAACGAAAGCAGTCCCCTAGTCCTTTCACTCCCAGTCTGACCTCTGAGCAGAGAGTGAAAAGGTAACAGCTCAGTAGCTCCCCCCCAGCTAATTTGGCACCACATCTTACCTATATCCCATGTAGCTAACAAGTCCCCGTATAGATTATCTATAGTCTCGCCAGAGTTTGGCCCTGGAACACTTATTCCCCTGGATATTTCTTACCAGCCATGTCTGTTTATTTCATAGTCCCTCAATAAGCCAGTCTTCAGGCCCAGCATTCGGCTCTGAGCTCTGCAGGATCCTCTTCTATTTGCAGATGCTGCTCTCACTCATCTGGTAACTTCCCTGCTCATTGTCCTTCCATGGTATTGAGCATCCTAGTGAGAACCGATATCAAATATTTAGGCCAAGACCAGGCTGTACCTTTTTTCTTCCCCCGACTAACTAGGCTCCAGGCCCCGGCTATGAGTTTCTGCTGGAGGAGGTCAGTATCCAAATTAGGTAGCGAGATTTGACGCTCTTTCAAATACGGGACCGCTTCTACCAGGGTAGGAAATATTTTAAATGAAGAGCCTGTAAACACTTTTAATTTCGCTGGGTAGTTAATCTGGGCTTTAATTTGGTGTTATTCCTTTAATTCTCTTATAACTGCCCTGACCTGATTGCGTTGGTATTGCAGCTCTGTAGAAAAATATTGGTTGAGAAACACCTGCTTACCTGCAAACGTGGGTTTTTTTATATGCCAGGCTTCTTTAAGGATGTAGTCCTTTTACTGATAATTTAACATCCTGACCACCCAAGAGCGCTGTCTGGCATCTGATTCAGTCGGCCTCTGCCCCAGTGCTCTATGAGCCCGCTCGATTGTTAAGGGGAAGTCTGAGGGTATAGTCATCATTGATTTCAGCATGTGTTGTATAAAGTCTGCTGTAGAAAGATAGCCTTCCTCCTCTCCTTCTTTGATCCCATACATGTGAAAATTATTCCGCCATGCCGTTTTCTGAATCTTCAAGTTGGGTGTGAGTAAGTATCTCTCGATGCAGGAGGTGAAGAAGCAGTCTGTCCGATGCATCCTGTCTCTCCATTATTTGTGCCACTCACTTTTCAACACCCTCGACCTTCCGATTGATATTCTTGACTTCCATTTTTATGTCTGCAATCAAAGTCTCAATTTTCTGCACCGACTTCAAAATCTGGTTGACAGCAACTTCCATCGGTATTGCGGCTTGAGAATCATCCTCTTCTAAATCAGTCGATGAAACCGAGGGAGACCGCACTCTCATTGAGGCTGCCAGGCCTTCCATCCCTTTATGGAGCGTAAGTTGCTTCAATTTACTGCCTTTCGGGTCCTGTTTCGACCTTTTCGATTTATTTTGCTTTGCTGACATTAAGACTATCGACAGCGGTGTAAATCAGGACTTTACTACCCAAATGAGGTACAAATTCTAGTTTGTTGTAGCTGAGGGGTCCGGAGCTCGATCTCTTAAGCTGCTACCATCCAGGTGATGTCACCGGAAGTCTCCCACTAGTAAATGTTTTAAAAAACATTTCTAAAACCGCTTTTACGCATGATGATCTTGAGCCTCCAAACTGCACTCCCAACACCTTGCTCTCCCCACTACTCCCGACCAAGTACCTTTACCCAAGCGCCATTGTGACACTGACACAAAGAATTACAGGTGCCACGGTGCATGCTGGGATACTCAGGATCATGAGTATCTCTGAAGTTGGTGGGAAAGGAGACACATGTTCCTTTAGCTCATTATGAACTTCTCGGTCTTTTTTTTTTTTTGTGTGTGTGTCTATTTCAGCTCAGTGTTAACAGTTGTAAAGTTGCAGTTGGTTGCCTTAGTCCAAGTTGCAGCACGGTTCAAGTCCACATTGCTGCTAACTTGGGTTAAGAAAACTGTGTTTTTCTGAAACCTTGTTCTAGCCTACCTCTAAGCTGGGTCAGAGCACAGTTTCAGACACAGATAGTTGTGTGGTTTTTACCATGCTACAGCCTGAACAACAACCCTTTTAAACAGTTTGAACAGCATTAAAACAGTTTAAAGGCCAGCCTGCCAGCATAGCGATTGGCTATCCGCCTGTCATCCCGATGACACGGGTTTAGGAACGGACTTGCGTGTTGGAGAGCCGGCTGGGGGGAGATGACTTGAGCATCCAACGACTGCTTGCATTCTCTTGGGGGGCTGTGTGGCTCAGTGGTTGCTGGCCCTGGTGGAGGCCGGGCACGATAACACATCAGGTCACACCGGTATCGCCTTGCTGTCATGTGGCACGTCATGCTCCACAGAGAAAACTGTTCCAACCGGATGACAGCCACCAGTTCCTGGCATGCCACGGTAGCCCGAGATGGCCCCATCCTGACCCCCCACTGCCGATCCCAAGGGCTAATTGGTTGTGCCTAAGGGTACTTCTGCCCTGGAGGGGGAAGACCCACCCAGTGATGGGTTATGTCGGGTCACCCGGGGGGATTCATTTATGGACATGGGGGCAGCGGATGGTGACCAGAGGAGGTGGGTGGCCATGGGTCCTAGGTGGCTTGAAAGAATGGTTGGACCAGGGGCTGGGGAGAAGCAAAAAAAAAAAAACAGTTTAAAAGGTGCCGTGTGTACAGGGCCTAAGAGATCAGAGTTGCTTGCTTCCAACCCAGGGTCTCCCATGCTACACTGTGCCACACTAGCAGCGCTCCCTCGGTGTCTGTTTATTTTTAGCCCAGTTCCCGAGGCCCGACCTTGTCACGCCACCCCATGCCCAGGCTTACCCCACCTGGGCGGGGCCCCCGGGCAGGTGCTCCCTCCCCAGAAAACACTGTCTCAAGCCCTGGCTTACCACCCAGGGGTGGGGACATGGGAGTGGGACCCCCCTGAGCAGACTTTTAAATCGCAGCATTAGCTGAGGTGGGGGCATCATGAACAGGGGCCAGAATTTTTAATATGCTTATCCTTGGGGGCAGGGACGTGCAGTGACATCCCATGTCCACCCCGCACAAATGACAGTGCCAGCATGGTGATTCCGCCAGTCTCTGCCAGAGGTCCATGATGTGCCGGACACTCTATCCCCCTCCCCTGGAGAAGGAGAGCGGTCCCTGGGACGCAGAATCCTTCTCCCTCTGGCTGGCCCTCTGACGTCCCAAGTCCATTCCCGAACTCAGGTCTTCAGCATCACAGACAGGCACCCTGCTTCTGCACCGGTGGGCTGGATTAGGCTGTCTATTTCTAAGGAAGAACTTTCAGACATGTGAGTTTTAACTAACCATTTGGGGGTTGAATTCAGCAGTGTTATTTAAAAAAAATTATTGTTACATTATCTTTTCCCAGGATAGCCCAACTTAGATATATCATGTCATTTTCTCTGGGGTCTGACTTCTTCACATTTTTCAGCTTGGAGGACCGAAATGCTGGGAGCATTAAATGACATGCTCTGACTGAATATGTAAAAGTCGAAAGGTGACAAAAAAAAAAAACTGTTCTAGTGTTTAGCAAGCATGCTACTTGGACAGTTTTTGTTTGAAGAAAAGGTAGCTGGGTAGGAATCTGTAGCTGTTCAGCTGGTGGCTGCTTATTCCCTGAGCGGTGTACCTGTGTGCATTGCATGTTTGTCAGTCTATCCTGTCTTTTCCTCTACCCATCCTTGTCTTTCTGTTTCTTTGGTTACTATGCCCCAGGCTATACAGTAAAGTGTCATATGCTATATAGGGGTCCAAGTCCAATTCTTTAACTCAGAGTGAAGGCACCATTTTCTACTAATTGCAGATTATTCCCTTGCCAGGACAGAACATCTGATTATCAGGTCTGTCTCTTTTAAACATACCATATTCCATCATTTGCAGTAAAAAAGGGTCCTTTTCTGCCCTCTAATCATGGAGCCATTGTGTATGGAAATTACTTAATCAGGAGCGCAGGAATGAGGCGTAACATAACACAAAAGGGACAATACCTGGGAGAGATAATCAGAATGGTTCCTCCGAATGGGCATGCCAAGGTCAAATAAAAGTTAATTCTGTCACAAGAGGACAGAAATTATGTTCCCTTTGTGATTCAACATTCATGTGACATGTGCGTCCTTTACAGAAAATAGGGGTATCCATTTGTGGCAAATGCAGTAATTTTTCCATCAAATTGAAATAAGCATTTTGCTGCAGAACAGAGGCATTAAGGAGTTTTGCTGAGCACGCCACCACTTCAAGGTCAACCAGATGGAAGCTTTGGGGTCTGTGTAGCCTTCCCTTTTATAACAGGCAATTTTTTTTTATATACTAGACTATAGGACTCTCCCACATTCTGCTGACCTTTTCACCTCTGTTTAGGCTTGCCTGAGTGCAGTTTCAGGATCTTGTTGAGGGGAAGCAGGCCTGTGATTGTGATGGACAGCAAAGCAGCCCATCACATGGTGCCAAATGGTACAGTAGCCAATCCCATGCTGACAGGCAGTGCAGGAAGCAATCACTATTAGGGAACGGTATAACCAGGAACTGTAATCATTCAGAAAATAATTACATATCCCAGTAGCAGCTGGGCTGTACCCCCCCCCCCACCAGCTATTGTCTGCTGATTGCACCTATTTGAAACTTGTACATGATTTTCTAGATGTGAGGGTTGCCCCTCTTCTTCCCACCCACCTGCCTACACATGCATGCATAATTACACAGCTCTAAATACTGTCTGCCTGATAGCAACGTTAGCTAAGCGCTCACATTTGTGGCTTGTTTCCCAGGGGAGTGCATCTCAACCAGATAACATGCCCCCCTAACTTGCTATCATGGTATGAACGGCAAAAGCCACTCCCTGCTGTCCTCCCTGCCTGAGGAAGGGTACAGTCATAGTGGACCTGACAGGGTGGCGACAGAAACATAGACACGTAGAAAGGTATGAGCAGGTAAAAAGACACGGGGCAGGATTCTATAAAGGATCCACCCAAGGTGTACCTGCTGCTTTTTTCACAGCAGAAATTGTCCAAACCTGTTAGACCTTCAATTAAATGGCCTAACAGTATCCACAGTTCACATCCAAAAACAGATGCAGTTGAAGCCAAACTTGATTCATTTGTGTCCATACTGGACGCAACTCGCGATTGCATCCATTTTCTGACACAGATTTTGACTTTATGTCGTAAATGGACACAACTTCTGAAAATAGCAGCAGGGCTGCCAGGACACAAGTGGATGAATGCAGTTGCACAATACATTTGCTTCTGCGCTCAGCCCTTTTGACCCCCCCTTGTCCATTCAGTCTGCTCTGGATCCCTACCAAACTACTACTCTTCTGGTTCCCCCATTTCTTCCCTTTAAAGTGCGACTGTACATTTAAATAAAAGCTTCAAACTATTTCGTTTACGATTGTATTTTACATAAAGGAGAACTGCGCTGAACCTATAAACTATTTCTGCCAGGAGCAGCTGTTTTTAAAGTACTGGTACCAGTGTGTTACTGTTCCCTCTAAACAGGCCTTTTAGTGAACACGGTGTTTCTGATATGCACTCTGATGTTAAGTGCCATTTTGGAACTGTATGATGTACTTTATGTCCCACTCAGCCACAGAGTTCTATAACAGAACATGGCTGCATTGTGCCAACAATGGAAGTGGTGAGCAAGGGGCATGAACTACATCATACAGATCTGAAATGGTGTTTACCACTTGCGTGTGAATCAGAAACACTCACTAGAATAACTAAAAAACATGTATAGATTAATCATTTAGAGAATCTAAGCCAGTATTTAAAATTTGGCTTTTACAGGGAAAAATACATACACGTTCAGTGCAGTTCTCCTTTAAAGATTAAGTGCACTGGTTTTTCCATATTTTTAATAAAAGCTTGAATTCAGATCCCTGTGTCATGATTAGTGTTTCCTGAAAATATCATGCTGTTTGGTTTTGTGGTTTTCTTTAAATCAGCATTTGTTAAATCTGTTAATGTGCTCTGCAGTAACTGAAAACAGTGAAAATGTTTCTGTCCCTATCAGTGAGTGATTACATCATTTTCGTCTAGACTGCTGCTTCAGCAGTTAAGTCCCTGACTGACTAACCTGACTGACTAAAGAGGCTGTTGTAGCTCCCAGTCATTGCAGTCTGTAGAGCTAATTGTTTTCACTCAAAGTTTGTTACTAACACATCTGGTTTGTGTTTAAATAGATTAGCTTAAAATCAATAATTCTGTTCTCATAAACAGTTGATCATTTGAGTTTCAGTGCTGAACTGAAGTGGTATGAATGAATGTCTATGAGAAACTACCTTGTCTGTATCACAGCTGCGAGTTCTTTTTCATCAAAACTCTGCATTGTTTTCTGGCTATATAACACAGGGTTGTTTAATGGATATAAAATAAATCTAAAGTTTGTTAATTCATAGAAGCAGTGTGTCTTTGACATAGCCTTCATAAATAGGCTCATGTGAGAACAATTTTGTTTTTATGTCAGACTGACAAACAGATGTCCGACACACTGCTGTTTCAGGAACATGTACTGTATGAACTTATAAAATTCAGTTCTTTGAGGGTTTCTGTGTGAAAATGCATCATGTATGTGTGTAACTAGAAATACTATATGGCATCTGATGCCCCTGTCTCCTGCCCCTCAGTTGAGACTGCAGCACCCTGCTTTCCTCTGTCCCCATCCCAACAGTCAGGGCCAGTACACCCTGTTGCCCCCTGTTTCTGTCTCCACAGACAGGGCTGCTGTGCTCTGCTAAGCCCCAGAGTCCAAGGGCATCTGTCTTCACAGTTGGGGCTGCTGTGCCATGCTGCCCCAGGCCACCAAAGGTGGGGCTTTTGCTGCACCCTTCTACCCACTTCCATTGCCCTAAATGGGCAGGGCTACTGCACCATGTACACCCTGTTTCACAGTCAAGGCTGCTGTACCCTTATGCCTCACTGTGTCCTGCACCACAGTCAAGGCTTCTGCACCATGCTGTCCTCTGTCCCCTTCCACCACTGTTCCCTGCTGCACCATTGAGCCTCTTGCCCCCACAGTTAGGGTTGTTGGACCATGCTGCTCCCTGCCACCAGAGTCAGATACTTTGGTACAGTGCTTAAACTGCTCGAAAGAAAAACCAAAAAAATACTTTCATCTTGTGTTATAGGGTGGGGGACAGAGGGTAGCAGGGTGCAGCAGTCCTGACTGTTCGGGCAGGAGACAGGGGAGGCATCAGGGTACAGCAGCTCAAACTGTGGGACAGGGTGCCGCAGACACACCTGTTTGGGACAAGGAATATGGGCAGCAGGGTGTAGCAAAGGATCTGACTCTGGTGGCAGGGGGGCAACAGGGAGAAACTGCCCGAACTATGGTGGCAGGGGACAGGGTGCAGCACATGCCCTGCCTTGTCTTATGGCAAGTGGCAGCATGGAGCAACAGCCCTAACTGTTGAGGCATGGGACTCTAGAGCACAGCAGGCCACAGCAACCTTGAATGTATAGACAGGCGTAGGGTGCAGCAACCTTGTATGTAGTGGCAGAGACAGAGAACAGCATGGTGCAGATGCCTTGACCATGTGGCAGGACACAAGGGGGCACCAGGGTATGGCAGCCCTGACTGTGGGACAGGGTGCTTGTGGTGCAGCAGTCTTGCCCAGTTGGGGCAATGGATGTGGGTAGTAGGTGCAGCAAATACCCCACCTCTGGTGGCCTGGGGCAATATTGTGCAACATCCCCAACTGTGAAGGCAGGGGACCTGGGTCTCTAGGGCTTAGCAGAGCACAGCAGCCCTGACTCTGGAGACAGGAACAGGGTGCATTGGCCCTGACTGTGACAGTGGGGGACAGAGGGAAGTAGGGTGCAGCAGCCTCAACTGTTTGTGCAGGGAGCAGCAAGGTGCAATGGCCCTGACTGTGTGGAGAAGACAGTGTGCATCTGGGTGCAGCAGCCTCAAATGGCAGCAGGAGACGGGGCTTGTGGGGCAAAGTAAAGGGGGCAGCAGGGTACTGCTGCCTCAACTGTCCGGCAGGAGACAAGAACATCAGGATGCCATGTAGTATTTCTAGTTATACACATACATGATATATTTTCACACAGAAACCCTCAAAGAACTGAATTTTATGAGTTCATACAGTACATGTTCCTGAAATAGCAGAGTATTGCAGACACCTGTTTGTCAGTCTGACATAAAAGCAAAATTGTGCTGACATGAACCTGTTTATGAAAGGCTACATCAAAGACTCACTGCTTCTATGAATTAACAAACTTTAGATTTATTTTATATCCATTAAACAACCCAGTGTTATATAGCCAGAAAACAATGCAGAACTTTGATGAAAAAGAACTGACAACTGTAATGTAGACAAGGTCATTTCTCACATTTATTTATACCACTACAGTTCAGGCACTGAAACTCAAAGGATCAACTTTTTATGAGAACAGAAAGATAGATTTTAAACTAATCTATCTAAATACAAACCAGATAGGTTAGTAACAAACTTTGAGTGAAAACAATCAGCTCTACAGATTGATTTGTCTGGGAACTACAACAGCTTCTTCAGTCAATCAGGGACTTAATTGCTGAAGCAGCAGGCTAGACAAGAATGATGTAATCGCCCACTGATAGGGACCGAAAAATCTTCACTGTTTTTAGTTACTGCAAAGCACATTAACAGATGCTGATTTAGAGAAAACCACAAAACCAAACAGCATGATATTTTCAGGAAACACTAATCATGACACAGGGACTTGAATTCAAGTGATTTTAAGCTTTTCTTAAAGGGGAACTCCTGTCGAGTTCCTTAGTGCAGCAGTGGCTGCAGAAATGCCCGATTAGGGCTTTTAACATAAAAAGAAAATTGTTTTATTACCTGGTGCCCCTGAATTTTAATGAAAAAGATCCGCTCGCTTCATAATGGTGACAGAGCCTGGGCGGACATCTAGCGCACCTCGGGTGACTTCTGCCACGAAGGTTATGCTAATGAGGGCTGCCAACAAATGGCAGATGTTGGTAACCCTCATTAAGCGTAACTCATAACAATCACCAGGCTCTATAAAATCAAACTGCCTGGGGCTCTATACAGAAATATAGGAGCAAGTGAATCTTTTTCGTTAAAATTCGGGCACCAGGTAATAAAAAACATTATTTTATGTTAAAAGTCTTAATCGGGTGTTTCTGCAGCTGCCGCTGCACTGAGGGACTCAGTAGGAGTTTCCCTTTAAATATGTGCATTTGATTTTTAAGGGTTGTTTTTCACTTTCTCATGTTGTTGGTGGTCACACTATTTCTGATAATGCAGTATATATTTCACAGTTTTTCAAAAAGCTGCTGATTGTGCCAGCTGATGTCACAGTTGCTGTTTGTGCCATCACTGTTTGTTGTCCTTGTAAGCACTGTTATGTCGTGATCAGTGACACTGTGAGATCATTTGAGGACAAGCAGATGTTTTTTATACACACTTCCCAGACAGGCCAGCAAGATGCATTATACACCCTTTTTTCTTTTATTTATATTTTGCTTTTTTTTTTTGTTGTGCCTAGCTCCCCTAGCCCTTGCGGGCTCGCCAGGCTCCGGCAACTGACTCTGTCATACTTGGGGATGGCCCCCCAAGTGGGGCCACTGAGGCGGAATTGTCGTGGCCAGAGGGGTCGGTACCAGAGCCAGCTCATTAGCAGGGAGCTGGCATTTTCTTGTGTGATTCCCCTTGGAGCCGAGGGCATGCAGCGATGCAGGCAGAGGAGGAGCCTCCATGCGTCTGCCCTCAGCTCCACCCAGCTGTTGCACGGTGCCTTTGTCCCTCAGCCTCCACCAGGGGGCGAACGGATGCTCGATCTTTCTTCTCCTCTGCCGACCCTCGGTGGCCTGTGCCTGTTCCCGAACACGGGTCGCCAGCATGGTGTGAGGTGTGGCATCCAGTGCCTCAACCCTCAGCGCGACCGGGCCAGCCATATTTTATTGCTTTTAAATAAAAACAATAGCGTATAATCACCTCATGCAAGAGGTCACATAAAGATACAGATGATACCTCCAATGTAAAAGTGAATCACAAGTCTTTGCATTCTTGGTTATGGAATTGGGGGTGTATCAAAGCTTAAGTCCATCATATTATCCATGAAAAGCTGCACCCTACAAGACTATGGGTGGTCATGTCCAAATATTAAACAGTTCCATCCATATTTAATTCAATGACCTGTGTTGACATGACCTCCTCTAAAAATGTTGTAATCTTAACATATTTAGTACTAAGGAAAGAGACACTGCTCTATTTTCAAAACCAACGCTACTCACTATTTTTGCTGTATTGCAAGTACATATTATATGTGACCCTATAAATTGGTTAAACAGAAAACATTGTTCTGTGTAAAGTACTGGAAAATGAGACTCCCTGTATTTTAATCAATGTGCTGTTAAGCTTTCAGCTGTAAAATAAGAAGTTAACTTAAACCCAGACCAATAGAAAGCTGGTCCCACTTAATAATATCGACACCGAGGCATTGATGGTATTAAACTGAGAATATTTTTAAGAACAGAACAGCAAAACCTGGAAGGGAAATTATGAAAAAAAAATCCTGAATTTGAGTCCCTGCAACTTCAGGTGGCTTCAACCAAATCCAAGGAGTCACCAGGGTGAGAGGGCTCAAATTCCCTCTCGATGGTCTCCACCATTTTGTCCGCTTCATCGGGATCGGGAAATTGGTATGTGTGTCCTCCATATTGAATATGGAGCCTTGCAGGCATCAGCAATGAGTGGGTTATGCCAAGGCTTCGTAATCTGGCACTCACAGCGTCAAATTTTTTTCTTCTTGCCCGAGTGGCAACCGAGAGATCAGGGAATAGGTGAATAGTTTTGCCCTGGTAGTTAAAGAGCCCTGAGCCCCTTGAAGTTTGCAAAATAAGGTCCCTGGTAGCTGCTCCAGTTGTCACCAACAAAACTGTGCGGGGAGAATCATTCTGACCAGCTGCACCCCTAGGAGAGATTCGGTAGGCTTTTAAAAAGTTCTCTCAGGAAATAGAGTACTCTAAATATAGGCTCTGAGGTAGCTATCCACTAAGGAAATCTAGCAGGCCTTTCCCCTCACAACTCTCCAGGAGGCCTACCATGCTTACGTTAGCACTCCGATGCGCATTTTCGACTGCCTCCAGTCGGTGTCTTAATTAACTATTTTCCTACGTCAGCCTACTCGTGGTAACGAGTGTTTTAGAGGCCATGGATTCTGCCGACGTTGCAGCCTTGGATGCAGTCTTGATCTTTGCGTCCTGCTCAGAAAATCTGGTAAGAAGGGATTCAGTCTTCGAATTGATGGCCTGCATCGACTTTTGCAAGGCCTTCCAAGGGGGTTCTGTCTCCGATTGCGGTTGTGGCTTGGCCGATGGCAGCTTCTTGGCAGTCTGCTGATCTCTTGAGCCTCCTCCCATGACTTTATTAGTGCGCCCCATCATGAAATGTATATCAAAATGTTCAGCTGAATGAGAAGAATACAGTAGAGTACTTTAAATTCCAAAACGCAGCCAAGAAATTGGTATTTTTAGTTATAATTCTGCTTTCTTTACAGAGCTCTTTCTTAACATGTCTGGTTGGTATGTGTCTTCCACAGCGCCCAACCCCCCCATGCATTATACACCTTTGAAAGGAAATTAGAACATGAAGACATTTATTCTCTAGTAAACAGTGGCAGCTCTAACACGCTTATGAAAGTACATGCCAAAGAACAGAGTTACAATTTAATTAGGAAACTCCAAAACTTTGTGTACTACTGAAAAAATAAATCGTGCTGATCTATAGTACAGCCAACAATTAAGCGCTAGTTCAAAAGAATTGCAGTGCAAACTGTTCTAATATCTTGAAATCTTTATTAAACACACACACATACTGTGTGGACAGACTAATGCTCCGGCACGTTGTGGCGCCTTGCCTCTTCTTCAGTGAGCTCCCTGAGGAAGAGTCTGGGTGCCTTGAAGCACTGGAGTGTTAGTCCATACATGTCATATATGTGTTTGATTTAGTTACAGTGTAAAAAGACCACTTTCTCTATTAAGAAGAACTTTCTCACATCCTTTTGAATGTGCTCCCTCCCAATCTAAGGTTATTGTACCTTTTGTTCAACTTCTTGTTCACCTGACAGAGGCAACAGAGCGTCGAAGTACTGTACAATGGTATGGAGAGGTGTCGGGCTGTCCTCAACAGTAGCAGGACCACACTGGAAATGAGATGCAACCTCTCAGCTGGACTGTCCTTTGTTGAATTGCTTGCAAAGCATTTGGGGATGCAGATTATGAACAGTACTTTATAAATGTAAATTCTGTTCTTTAGTCCAGATACCACCAGTACTTAATCAAATTACGGACTGGCAGTATAGCCTGGAGGTTAGAGTAATGAGGTGTGAACGAGCTTGGAGCATCCAGCAGATGAGGGTTTGATTCCCATAACCTCCACTTGCATACTTTGTGACCCTGAGCAAGTCACTTTACCTCCCAGTGCTGGGTCACCTCTGAAAAGAGGCCTGGGGCATAGTGGACCTTACCCACTTACCAAGCAGGGAAAAAGTGCCGATGGTACAGTGATGTGCCAAAGCTCAAATGGCTGTAATGAACTACACGTAAAACAAAGCATTGACTACAGCCAACAGTGACTTATTTTTTCAGTGGAGCTGTGTATTGTTTATAATTGTGTGGCATGTGTTTGTCCCAAGAAACTTTCTGTTGTTTATGATTGTGAGGTAAGCATTTGTCCTGGGAACCTGCCCAATCTTTGCCCCAAACTGCTCTTTTTTTTTTTCTTTTTTCTTTACTGCACTTTTTGCCTGCACTAGCATCGGGACTATCGGCCCCAGTCACGATCCTCGCTGCCCTCCACTCCTATATGAGCCTTGACTTCTCCATTGCCCCCTTGGCTTGCCCCCCAGGGCGGGGCAGTGGCACCGGCCAAGGTGTTGTGGACATTGGCCAGGTCAGGGGAGTCTGCCTGGGAGCTGATGAAGGAGCAGTGAGGGGGGCGTAATGGAGGCGCTGGCACAGAGATTTTTTCCCCCGTTTTTTCATGGGGGCGAGGATGTGCAATGATGTCCCGTGTCCACCCAACCCCCAGACACTGACTGCTTGTGGTACCTCCGGCCTCCGCCAGGGGTCCATTGAGCCCTGGCGTTCTCACCACTCTCCCTCCCCGGAGAAGGAGAGCAGTCTATGAGACGCTCCATCCCTCTCCCCGGCTGGCCCTCCGATGACTGAGGTCCGTTTCCAAACCTGGGTCACTGGCGTCGCGAGCGGAAATCCAACCGCTGCATCAACGCGCCAGCTCTTTTTTTTTTCTTTTACTAAGACCAAAAGAAATAAGATGTGGAGTGACAGAGTGCTGCGCTCTGACCTCCACAAGAAGGTCAGAAGATCAGCTGTTGCATTTTTGCACTAGCTGTATGGGTCAGATCTGGCCACAGGGCAAACTCTTGTAATGCTCACAACAGTACTTGTGGCACTAAAAAGCCTGCATCTGTGTTCTATTCAAGAATGGGGTGCAGCCTGACTGTAAACAGCAGCCTCTAACTAGAACCAATGCTCAGAATTCAAGGGTTGGACTTTCATCACGAGATACAGTACTCCCAGATGCAAGGCCTTTCGGCACAATGTGAATCCAATACCAGATGGGCAACTTTGATTGCATTAGCACACTGGAAGCATAGAATCAGACACAAAACATTTATGCGAATAGCGGGCATAAATATAGAAACTAATTGAAATCGGAAAGGAGAGAAATGATATGCAGGATGCATAAACGGTACAAGAAGACCAATATTTTCCAATTCTGTGGGTTTTGGTAAACATGTACAATTTCATGCCTCAAAAGTAACACACAACATTATGGGTATGCAAGTCTGTTGTGGGGAGGTATGCCGAATACAAAATATCTCAACTAGCACTACATTCTGCTGACCAAGTCACTGTGCACACCACACCACACCCCAGCTGGGCCACACACTAAAATGCATCATTAATTCTACCACTTCAGTTCACAAGAAGAGGCAGTGTCAGAGGGTGGCGACAAGCTACAGCATTTTGTCCCAGTTGCAGGTGTTTGATCTAGCCACGTGCACGTTACCACTTGAGACAACACAGGGCCGCACCACATTTTTCACATCTTCACCTTTGACATAGGGCGAAATCTGAACATGGTAAATGGCCCCTAGATCTAGCCAGCACCTAGGATTTCATGGTGAGAATTTTATGAATTTTATGAATACCTACTTCCAAAAGCTGACAACTTCTTTGTACCACAAACTGAATCCCATACAGGACTGGCAGCTGCTTTTGCTTCAACTCACTGGGAGCACAGAAGCAGATAGTTTTGAACTTGTTCTATTGTTGTACTAAGTGGGAAGGAATTGTACTGATAAGAAAGAAAAACAATATGTAGGATGCATAAATGCTACAAGAAATTAGATACACTCCATTTTTAATGTTTTGTTTTGTAAACACATGCCCACCCCTCCCACTCCCCCACCCCGCTCATCTCCCCTCCCTAACATTTCCCTCCCCTCTCACCCCCTCCGCCCCTTCCCCATCCTCCCTCTCCAGCCCCTCTTCACTAATCCTCCCCCCACCCCACTTCGAACAATGCCATGTTTGGCTGCACCTAACTGCACCCTAACTGACTGGGAGCTTCCCCTGTCTCGGGGTACTCCCTGTTATCTCCTAAGTTATGTACCACACTTGGGTAGTATTACTTCTAATTGGTTATTCCACAAGTGTAAGTTTTGTACTAGTCACTTGCAGTCCTCTTAAACTTGGTTTGTGTTGTAACTGCACTTATAACGCTGATGCTAATTTGTTAACTTGTGTCTTCAACTGTATGTATTGTCAGTGGCCTGTGATGTCATGTACTTTCCTCTGACTTGGAGCCTTTGTAAACGAGCCCATGATTCAAAGGTATTAATCCTAATCTGAAATAAATAAATAAAATAAAAAAGCCTCAAAGGAAGCACAGTGCATCATGGGTATGTAAATACGTGTGTGAATGAGGGGGGCTGACTTGGAAGTGTCTCAACTTTTCTGCAAATCCACAGAAATAAGATGCAGTGTGCTGGAGTGAGGAGACAGCTTGCAGCATTCTTCACCATCTGTGGGGTGTCTGATTGGGCTGAGTGAACTACACCACTTGAGGCGACATAGGGGTGGACTGCTGTTTTCACAACTTCAGCTTTAAGAAAGGGGTGAAATCTGACAGTGAAAAGCAGCCCCTAATTGCAGCCACACCTAGGATCCATGGGTCAGACATTTATGAAGAATTATTTACAAATTGTTGATAACTCCTTTTACCACAAAATAAATCCCATATAGAATGAGTAGCTACCGTTGCTTCAGCTCACATGGAGAATAGAAGCAAATACATTTGAACTATTTTTATTGTTGTGATTGGAAAGAGGTGACATAGTGTAAATGCTTGTAAGAAAGAAGAAGAATATGTAGGATGCATACATGACACAAGAAGGCAGATACTTTACAGTTTGTGTGGTTTCTATAAACACACAATCAAAAGCCTCAAACCCAGCACAGTGCATCATGGATATGCAAATCGAGGAGTATTTGAAGAGAATGGCAGTTGAGGTTCAGTGCCAAAAAGAGCAAATTCGTGCACCTAGGGCATAGAGCCCTGAGGGAGTATTGACTATCACTGGACTGGAAAGTGACTTTTGGGTTGTCATATCAGAGGACCTACAGGTGGCCAGGCAGTATGACAAGGCAGGGCTAGTAGGATGCTGGGGCGCATAGGGAGGGGTATCTCTGGCAGGAGAAGGGAGATGGTATTGCCACTGTATCACTCCCTGGAGTGCCCCAACCTGGAGTACTCTGTCCAGTTTTGGAGATCGCACCGCAGAAAGTACATAGACAGGGTAGAGATGGTCCAGAATAGGGCCGCTATGGTACAGGGTTTGCAGGGGAAGTCCTATGTGGAGAGACTGGGGGATCTCAGCATGTACACCTGGGAAGAAAGGAGAGAGAGATAGGACATGATTGAAACCTAAAAGTACCTGAAAAGGGTAAACAGGTGCAGATGGGAGTCTCTTTCAAATGAGGATGAGCACTGAGGCCAGGGGGCATGCAGTAGAGTCGAGGTGGGGGTGTTCAGAAGAGATATGAGGAAATATTTCTTCATTGAAAAGGTTGTAAAGGACTGGAACACACTGCCAGCAGAAGTGGTGGAGTCTGGAACAGTGGGCGGCTTCAGTCATGCGTGGGATAAACATATTGGTATATTAGAAAAGAGGCAGGAAGTGGAGAGGGTTGCTGGAGACCAGATAAGGTCTGCAGAGAAGGACTAGGCAGGAAACACATAGGGCCAAGGGGTCCTTTTCTGCCAATAAATTGTGTTCTCTGTTAAATCTGTCATGGTGGGGGTGGGGTAAGCCGATTAGGGAATGTTTTAACTGGTACTGTAGTTTGCTTGTCATGTCACTACTCGGACCTCACCACAGTACACACACACACACACTAAAGGTAACAAATCTTTCAAATCTGCACAGAAGAGTGTACATGACTACAGGAGGTGCTAAAAATGAAAACAAGGTATGGAAAATGCTTATAAGAGAAATGTAAATTATTTTTGGTACCACATTAAAGGTTTATGCTTATTAAGACACTCTAGTATGTGTGCTTGTGTGTGGCAGCCAGCACCAAAATGATACATTTCCATTTCAACACAACACCAGCTATTGGTAGTGCCACACAACTTTAGTTTTATTCCAGATTATAGAAGGACTGCCATATAAACTTCCATTAAAATACAGTGTCATTATTGAGGTTGTCCCTTAACATGGTTTGTCCAATATCGTCCTCTGTAGGGTTCTGTCCTATCCATAAAGGAAGATTACAATGTTTGAAGCATGCAACACAAAAGCAGGTTAGTCACTTTCATTTCAGGATGCTCTGTCGTCGCCACAGCCAGTGGAGCACTTCATGCTGCAGGTGTGCAGTAATACAACGCTGACCCCATTTTCACGATACCAGGTTAGCCTTCCATTATAACTGGGATTTCCCCTTAGAAGCAAGAGCAAATTACAGTATAGCCTGTAAGCCAATCATTTTCAAGACAGATGAAGTTAGTTAGATATATTTTCACATTTCTTAATTTTTTATTTATTTTTTTAATCAAAGGGTTTTTGCTCCACCTCACGCTGACTTCTTCCCTCTGGTCTTAAAGCAACCCTAGCAGCCCCTTACTTGTGCTGTGAGCCTCCATTACTTGAGCCTTGTGGTGGGGCCTTCAATGGGGATCTCCCTTCCAGCCATCCTCTAGCACCATGAGGCATCTTCCTGTCCCCCTTGGGGATAGTATCATAGTATTTTAAGGTCAGAAAGGACTCTGGGTGCATTATGTTCACATCACCGTTTCATAAGCAGAGATAAATGAGTATGTTGTTGAAACACATGTCAGTTTATAGGGATTCCCTACTCACTCTAGTACCCAGGGTGTTGAAGTAAGGTTTGAAAGTTGTAAATGCAGTGACGTGCCAGCCCACTTGCATCACTGCCCACCCTTTCAAGGCACTGTGGCTGCACTCCCCCCAGATAACCAGGGGGTAAGTATGGCCTTGGCTAAACTGCCCTCCCACCCCAGAGGCTTAAACGTCCAGATGGACACTGCCTCAACCTGCTACTGTGCAAGGACATCATATGTTCAGAGCACAGACCGAGGTCGCTGGCATGGCAGACAACACCCCAGTTTTGCTAAGGAGCTGGCTCCTGTGTTCTCTTTTTTCTTTCAGTTCCCCAATCCTCAGACCCACCCTGCCTGCCATCCCCCGCCCCTGGGCAGGGCTGCCAGAGGCTCCCCTCCCAACAGACACTGTTGGCAAGCCCGCTTATCTCCCAGGTCGGGGCCACGGGCAGGACCCCTCCAGCGAACGTCTAAGACAGTGGAGATGGTGATGGCAGAGCGGGTTGTCACGCCTGAGGCCAGCTTTTCGATGCTTGCTCCCTGTTGGCAGGGATGTGCAGTGGCGTTCAGCATCCGCCCTGCCCCCTAATGTGATGGTGCCAGTCGCAGCGTACCCCCAGCCTCCGCCAGAGGGTCCATAAGCGCTGGGCACTCTTACCTCCCTCCCCCCAGAGAAGGAGAGCAGTCCCCAGGACACTCGATCCTTCTTCCCCGGCCGGCTCTCTGACTCCCAGGTCAGTTCCCGAAACCAGGTTGTCTGCGTCGCAAGCGGAAATCCAACCGCTGCGCCAGCTGGCCTCGTGTGTTTCCACAGTTTTATAATGTATTATTTTGTGCTGTAAACCTGTGTTCTAGTTTTTGTGTCAGTGTTACAGTCACATAATTTTTACACTGCAAGTAATCTGGTTCAATATTACTGCTATTTCAGACCTGTTAACAGAACAAAATAAAAAACATGGCTAAAAAAAAAATTTCTGCTACAGCTGGGTAATCAACCAGTGTGTAGGCTGTAGGAAAATGGTATCAAAATCAGTCTGGTCCACCTGGAGTGAAGATGCATATTTGAGACCAAAGCTTTCACTGCGTTCTGGCTTGGCACACATAGATCAGAAGCGCTGCCAATTCTGGAAGAAAGAAAAGGCACAAAGGCAAATAATCTGGGCACATATTTTTTATTTGACCTTCCTTTGGGACTTCTGTTGCTTTCCACAGAATTCCAACCCCAAGTCAGCTGCTGACACCCTTATCTGACCCCCAGTCTCTCAGCCTTGGCGGCCCCAAGTCATGTCCTAGCATTAACACCATCATTTTACTTGGTTGGGCAGGCGGCAGCATGCACCTCTGACGGTTGCAAGTCTTTCTGTGGTCAGAAGGCTATGCTGCCTGTGTATGCATAACACATTAGAAAGCAGTTTCTTGATTTCAACCCAGAAGCGCTCAGAACTGCAAGGCAGCTAATTCTGCATGCAGTTGCCGCCTCATGCAGGAAGGAGGAGTTGAGTGTTTTATAGATACTTTTAAAACTGAAAATGTAATATAAAATTTATTATGAATCGCTTTAGCTAAGTGAATGATTTATAAGGAATAGTGTGTGGGTGACCATACACAACAAGCCTGTGTCCTGTCGAGGGTAGAGATAACAGCATATGGATCTCAAGAGCAAAGCTTTTTGAACTGGCTGAATTGCATACACAATAAGCCCTAACCATACACTATAATAAGTTTATAGGTGTTCTGAGATGTGTTTTTTTAATTTTTAAGAACATATCTTGCACAGTTTGGACAAGCAGAACTGCTCGGCTTCACGTTGTGATCCTAGCACCCAGACTGCATCAGGTGACACTTCTTCACAATAAGAGATGTAACTCGGAGAACATAAGAACTTGTAGAAGTACCTGCAGTTCAGACTTCCATTGCTTAGCAGAGCTGCCTGCAGTTGTGGCACTGCATATTGCAGCCTGTCAGAGTTAGCACCATATGAAGTTGGTGAAGCCAGGGCAGGACTTGGATCCCTCCCTCCTCCCAGTTCCATTGAGGGGTGGAGGAGGAGGTGGAGGTGGAGGTGGTGGTGGTGGTGGTGAGGAGATTGTGGGAGGATATCAGTAGCTGGATGGAGAGTTTGGAACTGATTGAAAATGTTGCCCAAGCCTGAGATCTGCAAAAAGAGACTTCCAGCAGAGCACCATGTGGTGTAGAAATCATTGGCAGTAAGTTCCAAGAGGTATCCAGCTGTAATTATTTAATGTTTAATTCCTCATAATGGCCTAGAAAATGTTTGTTACCTGTTTTAAGTAATTTGTTCAATATTAAGATTAAGACGTCTTTGAAAAAATATAGATTTTATTGCTTAAAATTCCTGTGGAAGGACAGAAGGCACCATAGCAACTAACAGGGTGTAGCAGCCACCTGCACAGAGGGTGAATTACACTGCATTACATCGCAAGGTTCCAAAAATGGTAGCAGTGTAGTATTAGTATAGGGTAGATTTACTTAGGGATATTGCAGGACTGCTGTCAGCTACAGATAAGCTCAACGCTTTCTAACTATGAGGGACACTTAGGACCCGTCCACACTGCACCACTCAGACCCCATAACGGATAGAAACCATTACAGCCGGGGAGCAGTGCAGTGTGTCCACACTCCTGCGGTGTCCGTTACGGGACCAGTACCGCTGGTCCACACTTCGGGAGCCGGGCGACCGTTACCGTGGCACCCGATCCCACAATGCAGCTCGTGCTGCGCTAGGGGACCAGTGCCACATGTCCACACTGCGCCTGGTAACGTTACCGAGGCGTAACCGGTTTCATAACCGTTGTTGAAACCACCTCATATGCCCTCCCACCCCAGAGGCTTAAACGTCCAGATGGACACTGCCTCAGCCTGCTACTGAGCAAGGACATCATATGTTCAGAGCACAAACCGAGGTTGCTGGCATGGCAGACAACACCCCAGTTTTGCTAAGGAGCTGGCTCCTGTGTTCTCTTTTTTTTTTTCTTCCCCCCAATCCTCAGACCCACCCCTGCCATCCCCCGCCCTGCTTTGTGGGGTTCCACAGGGCTCTGTACTGTCCCCGTGTTGTTTGCAGTGTATATGCTGCCGTTGGGAGACAGTGTAAGATGGTATGGGCTGAGTTTTCACTGTTATGCAGATGATACTGAGCTGTACCTGTTCTTTGTGCCTGATTGGGGGAGAGCTGTCTTGAGTTTTAATGACTGCCTTTCCGAGATTGAGGATTGGATGAGTGCCAGCAGGCTGGGGTTGAATCCAGAAAAGACTGAGGTTTTGGCAGTGGACCCCGGCCATCGGGTAGAGGGCTCGTCGGAGGGGTGAGCCTCGGGGCTTTGGCTCAGTGGTCACCAGCTGATGACCTCTGAATGGGTGCGGGATCTGGGTGTGATTTTTGATGACAGATTGATGCTTAAACATCAGGTGTCATCCATTGTCAAGACTGCCTTTTACCATCTAAGGAATGTAGCCTGGATCAAACACCTAGTTCTGCCCGATGACCTACCAGCTTTGGTTCACACCTTTGTAACCTCTCGCCTTGATTACCGTAATGCCCTGTACCTAGTGTAATCAGGGGTTGATATCCACTGCTTGCAGCTGGTGCAGAATACAGCAGCCAGTCTGTTGACTGAGCTACCTTATAACTGTCATGTCATGCCGATGCTGCACGATCTGCACTGGCTGCCTATTCAGTGGTGGAACCTTTAAGGTCAGTTTCCTGACCTATAAGGCCCTACACAGACAAGGACTGAGTTATCTGCAAGATCGTCTTTCACTGTGCTGTCTCTCCTGCCTGCTTCGGCTCCACCGATGAGGGATTGCTAGAGATTCCCTGGGTTCGTCTAAAGTCATCTGGGGCCTGTGCATTTGAATTTGCAGCCCCATCCCTGTGAAATTCTCTACCTCATCTGATTTGACAGTGCCTGACAGTGGAGAACTTTAAATTTGCATTAAAAATGTATTTATTTACTTTGGCGTTCCCTGATTTTTATTTGATCTACTGCAGATGTTTTTATATGTGTAATTGTTTTTATGTATTTTATGGCTATGTGCTAGCGCTATGGTTTTGGAATAGCGCTATTTTATAAATAAATGATGATTGATTGATTGATTGAAGTTGAACCAGATGTCACTGACATGGAAAGAATAATACCTGACTTATGCTGTAATGTCATGGCAACAAGCGCTGAGTCCACCGAAGAAGATGAAGAGCAACTACTGCTGCTGTTCAATTGAAGAGAAGTCAGAATAACTCAGAGAAATGATCCAGAATTGAAGAAACTGACTGAGATAACCCAGAAGGGAGAAGACACTGAAAGTTTACCTGCAAATTAGAGAGTGCTGAGTCAAGAGCACCAATTAGTGCTGGTAGAAAACATACTGATGCTACACATCAAGAGTCCAGAGGAATTTATTTATTTAGCTTTTGTTTACCGGGTAAGTACAACAGGAAAGTATTATGCCTATTTTCAGGAACGACCTGGGAGAGTACAACATGAGGAACAACAGTCAAGGAGACATGGCAAAGAGAGTACATTTTTTTGTCACAGTAAACAAACATGTGGAAATCCATCATTTGGCTAGAAACATACAGTAGTAAGCACATTTCAGATTATACACTCTAGACTAGCTAGTTCAACTGATAGATATATACAGGTCATCATACATAGGAGTGGAGCATAGCTCAAGGACTGGATTGGTTATAATATAACTTATAACATTATCGTATACACCCTAGGCTAGTTGGATGGTAGGCAGGTATATACAGCTCATCACATTTTTCTAAATATGCATGTTAGACAGAAACAGAAACACTTGGTAGTACAAGTTTCTACCACGTGACCAAGGTGCAATATGTCATGGTTAGCCTAGGACCGTGGAGCAATAATGGGTGTAAAAATGCCCAAGGCTTTTTAGGCAGGAGTAGTCAGAAGTCATTGATACAGTGGGGCAAATATCTCCAGGAATTCAATGGAGACACCCTGGGGAGGTTCAGACATAACAATTTGACACTTTACTCTAGGGTGGTTTGAGGAATGGAAAGTGACTGTACCAGAAAGACTGAGAGAGAAAGCTATGTAACTAATGCACTATTACGCCACATCAGGACATACAGTATGGCCAGGAAGAAAATGCTAGATAAATTAAAAGCACAATTTTTGGGGCCAAAAATGCATTAAGATGTGATACAATATGTACAGTCATGCATTAAGTGCCAAGAGACAAAGGCAAGCAACCAGAAAATAATGGGGAGGATTGTGAATAATCCCACTGGACAGTGGACAACAATTGCCAGAGATACATAGTTGGAGCTTTTCCAAAGACAAATAAAGGGAATGAGTACATCATGGTAGTTGTGGACCAAGTCACCAGATAGCTGGAAGCTTTTCCTTTACGCAGAACCAATACAGATGTGCTAGTGCCAAAAATGGAAATGGAAGTATTTTGCAGATGGCAAATTCCTAAGCAAATGGTAATTGACAATGGACCGCAGCTCAGATCTGGACAATGGGAACAATTTTGTAAAGCTTGGGGAGTCAAGCCTATCTGCACGACACAATCCCATCCACAAAGTAACTGGACTGAGAGAACTAACAGAAATATCAAAACTTACGAGCATATGTACATGTCAATCAACCAAGTTGTGATCAGTATTTACCAAGAATGTTAATGGCCCTACGAAGTGCAGTACAAGACTCGACTGGATGTAGCCCAGCCTTACTGATGTATGGACGAGAAGTAATACTACCCATTGACGGAGAGCTGTCAGGGGAACCTGAAATAGTGGAAGAGATACCAGAATATACAAAGACTTTAACAGACAATATACAAAGACTTTGACAGACAATATGCAAAGATGCTGGGACATTGCAAAACACAATATAAACAATGCCCAGAGGCACCAAAAGCAGTACTATGATCAGAACAAAAGATATACAGTAACTGTGAACTGTGGAGAGATGGTACTGTTAAGAAGTCATCCATAATTGGATAAGACTCAAAAAATTATCTGCAAACCTTGCAAAAAAATGGGAAGGACCATATGTTGTTGCCAGAAAATGTTCGGAGGTCATGTACCTTCTGAGAGACCCATCCAGTGGTCTAGACACGGGGGTACGCCGCATTAGTAATCTTAGGAAGTTTAGAAGTAGAGATAGGACAAACTACACCTTAATGAATTCTGGGGGTGCACCAGATGTGCAAACTTCTTTGGAAGAGTAAGAAGAAGGGCAAATTCCTGAAAGTCAAAGTGCATGATGTTATAGTTGCAGGCTTATGAAGAGTATGGACTATAGAATGCTACATTCTGAGGGTACTCAATCCTAGTGGGTCAGCTACGCCCACAAAAGTGCATAGGAAAACAGTACAAGTATAATGTGTACACAGTGTGTATACAGAAAATGTGCTAAAAGTAATTTTGTTCATGTAAAACTTAAAGTAACAAGGCTTTCTAAGTAGGTTAGGCCTTGATCAACATTGTTGTCCTTCTGGGGGGAAGACTGCAACATCCTAGTAAGACTGTTCCACCAAGTAGAATAGAGACAGATCGTTAGTTTTTAGTGTATCTAAAAAATAGGTAGTCAGAGCTGGCCGGATGGGGCTGAGGGTTTCTTTTATTTTTTTGATTTGGTTGGACAAAAGAAGGCCAAGGTCCATCGAGATTGTTCCCCACGTAAATTGGGTCATCAGTCCCTTGGTGAATTAGTAGCTAACCAGATGTCTAGTCTCTTTTTAAATAAATTAAAATTACTGGAGTCCACTGTCACAAACCCACTCAGCAGGTCAGGCTCTCTGCTCCCACAGTGCCAACCTCTGAGCGCAGTCTTGTGAACAGGAAACAGAAACAGGGTAACCCTCCTGTCTGTTTTGTGGGTTCGAATCAACCTTTGATCTCAAGTCTTGGAGGGATTCAAACTGTGAACCTCTTGCTTGCGTACCCAATGTACAGGCTCAGATAATTCTGCTCTTCGGGGGGGTCAGATATCTTTCACCTATGGGCACCTAACCAGGCATACAAAATGAACCCTTAAAACTCTATTAAAGACCTCAGAATAAATTCTTGCCTTTTCTCAGTTTGGTAAAACCAGTAAACTTTGTACAGTGTCAACTTTAACCGTGTATGCTTTCAAAGGCACACCAAGTAGTCTCTAAAGTAGAGGTTTACTTCAAAATAGATAAAAAAATGTAAACTGTAAATACAGAACCATATATCACAAAAATATACAATCACTTAAAAAAAACAAGATTTTAAAAGTTCAATTTCCTACCACCAGACAATTAGACTTGATCTATCTAATGCATCTTTTACAGTGCTGCTAGCATGTTGTAGCTTTCAGAGTGCAAACATTTGTGTGTAAATGGAAAACAGAATACTGTTTTAAAAACTGGCTTTGCCAACCTCTTTGCATGAGGTCACCTAGCTCCTCCTTGTCAGAATATATAAAAAATAGATCTATGCAAAACTGGATGTCTTATCAAAGTATTAAATTCTGTGACCTCAGCACAACTCATTTTCTCATATGACTTTCTTTGATCTTATGAGCAGCTTCCCCTTTCCAGGACATCAAAGGACTTGTTATGTCTCTCTGCCAGATCTCACGGAGGTGCAAGAGGCTTTGTATCACCACGTGAACATTAACTGTGTTTCCTCTGAATGTCATAAAAGTTTATGATCTATCTTGGCAGTTGGCAAGCTGCAATTAGTCACATGAACAGGAGATCCTAAATGTTAAGTCTCTTCTAGCCTGTAATTATCTCTTGGCCTTCCAGGTAACGCCTATTAGCTAAAACCTGGGAGGGGGGTGTCATTCCACAGGCTATCAGCATCTCTCATGAGAGGCAGTCAATAACAAATTTTTATATTACAAAAATCATAGATTAATCAAAACCAGCTGTCTGAGTGTCACAATTCCTCCCCACCTAGACTGAATTTGGGGGCTCTATCCCCTGCATGGGATGAGCTTCTCAAATCAATTCACTCCTCGTACACACGAGACAGCCCATCGGAGTTCTGATTTTTGGCTCCAGCCCTATGTAATATTGTCATATCATACCCTTGCAAAGCAAGACTCCATCTTAGCAATCTACCATTGTTTTTTCCCATCTGTGTCAGCCAAACCAGGGGGTTGTTGTCAGTCTGTACCACAAAATGCTGCCCATGTAAGTATGGCTCCAACTTCTTTAGAGCCCACACTATGGCAAGACATTCTTTTTCCACAGTAGAGTATGCCTGCTCCCTGGGAAGTAACTTCCTGCTTAGGTACACTACTGGGTGATCACTTCCTTGGCTGGATGTCTGACTCAGTACTGCCCCAATGCCCACATCTGAGGCATCAGTCTGAACTATAAGGGGTTTGCTATAGTCAGGACTTGCAAAACATGAGCACTGCACAGTGCCCCCTTTAGTTTGGAAAAGGCTTCCTCACAGGCTGGGCCCCAGGTAATTTTCTTGGGCATCCATTTCTTTGTCAGGCCAGATAGGGGAGCAGCCAGGGCACTGTAATTGGGTACAAATTTCCTGTAGTACCCTGCTGTCCCTAGAAAACTCCTGACCTGCTTCTGTGTTTCTGGTCTGGGCCATGCCTGGATTACCTCTATTTTTATTCGGTTAGGATGGAGCTGTCTCTGGCCTACCACATGCCCGAGGTATGTCACTTCTCCCATGGCCACCTAGCACTTCTCGGCTTTGACAGTGAGCCCAGCCCTCTGTATCCTGCCCAGCACTTCCCTAGGGTGGGATAGGTGTTCCTCCCAGCTGGCACTAAAGATGGCAATGTCATCCAGGTACACCATGGTGTACTCGTCAGCACCATTTAACACCTGGTTTGCCAACCTTTGGAAAGTGACCGGGGCATTCTTCATTCCAAAAGGCATTACTTTAAATTCAAATAAGCCTATCGTAGTGATGAAGGCCGACCTCTCCCTAGCTCTGACTGTCAACTCTACCTGCCAATACCATTTTGTCAGGTCAATGGTAGTAAGGTAGGTCGCCCATCCCAACTTGTCTAGGAGTTTGTCCGTCCAGGGCATCGGGTGGGCATCTGACTTCATGAACTCATTCAGTCCATGATAGTCCACACAGAAATGAGTAGAGCCATCTGGCTTGTGCACAAGTACTACAGGTGAGGTCCAGGGGCTGTGGGATCTCTGGATTACCCCTAAATCCAGCATCTCCTCCACTTCCCTCCTAATGTCCTTTTGGACAGCCTCTGACACCCGATATGCTGTCCGCTGTATGGGCATCTGTGTCCCTGTCTCCACATTGTGAGTCACTAAGGGGGTTAGTCCAGGCTTGGTGTTAAACAATGGGGCAAAGTCTGCTAAAACCTCCCTTACTTTCTGGATCTGGTCTGGGGTCAGCTGGGGAGAGAGTTTAACTGCCTCCACAGAGGACTCCTGCTTACTTTCTTCCAGCAAGTCCAGATGGGGGTCTCCTTTATCCATCCCCTCCCCAAGACTTTACACTGCAAACACTATGTCTGCCCTGTTTGCATATGGCTTCATTATGTTGACATGGTACACCCTTTCTGTCTGTCTTCTGTCAGGCAACTCTATAATTTAGTTCACGTCATTTACCTTCCTAACCACTTTGTACTGTCCTGCCCACTCAGCCTGCAACTTGTCTTTCCAGACCGGAATAGGGACCATGACTTGCTGACCCACCATGTACGAGCGAGCTCTGGCTCTGCGGTCGTACCACACTTTTTGTTTCTGTTGGGCAGCTGCCAGGTTGCTCTGGGCTGTCCTCATAAGCTCCTTCAGCCTTTCCCTAAACCTAAGGATGTAATCCACAATGGGGGTTCCCTGGGTGGTGTGCTTGCCCTCCCATTCCTCCCAGATCAAATCTAGGGGCCCACATACCCGGTGTCCATATAAGAGTTTGAAGGGGGAAAATCCTATTGACTTTTGGGGCACCTCCCTGTATGCAAACAACAGGTGGGGAAGGTATTTCTCCCAGTCTGTCCCATGCTGTTCAGCAAACATCCAGAGCATTGACTGCAGGGTACCATTGAATCTTTCCCCAAGCCTATTGGCTTGTGGGTGATACAGTGTTGTTTATCTCTGCACCACCCCACACTTCTCCCATAAACATTTCATCTGGTCCAACATGAAGGAGCCCCCTCGATTGGTGATAACCTCCTGTGGAAACCCAACACGGGGAGAAAATCCCAAGTAAGGCATCTGCTATTTTGTCTGTCCTCAGTGAGGAAAGGGTGACTGCCTCTGGGTATCGGGTGGCATAATTCACCACAGTCAGGATGAATCTCTTCCCTGAGGAGCTGGGGGTATTTAAAGGCCCCACAATATCCATTCCCATCCTCTGGAATGGCTTCTCCACTATACGCAAGGGAATCAGGGTGAACTTGGTTTTCTTGCCCGCCTTCCCTATTTCTTGGCACCGGTGACAAGACCTGCAATACTCCTTCACCTGCTGGGTGAAGTTTGGCCAATAGAAATTCTGGGCCAACCACTGCATTATGCATGCAATTCCCAGATGACCAGACAAGGGAATATCATGTGCAATCTTGAGCAACTGCTCACGATACCCCTGGGGAACAACAAGCTGCCTGCCTAGCACTCCTCCCTATGTCTGCACAGCCTGAGTATACATCAGTCCATCTTCCTAATAAACCTTATGTCTGCCATCACTGCCCTGTGCACCATCCGAGTCTGCCCAAGCCCTCAGCTTCTCTAGACTAGGGTCACTCCTCTGAGCAGCTGCAAACCCCTCACACATTCCCAAGGCATGGGACAGGTCCCCTTCAGTCACTAAATTAGGGTCCCTAGCACTAGCATCAGGCAACTCAGGATCATTGTCAGTCCCAACCCTTTGACAATGGGTCACCCTTCCCTCTTCAGAGTAACCCTCTGTAGCTGTGTGATTGACTGCTACTGGGGAAATTTCTACCCCCTTTTCATTAGTCTCCCCATCTGAAGACACAGGCTGGGGAACCAGCCTCTCAGTGGTTTCCACAATGGTTTCTGTGGGGTTCAGGGAACTACAATTGTCCCTTGCCGCTTGGCTATGGGTAACTGCACATACTATCCCCTGTTTGAGATTGTTGCCCAGGATCACATCCACTGCTATGGTTTTGGTTACAGCCACCTACTGCACAGTTCCCCCTGCTTCACCCCAGTCTAGGAGAACACTAGTGAGGGTCAATGTTTTTGCCTCACCAGTAAAGTCCTGTACAGTGACGTATTTATTGGGTATAAGCTGACCAGGCTCTACTAGATCCCCCTTTACCAAGGTCAAGGATGCCCCTGTGTCCCTTAACCATTGCGTCTGTACACCATTCACCATGACTGGGTGCATGTGTTCCCTCATGTTCACTGGCATGCTTCCAGGGACACACAAACAACCCACTTCTTTTCTAATACCATTCTGCATATTATTGCTCATTCTTTTGGGGCACTGTCTGGCAATATGCCCAGTTTCTTTACATAACCAACATTCACTTCTCTTTTCAGAGAAATATTTTCTCTGAAACCTGGAGCTAACTGGTTTCAGAGGGAGGCAGTGAGGGTTTTAGCTGCCCTGAAGGTGCACTTTTCCCTTTCTGCACTGCCACACCTGCCCCATTTGCTCTCAGAGCAGCCCTGCTCTTGGCATAGTGGTCCAAGAGTGCATCAGCCTCTTCCACTGTTTTGGGATCTCGGTCCTCCAGCCAGGTTTTCAGCTCTGCTGGGCATGCCCAGAAAAACTGTTCTAACAAAATCACATTTTCAATTTTATCAACAGAGTTTGCTCCAATTCCTTCCCACCAACATTTTAAAATCTGACATTGTTTCATGGCTAGTGCCTCATAGCTCATGTCAGGGCTTCTCCTGAGCTTACAGAATTTAGCTCTGTATGATTCAGCAGTTAATTCACATTTCTTTAACAGTGCAGCTTTCTGTTTGCTGTAATCATCACTGTCCTCATTGTCCATTTGACCCAATGCATACCGAGCTTTCCCGGTAAGTAGTGGGGATAGCTGGAAGCTCCAGGACTCTCTAGGAATTTTAGTATGAATACAAACTTTTTCAAAAGAATTTAAAAAGGCATCCATATCCTCCCCCCTCTTTAAATTTGGCTATCAATTTGGAATTCAATTTGTAACCCAGTCCTGTAATCCCAGTTAAACCCAAGCCACTTACCTGCTCTGGTGCCACTGGTTGGAGTCATAGCTTCTCCAGTTCATGTTGCCTCTGGTGCTCATGCTCCTCACGGTCTGCATCTCTCTGTTCATGGTCCCTCTTCTCCTCTGCAGCTTGCTAGTGCTCATGCTTCTCACGGTCTGCCTTCCATTGTTCACGGTCCCTCTCCCTCTGGAACTCCAGCTCCATTCTGCGTAACTCAATTTGCAGCCTGAGTACTTCTGGATCCAGGATACGGCTGACCTTCCCCCTGCTGCTGTGGCCCTTCACTGACAGTGACCCTGTTGCTCTCCTCATCAGATCTGGACACTGCACTGGCCGCTAGCCCTGCCACATTCAAGGTTTGGTCCCCTAGAGTCACTGTCTGTGACTCGGTGCTCTGGGTATCCACTAGGTTCTGTTTGCTGGCTTTCACTTCAAATGGGACTCCTCTGTCCCCACAAAACTGCTTTAAGTAGTCTACAGTGTGCCTGTTGTAGTTGGAAGCCATCTTCTTCCTTAACTATGGCTACTCTGACTTGCTCTTTAGAAAAAAAAAATAAAACGGTAGAAACTTGACTGTATGCCAAGTGATATATTTCTGCCTTCTTTTAAAAAAATAAATCACTGCCTTTTTCTTTCCTTGCAAGTGAGCTGACAGTCTCAAGCTAGCACACTGAACAATAAAAGCTTGTAATACCAAAATTATGCACACCGCTGCAGACCAATCTGTCACAAACCCACTCAGCAGATCAGGCCCTCTGCTCCCACAGTGCCAACCTCTGAGTGCAGTCTTGTGAGCAGGAAACAGAAACAGGGTAACCCTCCTGCCTGTTTTGTGGGTTTGAATCAACTTTTGGTCTCAAGTCTTAGAGGGATTCAAACTGTGAACCTCTTGTTAGCGTACCCAATGTACAGGCTCAGATAATTCTGCTCTTTGGGGGGGTCAGATATCTTTCTCCTACGGGCACCTAACCAGGTGTACAAAATGAACCATTAAAACTCTATTAAAGACCTCAGAATAAATTCTTACCTTTTCCCAGTTTGGTAAAACCAGTAAACTTTGTACAGTGTCAGCTTTAACCGTGTATGCTTCCCTTGTCAAGAAAAAGAATTTCAAAGGCACACCAAGTGGCCTCTAAAGTAGAGGTTTACTTCAAAATAGATAAAAAAATGTAAAATGTAAATACAGAACCATATATCACAAAAATATACCATCACTTAAAAAAAACAAGATTTTAAAAGTTCAATTTCCTACCACCAGACAATTAGACTTGATCTATCTAATGTATCTCTTACAGTGCTGCTAGCATGTTGTAGCTTTCAGAGTGCAAACATTTGTGTGTAAATGGAAAACAGAATACTGTTTTAAAAACTGGCTTTGCCAACCTCTTTGCATGAGGTCACCTAGCTCCTCCTTGTCAGAATATATAAAAAATAGATCTATGCAAAACTGGATGTCTTATCAAAGTATTAAATTCTGTGACCTCAGCACAACTCATTTTCTCATATGACTTTCTTTGATCTTATGAGCAGCTTCCCCTTTCCAGGACATCAAAGGACTTGTTATGTCTCTCTGCCAGATCTCACGGAGGTGCAACATGCTTTGTATCACCATGTGAATATTAACTGTGTTTCTTCTGAATGTCATAGAAGTTTATGATCTATCTTGGCAGTGGGCAAGCTGCAATTAGTCACATGAACAGGAGATCCTAAATTTTAAGTCACTTCTAGTCTGTAATTATCTCTTGGCCTTCCAGGTAACCCCTATTAGCTAAAACCTGGGAGGGGGGGTGTCATTCCACAGGCTGTCAGCATCTCTCATGAGAGACATTCAATAACACATTTTTATATTACAAAAATCGTAGATTAATCAGAACCAGCTGAGTGTCACACAGTTCTTGGGGTAAAGTATTCCATAATCTAGGAACTCGTATGGAATACAGTTTTCCCCTTTTTGTTGTTTTGACTGATTGAACCTCAAGCAGCCTATTATGAAGTCTGAGGACAATACGTCTATCTGAGGCCACATTGCCTCATAAGCTCAGGGGACTGCAGTGTTTTATATATAAAAAGTAGGTCCCCTCTGCATCTTCTGTTGTGCAAAGAATGGAGGCCAGTTTATTTTAATCTTGTTGTATAGTCCAAGTGGACTAAACTTGGAACCATTTTTGTGGATCTCCTCTGGATCTGTTCTAGGTGAGCTAAATCTCCGTTTAGGTATGGGCTCCAAAAAGGGGACCCATAATCAACATACGGTCAAATATGCCCTATTTAACGGGATAAGGCACTGCTTGGTTTGAGTTACAAATGTGCGTTGAATTTGTTTCAGTAGCCCATTTGCCATTTTTGCAGTTTTGGTGCAATGGTCACTGGAAGAGAGTTTATTATTAATAAGAATACCAAGGTCTCTCTCACAGTAAGATGGTTTAAGTGGGGTATTATTTATTTATTAGATTTTGGTAACTGGGTAAGCCCACTGAGACCAGAGGTCCCTTTTTCAGGGGCGACACGGAATTAGTTACAGAAAAAGACACATAATAGCATTATTTACAGTAGTTACAATAGGTATACAAATATATATTAGCAACAGTTTACAGGGGTAGCATCAGGTTCAGATTCAGGCTCTTATAAGCAATACATGACGTCAAGTTACACACCAATTAGTAGGGAATTGAGACAACAACAGAATAAATGACATCCTTGTTTTGGAGATTCATCCGGGATGAAAGGAGGTTTAAGGCAGTGTGAGAAAATGAGAGAAATGTGAGAAAATGAAATTAAGATGGTAGACTGTTCTGGGATTTTTTTTACAAAAATGCAGAACTATACATTTATCTTGGTTGAATGACATGCTGTTATGCTTAGCCCAAATTTCAATTGATTCCAAGTCTGAAACAAGAGTGGCCATACTATCGGAGTCACCAACTCTCCCCACAGCTTGGTAACATCAGCGAATTTTGAAAGATAATTGTCTGGTTCAACTTGCATATCACTGATGAAAATGTTAAATAAAGTTGGGCCCAGAACAGAACCCTTGGGCACCCCGCTCATAACAGGACTGGAATCCAAGAGAGGATTGTTGATTTTGACTCTCTGAAGCCTACTTGAGAGCCATTCATTGACCCACCTAACTAAACAAGGAGAGAAACCCATATTTTCTAACTTCTCAAGGAGTTTACCATGGGAGACCTTGTCGAATGCATGACTATAGTCCAACAGTATTGGGTCCATAGGGACACTGTTGTCCAATCCTATACTGTGATTGTAATAAGCAATTAAGTTAGTCATGCATGAATAGCCTGGCCTAAAGCCATGCTGAGAGGGATCCTGGATGTTAAGTTCAACCATCTCTTTCTCTAAATAAGATTTAACAATTCTTTCCATAAGTTTACCAACAATAGAGGTAAGACTAATAGGATGATAATTTTGAACGCTAGACCTGTTACCTTTCTTTAATATAGGCGTAACTATTGCAGTACTCCAATCGTCTGGGATTGGATTTTCTTTTAGAGATTTGTTAAAAATGATTGACAGTGGAAGAGCAATGGAATCTGTGGTTTCAATCAAGAACCTTGGGTGAATCTTGTCCGGTCCTGGACTGGTGTTTTTTCTGAGGTTTTTGAGATCTTGCAGAATGTCAGAGGTAGTAATGATGTAGTTTGTTAGACTGGAGTTTTCTCTGGGAAGTGCCAGAGAGTAGATATCTTTTTTTTAGAAAAAAATAAGCAAAAAAATTCATAAAAAAAAATTAACTGTATCTGAATCACATTGTAAGCCAACTCCGTTATTAATTAATGGTCTGATTCTCCTAGAGTTACCTTTTTTATTGTTTCGGTAAGAGAATAAAGACTTGTGACAGTCTTTAGTATGTGTAAGTTTAAACTCAATTCTACCTTTGGATTGTTTGATCATGTTTTAAGGTTTTTAAGGCCAGTCTATATTTAGTATGAATAGTATCTCTGTTAACCAATGTACAGGTTTTTAATCTCTTAAACAATTTCTCCTTTAGTTTAATTTGAGATTTAATGGAGTTATTAAGCCACATGGGGATCTTCCCTTTTTTATTATATATATATATTTTTTTGTGGGAACATAGGAGTTTTCTAAATTGTGAATGGTTCCTTTAAAGGTTTTCCAAGCATCCTTAACAGACCTTAGCTCGGTTCTCCCCCACCCAACTTCTTTGACCTTGTCCCCACTCCTCCGCCTAGCTACCTCCTTCACTCCCCTTTTTACTTCTGTGCACTCTCGATACAGGAGGCAAAACCCTACCTCCTAAAAGTCCTTAATTGCCCCAGCCACAGTAATGACTCGCTTGATATCAATCTGCTTCGCCAGTATCTGGGCATCCTGCTCAACCCCCTCACTAACCTCCTCAACTGCTTCCTCTGTCTTGGCCAATTCCCCTCTATTTGGAAAGTAGCAGTCATCACCCCTATACACAAGAGTGGTCATCATTCTTCCCCTGGGAACTATCATCTGATCTCTATTCTCCCCCCCAAGGCCTTAGAAAAAATAGTCATGGACCAGCTCTCTGAATACCTCACTGCTTGCAACCTCCTTTGCGAGGAGCAGCATGGTTTCTGCCAAGGCCATAGTACTACCACCACCCTCCTGGAATTCTCCAGCTTCTTACACTCTGCTCTCAATAGTGGGCACCTGGCTGAGGCAGTCTTCTTAGATCTGTCTAAGGTATTTGACACTGTTATCCACCCACTCCTCCTGTCCACCCTTGCCCAACTAGGCTTCTCCCAAGGTGTTTCCACCTGGTTTGCCAACTACCTCTCTTCCCACTCCCAGTGTGTCAAAATAAATGACACTATCTCTAGCTGCTGCCCAGTTCTCTCTGGAGTACCCCAGGACTCAGTCATGGGTCCTTTGCTTTTCAGTGTCTACCTCAATACCCTTCCCACTGTCTGCTCTGAACGCGTCCTCCTTTATGCCAATGACGTGGTACTTTTCTCCTCCCATCCTGACCCCCCACTCCCTATAAGACGTTCTTCAGAAATCCTTCAGCCAGGCAGAGTCATGGTTCATTGACCACAGACTTGTTCTCAACCACAAAAAGATGAAATCCATTCTCTTCTCCCACAACCAGAGCAGATACCATGGCTCCCCCTGCAATTAATGACTAATAGACTCCACCCCCTTAAACAGGTTCACAGCTTTAAATATCTTGGTATAACCTTTGACTCAGCACTATCCTTCCATGAACACATCCATCTCCTTTGCTCCACAGTCAATACCCGTATCAGCCTACTTTACTGCCATAGGAACTGCCTCCCCCCGAAGCCCTTAGGCTCACAATTATCTCTTCGGTCCTATCCCCCATTGACTATGGGCTCCTAATCTATGGGGTGGCTGCCAGCTCAGCTCTCCATAGAATCAAAATTTCCCTCAACAAAGCATGCCACCTTCTCACTGGTTATGCCAAACTCACCCACATGTGCACTCTTTACAGGCTAGCTAATCTGCTCAACCTTGAGAAACGACTCCAGTACCAGTCCTGCCTCTTCGCCCAAACAATTATGGTTGGCCTGGCCCCACCCAGACTTTCATCATTGATTCAACCTGCCCACACTGCTCCCTCCACCCGCAGTTGCACTAAAACTATTCTCCGTGTGCCCAGAGTCAGGACTGCCCTGGCCCAGAGGTCTTTCATCTACAGAGCCTCAACCTGGATAGACTCCCTCCCAGCTTCCATCTCCAATGAAATAAGACTTGAGCTCTTTAAATCATCCTTCCGGAACCACCTCTGGACCACCCACAGCTGTAATTGCCCATAACCTCTGCCTACCAGATCTTCTTGTACTCGTGCACTTTTGACAATGGACCACTGTCCAGCCTCTTTGCCTCACAGATGCTGCTTGTATATAAGTTGCACTGTTTATATATATATATACTGCACTGTTTGTATAGATATGCACTGTTTCTTGCCTACTGTCTATATTCGATACCTTAGTACAGTTTTATATACAAAGTGTCACTTTCCACTGTTTATTGTATCTTTGTTTAACCGTGACGTGGAGCCTTTGTAACAGAGTCTCTGACTCAAAGCTTTGTAATTCCAATACTATTAATAAATAAATAAAAATAAATAAGTTGGACAAGAGTTTATCCCAATGAATATTAGTAATGGCTTTAGTTATTTCCTTAAAGTTAACTCCATCATAATTCTTAAAGATGGAGTAGTTGCTATGAATAGTGCAGTCATAAGCTATTTCAAATAAAATAGAAGAGTGGTCACTATTACCGAGTGGGTCCCAGATTTGCAGATTAGTAATTTTATTATCACTGTTGGTTATTAGGTGATCCAGGATGTTTTAACCCCTGGTCGGTTGGAAGATCAGTTGGTCATGACCGGCGTCAGTAAGGGTTGTTACTGTTAGTGTTTCTTGTTTGCTATTACCTGATGGAATACTCCTATTAATTTTTGCCATATTGAAGTCCCCTAAGATGATGACATTCCCTTTGTCAGATAACTTGGGGATATCTGTTAACAGATTGGTAGTATATTCCAGATCTGATGATGGAGGGCTATAGCAATTACCAATAGTAATTTGTGATTGACCTTTGAGCTGAACATTTACCCAAATACTTTCCACGGTAGATGCACAATGTAATTCATGTGAAGGTACATCTTCCCTAATATAGATACAAACACACCACCAAGTTTATCAGATCTATTATTATGATAAAGTTTATAATCAGGAATTTTCCTAGACTAGGTTGATGAAGAATCCCACCAAGTTTCAGTAATAGTAATAATACCTAGGTCCAAGAGCCTGCATTTGGACTCTAGTTCTGTCATTTGGATGAGATTAAGAGATCTTGCTTTTAAAGCAAGGATTTTACAAGCTTTTGGGAGTTGATGGGGCCCCGTGTAAGAGATTTGGGTTAATTCCCATTCTCCCCCTGATCTTTAGTTTGAAAAATGATTAATGGTTGTGTTGATAGTTTTACCAAGTAGTGAACTACCCCACGACTAAGATGAAGGCTGTCCCAACAGAAAAAAGTGCATTATACATGGGATGCCCTGCCTAAGGCACCATTTTCTAAGCCATTCGTTAGTTGATTTAATGCTCTGTGTAACAGAATAGGTGGCTCTCGGAACCAGTAATACTTCTGAAAAACAAACGGAACATCCCCTTTCAACTAGTAAATTTTTTTTTATTTGTTAGTTTATTGTAAATTCTAGGAATTAAATACCTTTGAGCCAAGGCTCTTTTACAAAGGTTCCGCGTTAAAAATCGGTTACAAACAATAGGGGTACAGGGTTGCACATTTAGATAACATTGTGGAAATAGACAGAGACAAAAAATAGCTAATCTAATGACATTTATGAACAGCAGATAAATCACTTAAGCACTTTCACTATATAGAAAACAAGTGGAGAGGGAAGATAGGTAAGGGAGGTAAGTTAGGTAGTGTAAGTGAGAAAAAGAGGAAAGGGGTGGGAGGAGGAGCAGACCATTGTAGAAGACGAGGATCCACTAGTAGGCCTTTGTCAAGTAAGAGGGCAAGGGAGGAAAAGTGAGAATAGATTAGGATTTAATCAAGGCAGTCACAGGAGTTTGAGGTAGCTAGGTGAGAGAATAGTCTAGATTTAAAGGCACCTAATGAGTTAGAGGAGGTAATAGAGGTGCTGAGAGTGTTAGGAATTGTTAGGGAATGGCCTGGTGGTGCTGAGGGTTGAGGTGCTGGATGCCACACCTTGCTCCACACTGGTGACCTGGGTTCGGGAGCGAGCCAGGGTCATCGGGGATCGGCAGGGGTGGAGAAGGATTGAGCATCTGTATGACTGCTCTCCTTCTCTGGGGAGGGGGGTGAGCTGCTGCTGGTGCTCAAGCACCCCTGGCAATGGCTGGGGATCACTGAAGCACTGGTAGGATTAGTGGGCACAATGTATTGTGGCAGATGCCAGGATGAGGGGGCGTGTAGACGCGCGCGCACCCGAATTCTTGGGGGTCATTGCACGCCGCAGACGTCGGGGGGAAGAAAGCAGAAATATGGGCACCAGATTCAGCGGCTTGATGGCCGACTCTAGCGAGGGGAACTGGGTCAGCTCCGTGGGTATGTGGTATGCTGGATCCTGATTCCAGAGGGTTGAGCTAGGGAAGGAACTCCTCTCCACCCAGCTGCGGGGGTAACCATGGGACCCGCAATAGGAGCCTGTAGGGTTCCTGAGAGAGATGGCGGCTGGAGACCTGAGGGAGAGATGGCTGACGTGTAAGGTAGGCAGTCTGGTGACTCAAGCCGGGGATAAAATATGAAGCAAAAAAAAAATTGCTTAGGGCTACATAGTCCTATTTAAGTTGGTCTAAGTTGCTATGGTTAATGTCATTAGTTCCAGTGTGGATGATAACAAGGGGGTTGTTCCCTGCATGTTTTAAAATACCAGAAACCCTTGCTGTAATATCTGCCACTTTAGCACCTCTAAAACTTGAGCATGTACGGTTTGGTTTCTCTGCATCAATCATACCCCTTTACACACAAAATGGCTCCTCAGCGAGCTTTCTAAAATGCTTGCCATCTAGCGTGTGTGGGACTACCCTGAGTCCCTGTTGGACTGTGCCCCATTTATATTTTAATTTGTGAGCCAGTGTTTACAACCAGTTTTCTGTGGTGTTTATTGCCTGTACATCTACAGAAATGGGAAAATATCTGGTTGAGCGCACGATGCGTCTCCCTCTCAGAGTTTCGCACAGTAGGATTGAGTTGTAGGCTGAAGCCTTACTTCCAACCAGCGTTGGAGTGGAGGAGGGGCTGCCCGCAAGCAGACCTGATGATTCCTTACTTGAGCACCTTGCGCTTTGCTGTAGGACTGATGCTCGGCCACTAACACACTCCCCTCCTCATTCTGTTTGGCGTGCTGTGTGCCCGCAGTTGCCACTCTGCATTTTACTTATTTATTTCAACAGAGCAGCTTTCTTTGCTTCAGGAGCAATTTACAAATACAAATAAATTTGGGAGCAGTATAGCACAGTGGTTTAAAGCTCTGAGCTGCAAATCTGGAGACCTGGGTTTGAAGCCCACAGCCCCCACTTGCATACTGTGTGATCTTGAGCAAGTCACTTAACTTCCCTGTGCTCCCAGGTCGCACCTGTAAACAAGGTTCAGCTTAGTGTGTTACTCCTGGTAAAACAACTGAAAAGAAAACATAATTTTTTTTAAATCAACAGGCAACCCAGGCAGACCATTTAATCACTGGACTACCAGAGCTTGTGACAGTAGCCAGGCGATCGTTACTAGCCTACTGGCCACCAGTGGCTACGATTACCATTTTTAAATATAAACACTATGGGCTGGATATTCAAACTGCGCCCAAAAGTCTTGTAACAGCAGGGAGCAAGTGCAAGTCACTTTAGCACATATATGTCGTCAGCGATATTCAAGCGTGGAGCAAGGCCAATTGCGCAAGCAGCCACATCTGAATATCGCACAAACCGCGCCATAGCAGCAAACCAGGAAGGGAAGCTGAGCAGATATGATGTGCCATAGCGCAACCAGGAAGGGGAAGCTGAGCAGAAATGATGCGCTATAGCGCAACAAGGCCAGCCCAGCTGAGCAGTCCAGAGGCGCTATAGGGCAAGTAAAGACACCCCCAGCAGCATAGCAATGGAACTGCACAACCAGGAAGGTAGGCAGGGGCACACCACCCATGCTACAGATGGGCACAAGAACACACTGCCGAACCAGCAATGTACCCCACACCCCAAGCACAGCATAACTGGGGGAGGGATGGAGCAGCCACTGGGCCATGGGGACAAGCAAACAAAGCACATCCCGGTGTGCTACTGCAGCACACCTACCGTCAACCTGAGACTGGCACACAAAGGGGGCGGAGCACCCCAGTGCCCAGTGCTCCCCTGTGCACAGCACGCCCAGCACTGTGACCCCAAGACATCACCCATGCGCAATGACCAGCACTGCAGGAATCCCCAGGGCCCCCGAACACTGCAACCTCATGAACCACAGAACCACACAAGCCAAACCCACCATGACCACCCAGCAGTGGGTGGCAGCAGACAGCAATAATGACTGGAAGCCTCACCCACACCAGAGACACCGCCCACACACGCATTACATACCCATGACCATACCACACCTGGACGCTGCTGCACACCACTGCAACTGAGCACCGATAGCCAGCTGCAAATCAGAGACCACCACAGCATTCATATCAAAATATAAATGTAATTAAGAAGCATAACGAGAACAACAAACACAAACATATGTACGAGACAGGGTTGGGGGTATGGGTATGAGGTAGGGGTGGGTAAGGGGCAGGGGTGAACAACTGGGAGAGGGAAGGTGGGGTCCGCTGACGACTGGCTACCACCTGGCAGCCTGCCCTCCTCCCACCTGGCGCTGTGCCTGTGGCCTCCTCCGGCGCCGCATGCCATGCTGCTGTAGGTCTAGGAGTAATGCATGGGTGTCCATCGCCACTTGTGTTAGCCTCCGCATGCCCTGCTCCAACATGCGCAGGATCCGGATACCTAGGACAAGGGAACAGAGTCAATGGCTGTGACTGTCCACATCCCTGAATCCCACCCATCATGCATGGCATACAGCCAAGTGCCCCACTCCTGTGATGGACTGCACCCACCCACAGTGACCTTGCACAAGACAAGCCCAACCAGCCAGCAATGGCCATGTGTACCACTGCACACACACACCGCCCATGTCCAGCACAGCACAACCAAGGCTGCCCAGTGACGTGGCTACGTGGTGGGATGCTAGTGCCACAGCCATGTGCCCGGTGCATGCATGGACCACCAGTGATGCACACACACACACATGCAGTACCACTGGACAGTGATGACTGTCACATGTTGCATGCATGGTAGTGTTGTCCATGGAAGGTGTCCGTGCCCCCCCCAGCATGCAATAGCATCCATGATGTAATGACACTCACCCTCATCAAGCCGCTGCAGCAGGTGCTGCTGCGGCTACTGCTGTGGCTGTGGCTGTGGCTGTTGCACACCTCATCCGCCAGCCACACTGGCACCGCCATTCCAGGCCTCAGCCTGTGCCCCCTTCCACTCCTCCACACCTGTGGGAGACAAAGGAAGAGAAACACATCAGTGAGATCCCAAAGCAGACAGCCCCTTGCCCCATTGAGTGTGCCTGCCCACACAACCAGACCCAAACAGCACACACCTGCAAACACCCTCACAGCAAACCACAGCCCAACCCACCCCCATGTGCAGATTACATTACACAGTCACCCATGCAGACAATACCGGTGCATACACAGCACACCCACCTGGCCTGGGCACAATGCCCCTCCTGGCACGTGACCTGAGGTGCGCAAGCAGAGCACGCTCCCTCCTCTGCAGGTCACCGTAGTGGTGTCTGCACTGCTCCGGGGTCCTCCTCCACCTAGTGGCCTGCTCCAGGGCAGCGCCGACCTGCTGCCACACATGGGTGCGTGGCACCTGCAGGGGCACTCCCTCAAACAGTGAGCCATAGTGAGGCTCCACCACAGCCACCAGGTTAGCTAATTCCAAAGCCCCCCATTGTGGTGCTCTCCTGCGTGCCATTTTCAAAATGTACAGTGGCAATATGGCGCTCCGCAGCACGGCAACCCCATATGAAAATGTTGCGCAATACAGCTCCATCACTGCCTATCGCGCTGTTTGGACAGCGCCGTCGGTCCACATCACGCTGTCACCGAACAGCGCGATAGAGCCGTACACATGCCAGACGTACAGCGCCAGGGGCCAAAGGTCGGGCACAAGGTCATGGGTCAGTGGCGCAAGGCCACGCACTGCACCATCGGATGTCCACACGTCCTTGGCGATCGGACACCTGTGTGCCAGTGCCACAGTGGACTATTGCGCAGTACTGCCACAGCGCCATATGGTGACCAGCGCTGTAGCGCCATTGGCACAATGGTGGCCGTGGCCTGAATTGCTGATCATGCACAGCACGTCATCAGTGCAGCAGATGCCTGTAAGCTACCTGGGCATGCGCAATGCAGTGTACCACACAGTCACAGAAATGCACCATTGGCTCAGCCGGCTCAACCGTATTGCGCAAAGTGCAATGGCGCCATATTCAGCTGACACATGCAAATCATCTGATCAGCCATTCAAAGGCACAGTGGCGTGATTAGCATGTCATTAAAGTTGCGCCACTCCTAATTTGCATGCATTGTGCTATGAATACGTGACATTGGGCTCGCTGGCCAGATTCGGTTACTGTAGGTGAGAGGTGAGTTGCATGCTGTGTGATGTTCTGGACAATGGGCATGGGATAACGCTGTAGACTGCACAGTGACAGGTGTCCACTTCCACCCATACAGACCGACATGACCGAGCAGAGCCAAGGTGAGGGTGAGGATGGTGGGTGAAGGAGGAAGGCCAACTTCACCAAGGCGGAAACAGAGGCCCTCTTCCAGGCCTACTTGGAAGAGGAGCCACTACTGAGTGGACGGCGGGGCACCCCTCAGGCCCATGTGGCTGCATGGGAGGGGGTAGCTCGGGCAGTGAACCTGCACGGAAGCCACCAGCGCTCCATGCAGGAATGCAAAAAGAAGATGGGGACAGACCGCAGGAGGGTGAAGGAGAAGGTGGCAGCCCTCAGGGCTGCACGTGCTGGCACAGGCGGGGGCCAGCCAGTGGTGGCAGAGCTGACCCCGGCTGAGGACCAACTGGCTGCATCAATGCAGTGGAGTGCTATTGAGCGTACCAGGAGGTGGATTCCAGACAGGTGGAAGCCCATCACTGCACGGTATGACATGGTGGTGGTGTTGGGGGAGGTTGTTCACATGCACTCACATGTCCTCACTTTCTGTTACAGATCCTGTTCATCTTCAGGGATGGTGGTGGTGGGACCAGGTGGTGAGGAAGACCTGCGGAGTTGGAGGAGGGTCCATCCACCTCTGTCACCAGCCAGCATGCACTGCACCAGCATGCACGCCTGGCTGCCACCTCTGTTGTGGTGAGTCAGGTGTGGGGGTGCACAGCCTGTGTCTCAGCAGTCTGGCATGCAAGCATGCCAGCACGCTGTGACTGTGGCTGTAGCATGTACCTGCACCATTGATGATGCAAGGACTGCAATGGGAAGTGACACGTGTGTGTCCCATGACAGACACACAGCAGGCCAGCACGTGCCCCTGGGCCTAGCTGGTTCCAACGTGTGTGCTAGCATGTCGGCACAGTCCCAGGCTGTGCCTGTCAGCACCGGGTGGGGCAGCACCGGTGGCTGTGCAGGTGTCTGGCACTGTTGCAGCCACAGCAGTGGAACGAGTGGTCCCTGGGGCACAGTGGTTGGAGGAGCAGCAGCAGCAGTCACCCACCAGGTCTGGGGGCACAGTGTCCAGCGGTGGCACATGCACACCGCCCTTTGATATCCCCATTCCTGGTCCTGGTGAACAGCACCCACCCTCAAGGGGTGTTGAGCATCAGGACCTTCCATACCCTGGGGGACAGGATGCCGTTGTGGCAGAGTACCCATTTGAAGAGCACACCCGCCTGCTGCGGGAATCAGTACAGCAGCAAAGGCGGGTTGCAACGTCCGTGGAGGCACTGTGCGTGGCTGTGGAGTGGCACAGCAGGGACTGTGCTCTGATCCTTGCAGAGATGGTCCATATGCGGATGGATGTGACCGCCGCCATTGACAGGCAGACCCAGGCATTGGTCGCTGTCGTGGCTGCATTGGGCACACAAGCAGGTGCCCCTGTACCACGCACCCCACACAGTACGCTCTCCACTCCCCATTACCAGCATCATGCAACACCCAGCCTGTCGATGCCCGGTTCTGCTGTGGGCATCCTGAGCACCCTGGTGCAGGTATGTTTGGCATGCTGCAGATCCTGTGCGGACAAAGGTCGCAATCACGCAGTGGGACCCCTGGTGGTCCATTGGTGCCACCCCGTGTGGCCCCTGCTCAGCCTTCCAGTGCTGTTGGGTCACGGCGGGGCCGCCCATGCATCCGCGGTGGCCATGGAACAGTGCAGCATGACTGACCTGTCTCCCAATGCGGGCCCTGTCTGGTGCTGCCCTGTGTGCAATGTGCGTCATGGTGGGCAGTGCACTGGTGGGTGCCCTGCCCATCACGCCGACACACGGACCACCTGCACACCATCCCGACTGCTGTCCACAGGTGCGTGTGCATGATGATGCCTGCACTGTACTGTACACCAAGGTGCAAGGGTGCCCAGCATCTAACACACGTACTTGGACAGTACAGGTGGTGGGTGTGGTCTGTGGATCTGTGTGTTTGCCATGTCTGTTCCTGCTCTGCTGTGCACCTGCCCATGTACACTTTGTGCCTGGTGTGTGTGTGTGTGTGTCATATGACTGTTCACCTCTACCTGATGGTGTGTTTGTGTGCCTGGACCCTTCCACTCCCCTTGCCGTCATGCACCCTTGGTGTGTTACTCTGTGTGCCTGTGGGTTGCGCCTGGACAGTGTTGGTTGCACATGGCCCCTTGACTTACCTGTGTCGTGCATAATGCTCCTCTGTGATGGTGTCCCGGTGCAGCTGGGCCTGCCGGATCAGTCAAGGGTCCCGCCGTCCAAGGGGGGGCTGCTCATCACCATCATCACCGGCACCACTGGCGTCCCTATCGCTGACCCCTCCTCGACCTGAATGGCTATCCCACAGTCTTTGGCCATGTTGTGCAGGATACAACAGGCCAGAAATATCCCACAGGCCTTTGAGGGGCTGTACTGTAGGGCACCGCCGGAGGTGTCTAGGCATTGGAAGCGTGCCTTGAGTATCCCAAACACCCGCTCGATGATGTTGCGTGTGGCGGCATGTGCCTCATTATAGCGTTGCTGCAATGGGGTCATGGGGCGCTGGTATGGTGTGAGCAGCCAGGGACGGAGTGGGTATCTGCTGTCACCTGTGTGGAGATGGTGGAGATAAGTATCATGTTCAGGTCCATATTGCCAATATCCCTGTGTGCCACTACCATAGCACCTGTGGCATTCCCACCCTTGCCCCACGTTTGCAATTCCTACATGCGTACTCACCCACTAGATGGCCTGTGGGGATGTCCCCACTCTCGAATCGATGGCACAGTGTGGACTGATACCATATGAAGGCATCATGTGCTCCACCAGGGTGTGTGGCACAGACATTGATTATGCGCCCAGTGGCATCACACACCACCTGGCAGTTGACACTGGAATAGCCCTTCCTGTTCCTATATGTGGCCCCATCAGGGCCAGGTGGCGGCAAGGAACCTACATGGGTGCAGTCTATGGCCCCTAGCATGCCAGGCATACTGCGTTACCCTGTGGAACTGCATGTTTGCTGTACGCCTGCTGCGGTGCTGGGAAATGGATGTGCTCCGCAGCATGTGGCAGCAGTGCGCTGAGGAACTGGGTGAGGATGCGTGACGTGGCCGACTGTGTGATGCCTGTGGTGTCCTCTGTCAGCCTCTGGAAGGTGCCGTGGTGAGCAGGCACATGCAGGCTGTCACCTTGGTCTCACTGACAGAGCGTGACTCCGTCGTGGGTGCCTGCATCACATCACTGCACAGCTCACAGAGCCGCCTCAGTATTGCCCTGTTCAGGTGGTACCGGCCCGCCAGATCTCTACATCTGTATACAGCTCAAAGCTGATGCGGGCACAGTACTGCCTGTTGGGGCGTATCAAGACGGGCCCTTCCATCGCCACGCCCCTGCAGCATGCATTCTCACCCCTCATTACAGCTTCCATGTGGAAGCTGGCACTGTCCATCTCCCTGGCTTGTGACCCCCGGCTGATGTTGCTCTGTTACCACCGCTGTCCTGACTGCTACCTCCACTGCACCGGTTCCCCGTGGCCTCTGCAGCCTATGGCCCACAAACTTCCCTTGCCTGCCCTGTTCTGGACTGTCACTGTCTGTCTCTCTCTGTTTGTCTCGCTTGGCATCCCTGTAGCGTTCTTGTGCCTCTTACTTGAGCCTTTTTATTTTGGCTCATTTCCGCTGTGGCGCACCTTCCGGCTGTTCCACTATTGCGCATTGCGCAAACCTTTGAATATCGCATTGCTCTCTTTATGCATGGATCCACCCCCTTCAGTTGCGCATGCCTTCATTTGCATTGCGCTGTTGCTCAGCCTGTTTTCAGTGGCGCAACTGCCTCCTGCTGAATATCGCAGAATGGCGCAAATTCGGACTTGCGCATGCGCAACCCTATTGCGCATGGCAACCCTTTGAATATCCGCCTATATTTTATATAAAAACTTTGCCAGTCATAAATCAAATGAGCAAAACTACATGTGTGTGAGGAAGCCAGGGCCAGGAGTCCTTTCATACTTCCCCTGTACTGCATCCCACTATTTTAATTAATCATCATCATCATTCTTTATTTATACTGCGCCTTTCTTAAAATCAAGGCACCTTTCAATAATGACATAAATTTAAAACTGCTGAGTTCATAAAATACAGTAGAATATCATTATCAAGAATAAATCTTTGACCATAAATAAGTCTTTAAGGCCTTTTTAAATTCCTCCACGGATGCACACTGTCGGAGCGGACGGGGTAGAGTATTCCAGAGGGCAGGGGCCACGTACATAAAAGCACGGGCCCCGGAAGATTTTAATTAAACCCTCAGAATCTCTAGCAACCCCTCGTCTGCTGAGCGGAGCGATCACCTAGGGCAGTAAGGTACCAGAAGCTCTTTCAAGTAGTCCGGGCCTAGTCCGTGTAGGGCTTTAATAATATGCTCATGTTGATTCCTATTGCTAATCTTCTTTAAAACTGCTGATTACTTATTTATTACAATTGTAGATTTAAAATCTGATTTTTTATATTACTTCAGGGGCCACTATACCTAGCTGGCAGCTCCTAACAACTCAGGGTCTTGAATCTGCATCCTTGGACTACCTATTTTTTCTATTATCTGTTTATGCACCCATGCCAACCAGCCTCCTTTCAGCAGTCCCCACAGCCCCATCACCCCGACATCCACCAGGACTCACCTTGTTGGCACGGAGGTGCCCAGCTGGCCAGGTGCAGAGCCTGTGGGGGATCAATGTCATCCTACCAGTCAGCACCATTTTTCCACCTGTTTTCTCCCATCCCCAGTCATGGCCATGCATGCACGAGTGGAGGCATGTGCACACCACAGACCCACAACATCCCTCCCTTGCATGCCGCCCTCATGCCTACACTACCTTCAGGCCTCCACCTGGGGGCAGTTGGACTATGGGGGGGTGATGAGATCCCTCCCCGGGAAAGGAGAGCTGCCAGGTAGCTCCTTGATCCTGCTCCCTCCCTCCCCCAACCAACCCCAGATGACTCAGGTTCATTCCTGAATCCAGGTCACCAGTGTAGCATGAGGTGTGGTGTCCAGCACCTCAGCCCACCTGCTCTATTGAAATAAATAAGTAAAATGCAGAGTGGAAACTGCGGGCACTCAGCGCGCCAAACAGAATGAGATGGGGAGTGTGTAAGTGACCAAGCATCAGTCCCACAGCAGAGCGCAAGATGCTCAAGTAAGTAATCACCAGGTCTGCTTGTGGGCAGCCCCTCCTCCACTCCGACACTGGTTGGAAGTAAGGCTTCAGCCTACAAGTCAATCCTGCTGTGCAAAACTCTGAGAGGGAGATGCATCGTGCGCTCAACCAGATATTTTCCCATTTCTGAAGATGTACAGGTGATAAGCATCAGGGAAAACTGGTTGTAGGAACTGGCTCACAAATTAAAATATAAATGGTGCACAGTCTGACAGGGACTCAGGGTAGTCCCACACATGCTAGATGGCAAGCATTTTAGAAAGCTCACAGAGGAGCCATTTTGTTTATAAAGGGGTGCGATTGATGCAGACAAACTCAGCTGTACATGGCCAATTTTAGAGGTGCTAAAGTGGCAAGGAACCATTTGTATGTAAAGGGTGCGATTGATGCACAGGAGCATAAGGCTTCACACTTATAAAATACATTTGTAACATGGCTCTAAACAAAAGACTAAAATAACTAACATGGATTGCATAAACAGGAACAGGTGACCATTAAGCAACCATGGATTAATTTCACAGTAGAACCATGGTTGCTCCTCAATAAACCATGCTTGCTCTTGTAATTTTGTCGTTCACCACCAGAACTCAAATCTCCTGTGCACTTAAATATATGCATTCCCCATCATGCACAGCAGCCAAATCCCAAACAGCACAGACAGTGAAAAACTGAGACAATTCCACAAAAGTAAGTCAGTCAAAATCAATACATATTCTGAAATGTTGATCACATCTGCATGTAATCAGTAACTGAATCACTATTCACCATTCTACTCACCATATTAAAAGGAAAAATCAGCCTGTTCCAGCACAATACAAGAATTCTACTTTCCAACTACCTGTGTCTGTTTATCTCTGTCAGTGTTTTTTTGTACTTGCTAATATAGGATGTCTTGCTACAATCTCTTATCAAGCATAACTCCCTGTTTCTGCACTTGCCATGTCATAAGCGTATTAATCAACTCCACAGCATGGGTCTACTGTGGAATTAATTCATGCCTGGGTGGTTGGAGGCATTCGACCTGCGGCCTCGTCCCCCGCACAGATTAATTCCACAGCAGTACCATATTGTGTCATGGATTAAAGCTTATGTAAATACATTCAAATAAATAATTTGAAGCCATGTAGGGAGCTAGGGCAGTCTTGAGCAGATAACAGAAGTACACAGATTTTGTATAATCAAACACACAAGTAAAAGCGGAGCAGTTTGAAGCAAAGGTTCTATTGGGGAAAGTTATATTCAGTCACAAAACATTGCTGCACATAGCTACACTTCACGATCATGCTGCCAAGTCATTTTTTTTCAGAATTGTACCAAACTTGGCAGATAGATAGCTCTAAGTGTCCTACACCACAGAAAAATAGTTTTAAGTAGTAAAAGTGTGAAATAAAAGAGTCGCCAACCTTAATAGAAAGAGTGGGCCCTGAATAAAGCAAGTCCATGCAAGCAGTGACACAAGAGGTTGAGCTAAGCATGAGAAAAATTAATGTGTAATTCCTATGTGAAAAAAACTGCTGTGGTCAGCGTAATTAAGGTGGAAATGACTGTTTTTAATGGAAAGTGAAGAGAAATGTTCTTAAAAATGATTACTTCTTCAGTTTAAATAGTAATACAAGATTGTTAGTCTTAGCAACTTAGCTTTCCAAGGGGTTATTTTGTACAGAAACAAGCATTTTTCAATGCCAAATGTTTCCTGCATGGTATATGTAGCAGGGGTATATTGTGTTAGTTGAATCTCAAGTTAAGGTTACTAAAGGAATTTGGCACTAATTACATGCTGTATGAGCAGTACAGCCCTGTTGAGTTAGTATGGTCTAGGGGTAAAGTACCATCTTGGTAAGTGCACATGTCTCGCATTAAGAGCTGCAACATACATGCTGGATTATTTTTATTTATTTATTCCACAATTCGGATTTACAACCTTTGAGTCAAAGACTCATTTACAAAGGCACCTCATCGCAGGGAGGGTAGACAACAATTGGTGGAGAAAAATAATGGAGAACATTACAGGTGAGATACAATAAAAGAACACACAAAGCAATTCCAATAATACAGTGGTGTACAAAGGCTTCAATTAGTTACAATTAGTCTAGTATACATATAAATAATAAGGTATTGCTAGAGGTTCTAGGTGGCGATACCTGGGGGGGGTGAAGGGCTGGTCGCTGGGGGAGGAGGCAGTCCGAGAGGACTTTGTCTGTAAATTGGGCCAGGCAGAGCTTTAGGTATGGCCCAGTCATGGTCATTTATAGCTCTGAGTGTCAGTGAGGTGATTTTGGAGGGCATTTTTAAAGGGGCCGATTTTGGGGATGTTTGTGATATGAGTGGGGAGGGAGCTGTACCAGAAGGGGGCTCTGTAGTGGAATGATCTTTGGGCGAGTGAGGTCCTGGCTCTCGGGACCTGGAAGGTGGCTTTGGTTGCATTATGTGTTTCTTTTCTTTCTAATAAAGTTTTATGTGGATTTAAAAGTATCCCTGTGTGTTTTGTGATTCCTTGTGGTGTTCGCTTTGCATTGTTTCACATTTTGGTAGAGTCCTGCATTTTGTTTTAAACCTTATCGGGATTAGGGTTGCCACCTGTCCGGTTTTAGACTGGATAGTCTGGCTTTTAAGGTCCTTATCCAGTCATCCAGTTTTGATTAGATGTAGTCAGTTTTGGGGCCATGTTGAGTGCTCATATACTCTTTAAACTGATGTATCAAATCATCCACTGTTTTGGCTGCATGGCATGTCCAGGTTACAGGGAAGTTCTGAGGTCATTCAGACTTGCCTTTGTTTGTTAAGCCAGTCTGCCTGGGAGGTGTAAAGCATGGCCATCAGCAGTAACTTTAAAACCTAATCTTTTCCACTCTGAATTTGAAGTATGGTCTTTTACTGCTATGACAGGAAACAGCCTTAACGTCTTTATATGCTCTCATGTGTTTCTTTTTGTTTGTTCTGTATTCTGATGTTTTAGAACCATTTTTGTTAAATTATCTAGTTTTTATTGACTTTATCACTGCATTGAATACTTCTCTCCTGAGTCCTCAACAGCTAGCCACTGCTCTCATTGTGTACGTCCTAAACATTCCATGCTATTAGCCACACTTTTACATGTCATTCAGATAAATAGCATGGAATGGTGTGTCTGAAATTGAGGAATGTCTTAGAAATATGAAAAGAAACAGTAGTAGCTACTGAGGTAAAGGGAATACAATGCAGTATGGAAGGTACCACAAGCATCAATAATTAAGATATCAAAATTGACCAAAACATATCGGAATACATGACTGACATGGAAAGGAAACTGGAGTGTTTGCAGAAGTGTGTGATCAATCAGCTGTGAATGAGCTTATGCGCACTCAGTAGACCTGAGTTTGATTCCCACAGCCTCCACTTGCATACTGTGTGAACCTGAGCAAGTCACTTAAACCTTCTGTGCTCCTGGGTAACTCCTGTAAAATGGGCCATGTGACCCATGGGAGTTAACCTGGTTGCCAAAGAATAAAAATAAAATAAATAACAGTATAAAAATGATTTCCTACATCAATGTCTATTCTTACATTACAACTGGCTTTGGAGAAGGAGTGATATTGTCGTCCATCATTAAAAAGGGGTGGAGCCAGAGGTGGAGTTTGGGGTGTGGTTTAGCATCCAGTTTTTACCTCATCCAAAGGTGGTGACCCTAATCGGGATGCCTGTAAAGCCATCTTTGTCAATGCTGCATAGCATTTGTTCACTTCACAGATGTGCTGGCCAGTACCCTGTCTGATGTAAAAGTTAGTGAATTAGAAACATACACTTGGATCACCTGTGATGCATTTTTAAGGCAGCATGGGCATAGCCATGCTGTCTTATTGCTATGAAGTAGAAGAGGAAAAGGGACAGGAACGCTATCATGTATCTCTCCACAGTGCTACAGTCATGTTCCCAGCATTGGCTTTCCACTGGCCCTCCCATCCGCAGACCCAACAACCCCTCTCTTCCCCCTTCTGCTACGGCACTGAAGAAATAGTTCTCTACAGTTTTTAAAAACACAGGATCTGATCACCCTTTCCAAGCATATTCTGCTGTCAGTTTCTTATCAGGATAGCACTAGGACTTTGAGGAATTTGAGTCTCACAGGCTGAATGGATTGTAGTATTGATTTTATTGTGAACACTTTTTATTTTCTCCTCCTGGAATTTTAGCCTCTGAAAAGTTAGTCAAAGGGAAGTCTGTTCTGTGTTCAGTGTTTTTCTGCCTGGTCAAACAGTGCTTTGAGGACATCATAGGGGTGCTACCATTTGTCCCCCTCAAGAACTCTGAGTAGCATTCCAGCAGGTTAGTTCAGTAAACAACAAAGCATGCCTGTAGCTTGTTCAGAGCTGAACAGCACAGTAACTGCCAAGTGTCCAGGCAAGCACACCAAAGGTTAAACAGTTATCAGCCCCTTCATAAAATACTAGTACACTACTACCTTGCAGCAGGACCCTTCTGAGCTGTTCAGCAGATAGATACAGGCTCCCAGAATGACACAGCGAATGACATCATTAGTACAGTACCTTAGACTGCAGCACAATTGAGATGACCAGACACAGTGCTTTGGGTAAATTCACAATAATAGGTGACAGACTATTATTTCAAAACCAATTTTCATAAAACAGCACAAGTGCCATGTGAAACTATGTGGTTAATGCAGCAGATACAAAAGTCTGCTTTTTAAATTGAGGACATTTTATTATTTATTTATGTGTGCAGCTGGCCAGTTCAAGATATCCGGTTCGCGGTTTTGATTAGTTGACTCCGCAAAGCCATTCGGCTTTGGGTTATGTGAAACCAGCCTGAGTTGTCTGCTCCTGCATCACCAGACCAGCTGCTGTATAAGGACCACGAGGGAGCCCTACCCCCTGCTTCAAGAAACATCTCCACAGGTCTTATTTCGTCAGCTCATCTCCGTTGTCTGGGTACAGTGAGTAGAAATCAGAGTAGCTCCCTGAGACAAGCTTTAATAATCATTGTGGTACCACCTAATCTTCATTTCACTGTTAGTTTAATGGTTCAAGAGACTGGGCCATCCGGCCACTGGACACAAATAAAACTGCATGCCAAATTATCATGTTGTCTTTCACCAAGGGTTTAGGGCCCAACAGCAGCTGAAACCCCAGGCACCATTTAGGTTAGCTTTGTTTTCCATCTGGGTACCCATTATATTTATAGGACTGCAAAGTGGAACTAAATGCATGCCAGTATCCTGCTCAAACCAGTAAGGATAAAATCATTTGACCAGATTTGCCCTTCCTTGTTATGCTCTCTAAATAAACCTGACTGGTGTTGCAATGCTATATTGCCTCACGCATGTTTACTGGTGGTCTGTTACTGTGTTTGGAATATTCCAGAACATGCATGCCTGACAACCATTGTTTGCAGGAGGTTCCAGGAGGCCACACTGAAGCCAAGATCATGGTAAGTGGGAAACCTATGAGCATATCATTAATGTCTGTTGACAAATGTATTGTGAATATTGTGAGAGATTACTGCTTGTTCCAAGGTCTAGGGCCGCTAGGTGGGGTAATGGGTAGTTATAGCTTCAGAGAGGCCTGTAACAAATTTAATAAATACCCACTGAAACCTTACTCTGAGTGGAGGCACCAAAACTCTGTTTTTACCGTGGGTGGGCAAACCCTGGTACTAGCTAGTTACAAATCCAAGCCCCTCAACCTGTGGATAGTAATACAGGCAGGGGTTGTAACCCTAGAAGTAGCTCTACAAGCCTGTTTAACAAGCAATGTAAAGTTTACTATCCAGAGTTGCACTGGTACTAGAAGAGTGGTCCTGTTGGGGGGGGGATGTAGGTTGTCCAACTCTTAGCTGGGTGCTCAACTTTAGGGCTGGTCACTGGGCAGGAATGTCTAGAGGCAAGGCAAGGCAAAATGTATTTTTCAGGTGCCCAATCCTGTAGGCTCTGGGCACTGCACAACAGCAACAAATCTATCATAATATGACAAAGGAACATAACACATTTTCCAGTCTGTGAATTATCACTTTCATAAATTAAAATCAGTAAAACCAGAAGAGGATGGTAAGGCCCACTCCAGGGCTCTAAGTTAAGTTTTGCAGCCACTAGCCAGCGAGTCTAGTGACTGGGAAAATGTACTAGCCCCACAGACTCTTCCACTAGCCCAGCTGAAGTACTGTGCTTTTTGATTACATTCTACAGTAGAAACCTACAAGCCTAGTTAAAGGAAAATCTTACTAGCCTAACACAAAATCCACCAGAATTTGGCTAGTTGGCCTGTGTAAATTTTGACCGCTGTACTCTCTGCGATGGGTTACCAGTACTTAAACAACTTATTTTTAAAATGTAATGACTGAGGTGTGGTCAGTTCTAGGACTGCCAGTGGCTGGTTGTCAGTGCTGTGACTGTCAGGGGCATTGCCGTAAGGGGACAGACAAGTACTACAAGTGTTGAGGGAGGTTCAGAGGCAGTGTTGTGTTAATGGCGGGGGTCAGCATTGTGATTGTTGTGGTTGGGGTGTCGGTGTTTTAATGGTTGAGGTTGGGGAGTCGGTGCAGTTATTGTTAAGGGGTGGGTGGTCAGGCCGTAACTGTCAGGTGGGAGGCAGAACTGCAACTTTTTTCAGTGGGAGGTGGAGTGTTGTGACTGTGGGGGTGGGGATTACTGCTGTGTCTGTCTGTAGAGGGTATCAGCCCTGTGACAGTCGTGGATGTAGGGGGACAGTGCTTTGACTGTGGTGGTGGGTAGTGCTGTGACTGTAGGGGTTAGAGGTAAGTGCTGTCACTGTTGGGGGATGAGGATCAGCACTGTGACTATTGGGTAGGTGGCCACTGTGATGGATGGTGGAAGGTATTAGTTCTGTGACCATTGAAGGGTGGTACAGTTCTGTGACTGTCGGGTGGGGTGGCAGTCCAGTGACCATTGTAGGTGAGGAGGCAGTGCTGTGTCTGTTGTGGATGGGGGTCAGGGAGGTGACTGTTAGGAGTAGTAGGTCAGTGCTGTCATTGTCAGGGGATGGGAATTAGTGCAGTGACTGATGGTAGGGGGTGTCACTTCTGTGACTTTTGGGGGTGAGGTGACTGTGGTGTGACTGTTGGGGATTGATGATCAGTGCTGTAAGATGGAATGGGGTGCAGTACTGTGACTACTGTTGTTACTATGGGGGAATGGGGATCAGTGCTGTGACTCTGAGCGGTGTATGGTCATTGCTGTGACTGCCAGGTTGGGGGGGGTAGAAGAGCAGTTCTGTGAGTATTGGGAATACCGAAAAAGTGTTGTGACTATCAGGGATGTGGATCAGTGCTGTGACTGCCAGAGGTGGGTAGTCATTGTCAAGACTGTCAGTGGAGAGTGTTAGTCCTGTGATTGTCAGTGGGGTGATAGAGTCCTGTGACAGTGGAGTCAATCCCGTGCTTGTGGGGAGAGTGTACAGTCTTGTTACTGTTGGGGGTACAGTCCTGTGACTGTGAGAGGGTAAAACAGTCCTGTGACGGAGGACAGTCCTCTGACTGGGGGTCCAATCCAATGACTGTTGGAGGATTAGTCATTGCTGTAACTGACGGTGGGTGGTGTCAGTACTGTAACTGTTAAAGCGGTACAGTCCAGTGATTGTCTGGAGGAGGGTCTGTTATGTGACTGTCAGGATAGGGTGTCATTTATGTGACTATCAAGGAGGGTCATTCCTCTGACTTTGGGAGGTCTGCTTCTGTGCAATTTTACAACTTTGAGGACAGAAGCATTTGCAGGAAGTTGTATACTGGCAGGAAGGTTTTATAAGGTGCCAAACTAAGTGACTGTTTGGGGCGGATGTTAGGTCCCGACTGTGTTGGTGGTCATCAGTACTGTGATGTACAGTGTTTTGACTGGTGGGGGGGGGGGATTACTGCTGTGACTGTCTTTGGAAAGTGTAATCCATGTGACTGTTGGGGGTATGGGTACAGTGATGTCATGATGGAGGGGTGTAGTGCTGTGATTGTTGGGAATGGGTATATGGTCTGTAACTGTCAGGCATGGGTGCCCAGTGCTGTGACTGACAGTGGAGGGTGTCAGTCCTGTGACTGTCTGAGGGGGTACAGTCCTGCGACTGTCAGTGGAGGGAGGGTCAGCCCTGTGATGGTCAGGGGTCAGCGCTGTGGCTATTGTGTAAGTAGTGCAGAGTGGTGCACAAGCAAAGGAAAAGGCAGTGCATAAGCAAAGCAGCCAACTTGTAATAACAAAAGAAAAGAATGTTCAGCAATCCTAGATTCAGCTTTAAATGCAAAGTGCAAGATTTATTTTCCAGCAAGATGCCTGGCATGCACCCACTTGGGCCAGTGCTTCAAGCCTTCAGTGGCCCTTCCACAGAGGACAGGTCTGAGGATTAAAAAATGATGCATCTAATTTATACAGAAATGTCAAAGTGATATACACCACACACTAAAAACAACATGCAAGTCAAGGTGAAAACACAGGAACAGCTTTTCCAGTGGTAACAAACATTTCATTATTCTGTTTTTTGTGTTTTGTTTTTGACACTCATGGTTAGCAGTTGCTGATGTTAGCATAATACTTAAATTAAGCATGTCTCTATATCTTTTATTTCATTTAATTGCATACCTTTCCCTCTATAGCTATATTTTTTTTACCTCTTACACTGTACTATATTTATTTCATCTATCTCCTCTTTATTGTTCTCACTACTGTATTTACTCCATATTAACCTTCTTCTCTTTACTTTCGCAGGTCTCACAGGATGTGAACTGCTTCCCCATCAGATAAGTATTACAATATGTCTAACCTGTCTTATCCTTCCTTGTAATTATCTGAGAACTGAGGATCCTTTGTGACCACTTTCCTCTATTGTATTCTAAAGGTCTAACAAATGTCATCCCTTTATGACTTCTGCCTCTGGCTCCGTAGTACCCTGGTAAGAGACACTGTACATATTATCTATCCTTGATAGGTTTACTGTAACAGTGTAGCTGCACCCATTATGGGAGGGTTATGTATACTGAATGTGTTAAGGTCATACATACTGCAACATTTCCCCCCTCCATAAAACATTTTGCTTTGCCAGTTGACTCGGGCAGACTCTCAGCCCTATCCCTATCTCCCCTGTCCATCATTCCCCTGTCCCAAACCACAGAGCCCAAAGTTCCCATGGATTGCCTTCCTCCCCCATGATACAGTGTCCAGAAAAGGGAGCGCCATCCTTCCCCCCCTCACCCAGTCACTTACATTCACAACTGAGCCAGTCATCCAGGTGGTCATGTGGGACGGAGGTAGCTGGGTAGGGCTTTATGGAGCCTGCGCTACTCATTTCTGCATTTTTCTCTTTCTTGAGCTCCTGCCTTCACCTGGGGGAAGCCAACGGTCAAGTCAGCATGCCTTTCCATGCAAGGACAGGACAGCTATGTGATGAATGTTCAATCTGCTTTCCGACCCCTGGCAACATGGCATATTCCTGAACTTGGGTCACTGAGGTGGTGGACAATAAGGCACCTAACGCCTCATCCCTCCATATCACTGGACCAGACAGACCTTATACCACAGCAAAATCATTATTTGTTACTACTGGGACAAGCGATCGGACAACAATGGTACCACTGCACATCAGGAAATTATTTTTTTTATTAACATACCTGGTGGTAAGAGGGTGGGTTGTACTTGTGGACACCAGAGAATGTGTTAATTTTAACAGGGACAGCAATCACTGTTACTGGCTGCTAGTTTTAAACAAAATATTGAGCTGCTTGAAGTTATAAATATTTGTAACACGGCAAAAAAGAGAAGCCTGAAATAAGGAAACATCATTAGACAAAAGGCGCCACATGATCAAAGTTGGAGCGGGGATTAATCACTAGTAATGCCCGCTCCAACTATTAATCATGGGGTCACCGGGTCAGGATCTAGCACCACTAACTGTCACAGCAGCAAACAGAATACACAACGCAGCGAAGATGCAGGATCTCACCAGGCCGGCACAAAGCCGAACAGTTCCAGCGAACAGAACTGTAAAAACAGAAACCACAACGATGCAAGTATTCCCATGTTACAAATGCATTAATGCCCTCGAATTAAACTGCTGAGGAATTAATGCATGGTTGAAATGGTTAGGCACTTCGGCCAAGGCCTCGTCCACACACCCCCAACCATGCATTAATTCCTCAGTAGAAGCAGACTCGAGGGCCTTCTTCATCGGGCATTAATGCTTACATATATGTATATGTATATCTATATATATATATCTATATATCTATATATATATATATCTATATATCTATATATATATATATATATATATATATATATATATATAGATATATATATATATATCTATATATATATATATATATATATATATATATATATGTATGGGATACATGATGAGCAGGGGTGTGATATGGAAAATCTTTTCACTCCTGCAGAGTGAGCTCTGGTTACTCGCAAGTGCTGGAGGCAAGAGTGAGAGCATCCAGAGGTCATGATGCAGGAGTGAAATATTTCATAGCAACACAACTGTACATCATGTGTCCAATTTATGCAATAGGGTTTCAGAACATTTTATTTTTTGTTCAATTTATCTTGTGGAATAAACAAAAGACACAGGACAAAAAAATAAGCGTCTCTTAAAACAAGCTGAAACACTAATTTGCCATTTGGGATGAAGCAGGTTGTATTCATTGGTAGTTGAGGTATTCAGGGACGTGAAAGGCTTTGCTCTTTGTGGCTTCTTGTCAATATGAAACTGGCTGCTGTTAGCTTGCTTTGGTTCTCTGCAGGAACACAATACGATTTTCTAAGGCTAGCAGGTGAATTGTGTGTGTGTGTTGGGGGACTGATATACTGATTAGTTTCCCAGGCTACTGAGGGTTTGGTGGAGTTCCTTCCTGACTGCTGTTTTAGGAAACATGCCTAGAATGATGATATCTACTTCAGCAGAGTCCAGCTGAGTTTTCTGATTGGTCAAGATGTAATTAAGAGATCGGGATACTGATTGTTTTAGACAGGGTTTCAGCCTAACATCAGCACAGTGATAACATCTGCCTGTGAGGTAAGCACAATATGTATAAATGTAAACTATTATCACACTGTGATAATATTACTGGTAAAAAAAATCACAGTGTGATTTTCTACCAGGATTTACATCACTGTGTGTAAGATATGTAAGAATTAAGCCACGAGAAAGGATGGATCTACTGTGGAATTAATCCATGGTAGGGTCGGCCAAGTGGGTCCAACCAACCAGCCATGGAGTAATTCCACTGTAGATCCATCCTTTCGAGTGGCTTAATCCGCTTGTAACATGGCAATGATTGTATGACTAATAGTCTTTGAATAAATGAGTACAATCACACTGATTTACTTTTAGAATGCTGTATGTTGAACTGTTAAACATGATATACATATACTTCAAAACAATTGGAACACACCTATTGGAAATATTGTGGCTGCTATTTCACTTTTGTTAAAATAACTTTCATTACAAGCTTTAAGCTTCTAACATCAAAACATATTTTACAACTTTTCAAAAACTTGCAATTCACTTTCTATTCTAGGTGCTTTGATTTTCCTCTGTGTCTGTTAGAAGATATGGGCTGCACTGCATGATGGGAGTGTGTTATGGTACATCTTAGTTTTCTTCCTGCAGTTCCTTTGCAGACCAATAGGTGGCTGTCAAACAATCCTAGCAGCACAAGCACCGTTTCTCCACATGTACTGAATTAGGCCAATCTGAAAAACACTTTATTGAACAACTACTATTTTGCGGAATATTATTTTCACTTTTTTCCACTCTAAACTATCTAACTCAGCAGGACATAGAACAACATAACGTTTACTGCTTTCACCTTTCAAATACTTGTTTTGACTAGTATTGTTAGTCTGTTTCTTTGATTTCTTTTTGTTTCTCTCAATTTATTTTTCTTTTCACCCATAGAAGTATCCTCTCTCTTTGATTTTGCTTTGTTTATCTCACTATCTGTTATTTTTGCTTTCGGTTATAGAAGCTCCATGCTCATCTTTACCACTGTGTATTCACCAAGAAAAGCCTAGGACAGATAATGTTATTCAGTCATCCACAGTGCATTGCACCCAAAGTTGCTTAGAAAGCAGTAGATCAGAAGGGATGGTAACAGTATGTAAATGTTCACTTCTAAAGAAATATTGTTGCAGCATAATTAACAGTATGAGTGATGTTTAAATGTGCAATCTTTAGTAACTCATGAACTTGTGTGCCAGTTACAACATAGAACAATCTTGAAAATGTCAAAAACCCTGTGCCAGGAAAAACCTTAGCAAATACAAGCTGGAACAACCACAAACTATTTGCATATTACTTTCAATTGTGTACTGCTCTGCCTGTAGTGGATTGCCAAGGTATTACATCACAAACCATGGTCTACTAGGTATTAGACCATGGTTGTTGGTGTACCACATGGTGTATTTTGTCCTATCTGAATGCATAATTTTCTTTCAGTTTTATATGCCATGTTACAAATGGATTTATCCACTACTCATTTGTCTCATCTCTAATATGTATATGTATATATATAGGATATGTGGGGTGCCTGTGTGATAACAAGTTATTTGTACAGTAGCCTGTGGCTCTCGAGTAACCTCATGAGTGGCAAAGTCATGAGTGAGGCTTACGAGAGGTCACAGGCTACTGTACAAATAACTTGGTTATCCCACAGGTGCTCCACGCATATTTGATTTATGCAAAAGGATTTTTTGGGTTCACTTTTGTTTTATTTTATTTTTTTCTTAACTTCCTTTCCATGTTTTCCCTCTGTGCCTGGTTGCCGTGTTTGGCTTGCAGGGTTGCTGTGCTGAGAAAGAGGGAAAAAATGGCTTTTTGTTCTTAAGAGTGCTTTCATTTAAAATATAGTTCTGGTTTGGGGGGAAGGTTAGGGTGTGTATTTTGTGTGTCTTTGGGGCTGTGATAGCTTAGGTTGTAAAGAGCACTGTGTGAAGGGGAAAGTGAAACTGGGAGGCAGTACTGCTGAGCAGGAAGCACAGGTGATGGTGGTTAGTGATGTAGTCACTGTGTGGATAAAAGGGTGGTGGTGCAATCACTATGGGGATAACTTGAATTTATCCACATAGTGATTACGTCACAACCCATTTATCCACACAGTGACTCAGATAACTGAAGTTGTGTGTCCGTTTTTATCCTGACACCTGTTGCATAAATATATAAAAATTTCCTTGTAGATCACTCCTCGCTCCTAACCCCTGTGAAATGTATTTATTTACTTGATGAATTTTGTTGACCAGATAGGACTGCTGAAACTAGAAGTCCCTTTTTCAGGGGCGACCAGGGTTGGGTACAGATGGTAACCAACTGAAATTGAACCCAATGAAGCTGCTGTTGGTATTTTACTGACTAGGGGAAACTGGATGGGACACCAGGGAAATGCCCCTATTCTTTTCAAGAAGTGCTATAGAATCTTTAACGGCCACCTGATCAACCACCAGACCATGCAGAAGGGACCTCGGTTTATCATCTCATCTGAAAGATGGCACCTCAGGAGTGTACCAAACCCCTCATGCTGCACTACAGTGCAAGTATTAGGATTTAACCCAAGTGCCTGGTGTGGGGATAAAACCTACAGCCTTCTGATCTTCTAGTCTCAGAGGCGAGTGTGCAACCTGCTGAGCCACTGACACTGAAAGTAGCATTATGCTGCCTTATTGGCTCTGACCAGAGATTGTTTTATGGTGTTGTAAATGTAACATTACTGGGTGCATGCTTACTGGCACTGAGAGCTGTGTGTGTGAACTTGCTTGCAGGTATGGGTTGCCAATTTGGTTGAGGTTTGAAAATAAAGTGGAGTCTCAGTCCTGGAGGTCCGTATTTTGTTTTAAACCTGAGGGGATGCCTGTAAAAATGTCTTTGTCTGTTTGAATTTGGGCTCCTGAATAGACTAACATTCCAGACACATGTGCAGCACTGTGTTTTGCCCAGTTGGTGACTGCTTAATGAAACAACAAAGGACTGATACCTCCACCCTACCTCATTTTCTGCACATCATAAAAAAAACCATGACAGACACAGCACTTTATTTTCAAACCACCACCCATCCCCACATAATTGGCAACACATTAATACTCCCTCATCCCTGTCACAAGGAAATTCATACACACAAAGCTCTGACAGCTAGTAAGAATACTAGCTTACTTTCACAAAACCATACAGGAATACATTACAGGTGATCCAAGTGTATGCAGGGTAGTGGACAGCGTGTCTGTGAAGGGAGCGGGCACTCAGCACATTGACAATGACATCTTTACAGGCATCCGCTCAGTTTAAAAAAAAACTCAGGCCCTCCATGACAGAGACTATGTTCCCTGGCATTGATCAGTAGTGTTACAAGCAATAAGTCAACTGTGGTTTTTGCCTTGTCTTGCTGTGTAGAGAAGCCAGAGTGTCATCCATTTCATTGACAGAGTAAAATAATGTGTTTCCAGCTCCACCTCAGTTCTTTCAGTTTTCAATTGTAATACATGTATTAACAAGAGTATTGGTGCAGGATTAGGTTGCTTTGTGGTAGGGGTGCACAGACAATTCTTATTTAAATCAGAACCCTCCCAGATCCAGCCCTCACTCCAGAACTCAGATAAATCAGGACTCAGCCACAGGAGTCTGGTTCTAATTCCTTATTTATTTATTTATTTATTTTATAATCTTTGGCCAGGAAAGGCACATTGTGCTGAAACTCATTTCCAGGTGCATCCTGGGAGCACTAGGAAGCTAATTGACTTGCTCAGGGTCACACAGTATACAACAGTGGTGGTGAGATTCAAACCCATGTCTCCAGGTTTCTTCAGGAGTCCTTTAATGAGAGTACCAAAAAAACTGTGGCCAGGATTAAGAAGTCAGGGACTGGAGGCTTACCTTATCATTCTCTCCGCCTCCTGCCTCCGTTGTTGGCATGAGGGATTCAAAGGGTGCAGCAGTCCTGCATTTCCACATTTCCATCTGGGAATGCATTCTGTTGCATAAGCAGCCAGGGAATTTCTATGTTGGGGGAGGAGTTGAGGCTGAGGTGGTGGAACAGACATGAAGTGGAGGTGTTCTGACAGTCATGGTGCAGGGCTGAGCGCTATTTGCAAATAAGTTGTTTTTTTAAACAGGTAAACCTAGGACATTTCCCCAAGAGAAGAGGGCACTTTAAATCTGTGACTTGGGCACTGGCAGTAGGTTAACTCTGAGGTCCTTAATGTGGGTCAGCTTTTCATGGTTTACTATCACTAATCTCTTTGGTAATGGCTAGAAGTGCTTTGTGACTCAAATAGTGATAGTGATTTGCTGTAACAAGTGGTGGAGCGGCTGGTACTACTTACTTCTTAGGTCAAGCTTGGTGACAATCAGTGTAGATCGCATTGGTGGTAGTACTCATTAGGGGTGGGTGGACTGTTCAATGACAAGTTGAACCCCCTCAGATCCAGGACTCACTCTTGGATTTGGATCACTAAGGACTCAGATGCGGAGTTCAGCTCTCAGTCTATGAGTGAGGTGCAGTTTTCACTTTCAGTACTTTTTATGCACAATCCACAGCAAAATCCTGCACTCACCACCTATATACAGAAAGGATGGCTCACAATCGTAGTTGATGCTTCATTTTATTGTAATATTGCCACGTGCAAGTCCAGATGCATTTTGGAACGTAGTTGTTCCCTTCTCAATGGATCTACATTTCAAATTCAGGATGCCTTATTTATACATACATGCTAGTGACATCATTATGACATCATCAAAAAGTGCAAAGTGTGAATGTAAACAATGATACCAAGTGTATAAACAAGTTCATTATCTATCTAAATATAGTCTATTTCCTATATTGTATTCTGTAGCTTAAAAAGCCACGTTTATTTCATATAAATAGAGTTAAAAACCATGTAGAAAAATCAAATGAAGGTGCAGAGACAAAATGAACCATGTGCTTCGTTCGAGTCCGTGTAGTAAAAACAATATCTAGAAAAGACACATCAGAAAAAACATTTAGTCATTTGTACAGAGTGAACAAATCACAATATACAATACAGTTAAATGCTTTCAATCTAATTCATGGTGTGTTCTTAATCTTAGTAATCAATACCTGTTTATTACTAGATTGTGCTTCGGGGTAGGTATATATATTTCTAGAACACATTGTTTCCTTTTCCTCAGGTATAGTGTAATGTCGAATCTTTCATTTAAACCTGGGTGTTTGAAGGCACCCAAAGTAAAGATCTAAAATCCTTCTCTTTCTAATATGTAGTTTTTGTGGTCAACACCCCTTGTTTTTTTTTTTAAATACTCTCTCAATTCCCCTAAAACTGAAAACATGTGCCGTTTTGTTGGTACTTGAAGCAACATGCTGAGCAGTTGCATAGGTCAGATCGACATTATTTATTGCTCTGCAGTGCCTCCCACCACTCTAGTTTGAATTTTCCTGAGTTTTCCAATGTAAAGACACCATGTACACTAGCTATGCAATGACCCCACAAGTGTCACATGTAATCAGTTGGTTTATTGTGTATGTTTTCTCAGAGTGTGAGCAGAGAATTCTTTACATTGTGTCACCTGCTACAACAGATGCATCTCTGGCATCTATAACATCCCTTGCTTGGTTTTGGCCATGTCTGCATATTAGGGTCGGTTGTCTGCTGGGTACTAGAATGTCCTTAAGGGTTTCAGCCCTTCTGTATGATCTCCTTGGGGGTCTATCTTGATATGCTTCAAAGTGTGAGTCACCCCTCAGGATGTTCCAATTTTTATTCAAAATATCGACAACTTTATGGGCATGTATAGAATAGGTGGTCACAAAATTAAGGTTTGCTTCATTTGTGTTTCTTGCCTGGTACATCTTAAGGGTTTCTGTATGATGCCCTAGAAAGAGGGTGGATAGATGGTGATATAAAAAGGTTTTTAGAAGTAGAATACCCAGTTAGGGCCATGATCTACACTCTACCTAAGGTGTATAAGAAATTCATCCCCCCCCCCAAGTAGACCTATAGTGAGTGGGGTTGGCTCTCACTGAGCCTTTATCTTAATATGTTGACTATCATTTGCGACCTTTGTTACTGAGCTATGCTCATACATCAAAGATACAACAGGTATCCTTAACATTCTGGAAGAAATAGAAGTTGTAGAAAATTCACTTTTTATTACAGTGGATGTCAAACCTGTATATTCAAACATTCCACAGCATGAAGCACTGGAAAGTTTGGCCTATTTTGTGAACTCCAGGGGAATGAAACACAACCTAGTACTGAGTTGTTATTAAAATTGTCAGAATTTGTTTTACAATATAATGCTTTTTCATTTTTAGACAAGTTCTATCTACAAGCCAAAGACACAGCTATGGGTGCAACATTTGCCCCAAGCTTAGCCAGTCTCTACATGGGAAGGTGAGAAAATACACACGTGAGAGACCCAGGTGCCAATCCCTGTTTTTGGAAAATAAGTCTATACAAATGTTTTATTGATGATCTATTCATTATATGGGATGGCACTGTGTCAGAATTTGAAGATTTAGATTCATATTTGCATTCCACTAACCCAAACTTGCATTTTCCCTTTGAAGTCAGTACTGAAAGTGTTTGTTTCCTGGACTTGTGTACTTCTAAGAGAGAGATAACAATAGCGTCAGCACTAACATTTATAGAAAACCATGTGACAGAAATACACTCCTTCTCTCTTCCTCCTGCCACCCGAAACATGTCACACAGAACATCCCAAAAGGGCAGTTCTTAAGACTGAAAAGAAACTGCAGTAGTGATGACACTTTTGAAGTGACAGCATCAGAACTGAATACCAGATTTAAAGATAGGTGATATTCAAACACACTAATACATTAAGCATATCAGTAGGTTAAACATATACCCAGAGCTGAAACCATGAAGATGCACCAGGCAAGAGACACAAATGAAGCAAATCTTAATTTTGTGACCACCTATTCTGTACATGCCCATAAAGTTGTTGATATTTTGAATAAAAATTGGAACATCCTGAAGGGTGACTCACACTTTGAAGCATATCAAGATAGACCCCCAAGGAGAGCATACAGAAGGGCTGAAATCCTTAGAGGAAAACTACACCCAAAACCTGAAAAAATATATGTTGTGCAGAGTGTTTTCATTTGTATGTGAAGTTCTAGTGTTTCCTTCCCACTGACTGGTATTAGGAGTTTTTCCCAAATTAGCCTGCTAGCTTTATACTAGTTTTACAACCCCTGGGGATCTCCATACCTGATAGTGTAATTGTATTTCTGGTTCCCACAGTGCATTCTGTCTCATGTGACTGTGATGTAAGATAGACCCAACATTCAGCACACGCATGCCAAACAAACTAAATATCTTGGAAGCTTTACAAGCTACACAAAAATTACCAGCAGCAACGTTTTTCAGGATAGTAAAACCTTTAGGATGAGGGTGGTCACCAAGCTGAATTCTACAGATTTTAAAATATAGCCATCTCTGTTGCTGTGAACTGATTGTAATGCAGTGCTTTCTGCTGGATTTATGGGCTCTACTATATCACCATTACATGAAACAAGGTGCACTGTAGGACAAAGAAATGCAATAAAACTATTTGATATGGTGATCTCCAGGGGTCGTAAAACTACCCTAAAGCTAGCAGGCTAATTTAGGAAAAACTCCTAATACCAGTCAGAGGGAAGGAAACACTAGAACTTCACATACAAATTAAAACATTCTGCACAACATATATTTTTTCAAGTTTTGGATGTAATTTTCCTTTAAGGATGTTCTAGTACACAGCAGACAACAGACCCCTAATATGCAGACATGGCCAAAACCAAGCAAGGGATGTTATAGATGCCAGAGATGCATCTGCTGTAGCAGGGTGACACAATGTAAAGAATTCTCTGACTCACACTTTGAGAGAACATACACAATAAACCAAGTGATTACATGTGACACTTGAGGGGTCATTTACAAAGCTGAGTGTACATGCGGTGCCTTTTACATTGGAAAAACTTGGAGAAAATTCAAAACTAGAGTGGGGGAAGCACTGCAGAGCAATAAATAATGTTGATCTGACCTAAGTAACTGCTCAGCATGCTGCTTCGAGTATCAACAAAACGACACATGTTTTCAGTTTTAGGGGAATTGACAGAGTATTTAAAAAAAACAAGTGGTATTGACTACAAAAACTACATATTAGAAAGAGAAGGATTTTAGATCTTTACTTTGGGTGCCTTCAAACACCCAGATTTAAATGAAAGATTCAACATTACACCTTACCTGAGGAAAAGGAAACAATGTGTTCTATAAATATATATACCTACCCCTGAAGCACAATCTAGTAATAAACAGGTATTGATTACTGAGATTAAGAACACACCATGAATTAGATTGAGAGCATTTAACTGTATTGTATATTGTGATTTGTTCGCTCTGTACAAATGACTAAATGTTTTTTTCTTATGTGTCTTTTCTAGATATTGTTTTTACTACATGGATTCGAACAAAGCCACGTGGACCATTTTTGTCTCTGCGCCTTCATTTGATTTTTCTACATGGTTTTTAACCTATTTATATGAAATAAACATGCTCTTTTTTAAGTTATAGTATAAATAATAGGAAACAGACTATATTTAGATAGATAATGAACTTGTTTATGCACTTGGTATCATTGTTTACATTCACACTGTGCACTTTTTGATGATGTCTCAATGATGTCACTAGCATGTACTGTATGTATAAATAAGGGGTTCTGAATTTGAAAGTAGATCCATTGAGAAAGGAACAGCTACATTCCAAAATGAGTCTGGACTTGCACATGGCACTATTACAATAAAATGAAGCACCAACTACGATTGTGAGCCATCCCTTTCTTTATATGGGTGGTGAGAGCAGGATTTTGCTGTGGATTTCTGTTATCTTTATCCATGTATCCCAACCCTGAGCAGACCTCTCTACTTGCAAATGTACTTTTTATGCACTTTGCTGCCGCATTCCCCATCGACTCCTCATGAATGATTTACGTGATTGGGTGGGTGGAGGAGGGAACTGGAGGAGGTCACCTGATATAATTTGTTTTGCTGCTGCATCTGGCCGTGCATGGAGGACATCTGTTTTTGAGGATATAGCTAAGTCTGCAGTATACGCAAGTCTTGTGAGCCATTTCTCTTTGTTGGCATTTCTTGATGAATCTTCATGTGATCTGGCTCAACATGTTGGCTTTGCCTTGTCGAGATCAGCTGAGAGATGGGCAGTGAGACATAAGGAGGGACTGAGAGGTGAACAAGATCAAGGAAAAGTGAGATTTTAAACATTCTAAAGAGAGACTGTGACAAAGAGAGAGGAAGATAGGGGAATCAAAAAGCACATAAGAGAGAATAGAGACAGACAATGCAAGATTAGAGAGACAAATGGATCAGGCTAGAAACAGAAGGAGAGAGATCTCTAGAGAGAAATACTGCAAAGCTGCACTGGACTTCTGCGTGCCCATTTCAGCTGAGTGATCATGATCAGCTCTACTTAGCTCCTGTACAAAAAAATGGTGGTCCAGCACGAGGAAAAAAAATAAGCTGCGGCAAGAGAAAGATTGAAAGAGAGAAATGGGGAACAGTGTAAAGACGGAAGGGATTCCTCAAAATATACTTACTAAACAACACTCTGTAATAGTTTGGGGGGGGGATACACTGGGAGAACTGTGAGAGATCAGTGAGACAAATGAAAGAGTGTATTACATGCTGCTCTGCTGAGCCCAGGCAGGTGTGTCAAGGCAGGCCACAAAATAACTATTTTATGCTGTTGACTGTGCTACATGTGTTGTTGTTGCCCCAGCTCCCTTCCTCATTAGCAGGTCTACTGTATTTTTCATACTAATAATTATTTAAAGTATCCCCTTTACCCCACTGTGTTGAATACTACAGAAGATGTATGCCCTATTATGCATTTTAACACATCTATTGAAATTTTTATGAAAAATCAGAACTAATCAGGACTATTCAGAACCCCCTTGTGTTTTGGTTCTTATTTAATGAGGGTCAGAACTGCTCCGAGTTCTCCGAGCACTACTTTGTGGGGACCTTGTGGGGACGTTAAATGTACTTTGAATTATTAAGGCTGATGCCAAACAAAATGGGGATAAGCCGAGGGATCAATCCTCCAGTATCACAATGTATCCACGAAAAGACTGACCACAATACACCCAAGGCAGGTAAATATGTAGGCATGGTAGTGTATACAGTAGTACCTGGTGACAGCGATAACCACTACCTCCCTCAGCCGATCCCCACTTTTTTTGGGTATCCATGGTAATTATTCAAAGTACAGTCAGTGTGCCTACAAAACAGGTGATTAGAGAAAACAAATGGAGATGCACCTGGGACTGCAGTGCCATGTTAGTTTAAGAAATGCAGTGTTTTTGTGTGTGGTAGCTGGTACCTACCAACAGTACAATTTCATAATACCTTTCAGTGTCCCTGATACACTGCATATGGAATAAGAAAAAATCACCAACCTTGTATGGAAACAAAAAGTGCTTGCTTTTATTGAAATGTTCCAGTGCAAAATACGTAACAGCATAGCAGCCAGGAGAATTCCTTCCTGTTCCTCTCCCCTCCACTCACGAATGATACGTGCACCTCACATCACTGGAACTCCACTAAAAGTGAGAACTTTTTTTTCCATACAAGGTTGGTGGTTTTTTCTTGTTCCATACAAAGTATATCAGAGGCTCTGAGTTGAATACCCTCAGACTGCAAGGTATTACGAAATTGTACTGTTGGGTGGCAGGTGCCGGCTACCACACACAAAAAGACTGTGTCCTCACAATGCAGCCTAGTCCCGCACCAGCATTATTGTTAATATGTGTGTTACAATCAAAAACTGAAAGAATAGAAGTGAAGCTGGAAACACATTAATTTACTCTATCAATGAAATAGATGACACTCTGGCTTCACTGAAGGGCGAGACATGGCGAAAAACACACTTGACTTCATGCTTGTAACACTACTGATCAATGCAGGGAACATAGGCGCACACCAAAGAAACAGGACAAACATGCAAAATTTGGATAGACTGTTTATTGACACCACAAAGACTGCTACATGCATAGACCATACATTTTGATAGCGGGAATCTACTGCAGCAGAGAGTGGAGCCGGTCACTGACATCATCTGGAAAGTTGTGTTACTATGCATGCATAGGAACGGAGCTGCAAAGTTGCGTAAAATACACCAATTGGGCTGGCATAAATACAGATTTGAAGTTGAGAAATTAACTTATGAAGTGTCCTAAAGGGATGAGCATATTGGAAATATGACTGGGGAACAGGCCAGATTTGAGAATACAAGTGAGGGTCTGCTGCATACTCTCTCTCTCTGCTGCCGCTGTTCATCCTGTCCTCAAAAAGAACAGTGTAGTGTTGTACATAAAGCATCTCAGCTGCTTGCTGGCCAGCTTTATGCAAATGAAAGTACTGAAACGCTCTCTCATTGGAGTGCTTCAGGCCTTTCAAGTACACAAAGTTAACACCCATGAAACTGTGACCACTGTCATAGTCAGCTTGTATGGTCATTGGTCTGTCAGGGAGGAACCCTGTGTAGATTGCTCTGCATTGGGCTAGTCTGTGACACACCTCTGAAATGCCATTCTCTGAAGCAAAGCAAAATGTTTCTTGTGCAAGCGCATGGAAACATAAAAATTCAGCAGAGAGCTTAGAATGATAGCTTTCTAGCCATTATCCTGAAAACCTGCTTAAACTTAAAGAAAGTGCTTATTTTGTATGACAATGAAATGTATTTTAAAATGAGCCTGAATGTATATAAAATGGGGAGCCTTAGAATGTTGATAGGGCAGCTGAGCTCCAAAACTGAGTATTCCATTGTGCCTTATGCTGCTGCAGAAAGGATTTTGATTGGTGCTGAGCCTCTGGACAGGTCAGTGTCCACTCAGTGACCACAACCTAGAATATGCAAATGAGTTTTGGTTATAAAAGAAGCTGCACAGCCAGTGGCAGGGAGTCTGAACAGGGAGAATGACCGAGAAGGAAAGTGCCTAAGCCAGTGGGTTTCCTATCGGAAGAGGCCTGATGCAGTGATAAAGCCTGATAGTGGCAGCCTTTATTTAAATACAGTGTAGGATTAGGGGATTACCTGAATCCCAGTGTAGGGTCAGATAGGGCAGTAAGTGAGAACAAGGTAAGAATAGAAAGCCTGTTGCTTCAAGTGCCTGATGATCTTGTATGTCAAGTTTTCCTCACAGAAAAAGAAAAAACTGTAACCTGAAGAAATCCTCGCTTCTCGTGATGACACCAAGAAACTGCTGACTCAAGAGGGCCCTCCAACAATGACAAAGTGTCAACAACTTCAACAAAAGTTCTTCAGTAAACCCAAAGGAGTGTGGTATTGTACACATATTATTGATACAGTTTGGGGACTACTTTAAAAGTCAAAGTGACATTAATTTACAGAGAATGTACCTCAGTTCTTCTGAATTTAAAAAGACTTTTGTCAACTGAAGGACTGAACCTGAAGGGACTGAGAGGGATAATGTCACAGCATTTAATGTGCCAGTATTCAATGTGTTTTATGTCACTGTCATTCCTGGATGTTTTACTTTACAATAGTTCATGTGTGGAAATGTCTATAGAGGATAATGTATGGTCATCGATGGTTAACCGGTTTGTTAACCATCGAGAGGTTGCCAGGGTGACCATTTAAACCTCGAGAGCGAAGCTCGAGAGGTTTACGCCGCCATGGCAACCTCGAGATTGGTTAAAAAAATGGTTAATCATCGATGTACCATACATTATATTTTATAGTGTATAGTACCATTTAGGTTTTTAAGAAAAGAAAACAGTTCCTTACTGCAGTTTTGTTTCAGTCACTGCCGCTCTGCCCTCACCGCCACGGCCGTTTCAAGGCCGTCCAATCGCGCGCATGCCCAGACTGTTCCCGGTTGTTAACCCATCGATGTGACGTACCCTCAATGGGTTAACAAGATTGTGACGTCACATCGATGGTAAAACGTTGTTATAAAAAGGTCGATTTCTACTTATAACAACGTTCTACCATACATTATAATGATTTTAAATTATTTAGAGTATAGTGATAAGTACAGTAATTGTGTAATTGCATACAAGGGAGGGTATCTGGCAGAAGGGTCAGTGGACTGACTGCTCGGAGGTATGGCCAGTATGGCCCAGCAGTCGCTGCATTCCTTATGTCTAAGTGTGAATAAACCCAGGGATCAAGGCCAGGAAGGGTGCTTGTCCTGGGATCGATGTGTTATCTGCAGGGCTGGCGGGTGGTGAGTGCCTGCAGTTTCTAGGGGAGAAATACAAGGAGGTTAGTGGGGTGGTGTTGCCCTACTGGGACAAAGTTAAAGTGTGAACGTACTGCTGATTTATGTGTATTTATTTGTCATTTGTTCACAAGCTGAATTGTGCCATTCATGGCTGTTATTTTAGAGAATTCTTTCATAGTTTGAGTAAAATTCTACTTTTTTGCTCAACAATCCTAGTGTCAGTGTCCTTGTTTACAAAGCCAGTGTCTCATATTCCTGCAGGTCTCCAGATCAGTCCGGTGCAGCATTTCCTACTCTTGGCAGCTCTTAGCTACTCCAGTTGGGGAGGTAAGCTACTGTAGTCAGGTAGTACCCAACTGGAAAAGTCTTGTCGCAGGGGAAGGAACAAAGAATCCTTGATGTTACCTATCATTGTGTAGAATGGTCCCATCTGTAGCCAGAGGTTAATACAGTAGTGGGTGTGTCATCACAACATTTTGGCCAGCATTTGAGAAATGACAGCTGTAACATACATGAGGTGGTATAATAAGAAGACTATGTTGAAAATTTGGGGTCAAAATATTGAAAATTCCCAAAGTTATGAGCGTGCATTGTGAAATTGCAGTGAACAGTCATAACTGTGCCATTTTCAAGAATGACTTATGACTAAGAATTTTGACCCTAAATTTTTAACATAGCCTTCTTATTGTAATACCCCAAAGTTGGGATTCCCCAGCAGTTCCATTTACTCCCCAGTCTCCCCAGTGTACCCCAGTAAAGGTGCCCCAGGGACCCTATGTGTGGACAGTGTAGGGCAGTGTATAGAGGCCCCTGTTAATGTTTCCCTTCCCCACATGAGCAGAAAAAAAAAGAAAGTTATCGTTTCCTTGCTGTCTGCTCCTGCACAGAACCTCCCCAACCCCCTCCCCCGAGCAGGCATCATGAGCTGTGGCTGTCCACGCGCTGGGACTGCTGTCTCTGTCCAGCGCATGGCATTCGTTTTTAAAAAATACCTTGAGCTTGGGGCAGGTGCTCAGGGTTCAAGAACTGGAACCCTGAGTGCTTCTTTGGAAAAGAGATTGTTTAATTTTTTGGCAGTTGAAACAGCAGCAGTAAGGAGAAAGGACACAAACAGTGAGCAGGGACCCAGTCGACTTACCTGAGAGAGGTTGAAGCTGTCCTGAGGGCTGTGATGTGTGTCTTTTCTCCCCTGCAGTTCCTGTGCTGGCAGTCTCCGGTGTGGTGGCATAGTCTGCGATGGCCACACAGAAGAAAAAAAAGAGGAGCGGCATCCCATTCGCCAAATTGGGCTCTGACAACCCATTTATTATTTTAATTAAAAAAAAAATTGTTTCTCCGGTCCGCCATTGGCGACGTGAGAACATCCACATCATTGGTGAGGAGAGAAAGAGTTTTGGCCATCGCAAAGTCTTGGAGAGACCCCGAGCTGTCCCAATAGTGCCAGTCTCCTGCTGAAAGGTCCCTCCGTCTGCAGCAACACCTCCCACCTCCCGATCCTATCTGCTTCATCCCGTGCCGAGGCGGTGAGTTGGCAGCAGCACCACCAGCCAGGTGCTGACTGTCAGAAGATTTTAATGAAAATACTTATAAATTGAAAGAAAATACTTAGGTGCCACAGAATTCGCCGACGGCTGAGAGGAGGGGTGGATCAGACAGGGCTGTATTTAAATAATTAAATATTCAGGAAGTGACGACAGCCACGGGGAGGGGCTAGTACAGAAAGGCCCATGGTGGGGCTCATGAATATTCATTATGGGACAGAACAAGGTGGGGCAGAGAGGAAAGAGTGACAGCAAGGCCACAGTCAGACCTAAGATTTAAAGGGGCCCAGCCACAGAATGGCCCAGATTGCTTAAGAGGGCAACTAACCTATAGGTTTCCCAGGCCTAGTAAAGGCCCAGCATTTAAAGGGATAACAGATCCCCAGATTTAAAGGGGCCTAGTTGAGAGAGGCCCAGGTCTTAAAAGAGGCCTAGTACAGTGTACAGTATCAAGGGCCTAGTCTTCAGGCCCAAGCTAAAGGGGCCCAGAGCAAAGGGTGACCCAGGTCTTAAAGGAGCAACAGGCCCGAATGTCTATTTAAAGGAGCCCATTCATACAGGTACACAGTTGTTAAATGGGCCCAGCCACAAAGGCCCACAGTTGTTAAAGGGGCCCAACCATACAGGCCCAAGCTGTTAAAGGGGCAAGTTAGGCCCATCACTGCTGTTAAAAGGGGTGACTAGGCCCAGATCTAAAAGGGGCAAGTTAGGCCCACAGCCACTTAAAGGGGCAACACAATGTCCAGGACCCATAGCTAGCCATTGAGGCCCACAGGTGTTATAGGGGACCCAACAGTATAAGCAACCCCAGGTGTTATAGGAGCCTAGCTAAACAGTACATACAAGGAACTTGTCTCAACCCAAAACAGAATTTTCTTTGAAAATTACACTTATGGACCTATGTGGCTAGCTAGGCTCCTTATACAAAATAAAGAAATTAGTTCCCCAATGTTCCTTTTAATTTTAACAATGCTAATAGGGAGACAAGAAATGTGGAATAACATCTAAATAGTACATACAAGGAACTTGTCTCAACTCAAAACAGAATTTTCTTAGAAAATTATCATACTTCATTTATCAATTTTTATAAATGCTTTATTATATTCAACTTATAGTTTATAAAAAACACATGTGCTCCCTAATAATTTCAGTAACATTTCGGAAAACATATTCCTTCATCAGACTGTGGAGCTAATGCTGAAATAAATAAAAATATATATATAAGTACAAAATACCTTCATTCTGATTAAATGCTTAATAATATATGAAAAACATATGCAAAACATTGCAGGTGGAACTAACCTGCCAAATGTCTTTAATCGCATATTGGTCAGTTTATGACTAAAAACTTTATGTCTGATTTTAACAAAGATGAAGAGTTAACTCTAAAATAAGACTTTTGTAATGGACATGTTTTTTCCACACAGTGAATGTATTTCCCCACACCTGTAATCTTTTCGCCTAGCTTATATTTAAAAAATTCTTTTGAAAATGATATCTTAAAATGCGATCTTAAGCATATGAGCTTAAAATATGACAAATTCCATTGATATTTTTTCCTTCGTCACCTAGAACTGATTCAAACTTTGGAAAATAAGGGGGACTCATTGGCTTTACGGGACAGTTTCATTCATTTGACCTAGCCGCCCAGGGTGACGTCATTTTTGTGACGTAGCATGATTTACGTGCACACCTGAGAGGCTTGGCCCTTTCTTTTCATTTAAACTAAATCGAGAAGAAAGGTGTATGCAGTAGCTAGTTGGCATGGTTTGCTAATGGCGTTGGGGCGTTTCAGTATTCAGCATTTAACTTCATCGTTTTTAAAGCCTTGGAAGGATTTAAAAAAATGCATAAACGAACACAAAATAGAAGGTAAAGGGTTTCATTTGGAACTCAAATCTTTAAACAGTTTGTAAATCTATTCTCTAGTTTGTAAGGGGAGAGTTGTCTTTTAACTGGTACTTATCTTTATAGATACGGATTTTGAATATAAGAAAAACAACTGGATTAATTCCAACTCTTACTATAGAGGTAAGATTCAAACCTATGAATTAACAAGTATCAGATGAAAAATAACATTATTTAAGTTGGTCCTTTATTTTTGAAAATATGTTTCCTTTTAGGATAAAGTTACATACTGGATTGATTAAGATGTACCTACTTCTAAACAAAATAATTGAATGAAAGATACATAACAATTCATTATTTAAAAACGTACATAATACTTTATTAGCTAGTAATTAGGCTAATGAACATTTTGTTTCTCTCCCCTTTTTAGATAATATAAAATATGGAACCCTTGACTAGAGAAAATTTTTTTCTAATCCCCCCCATTGGCTACCATGTATTATGCGATTAAAGACATTTGGCAGGTTAGTTCCACCTGCAATGTTTTGCATATGTTTTTCATATATTATTAAGCATTTAATCAGAATGAAGGTATTTTTGTACTTATATATATGTTTTTATTTATTTCAGAATTAGCTCCCCAGTCTGATGAAGGAATATGTTTTCCAAAATGTTACTGAAATTATTAGGAGCACATGTGTTTTATAAACTATAAGTTGAATATAATAAAGCATTTATACAAATTGATAAATAAAGTATGATAATTTTCTAAGAAAATTCTGTTTTGGGTTGAGACAAGTTCCTTGTATTTACTATTTAGATGTTATTCCACATTTCTTGTCTCCCTATTAGCATTGTTAAAATTAAAAGGAACATTGGGGAACTAATTTCTTTATTTTGTGGAAGGAGCCTAGCTAGCCACATAGGTCCATAAGTGTTAAAGGGGTCTGGTCAGACATTTGAGACTATAGCCTTTCCAGAGAGCCTGTTCCCAACTGCAGTATATCCACAGTAACAGGAGAATCCAATTTAGCTAGAGGGACCCCTTGGTAGTTAGGTCCACTGAAAGCTAGGGTTCACCCAGAATAGTAAAGTGCCTGTTTATTTATTGGGGTCTGGACATTGGGACTGTGCAGTTGACCACTACAGTAGGAACTGTGACATTTATTGCATTTCTGTTCATCATATGAACAGTATAAGTGCCAGAATTCTCTTTCCATTGCTTTGTGCCAGCATTTCGGTGCTGGGAAAGTACCTGAATCAGTCTTCAGCAACGTCAAGAGTCACTTCACCAGTGAGCATCCCTATCAGCCTTCATCAGTTCTTCAGGAATCATCTTCCAGTGCATCTCAGGAGCAGCCAACAGCAATTCCTGAAGAACCGTGCTGTAGTCATCTCAAGTTGCAATGCCATGTTTATTATTTTCCTCTGATAGTTCCCCAAGTATGGCTTGGCCCAGCACAGAATCTGCCATCCGTGTTCTTATTTTGACGTCCGGATCAGAGTACCATCTGAATCGTCAGTTCCAGTTCTCTGAGTGACACTCTGTTTGTTATTTTATGTGTGCCTTGACTCATCCAGCCTTGGAGCCCAGAAGGCCATCATTCTCCAATGTCCAGAGACTTCCTTATCTGGACTTCTGTATCCAGTGGAGTATGCATCGTCTTTTCATCTGGCAGTCCAGAAGTGGGCTGTGGCAGGATGATCTTCTTCATCTTTCTCTTTCAGTAGTCCAGAAGTGGGCTGTGGCAGGGTGATTTGCATTGAATCCTTCACCTGGCAGTCCAGAAGCAGGCTGTGGCCGGGTGGCTTGCTTTGCATCATTTCCCTTTCAGGGCAGTCAGAAGTGGACTGTGGCTGGATTTTGTATTTCCATTCCGGTGGTCCTAAGTGGGTTCTTAGTCGAAGAAATCTTGGTCCTGTGCTTGTATTCTGGTGACCCTAGAGAGGTGGGTGTGGCCAAGAACTCCTGGTCTGTTGCAAATCCTCTCTGCATTTCCTAGTTTCTAAAGGGTTCTTGGAATTGTACTGGACAGCCAGTTGAGTTGATTCTTGTCACAACAATTACTTTGATTACACTTTCTTCTCAACGTGCATGAACTGCCATTAGCCATATGTATAGACACTTCCTATAGTTTATAGAGTGATTGATAGTGTGGAGTACTCCAGGTAACAGTTAGAGGTGCACCTCAGGGTTGACTTAGAAAGTTCTGAACAAGGATTAGAAATAGGATGCTCTAACAGTGTAGCTGTTACAGCCAGTTGATCATTTTGCTAATCTGGTTATAGTCACCCTCTCACAGGGAGTAGAAATAGGACGCTCATATAGCTTAGCTGTTACAACCAGTTCCTTTTACAGTTCTCCTCATACAGGAGATTGGAGTCTTAGTATAAGGGCAATAGTAAGATATCAGAAGTAGTACTTAACTGGGAGGGAAAGAGGGAAGGAAGGAGGAAGGGATTGGATGTTTTGTTTTACAGCTTGATTGGAAAGCTTAACTGCTTAGACTGTTCTCAAGCAATAATCCTAAGATTGTGACTACCCTCCTTATTGTTCATTTCATTGTTTTTTAACTTGTATCTCATATGATAGTTATCTTTTATTGTGCCTCCTGTGTATCACTTTCTGTTCAAGTTCAATAAAGCTTATTAAATTTAAAAAAGAAGTAGTACTTAATGCTGTTGTACCCCTTTCCTCCTGTTCCCTACCCTGTGGTCTGTTGTCCAATAAACTGGCTCCATTTTCAAATCGTGCCTCCTTCCCCTCCATTTTGGTGAAAGTAACAACAGGTAGCCAAATAGGAAAAGAACTGCCTTACCACCTAATGGATGTACTTTGAAAGTTTGATTTCTAGTATTTAGACACTCAAAGCACTCATTCCCCATCATCTCCTCTCTTTGGCTCACTTCACCTGGTGTCACAGACAGGATACTTTAATTGGAGTCCAAAGCAGGAAAAGATTTATCAGAAATGGAATCCAGAAGACCAGAAACTTTGGATGGAGCTGGAGAAGGGACACAGTTGAACCCAATTACGATGCCAAACTACTTTGGTGCACCCTGGTTGCCACGGTTCTCTGGGGACCCTACAGATTTTTCTACCACCAATTTGGGAGAGTTCTGAAGTAAAATGCTGTCTATGTTCTGATTATATGAGATTCCTGAGTGACAGCAAGTAGAAAGGTTGATTGGACAACTCACCGGTGCGGCCCACTGAGAAGTTAGTGCTTGACCAGAACATGAAAAGGCACATGTGGGGCAAATCTTCAGCAGACTACATAGAATGTTTGATACCCATATGCTTTCCAATCTAAAAATGAAATTTTTCTCGAGGGTGCATGGAGTTGGTGAAACTTTACAGGAGTATGCTCTCAGCTTGCAAGAGGCCCTCAAGGCGATTGAAAAGTTGGATCCCCATGATCTCCATGACCCGGATGAACTATTAAAGGAAAGATTTATAGAAGGGGTGAGAAGCAAGACTGTCCACCGGGAATTATGACTGTTGTCACAGCAGAACCAGGACATGCAATTTCTAAATTTCAAAGAGGAAGCCATTGAGCTGTTGGGACATGAACGTCCTGCTGACAGATCAGATCTCCAGCAGTGTTGTGGAATAACACAGGAGAATTGTTGGGTGAGACATCCAGTAAGCTATTGGACTGCAGTTACAAATAGCCGACCTGAATGGGTGTCAAAAGAGCCTCAGACCTGAGAGTACTCAGGAGGACCACAGGGATTTCACAGTTACTGATACGACAGAGATCAGAGTATGGGATATGTCTGCACCAATAACCTCCAGTTAGGAGATGAACAAAGAAAAGCAGAAATCTTTGGAGATGGAACTGTCCACATGGATGTGGCAGGATATGAAGAGGGAACTCCAGAACATCAGAGAAGATTTGAGACATGAAATGAGAGACCTGATGGCAAGAGAACCAGTGTGGTGGCCGTCTAGACCCCCAGCAGCAAGTAATATGGGAAGAAAGCCATCTGACTAGTTTGATGCAAGTGGGAGACCCATATGTAGAAGGTGTGGAATCAGTGACTACATTGAGAGAAGATATACTCAGGAGGCGAATGTTACATGAGGTCCCTACACCCTTATTGGTACCCTCAGAGGTACACCATAGACAGCTAGTGTTTAGGCATATTTTATATTAACATATAGGGATAAGGGCATCTACCGTATAAGAGTAGATGTCAGGATATGCACGCATATTGTTGTAATACACTTTGCTTGCTAATACGCATATATTCTTCTATGTATTTTCTGTGTATTTCTTACTTATAAGATGTTAGGACACCTGTGTCCTTGGAATAATTATGATATATAAGTCAGCATTGCCACCTTTTGGTAATTTGTACTACTACACTGAGTTATGTAAGACTCTGTATAAGAACTCTTTTGTTTCACAAACTGATGACTACTACAAAATTGTATAATGTTATCTTGGACTGTGGAGCCTCCTCTAATTTAGCCAATAGGGCTCATCTGTGTAACTAGAAATTTTTCTATCTTACAGTAACCATAGTAATTATCACAGGTATATAATGCGATACACTAGTCTTGTACCTCGGAGATCCCAAGAGACACAAAGAAACCTCGAGGTATAGGGAACGCTTAGCACTGGCTCCCGGTTTGTATTGGTAAGAACTGCTTAGGGCAACTGTGATTTTATCCTTTTTGGTAGTAATAAACAAGTTTATGACTCTGATGCAACATGTCTGTGATTACTTGCATTTCCAATATTGCCAAGAACCTGAAAGTGAGGTTTAGCTCTCCTAACATGAGCATACCTGCCATGGCTTTAAACAAGGAGTCCCCGGGGTATTGGACAGAGCCCTGGGACATTTCACAGTAGGTCCATTAAAAAACTCAACTCAAGCCAGATTCATCAGAAATTGTTCAACCACCACTATAAAAGTTAATGGAAGCCCTATTGGACACTGGCTCACAAGTGACGACACTGCAGGGCAAGACTTTCTTTGAGTACTGGATGAGAGAGCAACTAACCCAACCCCCTAAGAAGTTGATGAATCTGGTAGCTGACAATGGTCTGGATAGTCCTATTATCAGCTATATGGAGGCAAATATTAAGTTGGGAAAGACCGAACACCCAAACCAGGGGATTCTGATCAGCAATCTCTATGACGATAACTCACCACCTGTGATCTTGGGCATGAATCTGCTGCAGCATTGCCAAGAGGACCTGATACAAGTTCTGAGGGAACAGACCAGTTTATTTCCATGGAGAGAGAAACAGGCCTTACAAGGAATAATTAAGTTGCTCCAGTGTCATCAGTGGTTTGCTAATGAGAAAGGAGAAATCGGAAAAGTACGAGTGATGGATAAAAAGCCAGTACATCTGAAACCTGGGGCCAAGATGATGCTGATGTGCATAACAAAAGTAGGATTGTGAGGTAAAGATTACATGGCCTTAGTGGAACTAGACTGAGTCAAAAGAGAGGATCCAGTTGTGGTGGCTCTGAGCCTGGTCACAGTAAAGGGTGGAAAGGTCCCTGTCCACCCGCTCAGTTATGGCACTCAGCCAGTGACAGTGTATAAACAGCAGGCCATTGGCTGACTCATGAAGGTCGAATGGGAAGATGTCGTAACCCCAGGCAAGGAAGAAGAGGAAATGTCTCACTTGACCAGTGCCACCAAAGCACTACAGGAAGTTATAGTCAATGGTGGAACCTCCAAAGCATGGATACAAGAAATCGATGGAGGAAATCCCAAGACTACAGAAGAAGAAAAGTCACAGCTCCTGGAAGTGATAAAGAGACATGCTGATGCCTTCTCTCACCATAGCTCAGACTTCGGCTGTGCAACGAATGTGAAACACTACAGTCCTACAGAGAATCACCCACCCATTCGGCAGTGGTTCAGATCCATACCCCCTGCTTTGTATCAGCCGACCAAGCAATTACTGAAAGAAATGTTGGAGGCAAATATCATAAGAGAGAGTCACAGCCCATGGACGGCACCAATTGTCTTGGTTAGGAAAAAAGATGGACAGATACGATTTTGCATCGATTATCACAAACTCAATCAAATCATGCACTGGGATGCCTATCCATTCCCTCATTGAGGATGCCCTCACAGCATTAAAGTTGTCAGCATTCTTCTCTACAATTGACTTGGCAAGCAGATACTGGCAAGTACCCATGGCACCAGAGGACCAAGAAAAGACAGTTTTTGTGACTCCAATGGGATTGTATGAGTTTTCACGGATGTCGTTTGAACTTTGTAATGTGCTGGGAACATTTCAGCAGTTGGTGGAACAGAGTTTAGGCAGTGAGAATTTTGACACAGTACTTCAGTAGCTAGATGATATTATAATCTATTCAAAAACTTACAAGAAGCATCTGAAACATATGGAGCTGGTTTTCGAGCACCTAAAGAAAAGAAATATGGACTGAAAAGTAAATTATTTGGGACATGTTGTATCCACAGACAGGATAGCTCCAGACCCAGAGAAAATCAAAGTGGTAAAAAAATGGCCTTATCCTGTCACCATCAGAGATGCGAGATGATTCTTGGGATTTGTCAGCTATTATCGCAGATTTATTAAGGATTTCTGAAAACGAGCAGCCCCATTACAGAAACTGTTATGCCACTCAAAAGGGAGTAAACACAGTTGAGTAAATTGGATGCCAGAGTATCAGATTGCATTTGATCACCTTAAGGCAGTGCTCACCACAGTACCAGTACTAGCCTGCCTGGATTATCAGAAAGCTTCCACCTCTACACAGATGCTAGCAACAAGGCTAGGATCTGTACTTGTCCAAGTACAGGAGGAAAAGAACGAATGATCGCCTATGCAAGTAGAGGATTGAGGGGTTGAGAAAGGAATGACAAATGATACAGTTCCTTCAAGCTAGAGTTTTTAGCACTTGTTTGGGCTGTAATGGAGAAATTTCAACACTACCTCATGGCTACTTCGTTCACTGTATATACGGACAACAATCCCTTGGCACATCTTGACACAGTGAAGCTCGAGGTGCTGGAGCAGCGATGGCCTCCAGGCTGCCAACTTTAATTTCACAATAAAGTATCATTCAGGGAAGTCTTATGGTAACATGGATGCTCTCTCAGATTGCATGATCGTGACAAACAGAAAGTATTTGAGACAGAGGGAAGATTTAGAAATGCCACTATTCATCAGGATTCCAGCAAACATAGTCCAACTGTGTTATCAGTACTCACAGAGTGTCGATTACAGCCAAGAAACGACACCTACATTACCAGCGGATGAGGGAACAGATTCATGGACACAGTTGCAGAATCAGAATCCTCTGATCCAGGAACTCAAAGAAATACTCAGAGCCAAAAGAACAATAAGCACACAGGAAAGAAAGACTCTGTCCCCAGAATTGACCAAACTGTTGAGACAATGGCAGTACCTCATCTTACGGCAAGGAAAGACGTATAGAAGGCTCGAGATCCCAGAACCTGAGGAGAAATTGTTCAGATCCTCATTCCACAGATGGAAGCAGATACCATGCTGGAGGCCTACCACAATGTTTAAGGTCATTTTGGACACCAAAAGACTGAGAAAACGGTGAGAGAGTGATTTTACTGGATCGGCATGAGAGAGGATATTAGATAATGGTGTGAGAACTGCATGGCCTGCAACCTAAAGAGAGAGGCAGATAGTAAACAAAGAGCACCCTTGCACCCAATTGTAACCAAAGTATCATTGGAAATTGTTGCTGTAGATCATTTAAAGATCAAACCCAGTAAGTAGATTCCAGTATGTGCTAATGATCATTGACCACTACATTAAAGTTCATGGTGGCGGTACAGTTTGAGGATTTATCAGCTTCTAGATTACGGCTGAAGCACTTTGGAAGCATTTCATCCATTCTATGGTATCCATCTCAAATATTGATTGACCAAGGTGGTGCATTCAAATCAATATTATTCAGGAAGCAGTTCAGGCCACTTTGCTTTCTGAGGCTCCAGTATCACTCTCAACATCTCCAATAGGGTGCAATTCGATCATTCACACAACTCACTCGTTTTCGGGTGATAGGGGGCTGTTCTCAGTTTTTTACTGCTGTACATGGAACACAGTTCTTTGAATAATATTGATTCGAGGGCACCACCTTGGTCAGTCAGCATTTGAGATGGATAGCCTTATGGATGGACAAAATACTTCCAAAGTGCTTCAGCCATAATCTGAGCTGACAAGTCAGATTACGGTACCGCCACCATAAACTTCGTGTAGGGGTCAATCATCATTAGCACATACTGGAACTGACTCGAGTAAGACAGTGCACCAAAATATTTTGAAGCCTTGTATGTTTCAACCCTCTGGTCTAGGCAATGGTCAGGATGACAAAGAAGACAGATTGGAGAGGCAGGAGCACACAAAGATAGATATAGCTACCCCAGGAGACCCCATAGAATGGCCTTGGTTACCAGGTATCACCATGTTCAGTCCCATTTCTACTAGGTCTACTGAAGGTTCTGTATGTAGCTCTTCACATACAACAAAAACTGTCCCTCCAAAACATTGGATAGAAGAAATCCAATAATCCCATAAGGGTCACCTGTAAATAAAGCAAAAATACAGAACAAAGTTAGAATACAGAATTATCTTACAGTTAGAAATATTAAATAGAAGTGTTAAACAGTAGAAATGGTAAATGGTAGAAGTTAAGAATGTTTAAAGTTTTAAAGTACTGTGTCATCTCAAGAAGTTTAGGAGGATACATGGGGACATGTATCTTTTAGTGGAGCCAAATATGTAACACCCCAAAGTTGGGGGTTCCCCAGCAGTTCCCTCTAGTGCCCAGTCTCCCCAGTGTACCCCAGTAAAGGTGCCCCAGGGACCCCATGTGGACAGCATAGGGCTGTGTATAGGGGCCCCTGCCAGTTTTTCCCCTCCCCACATCAGCAGAAAAAAAAGATAGAACGTTTTTGTTTCCTTGCTGCCTGCTCCTGCACAGAACCCCCAAGCAGGCAGCATGAGTTGTGGCTATCCACATACTGGGACTGCTGTCCCTGCCCAGCACGTGGCATTAGTTTTTCAAAATACATTGAGCTTTGGCAGGCACTGCCTTCAAGAACTGAAACCCCAAGTGCTTATTTGGAAAAGAGATAGTTTTGTTTGGCGGGGGCAGTTGAAACAGCAGCAATAAGGAGAAAGGACACAAACAGTGAGTGGGGACCTGGTCGGCTTACCTGAGAGAGGTTGAAGCTGTCCCGAGGGCTGTGCTGTGTGTCTCTTCTCCCTGCCCTGTAGTTTCTGTGCCAGCAGTCTCTGGTGTGGCAGCATGGGTGTGATGGCCACACAGAAGAAAAAGAAGAGGAGTGGCATCCTGTTCACCGGATTGGACTCCGACAGCCCATTATGATTTTAATTTAAAAAAAATGTGTTTCTCCGGTCCCCCGTCGGCGGCGTGAGAACAGTCGCATCATTGGTGAGGATACAGAAAGTTTCGTCTGTCACAAAGTCCCGGTGAGGCCCTAAGCTCTCACAATAGTGCCTGTCTCTTGCCAAAAGGTCCCTCCCTCTGCAGCAACACCTCCCACCTCAAGAACCTATCTGCTTCACCCCGGGCCTGGGCAGTGAGTTTGCGGCAGCACCACCAGCCAGGTGCTGACTGCCAGAAGATTTTAATGAAAGCATTTATAAATTAAAAGTAAGTGCTCAGGTGCCGCATAATCGACTAATGGCCAAGAGAAGGGGTGGACCAGAAAGGGCTGTATTTAAATAATTAAATATTCAGGACATGGCGACACAGTCGACACCCATGGGGAGGGGCTAGTACAGAAAGGCCCATGGGAGGGGCTCATGAATATTCATTAAGAGGCAGAACAAGGCAGGGCAGGGAGGAAAGAGTGACAGCAAGGCCCCAGCCAGGCCTAAGATTTAAAGGGGCCCAGCCACAGAACGGCCCAGATTGCTTAAGAGGGCAGCTAACCTACAGGTTTCCCAGGCCTAGTAAAGGCCCAGCATTGAAAGGGATAACAGACCCCCCAGATTTAAAGGAGCCTAGTTGAGAGAGACCCAGGTCTTAAAAGGGCCTAGTCCAGGGTACAGTATCAAGGAGGCCTCGTCTTCAGGACCAAGCTAAAAAGGGTCCCAGAGCAAAGGGCGGCCCAGGTTCTAAAGGGGCAAGAGGCCCAAATGTCTATTCAAAGGGGCGCCCACAGTTTTTAAAGGGGCCCAGCCATACAGGCCCAAGCTGCAAAAGGGGCAAGTTAGGCTCAATACTGCTGTTAAAAAGGCAACTAAGGCCCAGATCTAAATAGGACAAATTTAGGCCCACAGCCACTTAAAGGGCAACACAAGGTCCAGGACCTGTAGCTAGCCATTTAGCTCTCAGGTGTTATAGGGGTCTAGCAGCATAAGCAACCCCAGGAGTTATAGGAGCCTAGCTAGCCACATAGGCCCACAAGTGTTAAAGGGGCCTAGTCAGACATTTGAGTCAATAGCCTTTCCAGAGAGCCTATTCCCAACTGCAGTATATCTACAGTAACAGGAGAACCCGATTTAGCTAGAGGGACCCCTTGGTAGTTAGGTCCACAGAATGCTAGGTTTCACCCAGAATAGTAAAGTGCCTGTTTATTTACTGCTGTCTGGACATTGATACTGTGCAGCTGACCACTACAGTAGGAACTGTGACATTTATTGCATTTCTATTCATCATATGAACAGTATAAGTGCCAGAACTCTCTTTCCATTGCTTTGTGCCAGCATTTCGGTGCTGGGAAAGTACCTGAATCAGACTTCAGCAACGTCAAGAGTCACTTCACCAGTGTGCATCCCTATCAGTCTTCATCAGTTCTTCAGGAATCATCTTCCAGTTGCATCCCAGGAGCAGCCAACAGCAATTACTGAAGAACCATGCTGCAGTCATCTCAAGTTGCAACGCCATGTTTATTGTTTTCCTCTTACAGTTCCCCAAATATGGCTTGGCCCAGTGCAGAATCTGCAGTCCATTTTCTTATTTTGACATCCGCATCAGAGTACCATCCAAATCATCAGTTCCAGTTCTCTGAGTGACACTCTGTTTGTTGTTTTACGTGTGCTCTTGGCTCGTCTGGCCCTGGAGCCCAGAAGACCATCATTCTCCAACGTTCAGAGACTTCCTTATCTGGACTTCTGTAACCAGTGGAGTCTGCATCATCTTTTCATCTGGTCATCCAGAAGAGGGCTGTTGCATGGTGATCTTCTTCATCTTCCTCATCTGGCAGTCCAGAAGTGGGCTGTGTTAGGGTGATCTTCTTCATCTTCCTCATCTAGCAATCCAGAAGTGGGCTGTGGCAGGGTGATTTGCATTAAATCCTTCACCTGGCAGCCCAGAAGCAGGCTGTGGTCAGGTGGTTTGCTTTGCATTGTTTCCCCTTTCCAGGCAGTCCAGAAGCGGACTGCAGCTGGCTTTTGTGTTTCCATTCCAGTGGCCCTCAGTGGGTTCTTAACCAAAGAAATCTTGGTCCTGTGCTTGTATTCCGGTGACCCTAGGGAAGTGGGGTGTGGCTGAGAAGTCATGATCTGTTAAAAATCCTCTCCGCATTCCTTAGTTTCCAAAAAGGTTCTCGGAATTGTACTGGACAGCCAGTTGAGTTGATTTTTGTCACAACAATTCCTTTGATTACACTTTCTTCTCAACGACAGAGAAAATCTGAATGTGCATGAACTGCCATCTACCATATGAATAAAGTTTTCCTATAGTATGTAGAGTGATTGATAGTGTGGAGTACTCCAGGTAACAGTTAGAGGTGCACCTCGGGGTTGACTTAGAAAGTTCTGAATGGGGATTAGAAATAGGACACTCTTACAGCATAGCTGTTACAGCCAGTTGATCATTTTGCTAATCTGGTTATAGAGTCACCCTCTTACAGGGAGTAGAAATAGGATGCTCTTATAGCGTAGCTGTTACAGTCAATTTATTTTACAGTTCTCCTCATACAGGAGATTGAAGTCTTAGTATAAGACCTCAGGACAATAGTAAGATTTCAGAAGTAGTACTTAACACTGTTGTACCCCTTTCCTCTTGTTCCCTACCCTGTGGTCCGTTGTCCAATAAACTGGTTCCTTTCTCAAATCGTGCCTCCTGCCTCTACATTTTGGTGAAAGTAACAACAGGTAGCCAAATAGGAAAAGAGCTGCCTTACCACCTAGTGGATGTACTTTGAAAGTCTGATTTCTGGTATTTAGACAATTGAAGCACTCATTCCCCATCATCTCCTCTCTTTTGGCTCGCTTCACTTATCACCCCACCACATGCACCCAGTACAGAAAATCTTTGAATACCTGCCAAAACGTAATTCTGAGCAACTGCAACTCCATTCCAAGCCACAGGTGTGAAAACAGTTCTGACATACATGAGGTGGGGTAATAAGAAGGCTATGTTGAAAATATGGGGTGAAAATATTGAAAATGTCCAAAGTTATGAGTGTACATAGCAAAATTGCAATGAATGGTCATAACTTTGCAATTTTTAATAATTTTGACCGCAAATTTTCAATATAGCCATCTTATGTCTCCACCTCATGAACAATATGACTGTCTTTACAAAAATCCTGCCAGAAATGTGATTTCACCAACCAACCACAAAATAACCTTTCCACCAAGAGTCGCGTAACAACAGTCATATTGTTCATGAGGTAGGATACCCAAAAGACCATGTGGAAAATTTGGGGTTAAAAATCTAACACAAATGCCAACATTATGCGTAAGGGTTGAAACCCCCATTGAAATACATTGAAGCGCATTGACTTTCGTTTCTCAAATTGCAGTCGCTGGTTCCAGCAGCAAGACGTGTCTTCGATCAGGAGTGCGAATCCCGAACCGGGGACCTCTTCAGGTGAGTGATGGTGTGGGGAGGTGAGTGCACAGTGGGAAGTCGTGTGGAAGTTCGGCTGTGATCAACAAAGGACTTTTTTTTTTTTTTTTACAGGTTAAATAAATAAATAAATAAAGTTTGGTTGAACAGATTAAGTCATTAGAGGCCCTTCAAAAGATTTAAATAGACAAAAAGAGAGTGAGAGACCTTCGAGAACTCAAGAAAGAATTGCATGGGCTTTTAGATTACTATGTGGAGCAGAAGCTTCTCTTTCTGTGACACAGGTATTATGAGGGGGGGGCCTAGCTCTCTTCAGCTCCTTGCTAGCAGATTGTGCATACAAAGAGCTAGAGCAATTATCTGAGGAGTTCAGTAGCCTGGCACATGGCAGACTGTGATCTCCATACCCAGGATAGTGGAAATGTTCCAAGACTATTATCAGGAATTATGCGCAGCCAACCCGGACCCGAACCACGAGAAAGTTGCTGAGTTCCTCTCCCAGCTCACTCTCCCAAAACTGAAGGAACAACAGAAGGAGGCTGTCTTGCTGCCAGCTTCCTCTGAGGATGCTGTAGTGGAGGTTACCAGGCTTAAAACAGGAAAATGTCCCAGCAGTGATGGGCTACCGGCCAATTTTTATAAAACTTTTAAAGAGGATGTGAGCCTGTCACTGCTTAAAACCTTTAATGTGGTTTTCACGGAGGGAGGCCGGGTTCCCATCTCATGGTTGCAGGTGGTGATATCTGTCCTGCCCAAGCCAAGAAAGGACCCCATGTTATGTTCTTCTTATAGACCCATTTCCCTGCTTAATAATGATTATAAAATTTTGACTTCAATATTGGCCCGCCGTTTTCAACAAATTCTCCCAAAATTGATATATTTGGATCAAACTGGAGAGGAGGAGAGGAGATCTGTTCATATTATTGACCACATTAATAACACTAAGCTACCTTCCCTCCTGTTGAGCTTAGATGCTGAAAAAGCATTTGTTAAGGTCTCGTGGTTCTTTTTGAGAAAGGTCCTTTCCAGGTTTGGGTTCCCCAACTCCTTTTTAGCTGGCCTGTTTAAGCTATACCATCAACCACGTGGGTATGTATGGGCTAATGGTCTTATTTCATCAGGGTTCTCTTTGGGCAGGGGTACACTGCAGGGCTGCCCTCACTCACTGTTGCTCTTTGCCCATTATATTAAGCCCTTAGCACAATCTATCCATTAAAATGATCTAATATGGGGGGTACAACTAGGGGGTAGGGTTCATAAGCCTGCACTGCATGCTGATGATGTGCTTATTTATTAAACAGAGCCAGAACTGTCTCTCCTAGCAGTATTCAAGCAACTCAAGGACTTCTCTGCCTTATCAGGATATACTCTGCACAAAACTAATACGGAGGTCCTACGTTTTCATTACCAAGTCACCTCCAAACTTAAACAACAATTTCCTATGAATTGGGATCTGCCAGACATGAAATATTTGGGAATACATCTTGGGAAAACATCTTCCTAGCTCTATAATTTAAATTACATCCCTCACTGGAATCAGCTGAAAGCCGATATGAAGAGGTGGCTGCTGCTCCCACTCTATTTTTGCGTGAACTCAGTCCCTGAAAATGAATGCCCTGCCCCGTTTTCTGTATTTGTTTCAGTGTGTGCCCTGCATTGTAACTCAGAGGGATCTAGAAAGGTGGCAAAGGCTATTTTCTATATTTCTGTGGAATAAAAAAATGCCCAAGGATTAGGAAGCAAAATCTTTTCTTACCCAAACAACAGGGAGGTTTAGTGCTCCCCAACCTACATTGTTATCGGGTGGCAGTGCAAATAAGGGTTGCTCTTCTTTGGGACAATGCACACTATATTTCCAGGTGGAAAAAGATGGATTTGGAGGAACATGGGAATCTAGCTCTATGAGCTACAGCTTTTCAAACCTCTCAATTGAGGACTTTTATATCCAAGTTCTCTGGTACCAGAACAGCGTCAGAAGGATGGAGGAGGGGAGTTTCGAAAGGACAAACCAAGGCCCAATTGTAGCAGTTTAAGTGGTGGTTATATGACCCAGAATTTCCTCCAGCACTACAGGATAATTGTTTTATGCAGCAAGTGAAGAGGGGCATAACTTCCCCAGTTCATCTGTTGCAGGCAGGGTCAGTGATTTCTTTTGAGATGGCACAACAGAGATTTGGCTGGAAAGAATGGGACAGACTCCAATTCTAACAGCTAAGGGGCCATATTAATAGTTTATTGAGAGCCCAGCAGGGGAAGGTGCAAGACGCCACTTCTCCGATACCATTTCAGACCATCTGGAGGTCTCCTAGAGGGAGAAAGCCATCTTCCTAGTGTACACTAATTTTATAAATGATCAAGGATTTTCATCAGATTATGTTAAAAGTAAGTGGGAGACAGATCTCCACATCTGTGTTAATAAACAGCAGCAGTCTCAGATCTGGAGAAATACATGGCATATTTCCTGCTCCCCTATCTGGAAGGAGTTCAGTTGGAAACTAAGAATGCAGTTCTTCTTAGTACCAGTGCAGGTGTCGAAGTGGAACCAAAGCATCCCCTCTGCATGCTGGTGAAAATGTGATGAGTTGGAGGCCCCACAGGCACATATCTTCTGAAACTGTCCAGTAATTGACTAATTTTGGAGGGAGGTGGAACAACACTTGAGGGGTATATTTGGAGTTCAGGCACAGCTGGGTCCTGAGACCTTGATCTTGGGGGATCTACCTATCACAAATGCACTCAGCAGGTCAGGCCCTCTGCTCCCACAGTGCCAACCTCCGAGTGCAGTAATGTGAACAAGTAACAGATAGGTAACCCTCCTGTCTGCTTGTGGGTCCGAATCACCTTTAGTCTCAAGTTCTGGGGGGATTCAAACTGTGAACCTTATTCTAGCGTACCCGAATGTACAGGCTCAGATAATATTCTGTTCGGGGGGATGCAATATATCTTTTGCTTAAGGGCACCTAACCAGGTATCCAAAATGAACCCTTAAAACTCTATAAAAGACCTTAGGTATATTCTTACCTTTTCCCAGTTTGGTAACACCATTAAGCCCTTGAACAATTGTCAGGCTTAATCATCTATACATCACATGCAAAAAAAGAACTGGTAGACACCCAAACAGTCTTTCAAATAATATATTTACTAAAAATGGATAAAAATATGAAAAATGTAAACACAGAACAATATATCAATGAGCATACAATCACTTAAAAGAAAACAAGGAAAGATACAAAACAAAAACTTCTACCACAATACATTTAGACTTTTTATATCTAATGTATTATCTCTTTAAGTGCTTATCAGAGCTATGTCTTTCTCTAGAGTCCCCAGATGGTATATATCAACAAGTTCAGACACAGTATTCAGTTTAAAACTCTGTGTCTCCACACCCCTTCTATGAGTCATCTAGATCCTCCTTTTAGAACCAAAAAGATACAAACATGATTTCCTGTCAGGAGATATTTTAAATACTGTGACTTCAGCAAAAACTCATTTCCCAAATTATGACAGTTTTTAATCAAGCCTTTCCTTTGAATTAGTGGCTGGTTTCTTATTTTCTCAAGGAACATCAAAGGTTTTTACAACTCTGCCATATGTCACTTAGGTGAGAATATAGTCAACAGGAACCAGCTAAGTTATGTCGTGTCCTGTCCTGTAATAAAATGCATATTTAGCTCCCCAACTTCAGAGGCAGCAACAGGTCATAAAACGGCCATAAAATGCAATTTCTCAAGGAAGTTAATTACATTACAGAGATCTCCTGGTCAGTTACATCCTGTAACTAAAACCTGGGGGGGGGGGTCACCCATGAGCACAGGCTGTCTTATGTCAGAGAATCACATACTGTATTTTTATATTACAAATAGCATACATAGATACATAGACAGTGTCGGCAGATAAGGGCCTATGGCCCACCTAGTCTGCCCATTTGAGCTTGTAAGTTCAGTTTGTTTTCCTAGAAGTCTGTTTCCCCTAACCCCTGCCCTCTAGAATTCCTTTATGTATATCCCATACACTCTTAAATCCCGTGATTGTTTCAGCCCCCACCACTTCCTCTGGCAGGGTGTTCCACTTGTCCACCACCCGTTCTATAGATACATTAATCATAACCAGCTGGCCAAGCATCACAGTCCTCCCCACCTAGACTGAATTTGGGGGCTCTATTCCCTGCATGGGATGAACTTCCCAAGTCAGTTCACTCCTCATATAGACGCAATAAGCCATCTGCGTTCTGATTGGTCACTCCAGCCCTATGTAAGATCATCATGTCATACCCTTGCAAGGCAAGACTCCATCTTAATAGTCTACCATTAGTTTTTCCCATTTGGGTCAGCCAAACCAGGTGGTTGTGGTCCATTTGTACCTCAAAATGCTGCCCATATAATTATGGCACTAACTTCTTTAGGGGCCCACACTATGGCAATACACTCTTTTTCCACAGTAGAGTATGTCTGCTCCCTAGGAAGTAACCTTTTACTCAGGTACACTACAGGGTGATCTTTCCCTTGGTTGGATGTCTGACTCGGTACTGCCTCAATACCCACATCTGAGGCATCAGTCTGGACTATAAAGTGTCTGCTATAGTCAGGACTTGTCGATACAGGAGCACTGCACAGTGCCTCCTTTAGTTGGGTAAAGGCTTTTTCACAGGCTGATTCCCAGGTAATTTTCTTAAGCATCTTTTTCTTTACTAGGTCAGATAGGGGAGCAGCCAGGGCACTGTAATTGGGTACAAATTTCCTATAGTATGGTACCCTGCTGTCCCTAGAAAAACTCCTGACCTGCTTCTGCATTTCTGGTCTGGGCCATGCCTTGATTACCTCTATTTTTACTTGTTTAGGATGGAGCTGTACCCGACCTACAACATGCCCGAGGTATGCCACTTCAGCCATGGCCACCTGGCACTTTTCAGCTTTTACAGTCAGCCCGGCCCTCTGTATCCTGCCCAGCACTTCCCTAAGGTGGGACAGGTGTTCTTCCCAGCTGGCACTAAAGATGTCAATGTCATGCAGATATGCCACGGCATACTACTCAGCACCATTTAACACCTGGTTCACCAACCTTTGCAAAGTGGCCGGGGCGTTCTTCATTCCAAAGGGCATTACTTAAATTCAAATAAGCCTATCGGAGTGATGAAGGCCGACCTTTCCCTAACTCTGTCAGTTAATTGTACCTGCCAATACCCCTTTGTCAGGTCAATAGTCATAATGTATGTCGCCCCTCCCCACTTGTCCAGGAGTTCATCTGTCCGGGGCATCGGGTGTGCATATGACTTTGTGACTGCATTCAGTCCATGATAGTCCACACAGAAATGAGTAGAGCCATCTAGCTTGGGCACAAGGACTATGGGTGAGGCCCAGGGGCTGTGGGATCTCTGGATTACCCCTAAATCCAGCATTTCCTCCACCGCCCTCCTAATGTCCTTTTAGACAGCCTCTGACACCCGATATGCTGTCTGCCTTATGGGCGTCTGTGTCTCTGTCTCCACATCATGTGTCACTAAGGGGGTTAGTCCAGGCTTGGCTCTAAACAGTGGGACAAAGTCTGCTAAAACCTCCCTCACTTCCTGGATCTTGTCTGGGGCCAGCTGGGGTGACAGTTTACTTGCCTCCACAGAGGACTCCTGCTTGCTTTCTTCCAGCAAGTCCAGAAGGCGGTCGCCTTTATCCATCTCCTCCTCAGGACTACATACTGTAAACACCATGTCAGCCCTATTAGCATATGGCTTCATCATGTTGACATGGTACATTCTTTCTGTATGTCTTCTGTCAGGTAACTATGATATAGTTCATGTCATTTACCTTTCTAACTACTTTAGACAGTTCTGCCCACTCAGCCTGCAGCTTGTCTTTCTGGACCGGAATAAGGACCATGACTTCCTGACCCACCGTGTATGAGTGAGCTCTGACTCTGGTCGTACCATACTTTGTTTCTGTTGGGCAGCTGCCAGGTTGCTCTGGGCTGTCCCCAAAAGCTCCTTTAGCCTTTCCCTAAACCTAAGGACATAATCCACTATGGGAGTGTCCTGGGTGGCATGCTTGCCTTCCCAGTCCTCCCGGATCAAGTCTAGAGACCCATGTACCCGGCGTCCATATAAGAGCTCGAAGGGGGAAAATCGTGTCAACTCTTGGGGCACCTCCCTGTATGCAAACAACAGGTGGGGAAGGTATTTCTCCCAGTCCCTCCCATGCAGTTCAGCAAATGCTTAGAGCATTGACTTCAAGGTACCGTTAAATCTTTCCACAAGCCTATTGGCTTGTGGGTGATAAGGTGTGTGTGCCTCTGTACCACCCTGCACTTCTCACACAAACATTTCATCAGGTTTAACATGAAGGAACCCCCTTGATCGGCAGTAACCTCCTTTGGAAACCCAACACGGGAGAAAATCCCAAGTAAGGCATCTGCCACTTTGTCTGTCCTCAGTGATGATAGGGCAACTATCTCAGGATACCGGGTGGCATAATCCACCACAGTCTGAATGAACCTCTTCCCAGAGGAGCTGGGGGTATTTAAAGGCCCCACAATATCTATTCCCACCCTCTGGAATGGCTCCTCCACTATGGGTAATGGAATTAGGGCAGCTTGGGTTTTCTTACCTGCCTTCCTTATTTCTTGGCACCGGTGACAAGGCCTGCAATACTTCTTCTCCTGCTGGGTGACGTTGGGCCAATAGAAATTCTGGGTCAACCACTGCGTAGTGCGCGTGATTCCCAGATGACCAGACATAGGAATTTTACGTGCAATCTTGAGCAACTGCTCATGATACCCCTGGGGAATGACAAGCTGCCTGCCTATCACCCCTCCCTCTGTCTTCACAGCCTGAGTATGCATCAATCCATTTTACCAATAAACTTTATGTTTATTGTCACCTCTCTGTGCTCCATCAGAGTCTGCCCAAGCCCTCAGCTTCTCTAGACTACAGTCACATTTCTGAGCAACTGCAAACTCCTTATACATTCCCAAGGCATGGGCCACATCCCCTTCAGTCTCTAAACTAGGGTCCCTAGCACTAGCATCAGGGCACACAGGATCACTGTCATCCCTAACCCTCTGACAATGGGACACCCCTCCTTCTTCGGAGTAACCCTCTGTAGTTGTGTGGTTAACTGCTACTGAGGAAATTTCTACCCCCTTTTCATTAGTCTCCCTATCAGGAGACATAGGCTGGGGAACCAGCCTCCCAGTGGTTTCCACAATGGCTTCTGTGGGGTCCAGGGAACCTCTAACCTGCACTTTAGAAAAAAAAATCAAACAGATAGGAACTTGACTGTAAGCAAAATTATATAGTTCTGTTTCCTTTTTAAAAAATAAATCACTGCCTTATTTTGCAAGTGAGCTGTACAGTATTAAGCTGACACACTGAACAGTTAAAGCTTGTGTTACCAAATTTATCCGCACCGCTGCCAACCAAATCCATCACAAACACACTCAGCAGGTCAGGCCCTCTGCTCCCACAGAGCCAACCTCTGAGCACAGTAATGTGAACAGGTAACAGACAAGTAACCCTTCTGTCTGCTTGTGGGTCCGAATCACCTTTAGTCTCAAGTTCTGGGGAAATTCAAACTGTGAACCTTATTCTGGTGTACCCAAATGTACAGGCTCAGATAATATTCTCTTCGGCGGGATGCAATATATCTTTTGCCTAAGGGCCCCTAACCAGGTATCCAAAATGAACCCTTAAAACTCTATAAAAAGACCTTAGGTATATTCTTACCTTTTCCCAGTTTGGCAACACCATCAAGCCCTTGAAAAATTGTCAGGCTTAATCATCGATACGTCACATGCAAAAAAAAAAAAAAAGAACTGGTAGACACCCAAGCAGTCTTTAAAATAATATATTTACTAAAAATGGATAAAAATGTGAAAAATGTAAACACAGAACAATATGTCAAAGAGCATACGATCACTTAAAAGAAAACGAGGAAAGGTACAAAACAAAAACTCCTACCACAATACATTTAGACTTTTTCTATCTAATGTATTTTTTTTTTGTTTTATTATCTCTTTACGTGCTTATCAGAGCTGTGTCTTTCTCTAGAGTCCCCAGATGGTATATATCAACAAGTTCACACACATTATTCAGTTTAAAACTCTGTCTCCACACCCCTTCTATGAATCATCTAGCTCCTCCTTTTAGAACCAAAAAGATACAAACATGGTTTCCTGACAGGAGATATTTTAAATACTGTGACTTCAGCAAAAACTCATTTCCCAAATTATGACAGTTTTTAATCAAACTTTTCCTTTGAATTGGTGGCTGGTTTCTTATTTTCTCAAGGAACATCAAAGGTTTTTACAACTCTGCCATACGTCACTTAGGTGCGAATATAGCCAACAGAAATCAGCTAAGTTATGTCCTGTCCTGTAATAAAATGCATATTTAGCTTCCCAACTTCAGAGGCAGCAGTAGGTCATAAAATGGCCACAACATGCAATTTCTCAAGGAAGTTAATTACATTACAGAGATCTCCTGGTCAGTTACATCCTGTAACTGAAACCTGGGGGTGGGTTGTCACCCATGAGCACAGGCCGTCTTATGTCAGGCAATCACATCCTCTATTTTTATATTACAAATAGCATACAATAATCATAACCAGCTGGCCAAGCATCACGCTACACAGGTCAGGTGAAGGGTAGGGAGGGTCGGTACCAGTGGGCTGTTTTAACGATTGCCACAGTGAAAATGATAATGAAAAGATGGTATCATCTGGACTCCCCAGGAGTGGAGGATTGGCTACAGATGATTACTCATATGCAACGATTAGAGAAACGTACATTTGGTCTCTTACAACAGATGGATAATTATCAAAATTGTTGGACAAGGTGGGACTTTTATGATGGCTTCCCTCAGTATACGTAAGAACACACAAAGTTAGTATGGGCCCCCTCCTGACCTGTCAGGCTTAGGATATAGTTTCTGGTTATTAATTAGGTGGATTTCTTGACCCCCCACCCATACCAAATACTATGAGAAATACTATATTAGATTCTAGATTATTAAGAGAATAAATGGACTGACTAATTACATTTAGATCCGATGGTGCTTTTATTAAGTTATTTAATATTTTTAAAAATGTATCTAGTTGTCTGACTTACTGTTTCTGTATAATAACCTAGTGAATTTTTAATTGGTCATACTTTGTGATATATGAACATATCTGCAGAAGGATTTAATGTTCTAATGATATTTGCATTTATAAGATATGGTTACTGTACTTGGATATCTTCAATAAAGAAAGTATAAAAAAGTAAAAAAAAATAAGTAAACCAACCAGGGAGGGTGGTGGGATGCCACCAGCCACCAATGAAATGGCCATATCAGCATCGGGGATCGGGGCGGAAGGGCCACTGGACCACCAGGAAAGTTTAATGGTTTAAAAAATAGTAACATCGGGGATCCGGGAGGGAGGGCGTGCCACTTGACCACCAGGAAAATGTTGTGTGTGTGTGTATATATATTAGAGGCAAAAAACTCCGTTTAATGCATTAGTTAGGGTTGTTCCACAGTGACAAAAGTGAGGAAATGCACTGTGGGTTAAAACCCCTGGACCCCCTCCACCCCAACACCGGCATTGGGAGTGCGCATTAGGATAATCAGCCTAACTCTCACCCCATGACATGTGTAAAGCAGCAGAAGTATAGGAGAATGGGGTGAGAGTTGGGACCGGCAGTCCCAATCGTACCCCAATGCGGTTGGGGAGGGTAGGTGGGGGTCAGGAGGTTTCAACCTAACAGCAATTCCTCACTTTTGTGCTGTGGAACAACCCTAACTAATGCATTAAATGGAGTTTTGCCTCTAATTTCCCTTCTTTTGAGAATGATAACGAGAAATAGTGAATGTAATGCAGCGGGAGGAGCGCAGGGACCCTTTAGACCCCGCTCCCTCCTAATATGTGTGCATACTAACAGGGACAACAACGCAAACAGAAATGCTAACAGTGGCGCACATGGTAACACAAGCACGAATGAGAACAGAAAGGTAGCAGCACATGGTGGCGTGAAGCGGGAATGGTCTGCCACGTGATGTGTTGTCACATAGTAACATGGTGCCTGCAAACAGAAATGTCAATGGGCATGGTGATGTAAAGTGAAACAGTAAGATAAACAGTACTGTAGACAGAAATGGCAAAAATAACAGAAAAGCAAAGCGCAAATGAAAGCACAAAGGATAGGCGCATGGTGGGCGCGAGCGTCAATAGTAAGTAAGCAGATCGGATCCATAGGCGGAAGGGCAACAGTAACAGTAATATAGCGCACAGGCTGGTTTTCCCCAAAACCTGCATTGAGAAAGACAGTGAGTACAAATAATGTATGCAAAATAATGAGTATCAGTTGCAGAAAATGAGATCTTGGAATACTAAATACATTATATCTCAGGAACCGTATGATGTAGAAAAAAATTTAAAAGTCATATTATTTACAACTGTACTGGCTAATTTGAATCTTAGCCCCACTGAAACAAGAAATTTTCAACGAAAGTCCCGTATCTAGCTCCGTTTCCAGATCACGGGCCCTGGCCCAGCAATGACACAATATGTTATCTATAGGAAAAACCGTCAATTTTGGAGTACCGTAACTTTGCCGCCATGTGATATTTTTTCACCAAACTACTGAAAAGCACATCTGTGTACTGTTGGCTGTCTTCCCTCAAATTTTAGGAAAAAAAGACCAAACCGTTATTTTGCGGCAGGGTGCCAAAGGATTCCTGTAATAGCCGGATGCCGTAATGTTATCCTATAGGAAAAACTGTCAACTTTGAGTACCATAACTTTGCGCTGTGTAATATTTTTCAATACAACACTGAAAGGCACATCTGTGAGATGTCAGCTGCATTCCTCAAATTTCAGCCCAAAACTCCCACGGAGTTATTTTGCAGTGCAGTGCCAAGAATTGCTGTCATTTTCCACAGACTAGAAAATTACTATGCATGATTTACGACTTTACAAAAAAATTTGCGTACTAATCGAAACTGAAAGTAATTTCGAAAATACTTTTCAGAAATTTGAAAAACATATTTCTGGGTGTTTACTACAAAATAAAGACATATGGCAAGCATCCTCAGGGCCCGACTAGGTGAATACAAAAAAATTAGGTTGCTAGAGGGTCCCAAATTTAAATGCCAACCATTTTTCTGATCACCAACTGAAAACAAAATGGCCGATTTACGAAAGTAACAGGCCCATTTGCAAAAGTAAAAATGCATTCGCGAAAGTGTTGAACTTTTGTTAACTTTTCCATTGACTTATAATGGAAACTGTTTTGAATAACTTTTGAACAGTTTGCCGGGTCCCCAATGTTCCTTTCAAGATTTAGAAAAAATATTAAACGGTTCAAAAGTTATTCGAAAACAGTTTCCCATTATAAGTCAATGGAAAAGTTAAAAAGTTCAACACTTTCGCAATGCATTTTTACTTTCGCAAATGGGCCTGTTACTTTCAGAATCGGCCATTTTGTTTTCAGTTGGTGATCAGAAAATGGTTGGCATTTAAATTTGGGACCCTAGCAACCTAATTTTTTGTATTCAACCTAGTCGGGCCCTGAGGATGCTTGCCATGTCTTTATTTTAGTAAACACCCCAGAAATATGTTTTTCAAATTTCTGAAAAAGTATTTTCGCAAATTACTTTACTGCGTTCACGAAAAGTGTCGCAATTTTTGTGAAAGCTTTAAATTGCGATAGTAGTTTTCTAGTCTGTGGAAATGACTGCATCTTTGCACTGCGCTGCAAAAGAACCGTTGGGAGTTTTGAGCTGAAATTTGAGGAACCGAGCTGACATCTCACAGATGTGCCTTTCAGTGTTGTATTGAAAAAATATTACATGGTTGCAAAGTTACAGCACTCCAAAGTTGACAGTTTTTCCCATAGGATAACATTACGGTGCCCGACGCCTTACAGAAATCCTTTGGCACCCTGCTGCAAAATAACGGTTTGGTCTTTTTTCCTGAAATTTGGAGGGAAGACAGCCAACAGCCCACAGATGTGCCTTTCAGTGGTTTGGTGAAAACATTACAGGGAGGCAAAGTTATGCTCCAACTTTTCTTTTTTCCCATAGATAACATTACGGCGTTGCTCTGCTTTTCAGGCCCGTGATCTTGAAACGAAAGTAGATAATGGACTTTTGTCGGAAAACTTCTGGCCCCTCACTGGGGCTAAGACTAAAATTAGCGAGACAGTTGTAAATAATAAGACTTTAAATTTTTTTTCACGTCAGACGGTTCCTGAGATATAATGTATTTAGTATTCCAAGATCTCATTTTCTGCGCTATACTCATTATTTTGCATACATTATTTGTACTCACTGTCTTTCTCAATGCAGGTTTTGGAGAAAACCAGCCTGTGTGCTTACATTACTGTTACTGTTGCCCTTTCGCTTGATGTTCCATTACCCTTCACTTACGCTGACGCTCTGCGCCACCATGTCGTTATCCTTATGCTTACTTCGTGCTTGTGTTTCTGTTATTTTTTGCCATTTCTGTCTACAGTACTGTTTATCTTTCTGTTTCACTTACGTCACCATGCCCATGACATTTCTGTTTGCAGGCACCATGTTACTATGTGACAACACATCACGTGGCAGACCGTTCCTGTCACGCCACCATGTCGGCACTCTTTCTGTTCTCATTCGCTTGTGTTACCATAAGTATGCACTGTTAGCATTTCTGTTTGCTGCTGTATCCTGTTAGTATGCCACAAGACATCATGTGTGGATTCACTATTTCTCGTTATCATTCCCAAAAGAAGGGAATTGGAGGCAAAACCTGTTTAATGCATTAGTTAGGGTTGTTCCACAGCGACAAAAGTGAGGAAATTCGCTGTTAGGGTTGAAAACCCCCTTGGACCCCCGCCCACCCCCAACCGGCATTGGGTTGTGCATTGGAATCATGGGTCCTAACTCTCCCCATTCTCCTATACTTCTGCTGCTTTACACATGTCATGGGGTGAGAGTTGGGGCTAACGATCAATGCACTAACTCCCTACGTCGCGATCATCCTTTGTGTTTTCATTTGCGCTTGTGTTTCTGTTACTTTTTGCCATTTGTGTCTACTGTACTGTTTCTCTTTTTGTTTCACTTTGTGCCACCATGCCCATTAACATTTCCATTTACAGGCACCATGTTACTATGTGACAAGACATCACGTGGCACACCGTTTCTGTTCACGCCACCGTGTTCACAGCATCTCTTTCTTGTTCTCATTTGCTTATGCTACCTTGTAGCACCACTGTTAGTGCTTCTGTTTGCGTTTCTCTTCCTGTTACTATGCCACAAGACATCATGTGGTGGAGAATGTGGAGCCTTTGGGCCCCAGCTCCTAACTACATTACGTGCCGGGCGCGACCTATGTCTCGTTATCCTTATGCTTCATTTGCACTTATGCGTTTCTGTTATTTTTTGCCATTTGTGTCTACAGTACTGTTTCTCTTTCTGTTTCACTTTGCGTCACCATGCCCATTGACATTTCCATTTACAGGCACCATGTTACTATGTGACAAGACATCCGTGTATTTTACCGTTACCGTCTACACCACCGTGTGCATTACCCTTTCTGTTCTCATTCGCGCTTGTGTTACCATGTGTGCCACTGTTAGCATTTCTGTTTGCGTTGCTGTTCCTGTTACTATGCCACAAGACATCACATGGCGGGAGTGCGGGGCCCAGCTGCAGCATTACATTCACTATTTCTCGTTATCATTCTCAAAAAGAAGCGAAATTAGAGGCAAAAAACTCCGTTTAATGCATTAGTTAGGGTTGTTCCACAGCGACAAAAGTGAGGAAATTCGCTGTTAGGGTTGAAAACCCTAACTCCGAATTCACCCCCCAGCACCACACACACACAGACACACACACACATTCAAGTATGGGGGAGGACCAAGTCAACACAACCAATGACAGACATCCAGCAGCAGGTGACAGAAATAACAAACAATTGTCTAAATGTACTACGAGACATCCCCACCCACCTGACCAGGTACTGCATGCTCAGTGGAGATCAACAGCAAAACTGAGGCCATGTACACCAACGTACACATCCCTGATTGCAGCTGCACACAACGTATCAACTTAGTAGTTGCATGGCCTTACCTACCGATGCCCCACACCACACAACAACTGGTACTGTGCCGTTATTCAATATAAATGCTGAAGGTGCATGATGACAGTTGTAGAAAGGTTTTAACACTAGTGAGTATACATTAATTAAGAGAAGCACATAAATTAACTACAAGACACTAGCATGCTCAAGATAAAAGTAGTGATACATTTAGTAGGTGATTTACATAGTAGTACATTTACGGCAATGGTTTACTCAACATAGAGAGGCTGATGTAAACATATGGAAAAGCATTGCCTGTTCAACGCTGTGAAATTGGTACTGCCAGTATCACATGCATTCTTACTGATGAAGGTGTACTGCTGATGCATACATAGACCTTCAGTGTGTTTCAATACTAAAGATGCAGTAAGTATTCTTTGTAAAAATATTGTAATTGCATGGATCAGGCCAAGCAACTTCTAAATATCATAGCACTACTGAGCCAACAATGATGTACCTGTATCGGACATGTATATAGGATAGATTTTCCTGTAGGCACTTACTGAGTATGTTGTACCTGATAAAGACAATCTCATTGCATCTGTGATGACTAACTTATTGAAATAGTAATACATTTACAATTGTTGCAATGAGTGATCTATGCCACTTATGGACACACTGTGATTTTTTTTAACAGTTGTTTCATACTCAAGCTGTATGCCTACTGTTTGGGTTTGCCACACTTCTGTCACTGATGCTATCAAAGTGATAACTATGTTAATTGTGCTACAACAGGAATCAAGTAGGTATGGTGTAGATATAAACAGAATGTCTTTTAGTATTGATTTAACTCACAATGGGGTAAGTGTACTAGAACAGCAGGGG